>CM060564.1:9905978-11226335 GCA_030625065.1 Alectoris magna
AGAAGAACTCTTTTTTCCCCTTCATTTTCTTTTCCTTTTCATCTCTTTAACAAAAGGGATCAATCCTATGTAGCAGTCACATTGATTCTTGGAGTCCCTCCTAAGCATCACTCAGCAGAAAGTCACATGGAAGTTGCTTTGGAGTCTTTCCAGACCTCTGAGATTAAGTTCTGCTCAAATTCTGACGTAACTCAGCAGGCAATGGTTTAATCCATATGCCTTGGGAGTTCTCTTACATCCATTTGTTCTGTGCAGAGTTTAATTGCAGAATTAATTTCTTTCTCTCTCAACAAAACAGTTAGGAGCTCACTTGCGTGACTTTAATCACGTGCTAAATGGAAACTATCTACTGAGTGTTTCCATTTTGCCTAGCATGAATCATTTCTCAGAGGTCAATTCCGCAAGGATTCAAATTCAAGAAACACCCAGTAGATGAGGACAGAAGATTAAGATGGGAAGCCAGACTAGCATGGAAACAATCCTGTACTGTACTGTAATAAGAAAGATTGGTTTTGCAGAAATTTAAATAGCTTTCCTGGAAGGGGTAATACAAAACCTCATCCTCTTGATCCTGTTATCTCTTCACTTACATCTCACTTACATCCTTTATTCTGTCTTCTACTTCTTTGTTTCTTAATCTTCTCCTTTTTTAATTTACTTTTTAAAAATTTCTTTGTGGTCCTGCCTCAGACTGAGTAGTACTGCTCACCGTGTCTGTTCAACTGCCAGATAAAATTCATCTACAAAAAGGCTTTTAGTATTAACAAAAGCAACATCATGTAAAATCATCTGATGTGACTTGAACTCCAGCTCTTATTTCTTTACAGCTAAATGAGGAGCAAAGAAATATTCTATAAGCCATTAGTCATGAAGCTACTTATTTGTGGTTTGTGAGTGAGTGTATTTATGAGGTTATTTTCACACTAGCAGCCTTCCCAGCACTCTCTATCTGAAGTGTTCCTTGGATAGAGGCTACAATTACACGCTCCTAGTGTATCTCATACTCTGCAAGACTTTGACATGAGTTTTGGAAGAAAAGAAGACAAAGAAATAAAGATAAATTTGGACTTTTAATAGAAGTACAAATGAAGTGCTCTCAAAGGGGAAACCTTCCATGATGTAAATATGGAATTCTCCCAAGATTTTTGGAGCTTTTTGTGTCATTTCAAGCTGGGGATTTGGAGACAGAAAAGGAAGTTATTTCTGTCAGATGGGAGCACTTTATGCTTCCAGCCAAATTATTTTGATAGAAAATCCTTAAAAAGAAGGTCTTGCATTTATATTCTCTAACCCAGTCCTACAGGATGAAAAGATCTGTTAAGCATCTTTGTAGTTTATCAAACCAAACTCAAATATGTTGAGCATGACTGTTATTTCAGGCTATACATATATCTGTACTGAACTCAGAGACAAGCCTTCTGCACTCACCTGTTGTCCAATATGCAACAGTGAGATTTTAAATGGTGTGAAAAGCACTTGTGAAACTGTGGTTTGCCGTACTTGTTACAGCTGTCCTGCTTGTGATTCAGTGTTGAAGGCAACTGGCTCTCTGCATTCATGACCCTCTCACATGGCACAAGTCTTCTCTGCTCTGTGTTTACTTGCGTGAATCTTACATATTCTCATTACTTTAAAGCTGTTAAAGGCCAAATTCACAATCACAGTTCCTACATCACAGTTACTACAAGTCATTTTGTCCCCTGCTAACTACGCAGAGTATGAAGATTATTGCATCTTTTCCTTGCCTGGAATGTGACTTTACTCTGAAATATGAAAAACGTGTCACCTCCATTCTTTACTGTTCTGTTCCTGATCTGAACTTAGAGTCGTGTCTGGATGCATCAGTGACAAAACTATTATTTTTTGTTGGCTTTCATTCTAGCCAGCACTCAAAAGCCATCCGGGGTAACAGAGAAGGAGCCATCTTCAATTATTTTCTCTACTTTGCTACACAATAGAAGTAGTGTACATTAGCCAAAGTTCTGTTACTTTGCTCATGAAATCAATCAGATTCATACCAAAGTGACTGCATCACTGAGACAAACAATATCCAGAGAAGCAGACTTCTAGATTTTTTGTGCATGAAAAAATTTGGGCTTGCTTTAGTCTTCCCTCTTCTGAGAATACTGAGACACTTTTGGCTAACATACATGCTCTTTAAAATATTATCCTTCTTAGTCGATGAAAGAAAGAAAAAGGGATGGCTGCTCTGCTGGAGGAAAATGGCACATGACATAAAGAAAGATGTGCAGCAATCTGTTAGTTACAACAGTTCTTCATGCTAATGACTGGCAGCCCCTCTCTAACCTTTCCAGCTTCTGATTGAATGTACAAAGTATTACTAAGGCACTTGGGCAGTTTTCATTTTTTCTAGTGTCTTAGGAGTCCCATTTCAATCCAGTTATGGCACAAAGTTTCAGAAGCAGCTGAGGTCATGTGATTACATAAGAAATAGCTCTACATACGTGCAACAGACATTTTAGTTCAGCTTGCAGTAGCTGTTCCCTTCAAGGTGAAGATCAAGGAAGAAAAAAAGGATGAGCTTCCTTCTTCAAGCACAGGGTAAGCCAGAGAAGTAAAATAAATCTAGGTACACACCACGTTTAATGCAGAGTCATGGGTGGCAGAGTATGGACTCCCATTATGCTGTTCACATGAAGGAAAAGCAGACAGGATCCTTACATGATTTCAGCTTGTTAACGGCAAGGCTTTCTTCAATGGAGAAATTGGATATTGGAAGATAGAAGGAGAGGCTGGGAGATTCAGAGCATATTCTAAGCAAGAATTTCCTTCCGCTGCTGACTGATTAAATACAATGGTTAAATCTGGCATCCCAACTGCACAGAGTTCTAAGGATTGCAGGGATTTAATTAAATTTGGGATAATAAGTTATACAACTGCAGTTCATGAGTGATGATTAGTCCCTGGCAAAAAGCAATGGTGCAAAACAGGAGGAGTTCCCCTTCTTTCTCTCTCAGCTGCCTAAGTTTCCACAATGTAACAAAACTCAAAGCCAAGGAAACATTCATTACAAATACTGCCTGCCTTTCCTTGTGATTCTGCATTTATCTTACTAAAGCTAGCCTGTGGCCTATGGCCATTGACAATGCAAATAGTTGCAACAGAGGTTTGCAGGTTGCTCTCAGTGTGTGCAGAGCTTGCTCTCCTAAGCACAGCAGAATCTCTGCAGAGCCCGCTGTCTGCATCACAACAAGCTGATGGAGGAAAAACACCCACCACCACCAAAAACAAACAAACAAACAAAAAAAAAAAAAAAAAAACCCTACATCCTCATGTTCACCCACGTATTTCCCTGTCGCACCCTTTGAATATTGTGCTGGGAGCATCTGTAAATGCTTTCAGTCCATATTGTAGTGGACAGCCTTGAATCAAAACCCCTTGATTGAGAATCTCTGCCTGCTCCTAACTTAGCATCCAGTGGTAGGCAGCATGAAGGGAAGGGTTCAGGTAACCTTTTTCTTCCTCTGTGTACCCTGGTACAATTCTCAGTAAGAACTTAGGTACTCTGGTGTACTGAAGCAATTGCAAAATGAATAGGAAAACATGAGCATCATATCCCAAATCTGCTCTGGGGAACTACCAAAAAATCAGCCAGAGTATGTGTGCATCCATCCTTATACTACCATGTAAGCTAAACATCTGAGTTGCAGTGAAGGTTGAGTGCCATGCTGCAGAGTGACCATGAAGGTATGGATGTTCACCTGCCAGGGGCTAGTGGTGAAAAAATCAGGGAGATCCATTAGGGTGTCCTCCAGGAGAAGCAGTAGACTCCTACTGCTTGTGACTGAGCAAAGCACACAATGCAGTCAGCTAATAATTGCTGCAATGTAAATTTCATTTGGATCTGGTATTACATCACAACCGAAAAATTAATCTGCTACATGAATAAGGAGCAGTCACAGAACTCCCAGCAGAAGTAGAAACATGGAGTGTTCTGAGTCCTAGGTTGAATGTGCCCAGCCTATTCTAAAGTGCCTTAAGAGAAGAGAAAGAAGAGAAGAGAAGAGAAGAGAAGAGAAGAGAAGAGAAGAGAAGAGAAGAGAAGAGAAGAGAAGAGAAGAGAAGAGAAGAGAAGAGAAGAGAAGAGAAGAGAAGAGAAGAGAAGAGAAAAGAAAAGAAAAGAAAAGAAAAGAAAAGAAAAGAAAAGAAAAGAAAAGAAAAGAAAAGAAAAGAAAAGAAAAGAAAAGAAAAGAAAAGAAAAGAAAAAAAAAGAAAAGAAAGAGGTAACTTGTATGCATTATTCTGGTGTTGGTCTCCTGCAGCTTTTCCCAGAGCCCTTCAAAAATGTGCAGGAAGAATTTTCTTCTTCACATGTGCTGTACAGTCAATTTATGGTTGCACAGTGGATTACACCCTTCAGATAAGTCCTGGACATGTCAAGCTCATAAAAAGAGGTGTGATCATGGATCACTGCCCATGTAATGTAACAGCTGCCTTCCACTATCTGTCCAGAAAACCTTGAGATTTCTTCTCTAAAGTGTAGTTCTTTTTATCTCTTCCAAAGAACAATCTTTGGAGGCTCATGAAATCCATGCAGTCATGCAAAGACAGAGCCTTTACTTTTTTTACTGTTAAGTACTGAAAACCTGGACCCTGTATGGCAGTTAGTTACACACAGGGACATCTGTGCTGTCAGGAGTGGATTAATGTCTTCTCATCAGCAGTGGTGGTGCTCAGTATGGGAACCTCTCTAGCTTTGCTTTCCCCTTAAATGCTGATTCTGTCTTCTCTGAAGCTGTGGTCAGGTTTCTGTCCTCCCTGGGAAAAATTCTTCCTAAAATTTTCTCTTACGCACCCTTCTTTCATTGCTCTTCCAGCTTTCTACTAGATGCTTTTAGGAAACACTGTCTTGTGTCCCATTCAGCACTCGTGCTCCAGGTATGTCCAGATGTTCCTTCTGGCTGGTGAGAAGATTCTTCCTGCTTGGCAGTGAAGTCTTCTACCCTCAAAACTTTCTAAAGCACAGGAATTTTCCTAGCTTTCAAATCTGAAAGTTTTGTAAGATCCCAGCTCCCATCTATCTCCACTGGGCAGACTAAATATAATTTCAAAATTCTCAGTTTGGTTCTCTGAACATGCATATTTGATTTTAATATTATTCTGCACTGCATAAGTATTGCAGGTACCTTTCCTATCTTTCTTAATTGCACAACATTTTCTCTGGTTTCTGCTGGGAGTTACTGTACTCCTCAGGTTAAAAAATAAAAATAAAAAATAAAAATAAGCATTATGCCTGCTGATCAGCCGTATTTTGAGGAAAATCTCTTTGGCATAACTGAATCTGAGCTATGCTTGATTTCCTTTTCCTTGCCTATATATTTTGCTTTCATCCATTGCCCCTCAGAAGCGTTCAGTAGCATGTCAGCAATGAAGTCCAAGTCATCTCAGTTCCATATCCTGGGCTGCATCAGCAGCAGCATGGCCAGCAGGGTGAGGGATGCAATCCCGCTCCTCTGCTCTGCACTGGAGAGCCTTCACCTGGAGTACAATCCAGATGTGGAGCTCTCGGTGCAGGAGAGACATGGACCTGTTGGAGCATGTCCAGAGGAGGGACGCAGAAATGATCCAAGGAATCCGGTCTCTCCAATGAGGACAGGCTGAGAGAGCTGGGACTGTTCAGCCTGGAAAAGAGAAGGCTGTGAGGTGACCTGAGAGCAGCCTTTCTGTATCTAAAGAGGGGATAGAAAAAAGAAGGAGACAGACTCATGAGCAGGGTCTGTTGTGATAGAGCAAGGGGAAATTGCTTGAAACTAAAAGAGGGGAGATTTAGATTGGATATAAGGAGAAAAGTTTTTTCGTAATAAGGGTGGTGAGGCACTGGCACAGGTTACCAGAGGGGTGGTGGAGGCTCTGTCCCTAGAGACACTCAAGGTCAGGCTGGACTGGGCTCTGTGCAATCCAATGTCTCTATAGGCGTCCCTGTGCATTGCAAGAGATTTGGACTAGCTGGTCTTTACAGTTCCATCCAACTCCAACAGTTTGATGATTCTATGAACTGTTGGCAGACCACGTGCACTAGGATTTGTGTTGTCTGTGCACAAGCCCGTAATCCATTCGTGCAAGAGCTAGTATTAGTGGAAGAGAAATGCACCCACCTTTTATAGTAGTGTTCCTGCCAAATCACTGTTTACTCTTTCTCTAATACAGCACTTCACTTTTCTCTTTCTTAGTGTTAATAGTAATGGCAACCAAATTTGTCCAGGACCAACATATACACAACAGCAAAGATTTCTTGAAGATATTCTGGGAGTTTTGAAAGCTGGGGATTTGTAAGCACACACCTCTAATGGACTTAGAGAACATGTCTGGTTGACAGAGAGCTCTTCTCAAAACTTTCCACAGCTTCTTTTATCCCAGGGGGTGAAGCACTTGCAGGAAACTTTTCAGACTAAAGACAGCTTATAACTTATCTCCAGACATCTCCATTGCTGTGATCACGTGCTGGGGGCATTTTGACAGCAATTTTGTGTTTCCAGTGAAACAGGAGTTCTCTTTTTTCAGCTGATGAAGCTGATGAGCTCCACTACATCATATTTTAAGTCATAGATGTCACATATCATTAGCATTACTGCTGAGACATTTTTGATTGCTGCTGTTGTCTTTCACCTTTGCAACTGCAGCTTTTGTTTCTGACATCTTTATTGGACTGATATTAATGATATCTGGATGAAGTTCCCATATTTCACAGGAGGTTTTGTTAAATTTTTTTTTTTTAAAGTTCTGTGACTTTTGCTTTATTTGTCTGTTATGCATTTTTTCTACCCAAATCTAAGAGCATTTCCACCTTTTGTTTGATTGACCCATTTCTTCTCTTACAGATTGCCACTCGACACAAAGCTCTATGTTTTCCCACTTTACTGCAGTTTCTGCCTCATTCACTAGATCTTCAGTATCTCTTCACATACCTTTTCTGCATTGCTTCTCTCGGACTGCTTCCAACTTTTTAATTATTTTTCCTAGTGTTTTTTATTGAGTTTTGCTCAGAAAGTTTCCATGTCTCTCAACTTCTCCAGTTCTTGCTCACTGGGTCAACATCTAGTTGTTCTGCAAGCAGCTTGGGCTGTACTGTCTCTGAATAACGTCAGCTTTTCTTTCAGTATGTTTTTCCCCCTCCTGTCAAACACACCCCCTGGTAAAGGGGAAGTTTTTTTCAACATCCTCTTTTCCAACACATGCTCTGCCTTCTACTACATCTACTCTGCATTTTCCATTGCATTCCTCCTCCCTCTCTGAAGGTGTAGACCCTGTTTCAAAAGAAAAGTTGGGGTCATAAAGGTGTACCTATCTAGGAGGTGGTTAGCATGTCATAGATCTTTTAGCTCCTGCTTTAAGATAAATAGAGTGTGTTTATGTCCTGTTATTGTAGGAACAAGATATAAAGTGGACTAAAGATGAATGTTAATACTGGAAGAAACTGGTTGGGCATTTTCCACTGCTGTACTCTGTGGAAAAGCTTCTGTAGGTCAACTTCAGGCAGACTGGAGAGGGTGCACATAGTCACGTAGTCATGTTGGGTTGGCATGCTATCCCTAGCACCCTTCAGCTGTAATTTGAAGGACAAAAGAGGGCAGGAGGGTCTGACCCTGGAAATTTCTTTCTGTTTTTTATTTGCAGGAGGCTCTCTTCTGTGCAGAAGCTCTCTCCGCTGTGCAAAACTGCTTAAAATAAAATCACATATTTCTGAGAACTGACTGTTCCTCTTATTGTGACTGTAGGAACAACAGTGCAATATGATCTCCTTTGTCACAGAAATTATAATGCCTTCTGGCTAAAAGACAGGAGTTCTGTTTCTGCTTAATGGCTCCTTCTGTCAACATTTTTATGCTGAGTAGCCTCTTGCTCTGCAGTTTCTGCTCTTGAAACTAAAAGAGGAACCTCAGATTGAGGAAGCACAGTAATATTACCCACATTATTTTATTCCTGAAACTTTTGCTCAAAGAGTTGAACATTATTTGCAAACCTTAAAAAAAAAAAAAAAAAAGAAAAAAAGAAAAAAAAAAGAGAGAGAGAGAGAAAAATAGAGAAAGAAAAACAAGGAAGAGAAAGAGAAAGAGAAAGAGAGAAAGAAAGAAAAAAGAAAGAAAAAAAGAAAGAATGGGGATGAGAAAGAAAGAAAGAGAGGAGAAAAAGAAAAAGAAAAATTAAAAGAGGGAAAAAAAAACAGAAACCAGAAACCAGAGCATTATGAATTTGTTCCATTAGGAACTCAGCAGGAAGGTGAAAAGTTTAAACAACTGACAAACAGAGGAATAGACAACAGTTGGCAATTGTGGTGCAGATGCGTATGTACAAAAATATTAATGGAGCATGTTGTCGAAGACACAATACTTCTAGTTCAGCCCTATATAAACAGGCACAATTCCGGGGGAATAAACCAAGCTTCACCCACTTAAACTCTGAATACGTGTGTCTGCACATGCATAAGGAATCTAGGCTTGAGAAAAGAGGGATTTTACTTGCTCATGTCTTGATTTATGTGAAACATACAATACTTCAGGTTTCATTTTTAAGGTGCATTTTTTATATCCTTTAATCAGAGTTGAGCAAGTTTTGTAGAAGTCTACTTTCCTGGTTCTGGCACTTCTGATTCCCAGACTCCTGTTTCCGATTCTTAACTCCAACAGAAATTATTTCCACAACTTTGAGCATACCACTAAATCTTCTTGTGTTAATGATGAATATAACTCTTCCTTCCCTCCTACTCCCTGCATTTCTTGCTTATTTAGATTGCAAGCTATAGAAACGATCAATTTCTTTTACAGAATATACATATCTGTCTATGTACAGTCCTGATGTCCATGGGTAGAGACTGGGAGGAAGAAGAGAATGTAGGTGCTGCTAGAGTAAAAATAATTTCCAGATGCACCAGTAAGGGAGTAGGCTGCAGTGAAGGTTAAGCGGACAGCTAGTCAGAGATAGCCTTCTGACTGAGACAAGCACTTGAGTAGTCATGAGCTTTCCTGCAGCCTGATGCTCATGCCCAGTGAAAGGGAAGTGCTGCTCAGCTCAAGATTAAACAAAAGAGCAGAGGTGGATGATTACGTCCTGGTGGCTTTTCCAACCAAGACAAATACATTACTTGAATTTATTTATACACTTGCTTGTTGTAAAGGAGCAATGTGTTTCTCCAGCTATGCTGATGATTCTCCATTCTGGCACCCTCAGCACTGGTTTTGTGTATCCTGTGCTTGCCTCTCAAACACACAGGAAGCTGTTCATGCATGGAGACCATCCCAAAGAACTTAACTACATGCAATAATCAGAATGACAGAGAAGTATGCTCTCTTCTAAACTGCTCATCTTAGTGGAGGCTCTCATGTATGGGAAAAAAAGACCTTTTGATTAAAAAGACAACTTAGCAGTGCTGCTCCCTGATTTCCTCAGCACAGAGAGGACTGAAAGGAGGAGATAGCCACTGTCCTTGAAATAAATGGAAACTTTGCCTGTTTTTCAGATAACATTGCTTGCAAGATGAAACAATGAAACCCATGCAGACAAAAGGTCTTTTTTAATTTTATTAGGCCAGATACTTGTTTAAGCAAAATTCAGTTTTCTTCCTGCTTTTCCATAAACTGCTACTTTATAATCTCAGAGCAGCACACAGCCTTCCCAGACTCCTGCTGCCAGTTCTTGCACTCCATGCAATTCCACCAAATTCATCTCCTCAGCACAAAATTCACAAGGGAAGATATCTAAAGGGGATTGATTGCTGGGCCTGTACCTTCAGGGCCCACAAACCCCCATCCAAATGACCCCCAACAATTGGCTACGTGGGGAGGAGGAGGAGGACGTGTAAAGTTAGTCTGCTTGCAGACCTGCTGCAGGCAGGGAGGGAGACTTGATGGATTCCAGCTGTGCTTATTCAATGGTTTCCTGGCTTTCCACGGCCGTCACATCTGCTGCTGTACCACAGAGTGGCCCCCAGCTGCTGTGGGATCATTCTCTCAGCCCAGCCCAGGCACCATGTCACTTGTGGAGATCAGCCTCCTTGTGCCACACAGGCCCAGGCTTCATGACCTCGCCATTCTCCCCAGGTGCAGGGGATGTCTCCTGCACTGCTTGATGTCAGATGCAGTGTATCCATCATCAGCAAGAAAAGAGACAATTCTGGTGACCTTGATGTCATCATGGAGTACCTACACATGTCTGTAGCATCATGGCAGGGTTGTACAAATTGTTTCAGAACTTAAGCAAAACCTGATCAATGTCTGTGTTGACAAGAGTATGTAACAAGGTATGTGGCCAGTGGCAATGACACTTAATGCCAGTGGGCTTCTTGCGCCATTAGAAGCTCAAACCCAGGACTCACATGTGACCAACAAACCAAGATCTACAGGGTGGAGGTGTTTCAACAGCACCGATACGTTTTTATGATAATGCCCATGGGTTCCACTCAAAGCAGATGTTACTTTGTCAAAACGGTCTCTGAGACAAAGAATGTACTATATCTGCTGTTGCTGCCACCAAGTTTTGTATGGATGCTTTTAAATGGAGCATTTGAAAGGAAAGTGGAAGGCACTATATCCTTTGCTAAATGCAGAGATTAATTTCAGACTTTTTTCTAAGCTCCACTCTGCGCCCCAAGCCAAAGAGGCTCTGTTTTCTGCTCCAGCCTCTGTAAGGCCTCTGTTCCTTACTCTTCCAGCAGACCTGTGCAGACTGTGCAGGTGTCCATCTCACAGGTGAATTCCAGAGCTGCTCAAGACATCCTTTTCCTCCACTTCCCCCCAGCCTTTTCTCCACCACTTCTAGTTGCCAGGAGTTTCTAAGGATGACAATGTTTTTTAAAGAGAGATCCTTTTTACAGACAGCCACTCACTACTCGCTCAAAGAGAATCGTCCTGTAACAAAATCTATGCATGGGAAGAAGGGAAGTAAATTTATTGTTCTTGGTAGTCCCTGGGAGGCAGGATAGAAACCAACCAACTAGCATGGGAAGGGAAAAAGGAAGAAATATTCTCATAATACCAGGGATACTAAAATGAGCTCTTTGTGCTCTGTACAGGGAGTCCCTTACTCTGAGAGAAAACCTTGTACCCAGAATCCAGTATCATAAAGCCAATAAATCTTTAGCATCACAAAAGCCAACCTCCTGAGTCACTAGAAAGCAGTGCAAGGAAGTCCTGCTGCCTTTTATTCTTAAATTTCATCCCGGGGAGCATGAGTATTTGTTCTGCAGAATGAGCAGCATAAGGAGCACTGCAATTTGAGGAGCAGCACTGTGCACAGCTCCTGCTTGACTGACTGACCAAAAGAGCATCTGGAAACCACTCAGCCCAAGTCACAATGAGCACATTGCTCCAGCCTTCCTGGGAATGTACTGAAATATGAGGGTACGCTGCTAGTTTGAAGATGAGGGATTCTGCTGTATCATACTCCTTTCAAGTTCTAATGGGAGTCACATGCCATGCTACCTTGGCATGCAGACAGTCCTGTAGACCACTTCATTTAAAGCCACTTAAGTCACCTTAGCCCTCTCCTGACACTGAGAACTTGGTCTTGACCTCAGACATTAACTCATCATTATCTACACAACTTGTTTGTTTGTTGTTGTTGTTGGTTTGTTTGTTTGGTTGTTTTTTGTTTGTTTGTTTGCTTGTTTTGGGTTTGGGGTTTTTTTTTGGAGCAGCAACTGATTTCTGGAGTTCACAAAAGAGAGGCACGTTACTGTGTGAATAACTTTACAGAGGTTTTCTCGTTAAGTATTGGGTGTCCGCAAAATGTAATCTTCCACTGATTGCAGTAAGTAGAAGTTCGAATGAATCAGTTGGGATGAGAATAGGTCACAGCACAAAAAGCAAGAAAGAGCAACAGGGCTGAGAGTATTACTTTTAATGTGACAAATTTAGAAGTTGTTCTACTGGTGTTCATGAAGCTGCAATAAGACATGGTATTCAAAAGGCTTATGTTGCACACTATACAGATTGTTATTTTGATTTATACACTATGCCAGTCCTTTCATAAAGAGAATTTTTAAGCATTTTGCCATAGCATTTTTACAAAGGTTTATAACCTTATAACCTATTCAGCACTCCATCCAGATTTGCAGCATTGTTTCCCATTCAACTCCTGGGGAGTATGCACAGTGGCTTTATTTGGAAGCTGGTGTTTTCCAAGCTTGCAATCAGTTTCGTCTCCCTAAAGGAGAAATAGTTACCTCCTCTATGATGCTCTGAACTCTGAAATGAAAGCATGGGATACAGAACACTCAAGTCCTGGAAGTGGCCACTTTTTCCTGCGCACCAATTGGGGAAGAACTGTTGGTCTGGTAAAGGGAAACAACTAAATTCATTTACACACTACTTATGGGGCCAGATACTTGCCTGGTCTGGGTTGTAAAGAAGACTTGCTGCCATTTACCTGCGTTCTCCCTCAGCTGGGAAGAACCCGTGTTGAGAGGTGGGTTTCACTTTGGTCATCTGGCTGTTCACAGCCCTCTAACGTGACTTGAAGAAGGGAAAATTGGCCCCTAGCACACACATAAAGGAATTCCTTTCTTGTCCTTGCAGTCTGATATTTTCCTGACAATGTCAAGCACAGATTTTTATCAGAAAGTAAGATACATCACTGGGATGGTAGATCTGTGACCACAGAGCAAGGTACCCATTTGATTTTGCCTGAAAAGGAAGTGGATATCTGATCTTTTTCAGGCTGTGAAGCTTGTCATGTAGATGCCAGCTGAATGGAAAGAGGCACGATGAACGTCTGTTTCCAGTGATTCAATCATTATGCAACCTGAGTCAGGATTTGCTTCTGTTACCATGAGATTGCATTAAAGCCCTGGCTTAAAGCATATTTCCTGACTTGGTGGCCCTTGGTAAAAAGGAGTCAAGATGGGCCAGATTTTTAAAGTCTCTACTTAGAGTACCTTAAGCATGTGGCCATAAGCACATGCCATTCAGAGTTAGTGCTCTCAGTACATAATGCTGAGCAGCCTTGCACCTTGGCCTACCCCATCCTACCCAACCTCAGTGTTCCACAGCTTTCATGAGAACTTTTGCTAAGAAGGAAAAAAGCTAAAAAACTCAGTATATCTGTGGAGGCTCTAGATGCTAAAGCCCAGGCTTCTGTTTGAGCATTTTAATAATGCATGATTTATATCTCCACCTTTCTGTGGAGTAGATGCTTCTATATTTGCATTAAACTTCACAGGGCTTATGGATCCACCTCAAAGAGGGGGAAATATCTTTGCTTTTATCATTCATGCACAGCTGCCGAGAAGGAGACCGAATTTTGGCTCAGATTCTTCCATGAACAGGTTTCCAGGACAGTTTGAATAGATCTACCTCCCGTGCTATGTTTATAATTATCCTGCTGCCTCTTATTGTGGTATTCATTTAATAAAATGCTTGAGCAGTGTATGTTCTCCATTACACTGTACCATCAAATAAACCAAAATTTCACATTTTTAAAATTACAATTATTCAACTGACATTAAACCCAAACACACAATTGCCAATCAGACTCCTAACTCCTATTGGGGGAAAATAAATAAAGGGCCTATTTTAATCACTCATTGTTGAATTTCTAATTGTTAATTCAGTCTCCAAACTAGTGGGTGTCTTTCTCTATTCTGCCGTCTTGAATAGCAGTAGTAGGCAAAACCATACAGTACAGCCTGTTTCTAATTACACTCTCATATTTCCTCTTAATGAACAAAAAAATCTCCATTCTGCACACTGCCTGTTAACCCCTGGAAAGGTCAGCGCTTTGCTCCTGTAATGCAGCACACTTTTTTCCTTTCCACTTAACATAGTTATTGATTTCTGGAAGGGAGGACATTTCTTGCTCAGACTCATGCAGAATCAAACTTTCATCCAACTTTGATATTTGAAAACTCAGTCTGACCTCCTGTGCAACATGTGCAACATACCATGTCTTTTATACACATTGTTTGTGTGCAAAGCTGGTGACTGATAAAGACTGGTTGCCATAAAAAAATATATCCACCTATTCTTGACTTGAAGGTCTTACACCATTGTAGAGTAAGACCTTTAATTCAGATATTCAGTCCTGTACAATATGATATCCATTACTTCCATCAACAAAACTATAGGAACCACCATCAACCCGGTGGGCTTTTTCCTCTCCTTTCTGTCATGAAGTTAAAATGAACAGACAAACAAAATCTAATGTCAAGAAAACTCAATTTTATTTTATTTCTATTTAGCATGCTTCTTATTAGTGATTCTGGTATTGAAAAATAAAAGCAGGCAAAAAGAGCTCATAGAGAGACATTTTGCTCCTGACCCAGCTCCTCCGCCTTTCATGCAGCAAGGGGTGGCACAGGGGGATGGTGTGTGGGAAGTTGTTGGCTTTTGGTCTTCTCATTTCTCAGCTCCTTCGCAGGTCCCCTTGGAGCTGTGCATCCTCTTGTGCCTTCTCCCTGCTCCTGAAAACAAAACTGAAAACCAAAATGTGATGTGGTCCCACATTTGTTTCATGGCACAATTCAAAAGGAGCTATTTCAGGTTTCTATCAGTGCTGAAGAGGTCACAATCAGAATGAGAATGCCTCCATTGAATTACGATGGAAATTAATGAAACTTCCTCAATTCTTTAGACACTTTCTTTCTAGTAAAGGAAACAAGAACTGGATATCCAAATATCGTAATCTGAGCCAGTAAACTTCTGACAGCTGCTCAGAAAAAGCAGAGGTGACAGGAAGGAACATGTGCTCATCTCTTAAAACTATGGGGCGAGGCTTCCATCGGGCTAAAAATGGCTTGATTAGCTGAAGTCTGTTCCCCAGCTCCATTGACATTAAGCAAATACTTTCTACTTGTTTATCATTGTTGCCCTTACTCTGCCTACCCTGCAAAGGCAGCACAAAGGAACGTCGCGAACATTTGCAAACAAACGCTGCAAACATTATATGTAGGTTTGTAAACGCCAGCAGTGATTCAGCCCTAAATGACAACAGATTGCAGTAGCAGCCAGGCCTTAATAATTAACTCAGGAGGCCGAGCTGACCTCAAGTCATTCCTCTGTGTGAGGCAGAGAGGGGATATTTCACAGAGCATGCAGGCCAGACTGATAGCAGGGCAGAGAGGGTGCTGCCGTGTCCCACCAGTGACCAGCAAAGCAAATGTAAGGGTGCAGTGTGGGTCATAGAATCATAGAATCATAGAATTGCTCAGGTTGGAAAAGACCTTAAAGATCATCAAGTCCAACCACAACCTGACCATACTACCCTAACTCTAACTACCCTCCGCTAAATCATGTCCCTGAGCACCACATCCAAATGGTTTTTAAACACATCCAGGGATGGTGACTCAACCACCTCCCTATGAGCCTATTCCAGTGATAACAACCCTTTCAGTAAAGGGTTGTCTTGATATCCAACCTGAACCTCCCTTGGCACAACTTGAGGCCATTTCCCCTCATCCTGTCACCTGTCACCAGTGAGAAGAGACCAACCCTGTTCTTGCTGTAAGCACCTTTCAGATACTGGAAGAGTGTAATAAGGTCTCCCCTCAGCCTCTTCCCCAGACTAAACAGCCCCAGTTCCTTCAGTCTCTCCATGTAGGGCATATTCTTCAAGACCTTCACAAACCTCGTTGCCCTTCTTTGGACCTGCTCCAGTACTTCAGTGTCCTTTCTGTACTGAGGTGCCCAAAACTGAACACAGTACTCGAGGTGAGGCCTCAACAATGCCGAGTACAGGGGCAGGATTTCTTCCCTAGTCCTGCTCACCACCCCATTCCTGGTACAAGCCAGGATGCCATTGGCCTTCTTGGCCACCTGGGCACACTGCTGGCTCATATTCAGCCAACTGTCCATCAGTACACCAAGGTTCCTTTCCATCAGGCAGCTTTCCAGCCACTCCACTCCAAGCCTGTAGGGTTGCCTGGGGTTGTTGTGACCAAAATGCAGGACCCGATGCATGGACCTATTGAAACTCATACAGTTTACCTTGGCCCATCGATCCAGTCTATCCAGGTCCCTTTGTAGTGCCCTTCTCCCCTCTGGCAGATCAACACTCCCTCCCAACTTGGTGTCATCTGCAAACTTACTGAGGGCGCACTCAATCCCCTCATCAAGATCGTTAATTAAGATGTTAAATAGAAGAGGCCCCAGCACTGAGCCCTGGGGGACACCGCTCATGACCAGCCACCAGCTGGATTTAACTCCATTGACCTCAACCCTTTGGGCTTGGCCATCCAGCCAGTGTTTCACTTAGCGGAGCATAAGCCCATCCAAACCATGGGCAGCCAGCTTGTCCAGGAGGATGCTGTGCGTTTCTGGGTTACATAAGCCTCGCACCCGCAGTGCTGTGCAAAGTCTTGAGATGTTTCCTCCACCAAAACATCTCTCAGCCACTTTCTCAGAAAGTGACTCCAAAAATCTGCATCAGGAAAACCTCAGGGGAGGGGTGTGGGAAGAAGGTGAAACAGGAGGCCCTACGGAATACAGCAAGCTGAGCATGTCTGCGAGGGTCTCTCCACATCCACGCTCCTCTAAATAGAAAGAGGGATTTCGTCCTTTAAAAATTCTTTTTAAAACTGTATTTTACTTTCTGTTTTAGCTTGCATAAGGAGTACAACATTTGAAGAACTGGCACGGAATTAAAAGAAGAAATGACACAGCTGTCTTTACCATTGACAGTAGGGATTGCAGCCCCTCCAGCATCTCCAAAGCAAGCATACAGCAGAAACCTAGCTTTGGTAGGAAAGCTTTACATGCAACTAACCTAAAATCTAATATTTAGATTTTTTTTCCCCCTTTTTCCAAGCTCCCTATCCATAAGATTTGCTCACACTTGGAGATCAGAGATGAGCTACTGAGGACAGAGAAACGCACAGGTTTTTCTGTGGCAATGAATGGCTTCAGAGCCACAGTAGAGCTGCATCTAGCACGGAGTTGAGTGCTGGAGATGAGAGCGAGCTTGCAGGAGAGGTGTAAGCCAGAAAAAGGAATGCTCCCATGGTAACAGACCCAAGGACTGAGCTCCTGGACTGGCCATTAAGTAAACCTGGAGGCTGGGTATTTTTAATTGAAATGATTTTTAATGAAGGGAGTGTATGCTCTGGGAGGGGACTGTATCTCCCAGGGCCTGACATCATTCGTCTATTTTCACATATCTGGAAGGAATTTCTCCCTAAATACACACCCATTATTCTTTTTTCTTTTTCTTTTTTCTTTTGTTGTTGTTGTTGTTGTTGTTTTTGTTGTTTTCCAGCACATTCATCACCAGGGTAACCCTGTTGACTCAAACAGAGCATCACCTGGAATGAATTTACCTGTGCCTGGGAAGAATGCATTGTGCATGGGTCCTGCATACATTATTTAAATGGCAGCACTAAGGAAACAGCCTGACTGCCAGAGGTGTTGCACACCTGCGTGTCCCATTTGAAGCTGGTGAAAAGTGGAGGCTGAGAGACACATCTCCTCTTTTGCATTCTGAGAACTGAATAATTTATCAGGAGGTTATTGAAGGTTTCTAATGGTGCAATCAAATCATTATAAGCAAAAAGCTACAAAATCAAATTCAGAACAATGAAAGCATCAGTTCATTAATGGAACAGTTCCAGCCATCTGGCATTCATATGTTCTGTGCTGAGGCTGTTATTGTGCAGACATAAATGACCCAATCTTACCTTCAAGCAAAAACTTTCATTAACTGAATATACCCAAATTCTTCACAGTTCAGCTAATATTGCAAGTTCTATCCTGTATTTTGGGGGTCTTTCTTTATCCATTTTGTCCACTTAATGCTCCAGCCCTAAGCATCTCCTCTGGGGAGTGTGTTCCCCATCCCACTGTGGGCACAGCACCATTTGAAAAACTGTTAGTGATTCTTGGTTGCCAAAGCTCTGGAAGAAAGAGAAGGGAGTAGATGATATTTCAGCAAAAGTAACAACACTTACAATAAATACCGTTGCTCAACTGAAATGTAGGAGTGAATTTTTCACCTGCCTTTTTCTTTTTTTCTTTCTTCCAAATGCTCCAGTAACCATGCATAGATCTGACCTTTAAACAGATCAAACTGGTGTGTGAGGTTATGTACAGTACAGAGCCATCCATCAGACTTTCCTAAGCATTTTTTTATTGTCCTCTTAAGGAGGATGGCATTCAACTTACTGGTGGCACAGCATCATTCACTTCCAAGTAAAAGCGTACAGGGGGATAAACCATGCATTTGGGGTGCTTCCTGTATTAGCTAAGGAGCTATGTGCCTCACAAGATTATTATCTGCAATGCTGAGGTTCTGGTCCTATGCAAGTTAGCAGTGAATATTCCAACTATGCACTGAGCTCTTTTGCCTGTCTGCTAATAACTTGTCCAAAGCATCCTGCGCATCCCAGTGCAATCATTTCACAGCTACCCAGGTGGCACAAGAGGCAGGGCAAACCCCTTCCCCTTCCACCAAGAGCTGGGCACCTGGATGGATTCTCCTCTCCTTCCTGGCACTGGGTTGCTCCAAACGTCCTGATGCCATGGAGACGGTGCAGGATGGGCAGAAAGCCTTCTCCCAAAGGCAAAGTTTGGCTTTCGGGTGCAACAGTTATGTTAACATTCCAGTAGACAGCTATGCTGCAGGAGGACCAGGATGAGCTCAGGTCTCAGCAGCATGAGTCTAGGAGGAAGACTTGGCATGGTTTTTGATGGAGCACTTTCCAGGTTTCAGAGCTCCTGGATCACGGAATGCTGCACTCAGCACCTCTGACAGCAGCATGTGAGGCTGCATGGGGCTGAACCAGGGCAAAAGTGCAGTGACATGAAGACATCACACATCAGGATAGCACTGTCTTCTGCAAGACTTCACTCTTCCTGAAGTTGCTCAGAAGAGCAGCACACTGTGAGATAATGTTGTCATTTTCTCCAACTCCTCTGCACCCTCTTCAAGCACTTGTGAGCACTGGGGTTCTGGAAGTAAATATACAATAAATGAATGATGTGTCAAACTCCAGAGAGCGCATTTTTCTGCACACATTGCTGTAGCTGCTCTTCACAACGTGCAATGAACAATGCAGTATTTTAGAAAATTGGAATGTTTTTCAAAGCTGTTTACTTGTAAGGCCATTTCATCCCATCAGTTGAAAGTGTACACTGAAAACACAGATTCATATGAATTCCATTGATTTGGAAGGGACTTTTAAAGGCCATCTGGTCCAACTCCCCTGCAATGAACAGGGACACCTACAGCTCTATCAGGTGCTCAGAGCCAGTCCAGCCTGACCTTGAGAATCTCCAGGGACATGGCACCCATCACTGCTCTGGCTTGGTGAGGCACTGGCCTCACCACCCTTCTTATAAAAAACCTTCCTCCTTAAATCCAGTCCATTTTTCAAGTTCTCCTGCTATTCCTATCTCAGAGACACTGATGCTCACCTTTTTTTTGTCACTAAGATACCAATAATTGTGGTCCCAGATAATGCTTCCTTCAAAGCAACCATTGCACTAAGAGATGCAGCGTATTTCCAACCTGAAATGAAATTATCCATCATGAGAAGAACTCCACAGTGTGCTGCATAGGGAAGTGACAGAGTGAAGGGACGTCTTAACTGTAAATTCCCCAAATTTTTATTTTTTAACTAAAAACACCAGAGGTGCTTTCCAGGCCTGGACTGAACTGGAATGAGATGCGTAACTTTTCAGGGCCTGTATGACTAATCCTGCAGACACTCAGTTCAAACTGTATGAACGCTGAGAATTAAATGTAAATAGATCAATGTGCGTACACGTTCAGCATATTTATGATTTGAATCAATTCACAAAATCAGGCACATGGAACTTATGTGGTTTGTTCTGGAAACAGACGCATTTTCCAGACTGAAGGATGTGGAAACTTCTTCCCTATCTAATGCGATTCGGTACATCTGTATGTGATTAGAGGAATGTGCTGCAGACTGCCGCGCGGCAGAGCCGAGCCTCGTGGAAGTTACATTCATTGAACTCCATTGGGCCACGTGATCTTCTCCTCTGTATTTACTTGTTTCTAAGACTTACTGAAGATTGCCTACATTTTCTAATCAGAAAACGAGAATTAGTTACTTATACTAATTACCCAGGCCCTATATAGGTAACAAGTTACTGTTTCAGGGCTCAGCGAGGCTGCATAAAGTTACTAACAGAAGTCAAAGCAACTTCAAGAAAGATCACAGATCTTTCATTGATCAAAGATCAAGAAAGATCATAGAACTATAGAATCATTAAGAGTGGAAAAGATCTCTAATGTCTACCCATCCCCACCATGCCCCCTAACCATGTCCCTTTGTGCCACACCTGCACATTTCGTGAATGCCTCCAAGCTTCATCACTTCTGTGGACTAAGAAATACTCTTTTTTTTTTTTTTCTTTTAATGTATGGCATCATTTTGCCTTCCTGTAATTCCATCTCACTTGCAGGGCAGCCTTTTCCCACCAGCATAGCTAGGACTGCTGTTCTCCTGCACTAACCAGAGTCACTACTGACTGGCAGAGCTGTGTGACCATCCCATTGTTTTTATGGAAGTAGTGGAGATATCCAATACACAGAAGCAGCAGCTTTTTCCATAAAGCACCCTCATACCCGCACACATCCCACTGTACAGCCAAGGAAAAGCTTTCCACTTATGGAAAGCATATTGCCACAGCATTGGAAAAATCACATTTATGTTCTGAAGACCTGCTTTGCCTACAATAGCCATGTGAGTGACCCCAGGTCTTCCCCAAAGGGAGAGGGGACACCTGAGCAATTTGAGCTGCAGTCCAGAGAGAATGCTGCCTGTGCACAGCTATCAAGAGCTATTCTAGTACGTGGTGTGTGGATGCTAAGCCAGGTATTAGAGCATGTGACAGAATACCCTTCCTGGGCTCACTGGCCAACGCTTGGTAGCTTGCCTTGAACACAGAGGAAGAAATCTGCTGGTGCCTGGTTTCCTGGGAAGAACAGGGAGTGCTTTAAATGGGCTGGGTCCTTCGTTAGAAGCTTCAAGTGATGCCGGAGGTGCAGCCAGCACGTTTAGCTGTTAGTAATCTCTCTAAGAAGTCTTTCAATGAGCGTGTGGAAACACCGAGCCGTTTCAGCCACCGAGCACTGAATCCCAGCAGTATACGCTGCCTTTGCACTTAGATGCATGTACATGCAAGAGTGGCCTCTAGATGCTACTGCAATCCAACTAAATCGGACCTTATTGGACAACTCACAAGGAAAAGAAAAGAAAAAAAGAAGTCACTTGAACCTGTTTTTCTACACAGAAACAACTCCTCTAAGCCTGGAAAAGTACCCATCCTGCAACCCTGTCCCTTTCCAACTGCACGGCTTCGCTGACCCTGAGGACCGGCTCGACTTGAAAGCGTTGTTCCCAAACTCTTGCTGCAAACGCCGGCGGGAGCTCCGGGCACTTCTGCAGGAGGGGTAGCCCGCTCGCTCCTGGCCCATCCGCACACCGCTCCGCGGCCCTCACTCCAGGTAGCTCCACTCAACACCGCCGCGCAGCTCGGCGGGGCGGGCGGGGGTCCGCGGGGCTGCACCTGGCTCCAACCCGGAGGGAGCGGGCGGAGCGGAGGCAGCGCGTCCCGTCCCTCCCCGTCCCTCCTCCTCCTCCTCCTCCTCCTCCCTCCCTGCGGGCCGGCGGCGGCGGAGCCGCGCTCCCTCCAGCCGCGCCCGCGGAGCCCCGCGCAGCCCCCGCAGGTAAGCGCCGCCGCCCTGCCCGCCCCGGGGTGCCGCTCCCGGCTCCGCACCCGCGGTGCCTTTTTCCCCCTCCACTCGCGGTTGCTTTTGTGTTTCGGAAAGTGGATTAAACGTCGGTGAGTGTGCGGAAAGCGAGCCGCTCCTGCGGGACAAGCGTCTCTGGGGCTGGCCCAGAGAGAGTAATGGGCACTTGTTGGATTGACGGGCACTAACACTGCTACCATTGTTCGGTTACTTAGGGCCCGTCCTGTTCTGTTTTGGCTTTTTTCCCCCTTACCTCTCCCCCCCCCCACACCCTCCCCCCCCACCCCCCTACCCCCCTTAAGTCCCTCTGGATTTGGCTGTACCAAGTTAAGGCAGTGGAAGAAGTCCGAGCTAAACATGGTTGCCACCTCTCCCTCCTGACTCCCTCAGTTCTTCGGACGATGGGCCCGTGGAGGTGGGATGGGAGCTGCCCTCGCAGGCCCGCGCAGAGGTGCGGGACGGGAGAGGATGGATGGCAAACGCAGCGGTAGGGAGTGCCGAGGGGTGGAGGGGAGCGCCGGGACAAAGCCGCCTGCAAACTGCAGTGAGGGGGAGGTGGAACCAGAGGGACCCGCTTCGTTCCTCACTCTTGTTAGAGACCTGCAGTGGGAAAACCCAGAAAAACCTTCCTTTGAGAACATATGAAAAGTCTTGTGTATAGCCCTTGAGCAGGAAAATATTGGAATGTCTAATTTATTTTTTTTCTTGCGGATTTCTCGTTGAAACAAGCTTGCGCCTCTCTGGTTTCTCCTGCATTTAAGTCGTCTGTGAATAAATTAGAAGTCTCTAATCCCCACTTCTTTTCCTTTCCTTTTTTTGTTTTACTGCTGCACTTTTCTTTTTGTTTTTTGAAGATTCAAGGCAGAGCCTCCAGAGGCAGCCGGTGTTCCCCAAGAGCTGGGGCAGTGGGGCAGCTGCAGCCTTCAACTGCTGGAAGCTGTTGCTCCTGTATCTTTTCAAAGAAAGGCTCTGGCATGCAAAGTCAGGTTTGGTGCGCTGTACCATTTGGTCTGAAGTGAGTCACTCTCAGGTCTGAGAGTCGTGTTTCAGTCTGGCAGCCATGCAGCCTCGTTACTCCCGTGTTAGGATGGGCAGAGTAGTATTAAAACAATATGTGCTGGCAGTTTCAGCTACGGACTGAAGCAGTATTCTGCCTGCAGAGGTGCAGCTGGAATTCTGTCCTGCAGCATGGGCTATAGGCGTGCTGTGCACTTCTCCTTAACTGATGAGTGCTCAGAAGGTAGTTTGGTATGTCTTGGTTTTGTCATTGTTTTTATTACATCCAGCTACTCAAAATCAGATGCTGTCCTTTAGAAAAGATTGGCAGCGTCCCATCCTGTGCAGTTCTACATGTGGTTGCTCTGTCTTTGCAGCTGCAAATAACTGAGGAAGTACCATTCAGGAATTCTGGGGAATAGTTTTGTGCTGCTTTTATCACTCCCTACTGCAGGTTGCACTCCTTGGACCCTTGGCTGCTGCCATAAACCTTGTTCTGGGAAGTTACTGGTGACTGCTGCCTTGAGTGGGGAAAAAATACTGACTGGTGTCTGCTTTCTTTCCCTCTCTTCAAAACAAATACTGAGAATGGAATGATTAAACAGCCCTTGAGACGAAACACATGTGCAATGCAAAACTGAAGTAATGCTAGACTGTGTGCCCGGCTTCAGTACATGAACTGGACGTGTGAGTAGCCGGCAATCCTAGACCTGTGAGCAAAGATACTTCTGGCCACATGGCTTTCACCAGTAACTCTGGAAGAATGTGTTGTAACTAAAGTGTAACTCATTTTTTTTCTAAGAAGTGGGATAAAATAAAAATAAGTCTTTTGCTTGGTCTTCTGGTAAGTGTCATAAAGAAAGCATGTGGGGAATCCAGGAAGGGGTGCTGGGGAAAGTGTTTTGCTCAGGAGCTGAATCTTAGGTAGGATCTTTGGTAGGGTCAGATTTTACATTGCTGTGATGAACCATTAATAACACCTTAATGAATAGTTAATTGTTTTTCTATAGCCTCTCTTTACTGGGTCTGCTTTGTCCAGTATTGAAGGGTTTAAACTGAAAAGAAAGCATTTCTTCCCAGTATCTTTTGTCACTGGGAGACTAGCACCATCCAACTTCGAGAGCCCAGCAGCTTTGGTGGTCAGCTGGCTTTGAGCACCTCTAGGTGGTGACCTGCTAGCAACTTGTGAACACCATCAGAGTGCTATTTGCTGTGTAGACGGCTGGAGGGAAAAACAGCCAAAATGCTGACTGTAGTTCTGTTGCTGATGAGAAGTTCTTGGTAACCATTGCTTGTGGGCTTGGTGATGGTCCAAGAATGGACCTACAAGACATTGAGAGCAGGAACAGGTCGTACTGTGAAGTTGTTGTCCTTTCTGTTGTCATTGCCAAGAACAAATCGGAATTTGGTATGTTTGTGGGAATTCCCCATCTTTTCCTAAAGAAACATATGTGTATGTGTACCACTGTTTTACTGAAAGGAACACAGAGTAAACAGTGTTTGATCCCTGCATCACCTTTTGCTGTTAGTGAATTAGTGCTTTGTATGCAGTGTATTATTTTACTGCTTCTTCCTGCACGATTAGATACATGCATAAATATATATATTATTTTTTTTTTCTTTTTTCTTTTTTTTTTTTTTTTTTGACAGTAGTAGAAATAGAAAAGGAGATGAACTTCAAAAAAGAAACAACGTGATTGTAAAAGACAAACACAACACAGGAGTTATCAAAAGGGAACTGTAATGGATTTTTGTGTCCTTTTAGGTTGTTTCTTCTTCAGATTATGTGCCCATTTCACCCCTTAGAATTTAATGATGGTTTGAAGGGAGAAATCAGAAAGCTCTGATCATGAATGACTGATGGTGACAATGGCTTGAAATGGTAATGATTATGTGTGTGTGCAGCTTTGCTTTCCCATGCATCACTAGGTGATACTGCAGAAATGTAGCTTGCCTTTGAGGCTGAACTCAAACATTTTGCATTTTGTCTGAGTATCCTTCATAGTTTGCTTCATCAATGGACCATTGATGTCAGTGATCTACAATGAGCACCTTTGGATCAGACCCAAGGCTGATGTGTTGCTCTGACAGAACTATGCAATTAGTCCCAGCACATGGGAAGGCTCTTTCTGGGGAAGAAGAGCAGCTTCTCTGTTTACATTTCAGGGAACTTGAATTGTTGTTTCTCTTCATTTGTCTTTCAAGCTTAATTGTCATAAAACAAGTAGAAGCTTTGCCTGCTCGTTCCTGTTCCTTCACTGCTGTTCTGAGGGAAGTGAGAGTGAACTTCAAAAAGAGGTTGGATGCCTTGTTCTGCTTGTAGAACAGACAGAATCATTAAGGTTGGAATAGACCTCAAAGATCATCTTGTCCAACCATCAACCCGTCACACCATGCCCACTAACCACATCTCTCAGTGCCAAATATACAGGTTTCTTGAGCACCTCCAGGCAAAGTGACAATTATTTACGAAGCTAGAGGAGAATTCTCAGAAGGTCTGTCTTTGTATATCCAGACACCTCTGCTCTCACCCTTCCCATACACTCGAGTTGTTCAGCTTGGCTTGCAAATCCTTGGTCATTGCTTAGCTGAAGGTTGCATTTAAGATTAATTTAGCTTAGTCTTAAACGAGTGGTGCCTTTTACTCCTGAAAACATAGTTTCCATTTGTGCAATGCCTATCACTGGTAACAAAAAGAGCCTGTTTGGTGTCAGCTTGGGTAGTGTGAGTGCAACCACATCCCGTGTGGCCATCCTGTGACCATTGGAAGAGACCTTCTGAGGTGGTTTGTGCACACATTACTACATAGAGGAACAATAGCCCTGCTTAGAGTAGTGTGAAGTCTTCAGCATTTCCTGACAGGCACAGCCTGGAGTGGTTTGTTAAACACATTTTTCTGAGTCCTGCCTTTACATTAGACTGGATTCGGCTTCTTGAGTCAGATAATGTCAGCAGTTCTGTTAGAGCACATAAAGGGGAGAGTGCTGGTGCTTTTACCCCTGGGCAAAGAATTTCTTTTTAAAAACAAAATGAATGCTCCCAGCAGATGCCAGCAGCCATGGATGCCACTGTGGGCAAGGTGTGTGTGCCTGTGCCAGCAGCATAGTGATAGCTAACTGCTGGTGCTTTGATCCTGGCCCCCACAAGGATCATGGCCAGCAGACCTGGGTGGTGACAGGCTGTGGAACTGGCTGCTGAGAGGCAGTGGGTCACCAGGAGAAGTGCCTCTAGATGTGCATGTGGAAGGCTGCATCTCCCTGGGGACAAGGTGGGGTTTGGGCCATGGGTACCATACTGGAGACAACTGCATTGTAGTTCTGTGCCAGTTTTTTTTTTGTTGTTTGTTTTGTTTTGTTTTGTTTTTTAATGTTACTTTAACTTGAGAGGCATTGGAACTTATATTTTTCTTTTTTGGCTTCCATGTGGCATAAGCTAGGTAAAATATGGTGTTTTCACCTTCTATTTAAAAATACAAAGGTGCCAAGTATGCAAGACTAATACTGTCTCTGTTTTTGCTTCTGACTTTGGGTAGCAAGTAAACCTCTGCTGAAGTCAGGTTTTTGAACAGTGCTGATGAGTTTGACTGTCGTGCATGAAGTTCATCCCTCCGAAATACGCCGGTGTAAGCAAGGCCCACACACCATTTCACCTTTTCCTTAGGTATTTGTGTGCTGTAATGACTGACCCCCGAGTTGGGTGAATTTCACAGGCACCCTCCAGACAGTACACCATTTCTTTGCCAGATAGAAAATGTATCGCACACTGTAGTGCTTGCAGGAGCAAGCAAAAAAAAAAAAAAAAGCATTGGATTGACATCAAAGGCAAGATCTTTCTATACAAAATGCTGGAAATTTTTAGAGTGGTAAGAGCCTGGCAAATGAAATACATACTGTATTTCATTGTAAGCCCCTCTCCCTCCCTCCCTGCCTCCTCTCCCTCTTTTTAGGGAGTGTGTGTCAATACAAAATGGTGCCAGCGCATTATTTATGGGAGCAGTTTCCACAGACTTTTCTTAGAAGTTATTTGTCCATTTGGAGATGATTGTTTTCAGCCTGGATGGAAAAATATATGTATAACTAGGGCAGTTTCCTTCTTCTTGTCAGGAGGAAGCTAGCCACAGCTCTGTTTAAAAAATAAAAGATCAGTTGGATGAGTAGTGAATGTTCACTGCGTAGAGAAATTTATGTCTTCTTTCAGTGAGTGATTATTTAAGAGCACTGGGCTTAACATGAACTCCTTCAAAGACCTACTGGTGTCTGAGAAGTCAAGGAAAAGTGGTACAGATCACATCCATTTGCCATGTAGTTGACTGTATTTTGGGCTGGCATTTGCAGGAAAGGAGAAGAACTGCTAACATACCCTCAGGAATAGCCACGTACCTTACAAGCACAATCACTGCTGTTTTATCTGTTACAGTGGGATTCTGGGAAAGGTTCCATATGGACGGATTTCACTGAATGTGTGTTGGTCTCCGAGGCTGTTTGGTGCAGAGCACTATGAGTCTCCTGGGATGCTAGGGGATGAAGAAGCAAATGGTCAGCATCTCCCGCCAGCGGTTACATCAGGCAGAGGTCAGCTTGCCCCCAGAAGCAGTCTTCTCACCCTGGGACCATGGCAGTCATCACTGTGGTTAACACATGATATTCCTTTGGTTCTCAGGGCTGCATCAGGTGCTCACAGACCTGCACAGACGCATCCATTTTCTTTATCTGATCTCTCACCACGCAGTTGTGATGTAATTTGCGCAGCCTGAAGAAGGCTCTGGGGAGACCTTACTGCTGCCTTTCAATACTTAAAAGGAGCTTATAAATCAGGAGGGAGACCAATTTTATACACAGTCTGTTACTGATAGGACAACAATAAATGGCTTTAAACAAGAAGAGGGGATGTTTAGCTGAGATGTTAGGATAAAATTCCTCACTCAGAGTGCAGTGAGGCCCTGGCACGACTGCCCAGAGAAGCTGTGGGTGCCCATCCATGCAGGCAGTCCAGGCCAGGTTGGACAGGCCCCTGTTCTGACCTGACCCGCTGGGCGGCAGAGCTCCCATGGCAGGCAGTTGGAATTAGTTGGGCTTTAAGGTCCCTTCCAACCTAAGTCACTCTTCAGTTCTATGATTCTGTGAATTTCTAAAGTCCTAATACCCTTAAAATTGCCTAAGCAAAGAGGAAGGGTTGGGTTCATTTGGTTTTTTTAATTTTCTTTCTTGTTTTTTTCTACCTATACTTTAGTAAGCACTTTTATCAGCAGTGCAGCAAGTAAAAGTCAACTGCATGCACTAGATGCCTTCTACTGCCATTTCTGTGCATATTGCACCTGGAATGTTTCCTGTGACTCCCCAGAGGGAGCAGGTCTGTAGTTTTACAAGGCATGTACAGTTGTGAGATGAGCTGCAGTGAAGAGGTGTTGCTTTGATGTGGTAATGTGGCGGGTGTAGAGGGACAGTTTGGCTACACTGCCTCAGGTTGTGCTTAAAGGATTAAATTTTTTAGTACCTTTCTGTCGTTGTCTGCTAGTTGAAACATATAAAACTAATTATTAAGGAGCAAAAGCATTTGGGAAATTGCTAAGGCAATGGACCGGAATAGATTTAGACTGTGGACAGTAAGCATGTAAATCCTAAGGGAAAGTGTTGCACATTGAATTCCATACTAATACCACATTTATTATGAATATTGTACTTGGAGGAAGGTATCTTTGCTAATGTGTATACAGCTCTACTTATGGTGGGAAGGATAGGATTTTGGCAGTTTATTGGTACTAGAGAACATCTTCAAAGTCCTCGGAGTTCACATCAGAATGTCCCCAGGCATTCATGTCCTGTCAGGAGAAACCAGGCCAAGGTACAAAGAACATATTGTCCTCTGTGCCACAGCAACACCTGGGACCTGCTGGGAGTCACATTTAAGCAAGTGTTTGCCAACCACAGAATCTTTAGACGCAGTCAAGGAGTGAAGGTTTGGCTTTTGGTGTGGGATTCTGGGGATGTTCAGCAGCTTCTGTCCATGTGTAAAGTTCAGGATGATGGTTAAAAATGATGTGAAATATTGCTACACTTTTGCAAATACAAAGCCAGTACTCCAACACCCTTTGTGCTTCTCATTCCTTCTCAAGGAAACTGGACTGGTTTATTGTTTTCCTCCGAGAATGCAGCAGTGGGGTAGCCAGCTTCATGAAAATGGGTGTCTGGTTAGATATCCAGTGTTCAAGGATTGAACATAGCATAGTAAATGGGACATACTGTGTTTGAAAGATGTGTCTGTAACTGCAGAGCTCAGTGGTCACTGCTTTTGCTTGCTTTTCTTCCTCAAATGCTGCAGACAGGCTGCGTTGGACCAGCCCTGAGCACAGTGTCTGTGTGGGGCTTTGAGAGCTGTCCCAAATATGTCTGGCCACATGCCAGATTCATTTTGCTATTCCTTGGATGGAACTGATAAAAACTTCGGTTTAGAACAGAGCACATCCCCTCACAGAAAGCATGTGAATCGGAGACAACTCTTGGAGTCAGTCCGGTTGCTGCCCTCATCTTTCAGCTTCTTGTTGACAGCAGTTGTAGCATCCTGATTCAAATGCCTCATGCAGCTGAGGCTGGAAGCTGGCTGAAGCTGCAGGATATTACTGTGATCAAAGCAATTCAGGTAATTAGTGAATAGGCTTAAAATGGGTCTCTAGAAACCATTGCATTTTTGCAAATACTTGATAGGAAGTGCAGTCTTTGCCACCTGGTTCTCCAAGAAGTGCCATATGTTTCTGTTCCTTGCTCAGGTTGCATGAGTTTCACAACCAAAAGTTTCCTGAGAGGCTCAGCCAGGAGAAGACTATACTGGGAGTGCTGTGTGAGCTGATGACAACCTGATGACAGGAGCAATCACGTGGTTGCAGAGCACACGGAAATGCCTTAAAACTAATAAGCCTCAACAAACTCTCCTGCTGCTGTCCTGTGTGTTTGCTTCCTCCGCATCTCCTCCATGAAATTTCTTAAGAGCAGAAAACAGTTGTCCATATTTTTGTGACAAAGTTCTGATTGAGGGATTTGGTTGACTCTTTTTTTAGTTCTATCTAAATTTTTCTTAATGCTCTGTAAGGACCATGTGAAGGGATTCAGAAGCATGATTATTCTAGGAACACAGTTGCTTTTTCCTTTGTCAGAGCGGCACAAACTGCAGGAAGGGCTTTGGCACCGCAGCTGCACTGGCTGCTTCATGCTCAGGCATCTTCAGGCACGCAGGGCAGGAGGGAGGGGAAATGCCATCCTCCTTGGGAGCTGCAAGGCCAGGTGGTGACACATGTCTCCCCCTCCATTTCTTCGTGGAGTTTGATTAAATTCCCTGTCCACCCCCCTCACCCCGTGACTGCAGAAGGGACTCTTGCTGATATAAGCCACGTCTCCACTAGAGGGGGGTGCCAGTATAGCTATACCATATAGCTTTGAGGTTTTGGCCATTTACAGTGCTTTAGGATTCCTGGCAGTCGTTCTTGCCCATTGGGTAAGTAGGACATCATTGGAGCAACCAGTGATGGCTATCTGTGGAGCTGGCCAAGGGGCAAGTACTGGGTTTTTCCTTAGTGGTGTCATTTGCATGAGGATGGCCAACCTGGGAAGTCCAGTGAGAGATGGTTCCTCAGAGCCAGCACCGCCCACTGGGCTTGGTACAGTGAACACCCGCTCTGGGATGCCCAAACATTCTGGCATGTGGGCACATGGTGGTACATCCACCCCTGTGGTCTGGATCCCTTGGACTCCTTAGTTTATGTACATCGTCACAAAAAGTTCCCTGGTAGTGCTTTATGGTTCGTGGTTTATTAGTTGTTGGAATGAGGCCTTGCAGTGTTCATTTCAGTGTTTGTACCCATGCTAATGTGAATTCCAATGAGAAGGTTTGAGGCAAACAACTGTACTACTACATAATTCTGAGGATTTTATCCTTTTTTGTTCCTTAAGAGATGTGCAAAAGCAGTGTATCTGAGAAACGGTAAGACAGAGAGACTAGGTAGTAGTCCTTGGACACTAACTTTTCTCTCATCGTGTATAACTGTTAAAAGTATTCTTTTTGTGTTGTTGTTGGGTTGTTTGTTTTTTTTTTCACATTGACTGCATTCTGCCTGCTGGCTCTTTTCTCTTGAATTCTTGGTATCTCCCAGACATTCTGACAAAAGTGTATGGTTCCTGTTGGACAGTGTGTGTGCAGAGGACCTGGTCAGAGAAGCTGAGCAATCACTCAAGTATGGTGTGAATTTACGACAGCCTGCTTGATTCACGTGACCTATGCAATGAAAGCTAAACACAATTTAGAGTTAATCCCAGTTGATTCTTGAAGAGAATTAGTCAAGCTGTGCACTAAGCCTCTGTGTTTACCTGTGTGTTCAGATATGCAACAGCCTGAGCTGCACCGAACCACACTTGATAATTGGGAGGGGAAGAGTCGGAGGGGTAGGTGATTAAATGTTGGTATATCCTTCTAGGGCATGTTTCAGAACTGATTTGTGTTTATAAATCTTGAATTCGTGGAATGATCAGCATGAGCTACCTGAGGCCAAAACCCAATGCTCTTCTGCTGCTCTCCACTAAATACCTCCAGCAGCTGCTACTCCTGGGACACTGTGGGGGGGGACACGCTGTTTCCTGATGATCCCTAAAAGCTGTTCCTCAAAAACTGCAGCAAGTTGAGGTGGGGTGGTGATGGGGAGTACGGTGTGGACCAGACGGACAAAGGAAGTCCTTTTGATCCCCACCAGGAAAATAGTGGCCAGCCCTGATTTTGCATTGCAGGCTCACGAATTCCTATCGCCTATTGTTAGGAGCACACACCAGCAGCTTGCATGGTGGGCAAGAAGTAATTACCTTTCATTTGTCAACATTAGGATTTCTGTTGTCTTGAGCTCCTGGGTTCGCTGCCACTCCATTGTGGCAAGATCAAAGGTAAGATCTTATTTCTGGGTCACTGCTGTCCATCAGATAAGTTTGTTTGTGGCCTTGGGGAAAAAAGCAGTGACGTGAGAACAGGGAATTTAAACCCCGCCATTAAGATATTTCTTTCTTGTTGTCAAATTCTTAGTTCTTTCAAACTTCATTCAGCTTAGCTATGCAAAATGCAGTGCTGCAGAAATTGCCATGATAAGTCAGTTGAACTGATGCTGATGTTAGGAACAATTTTCTGGAGCAGCATGACTGCTATTTCTAGTGTATTTTGTGTGACTGATGAACAGTTTCTGTACCTGCATTGGTGCTGACCTCAACCACATAGAGCCAGTGCCTTGCTGTCTTCAATGTACTATTCTGTGGGGAGTGGTGGGCAAGTTTCTGTTTCAGATACACTTAATTAACCTCCTGTTTGACACCACTGCTCAGGGTTCATGCAAATCTGTATTAAGATGGTACATTTGTAATTTGGGTTTTGGGATTTGGCACGCTTAATTGTGGACTTCTTTGGCTTCAGCACTTTCAGATTATTGCATTTTGTGGTCATTCATTCTGACTGAAGACTGAACATCTGTTCTGTGGATGTGGGGCAGGGGAAGTATTTGCTTTAACTTTGCCCCCCCCACCCCCCAAAGCTGTTTAGAGAATTGTGACATTCTGTTATCATCCAGATGTTTTCTATCCAGTGAAAAGGATATTGCCTTAACTTCTAAACACAAACTTGTTTCAGAGGAATGCCAGACTAGTACTTCTCTTTCGTGTTTTAAACAAGGGATGGGTCATGTCAGGTGGGGTTAGTGGATGGAGCCTATGTTGTTGATTCCTGAAAGTGCTGTATCATATTACACCATTTTTTTTTTCTTTTTGTAAATATATATTAGAAGCCTGTAAGTGGTTACAAAAAATGCTTTTTGCTGCTTTTCATAGTGTTATATGGTGATGTATGCCTTGATATAAGTGTATTTGCCTGACATTGTCATCCCAATTTCTAAGCAAAACAGGGATGAGAGTTCTCTCAGAGAGAAATTCTCCTGGTTACCTGTGTGAGGCCATGCCCCCACTTTGCTCAGTAGTGTGAAAGATGCTGCTTGCTGTCCAAGCGAATGGTTTCAGTGGGCCCCTTGCTCGGTGGTGGTGGTGACTGTTTATGAGGAAGAAAACAAAAGCATAATTTTTTATTCACACCTCCACCCCTAATGATGCTGGTGAGAGCTGGTGATGCATTATAAATAATGAGCTATCCATGGTGACTTTGAACTTTTATCCCTGCTACGTAAACTCTTCACACACGTCTGTTGGTAAGAATAGTCCACTTTGAAAGAGTTTCAGACACTGCTTGGAAATGTCTTGTTTTAGAAGCATTTGTTTCTTTAGAAGTCATTAAGATGAAAGTGCAGATTATGAAAACATTGTCATATGACAGCAGCTTCCTTGTGGTTGTACATCCACGTTGCAGTCAGTTGTTTACATCAGCCAGAGCAGATTGGCGTTACTTTCCGGCAGGCGGTGTCTACTCACATTTTTCTGTTGTTTTCTGGTGGTCCTTTTATAAAGCTTATTTTAGACTAATGAGATGATGTTGAAATTTAGTAATGGCATGGGTTGTTAACTCTGGAGTTTTCCCAGTCTGCATTGGATGTACTTGAAGGATGGAAATCAGAAATTCTCTTTCAGGGATATTTTACTGTTCCAGACAACTGCTTCTTGCAGCTGATGGTGCTGTGGTCAGTACATACGCTTTAAAGATGGATGGTAGGTTTTTCTGTTCGTGTCTTGAACAGACCGTTATGGTAAAGAAGCACCTAATGCAGCCAAAGAAACATGCACATGCCTGCTGCCAGCCCCGGACATTGAGGCAGATACATGCTAAGCACCAAGGTGAGAGCAGGAGGAGGCTCTGCAGCCTGGCTGAGTAGCAAACCAGAAACCATCTCTAAGCAGTCTTCAACTTGCAGGCATTAATGGAAGCCATTGGGAAAAGGAGCACTGCTGGTGGATAATGACTGAAATAAGTCTAGAAGTTCTGGGTGATAAGAGGAAGGCAGCTGACATGCTGGCTTTAAGGGGGGAACTGCAGGAAAATAGACCAAATTAAAAAAAACTGAAGAAGCGATGCAGAAATTTTTTAAACTTTTCAGGCAATGCTCAGAAGAAGCATTTCAGAGAAGTGGAAGCTCCGAGAAAAGATGAAGTACAGTTTTGGATTTAGAAGCAGCAAGAAAATGCTGTCCAAGTGATGGGTGTAGAACAGAAATAACATGAACGTAATCAGGAGAGGAAGCTGAGTGAGTTGCGCTGAATGGTGCAGACTGACCGGTCAGGGACGTACAAAAAAGACTCTTAAAAAGAGTGCCTAAGCAAACAAGGCAGAAGTCCTGCCTAATTGTAGAAATGATTTCAAAGCCTTCAGTCTGTAACAGAGTGAGAAATTGTGTCCTGTGTTTAGTGGGGAAAAGGAGTACAATTGGGTTGTGGACAGCCTGGTGACCGCGCTCTTAGTAAAAATGATGAGATTTAGATAGAGAAGGAAGATTGCCTCTTGGGTTCCTTTAAGTTCATCTGAGCAGTGCAAAGAGAAGCTTGGTGTGCTGCTACATGCTTTGTGGATTAGCCTGAAGCTGATGTGAGTCCAGTTTTTACCATAATTGACAAGATTTAGGGAGAGCACATGTTCTGAAGCCAAATACTGTGGGCTTGTCCTTTCAAAACGTGTTTTCTATTTATTAGTAAAATGCAGCATTTGCTTTTGATTTCAGAAGTCGGAATAGTAAAGATGCAAGTACCCTAGAATATCCAGAGGCAAAGGAGTTAATTATTTTGGACACAGAAAACCAGAAAGGCCAAGAAAGTCTTTTTTTTTTTTTTTTCCTTCTTTTTTAAAATTAGATACAGCAGTGTTTAGTTTCCTGCCTTCATGATGAGATGTTTATGTGCCGTAGAGAAGACCTTTAAAGTGAGCCTCTTACTGCCACTGACACAGGGAGGTAAGATGTTTGTTTTTCTCTCGTCAAGATGTCCATGGTCATTTCCATTAATCTGAAAGCAAATGTCAGGGAGGGCCCAACAAGGATCCATTTTGCCTCTATCAACACTGCAGTGACATTTCCCAGCCATCCCCTCAAATACCTTTTACCATGAATAACCACAACAGCAGGAAACCGTGTGGGTAAGTGTAGCAGAACAAGTGGGGTCAGGGCTGGCTGGACCTATAGCAAATGCTTGGGAAGCGGGAGTCCGCCTGCCTGCCACTGAACTTCATGGGCACAGGATCAGACTCTCGGTTTGCCAGAATAAACAACAGAAAAAAAGAAAAAAAAAAAAAAAGAAAAAAAAAAAGAAAGCAACAAAACAAGACTAAAACAGTTTCAAAAACACTGAATAGCTTGCAATTTTAGGAGTAATGTACTCTCTGAAGACCCTTCTTGGTGGCCACAGCAAGACATCTGGAGGTCCCTTCTGCAGATCAGCGTTAGAGTAGCTGAGGGAGAAGTGCAGAAGAGCACAGGTTAATTACAGACGCTTGAACTGTATGCCCTTTGGTGGAACTCAGTGCATAGCTGTGGTCAGCCTGCCTTTGTCATCTTCAAAGGGCTATGAGGCATGGTGACAGTCAAGCCAGATTGGCATATGGAAAAGATTTCCCTGCAAGATAAAAGCTCCAGGGTAGTGTACAGTCTGCTGAAACTTCTGCATTTCAAATTTGTGGAAAGAAAATGTTTTCTTTCTCATATGTATTCAGATTGATCTTTGATGGGTTTGGGGGTGTTGAGGGGAATGGGGAGGGACTCTGATCTTGCTTCAGTGGAATGACGGGGAAGGTTTATCTCCTGACCCACGCATTCTTTACATGAACAGATGGTTTTGGAAGGAGTGCCACTGCACGGTGCTACTCTTTTTTTGCTGTAAATGAGTGAAGTGTGTGAAAAAGGAGAAACGGGAGTTTTGCTGTTTTGTGGTGAGGAAGGGGCAGTCCTACCCAGTTCTGTCGCTGCAGACCTTGTGAGGCTGCTCAGTGTGAGTGCACGGGCTCCACCTGGCACACCTCTGCAATCCGTGCCCAGCTCTTAGCTGGCTGTGTTCTGCTATGGAAAGATTTAGCAGCCCCTTGCAGCAATCATATCATTAATTCTGGAGGCCAGCACAATGATCTCTCCCTGTTTATCCACAGAGCCCCTATTCAGAGAGGCTTGACTGATGTCATTTTTTCTGAAGCACGGGCTGAGCTGCAAGTGCAAGTGATGTAGTTTTGAGATCTTCTGTTGATTGTTGTGTTGTGAAAGGCTCCTGCTGACAGCAAGGACAGTTTTTTTCAATAGCTCGAAACAATTTTCTTTCCAGCATCTGCTGAAAACTTCATCTTTTTCCTTACATAAGTAAAGGGTAATATCTGTATTATTCTCCTGAACATGAAAGACTGAGACAGTCTCAGTGTAAGTCTGTTGTAGCTGCAAGCAGCTGCAGGCTCCCCTTCAGAACCTTTTTTTAAGACTCTTTGAGCCACACAGGTGTGAGCTGGCAAAAGGCAAAGTAGAAAAGATTATTTCCTCTTTTTGCTTCAGTAATACGCTCTTGGATTTCTGCATTTTCATTTTATCTCGGTAAGTTAGCTATCCTACACCTGTATTTTTTTAATAGATGCTTTTCTGCTGACTGGGCAAGTAGAAATTAAATTTCCCAGGGTGGTTTTTGTTGTTATTTTGGTTTGGTTTGGTCTGCATGGAAGCTAAGTGCTGTGGCCTGAAGCTCTCCTCTCAGTCAGGCAATCTGTAAGGTGGTGTACAGCAAATGCGCATTCTGCTTTTCCTGCTGATGACAACTAAGAAGGCATTATTCAGAATCTATGCTGTGGTTGACAAAAGGTAATCAAAGCAAACGTCATATAAACACAGAAACAGATGTATTAGATAGAGGGGACCTCGGCAAAAACAAAACCCCCAGTTCTCTGGGAAGAACTGAATTGCTTTCAAGACAATTGTTGAAGAGTCTTCACTCTGAAGACGGAGCAGCAGCAGCAGCAGCAGCAGGTAAAAAGATATGTGCTTTGGCATGTTCACTGCCTGGGCTAGGCCCAAACTTGTGAAAGTTGCTGTCCTTCTGCTTTTTTGGCTGCTCATGTCACAAGTGCTTAGATCGAGTAAGTCTGAACCAGAAAGCAGATGATGCCTACAGGAGAAGAGGGATGTTTCTGAGCAGCTGGAGGAGGGGATCTCCATTCTTGTGACCAAGGCCGGCGGTATTCCTGCTCCTCAACAGTCTGGGCAGCGTGGGTGCTGGAGGCCTCTCATTGCTGGAGGCCATGCTTCGTTCCACAGAGGCCATGCTGGGCCCTCTGTGACAGCTCTTCAATGGGTGCTTGCCCTGGGCATCCTGTGCCCATTCCTGGAGCCTGGTCATGCCCCTCCAGGCCCCTCCAGGCCCCCTCCGGCCTGGTCATGCCCCTCTATGCCCCTCCATGAGCCCCTCCAGCTCATGCCCTCTGCCTTGGGGGACAGCTGCTAGACCCCAAAGACATTCAAAGTCAGGCTGATCTGAGGACATGATGAAGCTGTAGGTGTCCCTGCCCATTATAGGCGGTTGGACTAGATGGCCTTTATGGTTCCCTTCCAACTCAAACAATTCTATATTTCTATGACACTCTGATTGCAAAACCCCATTGCTTTATTGTATTGTATTGTATTATTAAAGAAGAGAAAGAAAGCACTACCCCGTTCTGCCTTTCAGTCTCAAGACTCCATTGTGACTGCCAGATTATTACTAAGAAGTTGTTTCTTGATGACAGTGAAACATCTGAAATACACCATTATTCTTGTTGCATATCTCCCTCCCTTACTTCCTCTCAGCCTCCTTCTTTCCCTTTTAAGCCTTAATGATATTTTATTTAGCTGCTTTGTGTTTTGTCTGTTCTCTTGTGTTGGGAAAATAAATCTCATTTTTAGTAATTGCTCTGGAAATGTTTGTGCACAAACAATGCATTACTTCACTGGTAGGGACATTCTGGAAACAGACATGATCTGGGTGGAAGTTGATGCTGTTGGATTAACCCAATCAGCCTGCAGAAGAATGTATTTCATCCCTTAAATTGCACCTGCAGATAAATGGCTTTCAATGCCCAGGTGGATTAACCATTAATTACCAAAAATAAATGAATAGTTTCTTTCTCCACCGTGATCTGATGGAAAAATGGTCCTGGGTATGGATTAGTTTCCAGTTGCCATTCAGGCAGCGTATGTATGGCATTTTGGGGATGCTCTGTTATTTACATAAGCATCTTGCAGTCTGTTATCAGTGCCTGCCTAGGTGCATGCGAAACATAGTTTTTACCTCCTGTACAATGTGATAGTCTAACAGTAGCATGGAAAACTTTGCCATCTTTCCTGTGAGTGTCTTGGTTGCTTCTGCAGTACGGAATGAGTATTTCTTTGCATCTGCAGTCTGCTCTAGGTCTTTCTTCTCAAGTTGAAAACTTTGACCAAGTGCTTAGGGCTAGTTTTAATTTCAGTGACATGAGCTCTTGCTAGTGGGAAAGAGACTGATGTATGTTTCATTATCCATTTTTTGCAATAGAGATTGCCCATCATTGTGCCTGAATGTTTCCATATGTTCTGTAATTACAACAGAACACGTTTCTAGGCAGTGAAGTTGGACTTAGAAATGTCCAATAGAGCTGCTTTGTTCCTTATATTTTTCACTTCCAGACTCCCATGACCCCTCAATAAAACCTTGCAAATCCAATTCCACAGTGATTGCATTCATTTGGAAGTTCTCTGTATGAATGGGTGAGATTTGGTAGCTCGGCTATTCTTTGAAGTAATCTGTCCACTGACAAGGGGTGACAAACACTGTAGCAGTGTTCTCCACTGCTACAATGAGAGTAATGTTACATGAGCAGTAGTAGTGGGTGTAACTCATGCCATTTGATGGCACTGGATCTGAAGGTGTTCTGAATGGTTGCAGGTATTGCTATGGCGTACTCAGTGCGTATGTGATATCAGAATTAGATATTTGCCTTCCATGCTGTTAGTGGGAAACTCGTTTTTTACTCTGGCAGTGCAATTTCAGATTCACTGATATTAAGCCAGTTTAGCCAGTGTCATTACTAGAATTACTCTGATACTTACTGCTATAGTAATGAGCGGTGGATCCGAAGACAACCTTTATCTTGCTTGCTGGAGAAAGGCATCAGGAGAACAGGCCAAGCTGGTGTCAACCAGGCTGCAAAAACTGCTGTAAAGCATGTATTCTGATGCACACATAGCAAGTAGAGCCTGACAGGTACGGTTAATTTTAAATTGATTTCCAAACCATTGACACATCTGCTGAGGGTAGGGCAGGAGAGATCCCTCCTCTGAGACAAAAGATATTTAAGAGGGGTGACCACAGGGGAATGAGTCTCACTGAGAAGAAAAAGACCAGCAAACTTGCTGTGGTTGTTCAGAAGGATTTAAGGTAAGAATACAACAAGAGGCCACACCATCTGTTTAGAAACTCCTTTTTTTTCCTTTTTTTTTTTTTCTGCTTCTTTTACTTAATAATGGAACCATGGCTATTAACTTACTTGTGGCACTTTTAATTACCAAGCAAGTTAATGTGGGTCATGAGAGGTTATCTTCATTTGCAGATAAAATTCATCCTGGAGCAGAAGAAATGGGAAGAAATTGCATCAGAGATCATAACCACTTGAATCAATTTGGCTGGTCGGTATGCTTTTGTGGGCCATTCAGTGAAGTTCCCCATCTCTTACAGAGCTCATTCTGCAGATGTCTTTGTCACAGTACACCATGTGCAGAACTCGCAGTGAGTTGCAGCAGTCTGGTCCACAGCACAGAACCAGGCACTTGCTCACATGCCACGCAAGGCACACCATGGGGGAAGGAGGAGGAAGGTCCTTGGTCACAGGGCAGGGAGATGACACATGGCTTTTACTCTGGATTTAGCTGGTAGAACTGGTGAATGTGGAGAAGAATGCAGTGCAGCTTACCAAGGTTTGCTGTTTTCAGTGAAGTCACTGCTGAGAGCAGAGTTTGGAGCTTGCTACAAGAATTTCAGGGTGACCATGAACTCCTTGTCTACATTTCTGTTTTATGAATTATCCTGTGCTAGTCTGCTGGGGTGATTGTTTCACTGTTTCTGATACTTCTGCTGGCTTATGAAGTCATGTTGGCATACCCTGGAGGTTTTCTGCTTTTTCCTGATTTGCTTTAAAGTATATGAAGAGAAGTGTGAAGTTTGAAGGAGCTGGGCTTGTTCAGGTTGTTTAGCTTGGAGAAGAGAAGGCTCTGGGGAGACTTAATTGTGACCTTCCAGTGTGTGAAGGGAGCTTACAGGCAGGAGGGAGACCGACTTTATACACAGTCTGGTAGTGATAGGAGAAGGGGGAGTGTCTTTAAACTAAAAGAGTTGAGGGTTAGGTGAGATGTTAGGATAAAATTCTTCACTCAGAGGGTGGTGAGGCCCTGGCACAGCTGCCCAGAGAAGCTGTGGGAGCGCATCCCTGGAGGTGCTCCAGGCCAGGTTGGATGGGCCCTGTTCTAACCTGACCTGCTGGGTGGCAACCAGCCCTGAAGCATGCAGTTGGAACTGGTTGATCTTTAAGATCACTTCCAGCCTAAGCCATTCTGTGTTTCTGTAATAAGTTCAAAAAGTTACTGTGAATTTCTGAATAATTTTAGGGAAGAGAAGTACATTGATGTAAATAGAATCTGTGCATCTGCTGTTCCAAATGCCAATGTCAGAGGTGGTAAAAGCCTAAAATAACAAGGACTTAAAAGAGGTAATAACTTTCTTTTAGGCAGGGGATCTAATACCTTACAACATGCAAAAGAAAGGCCGAATTTTTGCAATAGTTCCTAGCAATCACTGTAATGAAGGAAAGAATAACAGTACAGTGTCTTCTCTTTTCTTAGAAGCATGAAATTGAAATGAAATTTCTGCCTTTCATTTTTACTTAATGTGCCAAAGAGTGTATTGATAGTTGTTCTTTTGTTAGCTGAGTGAAATTACTGAAGAGAGAAGCAACAACTCCATGAGTCCATAGTAGGTAACAAAAAATTCATGTTTGCATTGTTAAATCATTCCCCCTCTCCTTCTTTCTTTCTTTCTTTCTTTCTTTTTTTTTTTAAGAGGAAAGCAAGATTTTTTTAAAAACTGACAGACAGGAGGCTGGAAGGGTTGTGTTACTACTGACGATTCCATCTGTATGAGATAGAGAAATCACAAGCCCTCCATAGACTAAAGCAGGCAGTGAAGTATTGAGTGTGGTAGTATCAAACCAAGCCTGTTGGTGCAAATACATTGTGCAAAGATGTGGCTCAGTCTGTTGGATATGAAGACCCTGCAGAGTGCAGGGAGCAGCATGACCTGTCTCTTCCCTAGATACGTTCCCTGAAAGTGCTTGAGTGGCAGAGCTTCCTCGTGAGGTGGGTCATGCTATTGCCATCACTTTAAAAAGTGGTGCAGTGAAGCAGTAGATAGGTAGGTGATCATTACAGCCCTTCCCTGCACCAGGTTTCTGTGTTTTCTTGCCTTGTAAGGCTGCCATGGGAGAGCCGCGCTTTTATTTGTGTATTGAACATGCTTAGGCTTACAGGCAAGATTTGCTTGGCAAAGGAGGCTGCTGGAGGAGAGTGGTGCCAAATGATGGCTCTTTGGATGGCAAGTCAGAGGATGCCATGTGAAATGTGGAATGTCTATGGAGTGACATCTGGAAATGGAACCCCATTAATCAGATATTTTTCTAATCTTGCCTTTCTAAAATTTGCTTCAATTTTTTGTTTTATTTTCCTTGACTTTTCTAGCCATCTGGGGTCAATTAGTACTTAAAACTGTCCTCTTTACAACTGCAAGTTAGGCTTTTATTCACTAGAGATGGATAGGGAGAGTAGCCTTGTTTAGCTGAGCCAAATACAGTAGCTTCAAGATAATGCTGAATCAGCATCTCTTCAGTCACCTAATCTGGAAACTTTAAGTCCGTGGAGAGAGGCAGCGGTAGGAAAGGATGCTGTGATGATAGGTGTCAAGGCTGAACAACTGTAACGATGCCAAAAGTCTGATATGAACCGACACAGGAGGCTGACCCAAACTCTGAAAACACAGCTGGCTTTTTTGAAGGTTTTTGCAAAAATAGGATAATTATTTTTGTCATTGCAATGGATCTTTCAGAAGTAGTTCCATCAGTGTTTTTCTGGTACGTAACTGCATTTCTCTGAACTACGTGAAGTAATGACAGAACTACATTGCTCCTCTTTTCTGCGTTGTTAGATGGGTGATCCAGAAATTATGATGTTTAATCATAATGTGTTTAGGAACCACATTTCATTTGGTGAGATGGTTAGTCCGTGTGTTAGATAGGTGCTACTCTTTCAAGTGTCAGCAGTTTTTAAGAGTTACCCCAGAACACTATGCGTTACCATAAATGACTTTCTAAATGTTGCATTTCTGGTGAAATTTTATTTGCTGGAGTTGAGTAACTTTCATTTTACTAATTTTATGTAAGTGTTGAATGTCTTTCCCCACTTAGTCATTCTCTCAGTGGTACCAGCAAAGACAGCAGCACCTATCAAGAGAAGACAACACAGACTGTTGCATGCCGTGCTTCCAGTTCCAGTGTTTGGGAGTGATATGTGGGAAGCTGTTTCCAGATTTGGGGATTTTTTTTCAGTGTTGTAGGCAGTAAGCCATCAAACCCTCATTAGTAAGAAGCCACTCCTGTGCTTTTGTGTTTCGGACTTCCTTTTCAGCGGAGATTACATTTTTGCCACAATGCTCCTGAGTGGAGTTCATTGGGAGATCCTGTTGCCTTTATTTGCAGTTCTTGAAAAACACGAGGCTGCGCCCAGAGCTCACACGGGTATTAAGTTAGGAGCCACCTTTGTTTGCTGTGAAAGCAGAGTCCCCTTCGCATTTTGTTACTGCTGAAGGAGCTGGGTTGGGTTGGGAGCAGGGGGAGAGTCCCTTTGTACAGTCTGATCCACTTTCAGCAGGAATGCTTTTAGGAGCGTAACCATTTGGCGGAAAGTCCTCATCACCGCGTACCTTGTGCTCAGGAGGTCAAACAGCTCCAATATAGTGCAAAAACAGTAGTGACCCCATCCTTCATGCCCCCTGTCCCCTTCCATCTGCCCCTTCCTACCCATTTATAGGCTTTGTTGGCTGGGCAGAGACAAAGAAGCAACTGATTTAATGGCATGAGTGGCATTCAGAATATCGTGGTGAATCCTGCTTTGCTTTAATCTTTTGCATCCTACCCTTTTTTAACGGTACCGGTTGGAGGCACCTTTTGCCATGCAAGGTGTGTGCAGAAGAGTCCTCCTTTTCCTGCCCAAGGGAGGGATCGGTGCAGTGAAAATGCAGCTGGGTGGGTGCACAAAATGGTCACACCAAAGTGTTTTTCACTGATCCTGTGTTTTCAGTTTCCTGGAGAGATGATGAAAAGTGACTGCAGACATACTTTCTTTTTCTTTCTATTTCCTTTCTTCTCTGTTAAAGTACTCAGGGCCTAGTACAAGATAAGGCTTTCTCTGTTCTTGGTGTACTACCCAGAGCTAGTTAAAGGCTAAACAGGTTTAAGATATTATTATTTTTTTTCACTTCTTCTTTTCTGTGGTGATCCCTAATAAAAATAATTTTGTCATCTTCTTGTATGTGGCAAGCAGAATTCTGAGGATATACCTGATTTTGTTTAAGACAGTCCTCTCTGAAGTCTGCATGCAGTGTGTATTGTTATCCAGTTTGCAAGAGTGACGATATTCCTACATTCTCCTTTCTTGGAGAATGTAGGAACAAACTGTAAGCTGCTGTAAGGCATAGGCAGGGTCATTGCTACTCTTTAGCATGTTTTAAGAAGGATAGAAACAGAGGTCCAAAGAGGTGTTATTTGAGTTAGATTTGTGACAGTATCTCACAGCTGATGACCTTGAGGCTGTTGATGGAGTTTTACTGGAAGTTGCTCTCTTCTTGGCCAAATAGCAAAACTTCCCTAAGTCAGAATGGCAGCAGTTTCAAGTTGACATTGTTGTGATGTTTCCTTCATCTGTCGTGCACTGTGGAAAAATCAGTGAATTTCAGAAAGTAGACCAAAAGTCTGTTTTGAAATGGAAAGGGGAAGCCTGAAAGATCTGCTGTGTGGTTCTTTGATTTCCAGTGAAGGTTTTCTTGGAGGAATGCTAAATCTCTATTTTCTGTCCTCTGTATGAGCACAGTAGTAAAAATTTGGAGCAAGGAGTGGAAAGAATGAAAGGCTGCTAGCACGAGATGAGTAAGAAGGAATAGGGGTCACTGGAAAGCTATATAAAGAGGGGAAAAATGATCCTAGAGCTTGGAAGACGAGCCAGGCAGCTACAAGTGATGTCAGGCATGCTGGGATGTGTTGAAATGTGAAGCAGGCATTTGAAGATAATGCTTTTTGAGAAGGAGGAGTAATTTCCAGAATGGTATGTGAAGGCTGAGTTTGGACTCATGGGCACACAAAAAGACAAAATCCATTCAGAAGAGCACGTGGAGCAGCTTACCTGCTCCATCCTGGTTGTGTAAGTATGGGCTGGTTTTGAGAAAAGGGACCAAAGGCCAAGAAAGCTGCTAGCTTTGGCTGTGTGTTTGAACCATGGTCTGAGTTTGAAAAATACCTGTTAGATCAGGGGTCATTTTAGGTGTATTTGATGAAGGCTGAGCACACTTTGCGGGGGTGGTTTGCCACCGTGACTTACACAGTAGGAAGTGGTAGATGCTATGAGCAATAGGTCTTTCTCCAAAATCCTTTCTGGTGGCTAGTCTGTGGGCTGTGTTGTGTACGTCTTGCATAACTGTGGAAAAAAATTAATGGCTGCAGTAGCATAAGTCTGGAATTTTTAAGTGGGCTTGCTTTCGTGGCCATTTGCAGTTTTCTACCCTTTTGTTTGGTTTCCTTTGCACATAGGAATAGAAACATAAGCTGAAGCTGCTCTAAGCGTTGATAAACATGATAGCTAAGAAAATAATTTGTTTTGTGGTATCATGCGATCAGCCTTTACACATCAATTTAGTATATTCACCTGCAGTATGTATCTGCCAGAAAGAACGATTGAAATTCACCTATAAGTTTGTTATAATCCTTAAAGAAGAACGTTTGTGATCACAGAAATGTAAGACAATAACAGTTGAGAACCCGAGGGTAATCCTCTGTGAGGTTTTCCTGTTGTTCTTCTCAGTGGGGAAAAAATGTTACTGTGAATGTAGTGCTCTCAAGTGACCATCTATCCTTCAGAAATGTGTACAGGGTCCGCACATTGGTCTTCTGTGTGCACACAGAAACTGTGTGCAGTTTCTGTGAGTTCTAGTTTGTGTGGTCAACTGAATTATTTTGCCATTCTGGACCAAATTACATGGTGCCCTTTGAAACTCCTCCTGCGAGTCTCTTGTAAATGGCCATCTGAGCCAGCTGGGTTGTGCAAACTCCCAGGCTAGTTTTGCAGCAGCTGAGGGGCTTGGGTGTTGACTACATACCCAGCTCTCATGTTATTCTCAACTATATTTTTTCTTCTTGCCAGGAGCAAATGCCAGCATGACTAGGATCTGAGGAGGCATCTCCGTATTCCTACCAGAAGTTTGTGGCTGCAGTGGAGGGGTGCAAGGACGACGGGAACATTTTGAGCTAAAATGGATATCCCCACCGATTTGGTGCCATCCTCCATGATGTCGCAGCCTGAGGTGATTGAGGTGAGGAGATCACAATGAAATTCAGGCAGCCAAGCTGTCTGAACTTCTTTTTTGTTTCTCTGTTGAATGCCTGCTTTTTTTTTTCTCTCTCAGTTTTGAGTCATCGAGGGAATTTTCCCTGAAACGCTGTATTAAAGACACTCATCATTTGCTAAGAACGTTGTTATACTTTGAGTCATGACGCTGTTATACTGCTATTTGTAGAAGAAAAGATACGGCATATTATGATCTTTATTGTTTCCACGTAGGTGTTCCCTGCCATGTGGTTTGATTTTACTGTGCATAATGAATACAGAGTAGAAGAAGTTCATGATGGGATTCAGTTGGAATAAAACCACGGGAAATTTCAGGTTCAGTGCTCTTATCAGGAGAGCTAAGGTTTTAAGCCAAAACCAGCAATAAAATTAATAATATACTTACAATTACTAACAATTACTAATCTCACTTTCATGAGTCAAAGTGCGTGCTTAAGACATGATATTTATAAAATACCTAAGTGATTTCTTCAGCTCCTTGCACTGAACACCACGTACTTGTTCCTGCTTGTGAAGTAAATATTACGAACAGAAAAGGAGATGTTAGTCCCAGTGAAGGTTTCATCTCGGAAAGTCCCTTTGACTTGAGACCCAGGTGTCTGTTGGAACTTAAAACTTTTAAGGATATTTTTACTTTACTGAGCATCAAACCACAACTGGTTAAGTTAGGTGATACCATCAGAAAATCAGCAATCTAACATTTATTTTTCTTTTTTTCCTTTGGCTTAAGATTTTTTGACTTGGGAGAACTGAATCTCTCAGCAGTGAGCACTGAGGAATGCAGCAGTCTGCAGAGATCCCTGGATCTCTGTGAAGCTGCAAAAAACTTACTAATGGGTGGTGGAGCTGACTCCGAGACCTTTTTTAGAGAGAATTCTTTGCTCTCCTTCTCCTCCTGGATTTCAGATGAAGAACTAGGACATTTTAAAACTATTTTCATTGCTTTTCAAGTCCATGTTAGGGTCAGAGAAGGATTTTGTCTCTTTGCAGCAGGTCAGGACACCTGGCAGGAAGGAGATCCTGTATGACTGTGTTGCGGGGTGCTTGGCCACTGATGGACTCTTCTGCCTTCCTGGAGAAAGGCTCCCCCAAACTATTCCCTGCGTGCTCTGAAAGGCACTTGCACCACTGTCTCCATGGGTTCTCTCTTCAGAAGCTTCTTCGCATGTAAGAAATGTGTGCAACTGTTCAGAAGTTGCTATTCAGGATAAATGCCTTCTTGAAGACAAAATAAGGTCAAATGTGGTGTAAGAACGAGTGGGAGAAAAGCTATCACTTTCAAAGGGTTTGATTGAAAATGGCATTCTAAACCGCATGGTCACAGTTCTGTTGCATTTACCATAAATGTGCGCTGTGGCAGTATGTGCAGGGACATTCTGCTGAGTATATCTTGCACAGGATTTGGATCTTTAGACCAAAGACAAGAGGCAAGAAGATTATACTAGACATTGGCTGGTAACACAGATGGGTTTAATTGGAAATACTACTGATAGGTGGGCAGTTGAACTGACTGATGTTAGAGGTCCTTTCCAACCTTGGTGATTCTATGATTCTGTGGCTCTCCCTTCCATGTCCAGGTTTAGAGGCCATACTTCCATAGGGTTTGACTTGGGAGCAAAAACAAAACGGCAACAGGAAGCAAAGGAAAGACTGATACCTTGGTGTGGGTTGTAAAATGCTATTCTCTGAACCTCTTATTGTAAAAGCAGATTCCAGTTTCATGGATGATATGTCCAGTTTTCACAGATGATACTTATATCTTCACATGGGAAGATATAAGTGCATGTGTGAATTCCCCACAGATTTCAGTAAGCCATGCTGGATATGAAGGTTACAGGACTTTAACCTATGTAAAGGAGAAATGGCTCCAAAAAACCAGACTGGAGACTTGTGTTGCTGAGGGTGAGGAACAGTTTTTTAACAGAAAAGGACATTGTGACACATCTTAAGGGGAGGGTCATTAGATGGAATTATTGAAATGAAGCAGTTTCCTAGCGAATGGGCTTGCCTTTAGCATTTGTACTTAATGATCATTAAAATGAGCGTTGGTTATTGTTTAGGAAAAAAATATGTCTGTTAGAATACCATTTTTTTTCTGCAGCACATTATTTTTCCTTTTAAAACTGAGTTGATACCACAGTCAGCTGCAGAAGACATTTAGGGGCTAATGTTTCATTTTTTTAATCTTTAAAACAACTTGGAAGTAGCCTTGCATGCTTTCTACGTGAGCTAGATGGCATCTCATTTATTATTAAAAAAAAAAAAAAAAAAGTGTTTTGCTACTCTACTTCCATGTTCCTTTTTTTTTTTTTTAATCTTTTAGCATTAAATCTTCTCTTTAGCGTTACCAGGACAGTTGGTTTCCTCTCATTTGGACACATTAGCATTAGAAATAAGTATAAATATACTTGTCACAGAAACAAATACTCCTTTGACTGTCATCAGCACTTTAAGTGCACAAGGACAAGCAAGAATAGGCTGTTACCACACAGGGTAATCCCAGAGAACTTAGCAGTGATTTCTGTAGTCCAAAGCCCACTCTGACAGGTTTTGGCTCAGGCTTGATCCTACAGATGCTTGTGGTAACACCGCAATGGGGAAGTTTTTGCTAATTTAATTGAAATCAGTATTTTTCATGCAATTTGTTTTCTGAGTCAGTCAACAAAAAGGCTCAGATTTTGGAAAGGTTTTTGAAAGTTCCTTCTTAATACCAGGTGTAACATTGCAACTACTTTCTTATTGCCAGTCTGTCAGCACAAGAAGGGATTCTGATGCATCTCTACAAGCCTCTACTGAAGCAACACTTGTTTTCCACAGTAACATCTCTTGATATCCTCCCACACACTGATCTCTCTGAAGCTCTGCTCCAACCTTCTTTCCCCCTCCAGCATTCACCAGAGATAAGGACTTAATGCATCTTGGCCATGTTTAAATGTGAAGGATAAATAAAGTTTCAAGGTCATTTGACTGACTGCAGCTGGGACGTGGAATAGAAAATGGTCCTGGGACAGCACTCCTGATAAATCAAAGAAGTCAATTAAAAGAAAAATTGCCATGTTTAACAATCTTTTTGGGGGGATGGCGTTTTATTGTAAGGCTGAATCTATTGATTTCAAGCAAGACACAAGCTGTTCTGCTCCTTAGGAGAGAGAAACAACAAAATTACGAAACTTTCTGGTTTTTTTAAGTTTCGGGATTTTTTTTATTTTTATTTTTTGCAAATCTGACAACTTCATGCTTCAGCTCCATATGTGCAAAAAGATAACAGAAACCTGATTGGTCTGATAATGCAGAAAAGCAGAAAGTTAAAGCAGGCCGCAGGAAACATTTAATAACCCTGAGGGCTTTGCGTTTTGCAAAGAGGAAACACGACAAGTGGTGATCTAAACAGAGCAATTTACTCTGCAGAGTGATTAGTATCTCCTCTTCTTGTGAATGGCATGAGATGAACTCTGCTATAAAAGCTTTGAAGATGAAATGATGTGAGCCTTACTTGTTTAATGAAATAGGGACTTCCAACAGTGCTTCAGAAATGCTTAAAACAAGAAAGCAACAAAATTCATCACTCTCTCTTTGCTTCTGCCAGCAGTGGATTCTACCAGCCAAACACTAGAAGTAAATGAATACATTTAAATAACCGCCTTGCAGCTGTTCCAAAGAGAAACCCATAGCAGATTCCATTATAATGTCCTTTCATGGCTGTGTGGTTACCAGAGCCAAAAAACACTTCTTCCACTCAGTGCCATTGAATACTTCTTTATTTTCTCTTCCTTTTGTTGAAATTAGAGTTGAAGAGATTTAAGCTATCCATGCCACAGAATGGTCATCCTCAGCAGCTTTTTCCTCTTTACAGTGGTGCCTGAGAACAGGCTTCTCTGGGGTGGCACAGCTGTCATCACCCATTTCCGTAGCAAAACCCAACATGTTTCGTATTTTGCATTTGCTGCCCAAATTTCTGCAGATGGTACAGCCACTGCATTTCTCTCCACTTCAAAGTGACTAAACAGATCAACCTCTGTACCAAAACAGATCTCTGGGGGTGGTGATTAAGGTAAATGGGAGAACAAAAAGGAAATGGTCAGACAGGAAGAAGTGAACAGTTTGTGAAAAGAGATACGCCTACCCAAGTACAGGCAGACACCATAGGGAAAATTTAAATAAAAATATGTTTGCTTGGTTTTTGGTTTTTTGTTTGTTTGTTTGTTTTTGGTTTTGGTTGTGTTAGTTTTGTTTTGTTTTGTTTTTTGCCTTTTTTTTTGTGATAGTAAATGAAATAGTCTGGTGTTTAAAGTATAATTCCAGTTTGTTCAAAACAGACCAATAAAGGCAGCTTCTTAGTACAGTATGGACATGTTACTGATTGGGAGCCCATTCCTGTTAGAGCTCTGAGCAAGAAGGATTTTTCTTTTTGTGTTTATATATTTCACAAGAGTGCATCAAAGCAAAAGAAACCAAAACTATCCAATGTATATTTCAAGAAAAAAAATATATACATTTGCGGCAGTAAATGCAAGACAGTCTTCTTCCCATTTTGAAATCTTGGTTTCCAGCCCACGGTGAAATGTGCAGGTCTCGTTAACATAATTCTGAATAAGCTTTTTGTTTGTAGGCTAACCTCTCCCAAGTGCTAGCATTACTGGTTTGCTCTGTGAGGAGTGATGGAAGGTGTGCCCTGGAGATGCAAACAGCCCCGGTAGCCTCCAGAATTTTTTCAGCATAAAAGACCAGTCTTTCAGCTGCTGGAGCCAAAAGCTCATCCACAGCTTGGCTTGTAGAGCACCAAAATGGGCCTGAGGGATGCACACTGTTTCATTATGCATGGGAACTCAGTTGGGATGTTGGAGGTGTGGGTTTTGTGGAGGCTTGTTCAGTTTGTTTCTTGTTTTGTTATGTTTTGTTTTGTTCTGTTTTCCCTCTGGTTTATTCCACTTTGAAGGTTTCTAAGGCATCACACAAAGAGCAAAAGCCTTTTCCTGCTGGGGCTGGGTAGGCCTGTCCTGAGCTGCCCTTGATGCAGGAATAACTAAACAGGGCAGATGTTGGCTGCGATGATCAAGTTGAGAGGCAGGAGGGCATTGGGTGATATATTGAAGAAATCTGGTCTATATCATAGCACAGACTTTTTAAAAAATGTGAGAGGCAGCATATTCCAGTAGGCATATTAGTTGATGGAATGTAATCACCTTGCTGTGTTTCCCGCAGAGCCAGGAGGTACTGGGCCTGTACCAGGCCCTGCTGAGCTCCCTCTGACACGGGGAAGGGACAGCTGGAAAGTTCAAGCAGTCATGAAAGCTCCTCCAGAAAAGAGTGAAACTCAACAAACTTCACAGAAACCCTTTACATAGTGTGCATGGAACATTCAGCCTCAACATTCTGCAACGTGTGCTCAATTCTGGCTTTTCAGTTGGTGTATTTTTGCTATATCTCTGCATTATAGTGATGATGTCCCTTTGAGAGGAGCTTGGAAGGCAGCATCAGGGCAGCAGAGAAGTGCTGAGTGGTCTGGGAGCAAGTAATCAATGCTCAAGCCATCCAGCTAAAGGAAGGGGGAATCTGGTGATGTGGAACTGCACCCTGAATCAAGTGGTCCTGAGTTGGAAAATATTCATCAGAGTGTGTAGGTGCAGCTTGGAAAGGATGCATCTCATCTGAAAATGTTGGGTCTGTGGGAAAGGAACAATGATACAGCAGGGCCTAAATTACTTGATATGTAGCTGGAGGGATGGCTTCACTCTCTGTCTTCTGCTGGATATTTTTTTCCAGTTTGGTTAGCTTTTTAGTTTCCTAAATCTCCTTATGCAGTGAAAGGAGTTGTATTTGCATGTGCGTGCTTCTTTCATGCAGGTGAAGAAAAGGTAGAAGTTTGAATCAAGAGAGCTAGCCATGTGCGAGCCTGTTGGAAAAGTGTTTCTCACCATCACTGCTCTGAACTAATGAGAATTCACGTCTGAATGGCATGACTCCTGATTTATCTCTCCTGAAAAGTTTTCAGACTGTATTTCAGACTGGCTAGTTAGCTTCCAGAGGAAAAGAAATTTTAGCTTTTGCTGGACTAAAAGCTCTTGCCCGTTCTGTTTTTTTAGTCCTCAAAAGCTATTTTTTGACCTTGATTTTGTAGTAATCACAGTGAATAAGCACTAAAGAAAGTCAACGCCCTTCTTGGTTTTATAGTCGATCTGTGGAGGCTGTTGTAATCATAGCTTCCATCAGGATCTGTGTCACTTGTGAATTATACCTTCCAGCAACAAAACTGTTTCTTTTTCCAGTGTTGCTGGATCTCTTTGGTGCCATGAGTGGTTAGATAGGTTAGGTTATCCTTTTCAGGTGCAAGCTGCTGGATAGCCAAGGACTTCTCAGTTCAATTTGTACTAGCTGCAACATCTATTAGACCTGAAACTCAGCAACAGAATCCATTACAAAAGTGTTCTTAAGATGTTGCCACAATGTCTGTGTATTATTTTTTTCTTAATCACATCACGGCAGAATTAAAGGGATCTCCTTGCAAAGGGATTGATTTTCTCCTGCCTTTTCAGCTGTGAGAAATGAAAAATGTTTCTATTGAAATGAGGAAGTGGCTTGCTGTGACTGAACCACCAAATCTAACACAGAAGTTTTATTCCAGTCTATCAAACAATTAATGCAGTTCTAGAAGGGGTATGTGAAGATCTACTGTGTCTTGGTGGTAGTGTATTATACTTCGTTTTACAGATATATATAATTGCGTACGGCTATGATGAATCAGTACCCTTGTCTCAAGAGTTTCTTGATTTTGACATGTTGGGTTAATGGCCCCTATCAAATTCTTCTTTTATCCTTAAAGGAAATACCTTTATTTTTATCCCTTTACTTTCGAACCTCTTGTTTCCTCTGCGTTCTGAACAACAGGTTATGCTTTTCATTAGGTAGTGGAGAGATTTTTCTTGCAAATTGGATTTTTTTCTCATGTGTTACAACTTTTTTTTTTATAAAGTCCAAGATATAGCAATTGCAGCTTGAAAAATTATTCATGTATTGATTCAATTATTCCTAAATGTACTTACTCTTCTGTGCTTATTTTAAAGATATTCTTAATTGATACCCTTTTTAAGGATTTTGAAATTGGCAGTTTCCCCAAGTTTTTCTGCTCTAGCCTTCCTGGTATGTTGGTAAATTTCAGAGTATTTAGCTAAATTTATAGCATGCTATTGCTTCTCTCTTCAGTGCTTGCTGCTCTAAATATAGAGCTGTAAGCCACCTATTGCTATTTTGGAGTACTAACCTACCATTCCCAGTTCTGCTTTTCCTCTGAAATGTTTTCTGGGTTTCTGGATAACACTGAGAATGATAAATATTATTTTTGGGATCCAGGGGCAACTACCTCAGAATTAAAAGCTCATCTTGTATAAGATGAGTCTCCACTGAGTCTCATAAACTTCAAGGAGATTGCATGCAAGTTGAATGACTTCTGCAAATTTGAGGTCTCTGGCTTTCACCTGGTATATCATTCCATGCAGAACTGTCATCCTCCTCAGGCTTCTTTGCCAGATAATTGGCTTTTCATCTTCTCATTGTGTTCTACGTAAGAAAACAGCAGTGTGTCAAGGTTAATTCAGTATAAGGGGAAAGGAGAGAAGCAGACTGCATTTGGAAGGGTTAAAATATTTTAAAGTATTCTCTTGGATATGGAAACATTTTTGTGGCTTCCAAGTTTTAAAGGCTCTGTAAAAGTCAGACCTTAGTATTCTAAGAATGTTCAGCTCTCTCTCAGCAAGAAATCGGTGTGCCCATGTTCTTGGTGGGGGGGAGTCTTTTGGGGTTTTTCCTTCGTAAGTGAATTAAGGAGCTTCGCAAACTCTCAGATTGCAGGGGTTTAATCATCTGCCCTTCAGGCACCTTGTGCTGACTTCATTTAGACAGCATCAGTTGGTGTATCTTGCACCCTACCCATCCCCAGGTGCACAGCCCTCCCCACTTGGGCTGCCACTCACCACCAAGCTCCTTTCTCACCTTTCTGCTCTGGGCAGCTAAAGCCTTCTCCACTCCAGTCTCTTCTGTGAGAGAAGTTGACAAAGAGCTGCTCACCCAAGAGCATCCCATGGGCAACACTGCCCCACACCTTGGTCCAGTTCCTTACCCCACTCTTTCAGCTGTGCTGGAGGGGCCAAGGAAGCAGAAGGATTGATCAAGCACAAAACAGTGGAGATGAAGTCACGTTTCTTCTCAGTCTTTCCACTGCCGCCCTAGTAACATGGCTGTGAACCACCACAGGAGAGGAGCTGAGGGGACGCAAGTAGCAGATAGTGGCTGGAAGCGCCAGTGCCAAGGCAGTATTCTCACCAGGAGATGAATAGGTGTTGGCTGTAGAAGCAGGGTGAGTTTTATTTATTAAGTGCTGGTGCCAGATTTCCTGGTCTGTGTGCATTGTGTTGTGGTTGCGACTGGGTTTTGCATTTTTAAAAGACTTAACCCCACGTACTCAGGATTTTCTTCTTTGACTTGGGACAACTGTGTCTCAAGTATTAAATCAACCTCTTACGGTTAGAGGAGGCTTTGATTTCAGCCTGCTGCTACTCCATTTTCCTTTATCTATCTTGTTGGTTTATAATTCAGATGTTTTCCTGCACAGATGTGTCTTTGGGGCTTAGTTAATGTAGGCAATTTGCAGCTCCGTTTGTTTTAAACTTCTGTTGAGATATACTAAGTGGATGAGGTAAATCTGGGGGCACTGCACATCTGGCTTACCCAGGCAATGAAACACACTGAGTGAAACTTCAGGAAATTAAAATATAAACTTCCCTGCCCCTTTTCCTGCAGGGACAGGAGAGGGGCTGGGTCTGCCTGCTTGCATGTGCTGTTGTAGGATGTTAACACTTTCAGTACTCAGAGGTACATTATATTTCCTTTTACTTGAGCCTTTGCCTCCAGACAGCAGCGTCACGCATAAATGGGATGCCTTGGGATCTCCATATGCTTGTGACCTGTGAGGTCAAAACTTTCCTGTTGGATATCTGCTGGCATGTGAGAAAGCTGATCGTCTGGAAGTCCCCTGTCTGAACTTTGGTCAGCGACCTGTTCCTTATTACTCTCACAAATGGGCCCATTTATTACAGTACCTGGAAACTCCACTGGTGGACATAAATCAGCTCCCAGTTCAAATCTCAGAAGCAAGCACCTGCACAACCAAGATCCTGATACAATGCTCTTTTCCCTGGGACTGAAAGCTCTTAAAGGAGGATTCCAAGTTTTAGATTATCACAGCCTGAACGCAAAACTTCTTTCAGAATCCTTTACACCAGCAGAGCATTTTATTCCTGCATCTTCAAAATGAGAGAAGAAAAAAGTCAGCCTCATGCTGTTAATCCAGGGTTATTCAGGCACTGTCCCGTTTTCAAACCTAACAGGGCTCAGTCTGTAACATTTTACATAGTCTTATGTGCATTGCACTTGTTCATCCCTGGCTTGGCATTCTGTGAATGAGACAAATGCACTGCACTTGGTGTGTGTTACAGTGAGGCTTGTCTTGTTTCACGTTTCATATGAGGAGAGAAGGGAGGGTGCTACAATATCAGGGCAGTATTTCGAAGTCTAAGCCCATATGCAAAATGAAATTGAATCAAGGGCGAAAGGAAAAGAGTACCTACCACGTTTCAATTTTCTGCATTTAAATTATGTGTCCTGCCAGGTGTTTTTTGCCTCTCTCAGCAGGAGCAACAGCAGAGCGAAAATTGTCAAGTATGGGCGGCAGCCAGATGCAAGAAAAATTTAGATTGATTAACACGTGGACAAAGAGAGAATTTATTCAGGATAACAAACATTCACTAGGGTTTGGAGTCCTGACCTCCACTGCAATTGAAATTGTAAAACTGTATCCAAATATTCCTATAGAGGGCAAAAACCAGGCCATTCACATAATTAATGCAGATGTTGGCAAGCTTTTATATGGGCCACTAATTCATTCCTATGACTTCCTCCCTCCCTCAAGGCTTCTTATACTTGACCTGTTATTACCACACAGTCCTTAAGCAAAGAATTAAAGCCAGATGTCTCTAAGTCTCCCTTTGTTAAGTATGCTTTGTAAATCAGTTTTTCTGGGCAGTGGAGAAATCCTATATGAGAACTTTTAAAAATTCTTAAATAATTAGGGCTGAAAGGTTTTTAACCTAAGAGTTGATGTATCCTAGAGGAGCAATTTAAGTTTTATAGTCAGTCTGCTGAGAAGTACTATTTACTCTAGTTCTTAATTATCCCGGGTTTGCAAATGCTTCTGATTAATGTTTAGGTTAGAATTAAAATCATTTGTAGAAAAAAACTATTTCTGTAGCACAGATCTAGCTGTTTTGTAAAGCATTTGGGTTACAGGTGGAAAGGTTTGTATATTGCTTCCTTGGAATTAGCTTAGCTGTGTTGACAAATAGGTGCAAATGAAAGTAAAGAGAAGTAGCTTTGAGTAATTCTAAGGAAATCTTTTATCAGATACTGCTTCAACTTGAGCGCAATTACTAATGCTGTTTCCTAATTGTGTACGTTCTTAGTTTCAACCTGAAGGTTGTTTTAGCTTGAAGCATTTCCTTCAGAATGGTTGGAGCAGTCCAAAACTTGGGTGGTTTTTTTTTTGTTTGCATGTTTTAATGGGAAGAAATTCTTACACGTTGATGTTGATCTTTTATTTCTTTGGACGTACTACCTGCTTTCTTGCTAAAACTCCTCTGTTTCTGCGTTGAGAAAAATAAAAATGAATTTCAGTGAGTAGAGTTTTGACAGCAGTAAAACCAAAGGCAGGTCTCCTGAGTCTCTTCAGAGAGAGACATGAACTTCTTGTTGGTTTTCTTTTCATTACCATTTCATCCTTGAGTCCCTTCTGATAAACCACTCTAAACAAGGAACCAGTATGCTACTCCGAAGAGTTTCTTTTTGTGAGATTTGCCTTTTGGGAATTGTACTTTCAGTAATTAATGATAATAGAACAAGAAATGTCCCTGATGGAGATCTGAGTGAAACAAAACCTCCTGGGAAGTGCAGCAACATTTCTTCCTCATTGAGGAACTTGTCATACATTACAGCTACAGCCAAACAATGCTTTTATGCACTCATAACATAAACAAAGTGTTCTGTAACAGAGTTAATTTCTTTTAATTATGAATTGCATGCCTGTCTCACTAAGTGAGTTTTTCAGCAGGTCTGCCTGGACAGAAGCTCTAATGTTTATTATGTAATTTGCAGCTATGTCAGAAATCATGCTTATTCCCAGAGCAGATGGAAGTATTTCTGGTTGTTTCTAATCTGGTTGCAGTTACTAGACTCCTCAGAGCAATCGTTTGTGATTTGTGGAATGCTGTTTGTTCTGAAAAAGTAAATTTGTTCGGAAGCGTGTTCCCTTTCTGCCTCCAGTGCCTCTCCCTGCTCTCTGTGCATGCCTTGTCCATTGAGGCAATCATATGTTTTCAGTTCTGATGTCGTTCTTTTTCTCTCTTTCCCCGCCCCCCCTCTTCTTGCAGTCCACAGCCATGAGTGAACCACAGTGCTACTACAATGAAACCATTGCCTTCTTTTATAACCGGAGTGGAAAATATCTAGCCACTGAATGGAACACTGTCAGCAAGCTCGTAATGGGCTTGGGGATTACCGTCTGCATCTTCATCATGCTGGCCAACCTCTTGGTTATGGTGGCTATTTATGTCAACCGCCGATTCCACTTTCCTATTTATTACTTAATGGCCAACTTAGCTGCTGCGGACTTTTTTGCAGGGCTGGCCTACTTTTACTTAATGTTTAACACGGGACCTAATACTAGAAGACTGACTGTAAGCACCTGGCTTCTCCGTCAGGGTCTCATTGACACTAGCCTGACAGCCTCTGTGGCCAATCTGTTGGCCATTGCTATCGAGCGGCACATTACAGTCTTTCGCATGCAGCTACATACTCGGATGAGCAACCGGCGAGTGGTGGTGGTAATTGTTGTTATCTGGACTATGGCCATCGTAATGGGCGCCATACCAAGTGTCGGATGGAACTGTATTTGTGATATCACTCACTGCTCCAACATGGCACCGCTCTATAGTGACTCCTACCTGGTCTTCTGGGCTATTTTCAACCTGGTCACTTTTGTGGTCATGGTGGTCCTATATGCTCATATCTTTGGGTATGTCCGCCAAAGGACTATGAGAATGTCCAGACACAGTTCTGGACCTCGCAGGAATCGGGACACCATGATGAGCCTCCTGAAGACTGTGGTCATTGTGCTTGGTAAGTGTTTACTTTGTCCCCTCTACCTTCCCCCCTTTGTTTCTTACCAGGTGATTGCAGTAATGCATGTCCAGCTTCTGGGAGGTCAGCGTCATTTGGAAGATGGTAGAAGAGGTAGGGACAATAAGAAGCCCCAGCATTCATTACTGTGTGGGTATTATCAAGCTTTTATGAAAAAGGATATCAGAGATGTGGTCACCCAGCCATGTAAATGAAACTGATGAAAATAACAGGACCTGGATACGTAAGGGCTTTGTGGAGCAATGCAAGTTTAAAACCTTTTCTAGCAGCTTGTCCCGGGCACTGTTCACCTATTGGCATGGGAAGATGCCAAATGAGGAGGGTCCATTATACACTGAAATGTACCTCTTCATTCCTTTTGCCACCCTAAAAGTAATGTGTGTATTACAGCAGTATTTTCTGTCTGAAATAAAAGATGGAGCTACAGGCTCTTGTTGAAAGGATGCTCAACAAGGAGTAGTGGCCCGTAACCAGAACTAACATGTGGAAGAATTTCTTTACAGTAAGGGTGGAGCACTGAAACACATTGCCCAGAGAGGTTGTGCAGTCTCCTTCTATGGAGACATCGAGACCTGCCTGGATGCCTCCCTGAGCGACCTATTGTAGGGTACCTGCCTTAGCAGGGGGTTGGACTCAATCATCTCCTGAGGTCCCTTCCAACCCCTACAATTCTGTGATTCTGTGATTTCACATGTTAAACAAGACTTTATGTACAGTATGCTCAGGTCTCTGCTGTATGGTTTGGCACATCTAAAGTACCTGCCCCTTTATTTATAGGGAAGGATAACACATGAGATATTGGTACAGTTCTCTGGAGGTCTCTAAGGTTCAGGGTTTAGAAAATGAGGAGATATCAAGCAAATACCATAATGCACTTTAAATAAGTCTAAAGGTTTCTGTCTTTTAAGACAAGTGTATTTGGTTTGATCTTGGGCTTTCTGCCTTCTTATGCAAAAGCACAGCCTGGATGGTGGGTACCACTTCCTGGTGATTTTCCTTGTAGTTCCTTCTGTTCTTTGTTGCAGCTGATGATGGTGAGCTGCAGGCATGTAGGGATGGTGCTAGTTATCTCTGTCCCCAGCTACGTACCTACTCATGAGGTCCTTCAGCATGGTACATGGGTCTCTTGCAATGCTAGTTCCCTGTTGTGTTGTAAACTTAGCTTAGTTATCCATAACTGCAACTGTCCCCAGGTCTGTGGTGACCTAAACTTAGCCAGAGTTCTTGCTTTGACATCCTGAGTTGCATGGCTTTACACTGTGACTTTTGATTTCTAGCACTTACTACCTGCACAAAGATGATAGTTGACTTTTATCATCAACTTTGATGTAAGTCACTGCGACAACTCTTATTTTAGTTAAAGAATGTAAATGCTGTTTTCTCACCTAGTAATATTTTTTTAAGCACAATGTGAACTGTGTAGTTGACTGACCTGTTCACCTACTGAAAAACTAGTCCTAAGTGTTCTGTTTTATTCTTTGGGGAAAGCATAACTTCACGTTTTGTATGGGAGGCTGTAGGGATGGGTAAAACTTCTTGTGAGTTGAACAGCTGCCCCTACTTCCCTGCTCACAGAAGGCAAGATGAGGTTAAGAAAATTAAAAATAAAGTTAGATCTTGATGACTTCTTTTTTGGAAATAGGTCCTTGTTTCCTCTTCTGAATTAATTGCTGTTCATACACCAGTGAAGTATTTGTTCTGAGGAAAAGGACTCATTGAGGCTTAAAAAAAATGAGTGGGGGACAGTAAGCACTGATATCAGTAAAATGCATTCTGGCAGGAATAAATAAATACAAGTGACTGAACAGACAGCAAACTGCAGTTATTATGAAGCATGTGTGGGAATAGATGGCAGTGTAGGTAGTGACTGCATTCTTCTCTGTTCCCTTTGGTTAAATAACATTCAGTAGGGTGAGGGTGACTCTAGTTTAAGTGCTACTGGAGTTCAGCAATATCTCTGATTCCACATTTAGATTCTTTCGAGTAAAATTTGTTAGTACTGCAGGTAGTGCATGTAATGTTTTCCATAAAATTCAAACAGGGCTTTAGTTCCTATCCCTAAATTGTGCTTTGTGGTAGCACCTTTGCTAATCTGCATAAGACACCATTTATAGTGAGAGACAGTGGGTTCTTTCATGAAATCTTGAAAAGAAATGAATCTCCAGGCAGTTTGGTTGGACAAACCAAAGTCACAGAGCTAACAATTAAAACCACACCATCACCTTGCTATTGCCTCTTAGGCACGGCTGCAAGATGAAGATGGGGGCAACCACAGAGACTGCAGAGGTTGAATGTTTGTACATTAGGGCGTTCAGCAGATGACCAGCTGAGCCATGAGAAAAGCTCATTACTTGCCACCAGCACACGAGTGTTGCCCCACATCTCCAAATAATCACTTCCGATAGAAGCATGCTTTCTGGCTCTCAGCAGTTAGAAGTGCTGGCTAGGTAAAGCCTGCGCTCAGAGGAAACCTGCAGCTACCCCCGGTGCACTGGTGTTCTTGCGCTGCTTGAAGTCTGCTTGCAAATCTGGTTTACAGTTTTCTCAAGCAACAGACTGAATTCCCAAATGTGATATTTCCCAACCACCTCCTTCCAAAGGCAGTGCTGCAGTGGCAGAGTTTGTTTCTGCTTTGGCAAAGGCAGTAAAGGTGGGTGGATCTCCACGGCTGCCTGCAGCAGTGTTCTGAACGTTTATTTCGTGACCTCTGCTTTTTTCTGCATCAGTGAGCCTTTGTAACAGAGAGTAAAAGACCCCCCGCCTTCCTTAATGATACAGGGGAGGCTAATACATCACACAGGAGGCAGACACCAACTTCTTCTGAAGGTAGAGGAAAGGCAGTGTTTTGGTGCGTGAGCAGCTATGCTCACAGCTGAATGGGGAAGGAGCTGGAGTGATTCCCTCTGTGGGACCCCTGAGAGCTGAGGGAGGCCTGGATCTGGGTACACCTGTGAGCACTGGCAGGTGGACAGGCATCAAACAAGCACACACATCCTTGCTTTAGGACCTCTGTTAGAGTGCTTGCACCAAGCGCCATGTCCCTGGCTGCACACAAGAGGCCGATTGTGCATCAGGAGCAGTCGGGGTCTGGTACCCAGCATCATCCCAGGGTGCTGAGTCCTAGGAACGCATCAGAGGCAGAGAACAGATTTTTTTCCCCCTTTTCCTTTCTTTCTTTCTTTCTTTTTTTTTTTTCTGCTCTTCTGTTTTTGCCTTTTGTTGTGTGTTGGTTGTTGTTTTTTTTTTCTCCTCTTGAGTGAAATATTTTAAACAGAAGGAATGATTTCATAGTTAAGCCCCTTTTTTTTCCTTCTAACAAGGCAGTTTTTGAAATCTTGTGAATGTAGCAAGGAACGTAAAGCTCTCTCTCCAGAGCGTGCCTTTTCCTGCACACTGGGGCAAAGGCAGCTCTGATCTGTACACCACGCACAGCCAAAAAGCAGAGTCTGGCTTGGCTTGCAACTCAGTGACACTTTGCATTTCACCACTACAATGTATTATGTTTAAATGAGCCATCAAATGAACAAGCAGAAATCCAGTGGATGCAATAGCCGAAAGCTGGTGTCACGCTTTCTGCCCTCCCAGTTTTTGTGTTTTATTTTTAAGGACAACTCTAAGCTGCTCTTTGTGGTGGAAGACACCACCAATGAATTCCAGAGCACCAGGCTGATAGAAGAGCTCTGCTTTAGCTTTCCATGACCTGAAAGAAGACATGAAAGGTGAAGTGTTTTTAGATGTTTTTATAAACCTTTGTTAGTAAGTAAGTATCAGCGTAGGTCACAAGTCCTGATCAGCCTGTATGGTCTCCTGCCTTACTTACGGCTCCTGTTTTCTTAAGGTAAATAACTCTTCCTTATTCTTCCATACATATCTTTGGGCAGCCTTCTGTATCTGAGAACCTTTCTGTTGGCACCGTTATGGTACAAAAAAGATAATTAAGGCAAAAAAAAAAAAAAAAACCCACAAAGCTGAACCTGGTGTGTGGTCCCCCTGCAGAATGTTTAAAATTGTGAAGTGGTTTTGCCCGTCCTTTCTCAGTAATTAGTAGCTCTCCATGAGACGTGGTGGGAGGCTGCTGTGGGTGAGATAATGATACTGAAGTTTCATAACTAAATTTTAAGTAATAATACCAACAACTCTTCCACAATTGGTCCCACCAGTTAGCCTTAGTTTTCAGTGGTGTTTAGCCAAAACCAGGCATGCCTGTTGGGCTGAGCAGCACAGCTTCGCCCTGACACAGGAAGAGCAAAGAAAGAATTCCTCACTGCTCACCCCCTAAGTTCCTGGGAACTGAGAATACACTTTAGGCCTTCACTGACTGTAAGACTATCTGCTTTGCTTGTAGGGATGTGATTTAATCTGCAAAATTTGGAAACTAATGTGAGCACAGATTTAAAAAAAAAAAAAAAAAAAAAAAAAAGTGGAGGTTCCTTTTGTCTAAACTACTTTGATTTCAAGGAATCTTACTGTGTTTGAAGATAGTCCCTTGCCTTTCTATAATGAAGCAATAAATGCAAGAAATACATCTGGAAGTTCAGTGTAAACATCTGGAAGGGTGGAACTGCTCAGTAACTGCTTCTTTTCTGACCCTTCTTTCTGACACAGTTAGGAATTGCATGAGAGACCTTATTTATTTATTTGCTTACTTACTTATTTACTTATTTACTGACTTTTTGTACTTTTGTAGCTTTTCTTTCAGTTAGGTACCAGATAAGGATATAAAGCTGCAAAAAACTACGGTAATGCACCAAATTTCAACACAATGTAGAGAGGCAACCAAGGCAAATAAAATACAGTATTGATAACCTTTCTGTCTGACTGACTGATCAAAACTATGGAGTTCTCTGAAACCATGTTTTTAAAAGATATTTTCAATATCGTTGCTGTCTCTCCTGGTATGCATTCTACATCTTTTCCCACTTCCTTCCCCTGTAGTATAACTACTGCATAGTTCTTCATGCAGCGTGACTTCCAAATTGTCAGTAGAAAATGAATAGAACAAGAACTAGTGCTACAGTGTGAATGAGAGCACTCCAGGCTTCACCAGAGGGATGCCTTTATTTCCATACCTCTCATGCAACATCAGGATGTTGCCTGTCTTCATTAGCTCCTGAACCTTAAGGCTCTGACATACCTAACCCTTATTAAATATGTTTCGCCCATTGCCATGGTCCTGCGTTGATATCAAGATGATATTGTCTAGAAAGGACTTGGTCATGGCTTCACTTGACTTTCAGCGGACCTTCCCTGCCCATGGAAGGTTACTGTTAGGGTCCAAAGTGAACATCAGCTATGGTAGCATATGCAGCTTATAGAAGGATGCTTCAGAGAGGCTGGCATTGAACTCTGAGCCCTGCAACTGGAAGGGGACAGCTTGACTTCTCCATCTTCTCCTTGAGGAGATATGCTGGCAGGAAGAGAGACAGTCTTCAGCAGCATTTTTCAGCTGGCCATGAGCCTGTCATCTTCGCTTGGAAGCATCCTTCTACAACGTATTGGTGACCCTGTTTGGAGAAAACAGTAGTATCCAGGTGTTTTTTTTTTCACTAATGCTGCGTGTTCTCTGGAGAGCTGAGCTGGGTCATGAGGCCTGGCCAGCATGAGGACATTTCCCATCTTCTCTGAAAGTGAGGGAATGTGAAGCCATAAATACCAGATTACCCTGTGGCCAGTACGGGGTCTCATTCAGAGTTACCAACCCAGACTGACCCCTGCATCACAGTAATGTCACTTGTGTATTGATTTAGTCCTGGTGGAAAAACAGGGCAATAAACTCTGGGACTGGCGCTGGCAATATGAGCCTGAGCGTCAATGACTTTCTGTTCTAACACAGAGTGCAGTTGTGCACAGTCCCAGTGTTTTTAGATAAGTATAGTTTAATTTTTTTTTTCTTTTCTGTCCTAATGATATTTTGATGTTGGAATTAAAGAAAAAAAAAGAAAAGCGTACCTTCATCTTGCACGTAGGTGAGGGAAAATAGCAGTCTTTAGATTATTGCTGATATTTGTTGCACTGTGTCATTGTGAAGTTACTGTGATTTAATACCAACAAAAAATAAAATTTTCATGCTGTTTATTATCCATAAAAAAAGCAGGTTACTACTTCTTATATTCTTATATGTAAGCGTCCATATTCTTATTTTCTTGATATAGCTCTCTCTCTGTATTAACTAGATACCACATAGTTCCATCAAGGGATGAATACTTTTCATGAAGATCTGATTGAAAATCAGGGGGATGGGTTTCTGTTCTCAGTTGAAGTAATGGAAGTGTGAAAACTGGCTACGAGTTTAAGTTGCATTGCATACATCAATACGTAGTAATGTGGACTTGATGTTCTTTTCTAGCTTTCTTGCTTTTTCTATGCTGCTAGAAACAGCAATACTCTGTGTGCTCTCTGACACTTAATGAGTCTCTCTGAATCTCATTTGCTGGTCAATTTTACTGCTGTATTTACTCCTGCAAATGTACTCCAGCTGATCTTATCAAATCATGCCTTGTAGCCCCAAACCAAATAACTTCTCAGCATTGCTTGGCAGGTGAGGGTACTGGAAAGAGAAATAAAGAAATGTGGCATGCAGAAATTACACCGTAGACTGTTTCTTTGTGTGACAAACCTCCTGACTAGCTTCCTTTTTCAAAACAAGCCCATGCAAGCTCTTGCTCCTAAAGGAGAATTTTTTGGTGCCTTGGAAGCAGGCAGCTCTTTCTGTGAACCTGGAGGATGATGGGGTGTGTTGGAAGTTTGGTTCATAATGTTTTCTTTAATTTCTTGACTGACTTTCCCGACTGAATTTATTACGTCCTTAGCTAAAGCGGATATGTCCTTGGTTACTGTCTTTTCTCTAAAGTATTCCAGGTATCCCCATGTAATTCATCACTTCACCCTGGGGAAACCATTTGAAACTTTTCCCCTTCTTTCCCCCCTCAGTTAAGAATAAGTATTATTTATTTTCATTTGGGATCCTTTGAAACTGTGCTTTGAGGAACTTCCATCATTTCCCAAGGCAGGAATGTGGTTTTATTTTATTTTATTTTTGAAGGGGAAAAATCCCTCTAGTAAATCCATTTCTTTACATACGATGGAAGTGAGACGTTGTTTAATAAAAGTCTTTCCCCTGACTTCACTGTAATTTAGTACCTTTCAGGGAAGAAATAAATTTAAAGGGCAAACAAGAGCTCTCTGGGTTCCTCTTAGAATGGCCAGAGAGAGATAAAACCTGAGCAGTTACAAGGTTTACACCCATGTTATTTTTTTATTTAAAAATAAAAGTGAAATAAAACGTAATTGCTTGCATTGGTTGTTTCTTGTTTCAAAAAGTCTTTAGAAATAAATTTCAAAAACAGGTTTTCTTCTCTACAAGGCCAAAGGAATTGTTTTTTATCTTTATTATGAATAATAGCATTTGGAAGTCACACCCTTACCCCCAAGCAGCAGAAGACAACCTTTTCCCTTGAGTCCAGGTGAAATAACAAACCAGTGGCTCCAGAGTTGAGTTCACTTAGTGAAAATCCTCACTAAACCAGAATGAATCAGCACCATAGTGCACTCTCTACTGCCTTAATCCCACTTAGCAGTGCTGCAGCCATGACCACTCCCATCAGCCTGGGCCTCTCTGAAGTGGCTGAAATGGACGCATGCCTGTGAGGCATTTGTTTTAAGCCAGAACTCTCAGCAAACTGGAAAAAAAAAAAAAAATACTGAAGTTAGAAGCTGTGATCAATAAGAAAGCAGGCAGACGGCGTGTCTAAGTAGATACACTTGTAAAAGCTCAGCACACAACTAAGGCGGCCTTCTGATACCAGACTACTTCTGCTGCATTTCTGGAACAGAAGATGGGAATCCATCCGTTAGAAGGGGTGACAGTCAGGCGTAGAGTAAATCGTTTTGCAGTGTGAGGAGATCAGGAGTACAGTACAAGTCCAGCCACTGGCTTGCATTTTCATCTTCAGGATGGCATTTGTGTATCGATGGAAACTGCTGAAGTGCTAAGCTGAGAGAGCAAGGCCAAATTTACAGCTAGACCTCAATTTAGGGCTGCATGCACAAAAATGCCAGCTGTTAACTTGTCACATTGCAAAACCGTACTCAGCAAGGCACTGAAGGACTGTTTGTTTGGAGCGGTGGAAAACATTTTGAACAAGAGGCTGTTTTGTGGGAGAGGAGAAGGGTGCTGCTGGCATGTTTCTTCATTCCTCACAGGCAGCAGGAGCAAGAGCTCTGGGTCCTGAAAACAGAAAAACAGAATTTTCTGTCTGAAATTATTCCTGCCTCTGTAGTTTAAATGGCTAGTAACATCAAGATATATAATTGTATCCAGTAGGAATACATGTGGAAACACCTAAGATGCATCATCTGCCCTCTTCCGGGCTGGTGGGTAGTGACTGCAGCTTTCAGACAACAGCCTTTGTGCCTCCCTGCTTGCAGTCTCCACATGAGAAACGTGTTAAAGGAGAAGGCCTGTTTTTTCTGTCAGTGCATGCATTTTGAAGCTGAATGTGAATGACAAATGCGATTGGAGCGCTTCTGTTTCTGGCGTTACTAGCAGGACAGCTTCCTGTTTCATACAGCTGTGGATGCCATCACTGAGCTCACAGATGGACGTGTGTTTTTTTGTTTCAGACAAAAGTCTGCTTTTTTAATTTATGTTCTCAGCCGTTCTATGAGTAAGGTTCAGTCATGCACTTGCACACTTGTTGCACTTCTTTAATGCTGAAAGTAATGACAGCAGCAGAATATCCTCATGCTGTCTGCTGGTCTCATTCTGAAACCCTTCATGCTGGAACCCTTCCACTTGGCTCAGCCTAAAAAAGAAAAAAATCCCTCTGTCTGTAACTGCAGGTTGTCAGAGAGATGCTGTTGGAAAATGCGGGTACTTGCAGAAGAGCAGGTGGTCATGCCTGCTGCATTGTGTACCACCTCCTCCTCCTCCCCACTCCCCATAGCTACTCTATCGGAAATCCTGAACTCATTGGGAGTTTGGCTTCCCTCAGAATTTGCTCTCTTGTTTATTTTAATTGCTGGCACAGGGAGAAAGGTCAGAAAGCATGATCAGTGCAAGCTAGGAGGAAAACCTGGAAAGCAGTTAAAAGGACAATGAAGTTTTTTGAAATATCTCCTTTTGTGAAAGAGGAAGTGTTCCCCTGAAGGAGAGGGAGACAATTTAGCTGTTACAAGCAAGAAAAGCTGCCAAGCTGACACATTTATCCCCTTTCCATGGAAATTGTTTCCTGTGACCCTGGACTCAGTGCCTCCCTTATTCACCTAAAAGTGGTTCTGGGAGCTGTTTCCTATTTTTCTGATGCTGCTGTAGCAACAGGAAGAAGTTGTTCTTACATATGGTATTGATAAATCTCTTCTTCCCTTGTTTGAAGTTGCCTCTATGTGCCCACTTTCTGCTTTTCTAGAAGTATGAGGAGAAACAAAGAGTTGAATTTTTCCCAGCAGAAGCTGTGTGTATAGAAAGAAAAAAAAAGCTGTGTAAATCTATTGTGTATTTGTAGAACAGTTGCTGCACTCTTCTGTTAAACAAACTAAAAATGAAATTCTAGTCCTTAAAAGGAAAAGAAAGGATACTTGAAAAAAAAAAAAAAAAAGATATTGAGTGGTTGTGGACATGTGACTGGATGTCTTGAGTTGCGTGTTGTTTTGTTGTGTTTTTTTTTTTTTTTTTTTTTTTTGTTAACCCTTGTTAGTCAACAAAATAAAGGTATTTAATGACACATTTTCTATCATAACTGCATCCGACTCCTTTTAGAGGAGATGGCACTGGACGCTGTGCTCACACATCCAATGTGATACAGCTGTACCAGCACTGGGGACCCATTGTCACCTGCCAGTCCCTGCACGCACACATGTCAGTCGATTCCCAAGAGCTGTGCAAAAGAGCATCTGCACAGTTACTGGAGAACCATTTCATTTCAGTAGAAGTGAGCAGTTGAAGAACAGCCTGGGTTTGATTTCTCTCTTCAGCTGGCAGCAGGATGAGAAACAAACAGGATCTGATAGAATTATTACAAAGCCAATGTTGTTGTGCTTGTTAATCATCAGCTGCATTGTCTGTGTTTGATACAGGTGGGTTACATTTAAAAATTTTCTAGCATAGACATTTATTAAGTAATGAGATACCAATCTCCAGATTACAAACTTCTAGTGGGGAAATGTATTTCTTTCAATGTTTAGTAAGGAACTACCACCTTAAGTGATGTGGAAGTTAGCCCTTTCTCTCATTTAATTGGGAAAAAGGGCTACAAAGAGGTTTTCTGAAAAGTGTCATGGATGGGGCAAGGCACAGGCTGAGGGAACCAAAGCATGACTTCTCTGCAAACAGAAAGGCACGGTGACTGGTTCTCGAGGCAGTGAGTGACATGGCAGAAAGCTGCACCAGTCTAAAAATCGATGTTGTTGTATCCCCAGTGCATAATCAGGATGCAAAGAACTTGACCAGCAGTACTGCCCAGCATAGGCAGCGTGCCTTGCAGTGCTAAGACACAGCATTCTTTTACATGTTTATGTGGTTGCGGAGGTTTTAATAGGGTGTATTTTGTTGTTTGGTTTGTAGTTTCTGCCTTTGTTTCTTTTTCTGCAGCTTTTTCTGTGGCAGATGATTGGAGTACTGCAGTTGTGTCTCCCTCCTGACTCTTCACTTCAGGCTTTGATGCTCTAAACATGAGCAATTGGGACTGCTCCCATGCAGACACATTCAATGCAAACCAGCTCTTATCCCTGGAGATCCCTGCCTTTGTTGTGTGTATGCCCAAGGAAACAGAAGTGTAAGGATTGCATAGAACAAAACCAAAAAACATTTAAGACCATTTCATCCTACAAAAAAATAGTATATTTTTATTTTCTGATGGGTGATTTCTGAAGCAATAGCAATGTAGAGGGATATTTGGTTCGCCAATTTCTGAATCAAAAAAGTTCTCTCTGTTTTGTACTGATGTTATCCAGCCTCCCCTAAGCAGCAGCTCTTGTTTGCATCCCACTGCACACATAAGAAGCTTCTGTGTATTGCTTGTAGTTCTTATCTAAACTACCTTTTAAGCTTTCTGAACTCACATTAACCATTTGTAACTTGGAAACTTTGCCCTTCCCACTCGTTGGAGGAGTAGAGGAGTGCATTTGAGGAGACTGCAAGCTACTGTTCCATCTTAGGGCAGGAGGTGAGTGTGGTATGTGGTGCTCTGGCTATGTTCAGCTGTTGCAGCCTCCATGCAGGAACAAGAAATTTCTTCTTTTCAACCTGTAAAGAAGTTAGAGAGGTCACAGTGTGCATTTTGGGTAGTTCAGTGTTATGCCTCCATGTGTGTGCCTACAGCTTCGCTAGAAGCATATGATTTGACAGCTGAGTCTATTTATAGTGAGTGTTTATATGTAATTTAGAATAGCAAAAGGCTTGCTTGGTCAGTCCTCTTTTGATGCAGTCCCCAAGCACGTGCTATCATAAAGCCTCAGTGTCCATTTGGTAACTTCACTGACTGCAAATTAAACTTCTAAGTGCCCTTTCATGGCAGGTGTGAGTGCTGGTGTGAAAGAGTTTTGCACTGGGACAGGTGTGAAATCTCAAAGCCAAGGAAGTTACCTTTGAAAGAATGTCAGCAGCCTGGCTTCCATAAACCAGCTGCAATGCAGGCTGAGATGAGAATAAATTGGTGTTTCTTACAATGCTTGGCATAGTTTCTAGGAGCTGTGTGATGTTTTTATGAAGATTTATGCATCTATTTCAACAAAGCTTTCTTTTGTAGCATGGAACAGTGGAATGTATTCATTGTTCCTGAAAGAGCTGATGATTTTTTAGTTACTATTTTAATATAAGTAGCTGTTACGTAGTATAGTGAAGCAGGGAGCGTAGTGAGCTGGCCTTTCACCTGCCCTCTCCAAGCCACAGGTGCTGCTCTGACTTGGATCCACTTCCCTTCAACAGCAGAGTGTGCTGCAGCTCATCATCCTTCACATTGTCATATTGTATCTTGAAAAGGTAAAAATGAAGAGAATGTGTATTAGCTGATAGGTTTTGTAGTTTATGTAGGCCACGTCGGTTAAAACAGCCCCCATTAAGGGTAATCAGCATTAATCTTTGGCTCTTCAGCCAAAGATGCATGAAGAGAGTTGTCATAGAACATCATAGAATGAGTTGGGTTGGAAAGGACCTGAAAGCCCACCCAGCTCCGACTCATATCCATATCCATACCTTCATATCCTTCCTGGCAAGGCTGTTCTGACTGAGTTCTTCTCCCAGTCTCTATTCATATCCGGAATTGCCCCCACCCACATGCGGAATCTTGCATGTGGCCTTGTTGAACCTCAGCAGGTTCCTGAGGGACCACTCCTCAAGATTGTCCACATCCCTCTGGATGGATTCCTTGTGAGGGTAATGAAGAAATTCAGCTTCTTTCCATGTAGAGTGAGGAGGAGTCCATTTAGACAAACCAATAAAGCCAGATAATTTGGTGGAAATAATTAATGTCGCATTTCTAGCTGGGGAGAACACTTGGCCTTGCAGTGTGTGCACAAACCACATGCTGCCGTATGCTGTTCATGGAGAGCAAAAGGCTTCCAAATACACAGCGCTGCTCCACCACACAGGCAGGCGAGCTCTGGATTAAGCCACGTGAATGGAAGAAATGAGACTTTTGAAGCACATTACAGAGCATACATGAGTGAGGGGTGCTGTTTCCCATGAGGTTTTCCTTTTTCATGTTTTCAGGGAGTATTCTTCATTTCTTGTGTTTTACAGTGCCACTGGCATCCTATCTCATGTTTTATTCAGTATATATTAAAAACAGATTGATTTAAACAGTGAGGAGATCTGAAAAAACTGTTCAGGAGCATGCGCTGAGGATTTAACCTCTTGCATTTCTTTTATGGATATGGATCTTAATTTCACAAACAAATGTGGGTTTATCTCTCCATGTGTAGGGGAGCACAACCTGGGTGGGAGGACCATCTTGCCTGCCCAGCTGAGTAGGTGAGCGGTGGCAGCTCAAAGCATCTGAATTCAGATATGTTGCCTATGGACTGCTGGTACTTGTGGGTCCATCACAGCTAGTTGCTACCCTCTGCCTGCAGTTCTTTCTCTGGTGAACACATTACCCTCCATTCGTACAGCAGATCAGATCTTGCAAGGCGTCAGCTATGAGATGTCTCCATTGCATATTTCATATTAGCATATTTCATTGCTAAGTGGAAATTTCCCCAAAATTAAATAAAAGGATAATAGAAAATGTTACGTTTGCCAAAAAATTTGTTAGAGAAGCTCTGACATCTTTGTGCTCCTATTGCTTGCTAATAGGAAAGAGGAATGTCTGCTGGGTGTAGCAATTTTACTGAATATCTCTTCAACAGAAACCACAGCAGACAAAAAGTAAGCATGAGAAGAAGGCTTCATATGCTTAGTTATTTTGTTATTAAGAAAGCAGTCTTATGATGATGTGTGGAGTAGGCACTAGTATTGCCTACAGAGCTGAACATACTTGATGTTGCATGTGCTTTGTAAATCTGTGATAATAAGAGATGTGCATCAGCACATCTTGAATCCATCTATTCTACCTCCAGGACATGGACTGACTGCTTTTTTCATTAAAAAAAAAAAAAAAGTCTGTGTACTTGGAAGTGTGTTTTCATAGTTTAAAGACCTCTATCTGCAGTGCTCCAGAAAAGAAAGAAAATGCAAAGTGCTAGGAAAAGTCAGGCACATTGCCAGCACTTTAAAGAGCTGTTAGAAGAGGGTTTTTAGGGTTAGAGATAGGTTCAAATACTTCCTGAACCAGCACAAGAGATATCAGTGACAGAAACATCCGAAAATGTTTACTCATTTCGTAGCTCCCCCAGCAGCTGAAGTGTTCTGTGGTGGAGGCGGAGGGGGCTCACATAGGTTATTTCCATTGTTGGGTCTGAAGGGCCATGTGCATGGATTAGACGTGGTGCTCAGTGCCATGGAGGTCGCTTTAAATATAATTGCTCCCAGTAGAAATTAGCTAAGAGCTGTAGCAAGGAATGATTTGGTCAGCAGGTTTGTGCTTCTGAATATTCAGCACAGGAAGAAGACAGCTCATGGTGAGAAGGCAGCCAGGGCCACCAGGAGCCTTACATCATGTCCACGAGGCTGATAGGAGCTGCAGCAGGGCACCCCTGGTCAGTCCTTTCCTGTGTTGGCATTTTGGTGAATGTTCCTTAGTACTTCGTTTTATTGTGGCACATTTTGAAAGAAAGCGAGGTCAGCTCTGATTGGCTTCCTTTAGTGTGTTACTGAGTGGTTCAAGATTTTTCTTCTTATCTGAAGTAGAAAAAAAGCTGTTTGTTTCACATAGAGCACCAGAAGTACTTCTTGGATGCAATTACTTTGCTGAGCAGAAAGATTTTGCAAGCAGTTCGCTTACAGTGTACTAATTCATTTCCTTTTTTTTTCCAAAAAAATTCCTGAGCAGAGGGCCTTGAATGTCTCCCATTTAACCCATACCGCTTCCTGTATGCTTTTGATGCAATCCCACAACTATCTGTTGTAAACAACTGTAGAAATCTTGCAAACTCGTAGATCAGTGTGTCCATCCCAAAGTTATCACATGTGAGCACTGGCACAGGTTGTCCAGAGAGGTGGTGGATGCCCCATCTCTGCAGACACTACAGGTCAGGCTGGACTGGGCTCTGAGCACCTGATGTCCGTATAGGTGACTCTGTTCATAGCAGAGGAGTTAGACTAGATGGATTTAAAGCATCCATCCCAGCTCAAACTGTTCTATGGCTCTATGGGTCAAAATGTGAGCACTGCTGAATCAAAACCTCTGAATGATCCTGCAGGCACTATTTCAGGTTTGTGCTGTAGAATAAAAACTTAGTGTTGATGCTCTGGTGTTTCGATAAAATGTAATTCCTGTGTGCTTGGGTTCAATCTACTGGACGCATGCTGGAACTGTTTAGCCATGCCAGCAAGCACTACCTGTCCTCTGGGTACCAGGGGTGTCTTTTTTAATCCCAGTGGCTCCATTCTACCCTTTGTGCTACTCCATTAAGTTGGTGCTTCCCCTGCCAATAGCTGAATGCCAAATTCTGCATTTGCTGAAGGTAGTCCAGCTGAACAAAATGTTTATGTGTTGGCAACAACCGTGGTGCTCCACTTCCTCTTTCATCGGGGACTATCAGCAGATGTATGCTGGCTGGGTTTTCTGGTTGCAACCTGTATCCGTGATCACAGCCCTGTACTGTTTCAAGTAGAAGGGTGCATACTAAGAACTGCTTTTGAAAAACTCACAATTCCTTTTGATACCAAGAACTTGTTTTGATAATGTCACAGAACATTCTTGTTTCTTTCCATGGAGAAAGCATGGAGGTGCCTTTTATTTTTCTCCTAGAGACCTTTTGTGACTGTTCTCACAACCACTCTTGGAGCTATGATGTCTTTGATGGGTGGTGCCCTGACTATACGCTGTCTCATTTCTTTTCAGCAATTCCCAAATCCTTTATCTAGAACTTTTTCTGGCTTAGAGATCAGCACAGCACATCATGGGCATAGCATGAGGGATCAGTAGGAAGGATCAGAAGGATCTAAGGCCTGTCCTTAGCCTGCAAAACAAGTTAGGCTTGCTTTTTGGGTACCTATCTTTTTCATACTCTTCTTTCAGTCTCAGGATTTCCAAGCATGAGCAGATTTTTTCATGGGTGTCTTCTGCTCCTGACGCCCAGTGGTGTGGCCTGCATGCTTACACAGCTGAGATTAGTGGTCACTTTAAAAAAGGACAGTACTGCCCAACTATACCTGATAGTGGTGTGTTACCTCTTCCTTCCTCGCCGGGTAGATAGGGGTTGAATTTAAAGGATCCTTGTATGTCTGGATGAAGGTGGCTGGGAACCAGATCGATTGTGCTATGGAAAGTTACCCAGCACTCTGCCACAATATAGTTTCTCTTTCACAAGTAGGTGGGAATGAATGAAGTGAAAGAGAAGACCTTGTGCTATTTTTGTTTTCATCATTGTTATTCTTTTTATCATAGCCAAAATCTGCAGTCTTTTATGGGGACACTGAAGCAAGCAGTTTGCCAGAGGTTAATGCAGTCGCATCCCCAGAAACACATGGATTGATTGAGCATCCTTCAGTGTGGTATGATAGTGTTCTTTTTTTTGTGGTTTCAGAAGCTATTTATACAAAAGTCTTTAAGCCACAGTGACGCAGGATATGGTGCTAACGTAGTAGCTGAAAGGCAGGTGCTATTCTTGGATATTTCAAGGTGCCATGCTTTGCCTACCAGTTAAATTTAGACCAGGAGAGCACTGCTCCTGAAAAACAGTGAGGACAGAGGAATGAGACCGGTGCTTTGAATCAAACTCACATCGTCAGTAAGTACACGAATGTGAGGAAACTCAGAGTACTCATTTCTGATCCAACCCAGAAGCAGTATTAATGGCCCTTTTGGGGGATGAGGCTGGGACTGCTTTCATAGCAATAAGAGGTGTTTGTTGTGTTCTGAATTCTTCCCTTGCTTTGATTTTTGCCTGCCCGTGCTGGCCTTACAACATAATGCAGAGAGCTGTGCAAAGCATCTCATCCACAGTGGCTGTGTTCCATCATTAACAGCTGAGAGAGAGGACTGGCTGAAGATGTATGCTCTTTTTCAGTTCAAGGCATGTTTTGGCAATGTGATTCTCAAAGCTATGAGTTGAAATAAAGGCTAAATTTTATCAGGGTGGTGTTCTGGGTTTGCCTGAAGAGTTTTAATCAATATCAATACAGTGAGGGCATGGACAAAGGAAGTTGCAAAGAAGCTGTCTCTGGAATTCAGGTATTTACCAGTAGCAGCGAAACATTTCCAGGCTTGTTCCCTGTATCTCCCATTTTAAGAATGGGAAATGCTGTCTTTTCTGCAGTAAAATTATATGCTGCAAGATAGCAATTATCCTTCTGATGAAAAAGCTTCTTACTGTACACTGCTGCAGTGTTTCCTTCTTCTTGATAATACTTTTAAGGAGTCCTGAGACTGGCTTCACTGCAGTTGATAAAGCACTAATCTTCCTTCTCCCTGATACCTAGGACATAAGTTACAGTATAATGTGATCTTGTCCAGATAGCAAACATTGGATGTTCAAAAGGAAACTAGAGGCATCCATGAGAGCCTCCCTTTAAATCATGTCTCATCTTCAGAGTAGAAATACAAGCCAAAAGCTGTGCTTTCTGCCCATGTTACCAGCCTCATTTGGACAGGTTTAAATGAGCACAGATAGAATTAAGTGCTGAAACCTGGAATCTGACCGTCTGATAAGCTGTCAGCATTTACTCACCACAAGCAGAATTCGGGTAGTTAATCACTCGGTGGTTCCCTTGTGCAGAGCAATGCCATTTCTCTCTGCTGTCCCACAGCTTTTCCCTCCCTCTGCTTTGTTGCTGCTATTTGTGTATGTGTCAGACTCTGTCTGATAGCAGGAGCAGTGTCCTTTCAGCATGGATGTTCTCCCTGTACTGCCATGGTGGCAGGCTGTTGGGTGTTGGGATTCTATGATTCTATGATATGGTGATACCTCAAGGTTGCTGCTGCTCTCAGGCAGTGTCTTATTTTGTTAGCATTCATACAGGGAGCAGGAGGTCTGTTTTGGGCCTAACAAATCCAGAAGACTTAATTTTCCAGGAGGACTTACTCCAGAGTCTCTGGAGTCTTTTTAACCACCCCATTGTCCACATCACCCTGGAGCTGTGCCCTTGGTTTTGCACGGCTGTCATGGTGGATTATGCTTCTAATAGTTGTGTTGTGAGTAACTGGACTTAACACAGCTGCCTCGAGGGACGTGTGCCACACCTTAACCAGCCAGCTATCATCGGATCAGTTCACTACAGCTCTATCGAAAGAGAGCATACACAGATTTCTGGCAGTTGATTATATAATGCTGTCATTTCAAGTATCTTTGCCCTTTTGTAGTACTTTGTCCTATTCACAGTCTGGTACTAGCAAGGGAAAAGCAGTTTTTATTCCTATTAAGGAAACAGGTATAAGTTAATATGTCTTTTTTAATATAACTGGTTTCATCTTATGTAAGATCAAAGCAGGCCTTTGCACATTAAGTTGCATCCAGCCATGCTTCATTTGGAAACTTGTGTTGCAACTGGAGCCGGTCCAGACATAATACCAGGAGTGCTTGATGTCCTTAACAACAAAAGAAAATACAATTAAATGATCTCTTCTAGTAGTGTTGTTTTAAATCTACCAACCAAAGTGTATTGTCTAAGTGTAGTGTTGTGACCATCGCTGGGAAAATACCAGAATACAGTGAGCTAATGGATTTCTAAAAGAAAAGTATGGGATACACGTTTGGGGTTTTATTCAGCATCACTGTGAAATATTTTTCTATGCTTAAAATCTGTGGGTACAGGAACAAAGGAATACTCCTGCTAAATACACCTCGCAGGCACAGGCAGAACAGAGCCTGGCCCTTGAGCTGTCTGTGTGTGCCAGCTGTTCTACCTGAGGTGACCTCTGGCCATCAGCCTTCTCACTTGTCTTGCCACCATGTTCACAGCAGGTATGGGGCTTTTGGCATCTTCCATGGAGATGTGGATGGACATGAGGAGCATTTTCCACACTTGGTGTGGAAGAGCTTTGGGCTGCCTACTGGTCACCTCTGCTTCAGGGTGTCTGGTGCCAGAGCTTAGATTCTGACCAGAGCAGCTGCTTTCTGGTGACAAACCCTCATCAGGTCCCCATGTCAGAGACCTGAAAGCCCTGCTCAGGTCCTCTTGCTTCTGCAACCCATCTGTCCCCAGTCTGGTGAATCATGTTATGACATTGAGCAACCCATCAAGTCACGTGCCACTAAAGAGGAGGCAGAATTTGGGTTAGGTGGTGAAAGTAGGACAACTGATGTGGGCTGAAAGGTGGTTTCTTGTTCGTAATTTTCTCCATAGCTCTGCTGCCTGCTTTTCTTTGTCCTGTGTCACCATGACCAAGGGGCACCAGTGCTGTTTGCCCCAGGAGCCTGCCATCAGCAGGACTTCTGTGCTCCTGTTCTTACCAAGCTACTGCCACTGGCTTGGGACTGCTTGAGCATTTCTATCTGTTATAAAGCATTACGTCTCTTGTAGAACACTGGAAGTTGAAAAAGACACTCAAGTTTCCTCTGTGTCAGGTTTTTGGCAACAGTGAAACTCCACAGGGACTACTGTTTGTCTTTACACAGAGATAAATATTCAAATTGCTTTGGCAACAGCTGGGCCTTTATTCAGAGATTAGCTTCACATATCTTTATGAATTTAAAAATCAGTGGGAATCCTGACCATTGACACTTAATGACTTCCTGTTTTTGTCTAAGATGCTTTTTTTATGGCTAAATGGCTTTGTTTTGTTTTTTTGTGAGGGAAAAATAAGAGGACTGTCTCTCTTCTGTAGTCATTAGATCAGTGACAGTATGCATTTTTTCTTAACAGCCTTTAGATTTGAGAGATTCAAATGGATATGGATAAGCTGCCTTACACTCAGACTTGTATTTTCAGAAAGCATCTTGAATATGCTTTCTTTGGAAGATGTCGTTTAAAACAAAAACATACATTTGAAATGAGGAGATACTCAAACACCTTTGGTTTGCACCCATCGTTTGAAAAATAGCCCCAGTCTCCTCCATTTGCATTAGTTTTCTCCTGCAGAGATGTCAACCAAAGATTGTTTTTATGTGGCCGGATCAGCTGGCCAGAGACCAGCAAACTCAATTCACAGCAGGCAAAGAATGACACCATGCAAGTGCTAACGTGGTACAGAGTTCTGTGAGTACCCATGAAGTGAACCAGCCCGTTCTGACAGCTTGCTGCTGCTCATGTCTCATTTTTCTCTTCAGCTTGTTTTGCTTTGATGTTGGTCATCCTCAGGTTTTTCTGTCGTCATTTCGGACTTCAGAACTTTCAGACATTGGCAAGACTGACAGGGGCCTGGAGACTTGCATGGTATCTAAAACATCTGCAGCTGGTGCAAGGTTGTGTGGAAAGGCTATCCAGAGTCCAAGTGGGAAGATGCCCAGCAGCTCGGGCTTTCAGAAGGGCATCCAGAAGGCTGAGGTGAACATGCCCTACGTCCAGGACCACTTGGCAGCAAGCACATGATGCGCTGCAAGGAGAGCACTGCCCTTCCTCCACCAGCAGCTGCAGGAGAACCCCCCGCAAATGTCAAGCCTGTCATTTCTTAGTCCTGATCATACAAACCTGCTGTTTCCTCTGCTTTAGGCTTATAAACCAAGTTGGTTTTGCTGTGAGCACCGTGCTATGCAAGCTGGCAGAAGGAGGAAGACTGAAAGATGTCAGCCACCCCAAAAGCAGAAAGACATAATGATGGTAGGGACTGTGGATACAACCACACCAGCCACTGGTGTTTTCTGTGCACACGTTTCCATGCTGCAACACAGTTAAGGATACTACTGGGAGTGTTAAATAGCATTTATTGTCAGCATTTTATGAGTTGCTGCGTTGACTCAGGTGTATCTTCAGTGTACATTCAGTTGTGCAACAGATGTGGATGCAGAACAGTACCTGGTTTAAAAGTAGAGACGTAAAGATTTCACAGAAGTGTTTATAAGGCAAAGTATTTAAATGAAAAATTGTATTAGGTAGTGTGGTAATATGAGCTTTGAAAGAGACTAGGGAAAGCAAAAAACAGCAGAAGAGTTTATACTCCAAGAAAATTATCAATTGTGGTCAAGACTGTATGTGAATTTAGGGAGAGTTTTTTATTTTATTTACTTTCTCTAAAAAGAAGAAGGCTTTCTCCCTGGAAAAGAAAGTTCAGGGAGACTTCATCACAGTATTCCAGTACTTAAAGGGCAGCTACAAAGATAAGAAAGGCTCTGTCTTCACAAGGAGCCACATGGAAAAGGTAAAGGTGTAAGCTGGAACAGGAGAGGTTTGTCATGATACAAGAAAGATGTTTTTTTACAGTGCAATCAGTCCACCACTGAAACAACCACCAAAAGGACATGGCCTGGTCTTTGTCACTGAAGGCTTTCAAGGTGCAACTGGACAGGGTGCTAGATAATTTCATGGGGGCTCCTTTTTCCCATGAAAGGTTGAACCTGATGGTCTTTTGAGGTCCAATCCTGCTTGGACTGTTCTGTTGTTCTGTGATCCTGTGATGAGGGTGAAAGTGATGAACTGTCAGAGATGAAATACTAGAGATTAAGACCGAGAATGAGATGATGCTGATATATACTGGAACTTCACTTTTTGTTGGCACATGCTTGATGCTCCTAGCCCAGTCAGAGCAAATGCAAAGACCCAAGGAAACTCTGATGTGAAGTCCTTACCCTGTCTAAGAAGCGTAAGTGTTTCAAGAAGGAAGCTGTCAGGTTCCTCTGAAAGGGGGTGATTTGTTGACAATCATAGCCATGCCTTAAACGCTAAATAAATACTGTGCACAGGAGTTCAAAGACAGAGTTGAAGCAGACTTGTACTGTACTCTTCCTGGGAAGTGGAAGTGAGATTTGGAGCAGGACACGGCTCCTGTGTTCCTCTGCAGTGCAGCCATTAATTTGTGTGAAGCCTGACCAAACACAGCAGCTCAATATCCTGAAGCAGGATTCAGGAAGAGTCTGGAGTGTGCATGTGCGTCTGTCTGCGCAGAAGGTAGGAAATCAGGAGTGGATGCAGTGCTAGGAGAAACAGTTTATTATTTTAAAATCCCTTTGTCAGCCATGAATGCAGTGGATTGAAAAAAACTGGCAAACCTGTCAATTTTCCATATGAAATTCAGATACTGGAAAAAACTGTTGGAGATTTCCTCCCTGCCCATAGGGAGGTCAGAATTTTGTCTGTAACCTGCACATTCACAGTTATGCAGCTCACGGGAGACTAGAACAGGAAGCCTCAGGGATGGGGCAAGTATAGTGTTGGGAAAGACAGGCTGATAGCACATACCACGGGGTTCTCCTGTATGCCTCTTTACTGAGAATTTTCTTCCATTTGCCTGGGTTTTCCTGCTCCAAACCATCTTACCAGAAGTACACGCAAGATGCTTTTTCACGAAGATGCAGATTTTAATTAGCTTTCCTTTGTTTTCCTTTCTCATTTTACACTACTGGCGATATTCCCCCTGCTCCTCACACATACCGTCCCGTGTAAAACCCAAAGTTTCCACTGCATCAGAGTTTCTCAGCCAGGAGAACAAGGCAACATTTTGCACTCAATCAGAAACACAGACTGTGGTAAATAGAAGTGTGCTACTTTTTCATCCAGGGGAACTCCATAAATACAGACACGTTAAATAAACAAAGGGTTTGGGCAGCACCCTTTTGAATAAGACAGTTCTTGCTAACAGATTGCATGCTTCTCCCCATCCTGCCTGGGGTGTTTTGCAAGGATACTCTTCCAGTGCCATCCTGACAGGGACCTGTGGAGTCAGTGGATGCAGAGACGTGACTCTCATGTCTTGATTTGCACAGATTTCTATGAATTTAGCATGGGATTATTTTACCTTTGTTAATCCAGTCCATTTGTGGTAGCCACATTTTATATTTTCACATAAGAATCGCATGGGTGGACGTAATCCTTACCCAGTGCTGTTTCCAGCAACAACTACAAATAATAACAAGCATGTTTTCATTCACCAAGAACTGTAAGCTATATTGTAGTAATGTTGTGGCACATCAAGGACAATGATGTCAGACTCAGATTAGAAGAATGACGCCTACGCTCTGTATGCTTGCAGCACGATGAATGGTCTTTGCAGGTCCTTTGCACTTATAATAATTCAGCATTCATTTTGCAGTTAGTTCCATAATATTTCTATCATCTGGAAGGAAACAATGCATAACTATAAATAAGCCCTATTTCACACAGTACTTATCTCTATTCATGCTATGCACACAACAGTATGCAGTGTGATAAGGAGGCTTATTGATACAGCTTACAGATGGGGAGGGCATGAAGAAGTGCAGTTGTACTGCAGCTGATGAGCAAGCGGCTGTCCCTGCAGAGGGTGTGATTGTGTGGGGATGTGGAAAATGCCAGGCATTTCTGAAGCCCTTGGTGGCTGAAGCTTTGTTAAGCAGAGCTAGGGCTCTCTGCTTCTGTGTTTGCTTTCAATCAGCAAGGCAGCTGCAACACCAACTTTCCTCTGCACCTTCCCAGAGGTGGCAGATGCTGCACAGCGGGCAGGCCACCACTTGCCTGCAGCTTGTTTTGGATGCAGCGATTTGTTTTTCTTTCACTGTGCTTTCCACACCTTCCAGCTTCCTCTCCCAGCCACCGGCCAGCTGTCTGTGCTGCTGGATTCAGCACGGCGAGACCCTGCTCCCTGTTGGTGACCAGTGGTGATGCTCAGTGTCCTGGTGGAAGAGGTGGTATGGCTGCCCAGGTGCACTCTGAGACCAGGGTTTGAAGAGCTCTGTAAGATGGGCCCTTTCCATATTTCTCTACCTCCCTAAAACAGGCCTTCTCCGTATCTCTCTCTCCTCCACATCTCCTCTGCACAAGGAGCCAGCAGGCTGCTTGAGGCCATGCGGGAAAGCAGCAGAGCCTGGATGCACACCCACAAGGGTGGATGAGGGCTCACAGGAGGAACACACAGTGGTTAGGACAAAGAACAGGAGTGTTTCAGGAGAGGGATGTAGTGGTGAGGGCAAGAGCTTGAGGATGACCTCCCTCACCCTCCTTCCATCTCTGTCTGCCTCACTGCTTTCTGCTTGAAATGGGCTTTTCTCCTCCTTCGTGAGAAGCAGCGGGTGCCTGATGGGCAGAGGAGTGGCTGCCAGGCTGTGAGTGGTGTGTGACTTGGCAGGAGCAGAGGCGCTCCTTTTATTTCACTGTTGTGAGCAAGAGGAAAATGAATGTTAGTGGAACAAACACTGTCTTATGCCATTCAAGGCAAAAAGACAGAGAGAAAAAAAAAAGTAGTGCTGCTTAGGAAATGCTTTGTCTGCTGATGTGTGAAGTTGCAAGAGCAGCTATCCTGCCTGGTGACTGGGAGGTGACCACGTGAGGGCCCTCACTGTCAGGGATGGATTGTGTTCACTGCTACCACAGGGACATCACTGCGAGGCATGTGGCTGTGCAAGGAGCATGGGGCTTGGACCTGGGGTTAGGACAAGGTTGGTTTTGATCTACCCTTCAGCTCACTGAAAAACAAAGAGAAGATAAACTTAAGACAAGCTGGCAGTGTTTCTCCTTGCTCTTCAACATCTTTACCACGATGTCCAATCTTCCCTCCGGTTATGTTAGCTTCTCAGGAGAGGGACTCATACTTGCTTTGTTTCTTAACAAGTTTTTGCAAATTCAGGCATCAGTGTAAGACAGTCTGTCCTGTAGGAAAACAAATCATCCTGAATGGTCTGTTCTTGGCCATAAGCTAAACCAGCAGGCATGGCTGGCTGCTGTGCCACAGAGGTGATCTCACATCCAGCCTTGAGGTAATATTTCTGTGTTTGCAGATGTTGTTTTTATCATACCCTTTTTTTCCTGCTTTATCTTGTGATGTCTGAAGTTTGTTGTGTTGGTCCTGCAGACCTTCCTGAGAGGACCAACGACCTAGCAATGAGTGATGGATTTGTTAGTATTTATTCTCATGTAGCTTGTTTCCTTTACACAGATATTTTGTTGGAGTTCTTTTCTCTTACCTTTTTCAAGTCACTTGTTACTGTATGATTTATTAAGCTTGGTTTCATGTCTATTGACCGCAATGATTTTTTGCTCCTGTAGTCACATCATGATGTGATGCCACACTTGCACAGGAGTTTCCAAGCTTGAATCTACTATAGAAATACACCCAACAGGGGTTCAATACCTGATGTAGTTTCATTGTGGTCATTGGAAAGCTTTTGGTGGGCTTCTGCCACAGCACAGCAAGTGGCACAAAATTTTGCTCAGGAAGTGGGATTTTCAGTTCTGAATGCAATGTACCACACAGCAAGTTCCAGAAGATGAGATTTGTTTCTAGACTGCTTTGTTCTGTCTCATATTCTGCTGTAAAATGTGCTTCCCAGTCTATAGCAAGACTTCCCCTCTCATCTCATTAAATCTTTTTAAAAGATGCTGTGCCATTTCTTCCAGTTTCCCCAAGCCTTCCCACCTCTTAGCTAGCCATTTTCCCCTCAACCTGACAGACAGTTCTTCATCAGGTCCATCTTCCCAAGCCCCAGGACTGAGCTCAGCCATGCACCCCAGGGTGATCAGGCATCAGTGCTCCTCAGCCCCTCGAGGACATAATGTCTGCACTTTGTTTATGCATATTGGGCTCTCCTAGTGCTGTGGCAGGATGACGACATGTCCACACACATGGTCAGATTTGATTCTTTTAATGCAGGAGATCTGCTTTGTATGTCATTGTAGTGTGGGTTTTGCTGCATCTGTGCTGTGTAGAGATGGACCTTCAAGTTGCTTGAGCTGTCAGCAATGCTCCTGAGCAGAAGAATACATCAACACTTTGAATTACGATGAAACCTTTTCAGTACATAGACAGCAGGAAGCTTTCAGAACTGATTGTTTTATTGAACATGATATTTTTAGGTCTTCAGTGTTTGTGAAATCAGTGCATAGCTGATTTCAGAAAAGGGAAGAATTTAACCTCACTTTTAGCTTGTAGCACTTTGCTTTGATAAATACTCCAAGTAAGAAGCTGAAAAAATAAATTTCAAGCTTTTTCATTCCAAGGAAAGAATTCCAATTTAACAGATGACATCTGAAGTAATGGGAGCCTGGCATTTTTACTTTCCTAACTCAAACATGCCCTCACCGTGTGTGATGCCATCCAGTATTTTCCAGGGTACTGACAGTTAAATAACAAGCAAGAAAACCCAAGTCATTGTTTGTGTCACCATTTGCAAGCACTTCACTTAATAAGCCACAGGAGCCATTAGTGTGGTGGAAAGTTGTGCTAGGAAAATCTCAGGGGCTAAAGAAAAACAAAACCCGCTATACTGAGTGGGGCTGGCTTCAATGGATTTGCTTCCCAATACCAAATGGGCCGTCTGCTCAGAAGTGTGGAACTTGCTGTGCCTGCCCAAAGGTCAGTCTTGGATGTTGTGTGGAAGAAGCCAGCTGGAAACTCAGGAACTTACCTCTGATGTGTGAAGCCATGTATTTCTTCATAAACAGTGTGGTTTGTGAGACCTAGCTGAGACAGTGCGGATCTCAGGGTTTCCAGAACTCCACCCGAGATCAGACTTCAATGAAAGGTGTCAGGGCTTTCTCACAGCCAATGGCTCCCTACTTCTTTTTCTTGCTGCTGCTAACATACTTGAAAGAAAAAGAAAAAAAGAAAAAGAAAAAGAAAAAAGAGCAATAAATAAAATGTTCTGTGTGGCATATTTAATTTCTCAACAAAGATTGGAAATAAAACAACTAAAAAAAAGATCAAGGAATTGTTGGAAAATTGGAAGTTCTCTGTTTCAACTTTGAGCAGCTCTAGGAGAACTTTCCTGTCAGCTCCATTGTTCCCACATTGGACTTTCTGCTGCAGGCCAGGTGAGGATGCTGTCATCATCCTTTGCCCTTGACTGGAGATCCCATGACTTGCAGTGTTCCCATCTCTGTTGTTATTCTCTTGAGGCAGTCTGTAATGAAGAAAATACATGCTCAAGCTGGAACAAAGTCCACCACTGCCTCGCTGGCCAGGAGAGTGAGTACAACACACATCACTTCTGCAGTGAGTAGTTTAGTTTGCAAGATTTGCTCAGTTTCTGCAGAAACCAGCCCATGGATGGCAGCCTCTGAACCAACCTGGGTAATGCGTGCATAAAGAGATGCAATTTTCTGCTCTTGAGGTAATAGATACAAGGAAGGAGCAAAAGAATAAAGTCCTTGGCCCTGGCTTCAAGTACTTTTTTCTAGGATTGCTGGAATCCAAAAGACCTGCAGACGATAGCTATGAAGTGGATTCATGTGTCTGATGCCACCTCAGCGTGGGAGAATTGCAGCCCTCTTCTGTAAATTTACTGGCAGTCCCTAACAAAGTCATTTGGCAGAAGAAGTCAGAGCTTTGTACTGGCAGCTGGCAGCTCGCCCCCAGATATTTTCCCTGTTTGAGGGTTGTTGGCCAGCAAAACGATAGGCATTGAGGGGCACTGTGCCACCACTGTTTGCAAGCAAGCTCAGTTTAGAGTTGCTTTTTGGTGTGCTGAAAGCCCGCCTGTGCTTTCCCGGTTGGCATCCAGTGTCTGCAGCACAGCACACCCTGCAAAGCTGTTTGGAAACCACTTTCCTGCTTGACCTAAGTCTGGTGTATTCAGAGGGAAAGGTGTCACACTGTTGCCAAAAAGGAGGTGGTGTGTCAGTACATACCGCAGCGACACAGGAACTCACTGGAAGCAGTGCTGGCTGGGTAGTGTTGGGAAGCCCCCGTGGCAGCTCCTGCACTGAGCCCTCTGGCTGATGATAAAGCTTCAGTTCCCACCTCCACCAAGCATGTCAGCCTGGAGAATCACAGGAGCACCATCTTTGCTCTGACACGATCATTGTGCAAGGGCTTCCCCATGCTGTTTGTATTCAAAACATCCTTAACCTTGGAATAAGCATTGCCATTCACTCCTGGAAAAATTCAAGTCATTCTGATTTCATTTCTGCATTGAACTCAGAATTATATTCTGGGCTTTGTCCCTCTCAGAGCTTTACAAAGTAGGGAAGGGAGGGGGAAGCATTTTAATCAGGGTAAGGCTCTTTGGCATTTACCCTATTGAAGCCTGAGGAGCCTCTGAATTTCTGCTGAATAGAGCCCTAAGAAAAGATGTGCTGAAGGACGACATTTCAGTACAAGAAGGATGTGTGTTTAGGACTTTCCATTACATAATGGGACTGAAATGGATTAACATGACCCAGGCTTTTTTTTCTTGAGGATTGCTGCCTTCACCACTTTTTTTCCGTTACTGCTTCTTCAGTCACAGCACTCACAAAATGGTTTTCTTTGTTACTAGCTAGAGAAGTAAATTACAGCATTGTTTCTGCTGATCAACAGATTGATTAGTCAGAGGTCTCTAGCTAAAGAAAAAGATGTTCGTCATCATCAGTGTTAAATGCAAGTATACTTGTCAAGCAGAGAACAAATGATGAGAGTGGAGAAGCACCTTGCTTGTGTGATGTGCTGCTCATAACTATTTGTGGGTCTCTGAAAGGCAGATATCTCGTCAGGTCAGTGAAGAAATATTGTGAGAAAGATACTTTTGAAAAAGAAAATTGAATTTCACTGCTTCCGCTTGGATTGCTGTAGAATCATGGAATGGCTTGGGTTGGAAGGGACCTCAAAGTTCACCCAGTTCCAAGTCCCTGCAGTGGGTAGGGCTGCCGACCGCTAGATCCTCACGGTGTGTGACCAGTTCTGTTGTGTTTTGTCTGCTCTTTCTCCCTCTAGGTGCTTTCATAATCTGCTGGACCCCAGGGCTAGTCTTGCTTCTCCTCGATGTGTGCTGCCCACAGTGCAATGTCTTGGCCTACGAGAAGTTCTTCCTGCTCCTGGCAGAGTTCAACTCCGCCATGAACCCCATCATCTACTCCTACCGGGACAAGGAGATGAGCGCAACCTTCAAGCAGATCCTCTGCTGCCAGCGCAGTGAGAGCACCAACGGCCCCACCGAAGGCTCTGACCGCTCGGCCTCCTCGCTCAACCACACCATCCTGGCCGGCGTCCACAGCAACGACCACTCAGTGGTGTAGAGGCCCCACCAGCCGCTCCGCCGACGGAGCTGCCCTGGGGAGGTAACCCACTCGCAAGATTTTCTCAAACACTAATGGACCACAAGCGCTTCTTTCCCAGTGAGCCCAGTGCGGCGCTGTGCCGGCATCGCCGTGCTGTGAGGCCTTTGCCTTCTGCTTGCAGAAGTGGAAAGCAGAGACCTTGCAGCAGAGCTGGCCCATGGGGAGCCTCGCTGAGACTTCATAGGCCCTTGCAGCGCCTTGGTGCCAGTCTGAATAAACTGATTAATTAAGCTTATACCTGCTTCACTGCATTTACATGTAGCCACTTAGTCTTTTTAAAAAGGGAGTAAAGGGGATAAAAGTATGCCTTTCATTTAATAGACATGTAATATTTATCACCATCAGCATGCTTTTGATGAACATTTTCTGTGCAGGGAGTAAAACTGTGCTGTAGACTTCGTATCCTTAGCCACACTGCCATAACTACAGTAAAAGCAAAAGTATTTTTTCTAATACAGGCAACAGGAAGATGACGGGAACTGACTCTCCTTACCTTCGTTACTGGTGTTAGAAAGCATGCATGTTCTGTGTGTATGCGCATTGTTCTAATTATGGGGGGAAAAAAGCTCGTTGTAAAAGTCTGCAGGAAAGTAGAAAAGCGTAGACTGTATTCCAGTGTTTGTTTAGATTATGAAATAAACAGTACTCTAGTCACAAGGTATTTAATGTTCTTCTTTGAAGTGTGGTATGAAATGTGTAACACGTGAGCGGTCCCAAGTTTTTCAGGGTCAAGTTCTTAAAGCAGGACACATCTCTAGGGCTACAGTCATGTTGGCAACCCTTAAAAAAAAATGCATTTTTTTGCTGTTCGAATGCTTTTCTTGCTTATGATGGAAGGGAATGAGATTTTCAACATGAAAAAAAAAGCATACTGTTTAAGAAGATACTTGTAATTAGAAGCAAAACAACTTCTGTGTCTTGTACTGAGAAATGTTTATGGGGTACCTTTTAGTTTATTCACCTTGCATTTTAAAAGCAGTGGGCTACTAGGAACCAAGGTACAATTCTGTTTTGTAAATTCAAGACCAAATATTTAATAGTCTATTGCAAATGGCTGAACTTCTCTGTATATAATAGCCACACTTGCACATTGTTATGAAAAGCTAAGCTAGCAGATGGATTTTTTTTATTTTTCTTTTTGTATGAGGTTGTTTCAAAGAGAAATGCCACTAACATGAATGTCACTTTCCAAGGATCAAAGATGTTAGTCAAAGTTCCTTGAAGAAGTAAACAGAAGCAAAGATGGGACTTTGCAGATAAAGAACTTGGGACCTTTCCCTGAGAAATTAGAAATTATGTTCTTCTAACAATGTAAAATATATCAACGGTAAATTCCTAGGACTGTTTTCCTTATAGTACAGCAAAAAAAAAGAAAAAAGAAAAAAAAAAAAGAAAAAGGAAAAGGAAAAAAAGAAAAGAAAAGAAAAGAAAAAAAAGAGAAAAAAAGAAAAAAGAAAAAATCTGAGAAAAATGTGACGTGTATCAGTCAGTGTAGTGTACTAGAATGTAATGTAAGGCACAATATTCTCCCATGTGGGCAGGGAAGAAATGGAGAGGAGAGGATCAGCCTATCACAAAGCAGAGTTTTTAGTATCACTGTTTAAAATCATGGGGGGAAAAAAAATTGCTTAAGAAAAGCAAGATGGAGGGAAGAACAAGTGAGCAAAACCTGACTCCACTGGATAAAGTGAGAGCTTTGCCACTGCTGTCAGTAAAATTGAAATCCACTTGTGCCGTTGAGCCAAATTGTTATGGACAGTATTGAAGGAGATGTGAGGAGAGGGGATAGAAGAAGCACTGTCTGCCAGCTGACCGAGGTATCCTATGTGGCACTTCCTTTGGACAAAGCAGAGGTCTTTTTCTCACTGTATAAAAGTAAGTGAATCTGAAGGTTGAATTGTGTTTTATTCACATGACTGTACTGAGAAAGAGGAGAACAGGCAGATTGAGCTTTTTCATTTAAAAGCATCTGCTTTGTAAGTCACTCATAAATGTTTCGTGGTGCCTGCATGATGGTCAGGCTGGTGCAGGTAGGCAGAAGAAAGGAGAGGGTAAAACTGTCTCCACAGAGAGGGGGCATCTGAGAAACATATTTTTTTGTTATTTCGAGAGTGCTCCCTGGATCCAAAAATAGCACCCTTTCATGTCCCTTCCTTCCACACGAAAGAGAAGCATCACGCACACTTTGTTTTGGGGGAGGTTTCTCTTTTCCCATTGTCCTTTTAACTGCTGTTTGCATGTTCTTTTCAGAGTGAGTTGGGAGGGTGGTGTTGAGAAATAGCAGTTTCGTTCACCCTGGTTTTCTGTGCTGAAAGTGTGTGGTGGTTTTGGAGAAGCAGGGGCTGAATAATGTAACCAGGAGCACGATTGCTCGTGACGTGCTGCTGGGTCCCAAGGGCCCACGTGAAGATGGATAACCAGGAAGGCTTTTCTGTTCTCAATACAATTGCAACAAGTGGCAGATGCTGGCCAAGTACATCGGTCAGACCTTCTCCAATGAGACTCTGTTATTCAAGACGCTGGACCTGATCTTCTGGATTCTTAACAGCAGATAAAATTCACTTGTGGAATAGATTAACCTGGGAGCACTTCTGGCAGCACGTGGCTTTTTCTTGTAGAAGGTGAAGAGCGATGCTTTAGATCAAAGGCAACGAGATGCAAAAGTTTCTTCTAAGATTCCACTACAGGGACTAACTGAGCATGTGGCTGCTGTTTAAAGATTTAATTAGTGCTTCGTTTTATTGACATGATCTCCCTATATCCTTGAGAAATCTGATCTGTGGATTGAGTGTTTCTTTGCAAGCTAATGAAATTAAAGCTGCTGTGAGCAAAGAAAATAAAATCAAGAGCTTGGAGTAGAAGGATTTTTGCTCTCTTCTTTAGAGTGGCTCCCATGCCGTTTGGTTTCATCTCAGTTTTGTTTTTTGTAACTTTTTCTTCTCCACTCAGGTTTTACCATCTTCGTTATGCAAATGTAGAGTTCACTTTCTGCTGTGTATGTGAGAACATAGTGCAAAGTACTTGGAAAAAAAATGGCTCCACTTATTTTTCTTATCTCCAATCCTGCAAAGGGTTTTAAAAGACTTCTTAAAATACCAACAGTCCTCCCACAGTCATTAAAATTCTTCTGTTGCTGGCTGCCTCTGGTCCAAGTAAATCCTCTTGAAGTTCAAATGTAAAAGTGTTTGTTTCAGCAATTGTAGCAGTAGGAGTTGTGTATTAACGGCAAAATGGCTGATGAAGTCACTTGCAGGTCAGAGAAAATGTCTTTCTCCTGTTTCGTTTATTGAGTAGCAGAACAACTCTGGAAAGTAATAGAAAAGATTGCCCTTTATTGAGGAATTATTAATTAAGATTTTAATTCCTTATTGCTATCACATCTGCTCTTACAGTCTGGGTGACGGACTGTTTTATGGAGCTGTTAGTCACAGCATTTCACTGCATGAAAAGTTGAGAACATTCTGTGGTTGCCACAGTGAGTTTCTTGTCAACCCTTTTATTGTTCCACGTTCTCTGGGATATGTTGGTAGCTTCATGCTGGCTGCTGATTGGGATGCTGAAAGCTGGGCGCATAACTGACACAAGGAGAAAAGGCAGACCATTAAAGAGCTTCTTCAGGGCCTCCTAAAACCAAGCTCACCTGTCCATAATGCACCAGGAGCTGGGTTATTTAAATAGTTGCCCCAGGGTCAGCTCTTTAACTCTGTCATCCCTACATGGTAAATGCTGCTGTGGAGTTGCTTTAAAAAGCTGCCAGCAAAAGTTTGCCCTGGGTCAGCAGGCATGCAATAAATGTTCATGGTGCAAACTAAGTCTGGGTGATTTGCATGTCAAAGACAGAAGAATATATTTTTTATGACTGAGGTCTTAGCTTTGCTTTCCCTCCCAAGTAACTTGCCAGTGTCGGTATAAGTTTCTTCCTGTATATCATGTATATCTCAGGTAGCTCCAAGGAGTATATCTTTTGGGCTGTACATCCATGGACCAGGCCACATCCAGTCCAGGTCAAAGGAGCAGTCTGCCATGGAAAGCTCAAAGCAACCCAACTTAGAAAGCAGGTTATACAGCTTCTTCTGACCTTCCCATGGTCTCAGAAGTATGCTAGCAGATCCCAGCTTAACTACTGTAAACCAGCCGGAGGTTCTCTCTGCAATGCTGTCACCACCAGCCCTGTACATCCTCACTGCAGTAATTGCCTATGTACTAAAACCACTCTGTTTTTGAAATAAACATGTTCTTCCCCAGTGGAATTAAAGAGGACACCATCAACTGAAGAGACTTTGATACACTCCTACTCTGTCTTTTACTTACGGTGAACCAGGTTGATGCCAAAGTTGAGCAACAAGGCCATTTCTCCAGGGCATGGCCTTCACGTTATGCTGAGGCATGACCTTGTCCCATGGTACCTCTCGGTCCTTCAGATCCCTGAGATGGGTTAGGGTTCACATAGGTCAGCCTGAAATGACAGTTAATTTTTCCACATTCTGCAGAAATCATACATCTCAAATATGGACTTCTTTTTTGGTCTGTTACATGGCTTGCCTGCATAACAATTTGCAAGTGCTGTACTTAACATTACTAAATCAGAATGAAAGCTGACAGAGTAGAAAAGCCCCAGATCTGGAATCCTACACTAGCATTCTTCAGCAAAGTTTGACATACTATCTCCCCTAACATCCTCGTTGGTAACCTTAGAAGTGTGGAATACATAGGTAGACAGCGAGGTAGACTGAGAACTGGCTGACTGGCAGGGCTCAGAAGGTTGTGATCAGCAACACAGAGTCTTAGTTGGAGGCCTGTAGCTAGCACGGTTTCTTCTGGGTACATACTGGGTCTGGTCTTGCTCTTCTTTAGCAGGGGGTTGGACTGGATTATATACACGGGTCCCTTCCAAACCCTATGATTCTGTGGTTCTTGAGGCTTGCAAACTCAGTAGGTACGTATCAGTCTTTACTAACATAATATTTGAAAGATAGTTGCCACTTGTGTTAGACATGACTAGTACTAAGGTGTGACCCCTTTGCTTTGTTCCAAATCTGAAAGTGAAAGAGACGGTAGGTTCTTCCACAGTGGAGTCATGAGACCGTGTAGAGCTTTGGTATGCCCGCGCAGTTACCGTACGAGTCTCTCCATCTCCTCACCAGTTCTTGCAGACAGCAGTCAGTCTATGCAGTGCACCGATTAAACTGCATGGAGCATTTCTGCAAGCGCGGTTCCGTAGTTTTTTGGAACCAAATTACTGTTTGATTAGAAAGGCCACTTCCAAAAGACTATTTCAAGTTTAATTCTCAACACTGTCCAGCCATGTCTCTTCCAGACAACATGCCTTTCTCTTTCTTCCCATTTTCACCTCTGAGAGGATTTTCCAAACAGTTATTTACGTAGCTCCTGTTTTCTAAGTCCACCAATCTGGAAAAAAAAAAAAAAAAGAGGCAGATATAAAAACATAAAAGAATATTAAACTATGCTGCTGTGTCCTGTAGTAGAAGGAAATAGAACACACTGATAAGCTGCCAGCATTTTAAGAAGAGCCTCCATGAAATGTTCCCTTTTGCCCGTGATAAACTTCTGATAACCAGAAGTGTATGTGAGAGACTCGGGAATCTGCCCATTTGTTTTCCTGTTTAAACAAAACCATGTTTATAACTTGCAAGTACAGAGAGAGCCAATGAGATATGGCAAACAATTTTGCTGTTAAGTGCACTTACTGTAAATGTTTAGAGGTTGTATCTGGTACAATAAGTATTTAGCATGTGTAATATGGAGCAAGCAAGAAATGCCCTTCATTGGGAGAGCTGGTATTTTTGGGTGTGGAGCGAAATTCTTCAAGTAGTGTGTCTGTGCAGAGGTACCAGCTTGCCTGTTGAAGGCACAGGGACAAAATGCAGGGACAACGAAGGGCAGGTTGTTTCACATAAATCACTTCACAATCATTTCTGCTCCTGTTTCCAACCTGCCCATCCTTCTCTATTCCATATCCACATTTTTACCTCTTTACCCCAGGCCTCCTCATGATGCTTAGGAGAGTCATCCCACAAAGAGACAAGCCTGCTGCTTCTTCTCCCCATTCCCTCTTATTTTCCTTCCTCCCACTTTTCTCTCTCTTTTTCCTCCCTTCACCCTTGTCTTCCTTTCCTTTTTCTTTCTGTGCATGGACATGTTGCTCCCAGAATACATCCACAATTTTAATCTAACCATAGAAGCTCACAGTTTGACTAAACCAGGGCTGGAGAGCTTAAATATGGAAATAAACATGTCCATGCACAGATTTGCAAAGTCACATGAAATGCAACTGGGAAAAAAAAAGTATTAACTGCAGTGCTAGTAGAGCATAACTGGTTTATAACTATTTTTGTGCTAATTCCCACTTCATTAACATTTTAAAGGAAAGAGGTCTCGAATAAAGGGCTGATTGACCCCTTGCCTTGTTAGAGACGCTGATCACTTACATAACAAGCAAAACGAAATGCCTGGTTCAGCAAAAATAAAGTTGACATTCCTAAATACTGATCAATAGGGGTATTATTAAGTATCTTACAAAAGCAAAAAGGGAAGAGTTCAGTTTTTTTCCTCTCTCAAAACTTCTTTGGTGATCCATGAGTAATGAATGCCCTGATGATGGGCTTCAAATGGCACGGCATGTGTAATGTAAAGCAGCCGCATGGGCTTGACTGCTGGATGTAATGATCAGGAAGCCAAAATACACAACTGCTAAATAAATCACACTTTGTGAAAATGGATTGCAATGCCTCTGGGATTTTTTGTTTTAAGACCTGGATCAGAATTCATTGGCAAAGTTATATTGCCTACATGGTGATCTGCTAACATTAAACACACAACATATGCAGCAACACAGGATGGGGCTGCAGTGGGCAGCATGCCAGACATGAACAAGGAGAACCAGACTTCTTGGGGTGAAAATGCCCAGAGCCTGCAGCACAGCCTGTAGGTGGTAACCCACTCACCTGGTACCATCTGCAGCCTAGTACACAAAGATGTTTAGGCCCATCAGGACTTTGAAACTATAATGCTGTTCTTCTGGGATTAAAAATGAGGTGTGCATGTCCCCATGGTACTGGTGTGGAGTAGTATCCCTTTCCACCAATGTGCTCCTTGGGCAGGGACTCCAGCCTTGGCTGTTGCAGGCTGTCCAGTGAACACTGACATTGCTTACCTGGGATGACAGAGTCACATGTGTTTGGGAGCCCTGGACCTGAGAAATTCAAGTAAGGATGCCTCTTTCCTTGGAGACAACTGCAGTGCTGGCCCTAGTTTTCAGGCGAGAAGCATAGGAAGAAGGTATCTTGATAGGGACAGCCTCTTTAGGGAAAGCTCATTACTATCTCACTGCTATGGGTAGCATTCTTCTTCCAGGTCTAAAAGCATTTCTGTTTTCTTTCCTAACCAGTATATAAGGAAAAAATAGGTCATGGGAATTATATGAGCTGAACTAGGAGGCCGACTCCAGTTCTGCCTCTCAGCATTTGGGAAATGCTAAGAAGCTTCAGTTTGCTGGAAGACCCCACCATTAGCCTCCCTCAGGTGCCTACCAGGCTTTTGACTTTGTTTTGGAAGCACTCTAGCAAGGTGCTTCAGCTTCTCTGTGTACACCCCAGCACTGAGCTGCTGCAGATGGGCTAGTTCCAGTAGGAGCTGTTGCCAATGCGACTCCTCCACTTTTACCTGAAGCCTTCCTCTGCATAGCTCTGTGGCCTTCACATGCCTGTAGATTTGGGAAAGCCTACTGCAGAATTGCCAAGCCCACCAGAGCTCAAGAAGCATCTGGACAATGCTCTCAGACATAGGGTTTGAATTTTGGACGGTCCTGTGTGTAAGCCAGGTGTTGGACCCAATGATCATTTGTCCGGAGAAGCTGTGGATGCGCCATCCATAGAAGCATTCAAGGCCAGGTTGGATGGGACCCTGGGAAGCCTGATCTGATGGGAGGCAACCAGCCAACAACAGTGGCTGGAACAGGGTGGGCTTTGAGGTCCCTTCTAACCTAAGCTATTCTGTGGTTCTATGATTCTATGATTATTGCTTATTCTTTCCATCTGGGGGATAGTCAGTGATTCTATGACTTCCTCTTTCTTACTGCCCTTCTAAAGAGCTCTTCAGGCTCTTCGTTAGTGTTACTTTCCTCTGAGCCTTCTCCAGGTGCTTGCCACCACTGGTACAATTTCCTCGTAATTCCCTGGGGACAAATAAGGAAATGAACACAGCACACGGAGAATGCAGAAGTGAAGAGTTTCTGAGAGGGAAGGACAGCATGGGAGAGAACCCCTACCTTCACTGCAGGGTTTTGTTTGTCATTGTTTTAAAGGCTTTCTGGCAAGTTCAGAAAAGGTTTTCTGTTGGTCCTTTTTTTTTTTTTTTTTTTTTTTTTTTAATTTAATTTCTTAGAATGAATAATGCTCTTTTCATGGCATGACTTCTTCCTTTTTTGTGTGATAGGAGACTTTGTTATTTTAGGTGTATTTCATTTATTAAGAGCTAAAAAGCCAACTGAAACAAGGATTAGCTTTCCCATTTCCCACCCACACTCAAGGCAAATTTAAACTGTTTTTATATAAATGGTGTTTTACCACTAAAAGATTTGAAAGATGCTTCAAGGACTTACATTGGTTATATTTTTTTCAGTTCTCTGTTTTCCCAAGTCTCACAATATCTGGATATTTTAATGCTTGTTCTGCCACAGATTTTGAAGTTTGTACATTCTTCTTGTCCTCAAGTGTCTCTTTGCAATCCTGTTTTTTCAAAATATGTAAACACTCCTTAGTTCAAGGGAGTTACTCAAAAATGTGCCTAGTTTGAGCTAGGCCAGCTGCTATTGCCTCCCAGACCCCTCTCTTCTGTGCTGACAGTGAGGGCTGAGCTTCAGCCACAACTGGGTGCTAGTAACATTTATTCTGTTTAAAAATTATGTCAGAGAGGATGCCAGTAGCATACGTATGTCATTATCACTGATGCACTGTCCTGCAGGAGCACTGGCTGCCACCATGGCATTGCCTAAGGAGAAACACCATGAAAACATGATTTCCTACACTAGAGCAGGTTAAAGGTTTTATTTCCAAAACATGATCACTGTATCCTTGCATGACCATGCCTTGGGATGAGCTGTTGTTTAGTCTCCAGAGCATGTGTCCATTCTCCTGAGGCTGCTCACAGCAGTGTTGGTGAACACACGGTGGGATGAGGCCTGCTTGCCCTGGGGTTGAAAGAGAGGCCTGTCAGCAGGCTCAGGAGTGCTCCTGCTCTACTTTGTGGCCCATGTGGATCAAAGCACAAGCTGGCCATTCCTGGTTTCCCCAAGGAAGCAGACCACAAGCGGAACTAGGGGCTTGATGGCCAGATCTCCCTTCTTTCAGATGGAGGCATGCATAGCATCTGTGTTGTGGTGGCTGTTATGGTCTAGGAATATGAGATGTGCTTAATGACTTATTCTAAGTGCACAAGTAAAACACAATTGTAACACTGGTAGCACATTTGCTTAGATAAATTCCATGGAAACTTTCAAGGTTATAAGACTTTCACTCAAGAGGATGGGGGTTTTGTTATTATTTTGCATTTCTTGATGGAAAACTGAGAGAAGCCACGTAGCATCATTTTTTTTTTCTAGGTGGAGCACAACCCAAAGCTGAGCAAGTGCAAAAAGCTTAGAGGGCAAAAATAAATGGAGAAATTATGGTTTCTAGTCAACTTCCACGATGGCAGCTTCCTTTACTAAACAAACCATGTAAACCTAAGCTGCTCTAGGACTGCAGTCCTTGAAAAGTACCCTCAATAGCTTCTGAATCCAGCCTGCAGACAGTGAAGCCAGAGAAAAATATGTGGTCAGTGAGGCTGGATCTTACCCTGGAGGGTGGAGGAGGCAGAATCTGGAGGAGATGGTGGAGGCAAGGGAGCACCAGCTTCAGCTTTATGGTACTTGATGGTGCTTGATGTCTACAGTTTAGCTGAGAAGGGTATATCCAAGGATGTATATGGCTTCATTCAAATGACAGGGTCCCACTAGGGGGGTGGAAAACCCAACAGTCTGATGTTCTCCTGCCACTTCAGTAGCTCCTGGCAAATGGACATTTCTGGCTTGCATTGGCTGACCAGGAGGTATCTGCCACAACAGATGCAACCAGCAGGATGAATGCATCTTCCCCTTTGCAGCAGGATTTAGGGATTTTTTCTCCCCAGCATCTGAGGAGCATGTCAGAAGCTTCCTGCAGCACAGGTATGGCTAAACTTGCCATTTTGCTAGTGAGCAGACAAAAAGTAGTTATGTGAGCAAAGCATCTAAAAAGTCATCCATAGAAAATCAAGTTAAAAAGCCTATGTAGCACGGTTGTCTCTGTTAATTTCTGGTGCCCTGTCCCTTTATTTGTCAGGCTATTTCCCCAAAGAATTTACTCATCTGAAGAAGCATGATGTTTAGGTAGAACGCTTTGACTGAACATTAGGAGGACTTTTCTTTCAAGTGTCTCACACCACTCACGAGTGTGGCCACAGTCATTTTGCTGAGTATGATGCAAGAAACACGACTCCCTTTGCATGAATGTGTCTGTAGTAGTTCACTTGTGCTTGTGCCAATTCAGGTTATCCTGGTTCAGGAACCAAAAGAAACTGCTGTTAAAAGGCATCATTTGTTCCAGTGCTTTGTGTCCCCGCGCGAAGGACCAAGTACTGAAGGAAAAGCATCACATCCAGCCCAGCATGAACCAGTGAAATTTTTTCTGATGTAGGCCATAGACACCTAAGTAGCTCAGATACTTCTGAAAATATTACTCTTCATCCAAACAAAGTAAAAGAATGGCCAATATTTGGAGTAAGTGGCTTTGCTGGTAATGTTGCTTAAAGCAACCTCCCACAAGCTTCCACCTTCAGTGAGTAACTTCATAACTGAAAAGTCTGGAGATGACCCAAACCAAACAGTATGTTTTTAATTAAGAATGGAAAAAAATTACACTGTGTATATAATTTACTATGAAGCCATGATGTTTGTTATGAACTAACAGTGACATACGTGTGATTTTAATAAAGAAAACCATGACTTCATTAGTTAACACTCTGTGGAAGTCAAGCGTATGATGAAAAACAAAACAGATACAGTTATTCATCAGTCAAGCTACGTGAGCTTTTGCAATAAGATCACCAGGCTGGGTGGGCTTCTGCCTCTTCCTTCCTCCCTAGCCAGTCACAACCCATTTGTGATTGAATTTGTCCCTGCAGCTGGCAGTGGAGAACTATGCTGAGATGTTCTGTGGCTGTGGTCCCACCTTGTACCCTCTCCCACAGCTTGGTGCCCACACAAGAGACCATCGTGCTGATACCATGCAGTGGTTTGGTCACTGCACTAACGCATGCCTTCACTTCTGGTCCTGTGCCCACCCCAGAGCTCCAAGACACAGTTAACAAATGTAAATAATAAAAAGAGAGGAAATATAGTTGGCTGAGTGAAATATTGGGCTAACACTCAGAAGATACAAATAATCTTCCTGGTTCTGCCACAGGCTGTACATGACTGCGGGCAACTTTTGCAGTATCTATGTTTTTCACTTCAATAAGAGGCAGTAATTTTCTTCTCTCTGTTCCCTTTCCATTACAAATTCAACAAAATGGGTAATGCCTCATAGTAATTTGTTTCAGCAGAAGAGTGATAAATGAGCATCTCCACAAGAGAGCATTACCACCAAGAAATGAGGCCATTTCTGCAGTACTCAAAAGTCCCTCAATCAAGCAGCTGTCGCCCAGTTGAGTCATTATCAACTCAGGCCTGATCTGGTATGTAATGTACTTACCTCATTCTCTGCATAAGAGTTTGGACAAGAAAGCAGAAAGAGGGAATTATATCAGAATGCAGTTAGAGACCAAAAACAAGCAATTAAGGAAGAAGGTAAACTATATGTTCAGTGTTCATAAACAGACAGGAGAAACAGGGAGAAAGGTGAATATAATGAATTTAAAGTTAAGTTGAAAAACTTGTGGTCAAACCTTGCTAGACCAGAGCCAGAAAGCGAATGGGACTGCAAGGCTTGCTTTTCTGCAGGACTGGAGATGAGGACGGCACCACAAGACCTGTTTGACAGTAGGATGCTGAAACTGTGTTCAATAGGAAATGATTTTGTTTCCTGAGTTAGCAAGTTTACCATTCACACGAGCCCAGACCTACACAGCTTCTGAGGGAGGTTATGGAAAATGAGTGGGGCCTTGTGGACCCACGGAGTGCTCTCAAGGTGAGCCTGCGGTACTTAGGAGGAGAATGGAGGGAATGGACTTTGCCTGGAAAACAAAAATCAGAGCCATGCAGTTCCAAAATATGGCTAGAGCACAGAGGGACATTTGTTAGAGCAGTCTGACTTGACAACAAGAGATGCATTATGAAGGATTTTGGCTTGTACCTGCCGCATCAAACTCACTAGTGGGTGAGATGTCTGTTGGGTGAGAGTGTGAATTCACAACACCCCATGAAATAACCTAGCTATTCACTGGACGTGTTCCCTGGCTTTCCTTCCTGGGCCTGTTGTCCCTTCACACCTGCTAATCTTTCAGGGGCAACTAAGAGATTTCTTTCGTAAACATTGAGATGAAAAGCTTGACCTGCAGTGGAGTAGGGCTCCAGTGACCATGTTGATACAAACTTCTGTGGGCCAACTGCCAACTCACAGGTATTGGTTTCCACTGGACTTTGTGCAGGATAGAGCCCAAGCCATCCGGCTGCTGGCCCCTCTGTTTCCTGTTGTCATGAGTTTAGTTGGGCTTATTTCTTTCCTCCCCTTTATCACACCTGGAAATGTGTTCTTATTTTCCCTCACAGAAGCCAAGGCCATGGCCACAGCCGTGTTTTGCTGAAACAATCAGCACAACGTTTAATTTAATTGAAACAACCAAGTACATGAAGGAAAGCAGTACAGCGGATCAAAACTGGCCTCACTGCAGTGTACTCGTGTCTCTGTGTACAGACAGAGGGAAAGGCAGTATGGATTTTTTCCCTGCAAGCATATGCAAAACTGAACAGGAATGTGATGTCGAGAGTGACAAGGTTGATGCCGTTGGAAGGGATTTGCCTCTAGAATAATTCAAGTTACAGAGCTGATGGTCTCAGAGAACATGCAAGCCTTCTTGTTTAAGTAATTTTGAACTATCTTTGAGTTCAGGGATCTGCTGCTTTATCTCAGATTCCTGAAGGGGGTGGAAAGAAAGTCCTGCTGACTTCATAGAGATTTGCATGTGAACATCCCTACCAGGGAGGAAAATGAGTGTCTCCACATGACATCAGGGACTGAAACCTGCACAGGATTTCCTACTTTGTCCAAAAGCAGGCCTTAGGGTGGATGCTCAGGATGTCCAGTGGTGCACATCAGTGGTTAAACTGGAATGCACAAAGCAAACCATTTTGATCCATTTGATAAAATTATTTGTTCATTAGAACAAACACTGATCTTCAGACTGATCAGTGTTCTTTGGAAGAAAAGAGCATTCCCATGCCATGAAGCCTCCACCAGGTTTGCTGGAGTGTTCCATGCAGCACCCAACTGAAGTGAGGATTGTTTCTACAATAAGATCATTAACTAGTTTTTTTTTCAGAGACCTGACGGTGGAATAATCTACAAATCAGTTGCTGGAGGCAACAGACTTTAAAACTATACTAAAATAGATCGCTCAAGCTGCTCTCAGAAACACACAAGATGAAATTCAGAAAGTCGGTTTCATCCTTATAATCACAATTTTGTCTTATTTCTCTGCAAATACGATGTGATTTAACCCAGCAGGCAACTCAGCACCACAGTCTTTTGCTCACTCCGCAGTCCCAGTGGGACAGAGAGTCAGGAAAAAAAGTAGAACTCAAATGTTGAGAAAAAAACTATTTTCTAAGACAGAAAAGGAAGGTATAAATAATAGTAATAATTACTATACGTGTATAATATACGTATCTATATATATATACATCTGTATGTTTACAAAAAAGTGATGCACAACACAATTGCCATTCCCTCCCTGCTTCTTTTGTATTCCTCCAGCCTCCTTGATGGCAGAACAGTACAGTAAGTCAAAATGTCCACAACAACGACCAAAGCATTGCTGTGTTATCAATGTCATTCTACTCCTGAAGCCACGGCATCACTCCAGACACTATAAGGAAAATCAAATTCGACCCAGCCGATACCAGCATAAAATGCCAAACGATAATATCAAAACCAGAAAAGCATCTTCTGATTTATGTGTACAAAACAAAGTGGACACTACCCCTACCCTTTTCAACTGGAAGTTGAGCCTGCCTTTGTGATACACAACCCCTGAAAACACACAAACATAATAACAAAGGCTCAAGTCTGGAACAAAGTTCCTCTGTGATGAGGATTTGCACTGGATCTCTGAGATGCTTCCATGACAGAGAGTGACTTGGGCAGGAAGACTGCAGTTCTGACTGTAGGACACTGATAGCACTTGGGTGAGCACTGGTTTTGAGCATCAGACATGGATTTCCAAATGTCCTTCTCATTACCCTCAAAACACTATTGTTTTTTCTTTCTTTTTTTTCTAATGTAATTTTCTTAGGTTGAAATAATACTGACATAATGGCTTAGACCTCCAAGGAAAAGCTTTCCGCAGTATATTGAACACCTTGTGTAGAATTATTGCTGATTATGAGGAAATTTTAAAACTTCTTTACCACCAATGAGAATCCCAAACTAACTCTGCAGAGTGTTTCAAAGCAGCATTTCCATCCTCATCATCTCCTACAAATAATTGGTGGGTTGCTCATGTCATTCCCTGGAGATTTTCAAAACGTGTGTAGATGTGGCACTTAGGGAGATTGTTAGTGGCCATGGTAGCGATGGATTGATGGTCAGACTAGATGATCTGAATCATCTTTTCCAACCTTAATAATTCAGTGATTCTACAATATGTTTCTGAGACTTCAGAATCGGAAATAACAAATCCTTTTAATTATAGAAAAAAATGGAGCTCTGAATTCAGGTGCTGATCCACACCCAGCTGGGAAAATGTTTGTTTCTAAGCACATTCTCAACCCTGGAGATTGCCTGGAGAAACAGAATCCTGAAAACAAGAGAATTGTTCATGTTATCAGGGGTAGTTTTCAAAGTAAGCAAAATTAAAATTAATAACCATTTAGTTTGATATTGGCTGATTTTACCTGCTTCCTAGTTGGGTATCCAACTACTTTAAGCTGCTGGGAAATGTGATTTTCTCTGGGATATTCCTTTTTCTTCAAATAATTTGGCATCCGAAAGAAAAGAGAAGAGGACAACAGCAAATACAGGTGCAGCATTTTGGCCTTCTTGCCCCTTCTTCACCTATTGAGAAAAAGCCTGAGTTGGCTCAGCAGAAGGTTGTCCTTGAGAGGTGTTGGCAAAGTTTGTAGATCTGCTGAGGGGGAGATTCACTGCGTCATGCAAAAATCCTCACCGTGCCATAAGGTTTGTGATAAGCAGAGAACTGTGGAGAGAGTGGAAGGCTAAAGGAATGGATACGAGCTTACTGGAGGATTTGTTTGGCCTTTGCTTTAAAGGTCAGAAGAGGCTTTCTGAAAGAGCAGGGGAATGCTCAGAATTCCAGGCATGAAGATGGGACCGCCTTTAGCAAATACCTGGAATTTCTGACCTCCAAGGTTCGTCCCAGTGTATCAGCAGATTCTAGAAAGGACCTCTTTCCCCCTACAGCTGCAACAGGAGCATTTGGGAGACAGAGCTGCTCTGTGTCTGCTCACCACAGCAGCCTCTGACATGAGAAACAGCAAACTCTGACAGGGTGAACAGAAATAAAGTGTCTGAATGAGGCCAGGCTACTGGAGGTCTTTCCAAAAATGATCCATCATTCATTAGCACAGACACGTCAGGAGTGCTGACTGTATTTCCTATCATTTTGTGAATGAACACCAGCAGCTGATGAGGGAAGACTAGAAGTGAGCTGAGTGATGACTCTCAGAAAGGAACAGCATGACAACACTCAATGTACTGAGAGGTGTTAACACTAGGAAGAAAGAAAATTTTGGAAAAAGGAAGTGTGGAGGCTGTGGAGAGGAAATGGAAAACGAAAACACAGCCCTAATGGACAGAGGGCTCTCTGTCCATCTGATACAGAGGGTAACGTCAGCACAAAGCGGTCCTATTGCCTTTGAGCCTTCAGCCCACTGCACACACTCTGCAACCAGGCACAGTTTCTTCTTACACACTTGCTTAAAACAGATTTCCTTATGATTCCTGAGGAGTTTTCTTCCATTGTTCTTGGCATTACCCTGCCTCCCAGAAAGAGAAGAGTTAGCCCAGAAAGAGAAGTGTTAGCCCAGTGCTGGATAGTTTTCCAACTCTCAGCCTCCATGCACTGATTAGTGACAGCAGATGACATGTTATGGCTCTGTAGGCTTCAGTGGTAGTAAAAAGGGGTAGATATCACGCATGTGAACCCAAACATCTGCAAAAATACTGTTGCCAGTCCTTTTCCTGTTGGTTTGCTAAAAAGCAGTGTCCCCTCAGAATCCTGCTCAGAGCTGATCTTCCAGCAGAATGTGCAAAGGTAAGTAGAAGCAGCTCAGTAGAAGAGGACTTCAGTATCCAAGATGAAAAACATCATTCCCCTTCCTGCTTTATGCACACACAGAAAAAGAAGACATGAGAGGAAGAAGAAGAGGAAGAAGAAACCAATGCTGATAATACCAGTAGTTTGACCTTCCATGAATAGCTGTTTTTATTTTCAAAGATGTCTCTTTCACAGTATTTTGTGCAATTACATTCAGAGTGCCACTTCTAAAGTCTGCAAGCTGGTCAAAAACATCAGCATCTGGGGAGATGAGAGACTCATCCAGTGCATGGGTGACCCAGAGATTTTATTTCTAAAGACACATGAGCTGCCTACTGCAGGTCTCACAAAGTCCCAGTAGATGGAAAGGCTGTAGAGGTGGTGCAGCATGGAGGACACCGTGCTGAGGGAGCTGGCAGAGGTGATTGCTGAACTGCTCTCTATCATCTTTGAAGGTCTTGGAGAACAGAAGTGCCTGAAGACTGGAGGATAGTGAGTGTCACTCCAGTCTTCAGAAAGGGCAAGAAGGAGGATCCAGGGAACTACAGACCAGTCGGTCTCACCTCTGTCCCTGGAAAGGTGATGAAACAGCTTCTTCTGGATGCCACCTCCAAGCAATTGGAAGAGAAGAAAGTTATCAGGAGTAATCAGCATGGACTCACCAAGAGGAAATTGTGCTCGAGCCTTCTATCACCAGCTGGGTAGATGGGAGGAGAGCAGTGGATGTCATTTACCTTAACTTCAGCAAGGCTTTCGACATTGTCTACCATGACATTCTGATAACAAAGCTGAGAAAGTATGGGATAGATGAGTGGATGGTGATGTGGGTTGAGAACTGGTTGACTTTCCAAGCTCAGAGGGTTGTGATCAGTGGTGCAGATTCCAGTTGGAGACCCGTGACTAGTGGTGTTCCCTTGGGGTCAGTGCTGGTCTGGTCTTGTTCAATATCTTCATCGATAACCTTGATGACAGGATAGTGTTTACCCTCAGCAGGTACACCAATGATACAAAGCTGGGAGGAGTGGCTGACATGCCAGAAGGCTGTGCTGCCATTCAGCAAGACTTGGACAGACTGGAGAGCTGGGCAGTAAGAAACCAGATGAAGTTTAACCAAAGGAAGTGTAGAATCTTGCACCTGGGAAGGAATAACCATGTGTATCCTTACAGGCTGGGGCTTGACCTGCTGGAAAGGAGTTCTGTAGAGAAGGACCTGGGGGTCCTGGAAGATGACAGATTGTCCATGAGCCCGCAGTGTGCCCTGGTGGCCAAGAAGGCCAGTGGGATCCTGGGGTACATTAAAAGGAGTGTGGCCAGCAGGTCAAGGGAGGCGATCCTCCCATCTACTCTGCCCTGGCCAGGCCTCACCTGGTATACTGTATCCAGGACTGGGCTCCCCAGTACAAAAAAAACAAGAGATCTCCTGGAAGGAGTCCAGTGGAGGGCTACAAAGATGATAAAGGGCCTGGAGCATCTCCCCTGTGAGGAAAAGCTGGGAGACCTGGGTCTGTTCAGCCTTGGTAAAAGAAGGTTGAGAGGGGATATTGTTAATGTTTATAAATATCCTAAATGTGGGAAACAAAGAGACATGGCCAAACACTTTTCGGTGGTTTGTGGGGACAGGACAAGGGGAAATGGACGTAAATGTGAGCAAAGGAAATTCTGCACCAGTGTATGAAAGAACTATTTCACAGTGAAGGTGATAGAGGTCTGGAACAGGCTGTCCAGAGAGGTTGTGGAGTCTCCTTCTCTGGAGACATTTAAGACCCACCTGGACACCTACCTGTGCAGCCTGCTGCAGGGAGTCTGCTGTGCAGGGATTTTGGACTCAATGGTCTTTAGAGGCCCCTTCCAACTTCTACAGTTCTCTGATTCTGTGATTCTGAAAATGGTATGTCAGCTGTATTTCCCTGGAAGCAAAGCCTGTTTCTGCCAAGGGAGACAATTGCAAAACCGATTCAAAATCTTTTTCTTTTTTTTTTAAGGTGATAATTCATGGGTTAATACGGGCTGGAGTTAGCATTAACTCCTATGCTGACACATTTAACTCCTATGCTGACACATACACAACACTGGCGGTCAGGAAATGCTTGTAATCCCACCTGAAACCTGGATGTGTGACAGACCAAAGAGATGGAAAGCAGGCACGGATCTGTCCCAAAGTACATGAGAGAAACAACAGAACATGAATGCAGCAAGGGGACAACATTACATCTTCCAAAGTCCATACACACCTGAAGCACTTTACAGACCATGTGCAAGCATGTCAGCCCTCTGGAACAGTAACGATGACTGACCTTAGCAGGAGCAGACTCAGCCTGGTGCGTGGATGCAGGAGGATCTCTTCATGCACAGCTGTTGTCTCGCTGGTGCAGTGGGAATCTGGAAATCTATTAACATCTCATATCTTAGCTCTGCCCAGAACAGGCAAATTAATCATCTAGTCCATCTTCTAAATTATTACAGTGAATCAAAACATGTGTTTCTGAGAAAACTGTGCAAAGCACCATAGGCATGTGAGCTGTGCTGTAGAAAGCTATCCCAGGATTTGGGACTGCTCAGCTTAACAAGTCTCTTCCTACAGCTGGAAAATCCATATTTAAGCAATGTGAGGGCCAAGGGATTATTGGAAATTCTTGTGGGATGGATTCTTGCAAGAAGATGTGTTATTAAGAGAACTTTTCTCTCATAAATGTCTAGAGGTGATCTGGAAAATCTGCCTGCCTGGAAAAAAATCAAGCCTAAAAGGTAGCTTGAGCATAGCAGATGCAAAGTGTCATTTTCAAAAACAGAGTATTCTTCGTTTTTCTTCATCTGGAGATACTGATTTCTTCAGCTCTGCTGCCACACAACAGGACCCTTCCCCTCTCCACCTCATCTTCTCACCTCTTTTTTTGACTATGTTTGGAGACTGGCCTGGCAGAACAGAGACTTTTGGCTGGATCTCGGAAACAAAAGGAAAGTTTATGGTCTTTGGAAGAGGGGGCAAACAGCTTATGAGGATTACAAATACACAGTGAAGCTGTGCAGGGTAAAAATAAGAAAGGCCAAAGCCCAACTAGAGCTGAATTTGGCCACTAAGGTGAAAGACAACAATAAATATTTCTATAAATACATTAACATTAAGAGGAGGGCTAGGGAGAATCTCCGTCCCTTGATGGATGCAGAGGGGTACACAATGACCAAGGATCAGGATCAGGATGAGGTACTTAGTGCCTTCTTTGCCTCAGTCTTTAATAGCAAGGCTAGATGTTCCCTGGGCATGCAGCCCCTTGCACTGAAAGATAGGGACGGGGAGCAGAATAGGCCCTGCATAATCCATGATGAGATAGTTTTGGACCTGCTTCAAAAGCTGGACACTCACAGGTCCATGGGGCCAGATGGATTGCACCCTAGAGTGCTGAGGGAGTTGGTGGATGTGATTGCCAAGACACTCTCCATCATCCTACGACAGTCCTGGCTAACTGGGAATGTCCCAGTGGACTGGAGTCTGGCAAGTGTGACACCCATCTACTGAAAGGGTAGGAAGAATGATCCTGGTAGCTACAGACCAGTCTCACCTCGGTGCCAGGAAAGGTTATGGAACGGATAATCTTGGGAGCCATCATGGATCAATTAAAGGTCAGTCAGGGGATCAGACCCGGTCAGCATGGGTTCATGAATGGTAGATCCTGTTTGACAAGCATAGAATGGTGTGGCTTGAAAAGGACAATAAAAATCATCTAGTTTCAACAACCCTGCTATGTGCAGGGTTGCCTACCACCAGACCAGGCTGCCCAGAGCCACATACAGCCTGGCCTTGAATGCCTGCAGGGATGGGGCATCCACAACCACCTTGGGCAACCTGTTCCAGTGATTTACCACCCTCTGTGTGAAAAGCCTCCTCCTAATATCTAGCCTAAACCTCCCCTGTCTCAGTTTAAAACCGTTCCCCCTTGACCTATCAAGATCCACCCTTATAAACAGCCATTCCCCCTCCTGTGGGGAGGGGCTCTCTTCAAGTACTGGAAGGCCACAATGAGGTCTCCCCAGAGCCTTCTCTTCTCTAAGCTAAACAAGCCCAGTTCCCTCAACCTTTCCTCACAGGAGAGGTGCTCCAGCTCTCTGATCATCTTAGTGGTCCCCCTCTGGACCTGCTCCAAGAGCTCCACATCCTTCCTGTGCTGGATGTGACAGGTATGGATGCAGTACTGCAAATGTGCCAACAAGAGCCAAGTAGAGGGGGACAAATTTGATATCATTCTATGACAAGGTGACCCACTTAGTGGATGAAGGTAAGACTGTTGATGTGGCCTACCTGGACTTCAGTAAAACATTTGACACTGTCCCCCACAGCATCCTCATGGAGAAGCTGGCTGCCAAAGGTTTGGATGGGCATGCACCCAGGCCCAGAGAGTTGAGGTCAATGGAGTTAAATCCAGTTGGCAGCCAGCCACGAGCGTTGTTCCCCAGGGCTTGGTATTAGAGCCACTTATATTTAACATCTTTTATCAATTATCTTGATGAGGGGATTGAGTGCACCCTCAGTAAGTTCACGGATGACACCAAGTTGGGAGGGAGTGTTGATCTGCCAGAGGGGAGAAAGGCTCTACAGAGAGACCTGGATAGACTGGATCGATGGGCCAAAGTAAACTGTATGAGTTTCAATAGGTCCATGCATTGGGTCCTACATGTTGGTCACAACAACCCCAGGCAACCCTACAGGCTTGGGGTGGAGTGGCTGGAAAGCTGCCTGATGGAAAGGGACCTTGGTATACTGATGGACAGTTGGCTGAATATGAGCCAGCAGTGTGCCCAGGTTGCGTCAGGAATGGTGTGGTGAGCAGAACTAGGGAAGTCATCCTGCCCCTGTATTTGGCACTGGTGAGGCCTCACCTCAAGTACTGTGTTCAGTTTTGGGCACGTCAGTACAGAAAGGACATTGAGCTGCTGGAGCAGGTCCAGAGAAGGACAACAAGGCTGGTGAAGGACTTGGAGAATATGCCCTACGAGGAGCAACTGAAGGAACTGGGGCTGTTTAGGCTTCTTGGGGAAGAAGAGGCTGTGGGGAGACGTTACTACTCTCTTCAAATACCTGAAAGGTATTTGCAGCAAAAGCGGGGTCAGTCTCTTCTCACTGGTGACAGGTGACAGGACAAGGGGAAATGGCCTCAAGTTGTGCCAGGGGAGGTTCAGGTTGGATATCAGGACAACCTTTTACTGAAAGGGTTGTTATCACTGGAATAGGCTCCTCAGGGAGGTGGTTGAGTCACCTCCCTGGATGTGTTTAAAAACTGTTTGGATGTGTTGCTCAGGGACATGATTTAGCGGAGGGTTGTTAGTTAGGGTAGTATGGTCAGGTTGTGGTTGTACTTGATGGTCTTTAAGGTCTTTTCCGACCAGAGCAATTCTATGATTCTGTGATTCTGTGTTCCTTCTCTCTCAAGCGCTTTCTAACTCTGCAGTGTTCTACCTTCTTATTTTGACCAAAGCCCCTTGGGGTTTCTTTCTGTAGTTCATTTCTCCCACTTCTGGGTTACCTCATCTGCAAAGACAGGAGCTCAAGATGAAACAATAGCCAATAGTCTTAAATCAATTCTTTTTAAAATAACTGTGACTGTGTTTTGAGCTCACATCTCAATCACATTAAGGAAACGCTCAACTGTAGCTTCATGTTCCAAGCATAATATCTGAGGAACTTCTGAGTCTTAGCAACTCCTGGTGCTCAAATGCTTAGATGATGGCAGAGATGGTGTGCATGGGCCAGAAGGAAACAAGCCTGCAGAAGGTTGCCTTCTGGCAGCAAGCTCCCAGGTTCAGGAAAGACGGAGAACTGCTGGAGAAAGTTCAACAGATGTCCACAGATGTCAGGGACCTGGAGCATCTTCCTTATGAGGAAAGGCTGAGAGACCTGAGACTGTTCAGCCTGGAGAAGACTGAGAAGGGATCCTATCAGCATTTATAAATATCTAATAGGCAGGAGCCAAGTGAATGTGGGCTGGCCCTTTTTGGTGTTGCCCAGTGGCAGAACGAAGGGCAGTGGACACAAACTGGAACACAGCGGGTTCCATCTGAACAATAGAAAGAAATTCTTTACTGTGAGAGTGACAGAGCACTGGAACAGGCTGCCCAGAGAGGTTGTAGAGTTTCCTTCTCTGGAGATATTCAAGACCCTCCTGGACGCTTTCCTGTGCAAGCTGCTGTAGGGAATCTGCTTTAGCGGAGGGTTTGACTGGGGGATCTCCAGAGATCCCTTCCAGTCCTTAAAATCCTGTGATTCTGTGAGTTAGCTGCATTAGTCTGCACGAAAACATGCTTATAGCCCTATATCTTGTTTCCTCCACCTGTCACATGTTGCCATTGAAATGGAGCAAAAAAATATTCTCTTTCCTGCATGTTTGTGCAGCACAGACTGCCACAAAGCCCAAGCTTTTCAGGAAGCCCCTGGTCACTGCCTAGAATTTCACAGCAACTTTAGATGTGCTGAGTTAGGGTCAAGGGATAAATAAATAAAATCATGGAATTTTTCACCTGTGTAGAAATCACTGCAAAACCAGATTTTCCTCTAAACTAGCCCACCCTACAGAAAGGTATTCTGCCAATCCCTGTGTGCTAAAGCAGGGGAAGACAGGTTGTTCTCAGAGAAATGGCCTGCTAAACTCATGAGCTGCATACTTAGTGGAGTGTCATGGATGAAGTTCTGTCTCAATCTGTTGCTAAGGCGTTTATAACGCTTTTGGACAAATGTGCAGTTACTTCTCCAAGGACACTGATTCAGTTATAAAACTGTCTATTGGATCTGTAAATATATGAATCAGACTTGATGTTGTCTGATGCTCTGTGGATTCCACAACTTGAAATAATCTTTCTGGAAAAAACAAAGTCAGGACTGTGGGGAGCAGTTAACGTGAGTCTGAGGAGATGCATGATAGATGGTTATTTCCTGGCTTTTTTTTTTTTTCCCTTTGTTTCCCAGTTCTGTTCATTTTGTTCATGCACATCAGAATTTTTTCCTTTTCTGTTTCTTATGCTTTCCTCTCTGTAGCTTCGTGTTATTAGCAAAGAAGAAACATCTGTGCAAACAGTCATAAAAATCCCTTCCTGTGTACCAGTCTCATTCAACCTGGTCCTCTGCAGCAGCCCGTTGTGCTGGTGTGAGTGGGGCTGAGAGAGCAGGTAAGTGTGATGCAGGTGAGGAGTCCAGTCTGCAGCAGGCATGCAGTCACTCCTGCAGTTGCAGCAAAGGATCTCAGTGCACAGAGACCGTGCCAGCAATACGGAAAGCTTTGGGGTTACTTCATTCAGTTAATTCAAGACTATTCCCAGCCCACTTCCTATCAGCAGTCTGGTTAATGAATCAAAACTCTGTGAGCCGGCAACTGTTTTCCACAGAACAGTTCTGGGAGGAATTTTTGGCTAGTCACAGAGGCCCTTTAGTCAAAATTTTCTATGTGAAGAACCAGTATGAGAATTTTGTCCCTTTGCAGAGGTAAAACCGTATGCAAAGATGAAAAAAAAAAAAAAACAAGAGAGGATGACTCCATACCAATCCTCTCTTTACAGCCACATGCCTTGAAATTAAATCTTTAGGAAATCATTATCAGGTTTAGTAATATCTCCCATTGCCTATAATGGAAAAGTGCTATAACCACAACTCCTATACAGCAGCACAGCCCCATCAATGTCACTTTTCAATTTCCCAAACCTGGGATACTATCCTAGAGAAAATTTCAGGAAAGTCCAGTTGTCTTGCCCTATGTCCTCCTAATGGCTTAGATCCACTCTGCAGGATGTTGTGAAAACGTATCCAAAGAGGAATGGCACTGCGCACTGCAGAATAGCTACAGTCCTACCTTGCATGAAAGTTATGTGGGAAAAGATTTATTATAGGCTAATGCACAATTTAAATTTTTTCATGTCTAATGTGTGCCACTGTGGATTTCAAGTAACTTGGAAATAACTGATGGCTAGAAGCAACTCATTGACCTTTGGACTCTTTAAAAATTTGTTGCCGGTCACCAAGAAAATCTATTAAGTACCCATTAGCAACCTTTTTAGAATTATTTGTGTATGAATCTCTGTGAAAGCTATGACTACATTTAATTTCTAAACCTTCTTCATCTGCAAAACGCTGTGCTTTGAAGCCAGCTACTGCCTCTACTCACTTGGAGCTCATGGCATGATTCACCAATTTCAAAGCAGCTATTCTCCAAGGCAAGCGCAACTCAGACTCACAAAGGAAGGCAAAGTCTTCCTCACTACCTCTGTTATTCTAAAAGCAGACCTTTTTCCATAGTTTGTAGAAAAACTGCTGCATACTCACAAGAAGACACCATGGCAGATGTTTTCAGCCTCTAGCAATGCAAGAAGACAGGACAAGATGGGTGAGGCTCTGTGGCTGCCAGGCAGGAGCAGATGCATGCTCCTCCAGATAACAAAACCACCTGCCCTGCCACTGGAAAAAGCATCTGCGCTCCGACTGACTCATTAAACCTATCCTGCTGTGTTGCTACTCCTCTGCAATAAAGCAGCCTGTCCGTCTTCGCAGAAGGAAAGAGCATAAAAGAAGGCAGCAAGGTCATTTTAAAGGCTTGGCTAGCCAAGCTAGGAAAAACCCCAGCACGCAATTAGGAACGTATTCTGTATTTCAGCTCAGATGATGAGTGCTCCATAGTGAACTCATGAGAAGATGTCTGGGGGAGAGCTCGTTCCCAGATTTCTGCACAAAGCTGGCTGCCTGCACCCTGCTGAAGACAGAGCAGTGTGAACCAAGGCAGCAGCACCCAGGAGGGATTTTGGGAGCCCATGGGTGTGAGTGAGGCACCGGTAGCACAGGATGCAGCAGGGATGCATGTGGGGAGAATAGGTCCCTGGCTAGCAGGGAAGGGAAGGACTGGTCTCCAAGTCTTATGCTCAGCTAGAGGAGCTTCTGCTTTTTACATTGCCTTTTTTTAATTTATTTTCAGATCAAATTTATCTTCAGAATTTCTTTTTCCCTCTAGTTGGGTTTTTCTCAATAAATCTTCTCAGCACAATCAAGAACTTGGAAGTGTCAGTGCCACCTCTCCCGTTTCTCTGCACAGGCTTCTCTATTCCAAAGCATCCGTACCAGGAGGCAAGGGATACAGCCAGATTGACTGTGTGCCCTGTGAATGCTGGGGTTTGGAAAGTGAGCCACTTTCTAAATCTTTCAGGTGGAAATCTAGATGTCACCATGGTCAAATCCCATGCACTCAGCTCCATTTCTTCTGTCAGAAATCAAACAACAACAGCAAGAGCAACAGGAGGAAACCTAAAGAGGGAAAAAAGACAATATGCAGATGGGGCAAAGGACTGTGAACAACAGGGCTGCCCAAGATGGCTGCTCCAGCCCCCTGCACATGATCTGCTTGTGGGGAAGCAACAGAGCTTGAGCCATTTGCCATGTGCCATTTGCCATGTGGAATAGCACAGCCCTGTCATTTGGCCTTTCTGCATCTTTCTCCTTCATTAGTTCTCCATACCTTCTCTCTCCTCGCTTTTACCTCTGGATTTTGCTTTTGTTCTCCCATTTCACTTTTGTGTACATGGAAAAGAGCAGAGCAAAATGAAGTGATGCTGAATGGTGATGGCTGCAAAGGATTCCCACATAGTGACAGTGCAATGTGGCCAGGCAGATGTAAAGCTGTTCTCCTCTTTTTTTGGTGTTTTCTTCTTGGAAAACACATGGTAAGTCCCTCTGCAGAGTTTGCTAATTGTGAATTTTCCCAGGCTGCTTAATAAATTCATCTTATTAATCTGTAATACAGTCTTCAAAAACTGTCCCTGGCTATCTTTGGTGACTCTCTTACCCTTTCAATCAGACTTTCTGGATAATGAATGTCTGTGCTTTTTGCCACTATAAGACAGAGCAGGGATCCCTTTGTTACTTGAATCAGTGTGTTATTTTGGCCTTGGGCAAGAGACAGAGAAAGGAAACAGATATTAATTTGTATGTGTGCAGGGACTTTCAAACATTTTCTGTTTTCACTCGGAAAATGTACCCTGTTATTTTCACCCGTCTCAGCACTTCTACCATGGGTCTGTGCCTGTTCACACTTGGAAAATTGAAGACACATCTCATTTTCAGTGGCAACAAGGTTGGGCGCAGTGCCCTGAAAGGCAAGGCTGGACCCACCCAGCGCAGCCCCAATGTTTTCAGCTTCCCCTGAACTGCATTACTCTATGGATCAGAAATAGTTGGTTTCTTCTTTTTTTTCCCCCTTAATTTTTCAGACTGGCTTACAGTTATTATAAATAGAAGGAGCAAAATAAGTTTGAAGTGAATCTAATGTGTTTTGTTTTGGGGATTTTTTAAATTTCTGATTCATTTAATCTTCTGACAAGAAAATAAATGTACATTCCTCTTCTGTCCAGAAATAGTTTTGTCAACTTCGGTCTGGGATGTTGGGTAACATCCTTCCTTAGCGTTTCACCATTTTGAGTTGATGATTGCTCTGATAAAGCTGTATGTGTGTAATGAATGGTTGCGTAACAGTAGAAGCCTAACATGAGATGTTTAAGAAGTGAAATGGAAACATTAAAACTCTGCAGTTAAAACTGCATCAGCGATTAAATGCTGGAGATTTGATCTGGGACCAGGGCCTCTGTGCAACAAAGACCACACTTGTTTTACATGGTATTTCTAAAGGTATTTCAGAATGCTTTCTTTGGGTATCCAGTCTTAGCAGTTATTCCCAACCCAAACATCCACAAGTCACCTTAAAATTAAAAACCATGAACAGTTAAAAACTATTCCTTTAGGGTACTTCTGCCTGCTGGTTATTACTCCTTCGGGCCTTGCAACCCTTCTCCGTCAAGTTTACTTCAGCTACGGGAAAGTTTAGAGCTTGTTTCTGGCTTCAGACAAACTCCTCTATTCAGGGGATACCTGGGATGCAGGCTTCAACAAAAAACAGCACTTGTTGAATTCATAATCTGAAGTTGAAGGGCAGTGAGCCTACCCTTGAAACCAGATGGAGAGAGTTCTTTGGGGGAGAGAGCACTTTTTACCTGCTCCAGGAACAGAAAAGGGAAGCTTTCCCCTTTTCCACCAAAAGGAGAAAGCAAGTTTCACCCTCCCTACCCCAAGTCAGCCTTGCTCACTTAGATCCTCTGTGCTCAAGTCTTGCAATCTGCACTGAAAAGTCCAATCTGCATTTTGAATCTAGGTTCATTGCACTATCCTCTGTCAACAGCATCTGTGTGGCAGTCTGGAGAGTCAGACACAAAGATCTCCCTGACCTGAATCATACCTTTAGAGGCTCATTTATGGACAGATTATCTTTGTCCATGCATTGCTAGAGGTTGATGTAGAGTGTCAGAGGGCTTTCATAAAGTGCAGGCCGGGGGCAACCTTTCTCTGTACCTAGTAGATAGAGCATTTATTACAATTTTTTTAAGGAAATAGCAGCAAAATTTTTAAGTCTGAAGTTAACAGCACTGCCAAAGCGGTCCTTTCCTGTCTCTGGAGGCATGCCCATAGCTTGCAGCATAGGCAGTTGTGTGTGGTCCTGAATACTGTCAGAGGTGAAGAGGCATCTATTACTTTTGAAGAATCTTTTCTGATCCCTGATCTCTGACAAAACACTTTCTTCAGAACCTGGACACCAAAGCAGCAACACCACAGCGGTGGATAAACTGAAGGAAGCCGGTGTTTAGCATGGAGGCTGCTGACTTTTTGTTGCTCCTTGGGATTTGTTTTGGCTCAGCACAGGCTCCATCTTCTAATGTCCTGAACATCTCCTGCCAGGGATCGGTCCTTATTTTGTTTTCAGCTGACCACAATGTTTTACAGAACTCCTGGAACCTTTCCCACTGACAATATTGTTTAATTGTTTATTCACAAGCCTCTCCTGGCCAGCGGTCAGGGAGCTGAGGAACCGAGGGCTTTCAGGGATGAAAACACAAGCAACTTAGCAGACAGAGCCTTGTAACAGCTTCCATCTTCTGTGGCGTGAAACACAATGTGTGCTCCCCCCTGGGAGGTGTACTTCCTCTGCACAAAAGATGTTGTCCCCGTTGTTTGCGGCCTGCCACGTCTCAGACGCTGTGGCCTCCTCCTGCATTGTGGCCACCACTTGACCCCATGTGAGGCCTGCCAAGCATTACAGGCCCTGGTGCTTTTCTGGGAGGCGTGGGAGCTTAGTGCTTCATGCACTAGGCAGGGAGAAGCTCAAGGAACTTACATGTACACATGCGCTTCTCCTTTGCCTGCAGTTTCACTCCAGCCCACCACTGCAGCATCTGGTCCTTGTACCTATCTGGCTGGTGGGGGCACAGTTAGCACTGTGGCAGACTGTCAGACCTCTGGGGCTGCATTTCATGGGGTTTCATTAATAACATTCCCAATGTGATTTTGTTTTTGTGTTCTCTCTGTAGAACACAGAATGTATTGCAGCCTTTTTCCAGCACTAACTGGCTATTTTAATCAAACCCAGCACTGAACAGAGCAGAAAAAGAAGCACGGAGGGGATGTAGTCTTTTTTTCTCTTTTTTGTTTTTTTCTTTTTGCACTGGAAAGTGCTGGAGATCTTGCCTTTGCATTAAGGTGAGGATTTATCTCTCACCTGCAGCAGGAGCTGAACTATGAAATTTCTGTGGCATCTTAAATGAAAAAAGAACTTGGGATGAACTTGACCAGGTATGCATGAATGAAAGGGCTGCATATGTCTTACTAAAGTGACATCTACTGACCCATGCCTGTTGACCAAATGGGATGCTGTGTATGTTAGATGCATGTGGATGATGGCCTACGAGGGAAACTTGCTTCATTGAGACAGGAGAGGCCTTGAGAGATCATGTTTCTTAAACAGTGCCTCTATACACTGTGTGTATGATTTAATTAGGGGAAAAGTAATGGCTGAAGACCATCTATGATGTTCTCTTTTTTTTCTGTTGTGGGATGTTGGTGCAAGTTACTGGTGCAGAAAGCAGGGGTGAGGATGAGAAAATTTAGGGCTTTTATGACAGCATGTTGTCCTCTACACACCATTACCTCTATTCTGCTCTTTTTGAGTCCTTCAACAAAAGCAAATGGCTATGAAATGCAGCTTAAATAGGATATGTATACTTTGTGCACTTGTTCTGTCCTGTGACAGGTTTCAGCTCACACCATAGCAAGCACTCCTCTTACAAAGAGCCATGTCCAGAGGCACAATATTGCCAGCAGACCAATAGCCCTGGTACTCATCACTGGGGAGGCAGAAGGGATCCAGACGAAGATGACACGGCAGCTTCCTGGGACCATCTGTGAGCACAGGACACAGAGCTATATTTAATCTCCTGCTTTCTATTAAAGAAAAGAGCTCAACTCCTCACACACTGATTAGTTTCTTTGTTTAGTTCCAACAGCAACTCCAAGTGGGGAAGTCACAGAGGAACTCTGATGTCCAGACATCACAGCAAAAGTTAGCAAAGGCTCTCTACTAGCACGTTCTTAAAATCAAACAGACATTTCACTGTTCGGCTGAGTAGGTGCAACTTGCAGAATCAAGGTCAGAGAGGAGAAGAAAGTGGTATTTTGAGCATAAAGGTCAGCTGAAGTCATAGAGTTATACAGCATTTTCTTCCTGTCAGAATAGTACTTTTATTTACATGTGAAGTAGATAAACATAAGCATGCATTTCAGAAGTTTCTAGTCCCAGAGCTGACTGATATATCTACTTTTGCCCTGCTTATTTGTAGGACCTGACACAGCACTGATATTAGGCTGTGTCTCCTCAAAAAAAGTGCTTATCTTGGTTGCAGGTATTTCTTAGTTTTGCAAAATATCAGCTGCATTCACCATGGCTCTTCAGAACTTTCATCAGACATCTAGTTTTATCTTTAAAGATCTGGTATTATCTTTCTCTGCCTTTGCAAGAACGCTATGAATGCAGAAGATGAAAACAATGGGAGTGCTGCTTTTCAGTTCAAAAGACTGCTCCCATCAAAAATTGTGTGGGTTTTTTATCTTGCTCCCCAGCAAAAAATAATAATAATAACAATAATTATGGGTCCTTGCATATCATGGCTTTGATTTTTGTAACACATTTCCAGCTTTTCTGTGATAACTTGCATTTCGAAGGAAGATTCAGTAAAGAAGCAGCTCCAGATGTGCTAGGTCCCAGCTCACTTCAGCAGCTGACAGGGCACAGAGCAGCCAGTGCCAGGCTTTCTATACTGCTGAACTCTGTACAGTCCCGTCCAAAGCATATAGCATCTTGTCTGTCTGACTGCATGGTTTTATTCAGACCTTTGGGTTCTGCCCAAGACTAGTGTGGACTGGATTGGATTGGATTGGATTGGATTGCACTGGACCGGGGAACACAAGATGATCTGTGTCAGCCTGCTAATTTCCCCAGACGCTGGAGTCCCTTAACTAATTACTGTGAGCCTTCTATCCTTTGGATTACCATGCAGTATTTCTGCTTAAAACTCTGTGTCAAGTCTTGAGATCTTTTACCATGTGACCATTAAAAAAACTTTTACAGAAAAAAATCTTCTTAAAAGAAAAATCTATTTAATTTTAAGGCAGGTACTGTTTTTTCCAAGGGTCTGTCTTCAAAGTGTACAAGTTGGCTCCTTCAGACAAGGACAGTGTCCATCTTGCAGCAGTGAGTTTCTGGTTCCGTGGAGGCCAGCGTAGCCCTCCGAGACATGATTTAGTGTCTGCAGATGTGACCCAGACACAAAGAACTCCAGGAGAGATCGGGAGCAAGTTATCACCCAGAGATGTGAGCACCTTGCTATCACAGCCCTGTACTGCTCTCCCGAAGGATAATAACCATTTATCTATCCCTTTGGGAGATAACTAACATGGCCATGTCTCAGCAGGATGGCTGAGATGGGCTTGGAGCATTGCCTTGGGACACTGGTGGGCTCTTTGGGTCACTCCCACTGGTGCTTAGCCAGGCTGTGTGACCTGGGACTCTGACCATCAAATAAGTGTTCAGGCTTGGTTTTGTTTTTTTTTTTTAAAAAAAAACAGGAGGGAAGGAGGAAAGGTTATTTAGCCCTTCTAAAAAAGAGGTGTGCTTATATACTGGTTGAAAAATGCAGTCTCAAGGGTCTGTATTTGCTGCCCTCCTCCAATGTGCACTCTTGACTTATTTGCAAAACAGAGGGAGACAAGCAGCTTTCCTTGCACTCATAAATGATTTTGCTGGGCAAATACCAGGCTTAGTCAGGCACGCTGAACCCTCTTCTCCCATATTTTGATCAGAACTGTCTTGTTAATAGCTCTGAATCGCTTTAACTAGGAGTCCTGTAAATATTTATAAGTTAATTCCCTCCCCAGAAAGGCAATGGTTTTTACTTCTGAGGCCCCACAGATGCTGCATGCTGGAGCATTTTCGAGTCGCAAGACATTGCTTCTTGCTTGCAAGCACACACACAGACGTAAAAAATGCTAGCAAAGAAAAATGTAGTCCAGAAATAAAGTTTCAGATGTAAGCAGTGGGATTCTGCAGCCCTCTCCCAGTAGGAGCACTGGTGACATGAGCACTGTGTCTGTCACCCTCTCAGGATGTGCAAGGAGAACTGAACTGAAGGAACCTGTGAAAGACTTTCTGTAAGCTTCCAACTCCTGACTTATGCTCTTCTGGCTCTTCTGATTTCAGTCTGCTCCCAGAAAAAAATATGCTGTGTTGTCTTTTCCCTTGTGGCAGCATTGTCTATGGCTGTGATATGAGTGAGCATCATATGTTGGCAGGCCAGCATCCCCCAAGGAACTGACACACACCTTGCCCAAACGCCCACAAATCCGTTGCCACTGTGTACCTGTACAGCTCTCGCTGCTGTCATCCCCTGCTCACTCCACTCAAAAAGCCATGGAACTCACCAGACACAGCCCCTCCTGCTTTCATCTATGGTGGTGATCTTTTTCTTGTGGGGAAAGTCTTGTCTCTTCCTGGCATTTCTTAATCCCCTCAGTTTCTAACTTTTTGTATTTCCCACTGATGAAGATGTAACCTGAAGCTTTATATATAGCCAAGAGCTAATGTCTGCTTGTGGCTCAGCCTACAGAAACCTTACTGCTGCTAACAACAAATCTTTGCCTTATCTTGTCCTCAATTCTCTGTTGCAATGAGAGAAGGGAGGATAGCAGGAACAGAGCCTGGTTCTGAGAGGTGTTGAGTCATGCAAGTTATTGACTTGTTTTCTCAGGATCTGAAGGGAGGAGACGAGAGCTCCATTAGTCAGGGCTGTCAAGATTTTGGACCATCAGTGCAAGAGGTGATAAGCTGATTCTCCCACCCCAGTAAACAAAATCCAGCCAGAGGGAGCACAGAGGTGCTCCACCAGAAGCACTCTCTTGAAATGGTGAACCTGTGTGGTCTGAGCCTCATCCAGCTCCATGGCAGTAATAATTTCGTGCATGATTCACCAAAAACAGCAACACTTTCTGCTCCAGGATATCTGCAGAAACGTATCACTGCTGTGACAGGGAAAGCACAGAGAAAGTGACAGCCAACAGACAGGAAAGTGGTGCGTGTAGGAGTGAAGGAAAGCAGCAGAGATAATGAACAAAACAACCTCACCCTCTGCCTCCAAGAGTTTCATAAACACCATTCTAGTACTCATTTAGTCTAGCTGATTTATTGTAGGACCTGAATAAGCTGGTTTGGCACTGGAAGAAGAAGCCCTTGACAGAGAATTTACTCTGTGAAAGAATTTATCCCACACAGGCCCAGGCACGTGTGTTCTTTTACACTCCTCAGGATGCCAGTTCCAGGGGAAAAAAAAAGCCATCATATGCCCCCCTTTGCTTTATGAATGCTTGGGTTTGTGTTTAACTTAACTACTCACTTGAATGGAGACTGGATCAAACCTCATTACGCTAGATATAATGAATGGTTTTAATGATATTTTTATTTACATTTTACCCAAGATTGTGGGGGGGGAAAAAAAGAAAAAAGAAAAAAAAAAACACAATAAAAATGCTGGAATTGGGTGAAGAAAATGGCTGAGCATGCCTCAGAGATACATCTGATTTGTTTCCTAATAGGTTTTTGGTTCCAAGTCATCTGTTTACAGAGAAGTGCTCCTGTCAAATACGGATCTTTTGTGCTCAGAAAGGGATAAACTGCTCACATCCTTACGGCAAGCACTGTTAGGCATTCTCACCTATTGGCTCCACAGAAATAGATCTTAGCAGCTTGTACAAAATACACCACAGGGATTAATCACTAGCTTGATACTGACCCATTCACAACAGCAGCAGAGCATCTCTTTGCTGACCATTAGAGAGACCAAGCCCTTTTGTATGAGCCTCAAATGAGTTGACTGTGGTGGGTCTAGCAACATTTCCACTGTGCTGCTGTGGGTGTATGTTTGATGCATCTGATGGATAGAATCTGGAAAATGTTTTTTAGGCAAATTAGTGCATCAGCTAGACTTCGCAAGGCACCTCACCATGTCTCTATAACCACAGTTCACTTGTTCATTCAGGCTGCTGTTGTGCTAAGTAAAACTAAGGGTGAAGTGCCTCAGCACCCTTTGTCTGCTGATGCCCCATGGGGTCAGGAGTGCACCTCCAATTCCTTTCCCACTTGCTTTCCTCCTGCTGCGCAGATGAGCACTGTATTATAAGCATTATAAGGAAGCAAGGGCCACACAATGTCCTCTCACTTGATATGAGAGCCTCCCAGAATGATCTTGTTCTGGTGCAGGTGGCAGATTGCAGTGCTTTGACCACACAAAACATACATTTGATTTGCAAGAAGGCAAACCTCAAAGGAGAAGCACTTCCTCATGGCGGGGGGGGGGGGGGGGGATGAGCAGGAGGGTGGTCATTACAACCTATTATTTCAGCTGGATGCCAGCACCTTGATGTATCTCCAAGAGGGAATGGAAGGGAAAAAAAGGGAAGGGAAAGTAGCAAGTAATTTTCCCTCTCTGCCTGCCACCAAGTGCCTGCACCTCCCCTGCAATGAGGCTCCAGAAGCCACACCAGGCTGCTTGGATCCCCAGCTTGCCAAAAACAAGTATCTGGAATTCACCAAACTCTTTGGATCCCAGTATGAATTTGTTGACAGGAGATCTCTAATTACATGGGAGGAGCTGCGAGGGAAGGTCAGGTCCAGGTCACATTTGTATAAATCCATCACAAAAATGCAGCAACTCAAAAAGCTGTTGTACATCATCAGAACCATCAGGATTTGCATCAGCAGTGATGCTGTAAATCTTTGCCTTGCATAACCACTGGCATTAGGAAGAGCTTGCTGCTGATGGGGAGGGTGGCATTTCCAGGCCTGCTCTGAGCAAGCCAGCTTCTACTGCCAGCTGCAAGATCAGTGGAAGGTCAGCCTGCAGGGTGAGCAAGCTGGCATGAGGACCAGAGACACGGTTTGGAGCTGAACTCCTGCACTGGAACAGCATAAGTGCCTCCTGTCACTGCTGGCTTCAGTCCCTCATCTCTTGATGTGTCTGCAAGGCATGCTACTTTCCACGTCCCCACTAAGGACTGAGCCCCAGGTAAGTGGGAAGCACGAGGTCACCAATGTGAGGATGAGAAAGGGCGCTGGCTTTATGCGGTGGGCTCAGTGCTGCAGTCACTGGTTTCCTTGGCTGAGGTTGGAATTGCCTGCAGATCCAGGGAGCCATCTGTAGATGAATCACGGAGTTCCTTGGAAGGAGACCTGCCCCGGGGAGATGAAGCAGCCAGCTGCTGAGATCAACAGTTTCAGGGCTTGGAGGAAAAAAAAAGAAAAAAAAAGCATTTGGCTGCAGACATTTGAAGCAGGGGGACTGATAGCTAAGAGTGACTGAATGGAAAAAGCACTTGCTGAGAAATGCCATTGCTGGTGCTTTACAAATATCAGCACAGCCAAGGCTGCAGGAAGAAAGTGTTTTGGTCTCAAAAAGCACCAGATAGCTTCACTCAGTGACTGCTTTACGGACAGAACCATACTCCAGAAATCAGTGATAGCCCATCCAGCCAGCTCTGACCAGCAGTCTCCCTATTGCACAATTTTGGTGCTCAGTCCCAGCTGGTACTGCAGGACTGCTGCTGCCAGAAGGGGCAGCACACAGGCAGTTGTGTTGCTTTAGCCCTCACTCCTCATGCTAGATGAACTTAGCTCCTTCTCCCTATCCTCTCCTCTGCTTCTGTGACTCTATCCAGCTATTAAAAAGCATCCTAGACATTAAAAAAGAGCTATGAAGATACTGAAGGGCATTGGTCACAGTTATGTCCCTCAGGGATCAGTACTGGAAGAAAAGCTCTTTAATAACTTCATCAGTGGCACTGACAGTGGGATCAAGTTCACCCTCAGCAAGTTGATGACACCAATCTGTGGGGTACAGTCGACATCCCCCAAGGAATGGGATGCCATTCAGAGAGACCTAGATGGGCTCAAGCAGTGGGCTGAAGTGAACCTCATGAGGTTCAACAAATCCAGGTGCAAAACCTTGCATCTAGGTTGTGGCAACCCCTGCTATCAAGACAAGCTGGGGGATGAAAAGATGAAAAGAGCCTCCTTCCCTAGACTTTGTGTAACCACTCCTCATCCCCATGTGGATGAAATAGGTTGCCAAGGGCCTCATCCAACCTGACCTTAAAAACCTCCAATGTAAGGGGCTCCACAGCCTCTCTGGGCAACGTGTTCCAGCTAGTTGGCTGTGTGGTAGCTGCCCAAAGAAAACATTTGTACAGGTCTTGCTGAGTCAGTGTGTGTTTCTAAACAGGCAATGTGTCCCTTCTACTGACAGGATTTATCTCATGCAGACTGAGTCCAATACTCTGTTGCCCTGCATACTCAAGGAAGAGTGCACCTCACCTCTCTCTCAGAAAAAAACTTCCTCCAATATCTAATGTAAATTCCCCCTCCTTTAATTTAAACCATTTCCCCTTGTCCTATCACTATATACTCGTGTAAAAAGATTAGAACCTTCTCTTATGCAGGCTGAAAAAGCCCACTTCCTTCCACCAGTCTTCACAGGTGAAGATGAGGTGCTCCAGCCCTCTGATCATCTTCACGGCCATCCTCTGGACCCTCTCCAACAGCACATCTTTCCTGTGGTGGGGACCCCAGACTTGGATGCAGTATTCCAGCTGGGGCCTCATGAGAACAGTGGAGAGGGGGACAATCAGCTCCCTCACCCTGCTGGCCACCTCTCTTCTGATGCGGCACAGGATACCAGTGGCCTTGCAGGCTGCAAGTGCATGCTGCTGGTTCATGTTCAGTTTTTCATCAACCAGGACCCCTAAGTCCTTCTCAGCAGGGCTACTCTCAAGGAGTTCTTTTCTCAGTTTGTATATATATCAGGGATAACATCAACCCAAGTGCAAAACCTTGCAGTTTGCTTTGTTGAACGTTATTAGGTTAACAAGGGCCCACCTTTTGAATTTATCAAGCTCCCTCTGGATGGCATTCTTTCCTTCTGCTGTACTAACCGCATCGCTCAGCTTGGTGCCTTCACCAAAACTGCTGAAGGTGCACACAGTCCCATCATCTATGTCATTAATAAAGATCTTAAAGAGTACTGGTCCTGAGATGGACCCCTGAGGGACACCACTCATTACCAGCCTCCACATGGGCACAGATCCATTGATCACAACTTCCATCTGCAACCTTCCAACCAATCCATCAAATAGTCCACCTTTTAAATACATATCTCTCCAATTTGGAGAGGGAGATGTGGTGGGGGACCATGTCAAAGGCCTTGTAAAATTCCAGGTAGATGACATCAGTTGCCTTCCTAGAGTGACAGCGTTCCCTGTCTCTTCTCTGTAACTCTGCAGTACATTCCCTTCCCGCAGCAGCTCTAATTTAAAGCCCTTGCAGTGAGTGCAACTAGCCTGTTGCTAGCATATTCTTGCCCCTCCTGGTCCCAGTTTGTCAAAGATGCTACCTGGATCATAGAAGCCATAGCGTCAGGCATGACACTACTCACTCAGTCATTCAACTGTTCATTCCTCCTGCTTCAGCCCAGATCCAAGTTTCCAACTGCAAGGACTGAGGAGAACATCACCTGTGCTCCTGACCCCTTCAATACTTTCCCAATGGACACGAAGTCCTTTTTGATATTTTTTAATTTCCTGATCACAGCCTTGTGTGACCTGGCTTGAAAGACCAGGACAGAACAATAGTCATCCAGTTTTAACATACCAGATATTGTCTTCTTGATGGCCCTAAAATGTGGGCTCCTGTCAGGCAGCAAACCTCTCTGGAGAGGTTATCCAAGTGGCAGATGGGCACTTCAGTGCCCCTCAGTAAAGAGTCTCCAGTTACCGAGAAACTTCAACTTTTATTAGTGGCACTGATTGTGATTTGGGTCCTCAGTTGTACTTTCTTAATGTCATCACCCCTTTCCAGTTCTGAGCTGCTGTCTGTCATTTCTTCTTTCTCACACCAGAGACAGAAATCTAGCAGCTACTGGGACTTCAGGGGCAAGGGTGAGGAGAACCTCTTGACCCAAGCTGACACAAGGGTCCAGCCCCCCTCACCCTGCATGTGTTTATCCCATCTGGTCAGAAGCCTACTTATCACCCTCCCCTGGATGGGCCCAAAGACAGGGCTGTCTGTCTGTCTGCCCACACAGCCACGTGATACCCAGCATCAATTTCCCTCTCAGATGGCTGAAAGTATCTCAACCTGGTGACCTCCTCTCTCAGCTTGGTCAGCTGCTCAAGAAGATGATCCACTCGGGCATGTCTGCACCCACAACACCCCTCAACTACCTCAGCCCCATGGCTGACCTCTAGATTCCACAGATCTGCAGAGCCAAAGGTCTGGGCAGCCTTCCTGCTCCTCAAGAGGTCTGTCTGGGTGAGCATATCAGCTCAGAGAGGTTTTGAACAAAGAGTGAACAAAGAAGACTGCAGTCAGAGGTATACAGAGCTGCACAACATAACAAACAAGCAACCACAGGATACACTGTACTGATGGGCAACATTTTGCTGAGTTCTACCATTGTCAATATCGTACTTTGGAACAGAAACCCTCCTCTGCATCTGCAGGTGGACACATCTGTGACCTGAGCCACAGTTTCACAGCTCAGGCCTTTTGCAGAGAAATCGCAAATGTAAGTTGTAAATGAGGCATCAGAAGGTCATACACTTGGTATCCTCACTCCAACAGCAGTCAGCAAATATTTTATGGAATGAGACAAGGTAGATCACACCTACACCTACCAAGCTATTTTTTTGCCCTCTATTTCTTGCACTCCTAGGAATCAGCACTGTAGGGCATTTAGACCAGCAAGTAGCAACTGGCAAGTAACAACCATCAAGTAGCAGCTGGCAGGTCACACCTGTATGAATTTTTTGCAATCTTCATTTTTTCCTTAATTTTTTTTTCTTTTTGTTTCTGCAGTCTCCTGTGAACATAACTGTGCCCCGTGTAAATTGTTTCCGTGACTGCTCTTAGCGTCATTGGAGGCCTCCTCAACCCCGTGTAAGGAAAAGCACTGAGTAATGGCCAGCCCCACTAAACTCTGAGTAAAATTAGGACTACTAATGAAGCCAGAGAAGATCTCAGTCTCCCAAAGGATGAACTGTGCATGTTTTTTCTCATAGAGATACTTTTATCTGATATGCAAGATTTTGATTTACCATTTTTCTCAAGATATTATTAAAACCATTTTGCTAACCGATAATCCTTTGTCTAAAGTGGCATAAAAGGGCAAATGTGTAGTAGCAGCTACTTGGCTGTATGGTAGCTGCCCAAAGAAAACATTTGTACAAGTCTTGCTGAGTCAGTGTGTGTTTCTAAACAGGCAATGTGTCCCTTCCACTGACAGGATTTATCTCATGCAGACTGAGTCCAATACCCCGTTGCCCTGCACACTCAGGGAAGAGTGCACCTGGGCTACAAAGGAGACAGAGACCTTCTTTGTTCAGCACAGAGCACAGGTTCTCTAGCATCATCTCTGCACAGTGAAGTCAATTGGCCAAAATGTGGTCCCATCTAGAGAGATGCCACTTGATGCCTAGACAGCATTTCACATTTTTTTCATACCTGATTAATGAGAGGACAAACCATCAGCCTCCTTTGCTATTGCCTTGAAGATCTCGCATACAAGACATGCTGATACCAAGTCATCTCATCCATCCCCTACCACTGACAAGGCTGTAAATCAGGCCAGATTCCCTTGACGTGGAGCCCAGAACTGCCTTGTGGCTTGCAGATCCCTTGATCCTTGGGGCAAGCAGCATCACCCAGACACACATAGGCTGGCACTGCTGGAGGCCTGGAGGTCAGTGCACCCCATCCACCACATGCATCCCTGGTTCATTCCTGCCTTTGTGAATTCTCTCATCACAAGTTCCCCCGTTCCTGCCTTGGAGCTCACAAGCCTGGAGCAAAACAGTTGGTATGGACAAAGCACCCCATCCCCACCAGCAGCTCCTTCTGAGACAGGAGCAGCTGCCCAGACACAGGGAGATGCGACATGCTTCTGCATCCCTCAGCCACTATGCTAGGGCTGGGTGTGAAGCCACCTCCCCAGCAGGAACACAGGGGGCCTGGAGCCAAAAAATAAGCTGTGTATGGTACTCCACAACAGGAGGGATGATAGTGAAAACTCTGGGATTCAGTCCGAGCCAAACACAAGCGATTCCAGCACAGGAGCTGCTATTACATCCTCCAGGAAAACAAGGGTCCTCCAGCAAGCAGTGCAGCATTCCCTGTCCTTTCCATGCAGAGACCTTGTGTCAAAGCCTGCCCGTTCTCCCTTGCTGCTGCCACAAAGTCAATGGTGCTTTAAATAAGAAGTTAAATTTAGCACAGAGCGAGCCCACTAACCAGGGGAATGAATAACCCCCATTCATTCATTCACCCAGCACTTCACCTTTCGGCACAGCCCTTCTTGTCCATTAAGTTGTTTGTTTACATGAATGTTTGCTTGCTCATGCAGCTCCTGAGCTGCAACGTCTCTGTTTGAGAAACACAGAAAGAGCAGATAAACCAGCAGCCCAACACATTCGCTTCTGCCCAGCAGAAATAAGTTGTGCAGTTACCTCAGCAACAAAGTAAATGGAATGAGATTTACGGTGTCCCAGCAGATGGAAGAAAACAGTTCTCCTATAAGAATAACCAGTTAACTGATTGATAGCCTGTTAGCCCAAACCTGTTGTAGAACACCCTATAGATCAGCTGCTGATTAAATTTCTATTGATGTAGGTTGTTCTGAAAGTAGTGCTTCCTATTCATTTCCATGGGAACTACAGTAGCTACAAAAAAGCATAATAACACTGTCTGATAGCACAAATTCTCAGCTATGAAACACTTTTTCAACATAGTCACAACCATATGATATGCATTTCCAACTGCAATGAACAAGAGACTGCATGCCATATAAAAATCTGTACCAGCAGATTTGTTTCACAAATGCTGGATGTGTCAGCGTTTCTAGGACTTGCCCATGCAGTCCAACTCAGATGAGCCCAAACAGATGAAAGTCCGAAAGTGTCAAATCCAGACTATATGGTGGGTATGGTAGAACAGCCCAGACAAGATTGCCAGTTTTCTCCAAGGTCCTTGAACTGGTACGGAGCCTGGTGTTATCATGTTCAGTGGATATCCAGACAATGGCTTATCTTTCTTTCGTATCACTAGCATCTGTGGGACTCACCTGGCACAAACTTTTCGATATTCCAACATAACAACCATCACTTCCAGCCCAGTGAAGTTGGTATTCAGCTCTGTACACAACTCCCTGGCTGTAAGACACTGATTAGTGTGGATAAGCTAATTGAGACACACTTCATTTCATGGTGTGACAGCTGTGCATGACTTTCTGGAAAGTGTCTTTCACATTGTTATCACCACTGCTGAAATACACCACCCACCTCTCACTGCGCTCACAACACTGGTAGGTTTCCATAAACATTCGGCAAGTACTGATGAATGTCAGTGGGTGCCATTTTTTCCTCATGGAGGAATTCAGTTCTGCCCCTTTGCTTTATTCGCTTCCGTACTAGACACCATTGTGTCAGACTGCCCCTCTGCTGCCATCTGTCCCACAGCAACTAAATGTGATGGGATATGTGTGGGAAGGTTCAACCTTTACTGCTGTACCACCAAATCCACCTCTAATGTAATGAGCCAATGTCACGTAACAGGAGGCATTACTTTCAGAACAGCCCTTCATACTTAACTCCTAAATTGTCGGGACATCAGCAGACAACCATTTTAGCATGGAGACAGGTCAGCAGTACAGAGCAGCTGTATCCCAGGCAGCTGTTGTCCCTGCAGCACAGGAAGCTGCTGGTACCGCAGCTCCAGCACCTGGCTGGAGGTGAGGAGTTTTACACAGGACTGAAAGGAGCAAAGGGAAGGGTTTGGGAGATGCAGTGAGAAATGTGAAAGAAAAAGAACAGAAAGAATGTACTTCACATCCTCCCTGCCTAGTTGTAGCCAGGATGGTTGGTTTTACTTCCCACTTCCAATTGTCAAGTACTTGCAATGAGTTTTTGAACAGGCAAAAGGTTAGCAGAGTTGATGGGGGACAATTGAACAAATTCATGTTCAAGAATCATGCCAGGTAAAGGAGCTGTGACTTTTTTTTTTAGATAAGCACATCAGCAGCAAGCTCTTATCTCAGTTGTATTCTACAGAAAGAAAATCCAGTTCCCTTGTGATTTTATACAGCACTTGCATTCCACTTTCATTATTCTAGTATGGCAGCCCAGACATAAGGACCAGCAGAAATTGAGGGAGGAGCAGATGCCATTCCGACCTACATGAGACATCCTTGATGTTGCTGCAACAAGGGAAAACATCCAGGAGTCCCACCCCACACTGCTGCTGTGATGTCTCCCTACTCCTCCTCACAGCACTGGCTCAGGATGGGGACTGTCATGCTGAGAGTTCAGCACTCTCCTGTTCCCACCTAAATGCTGCCCTGCAAGAAGCTTCCTCCAGCACAACCTGAACATCTTCTGAAGTGCCCTGTTCTGTCTGTAGTGCTTTGATGCATCCTTACAGAGCGTAATTTCAATCACTGGTGTAAAAAAAAAAAAAAAAAAAAAAAAAAAAAGCCTTCAGGCACACCTAATAGGCTAATTGCAGTATACCTTGATCTCAGAGCCTCTGCAAACATCTGACTGTAATCTCCTACAGTACAGACATTGTGATATTAAAGCAGTACTAGAGCTGTTCTAATAAGATGAAATACATCCGTTTTCAGTAATAAATCCAGTGCTGGTGAAGGAAGAGAATAGAGAGCTGAGGATCAGTATTAATTCTTTTCTGATATCTCTTTATTTTATAAAATATTACACACATGAGTTAGTTACAAAGGTGGGGATAGGAAGAGTTATACATCTCTGCTTGAGGCATAGTTCCAAAGCCTTCAATCATGAAACGTGTAACAGACAGCCAAAGAGGAGCAATGATTGTATACACCTGAAGTACTGAGTATTTGAGAGCAGCTCCTCCAAACCAAATTTGATCATATCTCAAATACCAGTGAGGGAATTTATGCTTTACTGCACAATTAATGCAGCTGTTAAGAAATAGGAGAGTATTGCTATGCTGTTTGGTTGATCAAATTGTCTTAGGATGCCGCTCACGATAAGTGCTGCAGATGCTCAGCCAGGCTACTGGAAGATAGAGCAAGTATAGCAACTGCTGTAAGTCCTCTCCTTCTCCACAGGATTCTCATCCAGGGCTGCTGACTGCAAGGCTCCCTCTGACATTGGTGGGAATGGGAAATGAAGTGCCAAAATGTTTGGGTTTGGTGCAACCTTTCCCTCTGCATGAACCTGTAAATCCAGTCTTGACACTGCAAAATATTTTTGCTTCCCAACAGTTTTTTGATTTACATATGCTCCTTTCTTTTCTCCTCTCTCACACTTGCATTGCTTACTCCCATACAAAATAATTATTTATGTGATAGATAGATATACAGAACTGCCTATAAATCTCTGCAGTAGCACAATTTGTAGCATCCACAGAAGATAGCAGACCTCTCAAAGAAAGAAAAAATAAAGGTGTGAAATAAGCCAAATCCTGAAAGCAATTCAGCCTCCAGCTTTCATTAGGCTGGACAACAGAGGGCAGGAGGACAACAAGGAGGAAACTCTCAGGGCAAGATAAAGACACAAGCCAGGGCAGCAGAAGGGCTGTCTACCATATAATCCTCAAAGGACACTGCCAGTGAGGCACCAGGCCCTCCAACTGAACTGCACTGCAGACTCAGTTGTCATCTTCCCAGAGCACGCTGCAGAGAGCTGCTCAGTGAAATGATCCTGAAAAGATCTCTTACAACAGGTGAAGCATTCTTCATTCTAACATGCAGTCACAAACCAATGCAGGTTTCAACACATGCTTGCAGTGCAAAGAAAGACAAGCAAGGAAAACCAGATTTTCCACTCCTGTGATCGCAGGCCCATAGTGGCTGCACAGGCTGTCACTGAGAGAAAAGTTTGGCCAGGGAACTGCAACAAAAAGGGTTGCGTTTCAATATGCAAGTGTGTCTGCTCAGAGTAGCAGGTTGTAAACACTTCACACCAACATCTTCTTTCTACCTTTTCTTGGTGCAGGACATCTTCCATGTAGGAAGGAGGTGCTGTTTTCCCTGCCATACACATGCAGGATCCACATCACTCTCTAGTCCAAGGCCTGATCCTGTTCTCTCTAAATAGAATGGCCAAACCCCATGGAAGGCACGTTTTCCAGTTTTGAACTACATAATGGTTGGCAGAAGTTTCCAAACTTACCTCTCAGGAACCAAGGCTGCTCCAGGCAGCCCTGTGGACAGCTGCTCTCCGCTGCTGTTCACTGAGCGAGCTCAGCCAAGGTGTCCCAGTTACAGATGCCATGCCAGCCACTCACTCACCTGTGCTCGTGTTCTGTGGGAAGAATTCTCATCCCCATTGCTGACCCTATTTCTGCTAGCGGTGAAGCTGGAATAATTACTCCTCAATGCCCAAAGAAGCAAACAGTAAAACGTGTCCTCAGAGGAGCCTGTTTTTCTCTGGCAGTGATATATGTGTTACAATGTAGATAATTTTTAGTAGAGAAATGACACGTGGTGTTTGCAAGTGGGATAAGGACCATGAGAGGCAGTCTCCTCTCTGACCTGTGAACAGGCAGACTGCAACACTTCATCTGTTGAAGAGTGAAGTCCTCTTCTAGACGTGTCTCTGGTTGGTAGTATGTCTCTGAAAGACACTGATTGATAGTACATATCGCCCTGACTTCCTTCTGCAGCATGAGAAGTGGAGGCCAACAAAAGCTGCTGAAGGGCTTTCAGGGTTAAAGAGATGCTGTCAGAAAAGGAAAACCAGAAACACGGGGGAAAGACCAACAGGGAAATACATAACTCAAGCTGATATGTTTCTGCAAGGGAGGATGATGTTTTCTCTTCCAGAGGTATGGCATGATGGCTGCTGATGGGTCTCACCTATCTCAAAGGAGGAAGCAGATCCTAGCCCAGGAGCTGGTGGGGCTCAATGAGGGGGGCTAAAACTAGGTATGAAGGGGAAAGGGAATAAAACCAGACTCACTAGAGATGAGCCAAGGGGAACTATGGTGGGTCTGGGGGTGAGGCAGATGGCTCAGCTGAAGTGCATCTACACCAGAGCATGAAGCTTGGGGAATAAACAGGAGGAGCTTGAAGTTATCGCACAGCAGGCCAACTATGACTTAGTTGCCATTATGGAAACATGGTGGGATTACTCCCACAGCTGAAGTGCTGTAATGGATGGCTATATGCTTTTCAGAAGGGATAGGCAAGGAAGAAGGGGTGGTGGCATTGATCTCTATGTTAGAGAGGATTTCAAAGTCATAATGCTGGGGGCTGGGAATGATAAGGTTTAGTGTCTATGGGTAAGGATCAGGGGGAGGGCCAACAAGATGGACATGCTGGCGGGGGTCTGTTATAGATCACCTAACGAGGATGAAGAGACAGATGAGGCATTCTACAAGCAGCTGGCAGAAGTTGCATGATCACCAGCCCTTGTTCTCATGGGAGACTACACCTTCCTTGATCTATGCTGGAAATACAAGACAGCATAAGAAGAAGCATTCTAGGAGATTTCTAAAACATGTGGAAGACAACTTCCTGACACAGCTGGTAAGGGAGCCTACCAGTGGAAGAGCCCTGCTAGGACTGCTGTTCACAAACAGAAGAGGGCTTGTGGGAGATGAGGAGATCAGGAGCCATCTTGGACAGAGTGACCATGAAATGGTAGAGTTCTTGATTCTTGGTGAAGTCAGGAGGGGGGCCTGCAAAACTGCTGCCCTGGACTTCCGGAAGGCAGACTTTGAACTGTTCAGGATGCTGGTAGTAAGGTTCCCTTGTTATTCAGTCCTGGAGGGTAAAGGGGTTTAGGAACGCTGGTTACCCCCATGAAGGAAATCTTAAAGGCACAGGAGCAGGACGTCCTCTGGTGGTGAAGAAGACCAGTGTGGATGAAGAGGGAATTTTTTTCCTGAGGCTCTAGGAGAAAAAGTGAACCTACTTCCTGTGGAAGAAGGGACAGGCAACTTGGAGAGAGTAGAAAGAAGTTGTTAGGATGTGCAGGGAGAAAATTAGAAAATGAAAAGCCCAACTTGAACTTGGCTGCTAGGCTAGAAAAGAACAACAACAACAACAACAAAAACAACAAAACGTTTTTACAAATATATTAACAGTAAGAGGAGGGATAAGGAGAATCTCCATCTGGAGGCTTCCAATGTGACTCCCATCTACAAGAAGGCTTGTAAGGAGGATTTGAGGAACTACAAGCCGGTCAGCCTGACATCAGTGCCAGGAAAGGTTACAGAGCAGACCATTTTGAATGAGATCACACAGCATGTGCAGGACAACATGGGGATCAGGCCCATTGAGCTTTGGTTCACGAAAGGCAAGTCCTGCTTGACCGACCTGATTTCCTTCTATGATCAAATAACCAAGCCAGTGGATGACAGAAAGGCTGTTGGCCTTTCTGATAAAGTCTACCTAGACTTTATCAAAGCCTTTGACACTGTCCCCACAGTATTCTCCTGGTGAAACTGACAGCCTGCGGCTTAGACATTCTTAGACATTAGTGCATTCTTTGCTGGGTAAAGAACTGTCTGGAGGGCTGGTCCCAGAGAGTGGTGGTGAATAAAGATAAATCAAGCTGGCAACCAGTCATGACTGGTGTGCCCCAGTAACCAGTATTGAGGCCTGTCCTATTTAACATCTTTATTGGTGACCTGGACAAGGGGACTAAGTGCACCCTCAGTAAGTCTGCAGACAGGCTCGGAGGAAGTGACAGTCTGCCTGAGGGTAGGAAGGCCCTACAAAGAGATGTGGACAGGCTGGATTGCTGAGCTGAGACCAGGGGGATGATGCTCAACAAGATCAAATTCAACAAGATCAAGTGCCGGGTCCTGGCACTTTGGCCACAATAACTCCAGGCAATGCTGCAGGCTTGGGGCAGGGTGGCTGGAAGGCTGTGTGGAAGAAATGGACCTGGAGTGTCGGTCAACGCTTGCCTGAACATGAACCAGCAGTGTGCCCAGATGGCCAAGAAGGCCAATGGCATCCTGGCTTGTATCAGAAATAGTGTTGAGAGCAGGAGCAAGGATGTGATTATCCCTCGGTATTCTGTAGGAGTGGTTAGGTGCAGGTACAGGCTGCTCAGGGAAGCGATTGAGTCACTGTCCCTAGATTTGCTCAAGACACATTTAGATGTTGTACTAAGGGCCATGGTTTAATTGGGAAATATTGGTGGGTGGTGGGCAGTTGGACTGGATGATATTGGAGATCTTCTCTAACCTTGGTGATTCTATGAGTCTACGAATATATGTTTCTTCCTGATCTCAGCATGGTAGGTACTGTACTGCAGGCACAGGGAAATAAACACACCCAAGAAACCAGATGGGTGCAGGACTGAGCCTTTAGGATGAATTTGTCCATTAACAACCAGTGGCTTTGTTGTAAAACAGGGTGAGAAGATATTGGCTACTATATATAAAACTCTTGGTGAGATCTTAGCAAAAATCAAATGACCCTCAGTGTGGACTTCTCTCTTTTGAAGATAAATTTTAGGATAGGATTTTGTTTAACATGACATACTGGCTACAACCGGTGGTCCTACAGGCTCCTGATTTGACTTTGTGTTGTGTTCATGAGCAACAAACAGAAAAAGGGAGGTAAAAAGTCAGTGGACTATGCCTTCAGCAACATCCTTCCTCTGCAAAATGAAACGAGCATGCAAAAATAAAATGGTAAGCAAAATCCAAAACAGGATTGATTTCTGCAATCTTTTTTTCTCTTTTTTTTCACAGGTAGTAGTTGAAAACATATAAGGGAGGGAACAGAAAATTAAAAGGCAGGTGCATAAATGCAGAAGAACAGGGATAAAACTGCTGGGAAGGGAAGTTACCCCAGGAAGAGGTTGGTCTGCTTTGCCTGGGGAATTCTGTGCTCCTGGAAATGACTAAAGCAGGTCCTGAGCTAACAGCCAGCTCTCCAACCAACCCAAGGAGCACCAGCTTGGTGGCTGGGAGCTATCCCCATAATTTGGGAGGTATAGTCCACCTCAAGTAGGGGTGTGGGTGCAGTCCACACTCCTTGCTTGGTAGAGGAACTAGGTGTTTCTCCTCCCTCTAAATCAGAGCTTTGATCTCAGGAGCCTCCAGGCAGGTAGACATGAGAGCCTCCTCACCACAACCCTCAGACCTGTGGGGAGGCCACAGCCCTCTCATACATGCGCTCCAGGATGCGGTGGATACTGGCAAAGCTTGGCCGGTCAGCTGGCAGCTTGCTCCAGCAGAGACGCATCAGGTTGTAGAGCTCCAGAGGACAATTGTCCGGGCAGGACAGGATGTTCCCATCCCTCACGTAGTAGATGACCTCCTCATGAGCCATCCCATAGTAGGGCTGCATGCCATAGGAGAAGATCTCCCACAGCACCACTCCATAGGCCCACACATCAGACTCTGTGGTATACCGGTTGTAAAAAATGGATTCGGGGGGCATCCAGCGGATGGGGATGGCGTCATTCTCATTGGCTTTGTAGTAATCAGCTGAATACATGTTCCTTGAGAGGCCGAAGTCAGCAATTTTGACCACCATGTTCTCCCCCACCAGGCAGTTCCTGGTGGCCAAATCCCTATGAACAAACTTGCGCTCAGAGAGGTAGGCCATTCCTGCAGCCACCTGCTTGGCAATGCAGAGCTGGCTGGTGCAGCATAGTGCCAGCGGACTAGGGAGGCAGGCCCGTGCCTCCAGACCACCCTGCACCAGGCTGCAGAGGTTGCGGGGCGAGCGGTCGCGCAGGTACTCATTGAGATCGCCATAGGCCATGTACTCAAACAGCAGGCACATGGGTTTCCCAACAGCACACACACCTGGAAAAAGATAGATGCACCATTCAGGTCTTTTGTAGAGAAAGAAGTTTCTGCTGTGGCAAGACCGAAAAATATCCAAAAATACTTAACAAAGTGGAGATTCCCAAGAATGCATGTGGGGACAGAGGAAAACGTGAAGCATGCAAATACCATCAAATTTCATCATGTTTCTCTGTGTCTTTGAAGCTCCTTCAACAGGAATCTAAATCCAAGCTTTGTGAGAGACACTAACAAGTCGCTAACCCAGCACCACCAGTGGACACGTGCTTGGTTCGACACCAGCTTTACCAGGGTCCAGCATGAGCAGTGGACTCTCCTCCCAAAGTGCAACAGGTTTTAACGTGACTCGGTTGCACCATGCTGGTTTGTAGAGAAGCATTCACCTTGCTTTGTCCAATGTTTTCTAATGATCTAGTCATGTGTTTCAGATCAGACACACCAATTAGATGCATCTAATATACATATTTTACATGAAAATTTTGAAATAGAAGAGTCTGTACTGTATTATTATTGTGAGTGTGTGCAGAGATCATCAGTTTATCATTTAAATTCCCAAACCTAACCTTTTAACCAGATTAACGGAGCGCACAGTGTCATAAAGCCAGTTAGAGAGATAGGCAAAAAAAATTATGTGCCTGCTATTTAACTTGTCAAGTAGCAAAAGCCAGCATTTGAAGTGTACGTGTTTTGCTCCCTGAGGGGCATTCATTTAGCAATTGGTGATCCAGCTTATTGTGAAATCCGAAGTTCATGTTGATGACCTAACATATGGATCTTTGAGAAAGAACATAGCTGTGTGTTAAAATCAGTGTGATAAACTAGTGTGATAAAATCAGGATCTGAAAAGCATGAGGAGAGTATGTGAGGGCTTTATCATCTAAGCTGTGCTCTAAAAGGTGTCTGCTTTCCCCACAGCCCCTGAATGTGAGACAAGTTTGTTCCTGTACCTTTGCCTTTTCCTGACCTACAATGTGTTGACAATAAACACAATGTTTTCTTGAGACTGGGGCATCTCCTGCCGTTCTCTTCTGTTGAAAAAGTGCTTATGCCAACCCAATTTTCCCAAACCTGGGGTTTATACATTTCCAGATTTTGTGGAATTGAAATAAATTAGGATCTCAGCTGCATGTTCAGAGGGGTCAGGTCTGCCTACAGCAAGCCTGCTTGGGACTGCCAGGTGATGGTGGAGAGCAGCATCCACTTCAGTCAGAAACTAAAGACTTACTGAAATAAACTCCAGTTGGCAGCTTTCTTTGAAGAGGAATGACCTATTAGCCAAGCTGTGGAACCAAGTCTTTTTAAAAAGCCCAAGAAAACAGTTTTGTTTCAGCTGTGAAGGGAGGGGAAGGAAGGGGAACTTTCTTTGTGGTTGGATTTTTCGTTTGTTTGCCTCACTTTGTTTTTCTAATGCTGGTGAATGTTCAGACATGACAATAGTAAGTGGGATCCATAAAACTAACAAGATGTGCTTGTTTTTGTCTTAAGTACCCACAAAATAAATCACAGCTCCAGGAAGCCCGTGTCTTCCCTGTAAGACATCTGCCCCAGTGTTACAAAGCTGGAAGCAGATATAAGCAGCAAGATGGTCAGCAGCAGACTCTAGCACAGGATGAGGAGGCTTGGTTACAAGGTGCTGTCCTGCTAAGGCAGCTGCTTAAGGCCTACATTTCCAGACTTGTTCTGGTGAAGAATTTAGCAGAGCATGCAGTGAGTCATAGCAAAGCTCACCCCTTCTGAACAAGCTATTTTCTCTTGTAGAACAGTCCATCGTCACTCAGCACTGGTCATGCATGAGGGTTCAACCCTGTGCCCCTAGCAAAACTCCAGCAGATTTGCAGGAGAAGGTACCCCCATACATGGGCACCTCATTCAGATACCTAAGAGCTTGACAATGTTTGGATTGTCAAATTCAGCCATGAGGGCTGCCTCCCTCTGAAAGTCGGCCTGCATGTCCGCAGATGCTTCCTCTTTCAGCATTTTCACTGCCACCATTGTGAAAGATTCATATGGCAGCAGTCCTGGGGCCCTGGAAGAGAGGGAAGCATTGATGAGAGTGCATGCACATGAAACACAGCCTGTTTCTGGTATAAAATGATAAAGCACTGACTCAAAAATAAACATATTTCATATGAAAATGTTGAAAGAGCCTCCTTCCACTCGATTTTGCTTCCCACCCTGCACATTTTTTGCACTGGTACATCCAGCTACTATCGGAGAACAAGTACCTATTAGAGTAAGCATGTTCCCCAGAATTTTATATGAAAATAACCCTTTGTCACAGTTCAGGGGATAGGCAGAGAGGTACACCTCTAATTTAACAAGTTTGAAGCCCATTAGCTAATTTTGGTTGCATTTAATGGAGTGGAGCTGAGGTCTGGAAAATAGTAATGCTCCCACAAATGCTGTGGAAATAGGTGCCAAGTAAGAAGGAAGAATGCACAAATAAGCCCTGTCAAGAACGAGCTCAAGCACCAATGCACTGTGTTAAAAGCTGAATCTTTAGCTTTGAGACACAAATCTGTAGGAAATGGAGCTTTTTGACTTCAAGCAATCACAGGCTCATTCTGTTTCACTATCCACAGGCCACTCTAACCTCAGCAAGTTTAATTAAGCACACTTGCCAAAGATCCAGGGGTAGTGCTCCCAAAGCATGGCAACTTTCCATGCTTCAGATGTGGGTCAAGCTTCAAATATGCATTTTGTTGCCCATGCCTGCTCTTCCCAGGGTCCTGCAGTTAAGGCACGCTCCTTAAAGGCAGCTAGAGTACATGAACAGTGGCACCCATTTACAACTTGTGCTCCTGCTTGACTGTCCTCCCATTGCTCAAATGCCAGGTTACTTTACTGCTCAGTAGTCAAAAGAGGAGGTTCAGATTTCCAAAGCAAACTTCCAGTTTCCTTGTCGTCTACTCCAGACATATGGTAGTTGCAACAGATGCACTCAGATGCTGTAAATGTCAAGTGTCAGAAGATGGCAGGATGCCCATCTACAGAGGAATCTCACAGGCAGCTGGACCACAGCTGAAGGGCTTGGACAAGGAGATCCGGCATGCCAGAACGGAGGAGCTGGCTCCACATTTGTCTACTAGTGCCTTTCCTATAGCAAAATGTCCTACTTTATTACCCTGTGCTGGCAGTAAGGTTTCAGTATAGCAGGAGAGGAGACATCTTTTAATGCAACCACTGCTGCCTAATTGCAGCATCTGAGAAAGTCATCATCAATACTCTGAAGAAATCAGCAGAGCTCTTAAAAGGAGAAACAGGAGGGCATTTATCTTTTCCAAGCAGCCTCATAGTAGATTACCTCTCATGACTGGCTAGCAGACCAGCACAGCAGCAACAGCTTGATATTGCATGCTTTGCAGAAAGAAGCTTACCCTGGGCTAAAGCCTGAAGTACACCCATCCACCTGCTCTCCACTGAAATCCTGTAGTGTACACCGACCTAAATGTGATTTAAGTGAGGTTAAGCTGCACAGAGCTTTTGCCCGGCCTTCTTCAGCCCAGTTCTAACAGATCCACAGAAACTGCTCAGTACGTGGAGAAAGGCTCTGTGCACAGTCCTGTCAGGCAGCTGCCAAAGTTGAGCCCGTCAGTGCCCAAAAAATGTCGTGAGCAGGAAGGGATGGAGGTACACGTGCAGAGAAGCTCCTGCTTCTGAAATTAAACAGGAGAATTCAAGTTCTAGGCTGGAGAGTGCTTTCCACAAAACAGCTTGTTTTCTTTGAGATATAGGAAACATCAAGGAATTAGCTTGGATTTCCTCTCTAGTGACTCCCTACATGCTTTAGGTGAAATACCTCACTGCCTGTGCACAGGACAGACAGCAGCTGTCCTCACTTTCTCCACTATCACTGGATCTCCGCAGTACTGGCAGCACTTTAGGTACCTTCTGTGCAAGAAGAGATTTTGTGCCCTTTAGAAGATGCTTAAATTTAGGTTTCCAGCCAGACCTTCTTTCCAGAGCAGTAACTGTGAAAAAAAAAATGTGGAGATGCTGAGGTTGTGACCTGTCCCTGATCTTCCCCAGCACCACAGCTGGGTAGCTTCTGTGAGGCCATTAAGTGGTGTCATTAACATCCACTGAGGGGTGTGGAGACCCACCTCTACACTCTCTATTGGAGAGAAATTTGTGTGGGAGCAGAAGAGTGTTTTGAATGAGTAAGGCATTGTTTCTTTGGGTTTCTTAAACTAACACCTATGCTGTTTCTCATCTACATTTGAGACAGCAGATCAAACACGCTTTGAACATGAAAGAACATGAGGAGACCTGTGAAAGAGGAATCTTGCCACCCTGACCTCTGATTGCCTGCCCGTGGCCCAATCCTGGCCCTTGGGGCAGCCTTGTCTCCAAACGAGGCCTAGTCAGGATGGACCTGTGCTGAGTCCCACATTTTGTTTTAAAGATATCTGCAGAGGAAACTGGTTACTTCCTCAACCCCTTCAGTGTGTACGAGCCCTCAGTGGACATTGCAGCCTTTCAGGAGGAGCGGGTAAACGATAGCCAGACACTTCCTGTTCTAACATGTTGCTTGACCCAGGAGTAAGTAAACACTGAATCAGGCCTCACAGCAAGCCAACTGGCAAAGGCATCACTGGCACTGCGTGCAGAGCTGTGTTTACAGGAGCAGGAGAAATATGAGACCAGAAGAAGTAAGAGGGCTGCTAAACTTAGCTCGAGATGTCCACTTAACACATGCAGACAAGTACATTTTATTCATCTGCAACGACAAGGTAAAGGTTTGAGTCATGACGGACCTCGTGACCTGAAGGGATGCGCAGCTGGTGCTGCTGGATGTCAGCGCATCAGCCTCTGCTGGTCAAAGAGCTGCGCATAGAAACACAACGGGCTGAAATTTACCCTGAGAATATAATGCTTCAGAAGGGCTTCTGATGGAGAAGTAGTATTTCTTCAGGTCCTGAGCCACAGAGAGTAAGTATTTCTGGAAGTATAGCATGTTGCACATTGCAAAAGCTGGTTAAGAAAACTGTGTTGCTTGCTTTTTTCTTTTGCCATTTTTCACTGACAATAGCGAAAAGGTTTATCTAAAAGGAATTCCAGCACTGGGGTGGATTAAATGTACATGGAAGCTCCCTGCACCACTTTAATACTTGCTTCACTCAGCACTTCAGTGACATTCAGATGCCCTTTGAGAGGTTCTGCTCAAGGTGGGTGAGAGCCACAGCACAGGAGGGCCTGGGCAGCACAGCACCAAGGCTGCACTGAAGCTCCAGTGCAGGCGATGCTTGGCAGTGGGACTGCCTGCCCTGCTGTCACATCCAGGAGAAGGCTGCAAATGATGGGACATTCTCAACACTGTGTCATGGCCAGAATGGGGACTGCTCTGCACCCAGGCAGCAGATGTGACACAGTCCTCACTGCTTTGTTCTCAGCTCCAGTTCAGATGCATTCGGCTCAACTATCCAGGCTAACAATCAATCACAGGCTAAGCATCTGCAGTTTTCCCACTGCCTGCCCTTTAAACTTTTGCTATTTTTAGCTTGCTCTATATTAAAGTATGCCTGCATTTCTTCCATATCCCTTCATGTGGAAAAAAATTCATCTATTGAAATTGTTTTCTCCACTCTAACAATGATTTAACCATAACTCATTTCCTAGTGGATACATCCGCAGCATAACTATAAATGTTGAAAGTATCTGCACCTATGTCTGCTTTCTGCACAGAGAGTCCTTCAGCTTGGAAGTTATTGGGAGCAATTCCACCAGGCAGGTCATGGAACCGATAGTCCCTGGTGGCTTTGGTCATACGCTACTCTAGACAATGCAGTGATAGTCAGCTACATCCCAGAGTCATTAGCTCTAGAGGACAAAGAATACTCACCCTGAGCAAAAATGAAACTGGACAGTCTATCAATCTTTTTTCAGGAATTTGGAGGGGGATTTTCTAAGAGCAGAGCAGCCAAAGGCTGTCCTGCAGGCATTACAGAATCTGTCAAGCATAACAAGATGCCTTCCATCCACCCCAGTCTGAGCAGGATTGGGTTCAATTCTGGGTTTTCAATGAAACGTGTTTCACATATGAAGAAATACATGACCTCACCTCCCATGAGGTTTAACAGAACTGGGACGTCATCTTATGCCTTAAATTTAAAACAGGCAACAATAGACGTGAATTCCAAGAATAAAGACTGAATAAGTAAGATGCACATGCACACAAAAAGGATGTTGGATCAAGTAGTTTGGGATTTTAGGGGATTTTTTGTTTAGTTTAGTTTTGCCACTGAATCAAATGGAAACTGGGTCAGGATCTAACTGCATCATGACACATTGCCTTCTGTGGTAAGTACTGGGCAATGCTGACTTTGTAAAGGAGCACACTGATACACACTGTCAATTTGCAAACACTGGGATGTGCAAGCATTTCACAATAGGTCATATGTCACAGACAATACTGATGGAAAAAAAAATGTAAGGATTATAAATTTAGCTAAGCTTTTACACCAGGCTTTGGTGTGTGAGTACGACACAGTATCTACTAGAGAGAAGAACAGGAGGTTCATTTGTGGCAGTATTTTAACAAATATCAGGGGGAAGTAGCCACAAGAAACAATTACTCAAGCTTGAGTTTAACTGTTTGAATCTTCTACTAATTTTGGTTTGGGTAAATGAATAAAGGATTTCTGGTGTCCAGACAAACAGATGCTCAACTGCTTATTTTTTCCAGATACCTCCATATGGAGAGGACTCACACATGGACGTCTTACCTTGCTTGGAAAACTCTCCCAAATGCTCCTTCCCCAATATCTCTCACATATTCGATATTGTTCCTGGGATACTCCAAGCTGAGTAGTTTGGGATTGAGGAGAAGAGGCATCCGCTGGTACATGGGGTTAGGGTGCAGCCGGTCCAGGAGGAGTTCAGAGGGCAGAGTGGTGAGTGTCGGTGTTTCTGACTCTCTGAAACAACAGAGCAGTTGTTGGTCAATGTGCATGGCTCCTGATCTACATCTGTACCTTGGGGTTGGATTCTTCCATGACAGGAAAGAGAGGCATGGCAGAGCTGCTGAAAGAACCTTGCAGCAGCCTTACATCATTTCCCCAAAAAGCTACCAGGCTACTTTCCACAGAGGGACTCCTCAGAACTTGCACTGGCCATGGGATTCTCCCTCCTGCAGGAGTTTGCAGGACTCAGAAACAGGCAAGTTCTGTTTCAAAGCAGCATTTGTTGCCTTGAACTGAGTCCTGGGCTTTACCTTTTCTTGTTTTTCCACTGCTTTCGGCGACGGCAGCAAACAAGGGTGATAATGCCAAGGATCACGATTAGAGCAAAGCTGGAGATGATGGAGATGATAACATTCATGGAGTATGTGGGGGAATAAGATGGAGGAGGGGGGAGGTTTGGTGTCTCTCCATTTGGTTTTCTTGTTCCTAGCGATAACGATGCTGTAATGCAAACAAAATCAGAAGATGATATCTATTCTATAGGGGTGGGGCTTTCTCTCAAGATGTGCCTGTGTACAACTGACTATCCTGTTCTCCTGGTAATTACTAACATTACAGACACAACAGTATGAGCACGACTGTATGAGAGGACCATACTAGAGAACTTCTGTATACAGGAAGAAAAACCCATTTCTGCTAAACAATTGAGAAAGTGCAGGACCTAGTAAAGACACAGTTTCTGTAGAGCTAGGAACCTTCTTTTGATAAGCAGTCAGATAATTTGCAAGAATTACAGGTGGAAGATCATATCTGATGGTCTCAAAGTGTTCAGATAAACTGATGGCTGTACTGGGAAGGAACTAAACTCCACAATGTTGACCACAGTGAATCACATGTCCAAGAAGGTAGGAGTGTCCACCCAAGGCAAGTATATGGCAATATTTTCCTGGAACATCCTCTTCCCTCCAACAGTTTGCATCTCAGTGACTTTATGGATCAAATACAGTAAACTACCATATTTCACTTTTTTTTTTCAATTTTTTTTTTTTTTTTAAGGGGAAAAACGAATCAGTTATACCTCTGCTGATGATTGTTTTCTGAGCTATTCTAGAGAATGATTGAGAACAGAAATAAATTTACACTATAATTTTAAGGCCAGCTGAATTGATACTGACTTGAGTTCCACTGACTCTTCAGCATCTCTATTCTCTGTGCAAGCAGAATTGTCTTGTTTCCAAGTCCTGAGATCCTAAAACTCAGTAAAATATCAAAACCTTATATCTTTATGAAATATGTTTCAAAAATTGTTCTTTGAACAAAAGAAAAAAAGAGAGAATATGTTTCCATCTTTTTCAGATTTATTTTTAGATATTTTTTTCTTTTTTTAATATTGAAAAAAAAAATCACCAGAAGCAAAACAACTTTGGAAAATTTGCCACAAGCTCTACTTTTTCCTTGGAGCACACTGTGGCCAACCTATCCCTCACAATACCACAGGAAATCCGATTTCATCTTTTGGCCTTATTATAATCTTTGGCAAGGTGCTCAGTTTGTCCGTCCTCATTTGCCCATCTTTAAAGTATGCATTACACCTTCAAATTGAAGATGCTGAATGCATCTGTGCGAAGAACTACTGCTGGATGAATCTAGAAGATGGAATTAATCAGTGGGGCCATAAGACCCACGGTGTGATGGGCAGCATGACAACATTTTACATGGTCCCAAAACAAGCACTATGATGGAAATCGTAAATTGTAGTCACCTACCATCTCCACACAGAGACACGCTGCAGTATTCCCAAGTGACAGCTGGGTCTTTTGTGTAGCACCAGGGACGCTCATTTTCACCTCCTGGGTTGCGGCAGTAATTCTCAGCATCAGACAGCTCGGGGAAAACCTGAGGAGTCCTTCTGTGTAAGTGGGGAGCCTTGGAGTAGGAAACCATTTGGATTAGTGTTTGAGTACAATTTTTCCTGCTGGTATTAACAAAACAGAAAAAAAAAAGGAAAAAAAAAAAAAAACAGAGAAAGGTAGAGGTAAAAATGGGCTTGCAGTAGCTTGCAAGAATCACCAAGAAAGCTTCTGGCAATGGGAAGGAGGAACTCGCAGATTGAAATATGAAGCAATCGAGAATGAAGGCGGGCTGCCATCTGCCCAGCCGTTCTGTGGGATAGGGCTGCCCAGCTCTGGGAAACTCGCTGGAGAAGAAGACCCCATTTGGTTATCTCATGATGCACACCTGGTCGCTCCACTTCTGGCAGGGGATGCCGGATGCAGTAACGTTGGCCCAGCCCTGGTAAAACCGGCCATTGCCACTGTAGCAAGTCCCTGGGCAGGAAAAAAAAAAAAAGAAAAAAAAAAAAAAAAAGAACAAAAAAAGGAACAAAGTGGGGATAAGCACCATAGCCCATGCCCCGCAGTGAGGAGTGACAAGTCATATCCTTACACAAGAGCCAAAACAATTAGCAGCAGATCTGAAGCACATGAAAGGACCAGTGACGGTCACAGAAGAGCTCGGCTTTCTGTTCACAGTAAAATGGATTTTCAGTTCTGTAAATAGGATTACATCTGGTAACACCCCAAGGAAGGGAGTAAAGCTTTCCAGACTGAGAAACAGAGACATGTGGCTGTGGTTGTCACTCTGCCCCAAAACCAAACAAAGCAGCATGGGCCCACAGGGATGCTCCAGAGCCAAAACACGGCAGAAAGCATACTGCAGCACTGGCTGCATGGCTCACAGCCTGCACAATGTCAGGGGCAGCTGGAGTGGGAGCAGCAAGGTACTGCAAGGAGTGCTCTCCTGCTGGCCTCTGTGCAGTGCTTATCGTCTCAGACTGGATGCTTGGGACTGTGGCTCCCAGCATGCGTGGAAACCACAAGCTAAAGGGAGCTACAGATCTGAAGCAATGGTATCGACACAAAGCACTGTTATTCATAATGAAGAATGTGCCATTGACTTCACATATGGAAAGCTTACTATGGCTGCAGAAAACGTCAGCGGGAAATCTAGAGAAGATTTTCACTCCCAGAATAAGTTCCCAAAACATAAATGTGGGCATCACTTATCCTCAGAGGCGAATTTAATGCATGCTGGCATAATCCCGGAAGTGAGAGGGACAACAGAGGAGATGCAGCCTTACATATGTAGCATTTGCTAGCTAATTGTGTGGAAACTGCTGACCACGGATTAGCATTCTGGTTGATGGCATGCATTAGGGTCCTCTTGTTAGATGCTGCATTATTAACCTTATTAAATCAATTAGTAAGTCAGCAAACAGTGTTGTCATAGTTTATTTTCAACTGTATTGAAGTTGCAGCTCATAAAAACTAACACAGGAGGAAACCTGTCTCATTCTAAAACAAAGATTTTTTTATGTAAATGGTTTTCCTCTTCAGTAAAAGTTTGCATAAGGTTTGATCCAGGTTTGAGACAAAGGCTACACATTTTAATTCACTCAAGCTGATTGTCCTGTTTCTCCTGTAGGAGAAACATCGATGATTGATTAATTTTTGCTGGGCTGTAGTTCTAATGAGATGTTTGTTTAGAGCACCTGAGCACTTCAGTAAAGACCAGTGTAAACAGCAGTTCTTGAGCACATCACGATGGCTGCCTGCTCTTTTCCTCTTGTATCACCCATTCCACACATAATTGCTGTTACGGAACCTCAGCTTTCTGTACACCTATAGGAGCCAGGCTGTACCCATGGGCAGCAGAGCACCACCAGGTTTACTGTAGGCAGGTGACTTCAAACACAAGGTTGAACCCCTGTAGCCCAAGGTGTGGAAGTTCCTCAGTTTAGAAATGGCTTCAGACCCCATGACAACACTTGGCTCAACACAAGTCCAAGGTAAAATGCTGTAATTTGAGCTTCTTTGGCTGGTACATAAGCTATCTGCAGTGTCTGTGACAATGCAGAAGCGTAAAACTTTGTTGAGCTGCCCTAAAACGCAGCTGTTTGCCTGAACCCGGTGTTTTCAATGTCGACCATTAAAAGGCAAGGAGAGCAATACCTGAAATCCATCTGAGCTAGAAGCTGACATGAAAAGAAGCCTTTTTGCACTGAATGTGACATCAACGTGGCACCTCTGAGGAGCAAGGTGGAGAGGCCTGGGGGGCAAAGGGAAGCATCACTGTGCCCTTAAGGGGCTGAAAGATACCAAGGTCTCATAGGTGGACATGCTGAAGAAGGAGAGGCTGAAACTGCCATGTGCCTGGCACCGTTCTCGTGCTCTGTCCCCCACTGAGAGCACGGGACTGGCAGAAGTCTCAGCAAGAGATGGCTGGGATTTATGGGTAGATTTGGAAGGACATTAGAGAAATGGCTTCAGGGACAGTTGGAGGCAGCTGGATGTGGCACTGGCATATGTTGCCTGGAGAAGCTGTGGGTGCCCCATCCCTGGAGGTGCTCCAGGCCAGGTTGGATGGGCCCTGTCCTAACCTGACCTGCTGGGTGGCAGTGCTGCCCACAGAAGGAGCTCAGGGCTGGGTGGTCTTTGAGGTCCCCTCCAACCCAACCAGTCTGTGGTTCTGTGATTCTATGTTGGTAACCACATCAATGACAGCATGTAAGGGTGGGACTGCCCTGATAGCAGTCTCCAAAGTACCAGACACTGCAAAAAAAGAAAGAGTGGGTAGAAAGGCAGGGTAACAACTGGAGGAGATCTAAAAGCACCATCATTCTCTAATCACCTTCAACAACTACTAGCCCATGCTCTCCCTAAAACCTGTGCAGCTGGAAATGCTTCCCTATGCCTTAGATGTGAGAGTTCAGTCATCCTCTGGCAACAGCCTGAATCAAGCCAGCAAAGACCAGTACAAAACACTAAAAAATGCTGTGCAAGCTGCATCTTCAACAAAAATGCCGTGCCCACCCTCTTGAAGAACAGATCCTGGAGAAGTCTACTTACTGGTTATATTCTCCTTCTTAAAATCTGTGAAAAGACAAGACAAGGTGTAAGGATGAGTTGTGACACAGCCAGGTGCTAGCTGCAGAGGCACAGGCAGGATGGTTCCCACTTTGCACACCACATCTGACCACAGAACAGCTACTGAGAGGCTGTCAGGCCTTCATTTTGTCTGCAAGTCATGGGTGTCACCATGCCCTCCTCACCAAGAAAGCAGCTCTGCAGAAGATGGGCAGCACAGCCCCTTACCAAAGAAAGGGATATGGGTGCAGGCACTTGGGTCCTGGTGCAGGCTGGGCAGCCTGTTGCACTCGGGAAGAGAGAGCAGCATCAGCCCCGGCTTGTAAATCCCCCGCTGAGAGTTTTCCTCCATTGAGAGCCATTCCTTAAAGCAGTAGAGATCCTTTACAGCAAGGCAATTCTCTCTACATTATTTTGCAAAAAACAGTGAAATACAGCAGTCAATGGCTTGATAACAGCTGCTGCGCATAGCGGTGATGGGCAGGGGTTATAAAGGCTGACAGAAAACCATTAGTGGGGCTGTGCTTCTTTAAGCCAGTCTGTCTGGCTCATAAACCATAAAGGAAACTCTGCGTAAAATGTAATAGCTTCCTTCAGGAAACCCACAAAGCTACATTTTGAACGAAGCAGGGTTATGCTCAAGACAAAACACACATCACAGACTGTGAGGAGTTCATTTCCATCATTTCCCAGATGTTTACTGCCATCTTCTAATAACCAACAGCATGTTTGGGAGTTATCATCTTAGCATTTTTGATACATCCTGAAAATCTCACCTGTTGTTCATAAATTTTATACAAAACATGCCATCTGTTCAAAGCAAAAGGTGAGCTGCAAATCTTAATCTTTTCTGTGCTAAATATTCGCCTACATTTTCAGTCTCACAGAACCAGCCACCCAATCACCTTCTTTTCTCTGCCTTTCTCTCCCCTTTTTTATCTGCCTGCTATCTGCAGCAAAATCTTGCAATGCCAGGTGAAATAAGAGACCAAACTGCCTCTTACCTAATGTATTGCCTCCCTAACAATGTGAAATATTCACTGGCAGGCCATGCCGTGTATGTTTAAGTGTTCCTTAGATCTGAAGCTGTTTTTTGAAGAAGGCCAAGGCAGTAATATCTGCTCTAGGAAAAAAACAAAACAAAACAAAACAAAAAAAAAAAAAAAAAACACATAAATGAAACTTTGCCATACTGGAAAGTTTGACTGTTTGTTGTATTAGTTAATTTGTCAGTGATTCGTTTATTTATTCACTCATTCTTAAGAGTTTGAGTTGCATAACCAGCTTTGAGGTAATGTACAGAGATGATTTTTGCTGAACTCAGCTGCTGTCCTTTGAGGATGCATGTCCTTCCTGACCAACACAGAATGACACAGTTATGCAGGAATACACTGCTGGCACCCATGCTGAAGGCTTCAGCCAAAATCACCACCTGGCTGGCTGATGCAATTTCATTACTACCAACAGCTCTGGCAAGAGTAGAAGGTCGTGAGCTTCAACAACACCATCACTGCAAATCTTCTGCAGCACCAGAAGGATGGAGGCCTCTGGAAATTCTTCCAGGGTGGCAGATCTTTTGCAATGGAGGTGGAAGCTCTTCACATCTGCACGCTGAAGCTATTGAAACCCAGCTGCCTTGCTCTTGTTTTTATCCACGTCTGGTTGATTCCTTCCTCGCTTCCATGAGAGCCAGAGTGCAGCCAGGTGGTGCAATGTATAGATTTCATTTTTTATGTTAAACAATTGGGACAGGAATGACCTTCTGAAGTTTAAAAAAAAAAAGTTTAAAAAAAAAAAAAAAAAAGTTTAGGCAGAGATATAAGAAAACCTGGCATCTGAGGCACTGTCTGACACAGAGAGACCTGGATTGCATTAGCTGCCTTCACTCCTGAAGACAAGAGCATCCTTGAACAAGCCTTGTATGTAAAGTGCAGCTGCAAAAAGCCAAAGACCTGCAAGACAAAGACCTCTGCAAGTCTTTCCACTGCCTCTTTAGAGGGAGGTGGTCCTCAGCCGTGTGGCTGCTTCTAGGGGAGCAAAACAAGACAGCCAGAGGGAGGATCAGTCAGCCTCCTGCAGCTGAGATCATGCCATTGTTATAGCACTTAATCCCCAGCAGCAAGAGCTTGATGAGATCATATGCAAAGATTACTTCAGAGTATTATTAGAAGCTTTATGTAACGTGACTGAGAGACAAAGACCAGGAGCAGCCAAGGAGGACAGGTGGGCCAGCAGCCCACAGAGGGCTATTGAAGAAGAGGAGAGGACACATGGAGCTGACAAAAGTGAAGGATTTCCCAATATAAGGTTGTGCCCACCACTTCACATCAGCAGTGATTGAAATGGAAATAGAGGGGCTTTCTCCTCATATCACAGAACAGCCCATGGTAAGAGCCAGAAGTAATCAAGAATTAGGAGATGAAGTATCGCTTTTCCTTTCAAGTAGGAAAACTCTTTTCCTAATCAATTTGCATCTGAATATATGGAAAGTAAAGTTTTTCCCATGTTGTTTTCTTCTGTTTCACTTCATCTTTTTTTTAACAGTGTTTATTTTTATAAAAGCCTTGCTCAGTTTGTTCTAGCTAACTGGCTTCTAAACCAAAATGCACAACAAAAATTACATAGGAGAGAAGAAATGGTACAAAGAGTAAATAAAAAAGACAAAAGAACATGAAAATATACCAAGGGAAATCTGTCCCTCCAAAACAAGGTGATTTCCACAGCCTCTGGGACAATTAAACTTTTAGTCTTGATGCAGTTCAGCTGAAAGCTGGTGTTGTCTAGACAGCTTGAGCAGAGAGGTATAAAGCTGTCAGTAGAAAGCAGATAAGATAACTGGAAAGCAACCAAGACTGTGCAAAATGCTTTCAGGAGACCTCTGAGGTCTCAACCATTCAGAAGGACAGATGATGTCTGAGCTATCAGAGCGTGGGGCAAGGGCTTTGGGGAAATTTGTCCAGCCAATGGGCTCTGGTAACAGGAAACCAGAGCAACACTGTCCCAGGGTCCTTGTCATGAAGGAAGCCATATTTAAATTCACAATAAAATCACGGAGAAAAATTCTTAAAGGAAAAGAATAAATAGTTGTATCTGCAAATTGTCTGGCGGATTTGAAGAAAGATGATGCCAGACAGATCAGTTAGTATTCAGACATATTTGCATAGGCTTTGCCTGCCAGTTGACTTGCACCACCCAGCAGTGCTCCAGGAGGGCAAGTCTTCATGCACACCAGTTCCAATCCCTGTTGGGCCACCCTTGGGCAGGGTGAAATGAAGGCAGTGCCTTACCCAGCCCTCACTGACATGTCCTGTGGAGCACCGTGCAAAGTCCTTCACTGACAAATGTGCCACGCTTGTGTGGCTCAGATATAAATACCATCACGCATCTTGAAAATAGGCAGAGAGACAGTGTACTTAAAGGGCACAATGACAAAGAGCAGCACATCAAGGCAGAGGAGAGGAGTCTGACAACAAAAAGCAACTTCAGCGCTTGTCTGCAGGATTATTTTTGGATATTTGCAAATACACTTCTTTCTTAGGATACATACTGCAAGTGCTCTGCATGAGGAACACCAAGCAGCTCATGCAACAAATGGAGAGCACAATGCACTGTCAGGCTCCACACTGGTGTTTTCCTCTGTGCCTTTGTTTTGGAGTTGTGGAAGGAAAAGAGATCAGAAAGGCCCTGAGTGCAAAGACAGTGTGCCATTTACTGTCCTAAAAAGCCCCTGCATGACTGGAAAAATAATTGCCACTAGACTACATCTGGCCCAAATCCAGCTGTCGGAGCGCTGTTCCTGTGCCTGCTGTGTCTGCAGACAAGACACACATTTCAGTCAAGGCACCAGAACTGGGGCCACTCTCCTGATAAACACTGATCTGAATAATCTGTTTTAGGATGCAGTTCACAAGAGCTGAGTGCTGCTTTTAAGCAGGAATGTCAGCTGCCCAAATGCAAAGGAAAGGACAACCAGACAGCAGGCCTTCACAGGTTTGTCATGATAGAGAACAATGCTACAGAAAAGGAGAGTATCAGCCCAAAATATCTACAGGGACTGTTCTCTGCAGCACACCATGCAGTCCTTGTGTCATCATGGGGAGCAGGAGCATATCCACAACTAGGCTACATATATAGTTAGTGCCCACAGAAAAGTAAGCTGCAAGAGATACAGAGGGTTGAAAAGTAAGACCTATGGAGAGAACTTGGAGAAAGTTGGTTTATTCTAGGCTGGGGAAGACTTCTTAAAAACTTGCTGCTGAGAGGAAGGAGGAAGCTCTTCTCAGTGGCTGCTGGAGTGGACAGAGCGCAATGGGGAGGGCTGCCCAGTGGGCTGTACAGCCTCTGTGCCTGGGACGTGCCACACAAGCACCTGTCAGCAGGGGATTAGCTGCTGCGTGAGATGCTTTGGACTCCGCGGGTCCTTGCCAGGTCTGTTTGGCTGCACATTCTTCTGGCCATGAGAGGATACGTGTGCCGGGGGGAGGTTTGGTTCAGCAGGTGCAGTTATGCTGACAGTGTCTCCTGCGTGGTCTTTTTCAATTCCATCTCTGTGGTGATGGGAAGTGCTGAATGATCAGTGTCCTGCCCTGACCACATCTGGTGCACGTCCATGTTTAGTCAGAATTCTGAACGTGCACATTTCTGATAATAGTAATGACTATACACAGACCTACCAAGATCTAACTAATGGCAGTATGTTAATAACTTATATCAACAGTGTCATTCAAAGGGATGTATCTTTTCAACAGCTGACACCAAAAGCCTGATTTGGCACAGATCTCTGGGGCCTGGAATTCACTCTGAACCCCACTACTGAACACTGCAACAGGCCCTCTCTGTGCATGCAGAAGGGAGAAGAAAGGAAAAAACACAGCAATCCAGAGAGCACAGTGCTACTGCATGACTGGGCAGACTAACCAGCCACATGCCCACAGAACAAAAGCGAAAGAGGAGCACGTTGTGTTTCTTTACCTGCATATGGGTTTTGGGGCAGGCCCCACTCCCGAGGGCTTGCACTCCTGGAAGATGTAGTTACACAGCAGGGATTCGGCGGCTGGCTGGCAGAACGAACTCACCGTTTTCAGCTCCATCCAGGCAGTGTGAACAAGCAGCTCTTGGGTCTCCTCGGGGTCAGCATAGGAGGAGTTGAAGAAAACAAGAGCATTTCTTGACAGGATGGCACTGCACACCTCGCCTCTGTAGGTGCTGCAGTAGCCTGCATCACCCTTATACAGTTTGCTGTCAAAGGACAAGAACAAACACACAGGGGTAAACCCACAGCCCTGCACCAGAAGGGAATGGACAGGAGACTGTCAGCAGGGGTTTGTGGATGCACCCAGGTCAGAGGGCACTGGCCCTAGGGCACACCTGAGAAAATGACCCTCCCTGCTCCGAAACTGGATGGGGGGAGCTGGGGGTGCAGCTGTCCCCACTGCTCACCCTGCCAGTGTAACTGGGGTCAGGGAGGTCAATTCTCAACATGCCAACCATTTGGAGCAGCCAGCAGAGCTATTTGTAACCTTGCCTTTTATTTCTCTGTCCAAATAATCACCTATTGTCAATGCTCTGGGGTGTTCTTGATGTTTTTCTTAGGAAAACGGGACCTACATGAGCAACAAAGTACACGGGATGCCCAAAATTCTGCTTTGCAGATCTTGCAATCAACAGGCAATGCCCTCTGGCCCCAGTTTAGCCACACTGGTTTGAGGGTCGATGTTAATCTTTTTTTTTTCTTTTTTTTTTTTCTTTTTTTTTTCCTTTTTTTTTTGCTGCTAGGCAGCTGCCTCACAACAATCCCCACTTTGGAGAGGGCACACCACACACACTGTCCTGATGACACCCCGTGTGCCTCCCATGCAAGGGGCATCCTTCCTATGGCTGAGAGGCAAGAGAGGGTACAGGCATGCACAGAACAGCTGTGCTGCTGGCTTTGGTGGGCTGCAGCCTGGAAAGGTCCCATTTTTATCAGCACACCAGAGTCAGCATCATGTTTTCTTGCTTTTTCACCACCTGCAGAGACAGTCTGCAGAAGCAGTGATGTTTCTTGCAGTGCCTTATCACAGAAAGGGGATTTTGTGCACCAAATGTCGAGAACAGTCATGAGAGATAAAGTCTGAGCATTAGATCACAGTTCTTGTGCCTGTCATACCTACACAGGTGAAGGTGCAAGGCACAAGTCTGCCATCATTGCTGGAGTCTCCAAATGTTTTGCAAAAGCCCTGAACCAGATGTGCCAGCAGCTTAGCTGAGCCATTTTCTTACATTTCCTCAGGCTCTGCTCTTCGCTCTGAGAGCCGCCAGGACTCAGCTAGCTGTTGCATTTACCTTTCAGACTGATTTGCCCATGCCACACACAGGAATATGCTTGGGTTCTAAAAATAAAATTCAGACTAATTGCTCAGCACTCCAGAAAGTAATTGGCAAAAGAGCACCTCTGATCACATACAAGTGGCTTTACTCATCTACTACTTTGCTTCCGACAAATATCTAGAAGTTTTTTGCCTTTCTCTAGTGATCACTGAACAAAAATATATTTATTGGCTCTGTGTAGACAGAAGCCTAACACGTAGCTAGACTTTTGTCTGTAAATTTATAATGTCAGTCAAGTCGTGGGCATATAACTGTGATGTGTGCTCCACTAGTGGTTCAGTGCAGAGGCACCAGGCTCTGTTCACGCTGGTATAAAGAATCACAGTGTACCCTCCAGAGAGTCTCACCCATATGCGTAGCACCCAGAAACCTACCCTTTTCATTTAAGCAAAATTCACCAAATCCCCTTGGTTTATCACTGTTACCCTCCCTGACACACAGGATCCCCAGGCAGCCGTAAAACCCATCCTTACCTCCACTCTGCCAGGGAGGCACCGGGACCAGCAATGGCGATGAGTCAGAAGAAAGAATAAATGGAAAAGACATCACTGATCTGTCATTGTCACATTTTTGGTAGCCAAGAGTTACATGGTAGGAAATCTGCCTTAATCTTTGGGCCCTATGTAGCCACCACACTGCATCCTGCATTTACCGGGCGGGTGGCTGCAGCTGCTCCCCGTGCTTGCCCTTTCTTTCTCCCATCAAGAGACAGGGCAGTAGGAGAGATGCAGCCCCTGAGAAGCTTGTGATCTGAGGAAAGCTATTTTCACCTTGCTGTTAGGTGACACCAAAGTTGGGCTGCAGCCACGGCTTCCTCTGCATGGATGGACTTACCAAGTGCTTCTGGGACACAACGTACAAGACAGCACCAAGCATGCAGGAAGCGACAGCTGTGCCAATCTCCCGGTGTAAGAATATATGAGGAAATAGCCCAGCGGGGCAGGCATTGGTACTCAAATTTAGCCCCCTGCAAACTATGAGCAATCCAAGGCCTTCCCTCCTCCACTTCATTTCCCAGTAGGAAAGCCAGGCCTGCAGGGAAGGGTGAGCTGTTAACGACCCCTTCCTTCCCAGCATACCTGAAACACTGATGGTTGCAGCGGCTTTGGCAGCACCAAAGGTTTTGCTGTGTTTGTTGGTGGCGAGGCAAGTGAATAGGCCAGGCCGGGTGACGTACACCTGCAGCCTGGAGTCAACCACTCTGTCCTTCACGCTTTCTGCTATGGACCCTGCAGAAACCTAAGGGAATGAAAAGCCCACTGCAGTGATATTTCCAACAAAGGCAAACAAGCAAACCAAGAAAGAAAAAAAAAAAAAAAGAAAGAGAAGAGAAGAGAAGAGAAGAGAAGAGGAGAAGAGAAGAGAAGAGAAGAGAAGAGAAGAGAAGAGAAGAGAAGAGAAGAGAAGAGAAGAGAAGAGAAGAGAAGAGAAGAGAAGAGAAGAGAAGAGAAGAGAAGAGAAGAGAAGAGAAGAGAAGGAAAAGAAAAGAAAAGAAAAGAAAAGAAAAGAAAAGAAAAGAAAAGAAAAGAAAAGAAAAGAAAAGAAAAGAAAAGAAAAGAAAAGAAAAGAAAAGAAAAGAAAAAAGAGATTCACCACTTCACAACAAGCTTGGCAGAGAAAGATGCAGCAAGCAGATGAAAATGGCAGAGATGAAGCTGCTGGCATTATTTCCCTGTTTTCATAGCTTTCACAGACAAAAGCAAATGTTCAAGACTTGTCCTAGTCCACACTTCAACAGTACTTCTGAAATTAATTTTTGGTTCCAGAGGTCTGAGTTTTTTGTGGCTAATTATAACAAGGACTTTCCTAGAAGACTTCATGTACTCAGTGGAGCAGAAAATGGCTTTGTGCACCCAAGCCTGGATATGAGGAAAATAGCTATGAATTCATAGGTTCTGGATTAATGCAGCCTCTGCCACAACTTCAAACCAGTGGTAAGGCAAGCAAACACTCTGTCTCCAATGCTCTAGTAGATACCCCATGCATTTTCTTCCCTGCTGCCTGGAAACGTGGAAGCAGCAGCAGATGTGGTGACGTTGGTCAGGTCCTTCCCCAGGGGAGAAATTCCGAGGTGAATGAACATGGAGCCTGCTGATTTGGGCCAGTGAGAATTGCTTTTATCTTCAAGCCTTTCCTGCAATTTTGGCACTTGTTAAAATCAGACACAGCACATCAGGACCATGCTTTGCAAACGCAGAAGCACAAAGCAGCATTGCCTGCTCTGTTCTTCATACCAGTAGGAAGCATCAAAGGGAAAAGCAGCCATTTGTGCACTCTACTGGTATGTCCTGGCCCTAAGGACAGTGAAAGCTGTGTGTCTGGATCTATCCAAGCAAAGTGCTCTATCTACACATCTAGCAGAGAGGTGAGACAGACTAATCTGATCACTCTGGAAGCTAGTGGAAACATGTTTCAATGGGATCTGTGTCTGCTTCCAAAGTTATTAATACATTTGTTCTGCCCCACTCCAGCTCAACCCAGATGTATGGAAAGGAGATTCGGAGGGGAAGAAATGACTAAATCACAAGACTAACACAAGTATTGTAAATATTGCATCAGAAATGCGTGGCAGGCTGGTCACAGTGCAAAAGCAGGGAGCAGGGATACTTTTTGGCATTATGCTGTCAAGTCAACTCAGATGAATGAGAACTCAGGACATTTTTTCATGATTGAAGAGAGTTTCTCTTTAACTGGTCAGAGTATTTTTTACAAGTTTTTCCTCCCAGAACCTAGCCAGCACTGAGCAGTATCTGCTGCAATCTGAAATGATTCCCCTACCTTCATCCCATTTGCTGCGCTTCTACAGATTCCCTCAGAGCTCCAGGTCCAGCCTGGGACCTTCCATGGTATTTTGCACAGCAGAGGCCTCTCGTGTCAGGAAACCTGACCACAGAGGTCTGAGATTGTTCTTTTCAGCTAGGTCCAAGAAGTGAAGAATGCTCCATGTCAGCTGATGCAGTGAACAAAACTGGAACTATGCTTTCACCAGCGGTGACAAATCAACCAGCATACAGCTCCCTACAAGAGTCATGCACCAATGGGAGTTTGACATAGTAGGGTCCTTCCGCTCCCACAAGAAGCCACTGAAAGCAAAGAAGGTGAAGAACTGGCTGTCCTAAAATATACACCCTTGAAGCTCTGAGGCACCTTGCTCTTCATCAGCCTTCTGAAATGATACCTGTGAATTCCTCATCTTTCTTGTTTCCTCGGCTGCTCTGAAAACTACAGGCAGGAGCATGACCCCGTAGTCACTGGCAGAAGTGGATAAAAAGGGTTTGGATAACGTGCACTGTTAATCCAGAGGCTATGGCAGTGGCCAGTATAGAAATCTGGAGGATGGACACAAGAGCAGGGACTCGCCTACCAGTCTGAGACATGGAATATATAGCTATATTACAATAGCTTTAATCTGGAAATTATAACCATATAAGACTGGAGGATACAAAAAGTGTTAGCAGAGATAAAGAAGATGAGAGAGCCTGCAGAATAGCCCAAGCTCCTTAATAACATATTTTAATAGATGAAGAGATATGGAGCAGGACAGGAGTAGCCTCCTGAAGTAAGAAATTTCTGCAAGAGGATCCTTTGGTCCTGTTGGACAAGCAAGCCAACAGGAATGCCCATGGCCAGCCAGAGGCCAGAAGAATCAGTGAGAAAAAGAAGAGACAAATCACTGGTATGCACACAGCTGCCTCTGCAGCACTATGCTCCAGGCCACACAACTTTATGAAAGCTGTTGGAGGACCATGGCCATTACAAACATGAGAAGACTGAGGAAATCCTTGTCAGAAAGGGCATTGGACGGAATCTAGTGTTGCACCTATTGGAGAGATGCTGTGGTTCTGGCATGCATCTTCATCCCTGGGGGGCTATGCTGGGTATCAAGGGGCTCTTCATTCCAGCTGAGGAGCCCTGCAGTGGCTTATAGGTGGGCACTAAATTGGGTAGATGCAAAGGAGGCACCCACATTAGACGGCCAGGATGATTAATCCATAGATCACATTCCTGTGAGCACCAGATGGTTTTCAAGTCCTGGTATTTGCAGAATACTATGCCTCAAAACAAGTTTGCTCTATTTAACTGCCTCAGCTTTTCTTATTTTGTCAAATAAGCCATTTTGTCACGTTACTTTCATCACATTAGGACAAAGGCCAGGAAGGCTAGCTGTACAAATACTTAAACTCATCATTAAATCCTCCGAGACGCTCTGGCCCAGGAGGAGCTTGCAAGCATCTCAGGCATCCTTCATCTCTGGCATTCCAGATCCTACCCAATTAACCCATGTGACACCTGGAGACAAGGCAGAGCATTTCATGGAACTGAGCACTGCAGTGGGGATACAAGACTGTCTCAGAGAGATTGAACAGCAGGCACTACAAAAAGCAGAAACAGGAATTGGGGACAGAAAAGCAGCACTTACAGCTTTCCCATTTTCCAGCCAGGTGACAGTGGGGACTGGAGCACCTGCTGCTGTGCACCGCAGTGTCACCATGGAGCCAAAGGTGATGTTTTGGGATTCAGGAGCCTTCAGGATTCTGGCAAAAACTGTAGGAGAAGACAAAGGCACTGGGTTGAATGGGTGCTTACAGCTGAGGCTGGTCTGACACAGGGGTGTCTCCTCCCAGCACATCTCCAAACAGGCCACAGCCTCTCGAAGAAAGGTGAGCAGAGTCCTGATGAATAACAGTCTTATGAGAGGGACAAGGAGAAGAAATGACGTAGGCAGTGTGGTCATATTCCACACATTACAAACCAAAATTTTAGCTCTGGAAATCTATGCACAGCCCTTGTTCACAGGAGGTAGCATGCAAAAACCACCCAGATGGCTTGCAGTGAATAGAAGGCATATTACCATTTGAAAACACCGAGGGGACCACCATGGTGGTAGAGGTTGGGGGTCAGATAAGATCATCAGCGTGATTGCAGCAATTAGGACTCACCGCAGAGAGCCACAAAACCCATTATTTTCCATGCCATGACGAGCCTGGGTGGTAAGCTTCTATCACTTAACTATGGGGGCAAGGCCAGAAAAAGCTTTGGGAAACTGAGACTGCGCAGGGCAAAGTTTCAAATTCACTTTTCACCTCCACCGCTTCTTCCAAGGCAATAGGGTTACTGGACAGTCTGGAGCCAAGGCCATCCCCTCTCCAAAAGGATTGTTTTACTTTTTTGGTGAAAAGATGATCTTACAGAATTTTTGCTGAAAAGGTGTTTTAATCCAAAAACACAGATCTGACGAGCTTCCACAAGCTGTATTTCAGCTGCAGCATTTGGACAGCACAGAGGAAAGTGGAGAAGAGAGTCATTTCCCATGTGGAACATCTGAGTTCTGACCCAAAAATCTCAATGGAGATGTCTGAATGTCTGTACAGAAGCAGAATGGGTAACTCTGTGCCATTTCTTACTCCAGTTTCTCATGCTTTATGAGTAATGCTCACCCTCAAATTTCTGGGCAGCGCAGCAATGACTTAAAATCTCCATCAGAAATTTTAGTAAGTAGAGGAGTTTCTCTTGGCATTCCGATGCGAGCATTATATTCTGTTTTCCACTTCAGCTATCCATGTAGATCCCCATATCAAAATACCTGACTGCATTGCAGTCTTTTGCTTCCCTGTTTCCCCATTGCACCTTTTGTCACTAACCCCCGTTTTCTCCCTTTTTCCAGATGCATACATCTCAAGCAGAGCAATCAAGCAACCAACAATTGTTTCCTGACACATACTGAATGTTTCTCCTGATAAAGACTTCTTCTGTGAAGAGCAGAAAAGCCTTCATATGCAAAACTTCAATGGGACAAAAAAAAAAAAAATTACTTTCCACATAGTCTTTCCATTCCTATCTGCACTGTGCGAAGGCTGAACTCTGTATTAGCAGAGCACTTAAAGTCAGTTTTGTTGGCAGATATGTAAGCAACAATAGGAATGCATTTCCTAGAAACTTTGCCACTCTGGGAGCACAACCATTCAGTGGAATCCTGGGCAGGGATTTTTAGGAGGATTAAATTCAGCTCTGGTTGAGTGATGGGGCAGGAGGACACATGTTGAAGTCCTGGTTCCTCCACACTCCCTGGGCAGCACCCCATGAATCCTGCTCACAGAGACTGGCGTGGGACACAGCCGCAGTGCTGGTGAGCAGAGCCATAGTGCCTGACAGGGACTTTTCTGAAGAATAAGAAGTGAAATTAAGCTTTTGCCCAAGGTTTTGCTCCAGGTCATTAGCATCAGATGGTTGTGAATTCCACCCTGAACACCATAAGCCAAGCTCATGATTACTTTCATACTTCTTTTGGAGAAATACTAAACTTTTGGGCCGGTCCTCTGGCAGCAGCTACATACACATGGCTCCTGTTGAAGCCAGCACTTCAAATGCCAAAGCCAGAATACAGCCCTTCAGGCTTTTCTCATGCTGCTATTACTTGTGCAGCATGCCACAGGGATCCTGCCCACACAGCAACCTTGCTACTCTGATCCAGCCTTGTTGATGCCAGAGCAGCAAATTAATATCATTACATTTGCCACTGTCAGACACAGGTACTTGTGCCATCCCCTCTTCCCACTGCTCTCTCAAAATCTGTATGGGACCTTCAGGCAGGAGGGGAAAAAAAAAAAAGCCTTCAACAGTGGCAGCATGTTCATGGTTAGGGAGCAAAGCTATATTCATGCATAGGGAGCAAAATCAAGTGCCCCAAGTGCCTCTGGGAAGGCCAAAAATCTGACATCAGCTCCTCTGGTTCCCCAGCGTGCAATGAGCACAGTTCTTGCCGAAGCAGGTATGGCTCTGTTGGCCTAAGATCAGCAAAGGCTATGGGTCAGGTTAGTCTAGCCAAAACTACCAAATATGGGGGGAGAAAACAAAGTGACAGATATGTATTCCTGTATTTCTGGTGTTGGCTGCTCACCAAAGCAGGCAGTGTGCTAGTATCTAGGGTTACCCTCCACCAGTGAAAGAAGGGGGAAGGCCACCAGAGCAAGCTTGAGGTCCATGCTGGCAGTGGCAGTAGTGATGAAATCTAAACTGAAGCTAAAGGGAGAAACCCAGCCCCCAAAAATATGATTTTTTTTTCCATTGTCTTACATGATGAAATGGAAGAAGTAAAAGGGAGAAAGAATCAAAGACCCCAATGGTGCCAAGCTAAGCAACCAGGAGGCATAGGGAGATAAAAGGCAGAAAGAGGAAGGAACAAGAAATGGCAATAAATGTTTGTAATATTCACATTATTTGCCGGGCTTAGGACATGGTTTTGTTCTCATTTTACCTCAGAGTGAAAATCCCCAGCAGAGGATTTCTGATACCTCCACTACAAGTCCTCCTTGTCCAGATCCTCCCAAACATGGGTTTTACCAGGACCTTCCCTATCTGGCAGTATCATCACAAGCTATCAGCATCCACACAGTGTCCTTGGAAGGGTGAGCAGGGTGGGAGAAGAGGGCTCTGATTATTTACTTTTATATTTCAGCAGAAAATGAAACAGAGTGCCTTGCTCAGAGGAGCTGGAAATGAAACCTTGCCAGTTCAAAGTCCAGCCAGCATGCTCAGTTTCACTCCCAAGCCCCCTAATAAATGTCCTTTCTTTTACAGTCTGCTAAATGATGCGCTGCAAGCCGCGGGGCTTGCTAGGAGGCATCTGTACCACAGCCAGCTGCTCTCATTTCTGAGAATTAGGTAACATCATCCAGTCCAAACAGTAGGGCTTTAACCCAGTCACAAAAATTTTGTGCTATAAAAAGATTAAAGCAGTGTCCCCCTGGTTTGAGCAGCTAACTCTTTCCAGGCAGTTTCACCCTCCCTCTGCCTTTGGCTAAGCTGCCTATCATTTCCAGGAGATTTTGGCCTGATCCTGCTGTCCTGCTCAGGCCTGTTTTTCCATGAAAGCTGGCTGCATTGGGCTGCTGGCACCCAGCTGCAGCTCTGGTGGGCTGTGGCATTCAGGGAAGGGCCAAGCCGTGCTCAGAGCCCCACAGCCCACAGAAACCATCAGCCTCAGCCCCATCACTTCAGGACACCTGTGGAGGGTGAGTTTTGCAAGTCCTATCGCTGGCTCTGGTGCATTAACCTTTGTCACGCATGGGTCTGTGGTGGAGCTCTCTTCACACCTTCTCTGATGTTTGTTGAGCCTTGGCTTCCAAGAGAACACAGCCAGTGCTTGCCAGTTCATGTGAATTCAGCCAGCTGGTGAATGTGGACACAAGTTCACTCTTCACGAGCTTGCTGCTGGTGCTGGTATACTGTAAGGGGTGCCTGATAGTCCAAACTGAGATAGGGCTGCAGAGAACTCAGCTCTGTCAGAAACCACAAAGCAGCAGTGGGTGCTGGCTCCCTCCCTGTCTCAGCCTGGGTGAATACATGAGCAAGACCTGCTTCTCCGTGCTGCAGAATCCGATATCCCAGCCTTCCCCACTTCCCTGATAGTTCTGTTTTTATCATGGAAGGTAGCCTGGATCAATATGACTATACATGCTGGAAGTTTTTGCCAGCTAACTACACAATGCAGTGGGTGAAGGTAACCACCGTGTGTTGGGAAGTGGTGCTCTGTACTGCTGGAGGAACTGGCACAGTACACATTGCCTCAGGAACCCCCCCAATACAAACACCTTGGCAAAGCTTTTGCCCTCTGCACTAGTCATGTATAAGCAGTCAGTAACCAGCCTCTAAGTATTTCTTAATTCATATTTCACAGTGTTTTGGTAGCTCTTTGGTTCCTGAAGCATGACAGATTTACATGGCTCCTTCTCAACAGAGCTGTTCTCCAGGCTGGGACTTCACTTGCAAATCTGCATGAAATCACTTATTCTTGCCACCTATACGCTCTGAAGGACCATAAACTTCTGCCAATGTGTTTGCAGCCTTTGCCAGTAAGAAGTCCAGCCATGCAAATCCCCATCCAGATTTATTCCTTTCACATCCATTCACTCATCCTGACAAACCTAAACCGGGCAGCCAAGGAGAAGAACTAAGCAGAGGAGCTATGGTTTCCTTTCCAGTGGTGAGACATGAGGGGAGGTCTGAAAATACATTCATAAATACATAGAAAGCTGAAGCACTTGTATGTTCTGACATTTCAAATTAACCCCTGTAAAATCCCAATAATTTCTGAATACCAGCCCTCAAAATCCACCACACATCTGGCTCAATGACGAGTATGTGTGCACAGCTAGCAGCACATTGAGCCCCAGGCTGAGCAAGCCAGGCACAGGCATGGCAGCTGGCATGGTGGAGCTGGATCAGAGCTCAGAGAACAGGTTCTTTAGCAAGCACCACCAGCAGATCCAGGGGCAGGCTGTGTGCGCAGCTCAATGCATACCTCCATACAGGAACAGCTCATGATGTACCTTGGCTGCTACTCACACCCTCCCAGACCCTCCCGAAGTGTATTGGGCAATGATTAAACCTTGAGATTACTGTGAGGTCAGTTTTACTTTGATCTTTGAGTAATTCTCATCAAAACTGGAAAATTTAACTTTTGACAAGCCTACCAAGTAATCACAAAGAGGAGCAAATCACCACAGGCAAAGTTAGTATGAGACACTTATCTCTATCGAATTTTTCCCTATTTCTATTTAACCCTCATCCAAACATGCTTACTGTCAGAGAACAATGCACATATAGATTATCCAAAGGGGAAAAAAAAATCAAATGTTCTAGAGAATGTACACAAGCTCTGTATTATTAGTAAAGGAGCAGGACTACTAAGCACTGGCCTCAGACAAGGAGTTTGCAGAGAGTTGTGGGCAAGTGTTGCTTCATCAGCCTGTCCCCTTGGTACCGCTGCCCCTCTGCTGATTATCATGCTAATCTGGAAGGAGAACCAGATTTGAATTCCCAGCACTTTCTATGAATCTCACAACCTCCAAAGCCCTTCTGCCTCCCGATACAGGATTTGAGAGGTTTGGGGCTTTCCTTAGGTCTAAGACCTTCTGTCCAGAAATGCACAGCACAGCAGTATGTACTTACAACCTGGGGCCCAAGGCTGTACAACAACCCTGTGAGATGACAGCCAGGACAATTCAAGGTCTGCATGGAAGGGAGGTGAAGGAAATCACATCGTCTCCATCATGAAACATATGTCTTCAGATTCTCAGCTCTGGTGTCTAATATCAAAGCAAGTTTTTCTTAACTGGGCAACAGCTTTCCAAGGCAATCTTATTCTAGGATGAGCTCCAAGATTTATGGCTAGCGGGACAATTTTCTTCAGCAGAAGGCCTCCCTGAAAGCTAAATGCACAGGTCGGCACAGGAACTTCTCATCTGTGAAAGGCTTTGCATGGCTTGTAGATGGCTCTGGAATCCTAAAGCAGACCCTGCAAATATGCAAAGCTATAATAATCAGGAGTAAAATGTAAATAGATAGCTTATATCCTGTGTAACTATATAAAACCTATTCTGTACGACTGTTCATTTCTATATACAGAGCAAACGCCAGATTCAAGGACAAGTGAGGATAACATGTTCAAATTACTTCCCAAGGAAATGAATAAGGAAATTCTTTTCATGTCAGTGCTAGCCTTATAGATGTGCAGTACTTCCTTTTGTCTGTTTCAAACTGCTGCCTGCAGTGGCAACTGCAAATGGCGTTTCCTGCTCACCATATCTACGATACTCATGATCACTCCTTCTTCTGATTTCTTGGTTTTCAGTTCTGAAAACTCTGCCAGTGTATCATAATGCAGGTTAATCTCATGACCTTATTCTCAACTTCTAATTTGAGATGTCCTTTTCAGTTTTGGAGCTGTGCAAGGACTGGTCTGGAGCCTGGAGCATCTCCCCTATGAAGAAAGGCTAAGTGAACTGCGTCTGTTTAGCCTTGAGAAAAGAAGACTGAGAGGGCACCTGATCCAGGTCTATAAATATCTAAGGTGTGGGGGGGAAAGTGGCGAGGCCAGACCCTTTTCAGTAGTGTGTGGGGACAGGACAAGGGGAAATGGGATGAAGCTAGGGCATAGGAAGTTCCGCATGAATGTGCACAAGAACTTCTTTACAGTGAGAGTGACGGAGCACTGGAACAGGCTGCCCAGGGGGTTGTGGAGTCTCCTTCTCTGGAGATATTCAAGACCCGCCTGGACGCCTACCTGTGTGACCTGCTGTAGGGAACCTCCTTTGGCAGGGGGGTTGGACTCGATGATCTCTGGAGGTCCCTTCCAACCACTACGATTCTGTGATTCTGTGATTTGGAAGAGCAGTCACAGTGGGAAAAAAAACAGTAGATAATTCATCTCCCACACGGTTCTATGAATAAGAAAGGTGAGAGAGGTCACTGGGAAATGAGGGGCAACAGCCTTGAGAAAAAAGGATATTGGCCCAAAAGTATCTTACCAAAACATTTAAAGAGATGGTATAAAATTTCCACATTGCTTGGAAAACCTAACTGTCCATATGTTCAGCTGTATATCAGTTTCTCATTTTGAAAAGGCAGTCACTCGGGACAGCCATCTGGGCTTGCTCTGGCCCCCTTAGCCTCTTAGCTACAGATATTCTCTGTCCCTGACTCTGTGTTGCAAAGGAAGCATGTGCTTCCCAGCTACCCAGCGTAGTCCAGAAGGAATCACAATTCTTGTGGTTACATGAGAAATTCATATGTTCTGTGTGCCTTTCCAAGCTCCTTGTTAGGAGAGGATTTTTATTTTTATTTTCTTTCAGAAAGAAGAAGCAAGTTCAAAAGTCCATTAAAGAACTGCTGCTAGGACCCTTGTGCTTCTAGGACCCCTGCCCTGCATCTCGTCAGCACAGGAAGTCATCTGCCAGAGGCACAGGAACGAACTGGGAGACACTTGAAGGCACTGGGAGGCACCTTGTGCCCATAGCACACCACTGCAGGACACACTGAATGTCTGTGCATTGCTTCCCAGGAGGTCTGGGACTGTTTTCTTCCTCCTGTGGCCTGTCCCATTGCCCTGTAATTAGGGCTATACACGCATCTGCACCATCTGAGAACCTCAGGATGATGATGATTACTTCAGTAGGCAGGAGGAGATTTAATGAGATATTCTGGGATTTCAGTTCTGCCCATTGCCACCCTGCTGAGAACAGTCAATTACACTGGTGTAATTACAGGCAAGCTCAGCTCTGTTTTCTTTCCCTGCAGTGCTCTCTGCCCCCAAACCGTGTTCAATTTTTCACAGCAATCTTCAGTATACTCTGCTTACTGCCACAGGACACTGCCTGCAGGCTCATGCAGCTGCACCACTGCCAGCAGGCAGGAATTATTCTCCCTGGCATGGCCAAATACTGTTCACTGTTGGTATCTAAGCTTCCCCAAGGAAACTGAGGCTGGTGCTTAAGTGCAAAAAAGCAGGCTTGTGCTGTCAGTCTGCTTCTTGGCGATGGGTCCATTTCCATCTCACTCTAATGTTCTACCTTGGGAGACAAAAAATAAGATTTCATGGCAGTAGCCAACATGTGGGCACTGCCACAAGAATCAGGGTAACAGTGCTGACTGGCTGTCAGTGTGATCCCTTGGTATCTCCCTTTCCTACCTCATCCATGCAAAGAAGTGACAACACGAAACTGTAGAGAACTTACTCGATGGTACATTTGGAGGCAGATTGAATTTGAAATCAGACCTGTCTCTGGAACGTGGTCCATCTAAATTGACAGATACACTAAAATACATACTTACTTTCTTATGACCAGAATTATTGTGTGACTTTCTTGTCCCATGACTCCGGAATCATAGAATCATAGAATGGCCCGGGTTGAAAAGGACCATAATGACCATCAGAAGAGGTTCATGGAAAAGGTAATGCTTACTGTCATTAGCCAGTAGTACAGCTAAGGCACTGTTTTCTGCTGTCCTCTAGCCTGCTGTCCCCACACTGTCTCTAAGTGTACAGAACAATCTAAAAATGTTTAAAATCTAGACTGAATCTACTCATACAATGGTAGACCCTCTTCTTCGAAGGGACTGCTCTCCAAAGGAGACTTTCCTATTTTTAAGGCTGAGGCAGCTCTCACAAGTGGCTTATAGGGGAACATTTTTGTGGCCTGTGGCAGAGTATTATTTTAGTAGCTAGTAATAAGCAATAAACTGTGGGCAGGAAAAGACTTCTATCTACCAGTACTGGCACGCAAAAACAAACATCTCAGTCAGAGTAGCATGAGGAGCATTGTCTCTACTCTTGTTATGATTTGTTTCATTTTTATGCCGTCCACATATTGTGGCAGAGGAGGAAGCCAAGTAGGAGTATTTGAACAGAGGGATGAATGAAACATTCTGCATAAAGGATCAGCAGCTCACAATCAATGCCTATGTTTAGCCAACAGGAAACTGTAAGGAAGACTTGATCCAAACATGTTATGAAATCCCTGGAGGATCCAGTTAGTGTTTCGATGAGAGCACTGGATCTTCCAGCACTTGTCCTAGCTAATTCTTTTGTTTGTTTGTTTCTTTCTCATCAGATTTATGATTGCTGATTTCCAGACTTGCCTTTGTACAGTGATGACTTCAAAACCAAGGCTTATCACATAATATGCTCCAAACTCCTGAGTTCCACAACTCTCTGGTGCCACAGGCTGGAGATCAAGTTCAGCTTCATGTAAACCACAAGATGGAGGTGCATCTAACTCAATGCACAGCCATCCATCCACATATTCTTTCCTTTTAATTTACACCTTTATTTAAATTACACCTTGTTTATCACCTTTTTCTTTGTTATTTGGGATATCAAACTAAAAATGTGTCACTGGGCAAACTGGGAATGGTGGGAGTTTCAAAGACTGGGCACAACACCTAGAAAGACACGACATGAATGTTGTTCATCTTCAGGAGAAGAAAATATCTTTTTTTAAAGCTAAAAAGCGAGTTGAACAACCAACATCATCTTCCTACAGCACAGAATTTACACATGCTGCTGCTGGAGTGGAAGGACACATCTCCAAAAGGTGTTTGACCTTGAATTCTGTTAGTAAATGATTCACCTCAACCCTTTGTACGTGTTGTTAATAGCAGTTACACCATTCATTACAGAAAATGGTTTTTCTGCAGTTGGTGCTATAGAAATAAATTATTCTGTTTCAGAAGCATGTGGTTTATACTTTTACACCTCTTCAAGAAACATCTGCTGCTTCCAAACTCTACGTAATTTGTGGCCAGTTTTCAGGTTTTTTTTCTGAGACCTTTTTGTTTTGAAAAATAGAGACCATATGGGACAGAAGTCTGCTCTACCTATTCATGAGGTGGGACTTTTCTTCTCCAGAGGAGAGCAGGAAGCATTCTCCAAAGCAGAACAAAAAACTCTGCCTGAATGCAGAGCCTAGATCAGGTGATGAGGCCTGTAAGTCATCATGAAATGAATTGTTTTCCTGCTGTTTTGCAATACGAGCTTCTTACTTGATGCAGGAATTTGGTATACTTTTTATATCGGTCATAAGAATCACATCTGAAAAAGACAGCAAGAAGGTAAAGAAGGTAAAGTCCTGAGGAATTTTTTCCATGTTAAAAAAGAAAGAATAAAGAAAAGACAACTGGACAGCTTCTCTCTCAGTCTCTCAGAGCTCTCAGAGCAATGTGTGCCCAAGTGCAAATATTCTCATGCCTCTTCCTAGGCAAGGGTTTGTAGCTTCAAATTTATCCTTCAGATGTCATACAATTTATACACAAAGGGTATGGAGAATGTTGTTGTTACATGTCAAGCCATGTGGACTGCCAAGCGCAGTAAACCCAGAAGTTGAACCTGATCAGTCTATGTATAGCTTTTGTTGGACTGGTCCTGTTAATGGCCTGGGTCAATGCTACAGCAAATACCAATGCAAACTGAATGTTCCTCCTGTTCTGCAGCTTGTGTTACACAAAGAGCTGCATGCTGCATGAAGGGAAAAACCTTGGACATCTCACTACTGTTGCTGAGCACACAAACCCCAGATTTCAAATGTGCAGATGGGGGCCAAGAAGTACATCCTTGGCACAGCCCAAGAGCTCATACCTGGCCTGCAGCTTCCACTGAAACTGCTGGGAACAGGGTACCTCTCAATGTTACTGAAGACAATAGCCTTTCTCCTATTTATTTCCAAAGCAGTGATCTTCAGGTAAAACCAGATGCAATTCCTTAGCCAACATCTTGCCAATAAGGTTTCCCCTTTGAATATATGCAGGAGCTACAAGTCACATAAGCAGATAAAAACTTCTCCCAGAGACCTGAATCTTGCATTCATCCAGGAGTCTTTGAGCCACAGATTCACTTTGTGCATTGGTATAACAATCAACAGGAAATTTGTATATATGTTGATTAATGCCTTGGCAAGCCACTACTTCACAGTGTATATGAACACTCTTCTCTTCTAGGGTTATCAGAATATTCAAAACTGATGATGTAGTGATTAAACTGCCAGTTAGCAAAATCAGTAAGATAGAAAATGAACACGAAACTGTTTTTCAGAAATGCTATCACCAGGAAAGTTAAACCACATTTCTTGGCAAGCAGGCAAGATGATAATATTGTTCATCAGCCTCAGTGGACATAGTACCCTCCTGTAGCTACCACTGAATGTATGTGAGTAACTGGAAGCCATCCTCACTTGCTAACTTTAGCAGGATCGGCAAAGGGGCCACTGTTCACTTCTTGGTCTTTGCAGAGTAGTGTACAGAAGGCTTCCCCCTGTTCTCGCTCCCCTGCCTGCTCCCTGCTGTCAGCAGACAGCTCCACTGTGATCACATTTCTGTCCCTAATGGATTATGCTTTTTTAAGAGGAGAAAATATTTCATAGAATCATGGAATCATTAAGATTGGAAATGACCACTAAGATCATCAAGTCCAACCCCAACCCATCCACACCACACTCACTAATCGTATCCTTTAGTACTACATCCACACATCTCCTGAACACCTCCAGAGACAGTGACTCCAGCACCTACATGGGCAGCCTGTTCCAGTGCCCAAACACTCTTTTGGAGAAGACATTTTAAGTAATATCCAACCATCCACCATCATTTACACAAATGCACATGGGTTTGCCTTGAACTTGGAGCAAAGGAGGAAAAAAACACAATCTGGATGGACAGACTTTTTCAATACTTTTGATTAAAATCCTGACCTAGTTCTGGGTATCAAGGCTCATTAACTGATTAGAGTTCACAAGTTCATAACATGAACTTTGGAGCAAAAGAAAATAGCAGCATTCTATTTTTTTGAGGTGCCTGTGTAAAGGAGGATATCTGCTTGCAGTCCTGCAAAAGCTGGATGCCTCCATGCTTTGAAGTAATTGCAGGACTAGCATCAAAGCCATTAAAATGCATCAGAAAACTAGAAACCTCATTCAGAAATCAGGACCTGCCTGATCTCGATTTAGTTAGGCATAAATATTTGCACTGCCCTTTGAATGGACATCTGCTTCAGGATTAAATATTCATGACCATGCCTAGTCATTTTACTTTATTAAGCCACACCGTGCCTGGTGGTAACTTCAGCGAGTGGTAGCACCAAATTTTAAGGAAAAATATTGTTGTGTCATTGCAGAGAAGCAGCAAACAGCATGTTTGCATCAATTTTCTGAACACAGAGCTCTAATGAATGCTCAGAGAAGGCAGTCTAAAGTGCAGTTTTCTAGCTTTAGATTATTACTGACTTGGATCTATCTTAACTTGTTAGCATTGAGGGGTAGGAACACTAAAAATAACAATAACTTGAGTGAGCTAGGCTATAAGAGGAGCATGAACATGCATGCATATACAGGTACATGCACACATCTGTATGATAAATATTCATGAGAGCTGATCTAAAATACTGGGAGGGGAAAGGATCTGTGTACACAGCAAGCTGCAGTCAGGATTATTACCTTTGGATTTTGGGAGCCAAAAAAGTAAAACAAACATTCATCAGACTAGTGTGGGAGGCAGCCTGAAACAAGGTGTATTATACGGGTGCTCTACCAGAAAAACCAACGCAAGCCTGGAGAACAGCATCACTTTGTTCACACAACACATTAAGGGAATATGAAGGGATAGGTTGTGCAGGAACACTGAGCTCCCTTTAATTAATTAAGAGCTAATCTTTCTGCTTTTAAAAAGAGCATACACAGACTCTCCTTTGCGAGCAGTGCATTTGTAGATAAATTTGCTATTCCCTGAATTAACATTCAGCCGTATAATTCTGGAGACAGGGACAAAAGAAAGTATCAGCCTTAACAGCCCAGAAGTTGGTGCAGTTTCAACCCATTTTTAGGTTCCCAAATGCTCTGGTAGGTCTGAGAAATAAAACCCCAGTGTCTGAGGTTGTTTGCATGGACCAGGGAGGTCTGCGAGCACTGCACTGAGCGTCTGCCTCAGTTAATTCTTGGTGAGCCTTGGGCTGCTCCATGAGCAGCAGGGACAAAGAAGAGCCCAGACTCAGATGACTCTGTTCAGCCAGATATTTGCTTTGCCTCATCGGGAGCTGCACAGCTCTGAATCTAGATTAGAAATAGCTGCCTTCCTGTTTTAAAGCTATTTAAGGAATTTCTAACATCCTTAAGTCTGCACATGTAAATATTATTATTAGGAAAAAAAAGAAAAAGAAAAAAGAAAAAAAAAAAGTAAAAAGAAAAAGAAAAAAAAAAAGGAAGAAAATGGTTGTATTTTTTAAGAGAACAGCAATCCTACAGTAATTTGTAGGAATCTAGTACATCTGACCTCCTCCCAGAAGACAGTCAATGGTCCTTTTAGAAACAGGATTGTACCCTGAATAACCTCTGATAGACTAACTGTAACCTCAGCAATCTTTTGAAAATTGGACAAACAGATGCCCTTCTCTACATTTTGCTGTACGGATTGTTCAGTTCTGAGTACAAAACAAATGTGAGCTCTTCTGCTGTGTCATCCATCCCTCTTCTGGCTTTGCAAAACCTTACTTAACCCAGACTCTCTTTTAGAATCCAGGAACACTGAATGCTTCATTGCCTACATTTGGGTGCCCCTGCAGCCCACTGTTCTCAGCACTGGGAAACTGGCTATGATTTATACCAGAAAGCAAACACCTTCTGTAAATAAAAGAAGGACACAAAATACATAAAGACCAGAAACTGAAAAATCAAAACGGTGTTGGGTTTAGTGGGCAGAAAATGTGCAAGACCTCAAAGAGAACAGCTCTGTCTAGCTGAAGAATCAATCAATTCAGATGGAAAATCAAAGGGAAAAGGGAAGGATGTACACATAACACTGCAAAATGATGTGCTGCAGCTGCCTCCAACCAGCCTCTTTACAGCGAGTTTCCAAAGCCATAAGCTTCCTACTTGTCCATCTCCACAAGTCAGAGCACAGCCCACAGTGCACTGGGGGCACCTTCCAATCATGAAACAAGCTGACATCTTGGAACATATCAGTCAGAAGGGACAATCAGTTCCTACTCAGACCAATTCCCACCACAGCCACAGCAGCTGTTGACCATGACCCCTTCCCCATCCACAAACACTGAGCATTAGTGAGGTCAGAAGTCCTGTTTCTCACCCTAGTTTCCCTTCCTTTCCCTTCCCCCACCTCTTTGACCACCCTAGGATATTTTTGTCAACATCAAACAGGTACTTCATGGTAACCCAAGTTAGCTGTGTAGGCCCGGACCCCGGGTGTGTAGAGCTCCAGCTGTGTAGAGCTGGACCCCGATACAAGGGCTACTCACCTTCCACGACCACTGTTGCAGGTTTTGAATAGGCACTGCCCAGGCTGTTTTTGGCTACACATCGATACTGTCCTGCATCTTCTCTCTGAACATTGTGGATCCTCAGATTTCCCGAATCCAGAACAGCGATGCGTGCATTCTCCTGCCAGAGGAAGGAGGGCCCAAGGTGAGAGTTTTGTGTACACCCTGCATACAAGCAGCACCAAATGTCCTCTTGCAAAGTTTGGGCTTACATGCATGGAACTCATTTCTGCTGCCCTGTAACTAAAGAATCTGGGCTCAGATCTTCCTGTTCAGCACTGTCACAACACAGTCCATCTTTATTTCTGCAGGTCAGTGAATTACAGCTTGAATAGGGCCCTCAGTATTAGCCAAGTGGCTCCCTGAGTTGTGAGAGACTGACAAGTGCATTTTGTAACATTTAGCCATGTTTAGTAGTAATAAATGAAATGCAAATCTTCAACAAACAGAAATTATTGTGAATGTAAGCATCAGCCAAGGTTTTTCTAAATACTTTCTTCCTAGAAAGAGCTTGGAAATGCTATAAGTGATGTTAATATTTAATCACAGTAACTTCAGCAAAAAGCAATAGTGCATATTACAATAGCAATAGTAAAAATTCATTCTCTATTCACCTTTACCACTGTTTCTCCTTTGATCCATGAAACAGAAGGTTTTGGATTCCCCATTGTAGTGCATGGAAGAACGGCCTTTAAACCTTCTATGATTTCCACATTTACAGGTGGTCGGGTTATTTTGGGTCCTAAAATTTGAAAAGGCAAAATTTAAACTTTAACTGAAGGTAAGAGATAAAAGAATAGGATAAGATCAGAGTCATCCAACAAAATCCCCTGCTGCTTTTTCTTTGCATTGCCATAGCTGAAAGATAGATCCTTGGTAGGGCATGAGCTACTGTGGAAAGTAAAACCTTTCCTTAGCGCGGCAATCAAAGTTGCAGTTTATGGACACAAAGACAGCTACCTTGCATGGGTCTTTTGTTTTCAGGAGTGGAGTTTGACAGCCATTTGAAGTAGGACCTGGGCTGACGTCCAGATCCAGATAAGAGCATTTCCAATACTGAAGAATGTTTGCATTCCAGGTTTTGACATTCTTTTTTTTGCATAAACGATGCCTTGTGTGAAAGCTCAGATCTGGAGTGAATTGGTTTTTAACTGATTCAGCCTCGTCTCTAGCTCAACAAGAAGGGCATGTAACCACAATTAATAGCCCTAACTGAAAGATTTGTGACCATGTCAGTAAAAATTATAAAGAATTCTTAAAAAAATAATTTTTTTTTTTTTAAATTAAATTATTCTAACTCCTTTAAAGGTAATGTGGAGCAAATTTGAACTCCTTTTGCCCAAAGACAAGACATAACTTAGCCTGCCCTCCCTGGCAGGAAAAAGGATCTCCAGCTCACCATATTGGGGGATCTAAGTTTCCTTCCATGGTGCATCACTGAGCCAGCAGAAAAGCACCACCATGTGCTGGCTCCAACCTGAGGGCAACTGTGGGTCTGAGAGCTCCTCTGCTTTCCCACTTACGCATTTTGACTTGCAGAGCCCCGCAGCTCTGGGCGGCCGCACCAACCCCATTGTCTGCTGTGCAGCAGTACACCCCGTCGTCACTGTCCTCCACGCTCAGGATGGTCAGGAGCTGCCCATTCCTCTGTATGCTGTAGCGGGTGTCAAACAGCCTGTGGGGTACAGCACAGGTGGTGAGGAGAGTGTGTCTGTATAGACTGGAGACTGCACCGTAAAAGTCAATTGGTTTTTCTGCTTATTTTCAACACCTGGAGACAAGGAAAGCGACTGAAAACATCAGTATGGGCCTTAAGGTTCAGTTTGGGCCTCACTAAACCAAAGAACTACTAATCACAGAATTGATAAGGTTGGAAAAGACATCTGAGGTCATCTAGTGCAACTATAGTTCATCCAGACTATGCAGATCTTGATAGCCACTGGCATGGTGGCAGTGCCACATCCAGCAGATTCTGGCATCTGACATTCTGTTCATCCAATGACAGGCAAGAGCACCAGTAGCCTTAATGCAGCTGGGTCTTGTTTTAGGTATAATCACCCAGTGCAAGGGAACGGCTGCCTACATAAGAAATACCTTTGGCTGAAGCTTTTTAAAGAAACTTTATTCAGACTTCTTTTTTTCCCTCCCCAAAAAAGGTATAATTTACTGGAAATATTTTTATTGTTTGTTAAAAAAAAAAAAAATACAACCAAAAGCCAAGCATTTTTGTGACTGCATCCAGGTGTGGTTTTGTTTATTTATTTGGAACTGAGAAGTGTTATTTTTACTGGGGGGGGGAAGGATAGAGGGGGAAGGGTTTGCAAAAGGAAACATTGGGGAAAACAGAAACATCCAAAGACTTGAGGATGTAAGGTTAGCTACAGTTTAATGACAGCAGGATTTAACTTGGAGACCTCAGGTAAATCCAGAAAACCCATGAAGTCAGAGCAACAAAGGTATGGGATTTTGCAGAGAAGTCCATAGAGCAGAGACCACTTGTAAACAAGAGAATGTTGTGTGTGCGTGTGCATGTTAGAGAGACGGAGGAGTACAAACAGTGAGAAAGCAGAGGGCTGCTCTCTGATTTTCCTTGCAAAGCTGGAAAAATATGGTGAAATCTTAAAGGATGATTTGCATAACATTTCATAGTTTTCTCCCTGTTTGACTTTCACACTACCATGCAATTCTCTCCAACAAGTGGTAGCAAAATGGATCTGACCGGAGGACTGTCTCCCAGTCTGCCACAAATCCCTGAAGCCTGAGTGGGCTGCTGAAATACGTACTGCAGCCACTGCACAGTCTGACTGTGCCATTCATGGTTTTGCAAGTTCAGCTCAGTCCAGAACACACCACTCTACTTGCACGGGGTTTTGACACCAAAAGGAACACATAGAGGATCTTCCAGAAGAATAGTGCTGACAGTAGCCTCCTTCCTGGCACTTTTCCCATTGAAGCTGAATGTTTACATATGGCTTTGTTTTGAAGGTTAGCTTAGCTGTCTGTTCGCGGTACTTTGACCTTGGCAACAGAAGAAAATTTTGTAAACAAAATAACCAATATTTATTGCTTGCTTTAGCTGGCCTCTTTGAAGTCTGATACACACACACACATATAAATATACTTTTCTTCAGAAAAGAAGCCCATGATCTGGTCCATTTCTACTGTGCAAATACTTTAATCCATGTTCTTGGACAGTAACAGAGATATTTTCAACTTGCCTATTTCCCTGCCACTGGTCCCAGCTTTGGTATCTACTGGCACCAGTGGTGAACACCAGCACAGATTTGGGAAAGTGATGTAGTTACTGCTACTTTTGCTTCGGAGTGGAGTTTCAGTTCGGATAAAATTGTTAACAAAGCAGCTGAGCTCTGCAACCTCACGGGTAGATCTTTTTGGATCAAAATTTTCATTTTTCATCAATGCTGTGGGGAAGGCATTGTGTCTCGGAAACAGTGGGATGGCTTTTAGAATGGTGTGTTTGTCTTCAGAAAGAGAAAACTGGGGGGAAAACTGGCCTGCTTTTCTTATGATCTTATGACCAAAAATACAAAAAAGCATGTAATCTCCATGGTCCGACATGAATGACTTCCTCTGCTAGGTTTGACTCTCAAGCATGGTGTCATGAACGGGAAAGGACTTACGAGAAAGTTGACCTGATCCGGAAATAACATCCATGGAAAATCAGACCTCTGCCCCACATCAAGGGCAGTAAGAGTTAGGAGAAGGGTTTTGATCAGGTTCTTCTGCAGGTGATAAATGTGATTTCTGAAGGCAAGCATGCTTAAATGTAGATGTCTATTTTTTCTCATTCTAAAATTGATTTCCTTGCAGTAAGGCCTCTTCCTGCTGCTGAGTTTTCTGGGGTCTTTTGAGCCAGCAGATCACAGGTGTCTTCGATCTCCAATCCCAGCAGCAGAAAGCTTGCTGAAGGAGACTATCTGCCTAACATGGAGATCACCCATGGAGAACAGATCATAACTGTGCTATACAGAGAATATTCTGTAGCTTTCCACTACAGAGAGAGTCACTAAGAGCAAACAGGAAAGACAAACCGATGTGAAGGCATCCAGTAGATATGATATAATTTCAGATTTGAATGACTGGACAGAGTTTACTTTGCAAGAGCCTGTCTACAGCAGTGGAGTTATAATAATGGTTGTCACTTCTATGGCATGGTCCCAGGGTTGCATTTTCAGAGGCACTTTGCTCCTTCATCTTTAACGTATGACAGGGAGCAACACAAATAGTTCACCTACCATCAGGTGCAGAAGTGAACAGGAATGGCTTGTATCAACCCCTTCCTCACAAAGTTTCTAAGTATAGTGCAAACATTCAGGGAGCAGATCTGGTGAAGTTCTGTTCAAATATACAACATCACACTCCTCTGTCAAGGAGTGAACTGGGGCACAGAGAGAGAATTGCGTATTTGTAGCCATAGAGCAAATTCCTTGCATTACTCATAGCAGAAACCAGCCATCTCCAAGCTCAGTGTGTGAAGCTGTAAAGGATAGATTCTTCTAACAAAACAGAATGAGATTCAAAGAAAATTCAAGGCCACACACTACCATTACCAACACAGATAGACTGAAAACAAGAAAATGACCAAGAAAATGGCTTCCCATATTTACTTACAAAAGCACGTAGCACAGCAAGAGGTTGCATTCCCTGCCCTGAGTCTTGATAGCAGATTTCTATTTCTGTTGTGGCCAACCACATATCCAATCAGCCCCCAGAGTGCTCCTACTGCTCCTTAAGGAACACAGATTCACATATAATTACAGCCACACTCCCTGTTCCTCACCGCAAACCCATGTGATGCTTCCAGATGTCACACCTTTGTTGTGAAGGAAAGCCCTGGCTGTAGTGTAAGGAGGCCCCAAGCAGGTTAAGGAGGCTCCCTACCTGATGGGAATGCTGTTGCGCGTCCACGTGATCTCCGGCTCTGGGTATGACTGCACCACACACACGAATTTGGCAACATCCTCCACCAGCGCATCCACGGTTTCCAAAGGAGTGCTGATAAAGGGGGCTGCACAAAGAGAGAGTAAGCATGAAAACCTCCCAGTGCTCACTGGAACAAGGTGAGAAAGAGAGAGGTGGCCAAAGAAGTCATGCCCCTGCCAGTCACCCTGTGGTTCTTTGCTATCACTGAGGTTCTTCTCACACTCTCCCCTCTGCTCTCTCGACTGGGCACAAGACAGATCAATCTGTTATACAAGACTGATTTTTACCAATATGCGACTCTTAAAGGCCCACCAGCTCTTCCAGACTTGTGGTGTGACTGGTGCCCATCCTCTCTTTTTCTCACCTTTTCTAACCAAGTAGCACCAGAGTTAAAAGTGCAATACCTGTGTCTGACACTCCTGTCACAGACTTCTGATCACATAACATTTGAATGTATCTTTAGAAGCATTTTCCTTCACCCTGGCGAAAGTCTCTAGGAAGCGTTTGAAGGGATGTGCCTTGTGAAACCATTGCAGCCTTTGCATCCCAAGGCACATGAATGACTTTAATTGTATGGCAGTGTGGGACATCCATCCAATATTTGCTGGGCTGCATTTAATTGAGAGCTATGCTGAGATGAACTAGCTTCATGCCATGCTCCTGAAACACTACCTTGTAAATGTTCAGCAGATGCAACAGTCTTCCTGTTCCTTACTTCCTGCTGCAGTATCTGGCAAACTCTTTTTTCACAGGAAAATCCTTCCCATACTTTATCTGCTAACTCTCCTCAGTACAATGAGATTTAGCTACATGCCAAAAAAAAGCACCACCAAATTCTCTCCTCCTCCTAAGAAACTAAAAGGTACTCCAGCATAAGAGACTGATAATAACAGAAAGCATTTACCCTAATGCTTTTTTAATTCACATGAGGGTAAAAACTAGAATGTCATTAGAGTTCAGTTGGAATGAAAGTACGGCAAGAAAGAAGGGACTTTCACCACCAGTTTTACAAAGATACCCTGACACTTTATAAATGTCATTGGTACAAACTGCCTCAATATCATTTCTGGATTATATGACTTCATATTGCATAGCTGGTAATTGCTGTATTTATATAGAAAGAAGAACTTAAAAATACAGTGAAGGTAGTGCTAAATATTATATTATTAAATGTTAATTAAAACACATCTGCATCAGATCTGTTCTTGAGATCACCACTTCAAGGTGTATCAGGTTTCCATTTATTGGGTCACTCTAGGTCGTACTAAATCGAAGTAATCATCCACATGGCATCCCTGGATGAATCGCATCTCAGTGAAACCAAGTGGAAAATTTTCAGAAAGCCTAAATTTTCCTGCTGCTAGCAGCTGCCCTAGGAGAATAACTTCTACTGATGGTTATCCTGTCTGCCTCAAAGGAGATGCCGTTTTTTCGTGACAGAGTTTATGAGGGTTTGATGGAATTTAGACTCACTGAAATAGTTTTATTATCCAATTTTATAATGTATGCTTTTACTGCTGTTGTCCACATGCCTTGATCTCTGGGATGATGCTTTTTTAATCCTTTGAAATGTAATGTTTGCAGTAAAAACAATTCAAAGCAGCCAGTTTTGTAATTGCATTGTCACAATGAAAATAGCAACATGATGAATAATAAAGATAGATTTGCTCTATTACAATGAGGGTTCTGCTCTTTCAGCCAAGTAAGCCTGTCAGTTTTATGTAGTGAATAAATTCATTAGCAACAGATAAGTACTTTCACTGTTTCTCCTTAATTTTACATATGACACAATTATTCTTAGCAATGTTGTCCCCCTGGCATCTCCTGACAGCACACACACAACTCCTGGAACAGAATCCAACTCCCTCCTCATGGAGAATGTTGTCCAGTACATCACCTATGGTTAGAACAGAGGGCATTTTTTACACCTATCTTCCTAAACTGTACAGCTTCAGAGGATGACAATGATGACAACAGCACTGTGTAATTCTCTTGTTTGTTCTTTTTATTTAGCATTCTAAAATCAAATGCAGGGCCAGCAGGGAGGATGAAGGCAGTACTCCTTTCACTGAGGTCAGAGAAAAGGGGACATGAGCCTAGGAGTCATATGGCCTACCTTCAGGATGTAGGAAGCAATGGAGCGCACCGCCATTTTGTCAATGCTTGATGAGAGAGCCCCAAAATGGTTGAGATGGTGCCTCCTTACAAAGGCCATCCAAAGAGCTAAGGTATCAGCATCATTCCAAGCTTTCTCAGGAAAGCAGTCAAAACTTACGATGCCTTTAATAGCATATTTTAGTGTGGAAAAATAAAACATTACAATACGTATTTATCAGTACAAAGAAATGGCATGCACTGGGGCATGCACTGGGGCTCTCTGACATTTTTAGGTAACCCTATGGGATTAGGTAACACTGAAAATCAATTAAGCTGCACATCTGCAAAGCCACTCTGGTGCCATTTTTCTGGATGTCAGCTGTAGTTTCCCAAGATAGCAAAATGATCCAATGGCAGTCACGGGGCCCATGGGAAAGCCAAACCCCACGCTGCACCCACCCACCAGAAGCTACCAGGCCATTTGGGTGTGAGTAATGCAGCTACCCACTATGTTTTAAGAGCAGATGCCCATCTCCTCATCGTACTGTGCCACCAGGCTCGGAGGCAGTCACATTCCTCATTGATCCTCTTGTCCACCTGATTCCACCCTATCATCACTTTGAAACAGGGTGGGGTTCACCAACTTAAGCTACTGCCATCATAAAAAGTTGACATTTTGACTTTAAAAAAAATATATCATAAAAAGCAGATATTCTTTCCCCATTCTGAGGCCAACCTGAATTCCATTTCTAATGGGTGAGAGCAGCAATGCTGGCCTATCTGCTGACTTCTGGACTCCTCCTTGAAGTTTATACGTTTATCTTGCTTTTTTTTTTTCTTAAATCCCTGAAGCTGCATAGCTCTGAATGCCTCCTGATAATCACTGTGGAATAAAGCCCTTTGTCCACAGGTTTACTGGATGGTAAATCCTGAACACCAGTGTTTATGTTGGTACATAGGGGACTTCTATGAGCAAATAATTTTTCAGTTCATGCGTTGGCTAAATGTAAGCATGTATGCAAGAGAGGAAGTCAAGGCAGTGACTCTCTGCTTCACGCAGCAGACATGTTGGACATTTGTAGCCACATACACATGCTATGCAGATCTCAGAGTGCTGTCTTTAAGCCATGTATCCCCACAGGTGCAACAGTGCCGATCCTGTGCTCGGCAGCAAGCTCTGTGACAGGACATGTCCATCCCAGCCAGGCTAAACCCAAAGCCTTCCTCTTCGCATTGCAACCAGATTCACTGCTATCCCTCCTCCTAGATACGAGCTATTCTCACCACCCCTCACAACAGCAACCAAGCATCTACTCAACAGGCAGGCTCAAAAGCAGTAGATTTTCACACGTTTGCTAACACCAGTCATGCTGTCCTCCCCACCGTTGCTAGAGATGCCTTCCCCTTCGCGAAACCCCCAGTTGGAGCAGAGCCCTTCCAGCAAACCTTTCTGAAGTGTCTCCGCCAGACTGAGGGCAGCAAGGGTGAGGACGTGCCCCAGGGGCACCACTAGCAGATCTCTCATCTCTGGTCCGGAGAGAGCCTGGCACCACCGGGCCAGGCCAGCACGGCCCCGGTCCCCACTGCTGCACGTCGAGCTACCCTGCTAATGACGGAGCAGGCTCTGCGGCTCTAAGTATAATCAGGAATTTCACGTCCCAGCAGCAGTGATGGACGTGGCCAGCTGGTGCGTATCCTCTTCGGGCAGTGTGGAAATGTGGGGCTTGTGAAACAAGAGAAAGCAAATCCCTCCTGAATTCCTTCTAAGCAAACAGTGGGGAGGACAATGGGCGAGTGCGTCGCAGGGCCGTACCCGATCCCAGAGCTGGGAAAGCAGCAAAACATTTTGCTCTGTGCTGTGTAAAAGCAGTGGAGGAAAAAGTGCTTTCCACAGGGCTTCCCTTCAGCTTTGTTCTGCTCTTTTTCATTTTTTCCTCACCTTCCTCTTGCATGTTCTGCCCCTGTCTTACTACAACCTTCTGTGATTCACTGCAGTATACCACCTGTTCCCTGCTGGTGGCATTACTTTTCTTAACAGATATCTTTGCTGCTGTAGGAGGCTGGCACTGGCGAGCTGAAACTTCTCTGCCAAGGCTGTCACTGGTTTTTGGAAACTGCTGCAGCACAAAGAAGGCAGAGTCTTGTCCTGAAACAGGCAGAAATGAGTAGGCATGTTCACAGCAGGAGGGAAGGAGTGCTTCACTTCATTGGCAGCAGCTGCCCAGGGGATTTGGGCACAGATGAAATATACGCATTGGGTGCTAGCGTTGTTAATCCCTCAGAAATACCTTAGAATCCAACTGTTTTCTGTTTAAAGCAACAAACTGTCAGAGCTTTCTTCAGAGCTCTAGAGGAGCACCGGGCTTGAGGGCAACTCCTCACTCTGTCTGCCGCCTCCTAACCAACCAGCCTGCATCATATGATCTTTCTCAAAAATGTCAAGTCCTTTTTGGTTCATGCTTGTCCTTTGTAAATATTTATACGAACAGCTTTTGCAATCAGTCTTCCCCGTGTGGGGGCAACATCTGTTTGAGGAGAAGGGGGAACGATGAATACTTAGCTTGGGAGAATTGGATTGATGGTGATGCCCTGGGAGCATGACTCCAGATACTTTTCATCACGTTATCAGCAAAGCGGATGTGAGTTTGGCTCAGCAAAGTACTAAAAGGCCTCATTTGAGGAAAGGGAATGTGCGGTCATAACATATCACAATACAAGGTACTTGGAGATCTCTGGAATTTCCTTTATTTGCTGAGCCTCTCCATCTCAGCCACCTATTAGCAGTCATTTCTGCAAAGAATGTGCACATCCAAGCGGTGGTCCTTCTGAGCAGACAGTGGAGCAAGGTTGGACGTGGCTAGGGGTGTGACATTCCCAGTGGTTCAGCATGACGTGATAATGGCAATGTGAGTTTGGTCTGACTGGGAGTAAAGGCCCCCGGACAAGCATTCTCTGTGCATGGATAAAAGCAGAAACACTCAATGAACATATGTTAAAGATCTTCCAGGAATTCTGGAGCTAGCAACAACAAAGCAAAACAACAAGGCAACAACGAAACAACAAAAGTCCTACCAGGGAACAGAGAAATCCTGACTTATGGCTGAACTTACAAATATTTATTTTGCTTTGTTTAAGTCCAATCACGTCCAATTAATCTATTCCATAGAAATGCAACTTGGTCTTTAAGGGTAAAATTCTCTCCAAGGAGCAAATCAACCAAAGACTTCTACATCACTGAATTCCTCTCTGGGCTGTGTCGCAACAAATTTTGAAGATGCACCACCCTACAGAAGTCCAAGGATTGTCCTATCCCTTTTATTGGCTGATCAGAGCATTTAGATATGGCATTGGCTGCAATGGCAGTTAAATATAAATAGTACTTTGGCATTTTCAGGATGATCAGATTGCTGGTAACCTCTCAATTCCTCTGCTTTCTAAGATTTTACAAAAGACTGCAGTAAGCTAAGCTGCTCTAACTGAAAAAAATAAATGCAAATTTACACTGTAAACATGAGCAGAGAAAATATCACTGTGCAAGGTGGGGTTACTTTGTTCTCCAGCTGTACGTGCAATGGCTGATGGGCAACACAAACTGCAAGCTGCTGATCATCTTTGTCCATCATGGGAAGAAGCCTCATCTTTCCGCAAAGGGGAAATGGGTCTGACATGGGACTGTATAGAGTGAAATCAGAAGAATGAGAACAATGGGAACACCAAATTTCCTTTGATTCCTAGTTGTTTTCAGGTTTAGCTTCCCAGAGTAAATGCTCCTCAAATTTTTACATCTAGCAGTTATCCGAGTGGTATTTTATTGTCATTTTTTCCCAATAAAGCTGAGATTCATAGAGTCATTTCAGATTGGAAAAGACCTCTAAGATCACCAAGTTCAACCACAAACCAAACCCCACCATGCCACTAATCATGTTCCTCAGTGCCACATCTACATGTTTCTCAAACACCTCCAGAGACAGTAACTCTGCCACCTCCCTAGGCAGACCATTCCAATGCCTCACCAATTTCACTGAGATTCATACAGTTTAAAGGTAATTGTTGTAGCTGTTTGTAGCTGTGCCTCCAGGTCTCTACTAAAATGAGGCTCTCAACAGCTCATAATGAGAAGCAATCCTTGGCTTGCTGGAGTTGCAATCCAAGCTGTGTTTTCATCAGCCAAGCTTTCTGCACTGCAAAGGGATGCACAGGAAGACCGCGCATGAAGTCCAGTGTGCAAAGATAAGGTGTGTTGGAGCATTAATTTGTTTTTCTCTTTGCAAATTGTTTTCAGGTTTATTTTTAATAGCATACATTACTAAACCATAGAATCACCAAGGTTGGAAAATACCTGCAAGACCATCCAGTCCAACCATCCACCTGTCACAAATAGTTCTCACTAAACGATGTCCCTCAACACATCTAAATGTTTCCTGAACACCCCAGGGTCAGTGACTCCATCACTTCCCCAGGCAGCCCATTCCTGCACCTGACCACACTTTTGGAAAAGTGGTATTTCCTAACATCCAGCCTGAATCTCCCCTGGAACAACTTGAAGCCACTCCCTCTAGTCCTATCACCAGTTACACAAAAGAAGTGGCCAACACCTAGCTCACCACAACCTCCCTTTGGGTAGTTGTAGAGAGCAATAAGGTCTCCCCTGAGCCTCCTCTTCTCCAGAATGAACAATCTCAGTTCCCTCAGCCGTTCCTCATATGGCCTGTGTTCCAGACCCCTCACCAACTTTGTTGCCCTTCCTTGTACATGCTCCAGGGCCTCGATGTCTTTCTTGCAGTGAGGAGCGCAAAACTGAAGACAGCACTGGTGGTGCGACCTGAGTAGTGCTGAGTACAGAGGGATAATTACTTCCTAGCTCCTGCTGGCAACAACATTTCTGATACAAACCAGGATGCCACTGGCCTTCTTGGCCACCTGGGCACACTGCTGGCTCACGTTTAGCCGATCATCTACCAATAACCCCAAGTGTGTTTCCTCTACCCAGTCTTCCAACCACTCTGCCCCAAGCCTGTAATGTTGCCTGGAGCTGCTCTGACCAAAGTGCAAGACCCAGAACTATCCAGTCCTCATTTCAATGCAAAGTCATGAATTACACTTGTGGCCACCTGAATGAGTAAACACATGGGCCATCAGTGCACATGATGAAGAAATAAGTAACTCTTTGATAGTCTAGTATATAAGCAGTCAGCAGTACAGTGCAAAGGAAAATGCCTGAAAGCAGGTGTTCACTTCATTGAAACAGGGGCAACAAATGGGTAACGGGTTTATCCCTAAAATGAATAACTGGATATATCTGTGCACAGATGCAAGCTTCCATGCTGTGGACTCTGTTTTTCCTCTACTGTTCACTATGAGAAATATACTGAGTCTCTGGAGCATGTCCAGAGAAGGACAACAAAGCTGTGAATGATCTGGAGCACAAGTCTTATGAGAAACAGCTGAGGGAAGTGGGATTGTTCGTTCTGGAGAAGAGGAGGCTCATAGGAGACCTTATCACCTTATCAATTCCTGAAAGGAGGTTGTGGCACAGTGGAGGTTGGTCTCTTCTCCTGGGTAAAAGTGGTAGGACTGGAGGGAATGCTCTTAAGTTGCAATAGAGGAGGTTCAGGTTGGATATTAGGAAAAAAAATATTCTCCAAAAGAGTGTTCAAGCACTGGAACAGGAGACCCAAGGAGGTGACTGAATCACCATTCCTGGAGGATTCTATGACCCTATGATTCTATGATTCTATGCTCTGGCAGTGAAATGAATAGTGCTACTCTGTGATCAGCAGAATGAGGCATCACCACATTGTCACCATAAGGCAAGACAGAGCCTCGGTCTTGATGGAAAACCAGAATAAACAAGAGCAAAGGCTGTCACAGGCAGTGCTACCATCAGTGTAGATCAAAAACAACTGCTGGGATACATAGAGTGGCTGGGGGTGAAGCCAGGTACCAGTGTTTTTTCTGTACAGTGAAGGTGTGTTCTTCATGGGGAAGTACACAAAATGCTGCTTCTTTGAAGGTACTGCCTTGTAAATTGGGCCTGCAGGGTGGATCATGGTTGGAGGCCTCTCTAGTTAGATACAGATTTTGCAGCATGCATCAAAGCCTAATTTGGAAGCAAATAAACCAGGTGTGCTTCTGCCACCTGCAGTATTGTAACTTACAAGTAGGGTACACAGACCAGTTTATAACTCCTGCGCCTTTTTTTTTTTTTCTTCTGAATAATCAGAATGAATGACTGTTTTTTAAAACCCTCTAGGAAACACAGTCCTAACAAAACCTCTCTCATGTCAGTTGCAGGTTTTCAGGAGCACTTGGGCTGGACCTTACTCTCAGCCATCTGAACAAGCCTCTGATCTCCTCCCAGTATTTCTACACTTGCTGAGTTCTGATGCCTGACTCCAAAGTATTCTCCCTTCCTTCTTTTCATATTTTGGGGGTACTAGGAAATCTAAGATACCCATTCATTTCTTGCTGTAGTCATACTACAGGTTTTTTCTGGAATATTTCAGCTCAAAGGATCTGATCACGCTGACCAAGGCTGATCTAATCTGGTCTCCTGTTTTGCAGTGGGGTGAAATTATGTAGCATAATGCAGTGTGATTACTGCAGTGACATAAATACTGTAATAAAAGGGGAAGACCCATTGTGATGCAGCTAGCTAACTGTGCACCAGTGTGTAAGGCATAGAGGGTGAGGAAATTCTTTCTCAGCCATTGTAAGTGGTGAGCAGAGTGAAATAATGAAATTTTACAGGAACAATTGACTATAAAGAACATAAGATTATTCCACCACTGTCCATCTTATCTGTTATCATAGACTGCAGTGTCACTTCTGTAGCAACACTATCACCCATCAGTCATGATGGCCTCTTGCAGTGCTGGGGTTCAAAGTCAGATTCTGCAGAGAGGAAAAGGACTTCCTTCATAGCTGCCTATGTCACCTTCAGGACATTGCAAACTTCTTTTCATCAACTTATTCGGTATTTTCTTATTCTTTATTCCCATGTCAAGGTAAAAGAGAGAAATTCACTCATTATTCTTGGGCCATTTGTGGTGCAGAACAGCTCACTCATCATCTTACCCAATGGGGCTCTATCTGCAGTGTCTCATTCGCCACCACAACACCAAGTGTTTGATGATGTTCCCCAGCCTCTAGTGTCAGCCTTACAGACTCAGAACACCATCAGGGGAGTGCAGGCTGCAGGGTCAGTGCTTGATTTCCTCCTCTTTAAAGCAACTAAAACTAAAACCAAGGAAGAGCACAATTATGCTTTGTGTGTCAGATTGAAAAAGGGTTTTCACTGTTGGGCTGTTATGACTTGTTCTTATTGCTTGTTATTTTGGACTGCAGAGAAGCCAGAGAAAGGAAGCAAGATGTTACAGACATGACATGAGGAAAATCCAGTTTCGTGTCAAACATACAGCATCTAGTGCTTTGAGTGGAAGACTTCTGGGCACAGCGGAGATAAATTTATCCACATGACTTGTACTCAGAGCACTGCAGATACCTGCTCACCCATTCCTATGGCATCTCAGAAAGGCAGCAGCATGTTTCTGGGGTGGGACAGGATCTAGGAGGTGTTATGAGACACAGGTGTTACATGAGGAAGCATATAGGTGTCAGAAGGATCTGCCCCTATGCAGCAGCTTGTGTACAATGTGCAGTATCTTGGGGGCTTCAGCTATATGCATTAAATACAAGGCATCAAATTCTATTCCAAGTTAACCCCAGGCAACCCCACTGACGTCAATGGAGTGTAACTGAGAGCAGAAGGTTGCCTGTGATCTTCATTTCTCAGGAGTTCACCTGCTGCTCATTTGAAGCAGTAATCCTTGGTGACATCCCATTCAGTTCTATGGGAAAGAGGTTTGAAATGTGGAGACCAGGTCTCGCTGTGAACTCTACCTAACGTGGCGTTTATGGCTGCAGTAGTTTCTATTAGTGCCATGTATATCTGTGACCACAATCTCACTGGCTGTCATATAAGAGCCGATAATTATTGTTTGAAAGCACCACAATCACCAGGACAGCATGTTTGGATATGTCCCATTGGGCAAATGTCAGGTTTTTAGCTGAAAGTCACATCCAACACATTCAGCCTATTGAACAGCAGTCACTGCCATTGCGATATCCACCTGAATGACTGGTGTGAGACAGGAAGCAGGAGTAGAACAAAAGACACTGGCCCCAGGAAAGTGTCCTTAGCAATGCACTGCTTCCCTCAGATGATGGGTATTCCTGCTTCCTGGAGGAACCACAGGGGTTCACTGTGCCCCAGCAGCAGAACCATGCTTGCACAGCTACCTAAAGCTTTTGCAGCCCTGTACCCCTGACTGTGGGGCACAGAGGGTGTTCACAGAGGGGATGGCCAAGGGAAGATACACATTAGGGTTAAGTGTATGATTTGGCTCATGCCTGGCAAGCCTAGGGAAGACTAGACACTGAGAGGAAATTTCTGCAGGCTCTGCATTGCAGGTGACATTTGCAAGCATCCATGCGATGTCATGCTGTCCTGAACCACATTAGGGTGATCAAAGGACTGGAGCACCTCTACTAGGAAAACAGGCTGAGGGAGCTGGGCTTGTTCAGGCCAGAGAAGGGAAGGGTCTAGGAAGGCTTGATTATTGTCTTTCAGTATCTAAAGGGGCCTACAAGAAAGCTGTGGTAGGATACTATATCAGGGATTGTAGTGATAGGACAAGGCAGTATGGTTTTAAACTAAAAGGGAGATACAGAGCAGATAAAGGAAAACAGTCTTCACTTGGAGGGTGGTGAGGCCCTGGCACAGGTTGCCCATAGAAGCTGTGGTTGTCTCATCCTTGGAGGTGCCCAATGCCAGGCCGAACGGGGCCCTGGGCAGCCTGATCTGTTGGGTGGCAACTCTGCCCATGGCAGGGTATTGGAACCAGATGATCATTAAGGTCGTTTCCAATCCAAGCCGTTCTATCATTCTCTGATAAGATCTGGTTCAAAGCAATGACAGAAACTGGATTAGTAATTTTAACTTGTGAATTTGACCTGAGGCTCCCTTTCCTTCCTGTTGTCAACGAATCACCAGCAACCTTGTTTGAAGCAAGGGTTTATGGTCTGTGGACCTGGCCTTGCAGCCCAAGAGCTTGGTCAGCACGTTGTCCTTCTGATGTTGAAGATACTGTGAACAACTAATGAATGGTGGACCAGCAGTACAGCTGGACTGGAGATAATGCAGATGGGGAGCAAGAGGTTGCACCAAAATCTAACATGATATTGTTTTGTTTCAAATTGTATTACATGCAACATTCAATCTATAGGTGAAAGGGCGTCAAAGGAAAGACTTTTCTTTATGTTGTGAAAGGACAGTCTTAAAATACTTCACCTCACAAACCTTAGAGCATGGAAGCCACCCTGAATAATACCGCAAGATGCTGAGACTCAGAAGGTGGCCTCAGAACTATCCTGAGAGCCACAGCATATGCTCTGGTGCATCACTGATATGCTGCCCCCTGATGTGCACGCATCCTGCCTCCCCTCCATCTCCTCTACCCCTACCAGCTAGAAAGGAGCTTTCTGGATAACACTTCAGCATGTTCACACCCTGCACCACTTGGCCCTACCAGCAGCAGATTTGCTGAAGACAGGTAGACACAAGGAGATAAGTGGAAACTCACACAGATTTTGCTAAATAGATGTTCTAGGAATGGTAGAGTGCTTGAACATCTCTGCAGCAGCAACCAAAGCTCTGCTCTGTTCTAGCCATTACACTTGATAAGTGCTACCAAGCTCTGATCCCCAAAACAGATTGAGACCAGTCATTTGTAAATGTCACCTTCCACAGCAAACTTTGCCTGGAGAGTTTTCATAATAGTTGCCTTTTCTTCCAAAAGAGTGATAGCTCATGAGTGTCTGGGTTAATAAAAAGTGCACTGGGCCAAAGTCATTTCCAAGGTGTCTCTTCTGACTGCAGCAGGCATACACTGGGGCTGGATTTTCCCCTCCCCACTGGAAATCCCACATTTCCCAACACTGGGAGACAAATTCCTACTGGTGTCAAGAAGACTGTTGAGGATGCAAAGCAGAAAAGGAAGGATGGGCTCAGATTTCCACAGAATGTCTGCAGACTTCCAGCTGGTGTAAATTGTTATGATTCCCTTGGCAATAGTGGAGCTGTGCCAGTTTGCCCTTGCTGTAGAACTGGGTCTGTGTTTCAGACTCGAATAGCATCACTGAGACTTCAGCTGCTTGTCTTATCCGTGCATCAGAAGCCCTCCATGCAGCTGCTATGGTCTGTATGCCATTTGGCTCTCCCAGCTGAACAAGAAGTATTTTACCCCAATGAGGCATTTTAAATTAAACCTCCATGAGACTTACGTCACAGAAGTGGTGTAGCAACTAAAAGGCAGCTCTAAGTGGATGTATCCTCTTGGATGTATAACCAAATCATACCAGGAGACAGATTCTGCAATTTGAATGTGAAGTTTCTACTGAAAGTCTGAATCTTTTGTACCAACTTACTTATTCTCCCAAGTGTGGCAAGATGTCATTGCTATTCACCAGTATGTAATAGCAAACATCACTGAAGTATAAAGGTAGGGACCAGGCCACATCTCCAGGCCACATCCCCACATCCCCCATCCTCCCCCAGACAAGGAAGTCACTTCTCAACCGTGGCAAAGACCATAGTAAACCCCAAAACGTTATCCAAAAGGGAGAAAGAACTGGACAAACTCTTAAGCAGGTTCTGTTGTGGTAGGACAAGGAAAAACAGTTTCAAACTAAAAGAGGGGAAATTTAGATTGGATATAAAGGGGAGGCTTTTTACACTAAGGGTGGTGAGGCACTGGCACAGGCTGCCCAGAGAAGTGGTGGATTCCTCATCCCTGGAGACAATCAAGGTCAGGTTGGACCCAGCTCTGAGCACCTGGTGGAACTGTAGGTGTCCCTGTTCATTGCAGGGGGTTTGGACTAGATGACTTTTAAGGGTCCCTTTCAACTCAAATGGTTCTGTGGTTCATGCCCAGCTAGGACTGGCAGTTACTAGGCAACCATTTACACTGCTTTGCTTCCCAGCACACCCTCGCTCTGAGGACTGTGGCTACCAGTGCCAGCAGAAGGGTGGCCTTGCCAAGTTCACCCCATGCTATGCGCTGATCACATTAAACATCCCAGCTCTGGTAGCCTGGAGTTTAGGGTATAAATTCAAGGTGTCACACTTCTGTTGTCATCATTCTGTCCAGCTCTCTCCTGTGCAGGGAAAAGCATTGCACAGTCCATTGCAACATAACCTGCCAACACTGCTCAACAGTCAGACAACAGGGCATGTTTTTTCTCCCAGGAGCCACCTCTGAGTAAGCAGAACACATTCCCACCATGATGAGAAAACTTCCTGCACCAGCCAATGGATGAATCGGCTGTGCAGTTAGGGGAGCACATGAGATGACTGCACAGAGTCAAGGCGTGCACATGGGTGCTCCACAGTCCATATGTCTGTGCTTTCAGATGCTGGAATAAGAAAGATCCTTCCCATTGCTGGTGGAATTTGTATCTTAAACAAAGTTTCTTCAAGGAAATGGTGCCAGAAGTGATATATTGAGCCACACTTTTCTCTATTTATTTTTTTTCCTTCTTTTTTTCCATATGCAGATGAGAAGGATTTTGAAACTGTAAACCTGCTGTAGGACATTTGTTACAGCACCTCCAACAGCAGATGCATAACAGAGCTCCCTGGGGCTTGCTCCTGGAATGTCAGAAAGACACGACAGAGCTGCAGCATTCAAAACACTCAGGGAAAGAAAAATCCCTGAATTAGGCAATGCTGTCAGAGTAAGGAAATAAAAAATCAAGCTCAAAAGTTGAACAAGAGTTGCACTTTTGAAAATACACTACGGTGTCCCTCAGGCATTCAAAAATCATGAGTCAGGTCTTTAAAAAGTTATAGCTGGCTTAAATATGATGGCTGGGGGGAGGTGCTAGCAACTTCATATTGACTACATTGTTAAGGATCACATTTCCAAGTTGTACTGGAAAAACTGGAAAACGAACTTTATTTTGTAATAAAAGAAGAGATTCTTACATAATTGTACTGCTCTGGGGGCTGAAGCATTAAGAGAAACTTCAGATTATGTGATAAAATCCCAAAGGCTGGAAATACTGGAGCAGATTCTAACTTGTGTAGTGCTGGCAATAGGTCTGGGACCTGAGTAAGCAGCCCACATCTAAGATTAGACTGCTCCAGTGGATGGATTCACAGCCATCCTTGTTCCAGGATGCATTCTTGGGATGATGCTGACCATCAGAAATACCTGGAACATTATAGACCTGTTCTAGTCAATGGAAAAAGTCTCTCCGAATGGGAAAAAAAAGAAAACTCAGAGGGGTTGAATTCTACAATGACAAATTAACCAGCACAGCAAAGCACAGTGTTTCAAAGGGCCTTCTGAGATTTTTCAAGCTTTACTTGGGAAGAAGGAGTCTCACTGTACTTCAAGAAATGCATGTGGTTCCTCTCATTCTTGTCCCCCGTGTATCACATTCTGGCAACACTCATATGTAAGATGAGGTTTGATATTTATTAATTTTCTAACAATCTGGCTTTTAGGGGTGACAAAAAAAGGTGAGTTTCAAAAACAAGAATTCTCTGCTCCTGGCCCTTTCACTGGGAGCCCAGGCCTCCCAGCACAGATGGGAGCTCATCTCATCAGTCTGTTTTTGGAGTTGGGAGACAGCATGGCAGCTCCAGGGCGCCACCGAGACAGCGTATAGTGGACATAGGACAAGTTCCTGGTTCTTTAAGATGCCACTGTGCATTTTGCATGGGGAAAAGAAAGTTCTATATTTGGCTGAGGATGATTCCCTATTTGACAACACTTCCATATTTGAGAAGCACTGACTATCCTATTCTCCACATCTTCTTTTCTGCAACACAGGTAGCTGTAATCATCTGACAGACCTTTCATTCAGTAATTCTTAGTTAATTACCACGTGTCACATCTTTTTTTCTGGAAAACTCACAGCATGTTTTTCAGAATGTGTACACCAACATTTCCAGCAAGTGCTGGAAGTTTCATTATAATTCCTTTGCCAAGCTATGCTGCATCTGGCCATGGCTCTGTTACAGAAGATGGAGTACCATATTCATTTGATAAGAAAAGGGACTCAGTTCTTTCTCATCATGCTTTGCCCTTAAAAGCAAAGGTGCTGCCAGTACAGCACTCTGTGCTGAAGCCATTGCCATCTGCTGCTCTCTGCCTGTAGAAGCACAATCTCTCCTGTGTGGCTGCTATCTGAGCAACTGTGGTAATGTCTAGACTCTCCTCACCCTCACATGAGCTCTGAGGACACAGGCTTTGCCCAACCCGAGTTCCCATGAAGCCTGATAAAAGATTTGTGGCCCTTCAGTTGTTCCAGACAAGACCTTATGTCTATCAGCCCTTTCTCCGGCTACAGGAGACAGGGAAGGGGAAGTAATGAGTCCTAAAAGACATATAGTTGGCCAGGGGTGCTAGGGGAAGTATAAATGTGCACCAAAAGATGAAGGCATTTAGCAGATTAGAGATATGTCTCATAGAATCATAGAATATCCCAAGCTGGAAAGGAGTCTTAAGGATCATACAGTCCAACCCACAGACCAAGGAGGGCCATGCTAATAGATGGGTTGGTGGTAGGAGATGTCTGGCTGAGCAAGACTTGATCTGGCTACCTGACCACACCAGGGTATACTGCTCGTTGTGTGACAAAATAGCCTCCCTGTCATACAAGCAGTCTTACCTAGGCCTTCCCACCAGCTGATATCACACCTCACATTTCCAATGTTGCCTACACAGGGAAAGGTCAGAAGTTCATGTTGAACACTACTGTCAAAAGAGCAGCTTAATCTCTTTTCAGCCAAAATACAGCAAGAGATGAAGGGTCTTCCTTTGTTTGACAGAACCACAGAATCATTAAAGTTGGAAAAGACCACTAAGATCAGCAAGTCCAACCACCAACAAATTCCCACCATGCCCATAACTCATTTACCTCAGTGCCACCTCCACACACTTCTCAGACACCTCCAGGGAGGGTGGCTCCACCACTTCCCTACCTACAAGTTGAAAAGTACAACACAGGCATCTCAGGATGAGAAAGCAAGGGCCAATCAAGGGCATCTGAGGTCAATAGAGAGTCCATTAGATCAAAAGCAACAACATTCATAGTGCCTTTCTAGCCATCCTTCTGCTGGCAGTCTGATGCTCCCCTTCTACTACAGCCAATGAGCACAGTAACACTCTATAAACCCTTGTTCAGATATGGAGTCATTAATCTGTAAGTATCTATGTCAGCCAGTTGGCACTGGCAGAGAAGTGCCTGTGCAGCCAAAGAAGCAGTGACTAAGTTTTGCCAAAATAACAGCTTATCCACTCATTATCCATAGCTTATCTACATTTTAGTGCTGGACAGAAAGCAGGGAATTAGAAATCACCCCAGAATCCCCTGGCCGCTGCTCTCTAAGGTGTGAGAGCACCTCTGTAATGGTACGCAGTATCTGTGAGACAGCGGAGCCAAAGGTCATGGTGAGTGCCCATCACATGATGGAGCAGCACTGAGTACTGAGATTTTAACCCTGACAGAACGAGTTGGTAAACTGGAAGCCAATATGGGCGGCTTGTTCCTGCTGTTGGATTTTCTGGGGGCCAGCCTTCCCACAAGAAGTATAGCCACAAGGGCACAAAGACCAGCAGTGCTGCCCAGGATTAGAAGATCTGTACTGCATACAAAGTAGTACTCACAGTAAGCAAACCCTGGCGCTTGGGCAATGGGGTATAATTGTGGATAGGTCTAAAACAAATGCCAAAACATTCTGGAGATGCATCTTACATTCATTATCAGCATATTCAAAAAGTTAAGAAATAAGTGTTATTAAAAAGTGCTATTTGTAAGTGGATTATGAAGATCTGCTCCACTTCTTTTGCAGAGATATACATTAATGTCTAAAGGCTTTGAATTACAACAGAAAGTAATTTAGAGAAGCTTTTCCTGCATATGCATTTCTATACGCTGAATATTGGTCCTGTACATCCTCACACATGGAATTGGCAGTGAAGAAAAATGTAAGGAAAGTCTCCTCATTTGATTGCCTCCTCAGCTGGATTCTAGTCAAGTCTTCAGATAATCTTTCCTTAATACTGTGTGAAGTGTGTGATCTGATCTAAAAGCTATTACTTTTTGCAAGTCAGATAATAGGGACCATTGAGCGCTGCCAAGTTAAACTCTCCCAAACACCAGGAAAAATAAGAAAGGCCTTAAAAAGAAAAATGCAGTCTGGAACTAATTCCCAGGAGATTTTTGGCACACTAAGCCTCTGTTAGATTCAATGTACTGATAATTCTTAGGAGTCGGCCATGGATAATGGTCCTTTGATTTAATTATAGTCTGATTCATGGTAGTTCAAATCTAGCTGAAACTGAGCTACTCAGACATCTGCAGTGGGGTTTTGGTTTGAAGAAATGCAACAAGAATGGGATTCTGTGGTGTGGTGTCCATTTGTTGATATGAATAATACCCTTACTTGGTACAAAATGCAACATGCCTTGTGGTTTGGTTTCAAAACTTAACCCCTGGCAGCAGCAAGTGTGAACTGAAGTTCAGCACTGAAGTGACTCACTCTGAGCACTGCAGTAAGGCAGCACTTCAAGCACACATCTGAAATTGTATGTCCTGCCTCATTCAGCCGGACATTTTTGTGGTTGATGGTATCTTCATTTCTAGAGATAGAAGTACAAGCAGCCCATGAGCCAGTGCATTGGGGAACTGCAAGTCATGGAACCAAATACCATTTCAAGGAAGTCTGATGACACGTTTCAGAGGTTGCCACCAAGTCAAAAGTAGGTGAGAAGTTAAATTGTGCAATAAGATCATTTTGGGAGGAAAATCCTCCAAATCCATTATACTCCCAGAGAGCAGGACACATAGTTCCAAAGGAATCAAGCATGAGCTTCGTGAAGATATTTCATAGGGAGCTCTGAAGTTTGGTCCCATTTTTGTCCTGAGTTGAGGACTGCAGCCTTTTAGAAATAGTGTTCTATGACATGAAGTCTGGTGGGAGTTATAAATTTATATTTGGAACAAGCATTCTTAAAACCCTACAGTAGTCCCACACTAGAGCTCCAATTCTCTGCCTAAAAGCACTGCCTAGAAACAACCATAGGATCAAAGGATCATTAAGGCTAGAAAAGACCTCTAAGATCATCTAGTCCAATCGTCAGCCCATTTCCACCATACCCACTGACCCACGTCAGTCAGTGTCACATCTCCACATTTCTTGAACACCTCCAGGGACAGTGACACCATCACCTCCCTGGCCAATATGTTCCAATGCCTGACCACTCTTTCAGAGAATAAATTTTTCCTGATTTCCAACCTGAACCTCTCCTGATGCATCTTGTGGCCACTTCCTCTCATCCTATTGCCATTTAGAGAAGAGGTTGACCTTCATCTCCATCTGAAGACTGGATAACATTGAGGCTCTTGGGATACAAAAATTAAATCAGAACTCTTGAGATATTGATTTGAGGACGTTTTGTGTCAGTACTGGTCATTATTACAAAGTTCCATGAAGAAAAGTATTTTTTCCTATGACAACTTCTTTGTCAGGGCATGTTCTGTTTGATGTCTTGTTGAACAATACCAGATACTCTGGTATGAAACCACAAGAAAATCTGTCTGCAGGATGCTGCAGATAATGCTCTTCCTTGCGGCTGCAGAACCAGAGTACTGGTAGCACATACAACTGTGAGAGATGAAAGCAATTCAACATGTGCAACAGGAGAGGAAAAAAATCTTGACTGTTGGGACACCAGTTCCTATATTAACAGTAAGAGGGACGATAAGGAGAATCTGCATCCTTTACTTGTTGTAGCAGGAACATGACCACTGAGGAAAAAGGCTGAGGTTCTCCGTGCCTTCTTTGTTTCTCTCTTTAATAGTCAGACCAGTTATCCTCAGGGTACTCTGTCACCTGACCTGGAAGTCTGAGATGGGGAGCAGAATAAGCCCACTACTATTCAGGTGGAAACAGGTTGAGACCTGCTACTCTACCTGGACTCTCAGAAGTCCGTGGGGCCAGATTAGATCCACCCAAGGGTGCTGAGGGAACTGGCAGTTCTGACTGCCAAGCCAATTTCCACCATCTATCAGTGTTCCTCATCAATCGGAGAAGGTCCAGAAGACCTCCAGCTTGCCAATATGACTCCCATCTACAAGAATGGTCGCAAGGAGGATTTGGAGCATGACAGGCCTGTCAGCCTGACCTTGGTGCCAGGGAAGGTTGTGGGACAGATCATCTTGACTGAGATTACACAGCATGTGCAAGACAACAGATGGACAAGGCTCAGTCAACATGGGTTCACGAAGGGCAGCTTCTGCTTGATCAACCTGATTTCTTTCTATGGTCAAGTAGCCAACCCGGTGGATGACAGAAAGGCTGTTGATGCGGTCTTCCTAGACTTCAGCATAGCCTTTGACCCTGTTTCCCACAGAATTCACCTGGGGAAGCTGGCAGCCTGTGGCTTGGACAGATACACTCTTTACTGGGTAAAGAACTGGCTGGAGCGCTGGGCCCAGAGCATGATGATAAATGGAGATAAATTCAGCTGGTGACTGGTCACAAGTGGTGTTCCCCAAGGGTCGGTACTGGTGTCTGCCAGTTTAGTTGTCAGTGGTCAAGTGCTAGAATGGGCTGTCCAGAGATGCTATTGAGACACTGTCCCTGAAGTTATACAAGAAATGTGCAGATACTAAGGAACATGATTTAGTGGGCAATATTGGTGGTAGGTGGATGCCTGGACTAGATGATCTTAGAGGTCTTTTCCAAACTTAATGATTCTGTGATTCCTCCCTGCCAGTCTGCCATGACAAAGGCACACATGTCCATCTGAAGAAAGTCACTGCACTGATCAGGGCTGGACAGACCTTGCTGGTGTTTCTGCTCCTTCCACCTCTGCCTGCAGCCTGGCTTGCAGAGCAAGGCTGTGGTCTTTTGACACTGGACACAATGCTGCTGCCAAAAACCTTGCACAAGACCTCAATGGGGTTTTTCATGAGCTGCTTTCAGATCTGCCTTCCTCCCCAATTTCCTCCACAAGGCATGATTCTGTCATGGGCAGGAAAAAAGTCCATTCTTTCAGAAGTGGATAATCTGGTTTGTTTCTATATTGGTGTTTATTTTGTGACAGTGTAACAAAGCCTGTAAATGTTGTTAAGCCAGAGTCAGTATTAGCAATGGAAATAATTACTACCGCTTTAACTGACGTTTTGTTGATGTTACTGTAGCACTGTCTCATGAGTCATGACAGGATGGAAATTAATTTGTCACTGCTGTAGGTCTCTTTCTCTTTACTATAAAGCCAGTTTCTCTTCTTACATTCATCTAATCGAGTGTCTGTAACAGAACTAATAAACCAAGAACATGCTTGAACATCCTTGTACGTGCTGCTGACTCCGTGGCCAAGGCATTTTAAATGTCATTTAGTTTAGGTAATGGAAGAGTTGTGTGAAAACTGAGGCCCCAGTGAAGGCACCTCTGAAATTCACAGAAAGGCTCTGGACTCCTTCAAGCCAGGAAAAGGTGTGTTTCTGTAGTTTTCTTAAAGAAGTTTCCTTCTGAGGGTTTTGGGATATAGAAGATGTGCCTGCTCAAAAGCTGAACTCATTTTCTACAGTTCACAGCAAAGCAAGCTGTCCTCTGTCCAAATTACCTGCCTTGTGACAGTACATGGTGCTCACAGGGTTCTCTGCAGCAGTTGTTCACACCTTTACATCTCCTCCAGGATCACTTCCTCTTGTGATTCAGTGGCTTCTTGATGAAAAGTTAAAGCACAGCAGGGTAATTAAAAGAAGAAGCAAAAAGCAAGATACATATACTCTTTGGTGATCACAGGAGGTCCTTGGAATGGTTGGGGCTGGAGCACAGGGCATGTGAGGGAAGGCAGAGGGTACTGGGCTGGTTTCAGTTTGCTGAAGTCAGGGATCATGGCCCACGGGGAAGCAACAGAGCACTGGGAATGGGACCACAGCACCAGGTTGCACTGGGGATGCCCTGTGTCCTGCCACAGAACCGTGCACACTTGGACTCTTGATATTTTCAATACTCCTACCCCTGAGGGTCTGTGCTCCCCTGATCTCCTGGTGTGGGGATCTGCCTCTCCTGGAGATTCCCCTGGAGCCCAAGAGCAGGCACAGTCCCTTCTCCCAGTGAGAGGATGTGAGGTGATGGCCTCTAATTGTGCCACAGGAGACTCAGGCTGGATATTGGGAAAAATTTGTTCTCCAAAAGAGTGGTCAGGCTCTGGAACAATGTGCCCACGGAGCTGATGGGATCATCGTCCCTGGAGGTGCTCAGAAACATGTAGATGTGACACTAAGGGACATGATTTGGTGGGGAAATATTGGTGGTAGGTGGACAGTTGGACAGGATGATCTTAGAGGACTGTGGGGTCTCCAGCCTAAGAAATACTCAATGTTTGACTGCACAAGGCAGAGCAATGTGCTCTAACAGGAAATGCCTTGCAGAGGGTGTTGAACAGCCAGAGGTTCCTTCCCACCTTAGCTGTTCCTTGAGTTAATGAACCCTTTGGAAGGTTGGTTATTTTGTTCACTTGTGTGAAGACCAGGCTTCTACTTCCAGTTCACATTCTCTGCTCTGGATTTAGCAAACTCCCAGTGTTTCAAAATCACAAGGTCTTTTTATTCTTCTTTATTTAAAAAATAAGAAATCCAACAGGAGAAAATAGGTAGATTCTCTGGGGAAAAAAATAAAAAAATAAAAAATAAATACATTGAAAATCCCTTTTCACTTTTATTTTGCCCCGAGTAGGGAATTCACTCTATTTGTGCACCCATTTTGCCATTATACACGGATGTGTTTGGCCCTTTGGGCAGTACACCCAAACTTCAGCAGCTTGCTCAGTTCTCAGACAGTGGCATAACCTACACTTCCCAGGGTGGATTATTCTTGAGCCAGCTGCAAACTTCACTGACTTCATCTGGCACTCTCCAGGTTTGCTTCCAAACTCTCCTTTTAAAGGTGAATAAGGAGAGGTGCCAGAGCCAAACTGTTTCTACTGACGAGCTGTTTCTCATTTACAGAGCTCAAAGAAGCCTTTCTCTGCTGTTAAATGACTTTATTTTATATATTAAATTTAGCCCTCACTGAAAGTTGAATTTGTTGTAAGTCAGAGAAGCCTATTTTGTGAAGTTTTGTGATGCTTTTAATGTCTGAAAGTGACGCAGTCAGAAAAGCTGGAAGAAATTATACTTGTGATGAAAAATGACTTTTTTTGAAAACAGACTCCAACAGTGAGGTCTGAAGAAGCCCGAGGCTCTCGGCCACATGTGCAGGAATCTAGCTTTGTCCCTGGGAAAGTATGTCTGCTTTCTGCAACGAGCAATGAACCATAACCAACAGCAGCCCTGCACTGTACTTCAAGGGCAAGACATTAGCCCACAGCACACCTCCGTCTGCTCCCCTCACTCAGGTTTGGGCACTGCTCCATAGCCCTGGCACCTCTGGGAAGAGGATTGATCACTCTCATGGCCACTTGCATCCACCCGTGAAAGAGCATGTGGACATAGGAAACGTCAGACCTCCTTTCATTGCTTCAAACACATACTTTAACACACAAATGTTTCATTACCCCAGGATGTGCTTTGACAATGCACAGAGGAAATAACAGTAGGCTTTCCATCTCTGCAAATTCCATATTTTCAGGTGAAATTTCAGCTCTTGAAACCAGATCCTATTGTAAAACTCCTTCCAAAGGGCTTCCTGTGAGACTGATGCATATTCCATAAGCTGTGAAACAATACAATATCCCCCTCGTGACATGAATAAACCACACTATTCCCCTCCTCACACCATGGGTGTCTGTTTTTTAGCCATGCGGCAGTACAGGCGCATACTTAAGACCTGAGAAAACACAGAACATTGATTGTTAGCACGGTGTATTGATGGACAATGAGGCTCTCTCTTCTACCAGACAGAGTAGATTTGTGAGAGAAGGACTGGAGGAGAAGAAGACCGACTGGAACATGAACCTATGAGGCTGATGGCTTGGTTTGATGTCCTGTCCCAGCAGCAGTTCTGTTAAACACTGTTCTGTTGGAAGACATTTTGACCTGGAGGGTTGTTTCCAAAACTGCTCAAGATTTCTCTAACCGCTGCCTGAGAGAAGTGTGACCGCAATGTTAGGATATTATCCACAGCTTTCATAGCACCCACAAATTAAGACCAGAAAGGAATTTTCTTAAATTGACTGAACAAGATGCCAAGTAGTAGATAGAAAACTTGAAAGGCAGTTGTATCCTGGCTGTTTCGTGTCTCTTCCTCCATCCTTCAGACCTTTGGTCTCTTGACACTTGGATTTCATGGCAAACACCTGCATTTTGTTTCCCAAATGAATGGATCTAGCAAAACAGCTCATTGAAAAAGTGGAGGAAAGCTGAAAAGTTATTTCTGTAGACGGTGCATTTCAGCATCTGGATACATCACAGGTCAAATGCTGCGTTACTGTGACGATGGAAGCTGACAGTGTGCCTCCACAAACACATGAATATTTGCTTAACTAAGCAAAATGAAGAAAAAAAAAAAAAAAACCCTATATTCTTCAGAGGATTTCTGTTGGCTTTGTCTGGACTGCTACAAAGAGTTTTAAGACAAACAGGACTTGACTCCTGATGGATTTTTTTGGTGATACATCATCTTACTTTCCTCGGATATAGAGAGGTTTAGTCACTTATTTTAGCATCAAACAGTCAAGCTGAGCCCAGTTCAGCCAGACATTTCCTAAAATTCGTAAGGTGTCCTCTTGTTACAGAGGCTTTTCTTTTTCTTGGGCTTACAGATGCTTTCATTGAATTACATTTTGAAAGCCTTCTAGTGTATGATTCCCATCAAGGACAGCACTCTTGCAATTATGACAAGGCAAATAAGTCCTATTTGTCACCTTTGATCTGATTACCTTAGAAAATTTTCTCCTGATACATGGATAAGTTCCAAGATTGTCTTTATTGCTTCTTTAAGCTGCCTGTAATTGAGCAGGTTGTTCTTTTTGACTATCACTTCTTGGTTTCTTTGAAACACTTGTTTTGGATGTTGTTATCAGCACTGATTTATGAGATGGGGGGGTGCCCATTCATGAGCAATTGCATGGAGATTACTGACCCAAAGGCCAGCAAACACATGTCAATTGCTAACAATATGCCACCTCTAAAATCTGAGACATGAAAGCTAGAAATCTGGAGGCCATGAATACTTTCAGTAAAGACTAGCCCTGATTTTTGGCCCTTCTGTTTTTTATTTACATCCAGCCCTTTCATTGAGCGTGAACTATAAAGGGGGGGGGGGAAAGGGTTGTATTTGGGAAACAGGATGGTCACTGCCTGACATCATCCATGAGCAAAACACAGGTACAGGCATTCTAGTTGTTTTCCTGTGTGAATATCGATCAATTTTAATTCTCTGAAAGAATCCTTCTCCTAATCCATGTCGTATATTAAAAATTCATCCAAATATTGGCCTCTCAACGAAGTCTAAACATCTGCTCTTTAAGAGACTTCTACTCTTCTTAGAAGCCTACCTTGCACTGTTCTTTATGAGCATACTGACATCTACTGGTTACATCTGAAACTGCGCTACAAGGAAACAAAAGATTAGCTTCTGCAGCAGATATTTCATTTCTTACAAATTTCTTATTCTTTCGGGAAGGTAGACCACTGAGGGGGGAACAAACAAACAAACAAACAAACAAACAAACAAACAAAAAAGATAAGAAGCTTGAAATGCAGCAGAGTTTTTCGAGTTCAGTGTTTCCAAAGTGCTCAAACAGACTCTGAAGGGTGAAGTTTTCTAGCCCACACTTTCACAAGCCGTGGCACAATTCTGGCACAATTACCAACGGCAAAACTCAAGTTCATCTCCACCATTCACTTCTTGCATTCATATGGAGATCAGTGAAGTAATTGTCCAGGAGATGCTAATTTAATGTGACCCAGCCTTAGCCTTCTCCCCAGACCCCCGTACAGATATTTACATGTGCACCAGCGCAGACCACTGGTATGACTACATGTGCCAAGAAAATGCATTTTGTTCATGTCAGAGTACATATCCAAAAAGCTGGCTAAATCAAGACAACAGACAGCTACAACTGAGCAATGCATGAAAGCCAGGGTGCAAACGATCCCTTTTGCCAGTACCTCTCCTGAAATGCACTTTTAATAAAGTCTATGCTTGGTGTTTAGATAAAAGGTTTTTGGAGCATGGCTGCTTTTAAGAGGTTTCGGACAGAAAACTCCTGATGTGTTTTATTTAGATAACTGAAATACTCAGTCTATACCAGAAAGAAGACAGTCAGGCTTTTTATTCTTCCTTTTGTTTTTACAGTGCTCATAGTAGAGCCCTTTCTGAACTTTAATTGCTTGTTTGATAATAAAAATGCATGGATTTTTCAGTGTCTCTATTACATTGATTTACACAACCAGTAAATATACTTGGCTTTTTGATAAAGCATAGCTCAGTGTTAAAGTAGCTATGCCTTACTTTCTTGGTGTTTGTGCAACTCTATTCAAATAAATGCTGTTATTATAGTGGAAAAGAGAAGGAAGTTTGGAATGCCACTTTTTCAAAACACTGATCTCTGCATATAGGGTGGGCCACCATTACATGACGATTTCCAAGCCATGCTGTGTAAAACATTAAAAGCGTAGAACAACATCTGATTTTGAGCTCCACCTTGGCATGCGAAGTGCTATTTGATGAAAGCTGCTATGGAAAATCTTCTGGTATATAACTTCAGTTAAGAAAGCCTGTTTCAAGCTAATTTAACCCATGGTCGTATGTCATTTTCTCTTTGCCTGAATGGAGAGTGTGTTCCTCCTCAGATGCCACAGTAGTACTTTAGGCTCATGAGGAATGAGTAAAAACCACCATGACCATATCTTCCTCCTCTACAAAAACCAAAGTCAGCAGAGCCAGGACACTGCAGATGGCTGAGGAGGGCAGCTGGAACAATTCTGAGGCAGTGTTGCAGGCACTTTTTCACTAATGACCTAAAAAGGGAGGCCTGGCTAAAAGAGTCTGCAGATGCCATGCTTGGCCATGGAACTCATTGACATGCTACTGGTTTATCACAGAGGTACTCCAACTCAGACAAGTGACGTATTAGTTGCTTGCTTCGCACAAGGCATCATTTTTCTCTCACAATAATAGTCACAAGGAGTGGGAATGAGCAAAAAGCATGAAAACAAGTAAGTGAAATTATAGGGGGTGGAACATCTGAATTGTTTGAATAAAGGAGATCTGGGAGACAAAGAAAGTAAACTGTGCCATAAGCACTAGTCTGGGAAGAAAGTCTAGCAGGGGAGTTCAGGAGATTATGCTGTACAGATATGTCAGCCTTTTGGGGAGAGTGAACATCAGAGGTAGATAAACTGCCCAGTCGGCATTCAGCAATCCTCCTTTTCACAAAGAAGTCAGGCCCATTGCTGATCAGGGCATGGAAACTATTACCAAGAATGCTGACAAGGCAAAGGTTCTCATCACCACTAGAGTAGCTGGAACTATATCACAGGATCAAGTAGATAAGACAATTAGTGTGCTAGCCTTCCAACAGAGGAGGAAGGGCTTGTTTGTGGCCTCTTGAATGAGCCCAACCAATAGCAAACTGCAGGCCCTGCCAGGATCCATCCCTGGGTGTTAAGAGGAGTGGCGGACCTTTTTGCAAGGTCTCTGTCTATAATCTCTAGAAAGTCATGGAAATGAGGAGGACACCCCTGTTGGCCAGAACAGGACAAAAAGTAGACACAACTACACAAATGGCACAAAAGAGGACCCAGGAAACTCCAGGATCATTCACTTAAATCCCTGGGAAAATAGGATACAACTCTTGGGACAAGAGCTAAGTGTAGGCTGGGACCCAGCTGGATGAGGAGCAGCCTTGCTGGAAAGGGACATCGGGTTGCTTGTGGACAACAATCTGAACATGATTTAATGGTGCACTGCTGCAGGAATGCAGGCAAGTAGGATCCTGAGCTGCATCTTCAGGGACATTGCTAACAGAGAGATGATCTTCCCACTCTTCTCAGCGATTGTCGGTCCACACCTGGAGTACTTTGCCTTGTTCTGGCCCACAAAACTAGGAAAAAGGACAGACTGAAGAAAGCCCAATGTTCTGCCACAAAGGTGATCAAAGGGTTGGAGAATCTGCCTTGTGAGGAAAGACAGTGGAGTTAAGACTTCTTATCCTGAAGGAGTCATAGAAGAGACCTCATCACAGTATCCCAGTATTTAATGAATGGCTATGAAGAGGACAAAGGCTCTCACTTCATGAGGAGTCACAAGGAGGGAGGCAGTGGGAGAGGTTTCATCTTGATACAAGAAAGGTTTCAGAGCAAGAACAATTCTTTACTGAAACAACCTCCACAGGAACATGGTAGAACCCCTATTACTGGAGGTTTTCAAGATGCTTTTGGACACAGTACTAGATAGCATCATCTAAGCTACCTTTCACCACAAAAGGTTGGACCTGATCTTTTGAAGTCCCTTCCAACCTGGACTATTCTGTGATCCTATGATTCTATAACCTTTTAACAACAATTGGTATGTCTGGACACCTGGTGAGCTGCTGTGGCTGAAGGCCAAGCCTGGGAAGCCTCCAGACACCCACCATGGTGCACAGTGACTTCACCATGGGTCAAGGTGACACGCAGACAGCCACTTTGCCCTTCTCCGGCCATCTCTGCCTCCATCACTGGCACTCCAGAGAAAAGGCATTTGAAATACATAAACCCAAAAAGTGTTCATCTAGGGACAGACATATATTTCTAAATCCTCTTTCCTGCTTGACACAGGAGAAGGTAACTGGAGGGTCAGAGAGCAGGCCCACAGGATACTTCAGTACCTATATTTTAAAAATGCAACGTGTTTAAGGTCCATGATATGTTTCAAGCCCCCTACGAACAGCACATTGGTTATCAGACAAAAACTGGTGTCAAATAGTGTATTTATTACCATTTATCAAAACTCACAGGAACACTTTGTCTGAAGCCAAGCTGGCCTTCATAGTTAGTTAGGGGTGAGAACAGGTCTGGGACTCAGGCTGTAACTGTCACTCAGCTCCCTGTAGTAACATCTATTACAGTGTAGCTTAAATTGTCCCAGAGAAGAGGGACTGTTACACCTTTCATTAGTTAGAAGACACTGTCTCCCTTCCAGAAAAGTGGATTCCAGCAAGGCAGAGATAAAATTAATTTTTCAAGGTTTAAAAGCTCAACACTTTTATTGGAAAGAAAAAGCTGGATGTTGTACTTCTGGTCTTTCCTGATAATGTGCTGGATGTGCTTCCCCCAGCTCCAGCCTTTCAGAAGCTGTGAAGAGTTCTCCAAATAAGGCCCATGGCATAGACCTCAGCCTGGGCTGTGCAATGCCACAGGTCACACTGTGTCTACTGAATTTTAAGTTTTTTTGTGACAGATTTTCCTAGGAGCACAACAACTCATAGGCTTGGAGAGAAGATGTGAGCAGTGCTTTGAAGACAGGGAGGTTTCTGTCAAAACTGTGTGAGAATTCACTGTTTACAATCTGCATTTGTGCTTGTCATAAAATCCACATCAGCCCCTCCTCCCAGCTCTCCTCCTCAGTCTGGCCAAACCTTAATGGTGCCCACACAGGGGAGGCCTTGGCAGGACACGTGGCCACCCACGGGAAGGTGGCTGCGGGTGGGCCCCTTGGATCTGACTGAAAGGCACATTTTGTGTCAGAGAGAGTAATAAGCAAATGTCAGGCTGTCAGCCCCAGCCAGAAGGAAGGCCTGTGGGGAGCTGGTACATTGCTGGGCAAGGAGGAGACCCTGCAAGTTCTGCCTCCCTCAGATCCCTCAGGTGCTCTCCTCACCTCTGTAACGCTCCCTGGGTGACCTCAGAGGCCTGCAGGGATCAAGGCTGGGCCATCTCCATGGCTTAGATGTGACACAACTGATCATGGCTCCTGGAACTTGACAGTCAGATGCGGGGATCGAGTTCGCAAACAGTTTACACTCCTGACATCCTGAAACAGAGAGAAAAAGTCTTGAACTTCTGAAAAAGAGTAATATCAGACTGAAAGAGAAACAAGATTTCACTGATATTCAAACAGTAGTGAGTACTTATGGAGTTGTAATCCCTTTGGATAAACATTAATTTTAAAAGCGCTGGAGATAAAACAGCCTGATATTGCTAACAATGGGCATTTCTGAGGAGGTTGCACTATTTCACCTAGCTCCTTTCAGTCTCTAGAAAAGGCTTTGTCAGACAAACTCCACTTTTGGTTGGTTACTTGTCAATGCAGGGCTCTTTCCTACGTCCCAGGTGGCAGGTGGACGTGAGACTGTGCTTGCAGGTACAAGTGTATGGCTGCTCTGCTTATTAACTTCCTTCTCCTTCTTTGTGTTGCTTATTTCAAATCACTTCTTGGTGGAAGAAAATTCCTGGAACACCTCTGTAACTCATAGATGCTCAGATTCTGTTCAGATACTTTGGACACCAGAGAAATTTTGAATGGAGTGGGTAAATATGTGTAGCCTGAATAATTTTATTACTGACCTTCTTGGATCTAATGTGCATATCTGAAAAATTCCCTTTTTGCAGGTATATTGCAAAGCATAGCTCTGAGTCACTCCTTAATCAAACTTCGTTTCAAGCATGTCCTGTTCAATAGAACCAGATGTCCGGAAAAAAAAAAAAAAAAAAAAAAAAAACTTTTTCAGGTTTCGTTCCTGTTTTCAGGAATCAGCTGCGTTTGCGAATCAAACCATCGCCGCCTTCGAGCTGCCTGCAGTTCCAGCAGAGCACCACCAGAGGGCAGCAGGAAGCTTTGTTCTATCTGGTGCTCCCTGCGAGCGCTGCAGCAGCTGGACAGACCTCATGTGCCCTGCATTCGTTTTCTCAGTCCGTGGGTGATATTAATTTACTGTCCTTACTTTTTTGAAAGACAAAATGGGGCTCAAATCCCCATCAGATGAACCTGCTCAGATTGAGTGAAAACACTGGGTTCACTCATCTTATGCACTAGCAACACCAGTTACTGTTTTCTGATATTCTAGCTTCAAGAAATAGAAACTGAAATAGAATCTTGTCTTCTACACTTTTCACTGTTGCTTGCATGGAAAGCAATTAATAAAAAATTAGCTTACAGGGTGTGTTTTGCCCCTGCTTTGCACAGTTACTTCTTGATTATGAGTTGGTGTAGATCCCTGAGTTCATGCATCAGAATTGTTCTCCTCTTGGTAGTGATGATCTCTGGGGACCAAAATGCTTCTGAGAAGGAAGTGAGCAAAAGAGAGCCCCATGTGTCTCCCAGGTGCACTTAAAACACTTTCTGATCTTTGGCAAAGTGATAGACAAAAGCAAAGATGGTAAGGGGCAGTGACATGGGTTTTCTTCACTGCCACCTTTCAGGCTTCTATTGAGAGTGCACTGGAAGCATCCTGCAGAGAGCGCTGCATGGAAAGACACAATAATTTCAATTGAAAACACACAGGTAATATAGCAGCTACTGTGCTCAGCTGTGTCTGGCTTGGCCAAGCTAAGTTCTTGGTCCTGCTGTTCTTCCTCAGAAATCTTTTCTCACTGGAGGAAATGGGCAACAGGGTAAGCCTCATTAAAAATAAATAAATAAATAAATAAATAAATAAATAAATAAATAAATAAATAAATAACCACTTGGTGTGGGCACAAAATGTTTAACAGCTGGATCATAGAACCATGGGTTCATGAGTTCTTCATAGAGCATGTCTCCCATGAAGAAAGGCTAAGTGAACTGGGTCTGTTTAGCCTTGAGAAAAGAAGACTGAGAGGGGACCTGATCCAGGTCTATAAATATCTAAGGTGTGGGGGGCAAAGTGGCAGGGCCAGACTCTTTTCAGCAGTGTGTGGAGACAGGACAAGGGGAAACAGTCGGAAACTGGAGCATAGGAAGTTCCACACGAATGTGCGCAAGAACTTCTTTACGGTGAGGGTGACGGAGCACTGGAACAGGATGCCCAGGGGGTTGTGGAGTCTCCTTCTCTGGAGATATTCAAGACCCACCTGGACGCCTACCTGTGCGACCTGCTGTAGGGAACCTGCTTTGGCAGGGGGGTTGGACTCGATGATCTCTGGAGGTCCCTTCCAACTCCTATGATTCTATGATTCTGTGAGTTGAATCGTTTCAGTGCATTTCCACTAGATGATGCTATAGCAACTACAAGTAACAGAGGCTGTAAAAAAATCTACCCTTCGTTTTAACTGCATATTTAACCAGAGCACTGTTTCTGCTCATTAGTTCATCCTCCAGCCCTGCTTCTCAGTACTATCCTAAAAGGACTCTTAACAAGGTATTTTCCATGCACGACAACGGGGATTTTAGCCCAGGTGACCACCCAGCTGCTTAACACTGGGGATAATCGAGCCTGGGAGATACCAGACTCCCAGAGCTATCCTGCAGTTCCAGACTTAGTCTGTCTGTCTCCTCTCTTCATCTGCATGGGAAGTTATCTAGGATATCCCAGCATCAGACTTTGGTGGTCTATTTCCAGCAGCCAAGCAGGGCAGGTGTCCAAAATTCCTGCTTGAAGCTGAAATTACTTTTCTGATAAATCAGTGATGTGGTAGCAGTGGGGACCATAATTTCTGGAAAACAAACAGAAACTGTGATACTTTATAACATAGTGGTTCAGAGAAAAATGAGAAAGGAATGTTGTGCGCACATCCTCTGTGGAGTCAATTTCTTAATGACACTCTCATTAAGAGTGGGTTCTGACAAATGCTGCTTATTTTTGCTGTTACATGTCTGAATTAATCACAAGCAACTCAGCTTAAAAGTGAGACTACTATTCTGCTTGCTGAGTGACACCCAGACCAAGTGTGAGAAACAGCCTGCCAATGGCTCCATCGGGCAGCCCAATTCAGTACAGCTTCCCAAAAATAAAAGATACTGCGCCAAGATTCCATCTCACTCCATGGTCTCCTCTCCTACTGCCCTGCCATGGGTGCATAGGTACAGTAATGTGGCTGTAGCATGGGAAAGGCTTTGCTTTATAGACTTATATGATGGCTTTTAATCTTTGGAGAGAAATAAGGCAAAAATCTTACTTCAGCCCAGCTAAACACTGCTTAAGTCTGGGAGAAATCAGACCCGAATGGCAATATATATGAAGGTGTGGGGGACACATGAAGCTAGATAGTAGGCAGATGGATTAGAAAAATATGAACGACTGGTACACCACATTACACTAATCATGGTCACTTGCAGCATCATGGAATATGTTAGAGGCTTTCATTCACAGTGTTCATGGGCTCTTGGAAAAGCAGCCCACAGTCTCACATCCTGTGACTGCCTCGTTTCTCTACAGTGATCTGATCACTGATCAGTTTGTATTGGTGGTATTTATTCTGCCTTCACTATCAGGAATATATTTTATCACACACGCTTAAATCCCAAGCTGCTCTCTGAAGAACAGGCTCTGTTTGTTGGTTTTGCTGTTGTTGTTGTTCTGTTTTGTTTTTTCTCTGTTCAAGGCATCTGAGAATAAGTGAAGATGTCTGATTTTTCCTTTGGCTCACCATAATTGGTAAAACATGAACCCCCTGACCTTGATCAAAATAAGTGAGTTCTCAATGCTCCAAGTTACACAGCTGCAAAAAGTAAAGAGCTCAAATAAAAGTATCTCCTTTGAACTAACCGTTCCTGGATAAACTGATGACAAATGGGAAGGGAAAATGGTATTTTAAAGCTATGAATATAACAGGAAATGTTTAGCATTGCTAGGTGAGCTCAGGTGCCTCCACTTGTGAGGCCAAAGTGATGCTTGGGATGCTGCTGGCCTCCAATGAGCAAATGTCCCAAATAAATAACACCATTCAATTTTCCCTCTGTGCTTGCTAGTGGACAGACGTCTGTGGATGGATGAATAATAGGAAAGAAAAACTTTGTGCCAGCCTTTCTCTACTTGATCCCAAGGGGAAGGAAACCACTGTTTCTGTTCTGCTCCTTCTCCACCAGCCTGATTCCTTTCTTTAAAGGAAGGAGCAAGGAATCTTCATAAACCAATGTATTAAAGCAGAAAATTCATGTTCCCCAGCTTTGTCCTTACAATCAGCAAGACCATGTACACCTGTCAGACAGGAATTCCTACAGGCTAGAGCAAACAGAAATAAATATCTTCGTGTATCTGCCCAGAGCGAATTAAATCAGACCCTTCATGACACTGATTTTACACACGTGATTTGTGACTCTGGTCAGCAGTATTGCCACACTTCATACAGTGAGTTGCTTCATGAGCTGAAGAGCACCCACTCCCATGCTCCATGTTTGAACTCCATACTCCATGCTTCCAGGGGAAATGCCCACTTCCAACACTTTGCACTTTCAGTTGCAGGAGGTTCCTATTGTATTATTTGGTTTCTCTGATGTCCAGTGAAGTTTAAGCTTGCACATCTGATTTTCCCTACTAAAGTGTGCTTCCCTGCAATGTCTGCCTGTTCCCAGAAAGCATACAATAGCTCAGTATCTGTTGGTTTCTTTGAGATTCTCTCATACTGTGATGAAGGGTTGCCATTCTTTCTCAGGTTCAAAGTTCATATGGGTAGCATACATTGCGCACCCAACTGCACTTAGTTTCTGATGCCAAAAAGGTAATAAACACATTATAATTAATTACTGACCTGCTAATAACCAGAGTTTGGTTCAATAGCAACAGCCGTAAAATCTGTGCATGTGAAAACAACCTGATCTGACTTCAATTCTGTTTTGCAACAGCCAACGCTACACAGCAGAGCTTACCAGTTGGTTGTAGCCTGAGGTGGGATGCAGGAAGTACACAGAAGGGAAATCATCCAATTACTAGTGAAACTTTTTAACATAAAGCCCTGACATTAGGTTAGCAGCCCCACTAAACCTGATGTTTCTCTGCATGAAATTGATAAAAATTGTTGTGATTTGAGAGAAGATTCTAAATTGTTCTTACAGCCAAAGAAAGCAATTGGCCCACCAGCTGCCTCGCTTGAGTTGCAAATGAGGGGGGCTGAACACACTGCAGCCTGGTAGCCCTCGATTCTCATCTTGGGTATTAGCTGAATCGTGGTTTTAGAAGTCTACAGGATTTTGCACAGCCATCCTCTGCCTTCATGCTGCTAATGCTTTCAGTACAAAATCCTTGTCAGCTTGACAGAAAGAGCTAATTCTATGCAAAGACACTTTCTGATTTAACTGACACTAGAATGGTGAAAATCTGTTTGTTCTCTGGCACCTCAAAGTCTCTAAGTCAGGCCTCATGGCTGTGATCCCATCAAGAATTTAGCATGAATGTGCGGTCTAAGCACATGCACTGTCTTATCAGATGCAAGCAGTTGCACAATTAAGAGCTATCATAACAGAAAATGCAGTGCATCCTTCAAAAGGATGTTGAATATCCTCTTTGCATGTACTTTTCATTGTTGCTCGTCCTTGACAGAAAGCTAATCTCAGAAAAGTGTTTTACCATCAGTGAACTAAGAGTGGAGGAAAAGAGATTAAGAGATGCCCCTGAAAATATGAACAATGCCAGTTTCAAGTTACTGTGAACTTATATACAGTCTGTACAAACCTTTCACAAGTTTGCATCCTGAGGTTTGCACTGCATTATTTTTGGAAGCTGGGTGGGATTCCTTCTCTGTCAGACATTTCTAGATTTCTGTCGCACTCTGTATAGGGCTTTCAGGCTATCCCATCTCCTGAGTGGTATCACTAGGTTTGTCTGCTGTTCCAAGGCTCTGACCTAAACATGGTTATGTTTAGACAGCACCTCTGGGAGTGAGCTCTCCTTTTCAGTCTGTCTTTAAGATGGTGGTGAAACAGACATCCAGCTCTCAAACATGCACAGCGCTCTGTTCCCGCTGACTCTGCCCAGGTTTGCATGATGCACAAACACACTCAAGGACACAGCTGCCACAGTGACAAGCAGACAGGACTTACAGCAGAACATGTCCTGCTGCATTAGCAAGTGCCTTGTTCTTCGATAAACTGCAAAGCTTCTCTATCATGCGTTTGTTGTACTTTGAGGCACCTGAAGGAAACATGATTTTCCATCCTGGCCTTGTTGAACAGCCATGATAAAAGTATTGACCTGCTGACAAATGGGGGAAACATTCCAGCTATGTAAACAGATGGGAAATATTTCTTCTCCAGCATTCCTCAAGTAAGCTGGCTTTAGCCTAGTCTGCAACATCTGTGCATGATGTTCACATTTCTGTATCCATGCACACAAACTGTTTTCTTCACCACCATGAGCTGTCAACCAGTGAAAGAAGGGGTTTCTTTGCATGTTTATAATGCCTGGCAAAATGTTTGAGAAGAAATCCAATGACCAGTTTAAGAATGCATATCCATAGGATGTAAAAACTACCCCACACTGAGTGAGGCCAAGCGCCACTTTGAGAAGCAGCCCACTTCCAACACTGGCCACCAGTGACAGCTTAAGAAAGCCGTGCAACTGTATGAGATAAAATATCTCCTGGTAAATGTCTCAGTTTCCATCATCCAACAGCACAAGAACTTTTAGTGAAGTGTAAACCTGAAGTGTATACCTGAAGTATTCATTAGTGTTTAGTAGCCATACTTAGTTCTCTCCTCTGAATCTACTGACCCCATTTGAACCCAGTGATATTACTGTCCTCTAAAACAGTCCATGCTAGTTGAGTTCCAGAGTTTGTTTTCCAGACTAAGTGTAGTGAAGAGGATGGCAAAAAAAAAAAAAAAAAAACAACCAGAAAGAGTTATTGTCTTATTTTATAATTTGGCTGCCTCAAATATAATGTCTCTTGCCCTTACCCTTGAATTATTAACAACAGTGTTTTCTCCATCCTCCACACTTGAGCTCTGTATAGTTCTGTTCTCAGCCAACACTTTATGATAGAGTCATAGAACAGCTGGAATTGGAAGGAAGATTCTAGTTCAGCTCCCCTGCAATGAACAGGGATACATGTAGCTACATCAGGGTGCACAAAGAGCAACCAGAGATCCCAAGAGCAAGAGTTATTTCATGAATTTAGCGCCTTTTCTATAACTTTGTGTAGTTTGACTTTGAGATGAGGCAAGAAAACAGATATATGATAACACTGAAGTGGCTACCTGGCAGGTTTACACATGTTCACATGTTTGCAGTGCTTTTTATTCTGCTCTCTATCTGCATCTGTAAGTGGAAGCTGAAAGGATTCCTTTTTTCTTTTTTTATTTCCAGTATGTACAGGGACTTGAAATTCATGAGGTGTAAGAGTATTCTCACAACACACTGTATAGCGGGCTCTGATATCTCTTCATTTAGATTGAGTCCATCTGGACCACAATAGTGGAAAACAAGTGGAAATCGAACTGTATGTAAAAACACACATCTGGTAGTTTTCCGGATTCTCATTTCTCCTACAGCCTCAGCCTCAGCTCTTTGCTTATACCTACAGGAATGCTGCCTTCAATGTATGTTGCAACCAGTTCAGTACTAAATCCTGCTAAACTGATTGCACCCTGCTAGCACAGCTTTCATAGATTTGCTGGTTCATTAGCTTTCAAAACTCATTATTAATGAGTAACTGCTGGAATTCTAACCTGGACAGCATCTACTTCACCTTGCCTTGATTCTTTCAGACGCATTTCAAACAAAAAACAGGGAGCAGAACAGACAGCTTGATTCACCTATTTGCTAAGCAGCGTCAGCATGGTCCTCAAAGCTAGGCTGCTCTGGCATGCCAGAGATAGTGAGAGCTCCACATAGCTAAACAAACATCTCAGAATAATAAACTGACCCAAACAATTTCCTGCGTGGTCTCTCTGGAATCAGTGGGCTCATGAGGGTTCGAAGAGAGCAGGGAAAAGACAACCGGCTCAGCCAAATCCAGAGCTACCGCCATAAAACAAACACTCTGAAAGAGCTATGTCAGCTCAGTGAGTGCTATTTCACATTTTCAACCTGCAACAAAATTGAGAATACCAACAGAGATCCAAGAATTTGGACATATGTGGGTGTCACACCATGCTCAGAGGCTGTTCTACTTGGGCTCCAGCATCAAAACTTCTACTGTAAAAAAACTTCTACACTAGAGTTGTATTTGGCGTAAACACGAAGAAGCAAAAGTCATGCTTTCAGGTGCTGAACACTGTCCTCTTTCTGCTGAAGGCACAGAGAGCAGCATGGAAGGGCACATGACTTCCTGTGAAGTACTTCTCTTCTGGAGCTTATCTGAGCAGCATACAGCATTATGTATGCACCTGTATGCAGTAATGACTGAAAATTCATGGATCTGTAGAATGGCAATGAGACGCTTCTTCCCTGTGTATCCTCTATACCCGTTGGATTTTCTGTTCAAAACAACAGCACAGCAAAAACAAACAAAAAAAACAAAACAACAACAACAAAAAGAAAAATTGATCACTTTTATAATTTGGAGCTGAAGTCTGACGCTTTCTGAAATGAATAGTAAATACTAACTTAGTCCAGTGTGTTTCAGATTTGCCTGTAAGACGGTAAGCCCGATTCAGCACACCTTACTCATGATACTGTTGCCTTGCTCAGAAAGAGCGGCAGTGTCTAAAGGGTCAAACCCTTCAGCTGTGTTATTTCGTACCTTCACAGCTCTTGCAGCCTGAATGGATCCCTCAAACTCTTCAAGCGCTCTTAAATATAGAATTAAGGTAGCAGACAGAGACTGCATGTCTCCAGTAACAATCTGGAAAAATGGTGTGTTAGACACAATATAAATTTTAAAATATTTGGAAGGAAAAAGTAGCAGAGCCTGCCAGATGATTGCTTCACAACAGTTCTTAAGGTTTCAAAACTTGTTTTCAATGCGTGAGAGAGGAAAAACAAATCTCTTCCAATGCTTTCAGGAAGTTTAATCACAACAAATGGCCCTCCCAAGACACAGAAGTCTATGGTGGGCACTTTCTACCTCTTAGCAGCAAATTTGTCACATTCATTCCAAAAATCCTCTTGAATTTTATCTAAGATTTTCTCAAAAAAAATATGTTTTATTAAATGAGGATGGAATTTTTCCCAGTTTGAAAACCCTTGGGTAAAGCTAGTAAGCCTATCAGCTCTGAACTTTATGACCATGTGACAAAGAAGCTGAATGCTCCACCACACAAGACTTGACTCAAAGCCCAAGATGGTAACAGCAACACTCATTATCACTATTGTGGGCTATGAATTTTTTTTCTTCCATTAAATTACCCTTACCCACACAGCCTGTGGGTAAGGCTCCCCTTGCTCCCTACCCCAACAGAAACCCTATGGGATGACAGTGTGTAGAAAAGTCGTGTCAAAAGAGCAGAACTATAAGCTTTGCAGAAAGACACGCACTGTTCATGCTGCCTGTATTGGTTGTTGAAGTGAAGAAGCACAGTGCATTTTGTATGTTCTGTATGTTCATACGTGACATGCCAGAACTTCTGCTGGTGAAGTAAGTGTCTTGCCATTTAACCTTTTGCCACAACTATGCAGACTATTTAGCAACCCAAGCCCAGGAAGTTAAATTTTATTAGGCAGTTTGTGCAGTGCTTTTAGCATTATAACATGTAAGTGGACAAATCCTTCCATATTCAAAGCCCAGAAAAATAAATGATCTTTCCCATTATGTTTCATATGACTGTTCGAGATTGTTTTATGAAACAATAACCAGTGTGATTTTCCAAGGTCATGTGCATGTTAGTGACAAAATTCAAATATAAAATGTCAATGAACTCTTAATTAGGTCAAGATGTCGAAGCAAAATTCCTTCTGTCCAAAGCATAATCTTTTTCCTCAGTAGGATAATTAAAATAAATGATGCCCATGAGAAAAGGCATGCTTTAACATTGAAATCCCATTTATCTAGATAAGCTTCAAACCCCTCGTTGTTTTGTTCAGATAAAGTTCATCTGTCTTTATTTGCAACTGATCTGGCTTTTTTTAAGCTTAGCATAGTGGGGTGTTTTTTTCACCTCTGTAGCCTCCATAGTTAAGTTTATATTGTTGAAATAAAGGAATCTTTGCCCCTTCTGTTTTCCAGTTGTGCTCAAGCTCTTTATCTTAACCATTGTTTCTGATCTTAGTGGATCTTCATACTTGGCCACTGTTAAAAAAAAAATCCAACAAACCACCAACAGGTCCTTCTTCACTCTAATGTTATAGGGTGAGGCAATGGTTAGATGGCAGGAAACCACACTTTTCACACAGATTGAATGGACAGCCCATTAAACTCCAGTTATTGAAGGAGAGATGACTCGAGACAGTAAGTTTTGCCAAAGACACAGGAAGTGTACGAACGTGACTTGAAATGCTCCAGTATTTGTTTTCGTAAAAAAAATTAAAAAATAAAAATAAAAAAACTCAGTTCATTTTCCTCCTTCCCTGTATTTACATTCAAAAGTACCTCCAGACCTACTCTTTTTATGGGATAGTTCAAGAGAAGTAATCATATCCATACATATTGGTATATTCAGCACCAAAAAGGCCAGTTGGTCCTAGACTTTAAAATCAGAAAAGTAGCCTCCCTTCCATCTGATCATTATGAGTGAACAAACTAGATCTCAAGGCAGCTGTTTCCTTTACCCCTTCACCCTCTTGCAGGAGCTCATCATCTTTTTTCTGTGTTTTTCGGAGATGTCCTCTTTGGAGTTTTCCCCCAAAACATTATCATTCTAGCAGCAAAAAAGAGCAGAAGTAAATAGTGAAAGTGAATGAAAGGATGAAACCATAAATTGCATATTCTTATTTTTTTTTTTAATGGAGAAAGAAAAGAATACGAGTGCTTAATGAGAACGTAGCTACATTTGCTGCTTTGCAAGGCTCTTGCTTGCTAGTCTAAAACATACACAGCCTGAGATAAATTCATAAACATCGGTACATGAAATCTGCAAGTTTTAAATCTCAAGCTAACTGCTTTGCAGAAAATGACATTTTTGTAATTCTTCACCCTTTCTTTAAGGACAAAAAGCAGTTTTTACTTTTGCCTCCCCTCTAGTTCTGCAACCTTTTTTTCACAAAATTGGAACTTTTCACTCTTTTTCTAAATCCAACTTTTTAAGACTTCACTCAGAATCTAAGTTGTCACTGAACTTTGCTTTGATTCAAAGGAACATTTTTATCACACAAGTCTTTCCTGACCAGGCAGGTTTACATATCTGAACTGGAGCACTGAGTGTATGCATAACACTTCCTACATTACTTTCTGTAGGGATGCTGGCAACTCTTTTATCTGTCAATTCAATGTTGCATAAGATCAAACAAAGAAAAGTAGGTAAATTGAAAATGTTGGTGTTTATAAATTACCGTATGTTTTAGAAACATGCAGTACCATAACTTTTTTTTTTTTTTTAGGACACCACTGTAATAAAATTCATTGATAGAATTCATGGGACATTAGACTCTCTTCCTCTTCCCTCTTGTCCATAAAACTCTTTCTTCAGAGGTTTACAAGTTCACATAACTCTTTTAAAAAGCATGTGAATATACATTGTGCTTCTGTTTTTAGCATTAAACATTTCTCAGGCTATAATAAAAATTCTACATTTATGTTATATTGTACTCCTTTTCCTTTTCCTTGTATTTTTTAAAATACTAGAGTGGTGCATAGCTAATCAGTTTATTCCTGCAAATACTACAGGAAAACCTGCAAAAGTAATGGAAATTGGAAAATTATGAAGGTAGAACAAGACTTTGAGCTTAGCACTTCATTGGAAGAGACCTTTAGGGAAGAGACAGATTCTTTTCTAGAACTGTGTAAGTGATCTGCAAATAGTCTGGCACTCACTTGTCATTTCTTTGTTCCTGTCATTCCAATCAAGTGGGATTTTTTCTGATTATTTTTTTATCCAAATCACCTTTTTTCCTTGGAAGTTCAAATGCTCATCAGCTGTGAAGAGAGAGAGAAAAAGGGCAGGAAAGTAAACTTCTACTAGTATGGCTCTAGCCCGTGGAAGCTGAGAAAAAAACTGAATTTATACATGGTAAAAAACCACCATTTTGTAACTATGATATCCTAGTAAACCTGGTGTGCTCTATGTTTATACACATGGCTAGATAATATGGGTACCAACTCAGTCAATGAATATTCCACGTTAATTTGGTATCTAAGACTGTCACTACTGTAAATCTATCTATTTTCTAATATGAAGACATTGAAGACAGTATACGCCCCTCACAGACTACAGATTAAGTAATAAAATCATTATTCCTGAAATTGTTCCAGTTGAAACCTTATGCTGTGATACACAGTGTAAACACCTTAACCAGATATATCAAGAGTGGTCATGGGCTGGCACTTGTATATGCACAAACAATAAAATGTAAGGAAAAATAACACGTTCCGTGTGGAAAAAATTTTGCAATTATCTGCAATTAATTGTACACAAATAGGAAAACTATTTACATAGCTTTCAGTGCAAAGAACAAATTTGAATTGGGGTGAGATTATCCAAGACGTCCAGCATAGCTTCACCAAGGGCAGATAGTGCCCGGCCAATCTGGTGGCCTACTATGATGGAGTGGTGGCATTGGTGGACAAAGGAAAGGCAACTCTCATCAACTACCTGTACTTGTGCATGGCTTTTGATACAGGCCCACACCCCACCCTTATCTCAAAATAGGAGAGATGTAGGTTTGAAGGCTGGACTATTTGGTGGATAAATAATTGATTGGATAGTCATGGTCAGAAGGCTGTTGTCAATGGATCTATGTCCAGGTGGAGGCTAATCACAAGTAGTTCTCCCCAGGGGTCTGGTCTTGGGACTGGTGTTCTTCAGTATCTTTGTCAATGACATAGACATTGGGACTGAGTTCCCCCTCAGCATGTTTATTGTTGATATCAAGCTGAGTGATGCAGCTGACACAACAGAAGGAAAGGATTCCATCCAGAGAAACATGGACAGGCAGATGAGAACTTAATGAGGTTTGATAAGGCCAAGTGCAAGGTGTTTCACTTGGGTCAGGGCAGCCCCAGACATGAGCACGGACTGAGAGAAGAGCTCATTGAAAAGAGCCCTGTGGAGAAGAACTTGATGTCCTGGTGGATGAAAAGCTGGACATGAGCCAGCAGTGTGCGCTTGCAGCCCAGAAGGTCAACAGTATTCTGGGCTACATCAACAGAGGGGGAGGATCAGCAGGGAGAGGGAGGGGATTGCCCCCCTCTGCTCTGCCCTTGAGAGGCCTCATTTAGAGTACTGTGCCCCAGCCTGAGGTCCCCTGTAGAGAAGGAGTACAGAGCTGTTGGAACATGTCCAAAGGAGGGCTGAAAAGATGAAAAAAAAGGCTGGAGAACTACAAATGAAGGTTTAAGAGTTGGGCTAGTTTAGCTTGGAGAAGGCTCTGGGGAGACTTCATTGTGGTCTTCCAGCACTTGAGGGGAGCTACAAGCAGGTGCGAGACCAACTTTCTATGCAGTCAGATAGTGATAAGACAAGGGGGAGTGACTTTAACCTAAAAAGAGATTTATGTTAGATGTTAAGAAGAAATTCTTCACTCAGAGGTTGGTGAGGCCCTGATACAGGCTGCCCAGAGAAGTGATGGACTCGCATCTCTGTAGGCATTCAAGGCCAGGTTGAATGGGGTCCAGAGCAACCTGATCTAGTGAGTGGCAACCCTGCCTGCTGCAAGGGGCTTGGAATGGTATGATCTTTAAGGTCCCCTCTAACCTAAGACATACTATGATTCTATGAAATGAGACAGTTTTGATTCACAAAAACAGGTTTCAGACTAATTATGTTTTCTTCTGGCATGTTAAGGACGATGTTTTAGGGATTGTATCCAGCAAGCAATTCTGTAAATCACAGCATCTTAAAGGCCTAACCATAAATTGTCACACTGTTTGCTGTACTATGAGTACAACCTGTGTCCACTCTTGAGTAGAGGCCTGTGCAGATGCCTCCTGATTTCTGGAGACTTGAAGCAGCTGTTTGAAAGGGCTGGATGAAATCTGGTTAGTGTGTACTGATATCAAGGTATTAAACTGATGCGCTTAAAAGAAGAGCAAAATTAAGAGCGTATGTTTTGTGTTCAAATATAAATTATGAACCGGGAAAATGTAAACATTAAGTCTGGGAGGAGAAGTGAAGCCACAAATGACTGGAAAAGAAGACAGCAAAAGAGAGCCAAAGTACCTCTTTCCACACAGAGTATGATTCAGGGCCTTTGGACTCTACCTTGTGACTACTGAGCTCTGGTGTTCCGCCCCCCCCCCCCCCCCACCTGCTCATTGTTTAAGTAGGTATTTATGAACTCTATTCGTACCCTGCTGGATATAAAAAACATCTCCACACTACACTAAGCGATTCCATCCCATGTTTCTAGTAAAAACAGGTACTTCAAGTTTCGCTCCTGTGATATTAAGGGGCTTGATCTAGGTTAACTTGAAGATGATAGATTATTCAAAAAGCCTACGAGACTTCCATAAGAATCCACTAGGCTATTAAAAGTCATGTTGAAAACAGGGCTGATACTGATGATGAACATCACAAAGCCGCAAGCAGCAGTATGTTATAGCTGGAGCCAAGCTTGGTCATGGGGCTGTATTTAGCACATAGTCCTGATAACAGCTCTGTAATCTAACACGGCCAAGAGTGAAAAACTGTTCAAGCATAATGAAAGTTTGCTCTACCAGCTGCCCTCATCTAAAGGTCTTCCCTTCCCAAGCCTCTTTCCTTTTCCACAGCACTCAACATAGAAACAGCCTTTGTCTTTACTAATGACAAAGAACACGATATGGTAAGAGCACAGAAAACCTTCAACAAATATATTCCAAATACATCCCAAAGCCTGGAGTCTAATGCAAGGGAAAACATGGTTGGAATCTGCATAAATTTCAGTGAACATAGGACTGACAGCCAAAATGAAATCACTGTTTCCTAAAACAATAGTTTCAGTTTAGTATGCCTGTAGTAAGAACAGAACACCAAGTACACATAAGTAGAACAGCTTTATAAAATGGAGGAGTACTCAAATTGAGTTGAATGGACATGACCCCCCAACGTGCCTTAACATTTGCATGCCTTGAGCAGTTTTAGGAGGAAAAAAATTGATTAATTCCCACTGATAACAAAAACAGATTTTGTTTAGGACACAGTAGAATATATTGACCATATTTGTTTGATCTCTTTGTCCGAAGTTTCATCTAGGGGCAGTGACAGCACTATAAAGTTTTTTAGCTTCATACTAGTAGTTCAGCTTTTAGTGCAAAGTGTCCAGTGACAAAAACTACACAGATAATCTTGTACCATACACTACACGTAAAGATGTAGCAATTAACTTGTTTGCTTTTCCAAACATAACTATCCTTGCATCATTTCACGAGAAAAGACGAAGTCTCTTACGTTAGGAAAAGTTGGGGGTCATAGAAAAAGAAAGACCAGAACGTCACTTAATGAACATTATGAGAAACAGAGGTATGGCAGTATACTACTAATAATAAACATTAACACGTATCTCTGAAGGCTGGAAACACGGACCTGTAGGAGTCCTTTCCCTTTACCTTTTTTATTAAACTGTGAAAGTCATAATCGCCTTACAAATTAGTTTCCAAATCATTCAAGAGATCATGAAAAAGCTGGTAATAAAATATTTTTAAATATACTTGTTTTCAATGGAATATAAAAAATGCATAAAACAATAACATTGATCAGCTTCTTATTTCAGCTGAAAAGCATGCTTTACCTCTTGAGAGAGTTCTTTCAACATCAAATGCAAAAGCAATGAGAGCAGAAGTCAACTGAACCATGTTTGTCTAACTGCCACCACCTGCCCTAGCTCCAATGAGGACACAGGGGCTGAGGTGGGGTACCCAGGACCCCAACAAAGAATACCAGGGAGCTCTCAGTGCCAGGACCTGCAAGGCTGGTGAGCAGCCCAGACCAGAGGAAGCCCACACCAGTGCCCTGCCCCACAACCACAAGGACCTCCCACCACTCCTTGCTGGAGAGCCCCTCAATCTCTTGTTGGAACCACTGGAGCACTGATTTGAGGTCTTCTGGGCATTCCTGGAAAAAGGCAGCCCAGATCTCAAGTGGGAAGTTGTGTCCAGGAGCCACGAAAGCACTGGCTTTGCAGGCCCCTGTTCATCCTGCGGGCCATCATCTGAGTGTTCTGCTGGCTGCAGCACAGAACAATTCAGATCACCTTCGTCTGATCTCACCAAGTATTGGATGGTCTCTATGTTGTCCCCTTCACAGTCATAACTCAGCTTCTTCCTCACCCACCAGAGCACATAGCTGTGGAGACAAGGGGTAACACAGGCGACATTGTCTTGACTGTGCCCACAGATGGGGCAAGTTCAGTCCACCACCACCTCCATGACCCCAGGCCGTGTAGTGAGTTTGGGAGAGCCAAGCTCATAAAGCTTCTCCCCTGAACTGGTGCTCCAGCTAGCAGAGGTTGCCACGAAGTTCAAAAGAGAGATAGGCCATGGTCACAGGGCTGGAAGTAGCCATGACCCAGTCCCTCAACAGGAAGCCCACCTGTCCCCTGCTCTCCCCAAGCTGTGAGTGCTCCTCACAGCAAGCAGGGCTGGGGAAATACAGGGAGTGCTGTATGGATGGGTACTGAGAGCAGCTGCTGGCAGCCCCACAGCACAGCATAACCACATCCACAGCCAGTGGTCCAAGACTCACAGATATATTCAAATAGAGTCCAGGATTGAGCTAGGCTGCTCTGCACAAGGGTTAGCAAGGTCACAGCCATCTCTCACTGATATCATTACCCCTTGGACCTCACAATCCACCATCACACGTATTCAGGCAACAGCCTAGACTTCCATCACTCCCCATCATTCATTGATTTTCATTAGTAATGGTGATATAGTTGGGAAACAAAAATTGTACGTTTACTATCTCCACAATAATGCATCTTTCATAAATTGTTCTGCCTTTCTGAAGACATGTTTTTGCCTGTTGTGGTTTGGATGCTATATAAATTGGTGGCAATCTCTAAGTCAGGGCTGCTTTTTACACCAAGTGTTTGTATCACAGGAATTTGTTTGCTTACAGTTTCCTAGTATAGGAAACCTGCTTTAGCAGGGGTATTGGACTATATGGTCTCCAGAGGTGCCTTTAGATCCACATGATTATGAGATTCTCTGCTTCTTTGTAAACTCCATCTCCTTTGTGGTCACACAGTACTGATTCACTGACACAACTGCAAGTAAATCTCGGTGATAAGGAGACAAAATACAAGACTACAGAAAAGGTAAATAGCAGGATACAGAGCAAGCATGATTATTTACAGAGTTCAAAGAGAGAGGCAGCGCATAAACCAAACATTTTGCTACAGTGCTGATGTGTCTTAACACACCTTAGGGCCATCAGCTACATGTACGTGTCTATATGAAAACAAAAGGATCCTTACTCACTCAACAGAAAACAGCTGTAATATTTACACAATTTTCTTCAGATTCAAATTAGAAATTCTGAAATGGCAATTACTGTCAAGTTTCCATTGGTTTCACTGATTTCCAGGAAAAAAAATCTAATGTAGGGGTCTCTTCCTTAGCTCTTGCTCTGGCAAAATTCCCATCAGTAATAGCCAGGAGTTATGCCTGAATATGGATGGAAAGATTAAGTCCAGAACATTCAGCCCCAGTTGGAACATCCTGATGAAGTTTGTTGGGTTTTGTTTTGTTTTGTTCTGTTCTGTTCTGGTTTTTGGCTGAAATTTTAGTAATATTTAGATTTGTTAATCAGACAGCGGAGACACTAGAACAGTTAGCAGTAAGAGGACATAGCCTAAATGTCGCTTCAACCAGAAACAAAGGCACATGAACCAAATGGATCAGACTTCTAAAACAAGCACTAAGTTCACTTACCTCCCTGGTTTAACTGCCACAAACACATATACCTTCTAAGTGTGATTTCAAGTGGGCGAGTGAGCTCAACCCAAGACACAATGTGTCCTCCTTTCTGCTTGTCTTTACTTCTGATAGGCTGCTGAACACGGACTGTGTAAGGTCAATCAAGGTTTTGTAAACTCTTGAGGAGTGAGGAATACCACCTGTTAGGACAGGGAGGATGAAGCAGATGTCTAGAAGCAGAGAGAAGGGAGGCGGTTGCTCTCCCAGCTGTCTCAGCATTGTGACATAACTGCTGGCTGGGATATCCCAATACTTTCTCCATGAACACATAAAGGAAGAGTTAATTGGACCTTGCCACTGCTCTGGCTTATATTTCAGTATTTTTCTGCTCCCCCTTTAACATACTGAGCTTCAGTGTTAATTACTCACACTTTTTTTTTTTTTTTTTTTTTTTTTTCTCCTGTAGACTCTCATTCCCTTTTCAGCTTTGTTTATTTTCCCACCCCTGGCACAGTGGTTTTGAGGGCTCTTTACCCTAATTTCTACTTTCATGTCTTCAGTCTTGGTCTGGCTTGATTTCAAAATAGTATTTTGAGTAACATGCATACAAAATCTCATTTTGAGGGAAAGTGGGGTGCAATGAATGCAATGTGAACCATGCCAGACTGAACTAAGGTTCTGCCTACTTTTGAATCCTCTCTTCAAATGCCACATTTTAGGAAGCAATTAGAATCCCAGTAAGCGTAGTTAACACTCCCTCAAAATCTGGGATACGCTATTCTAAGATTTCAGAGGTGGAAGTGATATATTTGCACAATTGTAAAGCTTTGGATAGATTTTTATTCCATTAATAAAACTTTAAATGATTAAATAATAATTAAATTTAAAAACCTTAAATTATTCAAATTGTTGCTCTTCTAAACATACAATTTTGGTGTCCACTGCATTACATGGCTTGGAGTTTGGTTGCTTAGGTACACACTGTTGCATGTAGCATCTCCTTCTGAATCATATCCTTGACATTTTCACATAATGACACTCAATCTTTGCATTGGAAGAAATAGTGGAATTGCTTCGTATTAATTGTCTGTTTTCCTCATGACTTCCTATCTACCGTATTATTTTGCCTATCATAACACTTTCCAGTTAATCACTTTTCCAGGCTAGAATCACTTCTTGTCTGAGAGAGGTATTTTCAAGAATATCACAACATCATAACAGTTTTGATCTTCCCAGGTACTGATAAAAGTCATATAAACTTTAATGAGGAAGCTATAGCCCTGGAGACTTGAGTCCTTTCTTGCCCACAGAGAAAAGTTACAGTTCTCAATTGTGAGCTTCAGTTTTGGTAGAAAAGACATGCTCCACACACTCTAAATCTTTTCTCCTTGAGTCTCAATCTTTGGCATTGCTGGAAATAACAGAACGTAAATCCTTCTTCAGAGAAGAGAAACTAGAAATGTATTCTGATTCTTCTACAGCAAAGTCCTACCTTACTGGTTTAGTAGAGAATAAATACCATGTGAAGCAGTCAAGCAGTAACTGCACACTTTAAGTAAGTGGAGCATAAGTTTGCCAGTGCTTTTGTGTTTCAAGATCATATTTTGCAGCAAGATAAAGCAACCTGGAAGAGCCTGTCTACCAAAACTGCATTTTAAAGGTGTTAAATTATTTTGGAAATAATAATAATAATAATAATAATTCCTGAATAGATGTAATCCTAAAGACTTTGCCTGGATCTTCCGTCCTGATACACTAGAGCTTTCAAAGCCCCCAGTTTCTCTGCTTCTGAACCTGTCTTTTATGAACAAAGATGCCTTTCATAGTTTTCTCTTACTTAGCATTTGCTTGGATCTTTACAAAAATCATGCATACTTTGGGGTATAGACTTTGCTAAAATATAGTCACTTCAGCATGGATGTCCCGACTTTGTGCTTAACAGGCACAGTATGTTTTGTGAACTCTCATGAGCTTAGCCTAAAAGTGTATTCAACATCTGCTGTGCAGACAAAGACTAGCAGATGTTTTAATTTTGCTTACCTCTTTTTTTTTTTTTTTTTCTTGGAAGCTAGTCATATTATATTCTTAGTGTGCATTGGGCTTGTCTACAAGTGAAGATGAAATTCATTGTCTGAATACTGCAAAGCAATATGAATCTTGTTTTTCTTTTTTTTATAGCTTGAACTAATAACCCATTGCCTGGATCGTTCAAGTGCTTGTTTGCTCTGCTGAAGACTGAAACACCCATCCCCTTTACAGACCTCTGCCTGAAAGCAGAAACTTTTGGCAGACTGACTCTTCCCCTCCTACGTAATAATCTCTTTCCAAAGTCATGTGGACAGACACTTTGCCCTCATTTAAGGGCCATGTACTCTCTTCAGTCTGTGTCAGAACTCCCAGAGGTGTCAATGGGATCTGCATACATAAATCAAAACTGACTGCTCTCAATTTGTGTGTGTTTAAACAATTTATGTGGGAAGCCTGAACTTCAAGTTTCTAGTACTGAACAATTCATCTTAAAAGAATTAAAGTCAGTGAATTTTTGGTATTTGAAAGAATTCCAAAGTATGTATCTATCCTAGCTTTTTAATGATAAAATAAGTGATAATTTAACAGATTAATCTCTCTCTTTTTTCTGTTTTTGTTTTTGTTTTTTAAGAGCACTATTACTTTCATGGAAGAATTGTTAATTTCCTCCAAGCAAGTTGCTTCATATTCAGCTTGAGCCAAGAAAGACCAATGCCTATAAAGTCAAAAAAATCACTCAATATCTATTATTGAGACATGTATTGCCTAGCCTCTATACCTCAGTTTTAAATATAAAATACATCCCGACCTCTTCTCCATACTCCTTTCACCACTGCTGCTAATATATATATATATACATACAATGATTAGAAACTGCTGAATCAATGTGTTCCAGCAATACGACTCACAGCAGAGAGATCTCAAGTGTAGATGCTGCTTTTTGTCATAGTTTGGAGACAGCAGGCTGTAGGTAGGTAAGCCACTGGCAGCAGTGCTGCTCTGGGAGGAGAATATTTTAGGGCTGAGGAGAAAATTCACCCTCCAGCACTCAGGAGCTGGACCTGTCCTCTCTGCCCTTCCTCTCAAAGCTACAGGAGGAAGGAGGAAGAAGTGACTTCCCACAGATCCTTCTTCCTCTTCCACGTCCTTTCCAGGAAGACTTTGGATACCAAACACCAGTGACTGCCCTCAGGACACTTCTTCCCTATTACAGTGTTAATGGATCCCCAGTAGGCAGATTTCAAGGGTCATTTTCTAAGAATGCAAGCAGTTCCCATTTCTTAAAGTCTATTTCTGTTAGCTTTGCTCCTCGTGCAGAATTTTCAGCACCCTCAGATGAAACACTGCCTGACATCTACAAGGGAAGTGGCCAGTGCAGGTTAATCCTGTGCCTTGCCTATGGCTTTTCATCCTTAAGGAAGGATGTCTGGCTCTGCTAGCTCTGTATTGTGTGAGGTTTCCCCAGATGGATGCTCTGGTGAGCACAAAGGGAGACTCAGCAAACGCTTAAGTAACATCAGGTTCTTACTTCTTTTCAAAAAGTGTCATTTTATCTCTAGCTTAGATACAATTTAGAACACTGCAAAGTTGCTTCGAAGGACATAATGTTTCAGTTGCAGTTGGGTTTCCACGTGGCACAAAGTCACTAACAGAACATCTTCACAGTAGAAACAAAAGTGACCTGCATTTTTCCAACAATTGTAGGGTATGTAATACTGCAGCATTGCCTCTGCAGGCATAAATTCTGCGTGGGTTGAGCACAGGGATGTATTTTGTCCAGCTGCATTTGGGGGAACATGAAGGGGGAGGAATATAATGCTTTCCTTCTCCATATTTGGAAAGATGGTTGGCCATGTTTCATTGAGTAATTCAACCAAAAAGCTATTTGGCTAAAGGACAGCAGTCCTCAGACTGTTTGTTTGCAGAAGGGCTTTTGACTGGGGGTATAGATTTCCCTTTTGTTTAGTAATCAGGGTGCTGCTAAATGACCATATGATCTTGACGGGAGACAGTAAAGAATTACTGGAATTTTTGAAGTCTGTGGATTTTAATAAGATAATTAAAGAGATAGGGAATCTGACTGTAAAAGTAGCTGAAGTTCTGCTCTTAAACAACCCCTGTCAGGAAGTCGGCTTTCTTTTATCACATGACAACTGCACTTCATCCAGAAGATCTAGTGGTTTTTTTTTACCTGCTGTTTTGAAATGGAATAGAGTCACAGCCCAACACTGCCTTCTTGTGCACACTGTCACCACAGGCCATGTGAAATTGGTATTGTCTGTTCGAGTAGTGAAGTCCAAGGCAGATATTTTGACCTTCAGGGACACTCAAAGTGGGAAAAAATTCCTTCTGCTCTCTACTTCCCCATCTGCTACAGATCAGCATGAACCAAAGCACAAATAATATGCATGAATACAACAGGGAAAAGATCATCAAAAGCAGAGGGCTTAAGCATATCAACATGGAAAGGATTTGTAAAGAACTGGCAGACAGGCTTGGAGAAGGCAATTTCATTACAACAGAGATTTCCACTGGAAACTGCGCTTTCAGAAAAGCTTAGTGAACATACAGTGAGCACAATTCTACCGCTTACATGCACACAACCTCCTCCTCCATCACTGACAAGACACCTTTTATTTTGCAAGCACAATCCTCTGGATAAAATGCCTTCCTGAGGATTTCACAGCCTGCATCCAAGATTTTTAAAATTCAGTTTATTCCAGAAATTATTCTCTAGTTCTCTCAGCCCAAATCACAATATGAACACATTGGAATACTTTGGACATTGTTCCCACTCTCTCCCCCATACACCCAGATTGTGTTTATTACAAATGCTAATGCTTCACAGTATCACATAATGCTTTATTTAGTGCCTCCTCTCTGCTTTGCAAGGTTGATTCAAAGTGATTTTAAAGGGAGTTACCTGCACCATACATGTGGGAGAAGACATAAGCAAAGATTTTTTACTCATTACAGGTCACTGATTCTTTTTGAAGTCTTTCACAATTTAATTAACCACAAAGCTAAAGGAAACTTACACTCACCACTTCAATTTTTGCATCAGTACCATGAGAGAGTCTCAGTCTTACATCCAATCAGAGCTTTGCAGTTCACCTATTTACTCATTTTTGCTTTGAACTGACTATGTGACTAATGTGTTTACATCTTTAACTGATGACTCCACTTCGCAGCCCTTACATATAAGGGCATCTCGTACAAGAAACAAGAAAGAGCCTCAGTACAAGATGCAGGACTTGCGTGACCTATGAGAACAAGCTTTTTCACAAATTACGTGTGTATCAAGTGCTAATTTATAACTACCCTGTTTTGGGGGGGGGGTTTCAGTACTGATTAGGTAGCTGATACTGAAAGTAATAGCAGTATTTTCAAAGTTGGTTCTACCTGGTTGCAGTCACTCAAGTACTCAGTGTCAGTGCAGTCACTCAGTGTACTGCTACTCACTGTAGCAGTACAGATGGTGCATAGGAAAAATGGCAACCAGCATGAACTGAATGCAACAGAGGCATCACTTCTTTCATCCCTCAAAGGCTAATGGAGCAAATAAATTTGCTGGGGGAGGCAGGTGTTTTAGAAGCTCCCAACTGCCCCAAGGCAAAGTATTGCCTGTCACTGCCAGGGCAAAGACAAGCAGCCCAACACTGCAATGTTTCACTGTGACATAAACCAAGCAAGACAAACCGATTCAACTTATCAGCAGCACACGCCTCAGTACCAAAACTCCACTCCATGTACACCTCCCTGAGAGTGAGTGCTATCTCCCTTTCAAGCACAATGTGGCAAAAGTTCACCTAAGAAATGTATTTTTGCAAAGTACTTGGTATATGTTGGAACCAGACATCAAATGCATAATTTCCGTAATCAGCTGGTATCTCCACTCCCGTAGTCCCTTGTCAGCTGCAGTGGAATCTGAGTACTGCTGGAAAGTCAAAGGAGCAGCACTGGATTTTCCATCAGGACTAAGTAATTCCATAAAATATAAATGTGGGGTTTGACTTGCAAATGTACCAGTGTGCACGCCATGGCACTGCTAAATGGCAACAAAAGTAAACAACAGCGAAGAGAAGGGCTGGGAAATGAATGAAGGAGAAATACAGAGAACTGCAATCAACAGGTTTACCTGGCTGATCAGCGCGCTCCAAACGGATTTTCCTGAGACTGAGTTACTGCTTGAAACGGAGCTGACCAGCTAGAGCGATGGTTAATAATAAATTAGCGAGTGAAATGAGCGGTAACTGTTTAGACAACCGAACCTCCGAGGCGGCGGGCAAAAGGGGCTCCGCCTCGGGGCCGCGGGTCGCCGGCCACCCCTCAGGCTCCCGTTCCTCCCCACCCCGCCGCCGGGACCCATCGGGGCGGGCCGGGGCGACGGGGGAGGGCCGGCGGGGCGGGGAGGGAGCCGGAGGTGTCGCTCCCGAGCGGCGAGGGGCCGAGAGCGGGGCGGGCACCTCCGCCGCGGGGGAGGCGTCTGCGGCGCGGCCCGCGGGGGGATTAAAGGGCGCGGGTACCTGCGGGGGCCGGCGGCAGGGAGGCCGCCCCGAAGAGGAGCGCGGAGGCGGGAGGTGGGGCGCCAGGGGGCGAGGAGCAGCCGCCAGCCGCCGCCGTCCTCCCGCTCCCGCCGGCCCGCGATGTGGCCCCTGGTGGCTCTGTGTTGCTGGGGGGGACTGTCCCTGCCGCTGTCCCTGGCGCTGTCGGCGCCGCAGGGTCGGGCGGCGGCCCTCTCTTCGCCCGCCCTCGCCTCGCCCGCCCCGGCGCCGCCGCTGCCCGACACGACGGAGAGCAAAGTGGAGAAGCTGGGCCGCGCCTTCAAGCGCCAGGTGCGGAGGCTGCGGGCGCGCAGCGGGCGGCTGGAGCTGGTCTTCCTTGTGGACGAGTCGTCGAGCGTGGGGCCGGCCAACTTCCTCAGCGAGCTGCGCTTCGTCAAGAAGCTGCTCTCCGACTTCCCCGTGGTGCCCGCGGCCACGCGCGTCGCCATCGTCACCTTCTCCTCGCGCAGCAACGTGGTGCCGCGCGTGGATTACATCTCGCGGCGGCGGCCACAGCAGCACAAGTGCGCGCTGCTGGGCCGTGAGATCCCCTCCATCGCCTACCGCGGCGGCGGCACCTACACCAAGGGCGCCTTCCAGCAGGCGGCGGTGAGCGCGGGGCGGCGTGCGACGGGCGGCTGCGTGCGGGCGTCGTGGGTGCGAGCCGTCGTGTGGCGATGGGCCGGGCTGTGAGGCCGTGTGCTGGAGAAGGGGGTGGGGGATTGGTCCTCCGTGGGGTGGTGGTGTGATGTGAGGGGTGTATTGTGCTGTCCTTCGTATGGTGTGCGGTCCTTTTTGTGGAGGCGGCAGTCTGTGAATCTGTGTTCGGTGTTTGTGTGATGTGTGAGAGCTTTCCCTGTGGTGGGGTGTGTGTGGAGGTAGTAGTGGAGTGATCGTAGAGTGATCGTAGAGACTCCAACAGAGTCGTTGGAGTTGGAATGGACCCCAAAGGCCATCTAGTCCAACCCCCCTTGATAAACAGGGACATCCACAGTTCCATCAGGTGCTCAGAGACTGGTCCAACCTGACCTTACTGTCTCCAAGCATGGGGCAGCCACTTGATCTCTGAACAATCTGTTTTAGTGCTTCACCATCCTTATCTTCATTATACCCAGTCTGAAGCTGCTCTCTTTTAGTTTGAAACTATTTCCTCTTGTCCTGCCACAGCAGATTCTGCTCATGAGCCTGTCCCCATCTTTCGTACAGCCACCTTTTAGATGCTGAAAGGATCTTCTGTGTGGCAAGGGTCTGGTGTGTGAGGTCTCTCTGATGGTAATGTGGTGATGTTTCTTTCAGTGTGGTTTGAGGCTTCATGCAGTCTGCTGTGTGGTCCTCAGTGTAGCGGTGGCTCTGTGTGATCATCTGTATGGATGTGGTGCGGTGTGAACCTCCATTGAGTGGTGGTGTGATGGTGTGACCCTCTGTGGTGATGTTGTGTGTGATCCTTCATGAGGTGATGTGGTTTGTGATGGTCGTGGGTTCCTCTGTGTGCAGGTGGTCTGGTGTTTGACCTTGCTTGTGTCATGGTACTAAGGGGCACCAGGCTGTGTGATGGTGGGGGATGTGGTATAGTCTGGTCAGGGCAACTCCTTGCCACTGTTTCATACCACCTGTTCTTTTGGCTCCCCTGTCCTCCACTGCACTGGAAAGGAAATGCCTGAAATGCACTTAGAAGGAGCATGGAGACAGTGACCTGATTTCAGAAGTGACAGATATACATATATATGAGTCAAGTTTGGCGTGTGCCTTGCTTCTTGGCAGTGGGATGTGGTTCCACAATAGCTGTCAGCAGTCAGGGATATCTACATGCTGTCTCCAGGTGACTATTTTAACAGCTAATGACTGGCACAGTTGTCCTCTGGCTGGTGTGTCATGTACCAATAGATAGAAGTGTGTCCAGGAATGCTTCCAGGTGCTGGAGTGGGATCCTTTATGGTGGTATTAGGCAGTCCTATGGCACAGCACTGGTGGGGCAGTGCCTGTTGTGCTGTCACTTGAGAGTGCTGGAGGGGTTTCCCAGTAGATGGTTGTGGATGGGCAGTCTGCACTGGAAGCTTTTTTCCACCAGAGGAGACTTGGCAGTTCCTTGCCACTTGGCTTTTGTGTGTCTGATTTCTGGTAGCGAGCTGTAGCTAAGCACTGATAGTATTTATCTTCAGATGTCTTATACAATCTCATCTGGAGTCAATGAGTGAGCTGCAAGATGTCCATCGGTGCTGGGCTTAAGAAATTGGCAATGATATTCTCTTCAGGCTTGGCAGGAGGCAAGAATACCATTTTCCAGTATGCTTGGAGTTTACATGGAAAGTCTCCTTTAGGAGGACACATCCCTGACATAGATCTTCATTGTAGAATAAAGATTTGATGCAGATCCATCTCAGGGATGCTGTGTGAAAAATTTAATGATACAAGGTAAAAATACCCTTATGAGCAAAACTTAAGTTGAAGAAACAATGTTTTCTTGGATATAGTCTTGTCTAATCATTCATTTCAAGTGGAGTAAACAAAAATTCAGTTCAGAAACCTACAATTTAGTTTTGAGTACAGCTATGTGGGCATAACAACATTGCTGTAATTTTACACTCTGGTCTCAGAAGAGCATGGGAAGAATAATGTTCACATGATGGCAGAGAGCGTTAGAGTAACGAGGTTAAATTTTGCTTGGTTTGCTGACTTCTGGTTGAAGATACCGTCCTGTGGTTTTGTTTAGTGTGTCTTCCTCGTCTAAGACAAATTACAGCCTCAGGGAACACTCTCCTTTCTAGGACTCCTCAGATGACTGTTCTATGTTTAAAATACTGCTACTGGAATAAATTTGCAGAAGTATTTTAAGAACAACAAAATTGATGTTCCCTAAGGACTCTTGTACTGCCGTCTTCTGTTTTTAACTGTCTTTTGTTAAAATAGTAATTATTTCTTTCTTTCACTTTCCTAAAATGTCTCAGTTTTATTCATATTCTTTAATGTGGGCTTTCTTCTGCTTCAAACCAGAATTTTCTGCTTTTTTTCAAAAACTAGAAGTGTCTGCAAGCCATGACAGACTCCAGAAATAGTATTGGTTAAGGACTGTTGTAACAAAAACTGGAGGCAAGCACATTGTTATAATCATATAATCATTAAGGTTGGAAAAGATCTCTAAGATCATCTAATCCAACCATCAACCCATCACTGCCATGCTCACCAACCATGTCCTGCAGTGCTAAATCCACATAGCTCCCTAGTGTAATCCTAGCGCTCTAGTCTTCATGCAGGTGGGTAGGTCCTAAAGTGATTAATTCAAGTCTATGGTAGTTTTATGAAAAAGTGAGGCAAAGAGAGAGAACAGCTGACCTGGAAGCGGGATGTAGTAAATGAATGTGAGCTAGATGTACTGAGCATTTACTGATGCATAACCTGTGGCAGCAAACAGTACATTTAACATCCCCTGAAAGCAAAGCTGCTCAGTTTCACTGACTACTGCATGGCTGTGCAATATCCATCTTCTTCATAAAGGAGTTCTCATTGGCTCTGCAGTTTTGCATCCTCTCCATAAGTGCTTTATAGAAAGGTTTCTTGCAGAATTTTTACACTTTGTCAGATGTGCCGATGCTTACATACCAAACTTTGTCATTTCCACCCAGCAAGTAAAATATGAATCCTACAAGGTTCATGGAAAGACATCAGGCAGGAGACAGTACCATGATGAGGAAGGCTGAACTACTGTCAGTGTCTGGTTTTGTACCCTTGTTTGTGATTTCATTTAATGTGTGAGCAAGCAAGTGTAAAATACATTTGCTGGTGTAAGAGAGCCTAGTGTTTATGTTATTTTTTCAGTGATCAAGGTGTGTTTCTGCTGTGATAGTCTTTGCTCTAGAGCTCTTGAAATTGGATTTAATTGCAAGTATGGTTAAAAAACAAACAAACAAAAAAGAATTTTGCTTTATCTTTGGTTCATCTAAGAGATAGATCCGTTATAATTACAATTTTACTCAAAATTTTGTTCTCTACATCTGTAAGAAATATAGTTAGACCTTACTATTAACTTGTAGAGTTTGTTGACCTGCTGGCTAACCTTCAGATGCTGTAACTTTTTCTTACCATTTGACTACTGCTCTTCAGCTTTACGGCTTTCTGGTTTTAGCTTCACTTTTAGCATGTGAGGCAGGAGTACAGAGGAAATCAGGTAACAAAACCACACCTTCAGAGAGTACCAGTCAAAACCCACATATCCAGCTCCTGAAATTAGATGATGACATGACATCTACTTTGACATAGCACAAGCTCTACTTTGTGAGGTTGGAGTTAAGTAACAACTTTGTGGGAGATGCTTGTTTGTATATATTGGCTTCCCAAAACTGATAATACAGTCCTCACCTTATGGTAAAAGTTGACAGTATCGTGCATGCATCAAATATGCAGTATGGATATGTCTTTTTTTTTTTTTTTTTTTTTAAATTTAGCTACTCTATGTATCTTAAATGGGGAAAGAGTTACAGCATGGAGTCATTCAAAACTGTGTTAAGATCCACAGAACTTCCTTCAAAGAACGTCAGTGCTGTGGCTTGCCACTGCTACTATATTTTTTTAGATTGCATATCTAAAAGCATTTAGATTGTACTAGGAAGTACAGATGTAGAGTTCTATAGAACATTCTTAGCATAACAAAAACAGCAGCTATTTAGAGTTATTAACTTGGAGTTATGAACTCATGCAGCAGTCCTTCCACTAACAGATACGTAAATAGAGTGTAAGGGAGGGCAGGAAACTAAATACTCATTCAAAACTCTTTGGTCCAGTTTTACACGTAGTTGATAGGGCAGTACAACCTACATGCAGTAGGTTGTTATGGTTGCCCATAACATCTAGTTATGCACATTGTGTACTGCATTTTGGAAGTCTGTAGAGCTGCTGTTTCAGAATAGCTGAAACAGAACTGAAGAAAGTAGGCTTGAGGAAGTGCTGATGATGCCATTCAGGGGATACTTCTGAAACGAAGATAACTTGGTGGAATGAAGTGCTGAGTTTCTCAGGCGTGGATACCTGGCACTCTCTATTCCAAAATCTCAGTGCACTCCTGAGTTAGATGAAATAGTTGGAGCTTTTGGTCTTGAGAGGTAACCACTGCCAGCAGCACCCATAGCACCTTTTGGGAGCAGTGTGTGTTTTTCACCTGATTAATTATGAAATAGAAATGAGGGACTTCTGTACTGGAGTAGAAGTTAATGATGCATCCTCAGTGCTGAAGAGTCAAGCCAATGTGACTAACCATAGTCACAGTTACATATGTGCTAGCAGAATACAGAGTGCTCCATTGTTATAGATGGACAGTTCATATGTCCTGAAGCTGCACTGATTGTTATAAACTCAAAAAAGATGAAAATACAAGTTTAAACTACTCCATGCAGCAGCCTGTTGACAAAATAAGTGCTGTTTCTAAGAAGACAGGCTATATTCTGTCTTCCAATGTAACTTAAATAGGAATTCCTTTTTTTTCTATACCAAACTGGGAATTTGTAGGTTGCAGTGCTCTGACTTCAGAGCTGAAGTCAGAATTAAGAAAGGCATAGCCCAACCTAAACAGAAGTTAATTGTTCTAAGCAACTTGGCAAAGCAGTCACTCATGAAGGCTTTGGGAGTTGCTCTCTGATCTTGTGATAATTGTTAATTAAAAAAAAAACAACAGGGTTTTTGCTTTTGAAGTTCAGCTTTGCACCACTGAAGTTGGTGGTATATGCAGGTGGAAGGTCTGTCACAACACCTACAGACTCATCTGACACATTTTCTATTTCTGGCTGTCTCTTGTCTGTGCATATAAAATCTGGCTTTTATATCTAACCTGATCTTGAGGGAGCAGATAAATGGCTAACCAGTATGTCAGTTACAGTCTTCTGTTATCATCCAATTAACAAACATGAAAAAAATAGCCCTCAAAAGAATGTAAGCATGTACCAATGTAGGGTAAACACTTTTAATGCTTATTTAGTGCTTGTTTAAATACGTCACAGTGGCTTTGTTTGTTCTGTATGACAAAAGCACAGGACATGACATTATTACTCTCTGGAACAGTTGGCTTATAGTTCAAATGCATTTTCAAATTCAGTATCTCATTTTGAAATTAAGAAAATGTTGAAGCAGAAGAAATTGAAAACAATTTCTAACCATCTAAGTTGGATGCATTTTTATTTAAAAAAAAAAAGTCACATCATTGCACTGAGAAGATTTGCACTTACAGTCATGTAGGTGCTTGTTTACCAAAAATGAGTTTATGGATTTAAATTCCTGTGACCTCTGCAAAATCAGCAGCTAGTAATGAGAGAGCAGGAGATCCAGTCTGCCTTATGGCACTGTCCTCCACATATCAGATGATAGGTTTAGTCAGATGGAGCTGATGGACTGTTTGACAGTGGGAGTGGGTCTCCGTGGGTTTTGGTAACAGCCTTGGAGTTTGTGTAAAAGGTTACAGTGAAGAAAACAGAAGTCAACCTGGTTTACCTCTCTGGTCACCAGAGCTGGTTGTTAACAACTGCTGAGCAAATTAAGAGTGGAGTTCCTGTCAGCCATCATTAGTGTCAGCTCTAACTCTGCTTTTAATCAGCGTGGTGGTTGTGAAAAGTAGTTGCCATGCACTCTGCAGTTTCACATAGGTTTTGCTAGCAAGACTAATGAAGCAGGGTCAGAGGCAACATACACATCCACACATGGTTCACTGCTATTGAACCTAGCTGAAATGAGGATACCTTACAAATTTATGAAGTAATTCATTTTTTTCTCTGGCTTATTGGCCAGGACTGGCAGAAAGTTTTACGTGTAATATATATGGGACTAAATGGAGTAACTTTTTTCTCTGATGGAAAACTTTGTTCTGAAATTGGCCTGCTTGTGCTCCCAGAATCATCTTGCATTTTGGTCTAAGTGGAATTGTATGATTTGGAAGTTTGATATTTAGCACATTAGCAATTTATTATCTTCCTTTTAAGTTAAGAGTAATTTTAGTTTTTTAAATATTAAAAGACACACTGCAGGATCTGAAGGATAGTGCTGGATACTATTTTGACTTATCAGAGCAGCAGGGAAGACTACATTGATTGATATAAGGCGTAGAAGAGATGTAGCCTGCCTTCAGCCTGGAGTCTTCCATCCCTGTAGAGATGGATTGTTCCTATGCACAGCGCCACTGTATGGCAAGTCTAGGTCAAGGTCTTTATTCCAGCCTCTCTCTCTGCCTTGAGGTAGGGTGCTGCAGATGCGTAGACAGGCTATGTAGCTCCAGATTCTGAACTGAAGTGAGCTCTTAGGTTCCTTTCCATTATTTTTCGTGTTCGTCTTCCTCCAGTGTCCCTAGAAGCAATAGGTCTGCTAGTTCTGATGAAAAGCAGAAAATACTACTGAGTGTTCTTCAGTTTTTCATTGCTTTTTGAAGAATTGGTTGTCATGGTGTGAAAATGTCAGCTCTTTAATACTTAGAACTATGTTCCTTGCCAAACCACAATTTTTATACCATTGGTTATACTCCAATAATATGTTAGTATGAATACTAGGGGTAAGTAACAGCAATGCAGAATGTTATATATAAAATAATAATTATTAAATTGAGTGACTTTCATGCCATGTTTGTGACTTAGTAAAATCTGGCTCAGAAGTTTTCAAGTTACCATCCATTCTTATATTTTTGCACAATTTTTGCCTAGAATTCTGCTTATTCAGCTTTCTCTGAGAATGGCAAACCAGTCCACAAAAGAACTAGAAGGTTCAGTTCCTTTTTTCTTTCATTTTGAGATGCTTGTTGTGGCATATGATTTACTGCTTGTTGCACTGCTGTGAGTTTGGCCAGTGATACTCAAATACGTTCATGATTATTGACAGCAGAAATAAGAACTTTGAAGCTGTGTGAGATGTAGTCTAAATCATACTCTCCGTGCAATTCTTGAAGTTCCATGGAAAGTGCATCAATTTGTACTAGTTTCCAGTTGACTGTGTTTCCTGAGTAATGTCCTTAGACTTTCAAGTCTAAAAAGACCATTACAAATACAGTGTTTCATAGAGGGTTTAATGAGTTCCACCTGTAAAGACTTGGTGATGCTATATGGAGTAGAGTTGAATGATGCAGTGGTGGGCTAACACTTTCTGACTTTCTCATCTGCTTTAAGTAGGAGCCTGTGTGCAATGCCTTTCAGAAGTACAGAAGCTTTTGCAGTGTTTAAGAAAGATCTCAAGGAGCTATGCAAACGGGCAAATGTGTTTTAGTAATGGGATGGATTTTGCTGAGGTGATTGGAAGTAGTCATGTGAAGTCTAGTTTTTGTCCTTGTGAGAGACCCTTTCACCCATTCCACCAGTATTAGCATATTTTACTCTTGGTGATGTTCTTGAGTTGTTATTTACCAAACATAAAAAGGCCGGAAGAAGAGACTTTCTGTAAAAGATGGACAACCATAGGAAAATGTGCTCATTTCAGCACAAAGAAGGCTGTTTTGTCTCTTCTTGCTGGATCCAGCAGGAGGCTGGGCTCCATCAGTAGGGAAGCCCACATTATGGAATAGTTTTTCCTTGTCTTGCAATTGTGGACCTACCTCAGCCAGCTTTCTTATGCTACAGATGCTGGTCTAACAGCATCTTGCAGTCTTGCAGTGTCTTGTGATCAGATCACACCTAGCAATTTTCTAGTCTTCTACCTCTTGAGAGCTGAAACGAACATTCCTGCCTGGAAGGTTCTACACGGTGCAGTGTTCAGCATCTTCCCTGACCTGTGTTCTGTCAGCCAGCTAAGTAGGTGAGGAGGAGGTTTGGAGTTTTTCCTGAGAAAATCATTTTCTGTCCTTCTCTCTCAGAGCCTTTGGCAGAGTTGCCCACTACCTCCGATCCTCATTCCTTAATGTTAGCATCTTCACAGAGAAATGTATTTTATCATGTTATTTCCCCCAGAGGCACAAAGCCAAACCAGAAGCATCACTGAGTAATTCATGGGGTGTCCAACCTGTTGGCTTGCCTGGGCAGCTTTGAGTGAGGAGGGATTGTCTTGGGCCACATATACATGCCGCTCTAAAAGTAATCCCTCTTATTTATTTCCATGGGAACTACAAGAGATACAAAGAGCACAGTAATGCTCTTAGAGCTCTTAGAGCAGGTTCTCATCTACAAAGCACTATTTTTCAGCATAGACGTCACCATCAACTCTGCATCTTTGTCAGCAATGCCATGCTTGTACCAGTCTGCACCAGTGGAGGTAACCACTGTCACTGTTGCCACTGCTGAAATGCACTACCCACTGCCTCACTCTGCTCTCATCCACTGTTTGGTCTCCATAAACGTTCAGCATTGATGAATGGAGGAATTCAGTGACACACCTTTGCTTCATCTGCACTTCCATGTCGGTGTTCTGTCAGAGTGCCCCTCTGCTGCCATCTGTCTCATGGCAACAAAATATAACAGGATATTTTTGGGAAGGTTCAGCCCCTTCTGCCTTATCACCAACATCCACCACTAGTATCACAGGCCAGCATCATAAAATAGTAGGCATTATTTTCAGAGCAGCTGTCTTAAAATGTGTAATACAATTAATGTAGCTAAGAAACAAAACATTTTTAATGTTTTTTTGTTACAAAATGAGAGCAACAAAACTGTAAAACTAGTGTGATATGTGACCTTGTGTTTGTGACACTAATGCATAAGTCTGCTTCAGTGGAAGTAGCTGCAATTCTTAGTGAGCTCTCAAGGTGTTCTTCGGGGATTTTTGATGAAATTTTATTTTTCTTGTGCTTCACCCTTGAAAACAACCTTTGAGTTGAATATCTGACTGTAAGTCTATGCATTCCATTTGAAAATGTGCAGGTTATGTATTTATGCAGACTGAAATTGGAGTCACAGAAAAAAAAAATCATAAATTTTTTGTAATCTTGTAACCTGTCCTCAAATTCCTTTATTACAAAAGAAAGCATGGCTGCCTTTTTTTTTTTTTTTTTTTTTTTTTTTTTCCTGTTCACAGGACTGTGTTCAGCCAGTGTATCAAAATGTAGTAACTGATTTCCCATCACATGAGTTGGCACAACACTGTGCTCTCCCTGTGCCCTGGTTTTAGGCCAGGTTGGGTTGATAGCACAGTAATGTTTGTTTATTGCTGGGTGATGAGTACGTGCACAGGGCCAGGCTGAGCCACTCAGCAGGAAGAGCTGCCATCATGATGCCGTGGGGTAGGGAGTGACCACAGTGTGAGCTGTGCTGGGCCACAGGTTGGATGTGCCTGGAGTAATCTGTTCCTCTAACTGGGAAGTACAGTCATTGTGGTTTTAAAGAGGTCAGAATAAAAGTAATTGTTTTATTTATAATACTTTCTTCAACCTTTCAAGAGACCTTTCCAGCAAAATAAAAATATTAGAATATCATATTTAGCGATTCTTCCTCCACATAAATATTCAGTCTGTCATATATTGTGCACAATCTGTGACACGTTTTTGTCTCTGTCCTCTAGTTCCACTCTTTACTGGAATTTGAGTATTTTGCATGGAACATGGGATGCTTATGGCTTGGAATTTTCTGACCATCAAAGTTCTGGAAATTAGAGCAGTGTTGCTCTTCAGCTAACAGCAGTAGCAAACTTTAACTCATGAAAAACATGCCCTTAACAAAATCTGAAAGATGTTCTGTTAACAGAGAGATCCAGTTGGTCAAAATTGCTATTTGACTTTATTACTGTCCCTCCTCCTTTTTCCCCAGTGTCTTTCTTGGTAGAAGGACTTGAAGTAAGACCCAAACGGCAAGACTAGAGTGTTAAAATTCTCAAACAAAGCCTCTTCACGTGACCAGGACCCTATTCAAGTTTTTGAGCTACTTCTCTGTGAAGTGAATGCAATTAAAAACAAAACACTGTGTTAGAATTATGTTCTTCCAACTGGTTCTTAGTCTTTCTGGTAACTTTATCCAGGAAGATGAAGAACCTCCTTGAATCTGACAGGCAACCTGTAAAAAGCTTGAACATTTAGACTGTGATTTATTAAGCAGACATAAACAGTGAAGCAGGGTGTCCAGTTGTATGTCCTGTTTCTGTACAAAATACTCCCACACACCCCATTGGGCTGAGGCAGCTCTTACAAGTGATAGCTGTATGTTCATGTTGCTTGATTGCAGCAGTCCTGGAAGAAAATAAGATATTCAGAAGATAATTTATCAGTGGCAGCTGACAGTAGATGAGACAGGTCATGAAGAGTGCTTGTCATGTTGGTAATAATTACTCTGTTCAGCTTTTTTAGAATAATGAATGCTTAAAACAAGCACAGGAAAAAAAAAAATGGCAAATGCACCAGTCAGTAGTGGTGTGGATGCTTGGTCTGAAAATACATGAAGATTAATTACGTATTCAGGAAAGTATTTGAGAACATCTTTTATTACTAGCAAAAGACCGGAGCATACTATGGAAATCAAGTAACATCTTGGTTATATTAGTAATAGCAGTTGCTCAGAGAGAAAGATAATTAGGATTTTATATGTTTCAAATGAAACTGAGGTCTGTTAGCAAGATAGTGTTTTGAATATAACACACAGCATAGCAGTGTACAAGGCATGCAGCAGCTGTTCACGTTCCTAAGCAATTTGTTGGTAAAATTTGTATGGGACTAAGAGCTGAGGAAATAGCTGTGTATATAATGTCTTCTAATGTCCAATACAGAAGACTTCAGTGCGATGTGTTAGTTGTTTCCTGGAAAGTAGGTGCATTCTGTTTTTCATAGTTTGGAACTCAAAATTGCAAACCACCTGAATTTTCAAGTTAGCAGACCCAACAGTCCCAGCAGTTGTGTGGAGCTGAATCTAGGTCAGAATGGTATGTGGTAGCTCCTGTGTCTGTGAAGATAATGGTGATTGTCTTGAAGCAAATAGTTTTGCTGACTGAGATAAGAGGGATTTCTCCATTTTTAAAACTGTACATGAAGTGTCACTTTTTAACTGTGCAGCAGTATTTGAAATGTTGAAAATGCAATACAAATGTTACAGGCAGAATCCATTCCATAAAAGGAGTAAATAAGGTTAATAATAAACACTAAGAACTGGAAGTCAGATATTCTTCTCATATCACTAAACCGCAGAATCACTGAATTGTTATGGCTGGACAGACCCCTGGAGACCATCTGGTCTGGCTTCCCTACTCAAAAAGAGGAAACAAAATCAGATTACTCAGGTCATTGTCCGTTTGGCTTTTGAATGCATCCTAGGATGGACCCTATAGCCTCTCTGGAAAATCTGTTCCAGTGATTGACCACCCATAAGGACTAATTTCCTCTTTAAGTGGAATTTCCTGTTCCAGTTTGTGCCTATAGCTTCTCATTTGCACCTCATGCTGCTACTGAGAGGATTCTAGCTCTGCATTTTTACAAAGATATATGAAAGAATACAACTTACTTTCTCAGTTAAGATTCTTGTGCTGTGTTATTGGCAAAACGTTCAGAAGTTCTTTCTCAAATACATAGAAATCACATTTAATTTGGAAAAATTAGAAGGATGAAGGTGGTTACATACAGAGAATGTAACACTGCATGAAGAAAAGATAAAATTTGAGGATATGATGAAAAAGGATAGGAAAGATAGAAAGCTTCATGCGCAGGTTGTGTGCATGATTTTGTTGCAGAAATGAATTGTGAGAAAATAATTTACAGAGATAGTACATTGTTTCTGAAGTACTGTTACTGAAGCACTGAAGCACTTGTTACTGAAGTAGCAGTCAGCGTAATGCAAGACTAGACCATCTCAATATCACTGCATTTTAAGTATTTTTTTAATTATTGTTTTTTTGGTTATTTTCTTAACTTCCTTTTAGTTGCAGGACTGTTTAAATGCACAGATTCACTCTCTAGGCATGTCTTTTTCCTGAACTTTGAAAGTGGTTCCTGCTAGGTGAATATTCAGAGAAAATTCCACTAATAATTGCTTATGTATAAGTAATAGCTCATTCTCTGGAGTTTATGTAGCAGTGCAGAAAAAAAGTGATGAAAGGCACAATTGGAAAGCAAAATCTCTAACTGTGGAGCACTTTTATTGTCTTGAAAAGGGCGATAAAACCTAAAGAGAGGGTAAAATCTGAGTGGAACAGTGGAAGTAGCAGTGTACAATGACCAAAAGAGATGGTGGAGAAAGACATTTGTAGCTTTAGAGATGGGACACGGGAGGTATACTAGCTCTTCTGTATACAGGGATAATATATACACAGTGATGCAGGGAACAGTATTCATGCCACTCCCTAGCTCCGCGTTATTACTGTGAATTTACTAACCTCCTTGGGATTTCCCAGGATTTGGTGATAAGGTGCCTCAACTCCATCAACAGAGTCAATCTCAGTACTGATTTCCACACCCCCCAACCCCCCCCCCCCCCCCCTTTTCATTCATTGAGGTAAAGTTTTATTGCCAAGCTTAGACTTTTTGCCTGCAAGTAGAATGAGAGCAGAGGAATCTTAAAACTCTCGAGTGAGCTTCACAGAAGGATTTTGCATTGCTGTTTCCCTTTGTGAATGGCATGCACATTCCCTTCTGAACCCATCCCTAAGAAATTAAGACACACTGTATTTCAAATTATAGATCAAATCTATGCAGTGCTTTGTATAGTAAAACATAATTTATTTGTTTTAATATAAATGTATTAGTGACTTTGTTATTTTGGAGTTAGCAATATTATTAACTGGTTGTTATTTATTTTATAGTGAATACATGATCCCCTGGGAAAAAGAATCATCTAGTTCTATTGAGAACCCTTGCCATGGCTTGTAGCTTCTCTTTAATTCCTAGGGTGATAGCACATTCATTGTAAGTGGTTTATTGGTACAGCAGAGATAAATGGCTCAGTAATGGAGGGCTTTCTTTTTCACTTCTGAGGTACAGTGATAGATCTTCCTGGCCTACAATGCGTAACATTCACTTTGTAGGCCTTAGGTTATTCCCTACATGGTATAGAAAGAGCAGTGTAGTTAATGCTTGGATAATATGATTTTGAAAGCTAGGTTCCAACTTAAACCTTTTAAGGCAAGCTTCTCCTGGCAAGGATACTGGGGGTGACTGATGCTAGCAGTTAGCAATGGCTTAGTTTGTGGAGTGAGACAGATTGACCAATTTTGGTTTGTTTCCCTGTAGACTGATGTATGAATTGCAAATTCTCTACAGTCAAAATCCTCTTTAAAAGACAGATACTGAATAAGGGCAGGGATTAGGCACAAGATCAAATGTTTATGGATTAGATGCAGAACATGTAATTGAGCTAGTAACAAAGAACCTTGACACCCTCATTACTGTGGCACTTCAGTGGCTGACAGGGCTTTGGTTGATGATCATGGGATGCTGCTCATCCCATGATTGTGTATTACAAACTTTATACCAATATTAGCAGCACAGAAGTTGGAGTTTTAGATGTTTTTGTGACTGTACTGCTGAGAAGTTCATTTTGCATTGGAGTGGTGAATTTCTAGGGCAGAATTTTGTGTGATCACTTTTTATTGCACAAGACTTCTTTTTTTTTTTTATTTTAAGGGCTGTTACTGGTACAGAGGAAATGTCAAGTCTGCCAGATATTTGTACACACTAAACAGAGATTGAATGCAATACAGATGGTTATAATGCTAATATGAAAAGAATGTTTTGTTTGAGATCTGCAAGAATTGCTGAAACTGACTGATCAGTCCTGTGAGGAAAGTGTAGACAGGCAGGCAGGTAGTAAAACAGTCAAAGAGGCTGACAGAAAAGTAGCCCAATGAATTACTTTGCAATTATCAAGACCATTGTTTTCGTTTGTTTGCACTTATCCCTTATTATTAATTTATAGTCATGATCAAACGGGCCATGTTCTCAATTAAACTGGTCATTCAGCACTTTATTTTCATTTATGGCTGGTGCTTAGTTTTGTTTGATGTTAAAATCAGAAGCATATGTGGATCTTCATACCAAAGAAGTAGGTTTTTAGGGTCCTTTTTACTTCCCAGTACCGTTCAGTGGGTTCTTAAGTTTAACTTATTGAAGAACCTTAGAATTTATGAGAGGACCAAAAGCCTTGTCATGGAAAAAATAAATTAATTAATTGAAAAGCAGCAAACGGCTTTATGTAGATACCATCCATGAAGTTGATGAGGACTGGGTAAATACATGACGTCATTTTTGTGTGTGCTTGCAAGTTGAGGGTTAAGTGAACAGATGTTTTAAAACAGATAAAATTTCTGTAGGAAAAATAAAGTGGCTTCCAGAAGGCCTTTCTGGAGAGGAAAGGTGTTTTGGAGTAGAGGAAAGTGAGTTGAGGTCAAAGGAAGCAAAATATCATGGAATCACAGAATACCTCAAGTTGGAAAGGACCATGGGGTCCAACCCCGAGCTCCACACAACACCTCGCAAACCCAAATCATGAGCTCTGGCAGCTCAGGGCTGTGCCCACTGCCCTGGGGGGCTGTGCCATGCCCACCGCCCTCTGGGGCACAGCCTTTCCCTGACCCCCCAACCATCCCCTGGCACAGCTCCTGTGAGAGCTGCTGCTGCCATGAGGTCTCCCCTCAGCTCCTCTGCTCTGGGCTGAGCAAACCCTGGGGCTGCAGCTGCTCCTCACACCTCTTGTCCTCCAGACCCTTCTCCAGCTCTGTAGCCCTGCTTGCCACACAAATAACAGAGAGAAGGAGCAGGGTGATGCAGCTCTGAGGTGACTGCATAATTCTGTGGCTTTATTGGAGGTTTGTGACAGCAAGCTGTTATTTGGGTTGTTAGCTACTGTGGGTGGTGATGTGTTCTGTGTGCCACTGTTCTTTCACAGAAAGTAGCAAAACACTAACTGGGCCAACGGACATATACAAATGATATATAAATAGATGTATGTCTCACTTTTTCTTTTTTTTTTTCTCTCTTTGCTCAAATGTTGGATGTTTCTGTCTTTTGTTCTTTTCTTCAGCTGTTGTACAGCAGGAATTACGTGCCTGGAGTTGCAGCTGCAGCAGTTGAGGGCCAAGATGTTCAGCGGCCTTGATTTGTTTTGATTTCTAGGGTCAGTGTGTAGCAATCCTGTCTGTCTGTTGGTTCCTGTGGTCAGTTCCCCTGCTCACATCTGTTGGTGCCTACATATTTGAGTAGCTCAGGTACCAGCAGAACAGCTTTGTGCCCCCTTGCCTACCAGCTCTACTTGTGATTGCTTTTGACAGAAGTGCTGCCCCAGAGAAGGAATTGCCCTTTCAGATGTGAAGAGCAGAAGAGTTACTGATTTCTTCCCATATTCCAGACTCATATAGCTAAAGAACATTTTCCCCCAAGAAACAGTATTTTCCTGATACTACCCATCTAATGAGTGACCTTCATTTTTTGAAGTGGGCTTTGGTAGGCTGTTGCTCTTGGGACCTACAGCCAGGGAACATTTCTTGGCCTCAGGGAAAGACACAAACCATTTGTGTACTTTTCACAGCAGTTTCTGGAGGCAGTCTAGTTTTGTGGAGCAGCGATTCTTGCTAATTTACTGATAAAAAATTAAATGGGCCTTTCTGAGATATGTGTTGCTTTGGCTAGACTACTAAGAGTCCAGCAGCTAGCTTGTTTATCACCCATGCTGACATGTCCCTGAATTTGTGAAAAGTATTGAGATTTGGTTGTGACCTACTATGAGCATGACTTGGTGAAAAAGGAGTGCCATGTGTAATGCTGTCCACTAGTTACATATGCAGAGTTCATGCAGTTTTATCCAATGCACAGAGGGAAACGGTGCTGAAAGGGGATTGATGAAATTGCAAAGATGGGTCCTTCCAAAACAAGGTCCTGTTCAACAAGTCCAAGTGCAGAGTGCTGCACTTGGGCTGGGGCAGTTCCAGGTATTTATACAAACTGGGAGAAGAACCACTTCAGAGCAGCCCTGCAGAGAAGGACTTGGAGGTCCTGGTAGACAAGAAGCTGGACATGAGTCAGCAGTGTGCTCTTGCAGCCCAGAAGGCCAACTGTGTTCTTGGCTGCATTAAAAAAAAAGGTGGCCAGCAGGGAGAGGGAGGTGATTGTCCCCCTCCGCTCAGCTCTTGTGAGGCCCTATCTGCAGTACTGCATCCAGGCCTGGGGCCCTCAGTACAGGAAGGACGTGGGGCTCTTGGAGCGGGTCCAGAAGAGGGCCGCTAAGATGATCAGAGGGCTGGAGCACCTCTCCTATGTGGAAAGGTTGAGGGAACTGGGATTGTTTAGCTTGGAGAAGAAAAGGCTCTGGGGAGACCTCATTGTGGCCCTCCAGTATTTGAAGGGAGCGTATAAACAGGAGGGAGAACAACTGTTTACATTGGTTGATAGTGGTAGGACAAGGGTGAATGGTCTTAAACTGAGACAGGGGAGGTTTAGGTTAGATATTAGGAGAAAGTTTTTCACACAGAGAGTGGTGACGCACTGGAACAGGTTGCCCAAGGAGGTTGTGGGTGCCCCATCCCTGGAGGCATTCAAGGCCAGGCTGGATGTGGCTCTGGGCAGCCTGGTCTGGTGGTTGGCAACCCTGCATATAGCAGGGGGGTTGAAACTGGATGATCATTGTGGTCCTTCTCAACCCAGGCCATTTTATGATTCTGTGAAAATTAAGCAATTCCACCAGTTTCAGATTATGGAGTGTTTGGGTTGTTTTTTTTTGTTTTGTTTTGTTTTCCCATGGTCTGATAGAAGCCTACATTTTTATTATGTGACTTGCAGATTGAAAATTAATTCTGCTCAGAGGAACTACAGTTGCAAAAAAACAAGTAAATGCATTTGGAACATATGTTTTTCCTCGTCATGTTTTCAAAAATAAAAGCCATTTTTACTGAAACAAGCATTGTACTCAAGACAAACATACAAATTTCAGCCTGAATAGTTAACAGATTGATGGAAGCTTAAGTTGCTTACATTCTAGTTTAAAATAGCACAGTTAATAGTGAAAAAGTTAATTATACGTGTTAACTTACAAATAACACAATATTCTCCACCTACAGTTCTGCTTATTTTAGAGTATCTACTTCAAAACACATGTTGAAATGAGGCATTTGTATTTTTTCTTACTATTTATATTGTCTTTTCCTCCATCTTTATCTTCCTGATCCTTTTCATTCTGGTTTTTTGCTTCATTCTGGTTTTCCACTTATGACTTAAACAACATAGAGGGCAGACCTCTCTAAACCAAATAACCAAAACCTTTTGGTTTGCAAAAGGATTTTGTCTGCAAGAAAATTTGGTATCATTCCCCCTAGGTTTTGCATACCACCAATAGTAGAATCCAGCCCAACTGCAGCACTTTCTTGGCAGGGTTTCAGACCACAGTGCCAATGGTTTCTGCTTTGACTTACGGTGCACGTTGTTATTCTCTCTTTGAAATCCACCTGAAATCAAGGAATTGCCAAATCAAAATCAAGTTCTTCTGAAATTTAGCCTGGCTTTGTAAAAAAGGTTGTAAAATCTGCAGATCGTTTGGACTGGTGATCTAAAATCCAGACTGGTTTTATTTTATAAGTCTGACTTTGAGGATTTGTTATGAATCTTAACTCTGTTCGTGCCTCCTTTTGGAATTTGTAAGGGTTGCTTAAATACACTAACTACTCATCATATATGATGACGTGATTTTTGGAATCTATTATCAGTATCATTGGAAGGTCTGTCATATGTGGTGTGTTTTACTCATCATAGCATGGTGCAGTCTTACTGAAGTAAACTAGTAATATACATGCTACCAATTTGAAATTATTTTCTCCATAAATTTACGTTCACAGAAAAAGGAGAAAATGCACCTTCAGAATCACCTGCTTTATGGCCACAGACATTCACCAAGAGGAGATCGGCGATGGTCCCATATTTACTTGCTCTCTGAAAGTCTGTGTCTGACTGCAAGTCTGATAACTCCATAGGGTGATTTCTGGTTCACGGCACATTACCATAGCGTTTTTGAAGGTACTCTACCTGTTGCAAAAAATGAACACAATAGTAATTACCATTAGTGCAGTCTCAGACTGGAAGGATGAATTGAGCAGGAATCTGTGGGGCATGTTCTCACTCAGGCACTGCTGAGTATTGTCACAGCCCTTTGTACAAAGTATTAGAAAGTATTAGAAGGAATGGTCCTTATACCTGTACCTAGCAGATATGGTGGTGTCATGGACTTCTGGCAGTTTTTGAGGCCATGAGGGACAAGCTAAAATGATACTGGCAGACTGTGGTAAGAGGGTCAGAGACAATGCAGCAGGAACAAGTGTAGAGAGTTATGCTGGGGTTGAAATAACCAACAATCTTAAGTGCTTGCTGAGGACAGATTAGCAATAAACCAGTAGTGGACCCTAGAGTTTAGAGGATCAAAACATAAGATGACATCAAAATACATCAGATCATATTTGTTACCTCACGCTAGAAGGCAAAACAAAATATACCACCAATGGAAAAGCAGTCATCATTGTGGTAGATACGGATGGAAGGATTTTGGTCTTTTAGGTGCAAGTACTTTGCACAGAATAAAGCAGACTGAGGGTTTCTTTAGTCACATTTGTTTCTCTGTCTTTAACAGGTTAGCTTGTTAACCTTTGATTTAATATTCAACTCCTGAATGTATGATGCCATAGGAAACTCTAGTGATTATCGTCACTTTGCAGGTTTTGTTTTGTATCAGTAAAATCACAGTTACTGCAGGCTCAAGTTTCCTAGTACAGTTTTGCTGGCAGTGAAGACTCAGTGCCTTGAGGGGCATGCTGAAGGTGCCTTTAGAGAAGCAACCCGTTGTTATTCTTTTGAAGTAGATATACCAAAATGATTTCCTTTTTATTTGTAATTTATTAGCCTGACAGTGATTCAAGAGCATGTTTCTAATCAGTCCTGTGTTCTTGTCTGTTTCTGAAACTTCTCTACATAGAGGGAGACTTATGAAGCCTCATTAGGCATAGGTGTATTTTTGCATTCTACATCAGGTATCCAAGACACTTCATTTTCAGGACTGTTGTTCCTATCAGTATCACTTTGGTTTCACTATCTTTTCCTTCTTACCCATGTATGTGTGTGCACATGCTCTGTGACGTGTTCTCTGTTGATGATCTACACTGTTAAATTGCTTGCGGGCTTACTGGGCATAAATCAATCTCTTGTATCTGCTTTGTATAAGAAATTCTTTTCTTATATAAACATTGTTGCTGTTTGTTTTCCAGAAATCCAGTGGATTTCAGTTCTTAAAAAAGGAAGTGGTAGAGGGAAGGTGGGAAGGAGTATGTAGAGAGAAAAAATTTCCAGTGGAAGCTTTAGCCACTGACAGGTTATTCAAGTGAAAAGATGATGTTGTGTAAGAGATCTTCCCAAGATCTGTATACATATATATATATATATATGTATGCATGCTTTGGACCAGTTCTTCTACTACTGTTGATATGTTGATCCCTACAATTTTTTTCTAATATACTGGTGGCTTTTTTGAGCGAAATAACCCTTAATAAAAACAAAATTGCTTCACTTAGTTATCCCTTGCAAACTATAAAGGATTGTCTGTAGTCTGCATACTGAAATCCATGATAATGAGAGTGGGTGTGCTACCGTTTCCAGCATACTCTCATGGGACAGTTTGGTGAGTTTTTCGCTTTCCTGTGGGGCAAAACTAGCAAGTTTGGAACCAAGTGGCTTTCATGTGTTGAACAGAAAGACACTGACTTGCCAGCTAAGATGCATCCACATCACTCTCATGATACTGAGATTGTTGGCAGCATCTGAACTTCTGTCCTCAGGGTCTCACACCAGATTTTCAATATATTGTCCATTCAAACTGTAGACTGAACCAAGTTGCTGAAAGACTGATGCATGGTTGTTTTTTGTCTGATGCGTGGTTGACTAATCAGTGTGAAAGTGTCTCATTTCAGATTGTGTCATGATTTCACAATTGTCACAGGGCAGACTTTGTCCATCTGAAGTTTATGTTTAACATTGCCTAACCACAATCACTGTTTGTAGATGATTTTTCTTTGTTACGATGAGTAGTCTGCAAAGATTTAAACTAGCTGTGCAAGAAGCGAAGTGCAAGGAATTAAATTGTTAGGAAAGCAGTATTCAAATCAGTGGCTGCTAACACTTTCCTGAGGTGTGTCATTTCATTTTCTTTTAGCAAATACTGCGACATGCCCGTGGAAATTCCACAAAGGTGATATTTCTTATTACTGATGGATATTCCAATGGTGGAGACCCAAGACCCATTGCAGCATCCTTGCGTGAATTTGGAGTGGAGATCTTTACCTTTGGGATATGGCAGGGGAATATCCGAGAACTGAATGACATGGCTTCCCATCCAAAAGAAGATCATTGTTACCTTCTTCACAGTTTTACTGAGTTTGAAGCTCTGGCACGCAGGGCTCTTCATCAAGGTATTAATTTGGAAGTCCTTCAGAGAACACAGAGCTAAATATAACTTGTAACTGCATTTCATGTAGTATAGATTTCTTCTTTTTTTTTTTTTCCCCTCTAACTTTCAAGTAGAGATGCTCATTTCTCAGGCAAAATGATGAATTATTAGTTTAACTAACTCACTATCAACTAAATGTGACCTTAATTCTCTTCGCTGGTATATCTATACTTCCATGCTACTCTTCATTTTGTCCAAGGAAAAACAGACTATGGTCTTGGCCTAGTGTGACTTTTGTTTGACTAGATGAACCTTGTAGTTAACTACATAGTTGTCAAAAAGAGGCCCTCAGTACATTCCTTATGGTTAGCCTTTCCAGTTTTGGTGTTTTACATACCAATGAAAGCTCGCTTGTTGAGAAAAAAATCTAGATTCCTATATATAAAGGTAGACATGATCTGTTTTTATGGCCTTACATATTCAATAACACTGGAAAGAGCAAGAGATGGAAAGCGAATTTGGACTGTACTTTTATCCTTTTTTTATCTACTTTATTCTGAAAAAGACTTAATGAAAAACGCAAGTTTAGCAAGTTAGAACACAAGTAGACCTTTGCATGAAGGCCGGTGCTGCTAGAATAAGACATAGCGCGTGCATCAGACTAGCTGCTGTATTTATTTGCTGTATTTACTTTTAAAAAGAATGCTACTTTTACATAAGTAGTGTACTTTCCTGCTGTTCTGTTTGTTCCAGTTAATTTTTTTTTTTTTTTTTGGTGAATGCATGAAAGGAAAGATTTATTCTTTTTTATCTGACCAACTAGTTGTACGTTTCATGACCAAATACTCTCCTTATGCCAGTGAGAGCATCCACCAAACTCAGGACAAGCTGTCTCAGCAGCTTCTGTATGGAGCAAGACTGTCTTCTGGCAATGTCGGAATAAAGCCAAGACAAGTGAGAAAACTTGCACCATTGGTTTGAGTGGGCATTTTTCCACAGTAAGAACAGGTTTTTCTTATATTGCGGTATATACAATGGTATATTTCGTGCTACCATCACTAGTGCTTAGAACTTTCGCAGAAACATTACACTAACTACATAATATGATACTCTTAGGAGATTTGGGGTTGGACTTTTTAATTAATAAATTGATTTTGTTTCAGATCTGCCCTCTGGTAGTTATATCCAAGAAGATATATCTCACTGTTCATATCTCTGTGAGGCGAATGAGAACTGCTGTGACATCATGGCAAGCTGTAAATGTGGCACTCACACTGGCCAGTTTGAGTGCATTTGTGAGAAAGGATACTATGGGAAAGGACTACAGCATGAATGCACGGGTGAGTCTTATGCCTCTGTTCTTGAGTTTGTCTCTGTGTCCTGGGTACTTGGCTAATCCAGTCTAGGGAGTTTTTTGGAGTTACAGCTAAGAACCTGAGTCAGAATGCATTTGTGGCTTTGGAGTAACTGCTTCTGGCTAAAGATATAGAAAAGTTGTAGTTGTCAAATTCAACCACTGTTTCCCCTGAGCAGCAGCCAAAAGAGATGCACAGAGAATGTAAAAGTAGGACAAATGTTCTGACACAGTGTAACACCACTAACACCCCTATTGAAGAGGAAGAAGGCATTTCGGTCACTGAGTAGAAGTTTGCCATCACAGTTTGCTAAGATTGTTCTTGTTACTGCTTTTGGAGCATACCTCTTAATAATATTCTTTCAAAGTCTACAGTTGATGTAAACCTGCAGTTTACAGGTCCTTACTGCATTTTAGAGTAAAAACTTGGAGGCAAAAAGCATAGAAGTCTGGCTCTCTGAATTCCCTGTGAAGGTGTTCCAAGCAAAAAGGAAAGGCCGTATTACTATACAGGGGACTTTGAGCTTTGATTTTTTTATTTTATTTTATTTTATTTTATTTTATTTTATTTTTGTTGTTGTTGTTGGTTTGGTTTGGTTTTGGTTTGGTGTTTTTTTTTCTAATAGACACAATTTCCTGTGGAAATGCAATGAAAAGCTGAGCCACTGGTCTTCAGTGGAGTTATGTTTCAGCTCAGAGGCATACTGGATATCTTTGTTTAATAAGAATATAGATAAACAGATAAATAACAGGTTTCAGCATGGATTTTCCTTTTACAGATGTTTATGAATTCAGTTGAAAGACTTCATGCAATCAAGATAAACTAATGAAATACATATTCACATACTGAAGTGATTATAAGCAAAGGGAAGCTTGGTTTGCAGGAAAATGTATTGCGGGTTTTCTCCAACTGTTGATTTTTATGGGACAAAAATGTCAAAACTCAAGGTAACTCTATTTGTTTCATGAGTGGATAGAAGGAATAAAATAATTCTCAACTAGGAACAAAACACCATTCATAGCAGTCTTGTTTTTGTCCTCATAATCTCACTTGCACTCTTTGTGCATAATCACTATTCTCATCAGATGTTTCCTTAGGGCATGCAAGCCGTTTGTTTGGTCGATGGATCATGGTTCCATAGCCGTTTATGAGGGCTGTGCTGGTTTGTTGAATGCAATTTCTTTGCATGCAGAGGGTCTCCTGATGTAACTAGCAGGAGTTGCTAGCTCTCCTTAAAGGATAGTCAAAGGCAGGTTTGTGACTAGGAGCTGAAAAATGCCTTCAGGGTCTGGTTTAATGGAGACTGTGATGGCTGTTTTTCTGTGCTGAGAGTAATAATACAGTGGGGAAACAAGATTATACCTAAGCACAAAGGTATTGTCTGTCACCAGTGCAAGAAATAAATGAGATACTTCAGTGTTTGCATTGGGAAGTTTATCAGTTATGTTACACTATTCGTTGATTATCTTATCTTGGGATAATTTACCTCGTGCCTTTGGGGCAAATCCTTTGATTTGTCTTAAAAGAAAAGTAATTATACAGGACTTGATAGGATTTTGCTTGTAAGGTGAACAGAGGGATGTAGTAGGATTGTTGGGACGTTGCATCAGAATATTATTTTATGTCAGTGACAGAGCTTCCTTGTGTTCTCACTTAACTCTTAGCAAAGATGCAGTACTGCATTTTATTTATTTCCAGACGCTATTCAATTTTTTTTTTTAACAAAATCAAATTTTCATTTTTATATTTCTCTTAGAATACTAGTCTATTTCCTTCACCTTGGTTTGAATGCCCAAGTAACCTACTGAACAAAATAAACTCAGAATTTCTGCCTGTTCTTTTAAATGTGTCTGCTCAATTCAGCTGGAAGCATAGAATCACAGAGTCATTGAGGTTAGAAAAGACCTCTATGTTCATCTTCCCTAGCGCAACTTGAGGCCATTCCCCCTCATCTTCTCCCTGTTACCTAAGCATCCAAATCCCACCTTGCCACAACCTCCCTTCAAATGGTACAGTGCCGTAAGTTCTCCCCTGAGCATCTTCTCCAAATTAAAAAATTCTAGTTCCCTCAGCTGTTTCTCATAAGATGTGCTCCAGACCCCTCACCAGCTTTGTGGTCCTTCTGTGGCCTTAGTGTCTTTCTTATGGTAAGGGGCCCTAAACTCAACACAGTATTCAAGATGCAGCCTCACCAGAGCTAAGTACAACTCATCTTTGAGACAGGAACAAAAAGCAATATGTTCTTTAAAGGGAAAAGAACATACTTGAAAAATATGTTTCAAAATATTTTGGAATCTTCTATTCAGAAGAGGATTCCAACCCTTTTTTTTTTTTTTTTTTTTTTTTTTTTTTTAATATTTCCCAGCTGAGGATTGCTGTGGATTTATAAGGGACAAGGAATCTTAATGCCTCTTAACTTTTCTTCACTATATATTGTGCAGGAGGACTCCTGGAGAGTTTACATTGACAGGGCATATTTTAATTGGACTGCGTTTAGCTTTTGATTGGTTAATCATGCAGATACTGTACTAGCATATGCTTACTTACTGCAGTAGTGATTTATAAATTGGAAATTGTTCTCCTTTTGCAGTCTGTTCCTTTTGGTATTTTGGTTATTTTTTGTTGTTATTTTCTCTACGCCCTTGTGCTTTTGCCTCTTACCATTTTGTAGTTATTTGTGGTTTTAAATGTGAGGCACCAAGATAACTCTGTACAAATCATAAGTCTACTTGACTTTCCTAATTACCTGAGAACACCCTCTGGAAATCTTCTGTACAGTAAAATAGGAGCTACTTGTTTTGTGCTGGAGAGCAGAAATTGGCATCAGTGTATACCTCCTGTTCTTTGTAATATTGTTGATAATGTGCCACAAAAAGTAGAACAGACTGGCTCTTCTCTACTTCATAAGAAAAAAGACAAAAGCCTTTTGGCACACATAAGGAACCTCATACAGCCAGGGTTGTCTGTGACAATTAGGAGAAAAGAAGGGAGTCAGAGTAAGAGAAGGGCAGTAACATAACCAGTCCCAGTTATTGTTGAGTATATAAATACCTTTTATTCATTAAGCCTTTTCTTCCTCTGTCCTTTCCTTCATTACAAATTGTAAGTTTCGAGCTAGATGCAGCCAAACAAAGATACTGAGGTCAGCAAAAATAAGTCCACGACTTCCACTGTCTAAGCCGTTTTTTCCCTTCCATCAATAAAAAGTTGAGCTGTTAAAGGCAACCACTTTTTCCATGGAAAGCTAAATCAAATGGCCAGATCTCCATTTGCATCTCCTCTATCATAGGAAGGTAAGCAGTATGTCTTTCCCACAGCCTTTTTCCCCATTTATTTTCAGCAACCTCCAATGAAGGAGGTTTTTTTTCTGGCAAGTGGGATGTTGGAATGGATGACCTTGTAGAGTTATGATAGGGGAACTAAAACCCATGATGCTTATCTCATCTTTTACCTCCTAATTAGAAACACAGCTATCAGGAAAGGGTTATTTCATCAAACCATGTGGACACAATTTTTGCAACACAGTGTATCTATGAAGACGACGTACAGTTGGCAGGGCAGAACAATTAATTGAAGTACTTAAAGTCTATGCTAGTTATTCTAGTACAGTTATTGTAACGTAGAAATTGTGTTTATAAATGCTGTCAAAGCTTTGCAGTTTTTACGAGTATGTAGCAGTATCAGTAATCATCTGCGTAGCCACCAGGCCAGCGGTTTTGCCTTCATAACAGTGCATTGATTAGATCTGTGAAGAGCCTATCCAGTGGAGTGTGAAGTCATGTGAATACCAAACATACTCCCTGAAAAGAGTGAAAATTTTGAAGGAACATAATTCCAGCAAGGCAGGGGGTAGGGGATTATATTTTGTGCTTTATGGTTTCTTGGATTTTGGACCCAATTTTCATTTGAGCTTTTTTCTCCATGAGATGTCCAGGATTTTTTCTCTTGAGAATGCAAAGCAAAGTCTGATGATAATGAGTTGGACAGCTTCTTAGGTTAAAAAGAAAGAAACAGTTTTGTGTTTAATATATTACTAGCAGCACTTAGTGAGACAGGAAGATCTGTAGTTCCACTGGTGACTGGAATGTCCTAGTCACAGCAAAACTTATGTTCTGCTATAATACATCCTTTTTCACAGGCACTTCTACCTGCTTGAAAGCTGTGTCTCCATACCGCATTTTGAGAAGTGTTTCTTTAGCTACTCGGTAGGAGGTCCTGGCTGGATGAAGTTTTGTCAACCATTTTGAATTTGTTACCCTGTATTTGGAAACTTTCTTTAGGATTGCAGGATCTTTCCAAACCATTAGGCATCTGCGCTTAACATCACAACATATGTATACGTGTGCAACATACACACTTAAATGTGTAACTCTTGTGGTACCTGGAGCAGAATCCCTAGTAACACTCTGAGATATTGCTTGATAATTGACAGAGTGTAAGAGAAAAGAGCAAAGGATAAGGAGTGTGGAGAAGAGAGGATAGAGTATCTCTCTAGCTACACTGAAATATCAGGCTGAATATGCCTGTTGAATTTGAAAGGTTGACTTGATTTACAGAACTGTAGATTTTCTGGGTCTTAGAATTTAGTTTTTTGTGTCTCATAAGGCAGTGCCATTTCATGCTTACATACACTGAATCTACATCTTAAAGCAGGGTATGATTTTGTTCTGGTTCCTTTCCTCTCCTTTTGTTTTTAATTTCTACATCAGAAAAAATTCTCTTCAGTTCTAGCTTAGCTCTCACTGAAAGAAGGCTTCTACTAAGACCTGCAGCCAGTAAGAACTGACATATTGAAGAAAGAACATCTTATTACAGAAAATGCCAAATGGTTGCTGTTGTGTTTCCTTGTACCATATAAGCTTGCAAATCCAAGTACACAAAAAGCAAAGCAAAAAAAAAAAAAAAAAAAAAGCAAGTAAACATTTTAGACTTGATAAACTGGGAACACTGGGATTAGAGCTGGGTAAGGAAGTTGAGACATACATGTCTTCTAATGAAGCATTAATTAATGTTTGCAAAATCTGGACAGTTTGGAAAGAATTGGCGTGAGAGTTATCTAGAAACAGAACAGCTTGCCTGAAGAGTCCTTTCTCCAAGTGTAACAGCTGCCTACTAGGAATACACTCCTTTAATTTTTGCATCGCAATTATGATGCCCTTTCTGTCACCCGTGGGAGATGAGATACTTTCTTGATTGTTAGTATTTTACTTGTAATTTATTCATTTATAAAATATTATTCTCCTGATGGAGCCTTCTGTTATAATCTCTTTAGTGGCTTTTCGCCTTTTAAAATACACAGAGGATCTACTGTGAATATATTGTGTTAAAATGACTGGCTGTCATGAAAGGAGAAGAGAAAACAAGAAAGCAGCGACCTAAACCAAGGAAAAGATGCAAAGTACCAATGACTAAGTGACAGTAAATTGATGTTTAATTAATACCGACAAAACCATTCCTCGCTGTCATTCTGTACATTTTTTCTGATAAAACTTGTTTTACTCCTTACGAATTACAGTTTTAGCATAACGTCATGATGGATAAGTACAAAAGAAATGTAAATGAAGGTTTTTTTCCTAGTGAAGGTATCATAATGCTGTGATGGGTAAGTACAGGAGAAATGTAAATGGATCTGGTTGTGTCATGTGTATGCTGAAAGGTAAGTGGATAAGAAAGGTGGATTAAGAAACAATGAGTGCTGTAAGTAATGGTGTGGAAGTTTAGTAAGTCAGTTTTCTTTGAAAAATGTTTAAGACCAGAAGAATGAATGTAAAAACATTCTTAATTATTGTTTACATAAAGGCTAAAAAAATTGCCTTAATATATATGTTGTTTGGAAAGCAGACACTTCTGGAAGCACATAGTTGTCTTCTGGATTTTTTACACTGAAATCTGCCTTCTCAAAAATTTTTCTCCTGCAGCACAGTATTTCCTGCTTTGCTTTTGGTGTTTCAAATACGGATTCTCCTGTTTATGATGGTAGGAAGCAAAGTAAATAGAATATGGATATTTTAAGATTTCTCAAAATGGAGCACACAACAGAGATACATTCTTTGTGTTTGTTAACTTAAAGTCAAAATGCCAGTAAGATCCTCATATCTGGAGGTGTTTCTTTTTGTAGGAATTGATGAAGATGAAAAGTTCTAACATGATAGTGCGGTTTCACTTGCGTTTTAAGTAATTTCCAGCACCAGCTAGTTTGTCTGCACCCTGCTTGATGAAGGTGGGACATTTCTGGTAGAGGAAGCTTTTTTTGCTGAGTTTACTTCTCAAAGCCTTGTAGTCTTGTACTTGCAGACTGATACAGAAAATGTTCTTAAAGCACAGTGCGTAAGAAGTGATAGCAGGTTTGCTCAATTACTGAAGTGTTTCTTATAGCAACATAAAACCTCTCATCTGCTTTCCCTATGCATTTGAAAAGAAACAGTAGAAAAGCAATTTATTTTTTAAAATAAGACAATGTATAAATAAAAGTAGAGAGAAAATGGTGAGGTTGAGATTTTATTTCTCACATTAGGGATCCAACTATTCACAGCTGAGACAGGGCAGGTCATACTTGCTTGGGCTTTACCTTTATATTGATGGAGGATTGTTCTTTTTGAGATACGTGAACCTCATCATTTCCAAACTGGAATTTTAATCCATCTTCAGTCCTTCAGAAAAAAACTCTTTAAGTCAGACACTGTGCTTTTTACACCATTGTGGAAATGTGAGAATGTTAACATCAAACCAGTGACTTTGCTTGCACAACTGTAAAAATAGAGCTTTTATTAATCAATTTGCTACAGGCTTTCTCAGTGGAAAAAAAATAACCTGTGCAGCTACTGATGTTTTATAGCCGTATTCAGAGATTTTATAAGATCATGCAAGTGAATAGTAGTATTACCAGTAACGTTAATGAAGTTTGGATCTAGTCCTTCTAAGGACTGAGTGACTCAGTTTTCTCTCTTCTTCGGGCCTTATGTACCAATTTATATGCATCTTGCTTTCCAAAAGTAAAATGGTTATGTAACATAATAGTTAGCATGGACAATGGTGTTTCACTGGTAAATAATTTGTATAATTCTGCGCCATGTAGCTTGTTTCCTTTGCATTTCAAACTGAACTGCAGCAGGGAAACATAACTGTAAAAATAACCAAAACCCACAAACTGTAATTTTTTCTCTGTGTACCTGCACAATTTCTGAGGGAATTCTTTAAAAGCAAAGTTGTGGGGTAAAGTTGAAGACCCTCTACAGACCAGAAGATAACATAGGTGTAATTTTTAGGTTTGCACACAGTATTAAAATTCTATCGTACTGTCCCAGTATTTGCTGTCTGAGGCTTTAGAAAAAAAAGTTTCAGTGCCAAAACAGACTTTCTTTTGTTTAAGTACAGACCTATTTCTGAAATAGATGTGAGAGAAAATTTTGAAGTGGCATGCAATTTACCCTTCTTTTCTCTTCTCTTGGAAATGGCTTTTCCTGGTCACCTTGGAATGTCATGCAAATAAAGCCTCTGGCCAAAGTTCATATGTGTAATTAGAGGAGAAAAAGCTGCCATCTGGAGGCTTGGGAAGAGCAGAAGACATGCTCTGAATAGAAATAGACACTGACATAGAAATGTAGTCCAGCTTTCTGTGCTGACCCGACTTGGGCTGCTTCTGGAGTGCCCAAGCTGTCCCCTGGCCCCTGTATAGCTATTGCAGGTGGCCATTATAACGAGGGCTGCAAGTGTAAATATAGTACAGGTAGTTTCAGCCTTTTGTGAAGTGATTGTGAAAGCTTTCATCTTAAACCTGCACATGGCCTTCAGTCCATAGGCAGGATAGAAAGCAGGCTGTCTTATATCCAGTATGATTTTATGCGGTTGGAGTTTTTATAATCAAAAGTATCCTTCTCCAGCTGTGCAGTCCTAGGTTAAATGGTGGTTCACAAACTTTGTGTTGACTGTCTTTGATTGCCTGAAAAATTCACCAGCCTCCACATTTTGACACAGTTTAGGTGCATACAGTTCTAATGTAGGGCTTTGGTAAGCCTCTGGCTGGTCTTGTAGATTTGAGAATCACCTCTAAGCTGGGTTAGGACTTGTACCATGCCAGGCAGTTATTGGAATAATTAAAAGATTTTTATTGCAACATTATTCTGTTACCTATACAAATTACATGGTGTCATCTTGCCTTAAACACCTTTTCAGAATCACGTGGCCAAGATGTTTTCATAGACACAAATACATGGACACGTATTGCTGAACTTGTGCCAGTCTTGCAGATGGAAAGCAGATACGTCAGCGTCCTGCAAGCCTTTAAGTAGCTTGTATCTCAGAGAAGAAGAAATGAACATTCCTGAAAGAACACAGAAAAGATAAAGGAAGATGGCAGTATGCAGCAAGGATTGTTCATTGCTGAAATGAGGAGAGGGATTAAAAGACTTAGAATTTGATTAACTATTTTGTCCCTAGTGTCTCCCAGCTTTAAGTACTTAAAACATTCCCAGGGCTTAATTTGTGCTATAGTTAACACATAAGGTTTAGCCTCTGTTTTTATGCCTGCTAAGTTGTGACAAGGTGTTGGAATTCCTAGTGTCATCAGGTTGCTCTCAAAGCCTTGTCAAAGCTGATTCACTTAACCAGACTGGAGCATAGCTCATAATGTGACAAAATCAGGCAGTCACTGTGTCTCTGCTTCTGAAATTGGGTGAATTGTATATGGTTCATTCATCATTCAGTCAAAAGGTGATATAGACGTTCCTATTACTACCTTTTCTCTGTTTGACTATGACCTCTGTAAGAGAGGAAATGCAGTAGCAAGGAGGGACAGGATGGCTTTCGTCTTCTGTCCTCTCTTTGTTTTCTGGAGCTATGCTTTGGACTTCTTCCCATTCTGCCCATTCTCTGTTTCTTCAGCCATGGGAGTCCAGAAGTACATCACATTCCAACAAAGGCAAAAAACACTTCTTTTTTGTTTTTGTTTTGCAAAAAAGACCATGATGAAAAGGGGGTTAAAACCCACTCGACATGGAGCAGAGTGAGGGCAAGGTAGTCTGCAGGCACATTATAGGATTAATGTGTCAGATACTCAGCGGTCAGGATGGGTGGGAACAGTTTGATCATCTGTATTGTAAGCAGCCTTGTTTTCTTCTGTCACCCTAAAATCTACTGCAGGTGGCCCAACCTTCTCACCCAGAAACGGTGTAGACTGTATGGAATAGTGTGGTGGGGTCTTTTGGGAACAAGAAGGCAGCAACACAGATCAGTTTCATCAAACGGGAAATTGATTTCTCCTGGCTTTGTTGGTGTTTTGCTGAAAACAGAGATCAGGAGTCTCCACAAAAATGGGAGCCTCTTCAGGCCAAAACCCTAGGGATTCATTTGTTACCATGCAAAACAAAGCCAGACCAACGACTCATACTTCCAGTGCAGATGTTTTAGCTGGTCTCACATCTGAAGGTAGTGTGAGCAGTTCATTTTTATCTACCCAATCTGCTTTTTTTTTTTTTTTTTTTTTTCCAAATTAAAAATTGTTTTTCTCTGTTATTCTCATCCACAAGAATGAGAAGAATGACTGGATCTGTTAATGGTGGGAAGCTGAGGAAGATTAATTTTACAGAGTTGGTATAATGTAGTTAGCTATATAATCTAATTGTAGTCTTGTGGTTTGGTTACAGTGTGAAACTGAAGGTTTGAAAGAGCAAACAACATCATTATGTACTACATTTTGGTATTACATTATGAATGGCAAAATCTCAATCTGTGTAGGTATGTGCAGCTGTATTGATTTCATGCAAAGCTGAATGCTTTTGTGGCAGCTGAGAACTGGCTCCTTCTCCTGGCAATGAGGCAAATCTGCTAGTTTTATTGTCTTGTTGTTTTTTCTTTTTTTCCGTGACAGCAAAAGAAACATTCTGAGGAAAGCTAAAAAATAAGTGAATCTGAAGCCCATAAAGTTCAAGCGAAGGGTGTTCCCTTATAAATGCCATAGTAACACCCATGCAAAGCTTCCACCTCCTTGTGGTGTGTGGTTTGTTACTCAGAGAATGCCAGCAGATAAAATACAAGAATTTTTCCTGCATTGTGGCTGTTAATTCTGCATGTTCTTTTTTTCACAGGGATTGCTGCTGTGAGTTCCAGTCTGTTTGCTGGCTAGTGGTGAGCAGAATAGTGCATAGCGTAACACTCCTGTTCATGAATTCAGGCTTCCCTTCAGCTCTGTTTTTTTGGTTTTATGACAGAAGAGTGCTTACTATGTTCTGACTCCCCTGGAAATATTCTTGTCTGGAAATTCACACAGGCAGTATTAAAACCTCTATCTAGAGAGAGACAGGAAACATCAGTATTCTCATGGAAGATAAAAACACCTAGATCTACATGGACTAGGGACACTCTTAAGTTGCATTAATTTAAAGGAATGTTTTTATATTCTGAGTTTAATGTCTGTTTAAAAACCCTAGGAGCTTTGGAGGAGTGTTGGCCTCTTCCTATGTTTTCTTTACCTGTCCCACATTTCTCACTTTGCCCATCTGCTGACTGTGGAACATTCTCTGAAGCATGCCTGGGAACTTCAGCCTGTTAAAATCTGCTTCAATAGCTTTAACATCATGGAAGACAAGCCCAGAGCATGTTACTGTAGGGGATCTCTAGTTCCTTTATATGCAGCAGACAGCTAGTTTAAATCTTCTGCATCTTTTTGGCCTCTGAGTAATAAGTGGTGTCTTAGTCCTCAAGTCAGGATAGGGAAAGAGGTGTTTGCTGCAGAAGTTTCTTTTCTGAGTAACTCAGTTCACAGAACTAGAAAGAGTGGGAGGCTGGATAGCCATATTCTGAGAAGTCTTGATGTCAGTGTAGAACCTAAGGAAAATTAGATAAACATCATGTTTATTCATCAGAATTGCTACATATAGTTGAGTGGATGTTTCTTTTGGATATCCATTAATACCTCATGGAGTCATTGACTTGTACACTTAAAAATGCTCTTGCCCTCTAGTCCTATTTCTGTTTTCATTTTGGTAAAGAATATTGCCTTCTGAAATGCAAATATTTGATTTCCTTCTTTTCAGAATCTAAGCTGCTGCTCAGTGTAGTTAGGAACAAGTTATGCAATTGCTTTCAATCCCTTTCTCTTTAGCTTTTATGTTGTTGTGAGCTGTAAAGGAATTAAACACTTATGTACAATTTTATTCTCTATTATTGCTGAATAGAAATACAAGATACACAGCCTTGCAAAATACAACAGTGTTTTAAAAACAAAATGCTTCTGTGAGTATCCATACTTTTCCTAGTGGACTAAAAACACTTGACAGAGGTCCCCTCTTGTCATGGCACAGGAGTACACAAGGGCAAGGACACCTGGTATTCATTAGTGTCTGGATTCAGCAATATGAGCAGCCATGTTCCTATTCACATAAAGCTTCTTGAAGCAAGTAGCCCTCCTTGAGCTCACAGTTCAAAGCCAGAAAAACAGAAGTAATGTGACCACAAGAAATCTGACTGGAAGAGGGCATACCAGCCTCAGACAGTGAGGTACGTTATGTAGCTAAGGGTTACCCTGATTTCTGTCTATTCCAGTGCATAGCAATGACGTTGTTTTCCTTTCTTATCCACAGTAATAGCAGTCTAAACCTGGCTACCACTAGCATTTGCCTAGAAGCAGTAGTGGGTATTCTGTGGCCCCAAGAACAGTTCTCGTGGCCCTCACTTCTAACCTAAAAATTAGGTCTTGTGCTCATCCAAACTTCCAGATTGGCTTCTGTTTTCACTCACCCAATAAACTCTTCACCAGCACGAGCAGTATTTCAGCATCAGCCTTCACTGTTCGCTGTCAGGGCAAGAAGGCAGTCAGCACCCTGAGAATGTGAGGGACCTCTTCCTGTCATCTTGTCCCGCCCCTTACTACCTGTCCTTCAAGATGCACAAGATGGATAACAGCAGTTATGTGTCTGGTTTTTGCCTCTGAGACTGAAACACAGCCTAGTACTAAAGATAGTAAGTCTATAGTCTGTGACTGGTGCTTCACAAAGCTGACTGTAAGGTCTTATTCACCCCCACTGATGTTAGCAATTGATTTATTCTTGTTACTGTTGGGGTCACATTAGGGAGGATTCCTACACTGAAATAATAATTGCAGTGCCTCATGCATTCCTCAGCCTAAGAGGTAGTTTGTCATCTTTTGCTTGCATCCGTCAACTGTTTACATTCTGCAGAAGTGCAAGAAGTTAATGCAGAACATTGAGCTCAAATTCAAAAAACAATGGGGTAATTGTCGACAGTATAAATTATTCTGTGAAATTATCTAATTAGAATAAAGTGCTGTTTAGAAATAGATTTTCTGTTTTGTTATCAGTTGTTCAGTAGTTCTAAGTCTTACTAGTTCCATTAAGCAAGAGTTTATCATTGTTACCCATTTTCTTTGCTTCAGATTATAGTTTTGAACATTTTCATTCTCATTTTCCATCCCTGCAGGTGTAGATAGCCTTGTTTGTGGCTGAATAAAGCTTAATAAAGGGTGTGCATTTCAAATGGGAAATGGGACCAGAAGCGTGGTCCACCAGAAGTGTGGACCAGATCCTTTTATTCCTAAAACATTCAAATGACCTTACAGTCCTTTAGAAAGTGAGCAAGTGATTCTGCGTCTTCAAGGTAGTAGAAACAGCCTTGAAACTGAGAAGAAACTGAAGAAGTACACCACAGAGCTCGATTTCACTTTCACGTGCAGAGACACTGAGTATCAGACGGTTCCTGAAAGAATCTGTCTGCTCCCAGCTCCTTTTCTGGCAGCAACAACAGGCTGTCAGGTTCTTTTAAACAACTCAGTTTCAGCAGAGCCTCCAGGTGTTACAGGCTGCTAATTAGGCATATTTGGATGGCACTGATAGCATGGAAGGCTCTTCTGAAAACATAAACTTTTTTACCCAGAGATTTCTGTTCTGTGGGAGAACTCCTCTGCACTGGAGAGGGTGAAGTCTTTCCAGGGTGGCTAAGAAACAGAGACCAGGCGACTGCTCTCTGGGGTGGGAGATGCAATGGTGCTCTTCAGGAATGTTTTCATGGAACAAAGCTTTGTGGGATGGAGTACTGTTTAACACAGAGCAGTAAGTATTTTGTTTTGTTTTTAATAGCTTTTGTGGTGGTAAAGCATACTTGGTTGTCAGGGCAGAGGACTAAGTACTTAAAACACATTTATTGAGTTCAAATCTGAGGTAACCCTTTTGCATGCAGCTGACTGCTTCAGCAAGGGTCCTTAAGGAAGAACTTTGTTTCTGTCTTACAAAGAAATAAGAAGGGAGAGGGACATGGAAAACTGGGGGAACCAGAATGAGAAGCCATCTCTGCTCTGAATATTTTCTGAGAATGCAGCATCTAATACTGACCAGATTGATCTGGTTGTTCTCCCAGCGCTTTCACATTCCACAAACAAAACTCTTATTTTGATCTGCATAATTCAGATCATTCTAAAAGAATTCAGGAGGTCCTGTCAGTTTTCCTAAGAATTTTGTGTAAGGAATGGACAGTGGGATTTATGGTATTTTTCACAGTAAATCATGGGTATCCGTAATGATTCCAGGAATTTAGTAGAAACTCTGACATCAAGATTACAGCAGTGTACTGAACTCTACACGGGGGTAGCTGGGGTAGTTTCACAATATGTGAACAAATAATTGGCAAAAACACCACTTTTTATTGTCTGATTATTGGTCTGAGCCATTGCATGAGCTTCAGCTCTCTTAAGTTAACCAAAAACTGCCTGACTCTCACCCCAGGCTGCTAAGTAAATAAACATGAAATTAGTGACATATGTTCCCCATCTGCACAGTCATGTGCTGTATCTTCAGTGCTCAGAAATGTTACTTAATAGGAGTATAATCACTGTTGTTGAAAAGTATATTTAAATGATAAAAATAAAGGGATGTGGAAGGCAGGCCAAATTTGGCACCTCATGCAGTAGTGACAGTTTATTGAAGGTCTGGCCGAAATGGCTTCACTTTCCTGTTTATAATAGCTTTCACTTGATGCATTCCCCCTCTGTGATTCAGCAACTGGAGCTGTGCCGATCCGCAGAGAAAGGAGACAGAAATAGGTGTGTATTTTTTTCTTTGTGATCTTATGCAGCAACCACCACTGGAAGAGGGTGCTGGAAGCAGCAGCAGATGTAGAACATTTCAGGTTAGACTAGTAAAACAATTCAGGACTTTACCAGACCCTGTTAATGTTTTGCCAGATTAATCTGGGGTTTCTGCATGAAGGAGGAGGAAGCCTTAAGATGTGGAGTCTCCAACTCCTCCAAGACCCCTCATACAGATTGCTGCTCTTAAAAAAGCCAGTTTGTACATCCCATTTGAACGGAGAATTATTTTTTAGTTACACTCTTAAGTCTCAAGATTATCTAAACACAAATGTATCAGTTTCTGAGCAGATGAACACAATGGAGAATGGATCCTTTAACCACCAAAGATGTTCTCTTATACAGAAACATACCAGTACAGTGAAACCTCAGTAAATTAACAGAGAATGAAGTGAGTTTTCTCCCCACATCTGATTTGAATCCCACGCTGCAAATGTTTCTTGGCTGTCCTTTTTTTCTTTCCTGGCCCCAAACCCTCTCTGTCAACAAAAGCAAAAAGGAGAGTTGTTGGATACATTTTACAATGGTTAGATCCAAGCCTAGAGAAAACTGAGCTTCCTCTGCTTTCAGACCAGATACTACATTTATGAATCAGTTATTTTGTTATCTGTGCATAGCACAAACTAAATGAAATGTGATTGTTTGTTTCCTTTAATGGTTTATTTCAGCCTGTTTGTATTTTTCTACAGATTTGTAAAAGCAAAAATGCATCTTCATACATTAAAATGGTTAAAAAATAAAAATAAAAAAAAAAAAATGCACCAAGGACAGGATGGTGATATTCCTTTTCAGTGTTTATTCATTTAAATAGTAGGAAGCTATCCAGAGATCCAGGGCACTTGGAACAGGAGTATTTGCAGTAGCATGTGCTCACACATCAGTGGTGATAAAGGTTACTGGGGAATGCATGTCTGTGATTATGCGAAGACTGTGTCCAGAGAGGCCTGCTGTAGAGTAGTTCTGTTCAGAGCAAAGCATTTTCAGAATTGCTTTTATCTGTCCTTTAAATCTGATTGTGGGCAGAGTTTTGGACAGAGACTTCATTTGCACATAATTAATTTCATAAATAATCCTCATTTGCATGGTAAACTTTATACAATCAAATATAACTTCTCAGGCCTTTTAGTACTTCTGGGGTTGACTACAGTTTTGGCATGGTGTATATTAGAAATATGTGTGGGCACAAGGGTGTAAATAATTGTCTAAGCTCTAAAAGTCAGAAGTGCTGGCATGGTCTGGTACTCATACTTAGTAGTCATGTTCATATTTGCTTTTTGTGTGTCCTCCAAAAGCATCAGTGTGACTATTCTGATGTCTGTGCAAACAGCAAACCTATAAGCATAGTCTGAAATGGCACTGAGATCTCAATCAAAAGAGCTTAATTTTATTGCACAAATGTCATTTCTGTGTGTAGTTAACCAGCAAAGTTCTGTATTTCACCACTGGCTCTACATTATCTTTGTGATCACAAGCTCACATTTTTGTTTCAGTAGAAAATAGTGTTCTGGCCCTTCACTAAATGCTGTCTTCCATGACTGCTAAATCAAAGCTGCCTCAGTTCACTTAGCGTCATGTGCTGGTGACTACCACACACTCGGGCCCCAAGCCTACCCAGGGATGCTCAACAAAGTTGTGGCCCACAGCCAGACCCCCCCTGTGGAAGATCCTTGCAAGCATCATAGTTTCTACAAGGTATGATACAGCTTTCAAGCTTTTATTCTTCAACAGGGAGATTGTTCCTTTACACCATTTATGCTTAGGATGCTAAGATGTGATGCTCACTCAGAGGACTGCATTTCCTTTCAGGTAACTTTCCTGTTCTCTTGTCATGTGGGAGTGCGTCCAAGATTCTCATTGCGTACAGGTTACTTCTGCTGAGATCTGAAGCTAGGTCATCCCAAAGTTTCGTTCTCAGTTCTGAAGCCTACTTGGGAATGCAGTATTGAATTTTTGATTACTTTAGCTCAGTGAAAAGGTTTGATTCAATTTGTCCTTTCCCTGTTCATGATATGTAAACATAGGTGAACTTAGAGCTTGATTCAGCCCACTGCCCCAGTTAAAGGAAGTTTGTAAATCTAATAGAGCAAAATACATCAAATAGTACATCTCGCTTGTTAAAGTGCTGATCACATGGCTGTGAGAAGGGATACTTAGCAACACTGACAAAGAGCAGATGGATGAACAGGTTCAGCACTGTCTAAAATTAATACAGAACATATGCCAGGAGGTATTAAAGAGTTGGAGAACATGCTGGGACTTACTAGAAATCCTTCTCTGATCCATACACTTAAAGGTGAGTACAAGGTTTTTCTTTTGCAGTCATATATATCAAGTGTTTAACTAAAGCCACTTCCTCACATATTTCTTCTAATCCTAGCATGCTTCTGGCTCATGTTTTTTATGACACCATACATGTTGCATACTACAGAAAAGAGGATTAGAGTATCTGACAAAGATTTAATTTTTTTCTCTTCACCTTTCCAAATGCATGTCACGGGCACAAAGTTCGTGTTCTGACATATCTGCCATATACTGCCATATGAGAGATTTAAAAACAAAAACAAAAACCCTTCCCACATAACTTAAATGGGACAACAAAAGCTACAAGTCTTTGAGAAGCAACCTTAAAGATCTTCATTTGTAGGTCCTGGAAGGTGTATTTCAGCATACAGTGCAGTCTGTTTTTCTGCCTGTGAGTACAGTAAGATGGGGCCACAAATGCTCTGCAGCAGCAGCAAGTGGAAAAGCATCAGAAAGCCTTACCAAGCTGAGTGATGCAGTTGGTTTGGCAGAAGGAAGGGATGCCATCCAGAGAAACCTTGATAAACTTGAAAGGTGGGCCCTTGTGAAACTAATGAGCTTCAGCAAAGTAGAGTGCAAGGTTTTGCACTTGGATTGAGGTAATTCCAGATATATGTACAAACTGGGAAAAGAACTCCTTGAGAGTAGCCCTGCCAAGAAGTTCCTGGTTGTTGAAGATCTGAACATGAACCAGCAGTGTGTGCTTGCAGCCTGCAAGGCCACTGATATCCTGGGCTGCATTGAAACGGGTGGCCAGCAGGGTGAAGGTGGTGATTGTCCTCCTCTTCTCTGCCCAGCTGGAGTACTATGTTCAGGTCTGGGGCTGCTAACACAGGAAAGATGTGGAGCTTTTGGAGAGGGTCCAGAGAAGGGACAGAAGATGATCAGCGGGCTAGGGCACCTCCCCTGTGTAGACAGGCTGAAGGCGTTGGGCTTGTTCCATTTGGAGAAGGGTATGGGGATTCCTCATTCTGGCTTTCCAGTATTTAAAAGATTATGAACAGGAGGGAAGTCTACTTCTTAGACAAGTAGACAGTGACAGGACAAGGGGAAGTGGTTTTAAACTAAAGGAGGGAAGATTTAGAGGTTATTGGGAGGTTTTTCACTGAGAGGGTGGTGAGAAACTGCCATTGGCTGCTCAGAGAGGCTATAGATGCCGTGTCCCTGGAAGTGCTGAGGGCCAGGTTGGATGGGTCCCTGACAAACTGATCTAGTACTTGATCTAGCAGCTGGCAGTCCTGCCTGTAGCAGGGAGGTTGGAGCGTGATGATCCCTGAAATCCTCCAGCTCAAACCATTCTGCAATTCTGTGAAGTCTCTGGTGTGAAATGGAGATTTATATTCCCTCTATGAAAGTTGAATTGCAGCCCAAAGCACCTGCTTCCTGCATATTTTATTTCGCAAGCCATTGTCATGGGACATATATTCCTTCATTCCCATTGTTTCTTCTAAAAGAAGGTGTGCCTGGGCCCTAGGCAAACCTGACTACACAGCACTTTGTCATGACAAGAAGTGAAGATATCAGTGTTGAAAGATACAACGCATGATAATATACTTCTTTAAATTCTTTATACTAGCTTCCTTGTGAAAGTTTAGACTTCTGTTTAGAAAATAACAAAGCAGAATGGTGAGGTCCATTCATGGTACTCGATTTACACCATGAATAACTGCAAATACTGCTGCAAGAACTTGTTTCACACACATGAAAGTAAGGAAGACATCTTTTCTAGTTTTCATATTTCTTTCGTTATTGCCAAGGCACAAGAATCTTAAATTCAGTAAAGCAGTGAGAGATAACGACACCTTCAAGCTGTAGTTCTTCTCCAAAGTCATAAATGTGAGTTAATTTGAGTTCTTGGTTCTCCTGATGTTATGGACTGTAATTCAGAGTAGCTCTAGGTACATACTGAATATTCGCTACAACTTCCAATGAGTGAATAAAAATGCAAGACCTTGTTTGCCAGGTCAAAGATTCACATCACCAAAAATCTCCTCTCCATGTACAGTCAATAAGGGCTGAGGCAACAGGAGAAGAATCACATACAAACATCCAGTGATCATTGTTGAGAGATCCTGTGAGATGCGATTTTATCATTTTTAATAGATGATGGCAAACCGAAACTGTAGTAGATGTTCATGAAATAATCTGACTCTGAGACAAATTTGCCATTTTGTTATGCTGAAGGCATATGCATATAATCAGTGTCATAAAAGTAATTGCAGTGGTATAAAACCAATTTAATTAAGTGGAGAACTAGGCTTTTTTCATTTTGGAAGTTTGGGGATGGAGTTAAATCCATTTCTATGTTTGTGATTTGCATCAAAGTATCATTTCATTTAAGCTTTACATGTATGAGGAAAAATGAGAACTACAGAAGACATTCAGCACCATAGCAATGTACAAATGGAGCTCAGGTTGATGCAGGAGAGAGCAGGATATTGCCTAACTGATTCATGCCATATCCTCAGGAGATAAACCTTTAATCGTATCCTTCATTAGCATCAGCTGTGGAAAGAACAGCTCATGCTAGAGATTACTGACTAAATGTAGTTAGTGGGAGAAATTAGGAATTGAAGGAAATGGGAAATCCCTCAAATTAATCTTTGAAGTACATGGAGTTCATCTCTCTTCTCTCTCATACTGGGATAAATCAAGAATAATTCCATTTCAGTGACTTAGATATACTAGCATAATTGGAGAAGAAATTGAGCTTGCCTGCACTCCCAGGATTTTAAAAGATTTACATTTTTAGCCAGAGTTATTTGCCTTTAAAATTTGCACTAATACATTCAGGGGAAGAATACACATCTCCTTCAGTCCCAGCTGTAGTCTTCATGCCATTCAATACCAGTTGGCTTAAGTTTGCCACTGCATTAGTATTTGCAGTTTAAAACCAACAGGATAATGCAAGTTAAGTGCCCAGTGAATCTCTGGAACATACTTTGTTTTGTGTTGTTGTTTTTACAGTGCTAAATTCTTGCTTAAAGATTAAAATATCAAGCTGGTCATCTGTATGCAGGCAGAGCTGAATTCACATTAATTTGAAATTCTCTTCTGTTTTTTGTTGTTGTTGTAGACTTTCCACATCCATTGTTCAGATTCAGGCAGTGTTTTCACCTATGTTTATGCTGTCCATGCATATGCATTGACTGAAGTCTTTTTATTCCTACCCTGTGTCATATTTGCTTTCTGCTGATTCATTTCTTCATGCAACTTAATGTTTTCATTGTTAGATAAGTAAGAAAGTGTATTCCATTGTTAGCTTGAGAAGACATCATGCCCTATAGCATTCAAAGCCAGAAGCGTGCTAGATTTTTTTCTTATTTTTCTCCTTTTCAGTTAGTTGTATACCCAAGAGAGCTTAACTGAGGAGGATAATACAGGAGGCATGCTGAAGTAAGCATGTATTATTTCACTGTCATTTGCTATTAGAAGATTAGTGCACTGTCATTACCATGGACACTAGAATCTGAATGAGTGTTGTTGGTGAATATCTTCCATTTTATGGAAGCAGGTTGCTGTTGACGGCAACTTCAGTGTGAGCCACCTTTGAATGCTTGGAAAGTTTCGTACCTGTGCTTATTCGAGTTATCACACCAATCCCTGCTGCCAGATACACTTTCATTCCTGTTAAAAAAAAAAAAAAAAAAAAAAAACCAAACCAAACCAAAACAACAACAAAAAAAAACCTAATCAACTGGGATATCTCAGCGTTCACATTAAACAAAAGGCATTTTCCTACTCTTCATCTTTATTCTTGAGAAATAACAGTTTGATTCCTGTATAGGTAGTATTTAGATCATTCATTGAGAAGTTTGTACATGCAAATGTGCACATTTCATGAGTATCTTTTCTCCTTAGTGGCTGATACCATTAAAATCATTTCCCTGTTTCTAAAATTCCTGGGCTTTTTTGTTATTTTTCAAAGTGCTGGATTTACGGATTTACTGGGGCTCATCCACACCCTGTTTTGAGCTTTTTTCTACCGTCACATCATTTTCAAGGGGAAGCAAGCTTTGAAAAAAAAAAAACTGTTTTTACAGATTAGCACTGGAGAAAATGATCTCTCCATGTAGGTAGTTGTGTGGGTATAGAAGGCGTATCAGTGAGAGCAGAATGCTGATCCAAATTTTGCAGAATCTGGCACAGCTTGATTCTTTGATGAGACCTCAGAGAGGCATCTGTGATCCCTCGTGGCTGAGACAATGTGTTCTTCAGATGTCGTTTTCTCTTGCTTGTGAATGCATCGTTGTGTATGGACTCGGGCCATGCTCCTGTGTTGTCAGTAAGGAGGGTGTGGGTCTTCAGGCGAGCTGAATCAGGAGTGAGCAAGTCCAGTCTGCAGCAAGCAGCTGAACCTCTGATCTTCCACAGCTGACTGTGAGTGGTTTCAGCTTAAGCTGTGGCCAGACTAACTTCTGTGGCTGTGATGGAAATGCACAAAATGATTACAGGTCAGGGTGCCTGTGCTCCATTCTTAAACCTTTTCTTGGCATCGTACAATAACTGTAGTATCACACTCTTGAAAATAGGTCTGTAAGCAAGTGTTATGTTGTGAAAGTGTTGAATGTATCTCAGGTGGAGTTTGCAAGCTGAATATGTCAAGGAGAGATGGAGGGTCAGTGAGCAATTTAGGGACTCAGGCTTGGAGAAAACTCTACATAAAAAGCCAAGGCAAGGTATAGTTCAGCTTTTTAAAAATGCAGTAGAAAGCAATTTGAAGCATTAGAAAATGAATCAGGGCATTTGGGGAACTCGTCTTTCCAAGTAAAGACCTTAGTAACCACTTCAACAGTATTATTTACCTCCTGCATCTTCAGTGGCAAGAGCTAATTGCAGGTGTAATTTCAGAACAAACCATTTGTGTCAAAGCCAGTTTGACTCAAAGTTATAAGCAAATTGCTGGCTTGGTTTTTAAAAGTGCCCACATTGTAGTGTGGATACCTATTTTCATCCTATAGCTCTCCAAACAGAATTAGAGAAGAGCTGTTACTTCTTCATCTGAAATGACCTGAAATGCAAAGAGAAGACTTCTGCACAAAAGAGAGGAAGGAAACGGTAACTGTCCAAGAGGAATATCTTCAATAGGGAAAGTGGGTAAAATATATGAAGGAGATTTTTTTTTTTTAAATGCTTTCCCTGAAGTCCCAAATGAAAAATGAAAAGTTCCCAGCTCTAATTCTAATTATATACTTCTATTTCCCTCCTCTGCATTTCATTTGTACATACATGGTCTACGGTGTAGGTGTTTTCATCGTCTTTTTAAAAGTGTGTATAATATGCATGTAGCTTGAAGCCAGTCTACAACACCCAACATCACTACTTAACTGGTAACCACTTTGCTTTCTTCAAAATATAATTGCATATTTTTCTGAAAATGAAACAGAAATATTATCTCTGGAAGCTATTCAAAAGACAGTGCTTTTCTTGGAAAGAAATGCTAACTGCTCATACAGGTTGATTTTTAAAGACCATAAAATTTGACTGAGGAAAATTGAGTATTGCTTGGCAAGCCTCAGAAGAAGAGGCTAGGGTTTCCTTTGTGGTTTTTTTTGGAGGAGGGGAGACGGGGGGGGGGGGGTATGTTTTTTCAGTTGCCAAGAAAGTAGGAAGCTGTTTTCTTATTTTACTGCATAAGGTGGAAAACCGGGGGTCATTTATGGTTGGGCACAGTAAGCTGAGAGCAACAGAGCCAATCTGTCCTTTGTCCTGTGCAGGTCTCTGTACCATGCAGAGCTACATCAGATGGTACGAAGCATGCTGAGGGCAGGAAATGGGCTGGTTTACTTGCAGTCTGCATGGGAAAGTATGGCCATTAGGAAAAATGTATGGATAATAAAACTACTATTGTATAATTTACTCAAAATACTTGCTAAGCTTTCATAGAATCATAGAGTCATTGAGGTTGGGAAAGACCTCTAAAATCATCCTTAACGCCACATCTGCATGCTTCTTGAACACCTCCGGGGACAGTGACTCAACACACCTCTCTCAGCATCCCATTCCAGTGCCTCACCACTCTTTCGGAGAAGAAATTTTTCCTGATACCCAGTCTCAACCTCCACTGGTGCAACTTGAGGCCACTCCCTCTCATCCTATTGCTAGTTTCCCAGGAGAAGAGACTGACCAGCGTCTCACCACAAGCTCCATTCAGGGAGTTCTGGAGGGAAATAAGGTCTCCCCCAGACCTCATCTTCACCAAACTGAACAATCCCACTTTCTTCAGCCACTCCCCATAAGACTTGTGCTCCAGTCCTGTCACCAACTTCATTACCCTTCTCTGGACATGCTTCAGGGCCTCAATGTCTTTCTCATAGTGAGGGGCCCAAAACTGAACATAGTACTCAAGATATGTCCTCACCAGAGCTGAGTTCAGGGAGATGGTCACCTCGCTGCTTCTGCTGGCTGTGCTGCTTCTCATATAAGTCAGGATGCCATTGGCTTTCTTGGACACCTATGTGCACCGCTGGCTTATGTCTAGCCAAGTGTCTATCAGCACCCCCAGGTCCTTTTCCTTACTACAGTCTTCCTGCCACTCTGTTCCAAGCCTATATTGTTGCCTGGGGTTTTTGTGACTAAATAAAGTGTAGTTGTTGTGACTAAATAAAGTGTAGGACCTGGCATTTGGTCTTGCTGAACTTCACCCTACTGGTCTCAGTCCAGCTATCCAGCCTGTCCATATCCCTCTTTAGTGTCTTCCTTCCCTCAGACAAGTAAACATTTCCTCTCAGCTTACTTACTGAGGGTACGCTCAATTCCCTCATCTATACTGTCGGTAAAGGTATTAAACAGGACAAGCCCCAGCGCCAACCCCTGGGGAACACCACTTGTGACTGGTCACCAGCTGGATTTAACTCCATTCACTAGCACTCTCTGGGTCCAGTCTTTCAGCCAGTTCTTTATTCAGTGAAGGGTGTACCTGTCCAACACACGGACTGCCAGCTTCCCCAGGAGAACACTGTGGGAGACAGTGTCAAAGGCTTTGCTGCAGTCTAGGTAGACCACATCAACAGCCTTTCCCTCATCCGCTGTGCTGGTCACCCAGTCATAGAAGGAGGTCAGGTTTGTCAAACAGGATCTGCCTTTTGTGAACTCATGCTGTCTGAGCCTTATCCCCTGGCTGTCCTGCAGCTGCCATGTGATGTCACTCAAGATGATCTGTTCCACAACCTTCCCTGGCACCAAGGTCAGGCTGACAGGCCTGTAGTTCCCTGTAGTTCCTTGTGACATTCCTTGTAGGTGGAAATCGCACTAGCAAGCCTCCAGTCTTATTGGACTTCTCTGGTTTACCAGGAATGCTGGTAGATTGTGGAAACTGGCTTGGCGTTCACCTCTGCCAACTCCCTTGGGTGGATCCCAACTGGCCCAATGGACTTCTGACAGTCTGGATGGAGTAGAAGATCTCTGTCTCTGCCTGAATCATGGGGGGGCTCTCCTGCTCCCCATCCCAGACTTCCAGGCCAAGGGGTAGAGTACCCTGAGGATGACTGGTCTCCTTTGCATCAGGAGGTATATTTTTCAGCACAAGAACCTCTGAGTTGTGTTTCAGGTGTCAGACTCATGAATCAGTACTTTATCAGCACTTGGTGGTAAGTCTCCCCTGTTCTCTGATCTGCTTTGTGAAATAAATGAGGATAATTATTGTAGATTCCTGAAGAACAGAATTCAAAGCAGAGAGAGAAATCTACTGCTCAGACTTATCCAACCTTTCTGAAGTTCTCAAATGAGAGGTCACTTTTTCCCTGTCCTTTTCCCCTGCCTCTGAAGGTACATAAGAAATCTCCTTAAGGCTTGTGCATGCCCATACACAGAGTTACAGATGTTAAATGGGATGTAAATGGCTGCCAAAGCTGCCAGGAGCAGTTAGTTTGATTAATTGCTTCATTGTGGTTTATACACTACCAAAAGTATGGTGTGTAATTCATCTGTAAATCAAAATGTGTAAATCAAGGGCAGGGGGTTTTGTGAGCTTCTTTTGCTGTCTTGGTGCTAAGAATCTGTGTGCATAAACTTCATGCTAGTTCTGAATGAATTTTGCCTGAATTAATTTGGTACAGCTGTAAATCAGTGTCATCAAAAGGTCAGTGAAGGTTTTATCAGTGAAAATCTGACTTGTCTTCGGGATACTTTGGGATCAGGTATCTTTTGAAGGAGGTAATTCTTGGACTTCATTGCAGTCCTCAAGCAGATCCTGGAGAGACCTTCAGGGAGTAGGGTTTAGTTCACTCTATACAACTCTGCAAGTACTATAAGAATATAATGTTCTTGCCTTAAGTAACACTGGCTGTATGAGGGAGAATAGAAGAATGTAAAAAATGTGAAGCAACACACTTGAAAAATGATGCTAGCTGTGAAGTGCAATATCCTGAAACCCTTTCCTTGTTTTAACTTGCTCAACAGCTTGTCCACCAGGAACATACAAGCCTGAGAGTTCACCAGGTGGAATAAGCACTTGTATCTCGTGTCCTGATGAGAATCATACTTCTCCACCAGGAAGTACCTCCATTGAGGACTGTGCATGCCAGGAGGGATATCGTGCTGTAGGACAAACTTGCGAAGGTAAGTGTTTCTGGCCAGGGCTGGGACAGTTCCATTGTTCATCTTTGCACTGTGAAAGACCAGTAAAATCGCATGCAAGATTTTATGTATCATTCCAATGCAGCAAAACTACCAAGATGCAAGTGGAGCTGGAAATGAAAAATACTGCTTTCCTTCAGTAGACTTTTACACTCCAAGTGGTGTCATAACTCTGTTGTGATTGTTTAATTATTTAGTCGTTCACTGCCCTGAATTGAAGCCCCCTGAAAATGGTTACTTTGTCCAGAATGTCTGCAACAATTACTTCAATGCTGCCTGTGGGATCCGATGCAAAGCGGGATTTGATCTGGTGGGAAGCAGTATCCGGCTTTGTCAGCCAAATGGCCAGTGGTCTGGATCAGAGGCTACTTGCAGAGGTATGGATGTATGCTTGCAAAGTCTTTTCCTGCAAGGTTAGCTTATTCTTAATAGTGGGTTACTGTACTCATTACATAGCAGGATGTGAAGATCTGCATCTGCTACCTCTTAGTGGAAGAATGCTCTAAATGCCAAGTTCCAAGCCAGTCATTCTGGCAACCTCATTTCTGCTGGGTGTGGGTACATGATTTTCCTTTAATTGGCAAACTGTCTGAAAAGTGAGGGAAAATCTGCCCTTGTTAAGGGCAAAGGTGTAGTCTTGATATTGAGTCAGTTTCTTTTGGAGTGTTGGAAGGGTATATTTTTGCCTTTCTTGTGCCTCTCCATTGTCCTGAAGACTTCCCATTAAATACGTTAAGAAATCCTACGTTTACACGTGCTAGATCTGCTCGTCTCCATTCACTCAGAGTATAAAAGGGAGTGAGATCAAAGCCACAGTTTATAGCTGTCTTGTTAATCCCAGGAGTATTTTATTGCATAAATTAGGAAGGGACATTGAAGGAAAATCCCTTGGCACTGCTTTGAATTTTGACATTAAATGTTCCTGAGTTGCTAGCTAAAATTTGCTCTGCTATTGGAAAGCATTTAATGCAGTTGTGTTTTGCGATTAACTGTGACCCACGAAAAAAAGCCCTACAGAGTATGTAGTTAATCCAGAAGAATGTGTTAGGAGAAAACACAGAGCAAGCAGAATATGTTTTTGTTGTTGTTTTCATTGACATTATGGAAATACTTCTTGATCCTGGAAAATGCCTAGTTGACAAGATTAGTTTGCATTTAAGACCTGAAACCATGACCAGAATAACATGGGCTCAGCTCCCAGTTTTCACCAGGGGCATATTGAAGTACCAAAGAAATGTGAGCATTGAAACACTGAGGACACAGGAACACTGCAGTTACGCAGTCTATCGGAAGAGATGACTAGATTTAACAGGTGGTGGAAAGGAGTTGGGGGACATCTTCCCTAAAAGCATTAACATTGTTGATTACCTCCTCAGTGCTCATAATTCATTCCGGCTTCATCAGTAATAACCGCTGCTTGGTAGTACTTGCTTCCTCTAGAAGGGCTTCCATGAAAGCAATGAAAGAGAAAGCCTCTCCTGCATAAAGCATGTGTGATTCAGCTATTGTGTGTCTTTCTTAGTCACTGCAGTGCAGTTAGGATACAGCTTATTAGAAAGCTGCTCAAAAGCTCTAATTGTCACTAGCAAGAGGGAAGTCTTAAGATCTTTTTTTATTCTCTTGAATGCACTTTCTGGCAAGTGCTTCTGTACATGTGTGTGCTTGAAGAGTAATATTTTCAAAGTGTGAACAGAAACAGTTGTAACAGAAAGATGTGTCAGATGTATCTGAGTGACTTTTTTTTTCTTTTCTTTCATATCCAAGGTACCTACATTCTGCTGCACCCAGGTGCCCCTATAGCTTTAACAAAAGACATAATTTCATGGTGTATTTTTGTAGTGTTGAAGAGTTTGTAGCTATTACCATTTGTATAGATAATTTCATTTTAAAGAGCACTCAGGATATCTGCCTGTTCGTTAGTTTGAGGGAGTATTGTGCTCTAATCAGCCCACATGCATATCTACTTGGAGCCATGTCCTGTCTCATCAGTATAAACAGTAAACAACTACTGGGAAGAGGAGAGAGAGTTGCCAAGTAGGCTTACTTTCAATTCCACTTGGAGAGGAGTTTGTGGTTTCCCTCCTACCAAGCAGCAGCAAGGATGGTTTTCGTGGTAAAATCTGCATTCCAAGGGGACAGAAAAGTCATCCACAGCTCTGAAGTTGTAGATCATCAGAGCTTGTCTACCGCCTGCAAGTCGACAGAAACTGTGGAAACAGTCCTAGGAAAACAACAGTTTAGGGAGCTGCAGCCTTCTAGACTATATTTTTGAGTGATCACACTGTTTGCCCTTGTGTATGTTTTACTCCCAGTAAAGTCTTTTGAACATACTGACCAGCACCCACAGGCTTTGGCTGAGAACATTTTTCAGTGATACATGTTTTCCATAGGATTTGGGAAATCCTATTCCCTAAGCAGCTGCTTAGGGAAGAGAGGCTTGAATTACTGAGGAAAAAGATGCAATAGGACCCCAGCAGGCATCTACACATTTCAGCTTGCTGTCACCCTATCATCACGTATATGTCATCATCACATAAACCTGTACAGCTTAGGTATTTGAAAGAGGTGGACCCAAATCCAGGCAGGATGTATGCTGAGAAGGTCACAAGGGAGCCAGGTGAGAAGTGTCAGATACTGGCTGAAGAGGAGAAGGGCTGAAGGCAGTGCATAAGAACACAGTCTTATTAGAAGAACTTAAGGTGGTGAAACAAAGGAAATAAATTAAAGCATTACCAGCACTACTGATTTTTATTATTATTATTATTATTATTCACCTGTTCAGGGATTAATCTGCGGTGCTACACTGTGTTTAACTGCAGCACCATGATTCAGTGATAAAAACATAAGACATTTTCAGGATCATTTGTCATACCCCACTTCCTCCTCTGCACACATACCCTGCACAGTACGGCCTTCTCCTTGGCATGGTGCTTCTTGCAGTGTCTGAGAGCTGTGGTAGAAGAAAGGCCTCTCTGCAAGGCAGCAATCAGGGCTGCTCCACTGGGAGCCCCATGCTGGGAGACGTCTGTTTTGTCTCAACAATAGCCTAAGTTGTGCCTTTTCTTCTCTCACGGTTCTGTTGACCAGGAGTGCCTTGTCTTCCTTCTTCCTCTCTGTCTTACCATGAAGCATTTCCACTAGTCTGATGTGTGGAGTCTGACACTTATTTGCGCCTGCATTGATAAACTGAACAGTGCCTGAGCATGTTCCCAAGCCCTGGGATACAGTCATCTACCATATTAAGCTCTTAGCCTCTTCTGTGACATACCTTCAGTCCATACTAGACTGCCAGTTAGAAATTTCCCAAACTCTCAGGCATAGCTGAGGAATTAGAAACATCTGAAGACCCAAACTTTTCTATAGGATTGCATCTGCATGCAAACATGCCATCTTGAAGGCTTGCAGACTTTACTATCACAAGTTGCACAGTGCTAAGTGTGCAAAGGCTGGGAACTTTTCTGAGCACAATTAAAATGCTAGCCTTGTGTCAAAATACAGATCAGTGTGTGCCCAACCTCATATGTTTTAAGACTGTCCTTTAAGAAAAGTAAGGCATTAATCCATTGAAAAACTTAGCCTTTTTCCAGCCCTATTCTGTAAATCTGTTCCAACTACTTAGTAAGCATACAACCCGGTACCTGTCCAGCCCCTTAAAACTTGAATGGGCTAGAGTTGCTCCCCAGATTCTCAGTGCTGCTGAGTGAAATGATATTTTTTCCCTTTGCAGTTCGAACGTGTCCCAAGCTTTGGGCTCCTGAGAATGGACACATTAATTGTTCAACAGCTGATATCTCCTATAAGACAGAATGTTTTGTGACCTGCAATGAAGGCTATAAACTGGAAGGAAATGCCAAATTGACCTGCCAGGGAACCTCACAGTGGGATTCAAAGGAACCCAAGTGCGTGGGTAGGTATCTCATCACAGTCTGTTCATGTCAGAGTGCATCCTTTCCTGGCATGCTGTCGTGAGAAACACTATCAATTTTAGTATCTGATGAAGCCTAGATGATAAGGATGAGAAGTAGTTTATGAATGTTTCATACTGTTCATAAAGCTGGGGAGGAGCAAAAGGGTTTTTAAGTGAAGCAAATGGGCAAATTGACATTGAAATTCAGCACAGGCAGTCAGTAATCAAAGGTGTTGGTTATTGGATGGTTCATTGTCCCATAATGTATTGTAGGAAACACACATCTCATAAGCTTATAATGTGGATTAAATGTGAACAGAGATTTGAGTTACCCTCTTAAAGCTAGCAATGATCTCCAACCAAAAACTAAAGTATGTTAGCCAGACATTGCGAGTGCCAAGTAGAGTTGTGGCTGCTGTCGCTTTTGCTTTGCTCATGGCTGGAAATAACTTAAGAGACATTAGGAACCAAAAACCTCTATTGTGAGATCTCACCAACTGTACAGCAGTAGTTACATAAGCATATACTGCTGTCCACTATGCTTTCTGTTACATATAGAAATAAAGTTTTGTAGATTTCACAAGAAGCCCTTTGAGACTACTGACAGGTACCTAATTAATGTAGACTGACCTGGTGCTGAATAAAGTTAGGGTAGAATACATACCACCTGGCACAGTTAAGGTCATGCCTTTCTGTCCACCCATGGGCTTAAAAATGAACTTTGCATGAGACAAGAACAAATTTCTAACTGTAGATATGTGTTTGAACATTATCCATAAGTGTTAATTTATCAGGAGAGTTCATTAAAAGATCCTAATCTTTCTTCTGAAGTCAGTGGAAAAACGTCTATTAACTTCAAAAGGAAGAGTCCCTGAAATCCTGTTGGAAGATTATAATTGGAAGATTAACTATATTCATCAGCTGAATTCATCCTTCCTAGCTTAGCATTTTGATTATTAAAATCCAGCTCTACCCTCTATCAGATTTCTTCACACCACGCAATTTTACTTCAATTTCTGGATTACCCTTGACAATAGCTTATTTTTGCTGAGTCTGAAAATCCAGTATGGAAGTTAGCTTTAGTTGTCCCAGAGGAAAAAGTGTGAGCTAGAAGCAGCTTCTGCCATCAAGCTTGCTGAGATTCTTGCCCTTGTGCAGACTTGTGGCACTTCATTCTGGGGAGGATACAAATCAAAAGACTCAGATTGCATGTTCTCCTCAAAAACATCCTTTGCACATCATTTCTAACTATCATTTGTCATCTGCTAGATGAAAGATGCCAGAAATCCTTCATTACTTAAGCATATGCAATTGATAATTTATCCATTTCTGTCTCTTGTTTGAAAAATGAACCGAGATTAGGTTCACTGTCTTACCTTGTAACATATTGCTTGGATCTCAGGATACACTCCTAGATGTTTTTCTGAATGCTTTTCAGTTTGAGTGGACACCACTGCAAAGTGTACGATATTTAAAAGTTACATCTGTAAGACTGTACTACAACCAATACAACCATTTCCAACCATAACTGCCACTGTGCCACTGTGTTGTGACGTAATCTGGGTTGTAACATTAATTGTTTATGGGCACTCCTGTGCGATCTGTTGTCGTGAACTGCTTTTTCCAAGAGTGGAAGTTAATGCAAGTTTGGCAAATATCTGTGCTCTTAATTTAGATATTTTTCATGAAAAATGCTATTTGCAAAGAGTTGCTTTTGCATAGGTTACACTGTACTACAAACTGATCAAAACAAAAATATTTACTAAAAGAGCGTGTTTGTCTCTTGTCCAGTTTAAAAAAAGGTATATTTCCATAATCATATTCTGGTGTTTCCTTGCCCACTGGTGAAGGGTTATTATCCAGCACATTCAAATTGATGAAACTTGCAACATACTGTTCTCCTTGGTTTGTTCAAGTGTCCACGAATAAAGGTAAAAATGCAGATGGCATCCACAGCGTTGATGCCATCTAGTGTTAAAAGAATTAGTACTGCATGAGTCTAATGGCAGTCAGCTGATTCTTTCCCCGTACTTTTAAAAAATTCCCTAGGGCTGGATACACCAAAGATTATCTGAATGTTTGACATTTCATTATTTTGCTTTGCGGTGATCTTGCTGGTAGACTTGGAAGCATCCTTATCAGGAGGGTTGTTATCATTTAGCCAGAAAAGAAATTTTTCTATTTCTTGTGCCTACACCTTTCACAGCCTTTTTTCTACTTGTTCCCTGAAAGTACCATGCATTGTAAAGCTTTCAGCCTGTATTTTCAAACATTGTTTGTCCCTGTTTCTGATCTTTCTGGTTTCTTCTATTTGTCAGTTTCCTCCTTGTGGTGACCAGCTAAAGGTTGGACATTTTTTACTGATGGAGTTGATGTACATTTCATAGCCAGCAGTATCTGCCTGAAGTGAATGTGCTAACAGTTAGAATCTCTTCAGCCTCTTGAAATATCTGTTCCAAAACTGCAGCCTGTTGTGGTTATTAATTGCTTACACGTTAAACAAATTTTCAGTATTGGAAGCTTAAAGGGCAGGAAATACTTAAAATTCTTTGAGTCTTTAAAATTTGTTTCAAGAAGAAGAACCAGTACTCAATGACTTGCTGCATATTTTGGAAGAGGAAAGAAAAGGGACATGCAGTGTTTTAATTTGAATCACTTCTGTGTTATTAAGTCATTGCTAAGAGATGAGTAGCGCTTTGCCTTCTGTAACTGGTGAGTTGTTCTTTGTATGTGCCCTTTGTGCGTAGAGACTTTCTTCAGTAACTAGCAGAAGAGTTACAGCGCTTATTTACTGCAGTTAATTAATCGTTTTTCTTGTGTGTTTGCCTGTTAATTGTCATAAGAAAAATTACTGAAAGTCTGCTTAGCCAAATTAACGTGATAAAACTTTTTGCCCTGTTTGTTCATGACTGAATGTTTGAAATAGAAGTAATATTATTTGCTTCATATGGTAAAAACACCAGCTCAAAAACTGAATGAAGTTTTTGTGATAATTGAACTTGGTTTTGCACACTGTATTTTATGCAAGTTTACACTTCATTGCAAACGTTCCTCAGAACTTGTAATAAATTCTAGTAACAGAGTAGTTCAGAACCTTGATTTTAAGCCTTGAAGTTATCATCAGCCCTTCCTAACTTCCACGGAGGGATGGTCAGCTGCCATTTACAGTCACCTTCAGTCTTTGCATCTGGGTGTATTTAAGACCAAGCCTAATTTGATCTAATTTGAGGGTGCAGTAGGCAAAATCATATGCCACGTCCCTAATCTTAAGTGAGCTCATGGCAGGATTTCCTTTTCTGTCTCTCATTCCTATTTCTTGTGATAATGTAGAAGCTGTACAAAAAGGCAACAAATGCAAGACTGTTACTTCTATCCAGCTCTTAAGATCTGGAAAGCAATGGAATGTTTTCAAAAGCATTCATGAAAGCTAAAGTCTTAAAAAAAAAAAAAAAAAAAAAAAAAAAAAAGGAGAGAGTAGAATATGGCAGAGCCACAGGAAAAATGCAGTGTTTCTGTTGCAGCTAAAAGCATGGGCATGAAGATCATGGAAGCACAGAATCTTAGAATAGTTTTTGCTGGAAAAGACCTTAAAGACCATCTGGATCCAGCCTGCCTGCAACGGACAGGGGCACCTTCATCTAGACCAGTTTGCCCAGGGCCCCAACCAGCCTTGCCTTGAATACCTCTAGGGATGAGGCATCCACAACTTCCCTGGGCAGCTGTGCCAGGGGCTCATCACCCTCTGAATAAAGTGTTTCTTCCTTATATCTAAACTAAATTTCCCCTCTTTTAGTTTAAAGCCATTACTGCTTGTCCTGTCACTATACTTCCTGACAGAGTTCCACTCATGCTTTCTTGTAGGCCCTTTTAGGTGCTGAAAGGCCTCAGTGATGTCTCCCTGGAGCCTTGTCTTCTCTGGGCTGAACAGCCTCAATTCTCTCAGCCTGTCTTCAAAGGACAAGTGATATGATCATCTCTTAGCTACCATATGACTTTATTTGCAAATTTGTTTGAATATATATTTTTATGTAAGTCACTTAAAATGTGTGTCTTACTGGTCTCTTGTAGAAATGCGTTGCCCCGTCCTCCAGAAACCAGCAGGTATAACAGTTCTCCCTCCAAAATGTGGTCTGGAGCCAGCTGTTTCTGGGACTGTGTGCCAACTGAGCTGTCCCCAGGGATTCATCTTGTCTGGAGCTAGAGAAGAACTAAGGTGCATTTCATCTGGGAAATGGAGTGCAAACATCCAGGATGCTCTGTGTAAAGGTAGAGACCAGCACAAAATTGATTCTGTGTATGCACGCAGGACTGGAGAAAAGTACATAGGAAACAGCTGAGTGAAGACAGATTGCAACTGTGGAAAGCATAATAAAGCGGCCTGTAAGGATTGTCTGTACCACTATAGCTTGGCTCTCAGGTTTACTTGTAGTACATAATACAGACATGGAATTCAGAGGTTGCTTGAGTGCTGTCTTAGAATTATCCATTGCTGGCAGTCTCTTAAGTCTGTTGTTGGAAAGCTGCCTGCAATGGCCTGATGTGAAGATAAATTTGAACTTTCAAGTAAAAGTGAAAACTCTTAGCTTAAAGGTAGCCAGTGTGGAACCCACACTCCTATTAAAACAGCAGTTATAAGTAATACTACTTCTGATGGTTGAGCACAGGTGTATGCAAGGCCAGTAGTCTGAGGAGACCTATAAGCCCTAGGTGATACATATGGTGTAGAAGTATTGTTCTTTTCAGTTGGCTCTGAACTGACCGCAACAGTAGACCTGCACAAGAGTAACAGCCATGTAAGTCAAAACTAAAACTGATTGACACTGTGCATGGTTTATAGATAGGCAGAAGGTGGTTATGTACATTTGAAGGGTTCTGGTATGTTTGCCCACCTCTTCTAGAAATGTAAGGTTATTTATTCTCTTACATACATGCACAGTGCGTCTTTGGATTATAGGAGGATGCAAGTGAAAGTGTGGTTTTGCTGGGAATGTGCTTGTCACTTCTTCATGAACCATTGTGCTCTCAGAATTAATGCTTCCACTCCAAATGGAGGCCCTTACCAGCCCCTGCATGAAAGAACAGTACAGAAAACAGCTATAACAGTCATCATGCCAAGTCAGTACAGAAACTGAGATGGGAACTTTTTCCTCTGCAGTGACCAGGGAGATTTTATCCTTCCCTTTAAAGATATCATTTCCCACTATGTTATGTACCACATTGTTTTTTCCGAATCTAGTTGAAACCTGTGCCAAACCACAGTTTTTAATATTTGATGGGATCCCAGCACAGGGCTACAAGCTAAGTGTTTGGATCGAGATAAAGTAGCATGGCTTGAGTTCAAGGTCTTAGATATTACCAGTGCATAAAACTGTAAAGAGAAACTAGGATCCTATGAGTGTTATTCTTCCCTAGTAAAACTGAATATTTGCCTCTCAATTGCTTTCATTTTTGGTACTTTCTCTATTTTGCTGCCAAAATATTTGGCCAGTTCACACTAGCCTTTTTCTTTCTGACTTATTTATTAGTCTTCCTACAAAATTTCACTTTTAAATGGAATTTGCCCCAGCCTGAGGACTGTGGTCAGGGAAGTGTGATTCATAACTGGTAGTTATGAAAAGAGTGCACTTCTAGTAAAATTTTCATCAAAATGAGTTCAGGGGAAGGCAAAACCACTTGTATTTATTGCTTTGCACTGAATTACAGGAGTTTAATTGCCTGACTTATGCCTTTACTGGAACTATGTAGTAATAAAAATGTAACTGGTATCAGTCCCAAGTTGTTTTAAAGCCTCCTGGGCATGGATGAGTTCAGAGCTGAATGCCTCTGTCCTTGTCTCATGAGTCTAAAAGCCATTTATCAGAAGATAGTACAGCAATAAAATAACCCGACCACAAATGTTTTGAGAGGCCCTATGCCTGGGAGATCAAGAAGCACTTTGTCAGAGAAATGTGATACTTAAATGTTGGTGGTTACCAGTATTATACCACTAATACTTTCCAACTGCCCAGCATAGTCACATATGTCTCAAGAAAAACCTGTTAGTCCTACATTGTAGCTTACAGTAGGTATTTTTAAAAGAACATTTCCAGTAAGTGGTGCCAGAAATCTTGTTACTGCTTCTTTCAAGTCACCATGCTCCTGGGCATTTGAGATTGACTACTGTCTTGTTCATAGTACATATGTCATGTCATAAATAATCTTTTTTAAGGCACTGATGACAGATGTTTATGTCTGCATGTGTCATATGTGTGGGCAATGAAAGGAAAGAAAAGCCACTCCTTCTTAATGACTAGATTTGTGTGATGAATAGATGAATAATAAGAGAAAACAATTAATTCTGTCTTATTTATGCTTTGTTTTATGGTTGCACATAGTAACCTATCACTATGCTAAGTGATGTTCAAAAATACAGCCAAAAGCACTCCTTTCTCCAGAATAATTTACTGTTTATGTATGAGTCTGCAGGCAAGAATAAAAAAGAGGAAGAGTTGGAAACTTTGCAGAAATGTGTACATGTATTCCAGGAAGTGCCAAAAAGCAGTACTTCTTTGCAGCCTAATCATAGCAGTTTTATTTCTTTAATACCATATATAAAAGTAGTTTGCATTTTTCTGGGCCAGATATTGAAGCTCCTCAGATCCAGTGTCCAGAAAATATTGAGACTAAGACTTTGGAACATCAGAACTCTGCTAATATCAGCTGGCAGGTCCCAATAGCTGAGGATAACTCTGGAGATGAGGTAAGTTAAAATCTATGCATTTGACTAGGTGCTGTCTTTTTATAGCTAGTTATTTCAAATCAGTTTTCTGAACCACTGGAATTTACTTCTTCTGACAAGCTTGAGCAGAAGAAAAATTGCTGAAAACTTTATATTGAGAATTCAGCATTTTTTGTCCTGTTTAGGGTTACGCAGTCACAGAACACTCTGCATGGTGTCTAAGCACATAAAATCTCTTATGTTTAATTTATGTAGTCAAAAGAAAGAATGTGCCCTTGTTTATAAAATGGAGACAGCTGCTTTAAAAATGAGCTCTTAGAATGGAAAGAAGTTTAATAAATGCTTCTTAGAAGGAAGTAAACCAGTTCATTAATCTAAAGGGCTAGCAAAAGCAGACTGCAATAAGTGAAAATGCGCATCAGCTTCCCACCCAACAAAGAAAAATGTTGTTTTCTTATCCCATGCAACATTCAGACATAGGCTTTTGGGTTCTATGTGTATCAGAGGTCTAGAAATGCACATGACAAGGAAAATTTGCTCCAGAGCTATTTCATAAGAAGTAGTGTTACCTACTGGGTCAGGCATGATCAAATTACAGCAACTGTTTTGCTCATGTGAAGCCAGATCTCTTAAAAATAAGTTTCTTAACACCGTTCTAGTCCATACAAGAGAGCTGTGGTCCACATGTGTCATATACTACAAACGTGGGTTTTTTTGTGGTGATAGGATGTTTCCATGTGTCTGTATGTTATTGACATACACAATATGTAGATTAAAACTAGGTATTTGAGTGCTCATGACCCACAGCTGCCTTCTGCACACATTTCCCAGGTGTTTATCCCTTGCAGCTGGAGACATGAACTGTAGACAAAGCAGTTTTGAGCTAGCATAGCTTGTGTGCAGTGTAGTAATGGAAACAGAAGTCAATTTGGAGTTGTTTTAATGTACAGTGCTATAATGCAGCAGATCAGGGTCCAAATCCTGGCTGAGTAAGCCCCTATAGCTAAAAGGAAAGTAATCTTGAGGAGGGGAAGACAGGCACTCTGTTGCAAAGTCCACTGTCATTATTTGTAGAGGCTAAGGGCATCAAATAGGAGCAGAATCAACATCATAGGATACTATTTTTTTGCTTGTTTCTTGAATCACATGTCATGAATACTAGCCTGTTTTCCCTTTTAAATAACAATTGTCTTCCTATAAAAGGTCTCAGTGCACGTAACCCCAGTTTTCATACCTCCATATCTTCTCCCAATTGGTGAAGTTGCTATTACATACAGAGCGGTTGATAAGTCTGGCAATGAGGCAAGCTGTACGTTCAGTGTCAAGGTCATCGGTAAGTTCACTGGGGAAGAGTCAGTTGTGATTGAAATATTCTTATTTTGTGCACAAAGAGACTGCAAATCAGTGTGAACTTCACTGTGTGTTTGGATAAGCCCAAGAGTAATGTCATCTCCATAAAGGCATGGCTGATCTTGGGCCACAGTACACACAGTGCGCAATCATTGCTCCCACGTGTTTTCTAATTTTGTTCTGTTGGTTTTTTTTTAATGTAAAGAACCCTCCTTATACTGATAGATGAAATGCTTCTTTGTGTTGTCACTTAACTACCTTTATCATATGCATCTTTTTTTCATTTCTTCTTGAAAAACTGTAAGAATTTACTAATCTCCTCCACATTGCTGATGCATATCATTGGTCATGTATTTCTGCCAGACAGCTTTGGTATTCAGCAGTCTTGTTAAACAAGGTACGCTTTGGAGAAAGCAAGCAGAATGTAGAAACCATGAGTTCAGGTGAAGAATTTTTTTTGTGTTAATGCCATGCCACTCGCTTGGTGTCTGCCAGTTGCAGCAGTTGTATACAGGTGTACTCCTAACTTTATTGTATCTTCTGATGCAAATTTAAAACTGCACTTTGCCTGACTTCTTTTGATTATAGATTTCATGAATGTAGCTGCAGCTCAGCAAGCTAATGTCATGCAAACTTTTCGAATTCTGTAGATGCAGAACCTCCTGTAATTGACAGATGCAGATCTCCACCACCTATACAGGTAGTAGAGAATGAATACCCAGCAACATGGGAAGAACCACAGTTTTCAGATAACTCAGGTAAGACGGTGTACCCCCAAACATGCACAGAACAGTGAAGAGTAGGGAGTTCCAACTTGCTCAACTTTATTCACTTGTAGTTTAGGATTTTGTCTTTATAATTATTTGTTTTCAAGAACACATCATTCGGAACGCGTGCTACAATTTCCTTCTCCACTTGTTGTGATTGAGTGTGAGCAGCCCTTTTCGGCTCACTGATGTTCTATGTTGTCTTTTAATTCATCTAGGTGCTCCTCTGACTATCACTAGGAGTCACGAACCTGGAGATCTCTTTCCCAAAGGAGAAACAACAGTTCAATACATAGCCCTGGATCCTTCTGGCAATAACAGGACATGTGAAATACACATTGTCATCAAAGGTTTGTTGTGTTAGCCTTGTTGTTGCTGCTACATTTCAATAACACATAAGCTGTGGTGTGATACTGCAGCTATTCTCAGGTATACAGGTATTCTTAGACCAGATATATTGTTTTGTTTTAACTGAATGTCATAAAGGTTACAAGTCTACATCACTTCTTCGTTCAGATATTCCCAGTTTCTTAATTAGATATTCCTGGTTTCTATGGGAATAACTTGAAGGCAGTCAGGATGTTTATAAATTTTCTCAGAGTGAAGAAGTACAGTGGTGAATTTGGCTCTGTACATTCAAATTAGGTGTAAAAGCACTGAAATTGCTGTTCGTTAAGCAGTAAAACTTTCGGTAGTTGATCCATTTTTTTCTCAGTGACAAATAAGGTGTGAAATGAATTAGTAGGTGTTTCTGAAGTCAAACTTCAAATCTGTTCTTTAAAAGGAAAACTTCATCAAAACATTTTCGTAATCACCTACAAATACTGTAGCAGATACTGGAACACACTTTAGGTTGTGGAAGCTACCTGTTTCTATTCATGCATTTGCATTGCTTGTATAGACACATTTTCTCCACAGTTTACCTTCTTCTTTAAAGACAAGTCAGTAATTTGGTGTACAAAGAATGAAAATTATACACTATCTCTGCCCTTTAGTGCCTAATATCTCATTTGGTTGTGCGTATAAAGAAATGTTAGTGAATACAGTATTTAAAATTATGCAAACTGGACTATTGGTTTTAGCTTTGCAAAAGATGAATTAAAGATGGATGTGCTACATTCTTGTCTTGCTTCTGTAAATCTTAGCAAGAAAAACAGTTCTTAGAATTCATATTATTTCAGGTCTACACCACTTCAAACTTTTTGTGGTTTTGGTGCTCATGAGATCATGATCTCAGATGTTCACCGTGTCTTCTTGTGGCCTATGAAATAGATCGTAACTGAGATTTTATAGGTAGTTCCTCCTAAGATTGTTTTGACAAGTCTTTGTGTTGTTGCAACAGTGTAGAATGGATAATGCTTAGTTTTTGAATTCAATATGCATTATAGTTTACTATAATTCATTGTATGAAAATGCATATAAAAATTTTAATTAATTTTTTGTGGTGTTTTAGTAGGCACATACACGACTATGCACCTTTGACTAAGAAATATAGGTGGGTTTGAACCTTGCATTTTGGAGGGTTTATTTAATTTCTCATATGTATTACATTTTTTTATAACCTTCACATTTATGGTTTAAAATTCAAATGGCGGAGTTTGAGAAGAACTCTGGTTCTGGTTTTCTGGACATAGCAAATAATACACAGACTTCATGTGCAGCACTCAGAAGCTTTATCAGTATCATTTACCTGTGCACTTATTTAATTCTCCACGCTCATCAGTGTATGACTGTACATTTTGCATCTTTGTATTTTTCTCAGGTTCTCCCTGTGAAATCTCCTTTGAGCCTGTGAATGGCAATTTTACATGCACATCAGATGAAGCAGGTGTTAATTGTACATTGCACTGTGCAGAGGGTTATAGCTTCTCAGAGGGATCAAGTGAAAACTACTATTGTGCATATGAGGATGGTGTCTGGAAGCCGCCTTACTCTCCAGAGTGGCCTGACTGCTCTTGTAAGTCTTAATATTTTTAGCCTATGTTTTGTGAAATGAATCTGCAGCTCATCAAACAATGCTCTTAATGAGGAATTAAGTAAAAATATTTTAGAGATTATGACCACTGTATATTGATAACACATCTCTCATTCCACATCATTACTAATACAGCAAATGAATACTCAGAAGTCCCTAAAAGTGTTATTTCAGAAGTTCTCTGAAATACAAAAATACTAGTCAATTTGTATCCTGGGAAACAAACTGGCAAGGATCGCAAAGCAGACAAGGCCTATCATTAGTTCAAATTGGCATTTGAAATATGTTGTAGTTTGTCTGCAGACACTCAGAGTGCTTTTTCAACAGGAATTTCAACAGTAAATGAAAAGTGTAAATTTATTTGTAAAAGCAGTGCATGTTGTAATTACGTATCTACTTATCAACAGAGCAGAAGCTTTTATATATTTCCTTCGAGGTGGACAGTAACAAAGCTATGAGCTATGGACTTTCCCAGCTTTGGTGACATTTTAAAAATAGAAGTATGAGAGTTACGTGCAAAGCCAATCCTGGCACCAACTTGAATCTAGTCTCATCAGAGTAGATTTTTTGTTTCAGGAAAGAGCAATGTTTCAACTGTGAGCAAATTAGAATTGCATTTCAGAGCCATCTATCAAATGAAACCCCATAACCTGGGCACTTAGGAATTTTGCTTTGCTTAAATTCTGATTTTTTTGTATTTAGTCTAGCAGCTGTGGTAAATGGACTTTCAGTACTTGATTCTCTCTGCATAGAAAAGAAGTGTGGGTTTTAGGGTTATGATAGCTGGGAAGTTTTTCCATTAAGAAAATGATAAAATAGATACATAACAGGCAGATTTCTTTGACATCCATTAGCCATCCCATTAAACTGGTGTGAAAATGTGATGTCTGTCAAGGGGTATTTAGTCTAATATTTGTCTGAATTTTCTGAGAAATGAACATTACATTTTAGGGAAAAATAAACATTTTCTTGTATATAATGCTGGAAGTTTGGGTTTTTGATTTAAAGACAGTGCTTCTTTGCTTAGTATAATCCAGTTTTGGCTAGTCCTCTGGAACTATTGCACTGACCGACAAAATTTCACTGTCCAACATTTTTCAGTAAATCGTTTCGCAAACCATGGGTTCAAATCCTTCGAGATGCTTTACAAAGCAACACGATGTGATGACAACAGTCTTCTGAATGGCTTTTCTGATGCTTTCCAGAGTGCACTTGGTAAAATGGTAGGTTAGTAAATGTTACTTCCTTTTATGTACTTTTTAAAAAGTATAACTTTCTGTTACTTTTCCCAGCTATTTTCGTACATGAAAAATACAACAGCAACTTGGAAATGGGATTTGTGCTTTTTTGGAAGGTGACAAGTCCTCCTTTAAAAACAAAGCTGATGCACTGACATTTTCATTCAGTCTTCAATGAGAAGTTATTTAGGGACAAGATTTGAAGAAATGTCCACACAGCTTAGGGACTTGATACTCACAGATTTTTGGTAGGATTTTAAAGAGATCCTATGCAGCTTTGAAAATTCCAAGTGGTTACTCACTAACCTCAGTGTTATGAGAGTGAGATGTAATGATAAAATATACTCATTTTACATATAATATATGTAACATACTCTAGATAATGCAGTGAACACACACAGATACAGAGAGAGAAATTCTGCATGTGGTGCTGACTAGGCACTTATATCCGGGGGTAGCGATTTAAATATTTTGCTCAAGTTTCTTGATTTTTTGAGTTCTAATCAATAAATACTGCACACCAACTTATTTGAAGGGGTAGCACATTCCTTCTCTGTGCTGTGTCTTACTTTTCATTTCAGTATTACCACTCTCCCTCTTAATCCATGTGTCTGACCTCAGCTGTGAAGCAGAAGCAGAAGGCCTTTGTGTTGTGGTCTAAGGAGCTGATGCTCAGGCCCCATGTGATGGTATTGTTCCAGAGTACAGTACCTGGGCAGTTAAAGATGTCTTACAGAACAAAGCCTGTGTTCTGTAAGCTTCACTGGTAACTGAAAAGCATTATTAGTATATATAGCTACTGGACAGACTACTGCAGAATCCCTATCAGTGGTTCTGATCAAAAGGCTTAAATCTCAAATAACACTTCCAGGCAATCTTTGACACTTGGACCTGAATATCTGTTACTCTCTTGACTTACTAAAGGTTTGTATTCTTCTAGCAGAAAAATCTTGGTTGATTTTATTTCACTTCTTTTCCCTGAAGAGCTTACTTATCAACTGCCACTAGATTTCATTGCTTAGACTATTAGTATGAGCCAGCAAATAGGAAAATTGGAAAAAATGTTCAGTGACCTGCTCAGGAAGTTATACCAAAATGCAGCAGTCTTGGAAAAGAGTTATCAAGGCTGGTTTGATTATGTCTGTTCCTATTCCCAATAACTTTAAACTATAACAGAGGTAGGAGAAGGAGGAGCACATCAGCAGGAGCCATCTTTCCAATAGAAAAGCTATAGAATTTATCTATAGATAATAGAAAAGAGAAGATAAACCAATCCCAACCAGCTTCTTTGAAATCAATTTGGAATAAGCAAGAAATAGAGATTTTATAAGATAATGCATTTGTCTGTTCTTTTCCAATGTCCATTGCCTTTGTGGAGAGAGAAAATCTATAAATACTGGTCAGTTTTCTGTAGTTCTTTATTCTGTGGTTTCTGGGCAGACCACAGTGAAAACTCAACAACAAGAAAGAGCAGGCCTGAATTCTGCAACTTCCTACCAGCAGAACTCATCAACACAATGATGGAGAGCCACACTTCTGTCCTGTGAATTGTTCACTTAGCTGGAAATGCTTCTTCTCTTGGTAGCCTTCTTCAGGAGAGGCTTTTCCAAGGATTTGTAATCATTTTTGAATTACAGCCTTCATCTTGTGGGGTAGCATGCAACTATTGCTGTTCCAGACTAGGAAATTAAATAAATCACTTGCAGGGATCCAGAACCTGCATTCTCAGCAACTGCCGTGATTGTTTAGGCATGAAAGGAGAAATCTCGTGCCAGGGAAGGGCCAGGGCCAGGGCTTTACATTATAACACAGCTTTTTTAAGTTGAGGCTGAGCTATGTCATTCTGTATTTTTAATGCTCTTCTTCTTTATGTTGTAAGGTCCCATCATTCTGTAATGATGTTGACGATATTGACTGCCGACTGGAAGATCAGACACAGAAACATTGCTTGGAGTACAATTACGATTATGAAAATGGATTTGCCATTGGTAATTACTGATTGCACCGGATAGCCATCCAGGTTTAATGTGGTGTAGTTCCTTTTTTGCTGAAATACTGCAACGTGTTGTATGGAATAGTTAAACAAAAAATTAAAGTATTCCTAAGATACTAAGCAATTATGCAACACATCCTATTGTGGAATTGCTTGATCTCTGCTTTCAGTATAGTGCATATGTGATGGAAAAGTTTACTGAGATATTTCATGACAGGGAGGAAAAAAAGCATACACATGCACACGTACATGCTGCGTGCTACTGACTTGCTTGGTTTGAAGAAAGCAACTTTTTTAAACATAACACTTTCAAACCAAAACATTGCAAAAGCACAACAAATATTTCTGGAGATTGTTAAGAAAACAGGGTCACTTTTCATCTTTGGTGTTGGTTTCAGTCCACACTTAACCCTCACAGTGTTCACGCAAAGCGTAAGTTGGCCTGTCAGCTATGAAACCTCTTGTATGAAAAGTATCATAGGTTTGACAGGGATAGAGTTGGTTTTCTTCGTGGGAGCTTGTATGATGCCATGTTTGGGATTTTTGATAAAAATAGTGATAGCATACAGATTTTTTTAGTTACTGAGCAGTGCTTGCACAGAGTGAGGGTCATTTCAGCTTCTCACACTGCCTTGCCAGCAAGGGAGGGTCATAGACGGGAAAGCTGACCCAGACTGGATAAAGGGGTATCCCATACATTTAGCATCATGCTTAGCAATAGACTGCAGGAGAGGAGAAAAGGGGACGTTCAAAGAGGTGGTGTTTGCCTTCCCAAGAAACCTGTATGCATGATAAGCCTATAATTGACTGAACAACTGCAGTGAATGAATTCCTTGGTTTGCTTTGCTTGTGCATGCAGCTTTACCTAGTAAACTGTCTGGATCTCAACCCATGGGCTCTTGCACTTTTACTTTTCCCATTTTGTCTTCATTTCATCTGGACTAATTGAGTGTCCATGTAGTGCTGAGCTGCCTGCCAGAGTTAAACCATAATGGAAGGATAGTTTTTTTGAATGTTGGGGTGGAAGTTATGGCAGCCCTAGTGATTACTCCCACTTACCTATTTGCCAAGAAAGTTGTCATTTTCAGTCCATTTTCAAACAGATTAGCATCAGTGTTGTACTGCTATTGTCCTTGGCACTTCTTAGTCCCTTAGGGTTACTTAAAGCAGTAAAGCTGAAAACAGACCTAGCATGGGGCATTTTGGCAAATCATCAGAATACATAGTCTTTAATAGGACTGTGGCTCCTTTGTAAATTCATGTTGGGATTACTTCAGTACAGCTTTGTGCTTATTCTCATAAAAGGTGAGAACCTTTTAGACATTCTTCACTGGATTTAAAAGGACATTTGTTTGCAATTAGACGCAGGGGACTAGAGGCTTAATCTGCGAGTTGTCATCAGGACAGGAGTGAATGTAGACAATAACTGGAACTAATTTGTAAAGTCACCTGGAAGAAACAGTATTGAGAAAATGAGATACAGGGTTCTATTCTCTTCTGTCTCATGTCAATCTCTTTTCAGAATTACCTTGTTGCTGGTTTTCTGGATTAATATTAATAACATTACCCTGGGCAGGCTGGAGAGGAGAACTCTCCTCCAGTTAAAAGAGACAAGAGTTTAGAAGATTTGTTACGGAGTAATTACACAGTATCAGCCCCGAAGCTATGAGGTTAAATTGCCTTGTTTCCACTGTGGGTTATAAGATAGATGACTTAACCTGGTAACTGGCAGAATTTTTTTATGCCTTCACATTATTTCACAAAGAGATAGGTGAATGAAATAGTGTACCTCTAATTTTAGTCATGAAAAGGCAGCTTACTTACAGAGCAGGCTAATTGGGGGTGAACTTAAATCATGATATGTAACAAGAAATGCCTGTCTGGGAGGACTGAATGCATAGGGTGATGTCACCAGCCTTTTCTGAGAAGGCAGGTGACAGTACAGCTCTTCCAGGAGTTGTGAAGAAGAGATGTTTTGGAGATGCTGATTTGGGCATGCTAGCTGCAGCTGAGCAGGAAAAAGAGAGATCAGTGCAGAATTGTTTCATGTATTGTCAGCAGTTGAGGGCCCATGCAAGACTGAGTGGAATATAATTGCTGCTTTTATGAGTACCTTTTTAAAATAAATTTTATATCAGAATTTCTTTAAGGCTTTGGCTAAGTACACAAGTTTCAGTATCAAGAGATGTTTTTTCTTCAGTCAGAGTCGCGGTGCAGTAGGCACTTGTGCAGAGGCAAAGTCAACACATATTGTTCAGAGGTTCAGTCAGGCTCCATTCTGTTGGGGTATACTTCAGAAATAAGTAATAATATGACAAGCAGTTATTTTCTGCATGATTTTGCTCCTCTTTTTTTTTTTTTCTTTTTTAATGTCTGACAGGACCTGCTGGCTGGGGAGCAGCAAACCAGCTGGATTATTCCTACGATGACTTCTTTGACACTGTGCAGGAAGAAGGCCTATCCAAGCATCTCTCTGCTTTTGCAAAGGCAGCTCCTACTCGAGTCAAAAGACATAAGAAGCTGAATGTTCCAATGACTGACCACAAAATCAAGTTAATATTTAACATCACAGGTGAGAGAAGTCAAAATAGGCTCCTTCTAAACCTTCTTAAAAAGAGAAATATTCCTAATACATTCAGCAAGACTTTGCATTCAATTCAAAAAGTCTGCTGGAGATGCAGCCGACAGTTTTCTTTGAGACACTCATAGCCCCATTTTGCATGACATCGTGACACCAAGCTGTCAAGACTGAGTGTTGCAGTCTAGATATACTTCAGAGCAAGCTGGAAGTGCTGACTCTAAAATCTGTGTGCTGTTGTGTTCTTTTTTTAAATCCCAGCTAGCGTGCCACTGCCTGATGAAAGGAATGATACACTGGAACTGGAAAACCAGAAACGACTTCTTAAAACTCTAGAGATGATAACAAACAGGCTGAATAGGACTCTCAATAAGGAACCCATGTATTCTTTTCAGTTTGCATCTGAACTCATTGTAGCTGACAGCAACTCACTGGAGACGGAGAAGGCCTTTCTTTTCTGCAGGCCTGGTTCTGTGCTGAAGGGGAGAATGTGTGGTAAGACAGAGGACTTCCTCCTCACATATATTTAGAATATTTTTGAAAAGCAAGGTTTTAGAGGGTATTTGCAGAGGGTAGTGATTTGACACAGTCCAGTCCTTGCGGTCTCTCAGAACAATAAACTGCAAAAATGCTTTGCGCGGTTTGACTTCCAGAGGATGTTTATGTTCCTAACCAAGGCTTGTGGAAAAGGATGCTTTTGTACCCAGGATTCCACTCCCATGGGGAAATCAGGCATATCCACACAGTTGGTGATACTCAGGAAAGCAGCACTTGGTATGCAGTCTTTTAACCCTATTTGTTACTCTTGTGGATGATATAGGGAACTGGTTTCCATTTCCTGTGCACAGTGAAATGTTCACAACGTTCCTTACAGACAACTCATGCAAGTCCATTTGCTGAGCAACACAGTTATATTTCATATGAACAGGGATTGATGAAATGGGGACTCCAGATGCAAAACAAGTATATATGATTATGTATTCTGAGGGAACCTTATATTTCCAACGTTACAGTCAACTGCCCTTTGGGTACCTATTACTCCCTGGAGCATCACGCCTGTGAAAGCTGCTGGACTGGATCCTACCAGGATGAAGAAGGGCAGCTGGAATGCAAAAGCTGTCCATCTGGTAGTTACACTGAGTATCTACATTCCAGGAGCATCTCAGAATGCAAAGGTGAGAACTTCGTCTTTTTCAGACAGCCACCTCTGACTGCCTAGTGCCATCCCTTTGGTCCTTATTACAGGAATGAGATTAACCTGTGAAATGAAAATCAGTCCTAACTGCCCATTCATGCGTGAATGTAAAGAGAAAAGGCCACATTTTCACCATTTCTGTAGTACGCAGAATGTCCAGGCAGATATTTTAAGAACAGCTGGCCCTTAGGGTTTTGTCTCATTTCTGTCTCCTTTCTGTGAGATTTTGAGCTCATTTTGCTTGGACTAATACACTTAAAATAATGCCATTCTTGTCCTTGCCAGCCTCTCTCTGTCCTGTGGTGATTGTGGATGAAATTTTTGCATTCCACGCTGACTTTGAGCACCCCTATCTCTTTGCAGCTTGTTCTGAAAAAGAAGTTACTTTCATTGCCTATTTATTGTATTATTATTCATTTTTTTCATTAAACGTGAGTAACTGAGTTTCAGTAAATCATCTCTGAAGGTGATTCATTAATAGCTCATAAATATATTATCAGTAACTTAGCACAAATACTTGTGTTTTTTGTTCTCTGTGTATATGAAACCCTTAAGAATAAATTCTAGAAATAAAAAATCTCTGTAATGTGTATTATGATTTCAGCATCTTTTTCAGGGGTTAGAAGCCATGTTTCCTATTTGGACATTGCTTATTTTTTATGAATTTTTCTGCCTCACAGCTCAGTGCAAGCAGGGAACATATTCACCTAATGGTCTTGAGACCTGTGAAACATGTCCACTTGGCACATATCAGCCAGCATTTGGATCCAGGAACTGCATCTCTTGCCCAGAAGATACCTCAACAGTAAAAAGAGGCGCAGTAGATGTCTCAGCTTGTGGAGGTGTGTAACAAATAGGTCTATGAAATTTCTACAATTAAATTTTAAAAAGGGGAAGGAAGCTGCATTATAAGCTGTCTCCATCAACAACAACAAATATATATATATATAGAAGGAAATACTTCCCAGATATTTAATAGGCCTTTGAGAAGAACTTTTCACCTAATAGTGAAATAAACATTTCTTAGGGTTGTTAATTCCCAGTGGTTTTCACCCCACTCCTTAAAATCTAAGAAGGAACTGTGAGGGAAGGAAAGAAAGTGACCAGAAAGAGTGCAGAATGCAGGGTCAGGCAGAAGTGATCTCTTTCCAAAAAATGTCCTTTTTGTTCTTGCAGTACCATGTTCTGCAGGGGAGTTCTCTCGTACAGGTTTGACGCCCTGTTACCCTTGTCCCAGAGACTACTATCAGCCAGACCCAGGAAAGTCCTACTGCTTGTCGTGTCCCTTTTATGGAACAACAACAGTTATTGGTGCCAGATCCATCACAGATTGTTCAAGTAAGCCAAATTGTCTCTCCTGAAAAAAACAAGCAAAGGGAACATCTAAAGGATGGCCAGCAGTAGTCTTAACAGACTTAGTCTTAACACCAGAATAGATCCTGGCGGGTTATTTTTGTGAACTCTCAGAAGAAGTGTAGAATTTCCCATTCAAGCAGTGATGTTCACTTTCATTTTGGCATGCTGGTGTTGTCTTTGTGCTACATGGAAGGAGTAACTGTGTGGTATGTACCATGACTTAATAACAATGCATGGATATACAGAGTATGTATGTATGTATGTATATGTATGCATACATATATATACACATGCGCACTATGTATGTGTGTGTATGTGTACAGCGTGTGTATATATACTCATATGTATGCATATATGCATGTGGGTGAGCAAGTGGCTGATGGGTTGGGCCCAAAGGATTATGGTAAATGACGTTAGATCTGGCTGGTGGCTGGTCACTGGCGGTGATCACTAGGGCTCCATTTTAGGGCCATTTCTCTTTGATGTCTTCGTGAATGACTTGGATGCAGTACTAGGTGTTTTGAGCAAGTTTGCTGGCAATACTAAATTGGGAGAAGCTGTTGACTCCATCGAGGGTGGAGAGACCTTGCAGAGAAATCTAGATGATCTCCAACAGCTTGAAGTTTAACAAGAGCAAGTGCCAGATTCTGCACCTGGTAAGGGATAACTCTGGATATACATGCAATCACTGGGATGAGACACTGAAGAGCAGCTCCCTGAAGGAGATTTGTGGGTTCTGATGGATAGCAAGTTGAACTGAAGTTGAAATGAGTCAGCAGTGTGCCCAGGCAGCCAGAAGGGTCACCTGTATCCTGGGGAGCATCAGGCGTGACATTGCCAGCTGGTTGAGGAAAGGGATTGTCCCAGCCTACACTCCACTGGTGCAACCTCACCCTGAGTACTGTGTGCAGGTTGGAGCATCATAGTACAAAAAGGACATTAAACTATCAGGGAGTGTCAAAGGCAGGCTGTGAAGATAGAGAAGGGTCTGGAGGAGAAGAGGTGTGAGGAGTGGCTCATGGAGGCTGCAGCTCCTCACAGAGAACAGAGGGCAGCACTGAGCTCTGCTCTCTGGTGACAGTGACAGGGCCTGAAGGAAAAGCATGGAGCTATGTCAGGAGAGGTTTGGGGGGTTAAGGAAAGGCTGTGTGCCAGGGGGCAGTGGGTATGGTACAGCTTCTCAGTGCAGTGGGAACATAGAACCACAGAATCACTAAGGTTAGAAAAGACCTCCAAGATCATCCAGTCCAAGCATTCACTAACTTCCCCACTGTATCATGTCCCTTAGTATAACATCTAAATATTTGTTGAACGGCTCCAGGGACAGTGACTCCAGCATCTCCCTGGGCAGCCCATTCCAGTGCCTGACCACCCTTTTGGAGAAAACATTTTTCCTAATACCCAATCTGAACCTTCCCTGGCGCAACTTGAGGCCATTCCCTTTAGTCTTATCTCTAGTTACATGGGAGAAGAGGCTGACCCCCACCTCACCACAGCCTCCTTACAGGTTGTAGAGAGCCGTAAGCTGCCAGAATTCAGGGAACGTTTTGACTCTGCTCTCAGACACTGTGTTTGATTTTGAGTGGCCTTGCGTGAAGAAGCCAGAATTTGGACTTGGTGATCCCTTGTAGGTCCCTTACAACTAGAGATATGCTACAATTCTGTGATTTTTATGATTCTGTGATACTGTGATATGCATACAAAAGAAAGTATGTATGTGTATGCATATATAAATACATGTGACATGTATATTTATTTATCTTTTAGAAAACTTACAAATACATATTATATGCATAAATATAAAGTGCTTTTATATATACATACTTGCTGTGAATCTGGGGTTTTATTCCTGTAAATTCACTTTTTTTCAGACTCTTTTTAGATGCATTACTAAAATGCAATTTCAATGCTCTCATAGAATATAGACCTTACCATCTAGTATTATTAACAATATGTTTGTATCTTTCCCCTTTAGGTTTTGGCTCTACTTTCTCAGCTGCTGAGGAAAGTGTGATGATGATACCAGCCTCTCCAGAAAATATCAGCAAACAGTACAAAGTCAGCAGTCAGGCAAGGACAAGATATCTTTTCTAGTATTGCCTCTAATAAAAAGAAGCCACACATCTTATGTCAGCAGTAAATGAATGAGGCTTTTTAAAATGTAATTGTTATGCTGACTGTATTTCCTGAAGAGTTGAGAGTGGTGATTGTTAGGGGAAACTTCAAACCCTCTTTCTGATTATAAAAGCACTTCTGGTGAATAAAAGTGTCCACATCAGCTCATTGACAGTCTTAAATGTTGGACTTAAAGGCTTCACCTGATGTATATTTATCAGACTTATATAGGAAATGTAAACTCCATGGAGAGAGTTCAGCCAGTCCATGAAAAGTAAGTTGATCATACTTGGTCATTTTATGGCTTCCACATACTGGATTGTAGCAGTTACTACCAGGAACCTAAGTCCCAGTTGTAAAATCTTTATCTTGCTTATTACAGTATGGATATACTTGAGGGGAGGCAAGCAGATTTCCCTTCTGCTGTGAGTACTGCTTTTGAAATACAGGCAAGTCCCCACATAATAGAAACTACTCTGTTGACAGTATGTGCCACAGATGCTGCCTTACCCATCACCCAGTCTGTAACTCAGACAAGGCTGCTTTATGTGAATCGAAAGAGAAGATGTTGTGTTACAGGAGCAAAGCTGACTGGTGATAAGCTAAAGATGTTAAATAACGGTTCCCATTAGGTGACAGACTTATCTGCCATGATTGTATTTGACCATATACTCAAGGAATTCTCTGAATTCAGGTTTGTAACCTGAGAAAAATATCACCATACACTGAAGCCCACCACCAGTTCACTTAGTGACCAGTAGCAGGAAGTGATTAGCCTGCATGAAAGGATGCAAAGCAGAGAACTCTCATATAAAATATAGCACAGTATAAAATTTCACCTGTCGGTCACAGCTCAGAAAGTTCTAGGGGAAGAGCCATAATTATCTTGTTTTGGTAATTAAAAATAGTAACCCATATTCTCCTCTTGAAATAAGGAGGATTCTTGTGTAGAGGAGACAAAGAGGAAAGTCTAGAAGTTAATGCCAGGGATGTTTTTATTCCCAGCTTTTGAAATTGATTATAGAGTGTGCTATTTAAAATGAGAATATTTTGTACCTCATCTATTTCCACATTTACTGTAATTGTATTATTATTGCCTGTGGCAGGTGTTTCATGAGTGTTTCCTGGAGCCGTGCCACAACAATGGGACATGTAAACAGCTGGGAAGTGGATATATTTGCATATGCCCAATTGGATATACAGGTAAAAAAATGTGATAAGCAAAGGGAGGAGCTAAGATGACTCCAGGTCTTAATATGAGCAAAGATAAAGGAGTGGAACGTTTCAGTGCAAGAGTGTAGTCCAAGTCAAATGTCTGTCATAGATTTGTCACACATAAGTATCAAAAGAAAATAAATAGTTCCTTGTGTTCTTGCTGCATTATATGTTTGTCAAAAGGGGATTATGAGTGGGATTTCTTTAAGTGGTATTAATAAAAAATCCCATGGAATTCAGTGAGAGTGGAGTGAGCAAAGCTTTGTGGATTTGAAAGTCCTTTGCTTAGTGATATTTATGATTAGCAAAACCTGGAAGTTTGCACTGTGAACAGCTAATTCCACCAGATATTCCTTTTCTTCTTCCTGTCAGCTTCATGGCTGCTCCAAAGCAAATAGATGATTTGTAACTAAAAAGTTCCTGACCTGTTAGTTGTGATAGAATATTAAGTGCTACTGATTGGACTGTTGTCTCATATTCTTCATAGCTTTTTAATAGCTTTTTATCTCAGGTCAGTGTTAAAATACAACCTAAAAAAATGATAACTAGAACGCCTACTAATGTTCGCAGTTGATGATCACATTTTGCTACATTATGTAATCATAACTTCCATAGTTTTTGAATGATTTCCTGTTTTGTTTCCATGTTCTCAATCCTTTATTTTGCATTCTAGGCTTGAAATGTGAAACAGAAATGGATGAATGTAAATCCTCTCCTTGTCACAATAATGGAGTGTGTAAAGATGGCATTGGGTCCTTTGTTTGTCATTGCAAGCCAGGCTATTCTGGTAATTCAATTGTTTCTTCTTCAGAAACCTATTACTTCTGTGCTAGGTAGATTACACAAAACAAAAGGGCAGCGCTAAATAGAGCCATAACAGGAAACCAGACAGATTTGTAGGCTAGAAGAAGGTTGTACTGTACGTGAATAACTTTTGAAATAAAACGGACAGTCACTCTGAGATCATCAGCTTCTGTTTTGTGATATTACTTTTCTGAAGAAGAAAAAAAGGAAATAAATAGCGAAGATTAGGAAATTAGTACATAATCATGTCATATTTCATAAACATTTCATAAACAGGGAAGATGTTTATGAAACTGAATATGGCTTGATCAGACAAAGCATTTATGCAACTGCTTTACTGTAGCCCTGAGTTAGTGTAATAGCTTTTTTCTTATCTTGCTCCTCAGTCTTTTTAACTGCCACCTGCATGCATGTCAGAGATGTTGAAAAAGTTAAGTACTTTGTCAAAGTACTTAATTTCTAAATGTAAAAGTAAACTATTAAAGTACATCATTTGGCAGCAGATTAAAAAGAAGACCTGGTGTTTCCCACTAGAAATGGACTCCCTCATTAAGTTTATGGCCATGCATATATTGACAGCAACACTTGCTGAGTATTTTTAAAACTTTATAAAGACAAGCCGTGGTCTTGGCATATTCCTCATCCCATCAGCTGAGTAATACAGATCTGTTTCAAATGTTTTCAACAGTGCGGTCAAACGTGGAGTTTTATCACTTGATCTCATCAGGCCTTTGTTATTCAAGAGCTGCAGTGCAGTTTTGCCCTCTGTATCTGAACACCACACCATGTAAACCTTGACTGTGTTGATTGTGCCCTTTTGCTATTTGAAGGTCTCTTGTGTGAGAAAGATATAAATGAATGTAACTCCAGTCCATGTTTGAATGGAGGCCACTGCATCGATGAGAAAAATGGTTACCACTGCACTTGTGCAAAAGGATTCACAGGTACACTATTTCTTGTGTGAGCCAGGTTTCACTCTTTCTAACCCAAAAAGATGGCTTCCTTCCCTGACCAAAGTATTTCAGTCTCACTGCTATGTGTTACGTATGTGGTACATTGATTGGGGTGTATTAGCTTCTGCAGTTTCATGTAGTCTCTGATAGTCTCTGTAGTGCAACTCTGTGGCTTCAGAAGACCTACAGGGTGATTGGTCTTCCACTCCAGACCTTGCCAATAACTTTCTGTGTGGTTGTTAAGAAAGAGCAATGCAAATTAAATGAATTAATTTGTTTTAAAAAAGTAAAATCACGTGCAGTTTCTTTATTCTTCAGATCTTGTAACACAGAGCCTCTGTTTCAGCAGAAATCCTCAATTTCTGTTTGTCATGATTTTTTCACTTTCCACATTTTCTCCTTATATTTAAGGTTCAAACTTAATGTCTTCTGTAGCAGTTTTCCGTTAGTTAATCAGAACAGTTACTCTGATTATTTCCTGACTCAGCCCAAACTACTCACACAGTAGGCAATATCCGTTTAGATTCCTGACATAAAGGTTAATTTTTACAACTACAGAGATGGTTCCTGTAGCATTTCTGTGCCCAGTTTACCTCAGATAATGGAGTAAATCCCAGTCCTGCTACCCCAGTATTTGCTGTTTTCTGGAAAGTAGGCAACAGCCCTTAGAAACCAGGAATGGTTTGGTGGCCTTTTTTCAGCTTAAATGAAAATGCAGCTGCAACTTTGTTCTTTTCTTTCTAGGTGCTCACTGTGAATCAGAGGTCAACGAATGCCTTTCAAACCCATGTCTTAACAGAGCTGTTTGTGAAGATCGAGTTGGTGGTTTCTCCTGCAAGTGCCTCCCAGGTTTTACTGGCATCTTGTGTGAAAGAAACATCGATGAGTGTCTCAGCAGACCCTGTAGGAATGGGGCTACATGCAGAGATGGTATCAACAGCTTCAGGTGAAAAATAAATGATTGATATAAAACAGTACGGAAAGTCAGGTCTTTTGTGGTGCTTCACTTGTCTTAGATTTCAGTGGGGTCACTTTATGCACACTAACAGAGATTTCAAAAGCAAAGAAAATAAATCCTAGTGTCTCCACCCTTCTATTTCAAGGTAGACAGCAAAGAAAATATGCAGAGCTTGATGTATAAGCATGTAAGTATTGTAACGTGGTTGAGTGGTTTAATCCCCACTGGCAGCTAAGCCCAATGCAGCTTCTGGCTCACTATCTCTCAGTTGCTTAGGGAAGAGAATCCGAAAAAAAGCAGCGTGAAAACTTGTGGTTTAAGGTAAAGACAGTTTGATAGGCAAGGCAAAAGCTATTCGAGCAAGCAGTGCAATGTAAGGAGCTCATTCACTGCTTCCCATAAACAGGCAGATGTTCAGCCATTTCCAGAAAAGTAGAGCTTCATCCTATAATAGTTCATTGGGAATACAAGCACTGTAACTCTATAACACTGCTATGCTTCCTCTTTCGTTATCCCAGCTTCATTTCTAAGCATGATGTCATAGGATAGAGGATATCCCTTTGGGCAGTTTTGGTCAGTTGTCTTGGCTGTGTCCCCTCTGAAATTATTTAGCTGTCAGGGCAGAATGAGAAGCAGGGAAGTCGTTGACTCTGCAAGCACTGGTCTGCAGTCACTAAGGCTGCTATTTTCATAACAAATCCAAAACATGTCACCATACTAGTTAATGTGAGGTTAACTCTATCCCAGACAAAACCAGGACATATTTAAGTATTCTTACTCCAAAAGAATTACACTTTTCTCAAATCTCAAGTGCTTGCTTCCTTCTAGAGTAACTGATGGTAGGATATGTATCTGATAATACTACCTTTTGGAAGACTACATGACACTAAGAGAATAAAAAGATTAAAATACTCTATTGGAATCTTTCAATTCTTAGTTATGCTCTAGGGTATCTAAACTCAGATCTGTTATGAATACTGATAAGAATGTCCTGTTGTGGATCACAGTGAAGAGACAAATCAGCTAGTGTTGTCTGTCTTTAACACGCCTTTCCCTCCCCAGAGCCCCAGAAGTTTTTGTACCTTTCAGATATCTTCGTTTCCCTCAGAGTATTTCTCTGCCTGCAGGGTCAAATATCTGTGTTCTGTAATTCTCTGGACTTGAGAAGGCATGCTTCACTCATGGGAATCTAACAATAAAGCTTCCTAGTTTAGTGTGAAGAAATGAAGACACTAGATTTAAATACTATATTATCCCTGTTAAGAAAGAAAATGCTGCAGCCCTATCAGCTGATAGCGTGCAAGCATACTTAAAAGGAACAAACAAAATAAAACTACATTTATTCTGTAGTATACATTCTGCTCATTTTTCAGTATATGGCCTCCCTATTTGCAGACCTGGTCTTATGGCTGGAATTTTTTTACAGCAAACGCATTTAAAGTGTATTGTCTTTTCCTTCACAGGTGTCTGTGTGTGACAGGGTACACAGGACAAAACTGTGAAGTGAACATCAATGACTGTGCCTCCAGCCCCTGCTTAAACCATGCCACCTGTGTGGATGCCCTGAACTCGTACGTTTGTAAATGTCCTCCTGGCTTTACAGGCAGCAGGTGTGAAACAGGTACACAGGAACAAGTGTCAGAAAAAGGTGGCTTGACTGAGTGTCTGGGTAGAATTTGCACTTGCTGAACTGATTTCATACTGCTTCCTCAGAAAGCAGATAGGGTGATGGGACTCTGAAAGGCCCAGTGAAGCCTCTATGACTGCAGCTTTATTACATACAATTGCAAACAAGTAACACCATGTGTGCTAAGTCATATCTACATGCATTTCTTTTCTAAAGTACAGGTATAATTTTAAGACCCTTTATTTCTATCAAGTGTAATTTGTACGTGCTCTGTGTATTTGAGTTAATTAGCTCTTTGTTTTTCTTATATTTCTTGCAGGACTTTGCATTGTAGAGATAGTGACTAGGGCCCAGTAGTCTCAGCTTTAGAAGTAGTAAGGGTATCGACTTTCCTACAGTCAGCTAAATTGTGTCACATCTGGTACTATTCCCTCAGTAATGGTGGAGTTACACCACACAACCATGACACTCAACTCCGTATGTCTTTTAGCCAAACCATGAATATTGTACTGTTTTACTAGTAGTTGGTGAATCTTTTAATAGTATTTGAGAAATCATGTTGATATCACAAAGATAGCAGAGAACATACAGATCTTTTAGACCACATCCTATGTCTGAGTTTAAGTAACACCTAGCTTTCAGGAGAGCTCCAGATGGTACATTTGCATGCAATATTCTGATAATGCATGCCACTCTGTATTAAAATATGTGCAATGCAGAAGCATTCTGCACCGGTGCAGTGTATTGCAGTTCAGGAAAAAACCCTATTTGTTCATTTGCTACTTTTTGTATATTGACTCCTGTGCATGAAATGGCAGAAGCTGATCACACCTTTTTGGGTTGTTGGATGGCAGATGGTTGTGTCAATTCATTGTCAGGAGACTGAGAAGCATATCCAGTGCTGTGCAAGGTTCTTGTTCATTCTTTGTTAGATTATCAGCTGCTCTTTCAGTTGTATTTCTTCAAACCCCTCATGCTTTTTAGCTGTAGAAAGCTCTGTATGCTGGCTGATGCTTGACTGTTATATGTCTTTTTTCATTCTTACAAATAAGGGAATAGTTTCTGTAGATGGGTTCTGTTCCATTTTCTTACATTTGATTAGAATCCATTCAGTACTGTTTCTGGGTTTTCTGCAATGTAGCTCTGAAAACTCTTTGTCTTTGTTGCAGAACAGTCCTCTGGTTTCAATCTTGATTTTGAAGTCTCTGGTATCCATGGGTATGTTATGCTTGATGGTGTTCTTCCATCACTTGGTGACATCACATGTACATTCTGGATGAAATCCACTGACATCACCAACTACGGAACTCCCATTTCTTATGCAGTGGAAAATGGAAGTGATAATGCATTTCTTCTGACTGACTACAATGGGTAAACCACTATTCTGCTTTTCTTAGCTTTCAAGATGTCTTGAATTGATAAAGAAAACATAGCCAGCATGGACTTGAACTTCAGTTTTGCCTTTCTTGGGATAGGAAAACTGCATGCAAACTTTACCTGGAGTGACCCCATTGTTTTGTTTACTCACTGTTTCATTTCCTCCATTTCTTGCTAAGTGTAAGAATAATGTCAAGAAAACAGTGAAGTTTAAGAGGCAGAATTTTTTTATCTGGACTACGTTTACATCATTTAAATTACACCTTGAAAAAGTGATTGTAAAAAGTTGAAGCTTAGCACTCAGGTTGTGATGTGATGCCAAAGGCAAAAGAGGATCCAAGTGAAAACTTTAGGAAAGTGCTGTGCTGCCATAACTTGAATCAACACGTTTTAGTACTGGAACACATTACATATTTCACTCTAATATGCGTATCATAGCAGCTCTCTCAGAAGGTACAAATGCTTCTGAAGAGATTTCTTGTATGACATAGACACCTTGTTTAGCAAATAGCGTTTCTTTGAGTCATGTGGGACTGGCCATGTTCTTCAAGTTGCTGCATGCAATTGAGTCTACTTTCATCTTCCTTCTACACAGTTGGGTTCTGTATGTAAATGGAAAAGAGAGAATCACGGACTGTCCTTCAGTGAATGACGGTAATTGGCATCACATTGCAGTCACGTGGACATGCATGGATGGAGCATGGAGAGTGTACATTGATGGAAAGCTATCTGATGGAGGCAGTGGGCTCTCTGTTGGCTCAAAAATCCCTGGTATGCTTTGTTTGTGTTACCCCAGATCTGTTGCCTAACTTTTTTCTTTTTTTTTTTCAGAATTTTCTGTGCCCACAAAGAAAGGATAATTTAGGTGTTTTAGAGTATTTCCAACATTTAGGCAAGAATCTTCTTTGCTATTCTTGTTCATGAAGATTGTTCCTTCAGTCTTACTGAAGACCAAGTACACATTTCTTTGCTAAAGAAGTAGGTAGCTTCGTTTGAGGGTGGCACGGTTAGTTCACAAAGGAGCCTATGTTGAGCAGCTTTTGAAATGGCTTTGAGAGAATATGTTTCTCACTCAAGAACCTTAAGTAAACTGATATTTCCTGTAGAAACATGTGCTGAAAGTTCATCAGATTAGCCTTCTCCTGTTTGTTACTCCCCGATATCTTCCGAAAGTTACGTTTGTACTTCATCCTATCAAGACAGATTTTGCTATTTCATTGTTTTCTGTGGTCCATAGTCTTTCCAGTAATATAAGAAGACAGGAAAATGAATAACTTTGGCATCAAATTGCTGTGAATGGCTTGACATTAAACTGCTGCAAAGAGATTTGGTTTTGCTAGTGTTTTCATACCACTACCTTCAGGATTTACAAACATTTGAAAAACTCTAATAATAAAAGAAAAAAGAGAAAAAAAAAAAGAAAGAAAAAGCAGCATATTAGTCTGTCCACATTGTGCTGTTCCATTTACTTTCCAACAACACTGAAGTTATCTTCAGAGATAAGACCCAAAACTTGTAGGCTTCATTACTCTTTGCCCATAGTCTACACACTCCTGTGGCTTACGTAATGCACATCCATATAATATATGTGAGAAAATTTAATTTATGTGGCATGTTGGAATGTTGATTCTCTTCTAATAATCTGTGTGCTTCTCAGGGTTTGGATTCAAATTTAATCTAAGCTTTTCTGAAGGCAGGAAGTGCAAGCTGGCACTGTGAAATATGCCCCTCCTGCTCAAAACTGTGTTTTGCATTGCACTGTAATATATTTCACAGTAAGTGCTGGCTAGAAACTGTCCTAGAGCCAACACTGTAAAAGTCCTAATAACATAGGGTAGCAAAATGTTGCTTTATTGTTTATTCTTCCTGTGGGGATTGCTGCTTTAAGATATTGTTTCCTGTCCCTGTTCTAATCTTGTCTGAGTTTAGGTGGCGGTGCACTTGTGCTGGGACAAGAGCAAGATCAGAAAGGAGAGGGATTCAATCCAGCTGAATCTTTTGTTGGCTCCATCAGTCAGCTCAATATCTGGGACTATGTCCTGTCTCCACAGCAGGTGAGACCTTACAGCAGTGTTTGGTCATAGTGATTTAAGCACAGGATGGATCTTTGAAAAGGCATTCAAGGATCTGGTCTCTGGGACCTGATGAAGTTCTGTCTTACTGTAATAAGCTCAGAGTAGCAAGTAGGGCTGCTTTAAGAATTGGTAGTGTAAAATCAAAACTAAAGTAACCTTCTGTTTTGACTGAGCTTTTCTGCACTAAGCTGCTTTGAAGGAGAAGCCATTTACAAAGGCTAGCAACCTGTTAGCAGAGAGAGAAAACCCAGTGAAATGATATCAGGACTTGTTTTACCAGTTCCAGTTCCCTTCCCCCTGCTAGATAAAGCCACATTAAAATTTCACATGGGAGGCATGATAATTTCAGTTAACACATAAGACGCTGTGAAAAATCTTTGAGCTCTGTAGTCCCAGAAAAAGTCTGGATGATCAGTAGAACTGAATATTAGGCTGCATTTACTTAGGTACCAAAATACAGATTTGGCACTAAATTTCCTCAGAGTTAAAAAATTGCAATGTATCAAAAGATGTCTCCGAGGGCAGTGATCTCACAACCTCTCACAAGGGCAAGTTTCAGTGCTTGGTTATCCACAAAGTGAATATTTTTTCTTGATGTCCAGCTGCAACTTCGCAATTCTTCAGTTTGTAGCAGCTCTTTCGCTGTGGTATGTTCACTGTGGTATATTAAGTACTGATGCATGGGGATAATTGCTCTCTTGGTTTTCTGGCTGTTGCCCTGTTCACACAGCAGATATATTATTTCCGTTATTGCCAGACAGTGGTATTTCGTACCTGAAGATCAGACAGAAGTTATGAATCACTTGGTAACACTTGAGTATCAAAGTTCAAAGTCAGAGGCATTTTGTGGGGAAAGGGGCTCTTTTCCTGGTGTAGTCTTAACAGTTGTACCATTATTTGGTGGTTTATCACTCTGTTCTGTCCATGATCCAAAATAATGAAATGAGCAGGAAATAGAAAAGAAGTAAAGCTGAATCTTTGCTTCTGGCATCCAAATGTCATCACTGTTTCTTTGTTCCTTTCCATACTACTTTTGCTTTCTGCTGGGCTTGGAACTAATCTGCTGCTATTCTTGGCCTTTGAGATCTCCATGTAATGCATTGCCAAGTCAGATCTTCGAGGTTTTTTGCACTAGCAGTTAGGAAGCTAATGAGTATACATGTGATTCTACAAGACAAACTACTGAAGAGTTTAAGTGGGATTTTCTGAGTCTTTCTCAGTGTTCATCTCTCTCTAATGCTATTGACAGGCTGGTTAAAATTCAAATTTACTTCAAGTGCAGTATAGCTATAGCGAAGAAGAAAGTCCTGTCTGCAATTTGTAGTATCTGTATTACTTATCTGAAAAAATGTGAAACCTGTCAGGAAGCTAAGCCAAATAAGCTTCCTTTAAAGTTTTTACCTCATTCATTATAAAGGTTGTGATGCTAGATCACCACCATTATCTCTGCTATTACCAGTTTTGTACTACCCAGCTAGAGCTATTCAGAAAGTCTTACCGTCCTATTCTTTGTCATATAGGAAAGTGGGGTGACATGGATGTGTTGTGCTGTGAATAACAGAAAGGCTAAATCTGTTCTTTAAGATTTTCTTTGTATGTTTAATTGCTTATCTACACACACATTTATTTTGCATGGACTCGTTCTTTTGTTGCTGAATAGCAACAGAAGTATCTTTATATATCTTCATATGACTGAGGTCCCTTCCTGCCCAACATTCTCCTCCATATGACTTTGAAGAGCTGATCCCACATCTGTTCGGTCCACACTGGAAAAATCTCCCTGCAAATTCCTGGCAGATGCTTTGCAGCCCTTGTCCTTAGCTGTTGAAGTGAGATATGTGAAATGGGCTCTGTACAAATAGTGCAGATGATAGCAGTCTTCTCCAGCTAAGCTTGCTCTAGACTCTGATCAGCGTAACTGGAGTTATGGCAGGAGTAACATGAGAAAAAATCAGTATAAGGTTCATGACACGGCTTCCATTCTCACAAAAACAAGCAGAATAATACACTGCTTTTGGTAGTTCATTTTATCCAATCAAGAGTGGACAGAAGCCAGCAGGCCTTCTGAGAAAGGCAATTAATCCAGCTGCTCACTAGGAACTGGGCAGACCTGGGGTTTCAAACAGCTGGCTGTGTCCTGAAGCTACACCACATGGGTTAGGTTGCAGTGCTGACATGTACCCAGGCCAATGAGCTGCTCATCTTTGCTTCTGTTAAATCATTTTTTCATTGTGCTAAAGAAAACATTTGTTTCTCACTGATGGAGCATTACTGGAATTACAGCACAGCAGAGACAAGGAATAGGAAGTAGTCTCAGTAGCCTAATTACTAGTGTGTTCTCTTAATTGAATAATCGCCTTTTCTCCACAGATCACTTCCCTTTTTGATATCTTAAAAGAAAGGGAAATCCTTCATTATCCTTCTGCTGCATATTTGACCTCCTCAGGGCTTGTATGGTTTTTTTTTCAGCAGTTCAGTGGCATAGATTTTATTACTACCAGAAGCCCTGGTAGGAGGAAAGGTAGTGGATAGTTGTATGGCAATAATACAACTTAATCCCAGTCACACTCTGGAACTATTTTTCCTTTTTGCTCCTGGATTTACAGTGAGCAAACGTAATGCTGAGTGAATTCATAGCCCTTGTCTTTCACTGGCACTTTTTTCAGGAATCATATACTTTGCTTATGTGACAAGTACTCCTTTACATATTACCTCTGCACATGCCTATCCACAGCTAGCTGGCTTGTAAGTACAGAATAACAATTAATTCTTGTTCTAGGAGAGAGTTAACATGACTCATTCAATGATTTGTTGTAATATTGCATGCAGACATGGAAGATATTTCTTTTATAATATTCTTCTTTTACATGTTCCTTGAACAGCACCTAATCAATTGTTTTAAATCCATAGGTAAAATCCCTGGCTACATCCTGTCCAGAAGAACTCCAAAAAGGAAATGTGCTAGCCTGGCCAGATTTCCTTCCAGGAGTTATGGGAAGAGTGAAGATAGATTACAAGAGTGTATTTTGTGCTGGTTAGAACTTTATTTTCTAGAACCCTTTTTTCTGAACAATGTTGTAGGACCATTTTATGAGGTTAAATATGCTAGTTTGCAGCCTTTGTCCTACAAACCTTGAATAAATTATTTTGATAAGTTAACAGTTGGAACATTCAGTCCTTCATTCCTCAAATTCCACAGTTTTGTAACAAAAGTTCATTGGAATCTCTGACAGAGATTTATTACTTCCTGAATTGAAATGAGAAAGAGTGAAGATGGTGATTGGTCAGAAAGAGGCTTTCTTTGTCTTTTCTTATAAAAATAATTGGACGTTATTAAAACACCTTCTGCCTTCTCACATCTTTTCCTACAGATTCTTTTCCTTGTGTTGTATTTTGATGATTCTCAAAACTGTTTGAATCCAAATAGGACGTAACGTAGCATAACACTTCTCAAACTTTCTCCTGGATAACCTTATACAGGATCAAGGAATCAGATAAGAAATGTATTCCTTTCAGTGCACAGATATATCTCTTACTGCATGCATGCATTTTGTTCACAGATTGTCCATCTTTGCAAGGATCTGTACCACATCTGCGTGCATCTTCATCTGATCTAAAGCCGGGGTCAAAAGTCAGCCTTTCCTGTGACCCAGGCTTCCAGATAGTGGGAAACTCTGTTCAGCACTGCCTTAACATGGGACAGTGGACACGACCCTTTCCACGCTGTGAAAGTGAGTAGTCTAAGTGGGCTGGCAGGAGTAGGAAACCTAGACTTCTATTTGGAACCTAATGCTATTCATGGTCTCTTTATCCCTGTAACTATGATGTGATTGAATCCATCAATGTTACAGCATATACAAACATGCTTAAAGTTAAAATCAATTTTTACTGGGCAGGAAGTACACTGTGATCTGATTCTGACACTTTTTTAGTCTGTTTCTAATGACTGTGGCAGAGATGAATCCATTTGGATCAGCAAAATGATATTCTGAGCTTTCCTTCCCCGTAGCATCAGGAATGTGGGAGATGCACAGGAAATACTAGAGAGTCTGTGAGTTTCAAGTGTCAGTGAGAATGTTTAGTTTGAAATAAAATCCTGTGTGTTAGTGTATTTTAGAGTAATTTCTTTAAAGGCAACAAATACGTCTGCCAGGACTTAGAAGACACTTCTGGAAGACACTTCTGAAATTTCTTCTAGGAAACTAGGCTGCATACATACTCCTATCTTCTCCTTTTCTTTTATCTAATCTTCTGTGACTGCACATGTGACTGTAGTTGCATAAGGTGGAGCTGACCACATTTCTCTTTTCAACAGAGCAGTAAATTAGCTCCAGAAGTAAGTTAATGCGTGATCTCAAAACCAATCAGAGATTTGGTGATAAATCAGCTTGGATCTAGAGAGATTTTTTTACTACACTCGAAGAGATTCTAAGGGTTATATGTCAGGAGTTCCAGTCTCACTGTGATCTCAGTTTAGTACTGTGACCTCGCAGTAATCTGTTTGTTGATTCTGCACTGTTCAATCACAGTAATATTGAGGTTGTTTTTCAGTAAAGGGAAATAACAGGAACCTCCATACAAGCTTAGTTTTCCTTTTTCCCTGAAGCCCATTAAAGATCGTTGATTATCAAGGGAACTGTGACAAAAAGACATCTACTGAGATCTTGGTCACAGACTTCTCCTCCAAAGCTAGCAGAATGTCAGGACCTGGAAAGTCTCTGATTGACAAGTGCTCACAAAGTAAGACCCTTCTTTAATCTACCATGTAATCAATCAGCTACTTCAGAAAAATTCTGGGCTCTCTTGCAAATGGATTCCCACAGTTGTTCCAGAGAAAAAAAAAATTCTGGCATTAGCTCCAGTGTGAAATCATTCTGAAGTCAATCTGTGTTTGCTCTGCTAATATCTGTCCCTTCTGTTCACAAACATTGCAGGAATCAGCTGTGGAGTGCCTCCACCGTTAGAGAATGGCGGTTATGCTGCTGAGGACTTTTTTGCTGGCAGCACCATTACCTATCAGTGCAACAGTGGCTACTATTTGCTGGGTGACTTTGAGATGTTCTGCAAGGACAATGGGAGCTGGAGCAGCATTTCACCATCATGCCTTGGTGAGAAATGCCATACCACGTACTGCTGCATGGGCTGGCCGTCTTGTACTTCTGTGCTCTTGGGTTTGGGTGCAGTTTCATTCTGAAATTGTGAAAATGAGACAGAATCTCAGAAATCACATTCCAAAATACTCACATTTCTTAAATCATGTGCTAAGCATTGTGTCAAGCCAGGACTCCAGTCTGGTACCTTTCTTTCTCAATCCTGTTATAAGTCCCAAACCCTATACTCCATACCTAATAAGCCTGCATTGCACTCCCAGCCTCTCTGGAATCCTTGCATTCTCTGCCACTGAACTCTGCATTTTCCTGCTCCTCAGCATGCCTGTTAGCAAGCAGCTGCAGCACTGAGTAGGCTGGGAGTGCAGTTATGGGCACAGCTCACATAGTTGCCACACCTTAACTTCCTTCCTAGTCAGCTGGGATGTACCAGATGTAGATTTAGGGGCTGAAAGGTGAGAGACCAGCACTGTGCTGCATACAGAGGGCAGGATGTGTCTTCTTGAAAGGCCATGTCTCCAGCAGATCCCCGCTGGAATACACTGACAAGCTGTACTCAAATTGCTGCTGCCTCACTCATGCCTAATATGAATTGCAGAGTAATAACCTGGCAATGTTTATGTTTGTTTTGACTGGTTGTTTTGTCCAAACATGCAGCTACAAAACTTAGGTATGTTTTTTCTTTCAGTCAAAGTGAGCAAAAGTCAAGACTTCTAGTTCTGCCAAAATTCTCTTTGGAGCAGGATCCATCTTGTTTTATAGCCCTCTGGGATTCAAAGAACCTCTGAACAGACCAGCCAGTCTGTTGTTCCTCTCTTTGATCAAATGCATAAACATGACCAGACTCAGAATAAATGTTGCACGGCTGTCCACATAGATCAGCATCTCTGCAGTAGGAAGAATGATTTGGGAAAGGAAATGCCCTGTGCTTCACCTTCTAGATTGTCTTCTCTTTGCTAGAGAAGAATAGATGAGGAAAATGAAAACAATAAAAATTAAATTAAAACCCTGGTCCATCCTTTACTTTTCTTACTCACTCCCAAGTCAGGCACTAACAAAGCCTGACATATATGCCGTACACCTATGCCCTGGGGTATTCTTTTGCTCTGTTACGGATGACTCAGTGTCCTTCCAGTCTTCCTTGTCTTAAAAGAAACAACAGGAGAAGCAATTATTCAAGTTCTGCTGTGGTAGTATTTTGCATTCTCCTGGTGTTGTGTAATCGGCAACAGCTTTGATTTTAGTGAACCGTTTTCATCCTGCATGTCAGAGAGAAACTCCCTTTCTTTTCATAGCATTGTTGGGATCTTTCATGCTGGCCAGACTCCTTCAGCAGTGAGGAGTTAAGGCACTGATTCAGAAGATCTGGGGTTTTTAACTGCATTGCTTTTTCTTGCCTCAAAGTGGGCAAAGATCAGCATCTATCCTGTAGAAGGATTTTGAAATGAAGAATTGTTCTGTCTCATAGTGCTCTGGCTCATAGGAGATATAATCTCTGACGCCACTATTTTTCAATGAGATATTTTGAAATTTGTCCCCTGCAATTTATGACTCATTGTTTTACCAAGAACACATCTGTTCAGTCAGGATTTTAAATCTCTTATGAAGTAACTTGGGCTTAGGGATTTTTTTACTGTACAATACCAAGTGACATTGATAAATTATCAATTGGCATTTCTAGGTTCTGTTATCATACAAACAGTTAACTATAATAACTGGTATATTTTGAACTCATTTTAACTCTCCTGTCAACTGCAGACACTTCTCATTCCTGGTCTAGTATAAGTCTCTCCAGCAAAGATGGGTCTTTTCTGATGTTTTATGGTTCAAAATGTTTCCCCCACTGACTAAGTTTTCGTGTCTTTAACGTTTGGGAAGTTTGAGGTGTAAACGATTTCTAAGTGAGTGTTTCATGCAAAAGCGATCCCTTTCAGTGTTTGTCCAAACTAGTAGGCAACAGCACATGAGTTACACTGAAAGTTCTTTCATTGCTTTGAAACAAAATACTTTTGTGGAAGCATTGATTGAATATTAACAGGATTTTTTCTTCAGTTTTCTCACATTTTACAATATTTTATAGCAAGTTGCCTGGAAAACGTAAATACTAATTTAAAAACTAAATCTTTTTGCTGAGGCATCAAAACTGTGACTGAAGTAAGCAATTTTTAATTATGCTAATTAAAGCAACTCCTTTTGACAGTGAAACAGAAATTTGAAGCAAATGTGTATGACAAATACCATCCTAAAGACATCTTTATTATGTTTCTTTTTTGTAGATGTTGATGAATGTGCTGTTGGATCAGACTGTGATGAGCATGCATCCTGTCTCAATACAAATGGATCCTATGTTTGCACCTGTATCCCACCTTACACAGGAGATGGTAAAAAATGTGCAGGTATGGGAAACAAAAACATTATGCTAGCCTTCCAAAATTCTCTATAGGCCACTGTCTTCAGCTGTGGAAAACAGCTGCCAGTAATTGGTTGTAGGAAGGTACAAGAGAAGCATGCTCTCTGCATCTAATCACTTTGGCCTTAACAAGGCTGTGATTGTCTCCATTATTGACAAAAATGTCATTTGGATTCTGTTACCAGACACATGCCCTCTTGCACATGCAGCATGTATGCTGGGGATGATAGTGTGTGCCAGTTTTTGGAGTAGAGCTGTGTAATAAATACTTGCATTTGAGTAGGGGTTGAGCTGCCTATGGAAACATTAAGCAAGGTGGCTTTTAGTAAAGATGACAACACAGTGGTGTAGGTTGGAATAAAAGGTGACTGATCTGATTTCAAGTTGAGGACTGGACACACGGGAGTGAGCTTTCTCTCATGGAGGGATGAGTGACTGCTAGATTTATTTGATTCTGACAATGAATGCAAACAGCCGGAGTACTTACACTCCGAAACAGAGTGCTTTATCAAGATTAGCTTACTTGCATGAGCCTTCAGGTTCTGTCACTTAACAGAGAGAACAGGGAAAAGCAAGCAAGCTTGGAATTGGCTTGTGGGTATTTTCCATGTGTTCTGCTTTCTCACCTTTGAAAAATTCCCAGGAATATCTCCTAAAACTTTTCATTAAACCTTGTACTTAGTGATGTCATTAATAGTTTTCTTTATTTTTCCTCAGAACCAGTGAAGTGCCGAAGTCCGGGAAATCCAGCAAATGGCCATATGTATGGGGACAAGTACAGTGTTGGCAGTCAAGTAACTTTTTCTTGTGAAGAAGGGTTTCAGCTGACCGGAGTGACTAAACTTACATGCATGGAGTCTGGAGAGTGGAGCCACTCAATACCATATTGTGAAGGTGTAGTTCATGGGGCGAATGCTGATCGTAATGTCCATCAGTGTAGAGATGAAAAGGGGAAGGGTAGTAGTTTAGAGACTTCAGAAACCATGACAGGTAATGAAATTTTTTTTTTCTAGCAGTCTTGAGTCACAAGATTGAAGTCTCTATTGTCTTAAGAGATGTAAGCGCCAGCTAAAGTTTTTCTGACAGTTTGCATGTTCACAGTGGAATGCTTCTGTAGATTCTCCAAAGTATCAAAGGTGTAGGTTCATCTCATTACCTTTTTCTTAATGTAAGCTTTAAAAATGTCTTTCTTTTCCACGCAGCTTCCTGTTTTCAAGCAACTTGTGGGAAAATAATGTCTTAAAAAGTATTAACAGTGTTTCGGTGTAAGAAGCAACAGGCTGGTGCACATAGTCATACATGGCACAATTGTGAAAATTGTTTTAGAAAAACCAGAACTAATGAGGTGAAGCAATAGTAAAAGGAAGGGGTGGCAAAGAATGAAAAAGATTTTGTCCTCAGGAGGAGGTGGAGATGAAGTTCTGTTGATGGTAAAGTGTACAGTACGTGGAACAGTTCCAGCTACCTATTTCCAGTTAGTCAAATCTCTCTGTAAGTTGAATACAAATAAAGAGCCTTAAGTGTCAGCTACAGCTTATCCAAGAACCCAGTTTTTCCAGGGGGTTTAGATCTCTTCAAACCTATCTAGTGAAAATAAATAAAATTCTGGTTTTCTGTTTTGTGTTTTTTTTTTTTAAATTTGTGTTGCATCAACTTCTCTTGTGATTGTGTCTTTTTAAAGCTATTTCCTGTGGTCGTCCCATTATTCCAGAGAACAGTGCCATCCGGGGCTCAAATTTTACATACCGCAATAAGGTGACATACAGGTAAGAATTTAACGTTTGATGTCTTATGTTAATAATTAATTGAGCATCTAGCAGCAAATCAGAAGGAGCATGTCAGAATTCAGAAACTGATGGAAATAAATGGAGAGGAGCGAGCTGGGGTTTAAGTAAACGAAAGATACTTGGTTATAACTGTGGCAGTTCACTGGTAAAGCTGAATGTTTTCTTGCATACTAATTTTCTGTGCCCTGTAGAGAAAGCTGGTAAATGAGAGTAAATGAGCAACGAAGGCAGGAAAGGGTGACCAATTAGGGGCCATAAAAGTTCATAAAAGGCTCTGTGTTTGATAGCAGCTCTTTTTTTTCTCATACAGGTGCAAAGATGGGTACAGCATAGTGGGTGAAAAGGAGATTATGTGCCTTGCTAATGGTGTTTGGAACCATCCTCCTCCCTCCTGTGAAATGGTGACCTGCCCTAGCCCACAGGATATTAGCAATGGAAAATACACACTCACTGGCACAACCTACCTTTCATCTGTATCATACAGTTGTGACAATGGATACAGGTAAATGCTAGAACATTCCTGAGACAAATTTTGGCAGCATGCTTCCAAATTTAAAAAACTTCTGGAATATCTCCTTACATCTGAAATAGACAAGGCTGGGATGATTGCACTGGAAGTTGAAATACTAAAACAAAAGTTAAGAAGACTTCTTTAAATCTCGGAAGTAGTTCCTACTTTTCATACTGAATTATGTTGAGATCATTCATATTCTGCCACACACGTACATGTGTGCATGTATGCAACACTTTCATTTTACCATTAAGCTCAGATACACATCTTGAGTATTTGGAAATCAGTATTCATTATTTTTGGAGGTTCTCATTTGTCTTTAAAGATTATCGTTCACCTAATAGGCTTTGGAGCATATGCAGTATTATGTTTGGTATAGTTTCACAGTGCCTTTAGTGAAATAATTTTCTGCTATTCATTTACTCCTCAAAAGCTCTGCAGTAGTTGTTCACTTTATTTTTCACTGTTTTACATTTGTAATCAAATACATTGTAAACACATTTCTAATAAACTGCAATTACAAATGAATACAGTCATGTTGTATTCAAGGATATGGTGTTAATTGCAAGTTACTGCCTGTCCTTGATATTTGCTTGTATCTAGCAGATGTACTTTGACAAAAAATGGCCTCATATGGACCTCTAGGTCTGATTATTTTTTTGCTTTTTCCTGCTGCAAGCATTCCCCTGTCCAGATGCAGCCAGGTATGTGAGGTACGCTCATCTGGTAAACGTTTAATCCATTCACTCAGTTTTCTGAGTAAATACAGTGTTTAAGTACCTGAGTGAATCAGGTCTCAGTCTAAGGTGTGGTTGCCAGTCTCAAGATAGGCAGAGTGTTGATGGTGTACAACTCAGTCATCAGAGAAACATAGAATCATAGAATCCCAGAATGGCTTGGAAGGAGACTTAAAACCCACCCAACTCCAAACTCTGCCGTGGGCAGGGCTGCCACCTACCAGATGAGGCTGCCCAGGGCCCCATCCAACTTGGCCTTGAATGCCTCCAGGGATGGGGCACTCACAGCTTCTCTGGATGGCCGTGCCAGGGCCTCACCATTTTCTGAGTGAAAAATTTCCACCTAACATCTAATCTAAATCTCCTCTCTTTTAGTTTGAAAGCATTCTTTCCTGTCCCATCACTATCAGACCATGTAAAAAATCAGTCTCCTTCCTGCTTATAAGCTCCTTTTAAGTACTGGGGGGCTGCAGTGAGTTATCTCCACAGTCTTCTCTTCCCCTGGATGAACAAGCCCTCTCTTCATAGGAAAGGTGCTTTAAGCTTAAATAAATATTTAAACTCCCCATGACCTTTAGTTGCTCAAAAATGGTCAAAACTACAGCAGAATTTAGTGTGTGTGTGCAAAGTACCTTGAGGTCCCAAATTAATTCCAACAGCTTTCTTGTCAAAGCATTCTGAAAACCAGTTTTCTGATACCATTGATACTGTATTTTCATGAATAGACAGTGAGATTCTGAACTCTACTGAAGTCAAAGTCCCCTTGGCTTTGCTAAGGCCAGAAAATCAGAAGGAAAGCACCTCATGTTCTCTCTGCTCACACAGCCTGTAGCAGCAGCGTTAATAATGATTTTTGCGTCTTAGCCTTCAGGGACCCTCTGTACTTGTCTGTGCGTCTTCAGGGAACTGGAACAGCACACCTCCAGCTTGCAGCATTATCTCCTGTGGATCTCCTCCTGCCATCAAAGATGCGGTTATAGAAGGAAATAACTTTACTTTTGGAAACACGGTCTCTTACACATGCAAGGAAGGGTATGTAGTTTAGTACTACTAGATTAATATTCAGCACAAGTACAACTGTTACAGGCCATACAGCTTTGTCCTCTGCTGCTTCACAAGTCCTTTGTAACTGCTCGTGAATTACTTTGTCACTGCTTCTGCCTTGCCTCCCTGGGAATTAAATATGATGGAGACTGTGGGCTGTCAGGTTAGTATGGGACCCCAGGCATTTCCCAAAGCAGTCAGCTGCACGGCAGCTGAATACATCTTGGAAGAGCAGAATGGAAAGGATTCAGAGGGCACGGCAGATGAGTTTCCTGGAGTTAGACTTAGTACTTCTCTGGTAAACTCAAGGCTGTGACCATAAAGAATTCACCATGTCTCATCACACTTACAGGAGTGCTGTTTTGTTTTGAGAAGTAACACAAGCGTTCTGGTGTTCTGAACTCTGGTTGCTTAAAACTGTACTTGTTCATTGAGGTGCATTATTTTCTATTATTTTCATCTGTGCAGTATAGGTACCTTTCAGAACAAATTTCATAGCTCCATTTTGATGGTCAAGCATGAACATAATGCTGGCCTGAGATACTGGAAGAAGCTATACACGTGCATGTCTTTACAGCTCATAAGCAGCCCCTCTGAACTTTTTGAAATGGCTCTGACCAAAAGACAGAGCACATATGAAGAGCTTTCACAAGGTTGGGCTCTAAGTGACTTGGAGGATTTTGTGCTTCTTGTTGATGACAAAAAGGTAGATTAATACACCAGCATATTGTTTTTAAACTAGCTTTGCAATATTATTTGTAATGACACTGAAATCAGTCTTCCTTACTCTGTGGGTTTTTTTTATTGCATTAAGATTCAAAAAGCTGCTTCTTTTTTGTATGCAAGTATTTCTTATGGGATAGGATAAGAGCATTTAAGGAAAGTCACAGCTAACTACGTGGCAATGAATAGAATCAATAAACGTTAGTACACAGTAGGTTCTTTTTCTGAAAACATTCCCTACAAACAAGGCAAAGCACTTTCACAGAAGTTGCTATCAAAATCTGAACAACTGGTTTCCAACCTGCAGCTGGAAAAAGTTACTGGGACCCTTCCAATAGTATTGTTTACTTGCTTTTCGTAAGTGACACCAGGGAGAATTTAAAACTGAGCAAAGAGATGATCACAGATAACATGTTTCATATTTAAGCAGCAGAAGTTTGAGCAGATTGATGAGCAGTACGGAGTAATGCCTGTTACTGCATCCAGATACAGAATAAAGAAATGTAACTGCACTAAGAGTAATCACACTGTAGAACTTCATTGCAAAATATAAAAATATTTGCTTTTATATTGTTTTTTACAGTGGAGTCTTAAGATCTTACAAAATCATTACATGTGACACCTTTTCTAGGTAGATTGCTAAGAAGCTTCTCATTGTTTGCAAGTGTGAAAATAGATTGATGCAGCTAATACAGGAAACCAGAAGACTTTTTCAGAGATTTTCATCTCCTTTTCCCTTCAGTTCTGCTAAATGGGAATAATTTCTGGGTGGGATGCTTTCTTTGAGGAGTGGATAGCCTGTCCCAGCATGGTATTTGTTCATTTGCAGTAGAAAAGTTTCAGTGAAAATGGAAGTTCAGGAATAGTAATCAGATGGACAGATCAGGGAGTTGTATTCTGCTCAAGGTGTTCTAGGACATGTGTTATTGTGACATCCCACCCACGGATGAATTTGGCTTTGAGGTCTTTCATTTGAAATTGGTGGTAGCTGCTGTAAAGGAGCCTATTTGTCTTCTGGAGTGCTAACAAACTATATCTGCGGGGGCTTAAGAAACTGTAGGTGGCATTTAACAATGTTTTATTGACTTCGTATATGGTTTCTTATCCACAGTTACACTTTAGTTGGCCCTGCAACTATAGAGTGCTTAGCTAGCGGCGAGTGGAGTGTGAGCCACCAACAGTGCCTGGCAGTGTCCTGTGATGAACCACCCCATGTGGAAAATGCATCACCAGAGAATGGCCACCGCCTCTATGGCGATATAGCTTATTACTTCTGCTCAGATGGCTACAGCCTGGCTGATAACTCTCAGCTGCTTTGCAATGCAGAAGGGAAGTGGGTGCCTCCAGAGGGCAAGAAGATGCCTTACTGCGTCGCTGATTTCTGTGAAAAGCCATCCACTGTTTCATACAGCATCCTGGAGTCCATCAGTAAAGCCAGGTTTCCAGCTGGCTCCATTGTGAGCTTCAAGTGCATGGAAGGCTTTGTTCTGAATACTTCGGCCAAGATTGAGTGCCTTAGAGGAGGCATCTGGAGTCCTTCTCCTTTGAGCATCCAGTGCATTCCAGTTCGCTGTGGAGAACCTCCCGACATTAGCAATGGCTATGCCAGTGGGACCAACTACAGCTTTGGAGCAGTGGTGGCCTACAGCTGCAACAAGGGGTTCTACATCAAGGGTGAAAAGAAGCGTACCTGTGAAGCCACTGGCAGCTGGAGTGGCAATTTGCCCACGTGCCACCCAGTGTCCTGTGGAGAACCTCCCCAACTTGAGAATGGCTTTATTAAGGTAAAAAATTTGTTTTCTCATCTGCCTAATAGCATAGCAAATTGAATACATCTACATAACTGATGCTCTTTTTTTTTTTCAAGGAAATAAAACAATTTGCTTGAGATCTCGGTCTTCACTTGTTTAGTCTATGAGTGACTTTCCTAGTGTCATCTGAAGATGTATGAAGTACTACTGACAGTTAATAAACCTTACTCTTTTAACTGCTGTGAAAAAGAATCTGCTTTGAATTAGATAAATAAGTGCAGGATAATTTCTCTGTGTGCTTTAGATGCAAGCATATTTCCTTGCTGATGTCAAAAGTTGTCCTTTCCCTATTAAATTACTTTGCAACAATACCTCAAATTAAAAATCTCCTTGTGGAAGCCCAAAGCTGAAACACCTGTTTAATCTGCATTGTGCTAAGGATAATACTGTAGTAAGGAGGATCAGAAACATTACTGTAAAATTTAGCTTTGAATTTCTTTAGCATTTTACACCTGAACATTTATCCTCTTTCTTTAAGTCTAGCCACTAGGGAGTGTACGTTTGCTAAGAACTGAATCATTCTGATTCCTGTGTGAACTTCTAGCAGTAATAGCAATGATTTCTGTTTGGACTTCCACACATACACATCCTCTATTAATGCGTATCATTTGGTAGTGTCCTCCTTAGGCAGGTTTACTCCTCTAGGTATTCCTTCCCTTTAGAGACATTTTTTAGTATCTCAGCTCTGCAGCTTTGATAGACTTCTCAGCTGCCTGCTGAAGACTCTTCAACTACACATGGGACACTTACAAAAGTCCCCTAGTACATCTGAAGACTCCAGCCTTGGATACAGATGTAAACTAAAGAACTGTAGCTACCATAGCCCATTTCCTGGCAGCTTCTCTCAATGAATTTCTGTCTTTCAGTTTATGTTTCTTTTGGTCTTACTGGTCAAGACAGGAGAATGCAGAAGGAAATATTTTCTAGATTTACTCTCTAAACCTTGAATTTTCCCTTTTCTTTTTGACGGTGCTTTCAGATTTCCTGATAGCAGAGTGCATCATTTGAGGAAAGACATGCTGAATCTGTTGCTCATGCTCGTTTCTTTGCAGACAGCCTTGTCTGCTGCCTGGAATTCAGCTGGAAGCTAGATCAAGAGAACAAAAGTAATGCAATCTGTCTGTAAGACTGACCACTGCCCCAGTCTTACATCTTCATTTCAGATACATCCCTGTCTTATCTATTTTACAGGAAACAACGGGACACTTCTTTGGGAATCAGGCAAGTTATCAGTGTGAGTCTGGCTACCATCTGGTTGGGAGCTCAGTATTTATTTGCCAAGCCAATCGACAGTGGTACAGTGAATCACCTCCTCGCTGTGTTCCCCTCAGCTGTGGAAAACCACCACCCATCCAGCATGGCTACTCCAAGGGAGAAACCTTTGATACAGGTTCCAAAGTTGAGTTTTTCTGTGAAGAGGGCTATGAGCTGATTGGAGATGTTTCTTGGACATGTCAGAAGTCTGGAAAATGGAACAAAAAACAAAGCCCAAAGTGTGTGCCAACAAAATGTCCAGAACCACCCTTGGCAGAAAATCAGCTGGTCTTGCGGGAAGTGACTTATCAAGTTGGTGTTGTACAGTTCTCCTGCAAAGAAGGTTATGTCTTACATGGCTCCTCTGTACTGAAATGCCTGCCCTCTCAACAGTGGAATGATTCCTTTCCTTTCTGCAAAGTTGTACAGTGTCCTGCACCTCCGTATGTCCCCTTCAGTGACACCTTGACTTCATCCCTTTATTTTGGTGGCACTGTGAAGTACATCTGCGTAGATGGGTTTTTACTAAAGGGCGAGCCTACTATCAGATGCCAGGCTGATGGCTCCTGGAGCTTGCCATTGCCAGAGTGTATTCCTGTGGAGTGCCCCCAACCAGAAGAAATTCAGAATGGCATTGTTGATGTGCAGGGCCTCACCTTCCTCAGCACAGCCCTCTATACGTGTAAACCAGGCTTTGAACTGGTGGGGAACACAACTATTCTCTGCGGAGAAGATGGCCAGTGGCTTGGAGGAAGACCAGTTTGCAAACCTATTGAATGCCCACAGCCCAAGAAGATCCTCAATGGCAGATACTCATTCACAAACTTCCATTATGGGCAGACAGTTAAGTATTCCTGTGACAGAGGTTTCCAGCTCCAAGGAGAGGAAACACTAAGCTGTCTAGAGACAGGAGAGTGGAGTACAGACGTTCCCTCCTGCAAAGCCATAAATTGCCAGCCCCCTCAGCCTATTGAGAATGGTTTTGTGGAGGGTGCAGATTATAGCTACGGGGCCATGGTTATTTACAGCTGCGTGCCAGGCTTCCAGTTGTCTGGCCTTGCCATGCAGACCTGTGAAGAATCAGGCTGGTCCAGCTCCACTCCTACATGCCTCCCAACAGATTGTGGCCTGCCTCCTCACATTGATTTTGGGGAGTACATGCAGGTTAGACATTGGGAAAAGTATTCCAACAAGGAGACCGTGACAGAGAGTCCCTCCCTTTCACGTACATTACTGGGTGACAATTTGAAGAACTTGAGAAGTTCTTCAAAGGAGAACAGTGCAATGCAGCTGACCACTTTCTTATTTGGAACTATCATTTTATACACATGTTACTCTGGCTATGAGCTCTTGGGAAACCCTCTTCTAGCTTGCCAAGAAGATGGAACCTGGAATGGCACCGCCCCCTCCTGCATTTCAATAGAGTGCACCTTGCTGTCACCACCGGATAATGGATTTTTACATTTTACTGAGAACACTCCTGGTAGCATGGTGCAGTATACCTGTAGGCCGGGATTCACACTTATTGGCTCTGACACACGACTGTGTTTACCGAATCGGCAGTGGAGTAACACTGCTCCACACTGCAAAGCGGTAACTTGCAGCTCACCTACACAGCTTATGAATGGGAATGTAAGAGGGGAAAACTACACTTATGGGAGTGTTGTCTACTATGAATGTGATCCTGGCTACCAGTTAAATGGCCCCACAGAGAGGAGATGTCTAGAGAACCAGAAGTGGGATGGTAGTGAACCAATTTGCATTCCTGTTTCCTGCAGCCCACCACTAGTTTTGGAGAATGGTCAGGTGACTGGAGAGGAATACACATTCCAGAAGCATATAGAGTATAGCTGCAACGAAGGTTTTGTGTTAGATGGGGACAGGAGTAGAGTCTGCCTTACAAATGGAAGCTGGAGTGGAATTACTCCAGTTTGCAAAGCTGTGACCTGCCCTGTGCCACTGCCTCTTCCCAACGGGAGAATGAGCGGCTCAGATTTTGGATTTAGGAAAGAAGTGCAGTATCACTGCAATGAAGGATATAATCTGCAAGGAGTGTCCACACTTACCTGTCAAAGTGATGGTAACTGGGATTCAGAAGCTCCACACTGTGAGCCAGTCATTTGTGGACCTCCTGAAGACATCTCCCATGGTTTTCTGAATGGCTCAGACTTTACCTACGGGGAATATGCACAGTATGTGTGCTTTCCTGGCTATGAGCTGCATGGTAATCCTCTACGGCAGTGCTTGTCCAATGGCTCCTGGAGTGGAAGCCTTCCATCTTGCCTCCCCTGTGAGTGTCCTGCACCACAGGTTCAGAATGGGGTCGTTCTTGGTGAAGATTTTAGCTGTGGGAAAAGTGCCCAGTTTCAATGCCTGGAGGGCTTCAAACTGCTAGGGCCTTCTGAAATCACTTGTGAGACAGCTGGCAGGTGGAGTGCTGGGTTTCCTCGCTGCGGGCAGATTTCCTGCGGCTCCCCACCCATCATCCCCAACACATTCATCAATGGGAGCAGCTCTGCAGATGAGAACACTGTCATATATACCTGCTTGACAGGTTTTGTCATGCGGGGGAGTCCAGAACTAACCTGTGTGGAGACAGGTGTCTGGAAAAAGCCATATCCAAGCTGTGAGCTGTTAAGCTGTGGCCCACCACCTTCTGTCCCAAATGCAGAGGTTCTTGGGAACACTCATACCTATGGGAGCAAGGTCCAGTACAGGTAAGAACACTGTTGCCGTGATATTTCTGTAAAACCATTCTGTTAAAGAATGAAGATGGAAAGCTTATGCACCCTCAGTCCAAGTTTTTAGAGGACCTGGAAGAAAATGTATGCTTTATCATTGTATAAAGACAAAGCCCAAATCCCCATGCACATAAAAGTATGCATAGCAAAAAAAAAAGGTATTTCTTCCACCACCTTTGGATTCTTTTTCCTCTGCCTTCCTCCTCTCCTCTGAAACACTGCTCTGCAGATGTAGCTTTTCTAAGCAGGTAGCAAGAACAGTCAGCAAGGCACAGAATTATTTTACCCTTTTGACACCCCATTTTCTAATTCTTCCTACTTCAGTTTCATGTTGTAACAGTACAGACAGGCTTATCCCCTGTAGTCTCATCTAATGCATTGCAACACTGTGCTGTCAGTTAAGTGCTGTTGATGCACACTCTTTTTCACATACAGGAAAAAGAGATCTGTTAGCCTCTTGGAATGTGCACACTGCAAATCTCATTCTCCAAGAAGAGATTTCATCAAGTCACAGTTGGACTTTCCAGGTCTTTTCCAACCTGAGCAATTCTATGATTCTATTAATTCCTTGGCTTAAAGGGATATGTTTTGGAAGTAAAAGCAATAAATGGTAGAGGACAGACCTGTGAAGGTAGCATGTAGGTGAATTTAACAGAATCAGTCATTCCCCTCCATTTTTAACAAGGTGAATGGGATGTGTTTGTTTGCTTACAAGTAAATCCACTGCTGGCCAGATCCTACAGGTCAGTTGATTTGATCTTGGTGAAGCTCTGCGTGGCACAGAACAAATCAGCCTTGAACTTCTAAGCAAGCAACCTTTGTTAAGCCTAAGGCTTGGTTTGTTCTTGGAAGAAAGTAAGATCAGCTTTAGAATTGCTGGAAGTTGCAGATCGGGTATTCAACACTTGGCAATAGAGAAGCTGTAAGAGCTCTTGTCACTCTATCATTGTTTATTTAACCAAAAGCCCTCCTTGCAAAAGGAAGGGCAGTGCAGGGTCTGCACTAAAGCACTGAATATTCTCAAAGCACTAAACTCACTTTCCCTTGCGGTGCTGCTGCAACAGGAAGCAGCTGAAGTCTGAAACTTCTGGCTATGGCAACAGAATACATTTGATATAAACATGCTTCTAGCAGAGTGTGCTTATGAACAGCTAATGCTGAAAAATGACTGTCTTTGTAATGAGCAGATCAGTTCACCCCTAGCTGTATTCTTGTGGTCAGATGTTTCTGCTCTGTTGCAGATGCCTGGAAGGCTACACAATGGTGACAGAGGTGGATGTATGCACTTGTCAGGAAGATGGACAGTGGTCTCCTCAAAGTATTTCCTGTTGCCCCAGAAAGTGTTCCCTCCCAGGAAATATCACCCATGTCATAGTACTTGGGGACAACTTCACTGTGAGCACAAACATCACTTTGTCATGTGCAGAAGGCTACACTCTGGTGGGAGCAAGCACATCCACGTGCAAGGTATACTGTTATCTGCACTGTTTTATTTTGCAGGCTCTTTTGAATTCAGGAGTTCTCTTTTTTTGCCTGGTTAGCTTTTGGCTTTTAATTGTGCACAGCAAAAAAATGTGAAGCATGCCCTGCAAAATATAGTATGCCTTCTTGTTCTCCAGGAGGAACAGTTAATATTTTTCTTCTTGTAGGTTTTCAGAACTGGTAATTAACATTTTGTTCTTCTGTCAAAAACTAATGCTGTCCTTTTAAAAGCATTCATTTTATCATATTTCAGAGAATAAATCATGTACTTCTCACAGGATTAGTACTTCGTGTTAGAGAACATCTGCTCTTATTTTGCCCTTACAAAGATCAATTGAAGTGGAGTTAAATGTTTTTGATGATTTTCTGTTCTGGTATCAGGCATCCTTTAGAGGAGCAGGGTGGGCAGCTGGAGCACTTAGTCATGCTATTGAACTTTCAGACAGGAGAAGAGTGCAGAACATGGAACGGGGCAACTCTCATTCTCATTCTTCACCTGTTGTGTTCTATGAGTTGTTAGGTGACCTTGTACAAGGGATCTTGCTTTTCAGGGTTCATTCTCCATTCATACTTTGTTCTTCCTGTGTTTTAAGTCCAAGCTGAGCACTCCTTCCAAAGCTAAGCTCCAGCCAATGTTGACCTTCTAGAAATGTTACTTACATTGCTGAGTTTTGTTAAGGATTTCACAGATTGTTAACTATGTTAACCACATCTGTAAGCCCACAGCTATTGGATGTTTCTGCTATGACTTTCCTGACTTTTTCATTTAAATATGAATTTAGCATATAGAATGATGCTGTCACACTTCTTTATCACGCTTATTTTTCAGGAGAGTGGCATTTGGATGCCAGAGTTTTCTGATGACATTTGCATTCCTGTGTCATGTGGGATCCCAGAGTCTCCAGAGCATGGATTTGTGGTTGGCACCAAATTCAACTATAAAGATGTGGTTCTTTATAAATGTGATTCTGGCTATGAATTACAAGTAAGCAAACTCATTCCCTAGCACTCCAAATTTTAGTTGTCCTTTTCCTGTTCTTATGTGATGACTGTGAGAATATGTTATGCCTACTCTGCACTAGGGCATACCTTCAGCTGCTACAGAAGTTCAGTATCTGCTTTCATTACTGTATGTAGAATGCTCCTTGTATATCTAGGATATTCTTTCAGTGTGTTAATGAAATAACTGAAGCAAGTACAATCATCCTGCTCAAGAATATGTATTCAGCAAATACCTTTTAGTGTTACTTTTTAAGTGAAGATTATTTCAGCCTTCTGAAAACGTAACTTTTTTATTACTTCTGTGAACAATGACACATACTTATTGTATTGTCATGGAAGAATTGATTTCTCACATGTTGCTCTCATACTAGCTCTCTGATCTCAGATCATATTTTTCCCTCAATTTCACAACATTCCAAGCATTGTGAGTTCAAAAGCCAAAGCTCCTGATAAATGCTGCTTCCCTCAGTTCTGTGATATTGCTAGACGGTGTGGAAATTATTTCTTTTTTTCTTTCCTTTTTATGAGACAGACTGCAGTTTGTTTAATGGCAGCTTTATGCACTCACGGAGGTGGGAACACCTCCATGTTGTTTTTATTATGAGCACTGTTACCTGTATGTGAGTTCTGGAGCGCCTCTGATGTCCAGTTATCAGGATGCATGCTAACCACTTCACAGTCCCATCATGTGTTTTCAAAAGCTGCAGTGAATTCAGAAGTTGGTCTCTGAGGCACAGCCTGGCTGTCATGAGCCCCAGGGGATGCCAGTTTACAGGACACTCAACAAGGGGTCTTCAGGACAGAGGCTGTCTCTCCTCACTATGTTCCACGTATACAAGCAAAAGCCAGTGTCACGCTTCTAGACACCACAGTAACACCACTGATAAACTTTATGCACTCAATCACTCAATATTTATAAAAAGGAGAGTTTAGAGAGTGCACAGGTAACAAATCTAATTTGCATTGTGTTGCCACATTTGTAATGACACTAGGAATGCCTGAAAGGCTACACATTGGTGACAGAGGGATGAAGGATTGGGTTAATATTTAGATAGACAGGTAGAGTTGCTGTTAAATGTGGGTTTTTGGTGGTAAGAGGCCGGCTTTTGCATAGTGAAAAATTGATCCATGTTTTGTACACCAGCTTCGCCACCTAGTGTCAATTTGTTTTCCTGTGTTTTTTTATTTTTCCTCTGGAAAACTCAGCCCAGTGTGTATAGTGCTATGCAGCACTTATTCCAGACAGCTGCCCTTCTTATTGGGCTTGATTTGTAATTAGAGCATATTAATTCAAGGGAAAATTTTGGATGTTCTTCATTGATGTTTTGGATTAAAATAAGAAATTATTAAAATATGCACGTGAGAAAGAAATAATATTATTTATTACCAAATTTAAAGCAGGAGTGTTTGAAACATGAAGAAAGTCAGCATAGTGTGTTTACAAACCACGGGCTTGAATTGTTGTTGAAAAGAATGCAAGTTAAATTTTCATTAAGAGTGTACTGGAAGGATGGAAGATGTGCCATGGTAACACATTCCTGGGAACAAGAATGGCAAAACTGACAAAAGCAGTGGTACTCCAGGGAGACAGACAGGGGAAATGACTAACTGACCTCAAGCAATTGGTCTGCAAACAATAATCTGCACTTTTTCACTCTGCTTGGGCTGCAGCATTCAGCTCCCTGCTTATGTGGGTTGCACATGGAGGGAAAGTTCACTGGGCTTGCTGGATATTAAAGGGAGAAAAAAGGTTGCTAGGTGAAATTGCTTCTTGAGTACTGTCTCTTGTTTCACAGGGTGATACAGAACGGACTTGCCAAGCAGACAAGCTTTGGAGTGGCTCAGCGCCAACATGCAGAAGTATGTTCCATCTGAGTTTCTCACTTGATGAATGTGGTCAAGGTGGTTTTAACCAGAAAACACAATGTTTTATAACTGATTTATAACTCACACTGTCTTCATATGTCTTAAAATTTTGGTAAGTACCGCAAGTTGCACCCTAGGAGATGTCCAGAATTGCTGGTCTATACAGGTAACTTCGTGAAGGAAATCACTGCACTTTCCCACCTATGTGCCCCTATGCCTCTAAGAAAGCTGGGCAAACAAGTTCCAAAGTAGGTGATGTTGAATACCGCCACTTTTGTATGCTTTACTTCAGACACAGGGCTCTGTGCCCAAAAGAGCTTTTGACATTCTTTCAGCTGTTTTGTCTTTGTGCATCTTCTGATAAGTCAAAGGAAAATTATTAATGATGTAAAGCAATTTACATGTTTTGTATTAACTTCATGCTTAAATAAGGCGAGAACAGTACAATTTTTCTGAAACTTTAAACAAAGAGTATCAATGACAAATTGGAGAGCTGTATTCCTTTATCAGGTTATTGATACAAGAAATAACTGTTGTGTTGCAGATTATTCTCTATTTTGGAAGGGTGGTGTCTGAAATCTAAGCAGTTCTGCCACTTTGAGGTCGTGGTTTCTGGGATTTCTAAGGTTCTCTGACCAACTTAGTTACCAATAGCTGCAGCTGTAATTCTATGGATACAGGTTTTCAAGGGTGCTTAGATTCGGTGAGATACCTGATTCCTTCTGACTGCAATGCCAAAACAGAAGTTGTCTACATAAATACTTACATGGAGTTCAGCTGTTGATGGTAGGTGTCAACTGTGTAATTTCCCAAGGCTTCCTGCCAGTACAATCACAATTGATTTTGTCTTTCAGCACTAACCGGGAGCACAAAGCATGATTCTGCTACTGTTCTGCTACTCAGCAGCAAATATCTGGGAATGCCCTTATAAACACTGTGCTCTTCTTTCCCCGTTTCTTAGAGTGAAAACTTTGGAGAAGCTGTAAGCAGGACAGGCTGTATGCCATGTGCACAATATCTGCAGCATATTCTCTTGTGTTACAGGAGTATCTTGTGGGCCCCCAGAGGTGATCGAAAATGGATCTGTTCAAGGAGAAGAGTTCCTGTTTGGCAGTGAGGCTTTTTACAGCTGTGACCCTGGTTTTGAACTACAGGGACCAAGCCGAAGAATTTGCCATGTTGACAAGAAGTGGAGCCCCTCTGCTCCTTTGTGCAGGCGTAAGTAGAAAGTAGAGCAATGTGTTGGCAGTTCTCCAGGTGGAGCTAACTGGCAGAGTACTTTGGCTGGCTTCCACCTGGTCTCCCCCTCCAGCTGGAGGGCTGTATCTGGAAGAGCTGGAGGAAAAGCTAGCTGAGGTGTTCTCATTGGCAGTCTCTCTCGGATCTAAAGGGAGCTCCTTTTAGCATATTAAAACAGCACAAGTGTAATGCTATGCTCCGATTACTAGAGGAGAAATGCAATGCAAAGGCTAATATATCCTGGACTCTTCGCATGTCTGGAGATAAAGAGTTTTCTCCTTAGGAACAAATCTTGGTTCTGGGCAGCAGTAGACAATTAATTGTACGAGCATGAAAAGAAGGATTTAAGACTTATTTTATACAAGTTATAAATAAAATGGCTAGGTTTTATTATCTCTACCAGTAAGTTATTTTCCATCTTCTTGTGGTGATGTCCTATCACTTGGAGTCTTCTTTTTTAGCTTTGATGAGTGTGCCTGGTCTCCACTGTAAGGCTGGTACAAGGGGACACAGTCTTTTGTAACTGCTCTCATTTTTCTTGGAGACATCCTGAGACCATCTTTTCACTGTACAAGGAGCAGAGAAGCCTGAAAATGCAGCCTCTGATTTGCTCACAATAAATGTTCTATATCACTATCTGATTGAGTGCATCTCAGCTTTCAACGTTGTCAGATGCACTAGTATGGGTTCTCTCTCTGGTGTCTGCAGCTTGAACCCCAGGAGAGAGTGCAGGCATGACACTGTATAGCCCTTCTCCATGCTGTATTTCCCAACTTCTTTCTTTCCATCTTTCCATTAATTCCATCTGTGAATAGAGCTGTCAGACAGGGTGTACAAGCCAGGCAGAATGGGCTTCTTTGTTTGTACAATACCAAAAACTTTACTTCTTTTCTAGGAATTACTTGCGGGCTGCATCCCTCAGTAGAAAAAGCAGAGGCCATTTCTACAGGAAACACATTCAGAAGTAATGTAACCTTTGTGTGCAGCTCTGGTCACCATCTTGTTGGACCCCAGAATATCACATGTCTTGCCAATGGGAGCTGGAGTAAGCCATTACCACTGTGTGAAGGTAAACATTTTTTGTAGCCTGGAGTGTAGCCTGTAGGTTTTGTAGCCTGCTGTGCTCTAATCTGGAATAAGGAGTATCTTCCCTGGTATGCAGGTATATCGTATGGTCCAGGGAGTAAGCTGCTTTTTGGAAGCGGATCAGTGATACGTATTGAAAATGGCACCTGAAAAAAATGCAATGTGTCAGAAGGAACAGTGTTTGTTACTAAATCAGAAGAAGAGTTAGACATCATTTTTCCCTAGCTCTTATTCTGCAATTTTATAATCTTAGTAAGAGATGGCATTGTTTGCAGTCCCAGAAAATCAAAGCATTAACAAAAGATAATGGACTCAGATATGCGGGACTCCTCTTGGCAACCTTTTGAAGTCAGTTGCCACGTTGACATTATTTTTCTGAATTTTGGCCCTAAATCCAGCAACAGGATTGTGTTAAGGTCGGTATCAGCAGCTCAGCCTTTAGCCTTCACAGTCCTCTTTTGAACAAATACTGTGAATGCATTACATACCAGTGCTTTCTGATGTTCCCACAATAGGCCCTGTTGCAAGAAATACCTGTGTTATATGGATTAGGCAGTAGCGGTTAGAAACTAGGCTTTCAACAGGAAAACAGGAAAAAAAAGTGAGATTCCAAATATGAAGAGATAGTATTGTTGCATGACATTGTTCAAAATATGAAGTGTATAGAAACATAGTGAATTCCAATATAACTAACTTCTAAGTATGAATTTTATCCTTTCCGGACCTTTTAGCCGTGAAACGATAAAGTCTGTGCTTCTCACTTTTCCTTTCAGAAATACAGTAGTCCATTTTTTTGCCGCTGCACTTTCTTTCAGGCTGTTCCTGTCCCTGCTGCACATGCTCTTGGTCTCCCACAATAGACTCTAACATTCTGCTTGCTTGCCTTAGTTTCCTTTGGCATTCTCCCACGGAGCTGACTTATTGATCTCTCCACAGCCAGCTGCACACACAGATTCAAAAGGGACCAACATGCATGTGACAGCTTCACCCAAGTAAGACAAGTAATGATCTTCCACTCAAGGCAGGTGTTAGGTTCTTGTCACCAGAGCCATGAAAACTGCATGAGGGATCATCAGATACTGTGTTGGGCAGTCACACAGCACACAGCTCACTGTGCACTGCAGTTCTCCGGTGCTTTGCATTCCTTATAGGAGCAATCTGCAAAATTAACAGGGAAAGTCCTTATCGGAGAGGAGGTCTCAAATACCATAGGGGGCACCTAAAAGAAGTGACCCACCAGCAGTGCTGAAATAAGCATGATGTCAAGAAAGACCAACTTGAACAAGGTTGAGCACAACCAATTTTCCTTGCTTTTCTATTCCTGTTACCTGACTGCCGTGTGTCTGCCTTTGCTGGTTTAATCTTAAGTCATCCTTTTATTCTGACCACTCAGGAAAACTGAATGGTAAATGGGACATGGAACAGAATCTGTTGTGTAGAAGCAGTAACCAAACCTGGGCTGACTGCCTGCTGGTTTCAGAAATGCAGCTGAGAATCTTGGGGGGAACAGTTAGCAGTTTAAGAGTCAGCATCTTGCACCATCCTGCATTTCACCTGGTATTTCTTGTCTATCAAAATGGAAGTTGCAAAGGACTGCAAATTTCTGAGGTATTTATTAGCAGTGAGAAAGAACCATTTCCATGTTCTGCCCTGCTTTTCCCTGTTCAAGGTCATAAATGAGTCCTCCACAGCACTGCCAAATTTTGCTGACCTGAAAAACATGTGGCTGTAGCATTTATCTGTCACTGGGAGGAGCTCCTTTCCGAGCTTCTTTGCAAGTCTGTACTGTGTATACTAAGCTCTTTCAGTGATTTTCTCAACTTATTGGTCTGTGGCTGCTACTTTAAACATACTATGTGAATAACTCAGGAATTGTTGCAAGTCCAAGTCTAATATCAAGCTGCATTAATGACATCTCTTTCTTTGCAGAGACCAGGTGCAAACTTCCACTTTCTTTGCTGAATGGGAAGGCAGTTTATGAAAATAATACAGTTGGCAGTACTATAGCATATTTCTGCGAGAGTGGATACAGTTTGGAAGGAGAACCTACAGCAGAGTGCACAAGGGATGGAAGATGGAGTAATCCTTTGCCTCTCTGTAAACGTGTGTGTTTGCTTTGTAGTGAAAAAGTAGTTTTAACTTGCAAGCATTAAAGGCTAGGTTACTCATAGTTTATAATGGTAATAATTGAGAGCAACTTCTGTAGATAGTGGTAGAGATGTACTGTAGTTTTCTTCTGGGGTGGTTAAGAGCAGAATTTGTTACTCACAGTTCAAAAAATTGGTTTGACCTAGGTTTGTAAATTTGCTGGTGTGCATCCTGTTTTTACAGAGGAATAAAGGAAGGAGTTACTGAGATATGCCAAAGTATTATCTTGCCTGAGTGCATTTGCATGATAGTAAAAGAACAAGCTGTATTCAGTGTAACTCCTTTTAGTTGGAAAGCTGTTACTGAATAGAGTCAGTTGGAGTCAGCAACTTGATTTATGAGGAGCAGGTGAGAGAAAAGTGCTCGTTCAGCCTTTGGAAGAGAAGGCAATGGGGACCTCCTTATCTTTTTCTGTTTATTGGCAAGGTGGAAATAAAAAGGAGCTGAACTTCTTTCAGAGGCGCATAGTAGTAGATTGAGGAAACAGTGAACCCATGTTGCAGCAAAGGGAGTTCAGATTAAGTATCTGAAGAAAGTGGAATGGGACCAGAGAGGATGTGAAATGTCTATACTTAAAAATACTCATATTTCAGCTGTTCAAGGCCCTTTGTGGCCCAACCTAGTTGGTCCTGCTTTGAGAAGAAGGTTGGACTAAATGTCTGTGTAAATTATTCTGTGATTTTATAAAATGTCCACTGTGCACACCTACAGTAGCCATCCCTGTTGTTGTAACCACCTTTGAGATCTTCAGTTGTCTTAGGGTAGTAATTGAGGCATTATAGGTTTTGTACAGCAGCAGGCCCAGAGGATATTTGTTTTATGAAGCTGGATTAATCTCTGATGTATATAAAGTCCAACCTTTTCCATGCTTGTGGTGAGATCAATAGACTATACAAAAATAGCTCAGCAAATTTACAGCCAGTAGAAAGTAAGATTATTATAGAATTTTTAAACTCTAATGTCTATGCTCAAGGATCTGGATTTTGTTCTGCTCTATTGGTCCAGGCCCGCAGATCAAGGAATGGAATGAGTCTGACTCTTTTTATTAAAATTTTTGCACTAAGGTTATGGAAAGCAGGAAGGAAAGAGAGAATGGTGTGATTGTAAAATGTAAGATACATTTCACTTAGATCCTTAACTATATCTTCCACAGGCTTCATTAGAGTATGATAGCAAGCTTTATGACTGAAGAGAATAAAAACTTTTATCATTATTTTATAACCGAAATCTCATAACTTTACAGCAAATTTAGAACATGAATTGTGATGAACATCCATTTCTATAGCTCATCATATGATTTGAAGTTGAAATTTGCAGAAGTTCTTCTAAAGTTCCATTCCTTTCTTTCTCCTTTTTCCTCTTCCCTCACTCCCTTTCTTTCAACAGCAAACCCTTGTCCTGTGCCTTTCATAATCCCAGAGAATGCCCTTCTCTCCGAGGTGGATTTTTACGTTGGGCAGAATGTGTCCATCAGGTGCAGGGAAGGCTACCAGTTGAAAGGACAGGCTGTGATCACTTGTAATGCTGATGAGACTTGGACTCCAACAACAGCTAAGTGTGAAAGTGAGTACAGTACAAAACAGTAAGTACAGATCCCTGCAGTTCCACAGGGGTGCTGGAAGCATCTATATCACACAGGAGTGTGACAGCACAAAGCTGTTAGCGTAGCATTCTGTATAGCTGCAGTTACTCAGAATGGAGGATCTTTTACCTGCATATGGAGAGCTGGTTTGCTTCTAGAGACCGTGGCATGTAGAAACAACCGAAGAAGCTCTACAAAAGAGCTATTTTTTTCCTTCCAACTGTTATTTCAGAGTATGTTTATGAGTTGATGCCCACTCATACTATTGTCTATTGGGATGTAGCTGTCATCTTCTTCTCAATTTACATTTTGCACGCACTGCAGCCGGATTTGCTTGTTGAATGCCCTGAATATCCTGATAAAGCCTATGAGATTATGGTGAAGCCAGAGCTATAGGGAAAAGCAGACTTTTATTGAATGTGTTGACACTGATTGAAAATCCTTTTTTTAGAAGATGACTGAAAGATTTTTGGCTTCTTGCAAACAGTATTGGCTAGTGCAATGACATTACCCTGCAGACTCAACCATCTCATAGTTTCTGATGTATATGGTTGATTGCTGTGTTACTTAAAACTGCTGATGCCGGTCATCTCCATGTGCACTGCTGTTCATGTAACACAGGTTTGCCCTGAGTGTGCACACTGTGAAGCACCACTTACTGCGTTTTTATCAGAGGTGTCTCAACATCTCCTGAGTCCTATGGGTGAAGCACGGTGTCCAGAGTTAGAAACTGTATCATGCAGACATTGTACCTCACCAGACTCTGGGTGATTTCTTTTGTTTAGAGATATCTTGCGGGCCCCCAGCTCACATAGAGAATGCTTTCATCCGTGGTAGCTTCTATCAGTATGGAGATATGATCACTTATTCATGCTACAGTGGTTACATGCTGGAGGGACCTCTGCGGAGCATTTGCTTAGAAAATGGAACGTGGACAACACCACCTACCTGCAAAGGTAAGTCTTTTTTAATGACAGAAGTATTTTTTAACTAGCCACAAGTATGAAGAAGTCGTTGTAGCTGTAATAAAAACAAAAGCCAAATTTTTGCTGATTTCAGTGCAGCTGTGATTTCACCCAGGGCATTTTAAGTGCAGAGTATTGCTTTATTTCCACATGAAAGAGAGGGCTTCCTCAGTTTTTCTCTCTAGTCCTGGCTATTCCTGCAGTGTTGTAACCATCACCTTTGATCCTTTCTCCAAATCTTTTGTGAGAAAGTGACAGAACTAGCCATGTTACTGACATGCTGAGTGCTTCAAATTAGCACTGCCAATCATTTTTTCACAACCAAAGATCAAGCACTGCAGAAAACAAAAGTAAGAGATGCTTAGGCTTTCACTGTGTTTAGTGCTTGGCATTTGCTGAAAATTCTTTCGTAGTAAAGTACTTAAGGATAGGTTGATACAGCTAATTAAGTAGTGCACACTAATTACTGCAGTATATTTGTGATTTTAGCAAAATACTAAAGATAGTCTTGACTTTCTACCCTTGACATTCCAGAATGAAGACATCACTTTTTGATATATTGAGTAAAAGAAAATAAATAAACTAGTTGTTCATATTTTAGAATTAATTATTCCGCAGAGATGATTCATATAAATAATCAATTTTGGACAGAAGAATGGAGGAAACCAACAAAAAAAGTAGACCACAATCTAAACAGTAAAAAACAGATATCAATATGTTCAAGTGCTTTCTTAAAAACAAGGCATAGCAAAAGAGTTCCCAGGTCATAGAGCTTTGATTGGAGAAACATTGCCTTGTGCCGTTTCCCCTCACATTCCTGCTGCCAGATCAATCTGTAGCTGTGTAAGTTAGCTGCGTTCTGAAGTGTTATCTCAAATGTTGTCATAGCCACTATAAACTGAGCCTCAGATTTTTCTTCAGAAGTGTATCAAAAGCAAAAACCTCAGGGCACATCAGTGGTAGCTCATAAGCAGTGACATTCCCAGAGCTTAAGAATTCCTGCAGAAGAGGAAAGGTGCGAAAACAGTGATCTGGGAGCATCAGAGCCATAAACAAAGTTGTCAGATCTGCCTCTGCTCTTGCAAGTGCCTTAGCAACCAACATCTAAAATGGAAGTAACGATACACCGTCCCTCCATTGCCACCATTCTGTTTAGATGAGAAATCCCTTGGAGGTTTCTATAAAAAGTTGACCCTAACTGACTAATCAGGGTCTTTGTGTCAGTGGTTTTGGTTTGAATTCTGCCATCAAAACATTAAGTTAAGACCTAGCTAATCTGAATTACCCTACTACCTGAAAGCAGACATTCTTTTAAAATTCCAGATCCGGTAGTTAGAATTGCCTTGCCTAAAAGTCACAAGTCACCAGATTGTTTTAAGGAAACCCAGAGGCTGAGATGTAGAGTTTTAACTCATGAACATTTCAGTGAAGCTGCCTCTGAAAACCATGTTTTTCATAGTCGTGTGATGATGGCTTGGCACTGCCCTGAAAAATCAGCTGTTGAGCAGCCCAGCAGAAGACATCCATGGTAGAAGCAGTTGAGTTATTTCAGATGTTGATAGGTATCCAAAAGTTCTTTGTGAAATGTACACTCGTAAACTACAGAGCCCTTTCTGAAAAGCTCACCAAGTAGCTTATTATTTCTTTCTGAACTATGGTGGCTGTGGAATTCGAGGGATCTCGGCAAAATATCTACTCTTCGTAAGCTGGATATTTAGCAAAACTTTGTGATGCTATCTCCACAGTGTAACACTCTGCATTCTTCAACTGCCTCCTTTATATCAGCAGTTTTACTTCTTAATTCTTACTGTGACAGAACAGTACCTTAGACAGAACACTTAGCCCTTATGCACAGGGCTGTCATCATCTGCTGAAAGAATTTCTTGACATTGGTAGCTAAAAAGCTGGAAGGGATGATGTGCAAAGAACTGTCAAACACGTCCTGTTTCCAACACTACTGAATCCTTGAGACTGTTCAGAGGATTAAGTGTTGGGGTTAATTATTCTGAAAAGCAAAATGATGAAGTGGACAGATGGTCAGAGAGTAGTGTAATAAAACAAAGTGGAAAAACCTGCCTTTGGATATGCTAAGGGTAAGAACAATTTCTCCCCTTCCTTTCACCCAGATACAGAACTAGAAAGGACCAAAGATTCTTCTGGGAGGACTGACATGTTTTTGTGACACATGTCAAAATAATCTTTCAGAACTATTTTATAATTCATTTGAGGGATTTGCCTAACAAAAGGGTTACAGGACCCAAGCCTTTGTGGTCTACATCAGAAGCAACATGAAAGCACTCTTCGCAATGAGTCATGCTGTACTTACTGTTTTTGGCTCTGTGAGTTGATTACTAATGTGTCCTGAGCATGCTTGAAACATTCTGGCCCGGTTGAACGGGTTAGTTAATGTAAATATTGTAATTAAAAAACAGATTTCATTGGCTTCTATGGGAGAGCTGCAACCACAGCTGTGCTTGCCTGAGTCACTACTGGCTAAAGACTGTGGGCCAGATTCTGATCTGAGTTTCAGGGGTGAGAAATATTAGGCTGGATCTGCCAAATGTGAATACCTGTGGGACTCAGCAGACTGCACGGATTCACACAGCTTGTCTAACTCCTAACTCTCCTCTCTGAAATGCTCTGAAATCTGTCGTGTACTTGGTCTCTGATAGCATCATGTTGAATGGGATAGGTGTCTGCTGTGGAGGTGTTAACCAAAAAATTGATGCCCAGCTAGTGAACAAGCTTTCTGAGGGACAGCAGAGGCATCAGGAAATTGGTCGCTTGCTACTACAGGGAAGCTTTTTGGCAGAGTTGAGAACAAACACCAGGAATCTTTTCTTACCTTTGATTGCCCCTATTTGTATTGCAGAAACGTTACTACTTCTGTGGAGATAACTGTCAGGTATGGGTTTATAAGAGGTCTCAAAAACAAACATTGGTACTGTGGGCATGAGATCCGCTACCAGTAACTGATGTTTCAGTTAATAATTCCTATTCTTTCTCCAGCATGTCAGGACTGAATTGTCCTGCTTGCTTTCAGTGAATGAGATCCCAGCTTAATTTACCGCCCCAAGCCCTTCTCTACTATTGTCTGCTGAGTGAAGAATAATCCTCACAGCTACAAACTGTCTCTCCCTGTGTAAACTGATGTATACAACAAGTGCACACCTAGGGATGATACAGTCTTAGTTACTCAGTGTTTCACAACCAGGGCAGAAAGCCAGGAAAAGCATACCTCTGACTGAGATCCCGAACTGCTGGGCAGGATGGAGCTGCTGTGCAAAGCAACTTCAGCAACTAATGAAATATCCGCATCTTCTCCATCCACAGAGTGAGAGAGAATAAATTCCAGAAAATGTTTTTCTTGGGCTTTGAATTTGACTTGGCTTGTAGTTTGTATACAAGCCTTTAATTTACCATCCTGTTATACATTGAAGGAATATCTTTTCTGTGAAGTGGATCACAGAGAATCTGAAAACTTTGAATGTATTTTTATTCAACTTACATAATTTTTCTTTGCACAGTAGAAATGTATTTGGCACACTATCCACTTTAGCCAGCACCAGAGGCAAACTGTCTATGTATTCGTAGATACCTTTACAATAAAAAATTGTTCAAAATACCTTTTTAAAATATTGCAGCTTCTGTGAACTCTTCCCAGTTTCATTATCGGCTGACATTTAATGGGAAAGCTCTGAAGTTTTGTAAAAAGGCAAGAGCTTTGGCCTCATTTCAATGGGCTTCAAGCAGTAACTTGCAGCATGGCATGGCTTGGTTGCTAGAATGACTCAAGCCCAACTCAATCAGTGAAAGATCTGCATTCTTTCCAGCGTGGAGCTTGGGTCTGAACCAGCGTGCTAAGCCACTGTATTTAATACTGACATTGAACAAGACTTGAAATTCTTTCAAAGCCTAAACACATACTTTACTCACCTAGAAAATAATTAAAGATAGGATGCAATTAACAGTTCAAACTGAGTTTCCTGAGGTTATTCTGTGTTCATGACTACCACTAATTAGAAGTTTGTCTGATTACTTATTTGTCCTGTAGTACCATCCAGAAGCCACAGGTTTTTTATCTTATGTGCATAGCATGTACACAAACACAAGAGGGATTTTACTTGCTTCAATAATCTTTAAGTCCAAAATGTTTGTACTTAGCTTGCCACTCAGTTTTATAAAATAGTCCTGGTTTCCCTGGATGTATTAGCCAAGATAAAGTATAGTGTCATTCAAATAAGTCCACAGCCTGTTGTGTTCAGGCAACATGCTGTAGTAGCATGGTAGAAAGCACCTCAGGTTCCTCACTTTTATAAGCAAGTGTTTATTAAAAGGTGTGTGAACCATGGAGCACCAGTCAGCATGAAAGCTACAAGAAGTTTATAATCATACCTCGAGTTCCATAGGTAAACACTTTACTGTGCCCATGCTGCGCCCTCGTATTGCAGTGGATGGCAGTGCAGTAAAAATTCCTTCTCCTACCACAATGTCCTATCATACTTTCAGCAAACCCTGTGTAAGGCCAGATAGCATTACTCTCTTTCAACCCGAGGTTAGAAGAAAGTTCGGTTTTATTGAGAAGAAGAAAAAAGTGGGTAATAGATTTTGTGTGCTTGTTTTAGAAAAAAAAAAAAAAAAGAAGAAGAAGAAGAAAAGTGGGAATAAACAGGTAAAGCACAACATCGGCCTTTAAACATTGTTCAGATAATTTACCAGGCTGTCCTGAAAATTAAGCATTTTTCTTTTTTGCTGTTGCTCACAGACATTTTTGGTTGTCTTAACAGTTCACAGTAAGTAAAGAGGAAAGCATTACGTTTTCTCCCCTCTGTGCTCTCAATCACTGTACCTAGTCACTTGCACACAGCTAGAAAACAGTGTAGACATTGAAGTCAAAGCCAGGTTTAGCTTGTGAATTTTATTATGCTTTATGTTTCAATTAACCTTCTTGTGTTGGTCATGAAATCGTTCTGTTTCCAGCTGTCTGTCGGTTCCCATGTCAGAATGGTGGAGTCTGTGAGCGACCAAATGCCTGCTCGTGTCCAGATGGCTGGATGGGTCGTCTCTGTGAAGAGCGTATGTATATCATCCTCATGTGTTATTTATAAAGATGTTGTAGGTAAGACAAGTGAATTTTCTGCAGTGAACTTGGTTCGAAAATTAAAGGTGTAAGAGCCAAAAATGTAAAAATCACAGCTTTATTCTGCTTGACAAATTAGAATAGAAACAACTAAGCAATCACTTGTTTCTAGACAAAGGGCCATCCTCTTTCCTACAATGCACTTTTTAATTGATGCAGGGCTGGCTTTTCCTGACCTGGATCCCTATATAGTTGGAGAACTGTATCTGTTCTGATTGTGAACAACCAAATCTGAGTTCTGAGCCTGTCAGAAATTCTCTGGGTGATACTGGAGGTGCTGGATTTTGCCATATTTCCCATTTCCTCAGCAGTGGTCTTAACATGAGGAATTGGTGAGATGTGAACCCTTCATGCTGGCATTACCACCGTAGTGCATACTCAGCCCTCTGTGTTTAATATTTTCAGCTGGAGGGGGTTGAGCCCTGTGCCTGGCAGAACTGTGTTTGGTATGCCATGATTGATTTCCTTACCTTAACATTACTAACAATACTTAATGTGTTCTTCATGACCAAAAGACAATTTTTATGGCCCCTAGACATTTTAATCTGTCATCCCAGTTCTGACCTTGTTTTCCTGTATGAGGAAAGTGAGCAGACAGCTGACAGGCTAGATTACAGTTCATGCAGATGCAGGCAGTGGCCTTGTTTTTTTTTTTCTCTTTACTTTGACATAGGCAGTGAGAAGCAAGGTAAAGGCTTCCCACAGTTAGTGCCACCTTGATTTTCCAGTGTTCCTTGTCCCTCAAGGTCCATCAGTGAGTAAAAGAGATAGGTTTAGTCTTTGGTTCTGAGGGGCTCTTCTTTTGAGTGCTAGCACTGAGCACTGATTTGTCAGGGCCAGGCCACAGGTGAGGCTGCAGAGCTTTGAAAGAATTCAGTCATACATGCAGAGGTACATTCCACAGATAACAGAATGGGTACATCATCCTTAGAAAGGCCTGACCACCTCGAAAAATGTGCAGAGCACTACTACTTTAGTGATACAGACAAATCTTGGTGATATGGATGAGTCTTGTGAGCTCCTAGAATTTTGCTGTTTCTTTCTTATCCATGCTGACTGCACCTGCTCAGCTTGTTCTCTGTAGAGGGTGATCCCATCCTCCCAAAGTAAAACTCCCCTAGAAGTGCCCCTCATGGGTCCAAATTTGGGACCTAGCTCAACTTTTTCTCATACAAAAGCTTTTTCATGCTGTCACTCCATTCAGTTAGAGCAGAGGAGATGGTTGTTTTAGGTAGGTTCTTAGATCACCAGCAATTGGCACACTGGACCACTTTGCAGATCTGCTTACAGGAGCAGCTTAGGTTGATTGATCGTAGGCCATCAACTACTTGGTATCATGCAGCAGTTCTCTGGTTTCTCTTTTCCCCAAAGCTTTCAGCCACAATCAGTGTGTTGCACCCAAAACGCCTTGCATTGCTGGAGCTGTCTGTCACTGGGAGGCTTGCGATGTTGTGTGCCTCATTGCATTTTCACTGGTCCAGACCAGTCCTTTCCAATGAGCAGTGCATAGTTTCCTTGTTTTGGATCCTACACTGTGGGACTCAAGGAGTCCAGAAACAATCCAGTGGCTTGTGACTAAAGCATGAATTGATTTTGATAGCCACCCTTACAGAAGTGAGCATTGTCTAGGGATATTACAGGTGAGAAGCAAGCAAACTGCCCTTGCTCCTTTGTAATGAGTACAGAGCCCACAGGTGTCTGAAGTACTCCAGAAATCACTTCACAAATGGTTTGTCATCATTCCTTCTCTGTTCTGGCCACCAAGCCAGTGGTGTTTGCCGCATATGCCTTCTGGGTAGATCATTCTCAACTCCATTTATACTGCATACAAACACTCTGAGGGACAGTAGAGTCTGTAGTTGAATGTAAGGGTTTGTTTGTACACCTTCCTCTTCATTTGCGGAGGTGATCATTATTTTTACTGGTTCTCTTCCCTTCTCCTTAGCAATATGCATTCTGCCATGTCTCAACGGAGGTCGCTGTGTGGCTCCCTATCAGTGTGACTGCCCCCCTGGATGGACTGGATCACGGTGTCATACAGGTAAAACTCCTTTTATTTGCATTCTTTACTTCTTGGGACCATGCTAGCAGTACCAAGCGCAATTCACTAAGGGCTATGTAGCAACTACCACACTTCTCAAAGGAAAACCCAGCCCTACAATAAAATTCCCAGTGCATTTGCTGTCCTCAGATGCAAACTATTTTCAGAGTAGTTCATTATGCATCTTAGCAATCCTCATAGAAATGTAGTCTCAGAAAAGACAAACAGCCTTCAGAAGAGGGCTGTCTGCAAAAGCCACAACCAGGGGGAGAGAATTTCCAAGGAGAATAAAGCTAGGCTGTCCACTCCAGCAGGAATTAGTTTCACTTTCAACTTCAGAGTATGCTGTTCAGCGTCAAACTCAGAAACAAGCTGCAGGTTCTTATGAGGTTTTTCACCATCTAGCTGCATGCTGTGGGGGATTCCCCTTTGGTGCATTGGTGCCTCAGTGCAAAGGTAGTGGAGATGACAGAGGAAAGCAAAGATGTGTTTAAGGATGGTTAAATTTAATGGGTGTGTGGATGGCTTAGGTATCATCTAAGTTCTCTGAACAAAGACAATGTGCATGCTAGGTCTGTTCCTTGTACCTGAGTTTCAGCAGCATGCAGCACACCAAGGTACCACAGGAATGATTCTGAGGTGCTAGACCTCTGTCCTGGTAAGTCAGTTCAAGTTACACGAAGCCAGTCTACAGTCAGGAGTAATACTTGAACCCAGGTTTGGGGTACTTGGTTTCTCTACAAGGCTGAACAAAAGGCAGCTTTTCAAAGCCTTGTCACAGTGCAAATAGCCAGTAAAACTTAAAGTGATTGGGTGACCACTGAAAAGTCTTTCAGTCATTATTGAATCTCAATCATTAATAAATGTTAACTTTTTTTTTTAAATTATTCTTACAGTGTGTTTACTGCATTTTTGTTGCTCAGGTGCAACTTAATTAGTTGAGTTTTAATAGGGCCTTAACATGAAAGCATGCATTTGCCTTCCTGCTGGTCTTTCAAGTGGCTGATTGGGCAAACTGCAGGAGGAATTTGCACTGTTTATGAGTATTCATTTTACCTATTCACCTGTTAAGAACAGTAAGTCTGGGGGATAAACTGCAAACCTAGCCACCCCTCAGCAAGCTGAAAATCCAGAGCGACATTCTTAACTACTGTTTTTTAAAGCAACATTTGCCTAGCGTATAATGCAGAATTTCACAAACTATGCAGCTGCAACAGCGTAGGTAGTTGAGGAAAACAGATGGCTTCTTTACTCGTGGGCCAGCAATTCAAAGCAGTTCAGGCTGAGTTGCTTTTCAAGTACTTCAAGTAAAAAATCTAGTGGTCAACTGCATCTGTGCCAAAATCCATGCAAAAAAATACATAAGCACTGTTTGTAAAGCTACTCAGTCAATTGAGGTTTTACTTCTTGGTCATGATATTCTGTTGGCAGCTGACAAAACAAAACAGGGCAAAGTGAAATGGGAAATACTTGGATTAACTGCTAGTCTCACAGGAATAATTATGTACATGAAGTGAGAGGTAAAGACATTTCATTCATATTTTTCATTCCAGAATCAGAAGCAATTTTCAACATGACAAACCTGGCACACTAAATTGCACACGGATAATCCATCCCTATAACTTCCTGCCATTGTTTGTTTGTGTTTTGGCCAAGAGGAATCAGAGTAGAGTATTTCTGTTGCCTTTACACATTCCTGTGACTACACATTTCCACTTCCAGTAATCAGTGTTTCCAGCGATTAATATTTTTTGCAAAAGTGTTACTCAAAGTTTGTCTTTACTGGTGTCTGTCCCCTTAATGTAGCTTCATCTGCTAAAAATATTTGATGTTTTGTAGCATCCTGGTATTATAAATGTTTGTACTTGAAGTGAGTCGATGAGCTTGAAGTTAGCTCAACAAGTGAATTTGAATCTGTTCTGTAAATTCCATGTTGCTTTAATCTCCTAATTTCAGAATTGCTAGGAAGAGTTACCTGTTATCCTTCAGTTTGGTCATCGCACAAAAGCTGGCGTAACTCTTTCTCAGCCAACCCTTCCCTGCTGGCTGAGGCTGGCAGTAGTTCTCCAGTTCAAATGCACCATAACACTGAGCCACACCTTTATGGATGCCTAGTCCTTTCAGGAACTTGCTGTCATTCCCTGCTTCCTTTCCTTGTGTCCACACTAGTGCTGTTGTGTGAAGTCTTGCCCGCTGTTGATGTGTAAATGGCTTTTTGACTTATAACTCTCTGACTCTTTCTGGACTTTTTACCACATCTTGTTTCTGCTTGTTCTGGCTGCTATTCAGCCATCACATTCCTTTCAAATAAACATCCACGTTTTCTTCCTAGAAATGAAGTCTATTCTTCATTGATCTTACAGCTCTTCTTGTCTAATTTCTCCCTCTGCTTCTGCTTGTATTCTTTTTCTGCCTCAACTCAAGGCAAAAATAAAGAACATAATTGTTAAGGCAATACAAAATAATACACCGACTCTTCCATGAAGCTCATGCACTGCAGCAAACAGTAGGGAGGATGGAATCACATTTAGCATATATGAGCTTCTAAGGTTGCCCTTTCCAGAGCAAACTGTCTTTTACAAGAAACTCAAAGCTGACATTTAATGTTGTAGTTTTGAGAGCAGTCCATTTGTAATGGAATAACACAGGCTGGACTTTCAGCATGCTGTTCCTTAACAGCTTGGAGTGGGTTTACTCATTAACACAGTCTGTGTGTGCATTTGTACCCAGCTGTTTGCCAGTCACCTTGCTTAAATGGTGGGAAGTGCATACGACCAAATCGATGTTACTGTCCCTCATCATGGACTGGACATGATTGCTCAAGGTAAGTGTTGCCGAGTGCTCTCCCGTGACTAACCTGAGTGACTTGCTGCTGAACAGTATCCCTGAAGAACTGTGATTAATTTTGCAGAAGAGCATCTCTAGATCCTGTAAATCAGTAGTCACCAGGCAACTCATAATTTATGGACAATCTAGAAAGACCTTAGAGAGTATTCTGTCAGATGGTTATCAAATGTATAGAAATCCCAGGAAGTGGTACATCTGTGCATGAGCAGATAGGCAAACCTGCAAGGTTTCTCCTTAGCACTAATGCTGTAAGTGGAGGTGTTTATTGTGGTACAGTACAGAACATTTTCTAGGTGTTCATTTTGAACAGTGTATACTTCAGCTGGGTCCAGCTTCAAGATGCAGGTAATGCAACAGAAGCTGTAAATAATAGTTCTTTTTACAGCTAGTGTTGAGTAATGTCATTATTTAGAGTGAAATATGGTGCCTCTTAGTCAGGTCACAGTTCAGATTGCCTGACGGTGTCATCACCATGCGAGGCAGCATTTAGAAGTCTTAATGTTTGTTTTTTAAAGCTAAGTTGGGCAGTTCTGCTTACGTGGAAGTCTGAGCAGGAGCCAGTTTATCTGTGGAAAGCTGCCTTGTTTCGTGCTGCTGCTGGGAGCCATTTACAGCCCTGAAGATGGAAAGCAGGCGGAATTGTAATAATGTTGTGGTCAGAAATCAGATATAATAATAAAACAGGCAGCAAGAGTTATCCTGCCCCCCATATGGAATACTAATGAGGGCCATGAAACACATACCAGCAAAAACACTTGTACCTCAACTCCTCAGCAGCCATGACGGCCTCTGAAGATGTCTGACTGCTACTGACAGACTTATTCTGAATGCATTGGTCATTCTCCTGGAGAGCTAAACAAATACCATCTGAATACCAGATTTTCCTTCTTTTCTCTGGAATATGGACAAATCCAATGCCACTGTCTTACTTTTTTATTCTTTTTTCTGGATGGATATAGATAGAGATTCCTGTCTGTCTTTCTGATACACTATTCATCTTAAAGCTCCAGAAAAGATGTCTGTTGCAAAACCATGTCGTCTAAAACGAACAGTTTTCATTTGTAATTATGTTTACCTAAGTGAAGCAGCCTATATGTACTGCTAAAAAATAGTGTCCTTATATAAAAATTGTGGTGTTAATCTGAAAGTTAAACATGAAGTCTGGTAATGTTTTCGTTTAGGATATAAAGCAGAGAAGCCCAAGTCCACTGTTTTTGTCAGCCAAAAAAATCTGGAATTTATCTCTGAGGCAAAGCAAATTTTCTGGCTTTTAGCAAACTGGACTCTTGCTGGATTTTGTGTTTGTTTGTTTGTTTTTAACTTATCCACAGCTCTGTGCATCACTGCTAACTGTGAGAGAAGGTGGGCCATTGGTCCTGTGGGCTAGTGGTCCAGCAGCACTTCCCATCAAGGGCTGTTTGAGAGGAATTTTCCCTACACAGAGCAGAAGGGGCTGAGGGGAGATGACAGAAGCAGGCAGCGAGATCTCTTTTGTATTTTGTTAATCATTGACCTCACCCTGGTGGCTCTTTACAGTGCATAATACACTGCTGAGGATTCAGAAACAATACAGGCAAGACAGGTGTAAATGTCATGATAGCAAAGATTTGCTGTTGCAGGTTAGGTAGGCATGATTTATAAGGGGTAGTTGGAAGGGCTAAAAGCTTTTATCAGCATCCAGGTCTAGATTAGCTCCAAAGTCTGTGATGAGTCACATTTTGCATTAGACATCAGCTCACTCGCTCTTTTCTTGTTCCTCTCAGTGTGCCGTATTGAGCTTGGTGCTTTAACCCCAGTACAGTCTCGGTCTCCTTCTCCATGTTCCTCACTGTTGATCTTGCTCTGCATTTTCACCCCTGCACTGATTTTATTCTGTTTCTTATGTGTGGTGGTGTTGTTTGTTGTTTTGTTGTTGTGTTTTTTTTTTTGACACAGAAAACGGAAGGCTGGATTCTACCACTTTTAACAGCAGAGCAACAGTTTTACAGTCAGAAACCTTCCTTCAGCCTAGACACCGGGGCTTGGAATCTAATGCATTGTAAATCACATCCATTGCTTCCTTTCCCCCCAGCTCCTTTGTTTTGTATTTTATTTTGTGATATATTTTTTCTATACCTTTCAGTTTTTAAAGAAAACCTCTGTATTTTCCATTTACAAAAGTATTATCAAATATATGCTGCTATACACACACCATACACATACAAAGGTGAAGATCCCTACTGTTCACTGAGAAAGTGGCTGTGTACGGTGAAGTCCCTCCCATTTCTTACACCCAGTAAGCTAATTAAAACATGCTATACTGTCAACCATGATTAAACAGAATGTTGCAATTCTGCTTATCATCTGCCAAAGCGTATTGAAATCCAGCAATTTAATAGTAAAGAATAATTATGTAGAGCTAATTGAGCCACCGAACTTTGCATCGGGCTTGTGTCTGAGCTCGTGGTATAAATTAGTACACCTGATAAAGTCCAAATTGTAGCCAGAATTCCTGGTGGACGTAAGTAGATTCTGTCATGTTCATTATGCGGCACTAACATCACTGGAAAGTGACTTAAATGGAAGGCAGTGGCAAGTATTTTAGCCATCAGTAAAATACTCAATTGCATGAAAGAGTTGAGAGAATGTCTAGGGAACAACAGCCTCTGCGGATTTTTGGCACACAGGCATTCCAGGTGTCACGCTCAGTCTGGATAACCCAGAATGCAGCAGCGGGCAGCACAGACCACTGAAAACTTCCCCCTGGTAACGGAACTCACCACTACTTGCCTGCAACCAGTAGACCGTTCCTGTGTGATGATCAAATACACATCCAACATCCACCTGCCAGGCAAATGCTTTTGATGCACAGGGTTTGGGTCCCAATGTTTGGCCCTGCAGTAGGGAGAGAAGGCACCGGTTGTGTGTACGGGTGAAGCTTTGCTGTTTGCTTACAGAAGAGTGGTATTTATGTTACACAGAACCCTCAGAGAACTGGAAAAGGCCTCTCTTGTGCACATGCACAGGCAAAAATACCTACCTGAGTAAGAAATACTGAGAGTGCACATGCTGTCAGATTTCTCTTTTGCACATTGTTGATCCCTCTGCATCCAAGAATCACACATGCTTGAGTGCCATCATTCAGTTGTGCTCTAATGAACTGAGATGCCAAGTTTTACTGATGGGTAAGTGGTGTGGCAGAATTACAAGGTGGAAATCCCATGTGTGTGTTGAGGTCAAATGTTTGCTAATTATCATCAGATAGAAACGAAGTCTTGTCCATGAAAGGAGACTTTAAAGTGAGAAGCATTGATCAGGAGCTCCATTTTTCCCAGTAGCAGCAAAAAAGCATGACTGTCAGCCCACACTAGGAAAGAAGGAAAAAGTTCTACACTCTGCAGCATTACTGTGTAGTTACCCTCTGGGTTATGAGGGTGCACATGCTGCCCCCACCTCCCCCCTTCCGTCTTTATAAATATACATTCCCTTTATGAATGCATGACAGGACACAAAAAGGAGCTAATGGAGGGACTAGGGCGCTAGTGAAGACTGACACGTTGCTAATGGCTGTTAACCCAAGACCAGAAATGGGGAAGAAACAAGTGAAGCTGTGAACCAGGAAGAGCTGGAAGAAAAACAAGTAGGTGAAGAATATTTGTCAAGGGACAAGCTGAATTCGAATGCAGATTCCTTCTCACTGGGAGCTGCAGCCAGCTGAAAAATTGTTCTTTCGACTCCCTTAAATATATTTTTCTGATGGATTCTGCTGACACGTACCAACAGCCATCAGTGTTTACAGCGTTGGTTCAAGTTAGCGTTCAGTAAATAATATCACATTTCAACCCACGGTCACCACCATGTGTAGGCACTTTGTTCCCTGACCCCTGCTGCTGTGCACAGTTGAGTGCACAGATGCTGTAGTGAGCAGCTTGGGATTTCTGAAGGGAAAGAGTGCATCGGTGGGAGAAGTAGATTTTTATTTATATGTCATTCTCATGTTTTAAAAAGTAGTCCCATTTTCAGTGTGCTTCTCTGGTACGTGCCCTCACCGCCCTGGCAATCTCCAGAACAGAGCAGCAGTGTTTTGGAAGGTGCACAGGGCTGGCAGGACTCTGCCGAGCCTTGGGGGCCAGGGCTGACTTTTAGCACCGCAGCTTCACACTAGTGACTAGTACATGGAGTTTGGGGATATACTCAGTCAATATGTTTCATAAGCTGATGTGGTAGGAAGAGTAGCTGAAACTATAGGCTGTTATATTAGTGCTGTGTATGATGCTTTGATACTTGCTGGAATATTTTCCCTTCCCCATTCTGTGCAGTATTGTCATTTATGTCACTGCTTGTCGTGTGTTTTAAAGGACTTCTGTGTGATGCACTTTACACTGTAAATAAAGTTGCACCCTGTTTAGTACCTATATAGATGCAACATTGCATTTATTTGTTTGTTTGTTTGTTTATTGGTAACACTGAGCAACAGAAGTGCCTGCCTACCCCTTTGGGTCTGCTGGTGGAGCATGCATGTTAGGGAGATGGGGCTCCGCTCAGGGGAAAGGATGAAATAATTGGCAGTAATCTCAGAAGAATGTGCTGGGTTATTCCAGATCCTCAGATAAAAACGCTGTTAGCACTTCATTTTTCAGATTCCTTCCGCCATTAGAATGCATCTTGAAACCGGTAATGGCAAAATTTATCCTTGGCATAAACAGATGCATTGAAACCTACCACACACACTGCTTACTAGAAATGAGACTCGTTTTATTCTGTCCTAGGACTAGAATTTTTAAAGCTATGAAGCTTTCCGTACTCAGAGACAGTGGGGTTAAAAATGTAGCATGACAAAGAAAACTCTGACTCAAATACCGCCCTTCCAAGAAGGAGCATATATAACAAAGCAGTCAAAAAATGGAGGGTGTGGGCTTTTTCAGGGAATGTTAGTAAGCCTTTCTGTATTTCAACATACTGGCTTAAGTGGAGATTTTAGAGTGCTAAAGCCATGTTTGAAAGCCTTCCCCTAAGCAGCAGCCCAGAAGATGGCACAAGGTTGCAGAGTGCTGCTAGAGAAGCCCTGAAATTTGATGTGTGTCTGATAGAAAAGAGGCAAATTTGCATGCAACAGTACACATCCATACACCGTTCATGATAGTGAGAACAGGCTGTCACTGCACGTGGTCTCCATCCTGAGCATACAGAGGGCAGCCTTGCTGGAAAGGAAGAGTAGTGGGAGCGGGTCTCCCTCTCTACCATGAGACTGAAGCTGCATTGCTGAAAGGAGTGTGCTGATGGTGGATCCTTCCTGATCCCAGGAGCAGAGTGGGAAAGGCGCCATCACTGCCTCTGGTCCCACAGACCAGAATGCCAGCAGATGTTGCTGTGAGGAGCTGTGCTGTCACCTGAAGGCTGGTTCAAGCAGTGGTCTCTCTGCAGCTTGGTACAGGAACAGCTTGTGCACCTCGGGCTCATCTGATGGCAGTTCATATCCTTGCTGCAGAGAGAACCCTGCTGCTATTACCACACTGCAGATACTTTTCTTGGAGAGCAGACCCTGGCCGTGAGTTCCCAGCAGCAAGAGCAAGGTGCTGCAGTACCCAGAGGCATGTGGAAGATGCAGCACTGCTATTGATCTCTTTCCTGCAGTTACCTCCACTCATGCATGGAAAGCAGAGCTCTTCACATGTCTATCCTGTTTACCACAAGCTCCTCTCCCAGGACTGCGTTTCTCTTACCCTTGCTGACATGCTGATAGGGCCTGCAGTCATCGTGGTGCTTAGAGCCCTCAGTGCAAGCCAGGCCTGCAGGTGAGCAGCATGGCTGCCTCATCCTGATCAGCCTGGGCACAAAGTCTGCTGCAAGGCCATAGAGCTCCTGCCTGCCATGGCAGTTGCACCACCGCACCTGAGCCAGATCAGCTCTTCCAGAGCTGAAGCACCACGGATAAAAGCATGTGAGAGTTAAGCTTGTGTTTTTGGTGGGTGGGTTAAAGTGCAGGAGAGAACACAACGTTGTCACAAACCTCACAGCCTGGTAGGGACACAAACTTAAAAGGACACAACAGAAAAACCAATCACAGAACCACAGAAGGGTTGGTTTGGAAGGGACCTCAGAGCCCATTGAGCCCCTGCCATGGGAGCACTGCCACCCAGCAGGTCAGTTTAGAATGGGGCCCATCCAGCGTGGCCTGGACTGCCTGCCGGGATGGGCACCCACAGCTTCTCTGGGCAGCTGTGCCAGGACCTCACCACCCTGCAAGTGAGGAATCTCTTCCTAACATCTCAGCTAAGTTTCCCCTTGTTAGTTCAAAGCCACTCCCCCTTGTCCTGTTATTATCAGACTGAGGACAAAATTGGTTTCCCTCCTGCTTGTAAGTTCCCCTCAAATACTGGAAAGCCACAACGCAGTCTCCCCAGAGCCTTCTCTTCTCCAAGCTAAACAAGTCCAGCTCCCTAAACATTTCTTCACTGAAGAGGTGCTCCAGCGCTCTGATCATCACCTGGAAAACCAGGGGTGGCCAAATGGGTACAGCAAGAATGGAAACCTCAATGCAGTTACTGTGCCGCAAGAACTTCCATGTAGAAAGCTGTTGTGAAGCCATTAAGGGTGCTTAAGTGCAGCTAAAAAGAATTAAAGCATTTTTCCAGACTTCAGCTTTCACCTTGGGATTGCAGTAAACATAAAGAGCTGCAGATAAGAGATGTCTACATAGAGCCTGGCTTGCCATAAAGATGCAGGGGTTGTGTAAAGCCAGCTGCCTGGTCAGGTATTGCAAGGCTTGGTGTCTGGTCTGATTTTATTAAATAGCTTGGTTAATGGTCTGGGATGAGGGATAAACAGCTCATTAATTAATCCCGCTGCTAATGAGCAGGGAGGTGCTGCGAGTACCTGTGGGAACAAATTACATAAAGAGAGTAATCACGTTAAGGGGAAATGACATGAAATTAAAGATAGGAAGGTTGCTTCCCAAGCAAAAATCCTGCAATGACAGTGCCCCCAGGCCGGGAGGAAGAGAGCACGCCATGCGCTGGCCACTGCCACCCATACTTGAACTTTCAAAAAAGCAAATTGAGGGCCAGGGTCCTGAGCCGGCAGGGCTGGGAAGGAGGATAAGCACAGCCACTGGAGCAGGCCAGGCCTTTCTGTGATTCTATGATTCTCCCAACTCTGTTTTCAAGAAGCTGCTGCTTCTTTCTTCTGGGCTCCTGTAGGGTGTTATGAGAAGATGTGAAAGTAATGTAGGGAAGGAATGCAAACAATCTGCCTGGGGACACCTGGCTCAGGCCCCACTGACACTGAAACTTTGAGAAGACTCAAACACACAGAGGATGGCAAGTGGGAGCTGTGCCCCTCCACCTGCATTTCCAGGGCAATAACTTCACCTTAGCATAATGAAGATGAAAGCAGAAGGGCCAGGAAGTCCTGGAGGAGTCTTACGATCTCCCCTAAAGCTGCATCCATGCTCCACAGTGCTGGTGTCGCAGCACCTTGCATCAGCCCATTTTTAGGAGTGGAATGTTGTTTCTGCATTAGATATTGAAAAGGGGGAATTGATCTGAAGAAGTAGCGCACAACGTATTTGTATTTTGTAACTTATCCTTAGAAATAGCTGACATGAAAAAGTAGAAATACCATATATATATATTAGTAGCATATTTTAGAAATATAGCTGCTGAATTATGTGATTAATTCTTGCTTGCAAAACTGCAATAGTTTTTAAATGTTCCAAATAGTACAGGTATAGTATTATGGATTAGAAAGCATATTGTAGGGCTGTTCCGTTTGGATAAGAGACCCTCTGCAAAAGAAAAACAGACTTAAAGAACGACAAAGAAGACAGGGCCTCTACACAAGGCTGGATTGCCTCGCTCTGTGGGTAGGTTGGGATGCAACAGGCAGGCATCAAGGTACTCCTCTCTATTCTTCTTCCAAGCTTATCTCTATGCAAGGACGAGCAGATGTCCAGAAATAATGACCAAGTGTTGAATGAGCAAATGTAAGAAGTTGACTTAAGTAGCGATACATGCTTAGCTAGCAAAAATATGTTTATCCAGGATCCGTATGTTTTAGTTGAGCATCGGGTGGATTGTGAACCTAAGGTACTCAGCCAATGAGGAACCAGGGGAGAAAGAGATCAGCGTTGGGTAAAAGGGCATAAAAGATGTAACACTTTTCTGTGTGCTCTCCTGCTTGCAGGAGGCCTGCCATTGCAATTGCGAATAAAATCTGCTTTATCAGAGATACCGTCCTGATAAATCATCTGGATATTTCCAACACATTGCTGGCAGTTTTGGACAGGCACAGGACATGGTGTCCTGTGCCCAGGACAGAGGGCACAAACACCCTGTACAGTCCCCATAGAAGAGAGGACAAAACGGAGACAGTGAGACTGGGCTGGTTACAATGCCCAGAAAGAGGCCCCTGGCCATTTTTCTGGGTGAGACACTGCTCTGGGGGCCCTTCCCAAAGGGCTTTGGCTCCAGCCCCGGTGAGGTGGTGTTGCATTCTGCTGCTGGTTCTTCCCTAGGACAGACCACTCTCCACGCTCTCACTGCCCTTCCTCCTAGTTATGCTCTGGGGGAAAGGAGCAATTCTGCACAGTGAGAAAAGCAATGTACGCTGCTGCAGTTTGTCCAGCAGAGCCACAGGACAGTCCAGCTTCCCTGTGCTGTGCTGCAAAGGAAACTCATCAGAAGCCACCTCACACTTTGTGCCAGGAATGGGAGGGCAAGATATATTCTTCTTGTTCACTCATTTACTTGCAGCTGCCGGAAGGGGCTGGATTTGTTTCTGTTTGCTTTAATCTTATTTGCATGGAAACACAGGGAGGAGCGGGGAGGCAAGTAGGCTGTGCAGTGCCTGGCAGGGCTCCTCAGGAGCTCTGAGCTGAAAAATAATAAATAAATGCTTTTGAAACACCAAGAAAATCCACCTCCTGTGCCACCTGGGCCTCTGGTTCCAGCAAGCTGCTGCTGCTGCTGGGAAAGCATCCTTGCTGCTGATGAGATTTTTGGAAAACATTGCCATGCATGCTTCACAATTAAAGCAGCATTCACAGAGCTGTGTGCTTGAACTGAGATCCACAAGGAAGACCCCTTGGTGCTCAGCAACCCTCTGCAGAGCGCTCTGGTTATTTAGGAGGCACTTTCCAAGCCTACAGTGGGTGCAAATCAGCCTCTGCTTTCTGAGATACTGACCAGAAGTCAGAAAAACTGCAGAGGCTTATTTAAACCTGGCAACAAGGATTTTATCTGAGCAAAAAGCTCTGCTCAGAAGCATGCACAGAAGGAGCACGCACACTTCTCCAAAACCTCTTCAGCTATAATAACAAACCCAGAGATTCACAGAACTTGTTTTTCCCCGCACAAAGGCACTGCTTCGTTGTATTGTGCTCGTACAGCAGGGCAAGATGACCCAGGCTTACAAAGGAATTTGGCACTTAGGGATGATGCTGTGTTACTGCACTGGCTGGAAACATTCATATAGCTGCACAAAAACACAGCACTTGTGTGGCTGTGGGTGACGTGCCTTTTCTGAACCATCAAGTGCCTTCAGAGTTAGAGGGAGGTAAGGTTTGTGCAGAAGACAAAGGGGAAAGTTCTCAGCACAGCAAAGCATTTGGTGCATGCCCTGGTATACAAGGATGGCTGCTTGGGCCACGGGAGGTTATGGTGGCTTGGTTTGGTCATGGGAGGTTGTGGTGGCTTGTAAGCAACCAGAACCAGGATGTGGGGAAGAAACTTCAGCTCCCGTCAGGCCTGCACACTGTGCTGGGGGATTCAAGCTCCACTTGTGCCTCACCACAGTGTGCTCCCTGCCCCTGACTCACATGCTGGGTGTGTAGCATCAAAACCTCTGAATAATGTATTATTGACCCAGCAGGGGAAGAAGGAAATAGCAAAGAGGCTGTGATGAAGGCAGCTATGAAGGAAGAAGAACCATCTTGCTGTGGATGAGGACCACATTCTGATGCTAAACAATAGCAGGCTGTAATTCTGAGAAAACTGGCCACTGAGGCATGGAGTCAGCCCTTTGTGGAGCTTCCTGAATGTGAGCAAAAGTCCCCAAGAGATTTGCTAAGCAGGAAGAAAACAGCACTGTTTTGCTGAGTCAGGATGATGCGAAGGTGCTGAAAAGGAACAAACACTCCCACTTCTGAGTCACCCGATAAGATCGCATACCTTGACTATCTCTTCACTCCACCGATAGCAGATGGCTTCAGTGAGCAAAATCCTCTGCAGCTGTGCTGATCCCTCCTCACAATGCACTGCATTTGCACTTCCACCACTTTGCTGCATGCGCTGCTCAGAACTGGGTGTGGGATAAAGACCTGCATGCCTTGTGGCCAGGCTGTAGCCCTTCTTTTGGGACGGGGTACTGTGCTGGGGTGGCATTGTGCCATGCCTGATATCATTTCAACAAGGATAGTAGGAGGCACAGTGGGTAGCCGTGGTGAGCACTGGGGCTGCATCAGTGCTGATATGGGTTTCTGTGCTCTGTGTAGTGTGAAGTGAATGTGGCAGGACTTGGAATATCCCAGCCCACCACACAGGCATTTCCCAGGCAGAAGTTAAGAACTGGTACATCACAGAATGGCAGAGGCTGGCAGGGACCTCTGGGTCCTTCTGCTTCAACCTTTGCCCCAGCAGGGACGCCCAGCACAGCCTGGTGTGATCTCCAAGGAGAGAGACTGAAAAAACTGCCTTTAGGCTTAGTGTCTCTAATGGGTGTTTTTCCTTTGGAACACAACAACAAGCTCTCAGCAGAGCTCTTACATCAATGCCCAGAGTGGAAATGCTTTCCAAGAACCACGTCCCTCTGATAGGCCTGGCTGCACTGTGTTCTTGCCCTTACAGAGCAAAGGATGTAAAAAGAGGTTTTAGATTTGAGGAGAGAGAGCTAGAGAGAGAACATGAACACTTTCAATAAAATACTCAGTGCTGGTTTTACTCTTCACCAAAGTACAGCAGGAGATGAAGCACAGGGAGCATTTTCCCCTCACCGCCCACCACCCTGCACTGGAGGACCACAGTCAGTCCCTATCCCCAGGAAGGGCTCAGGAGAGGTGTGTGAAGCCCCATGGGCAAGTTTTGCCCCAAGCCCCGGGAGAAGCCCCCGGGATGAGCAGTGAGTTCCAAGGCAAGTGTGTTCCTGCCCTGGGGCAGAGCATCCATCTGCAGGCACCCACCACACTCAGCATATTTCCTGGAGCCTGCAGGGCTACAGAAGGGGCACAGTGCTCAGGCAGAGAGACAACAAATGTTAGCTGATTGCTTCTGGCTGTAGCAGATCCATTTATTCCATTTACTCTATGGGGACTGGGCAGCGTGATGGTCTACAACTCCAGTGTCAGTTTGACAATAGTTAAGTGATGGAAAATGGGTTGAGTCATCTTCTGTTTATAACACTGGACAACACTGTTTCTCAAGCATAAAGAACAAATAACTCAGTCCTCTCCCCTGACTGCAGGAATGTGAAAAATACCACAAGCTCTCCCAGCAGTCCCGGAGACTACAGAAGGCCACCAGTGTGGCCTGACCTGCAAGCAAACTCATTTCTGCATATTATACTTGGAGCATAAAGTGCACTTCAGAGGGGTGAAAAATGAGGAATTTCAATGGGCATCTTATCTTCCCTTTTATAGAATCATGGAATTACTCAGGTTGGAAAAGACCTTAAAGATCATCGAGTCCAACCACAGAAGGTTGAACCTTCTGACTTGGAGGACTTTCCTGAAGTCTGTCCTCCAGCAATGGAATCTAATGCAGCAGAAGTTAAACTGTTCCTGGGTTTGATTCTGACAAGAAGAAAACCTCCGATACATAGAATCAGAGAATCAGAGAATGGCCTGGGTTGAAAAGGACCACTACCATCACCTAGTTTCAACACCCCTGCTATGTGCAGGGTCACCAAACACCAGACCAGGCTGCCCAGAGCCACATCCAGCCTGGCCTTGAATGCCTGCAGGGATTCATTCATTCACTGGGATGAGTATTCAGCTCCAAACATCCTGAATTATCCACACATTCAGGCTCATTGGAAATATGTTCTGGGCATTTGATGCAGTTCTTATTTCACATCCCTGGAAGTTACACCAAAGTTAGGTCCCAATGGGTAGAGATCTTTTCTGATACAGCTAACAGAAAGTTAATGAGTGTGGATTTTCAGTGTGAACTCATAATATTTTTGGCAGTCCTCCCCTTTTGTTTAGTGGTAACATGCAGCTTGCAGCAACTAAACAGACAACACTAACGTAGCAACTACACAACCCCCAGGCTTCCCTTGGTTCTCCCAGCAGCCTGGTCCTTCTGCCTCTACAGGAAGAAGCCCAGTGGCCAACCAGCATGGATAGAGACCAGAAATCCTGCTGAAACCATCAGCTTCATGCTGAGTTCATACTGTGGATGACATCTCTGGCCTGGTGGCAGCGCTGGGCCCTCTTGCCTTCAGCTGGCAGCATCCCATGTCAGATCAGAGCACCTGAGGCCTGTTAATAAATGTCACATTTCTCAGAAGGTTCTCATAACTCATTCAGGTGTTGCCAGGGAGATAATTATGCGGCAATAAACTAGGACTGTTTGGCTCCTGTTAATTAGGCACAAAGGTGGTAAACATTAACTCTGCAGGCAGAACATGTGATGCACATAGATGGTTAGGTCTCAGACGAATGCTATGTGTGTGTGTGTGTGTGTGTGTGTGTGTGTGTCTGTGTGTCTGTGTGTCTGCTGTCTGCAGGAAAGGAAGGGATGGCCCATTTTTTTGTTTCCCTGCCTCTCTGCCAGACATGTGATACTACCACAGCTTAGAATCATGGAGTATCCTGAGTTGGAAGGGACCCACAAGGACCATCGAGTCCAATGTGGCCCCACATGGGACCACCTTCATGTCAGACTTCATGTCAGCTCAGGATGAAGGTCTGAGCCACATGGCAGGGAAAGATGAGGTATGGTTTCTTCTCATGCCTGAGATGGCTGATGGGCAAGGCAGGCTGGAGGGGAGCCTCTCCATGATGGGGCTTTGGCTGTGTGGCTCCCCGGCCTTCCTGCCACTGCATGAATAACAGCCACCTCTGAGCACGTGGAGTAAGCATATGAGTAGGTGCATGCCTTATGAGGCAGTTAGTGATGTCTCTTCCTGTGTGCTTCAGGGCACCCCAGCAGAAGACAAGTGCTCAACCTGTTTTTATCCAGCTAGTGATTTTGACTGCCCTGGTTTCCAAGTGCATCTTTACAGATACCTTTACGGAGACAATGGTACTCCAGAATGTGGTGGCTCTCCTCCCACCCTTCTCTTCACTCTAAGATTGGTTATGTGAGACTTTCACAGTTGAACACTGCGTAATTTGGACATGTAAAAATGTAATTGCTTTGAAAACTGTCAGCTGGAGTGCTTCTGCAGTGTAAACACCAACTCTACAGCATCACCCATTCAGAAATGCAAATGCATGTATAATTTTGGAAACCAGAGCTTGTACACATCTCTCTTCAATGAGGATTGCTATTCTGCTTCTGAGCCTGTGTGAAATCAGACTATCATTTTTTTAAGCTCAGCTCCATACCCACACACAACCACCTCATGACCTGAGCCAGCTTCTGCCACAGGAGATGCAGCACACACTCGTTTCTGGGTACAGAAGGGAGACAATGATGTTTCATGCACTGTAGACCTAGCCATGAACCTGCAATGTGGGGCTCCTACCTCCATGCAGCCTAGGGACAGCCATGGGTGAAAGGGCAGGAGGTAGTGCTGAAGTACTCAAAGTGCTGAAGGCTCAAAGCCAGCTTGGTCTTCTCTTTCCATCGGTCCTGTTCTATGCTGCTACCAGCTCCTTACTGCTCCTGCTAAAAACTCAGTTCATTGTATGATCCCTGCTGGATGTCTTGGTTTCAGCTGGGATGGATGGAGGACATTAAGCAGCTGTCTACCTTGCCTGGTCTCTCAGAGGACCCTTCCATGGTGGGATTGCTAAGAGCAGAAGAACAGCAGGTGCCAATTGCTACTACAGTGGTGTGCTGGTGGCAATACTGCACCAACCGGGAGTCCCTAATTCCCATTCATCAGCTGATTTGCCAACTGGAGAACCAAGGAGTAATCAACAAGACTCACTCACCCTTTAATAGTCCCACATGGCCACTGTGAAAGTTCAACAGATAGTGGAGGTTGACAGAGGACTATCGTGGCCTGAATGAAGTCACACTACCACTACACACCGCTGCGCCAGACATGCTAGAACTCCAGTATCAACTGGAGTCAAAGGCAGCCAAGTGGAATGCCACAGCTTACATCACTAATGCATTTTTCTCAATTCCCCTGGCAGCAGAGTGCAGGCCACAGTTCACTTTTTCTTGGAGGGGCATCCAGAACACCTGGAATCAACTGTCTCAGAGGGGAACACAACCCTGCTGTTTGTCATGGGCTGACCCAGACTGCACTGGAACAGGGGGAAGCTCCTGAACACTTGCAATGCATTGATAACTTTATCATATGGGGCAACACAGCAGAAGTTTTTGAGAAAGGGCAGAAAATAATTCAAATCTTTCTAAAAGCCTGTTTCCCCATGATGCAAAGTAACGTCAAGCGACCTGCACAGGAAATCCAGTTCTTAGGAATGAAATAGCAAGATGGACATTGTTGTATCGCTATGGACATGATCAATAAAATAACTGCTATATTTCCACCCACTAGCAAAAAGGAAACACAGGCTTTCTTAGGTATTGTGGGTTTCTGGAGAATACACATTATACATAATACACACATAATACACACCTTCTCTATCAAGTGACCCAAAAGAACAATTTCACATGAGGCTCTGAGCAACAACAGCCTTTGAACAAATAAAACAGGAGATTGCTCATGCAGTAGCCCTTGGGCCACTCTGGACAGAACAAGATGTAAAAAACACGTTCTACACTGCAGCCAGGAAGATCAGCCCCACATGGAGCCTCCAGCAGAAATCAACAGGGGAGACTTGAGGTCAGTCCCAAGGGTTTTGGAGTCAAGGATACAGAGGATCCAAGGCCTGCTGCACTCCAGCTGAAAAAGATACTGGCAGCATGTGAAAAGGTCCAAGCTGTTTTGGAAGTGGTTGGTGTTGAAGCACAGCTCCTTTTGGTAGCACCCTGACTGCCTGTGCTTGGCTCAGTGTCCCAAGGAAGAGCCCCCTCCACACATCATGCGGTTGATGCTACATGGAGCAACTGGGTGGCACTGATCACCCAGTAGGTTCAAATAGGGAACCCCAGTCATCCAGGAGTCTCAGAAGTGATTGTGGACTGGCTCAAAGACAAAGATTTTGGAGTATCACTGGAAGAGGTGGTGACAGAAGCTGAAGAGGCTCCACTATATAATAAACTACCAGAAAATGAGAAGAAATATGCCCTGTTCACTGATGAGTCCTGTCACATTGTGGGAAAGCACTGAAGCTGGAAGGCTGCTGCATGGAGTCCCACATGATGAGATGCAGAAGCTACTGAAGGAAAAGGTGAATTAAGCCAATATTCAGAAGTGAAGGCCATCCAGCTGGCTTCAGACATTGCTGAACAAGAAATGTGACCAATGCTTTACATCTACACTGACTGCTGGATGGTTGCCCTATGGGGTGGTCACAGCAATGTAAGCAGAACAACTGGCAGCACAGCAGCAAACCCGTCAGGGCCTTTGCATTACGGAAAAACACTGCTGCTCTGGGCAAAGAACATGGTTGTAAAGGTACTTCACATAGAGGCTCACATACCCAAGAATCATACTGCTGAAGAACATCAAAACAACAGCAGGCATATTGGGTTGCAAGGATTGAAGCAGCTCAGGTGGACCTGGGACTGGCAACATAAGGGTGAACTAGTTCTAGCTTGGTGGACCCATGATACCTCAGGCCATCAAGGAAGAGCTGCAACATATAGATGGATTTAGGATTGTGGAGTAGACTTAACTATGGATGCTATTGCACAAGTTACTCATGAATGTGAAACATGCACTGCAATTAAGCAAGCCAAGTGGATAAAGCCTCTTTGGTACAGAAGATGATGCCTGAAACCTGGCAGGTGGATTATACCACACTCCCACACTTCGCCGTGGCAAATACCATATGCTTACAATGGTGGAAGCAATCACCAGATGGCTGGAAACATGTCCTGTGCCCCATGCCACTGTCAGAAGTACTATCCTGGGCCTTGAAAAGCAAACCTTGTGGCAACATGACATCCCAGAAAGAACTGAGTCAGAAAACAGGGCTTATTTCCAAAACAGTCTCACAGCAACCTGGGCCAAAGAGCATGGCACTGAGTGGTATATCACATCCCCTACTGTGCACAGCTTCTGAAAAAACTGAGTGATACAGCAGACTGTTAAAGACTACACTGAGAGCAATGGGTGCTGGCACATTCAAGCACTGGGACACAGATTTAGCAAAAGCCATCTGGTTAGTCAACACTCAAGGATCTGCCCATTGAGCTGGTCCTGCCCAGTCAAACCTCCAGCATACCATAGAAGGGGATAAAGTCCGAGTGGTGCACTCAAAAAAAAAACCCAACATGCTGGGCAAGACAGTGTGGGTCATTCCTGCCTTGGGCAAAGGCACACCTATTCATGGAATTGCTTTTGCTCAGTGACCTGGGCACACGTGGTGGGTAATGCAAAAAGATGGGGATGTCTGTTACGTACCTTGAGGTGATTTGGTGCTGGGTGAGAACAGCCAATAATTTAAATAGCATTAAATTGCTACATAATACTGTATGTCATCACTGTTATGGTTCTTATATACCTTGTTGACAGTATTACAGTAAGAATTACCCGGGTTAAAGAGGAACAAACTCTGATGGAACCCAAACTAGCATCTGTATGTAGTAACCCAATACTGTGAGTCATCCCTCCTGTGCTGAAGGACTGTTACGACAGATGGAGCTCAAAGTAATGAACTAAATGAATACCATGAACAACTCAAATGGATGGCCGACAGGCTATGGAAAAAAAAACCTGTCTGTGTATATATATTTAAAAAAAAAAAAAAAAAGATAGGGGATGGTAATTAGGATGTGTAGACATTGTGGTACCTGAGCAATATGTAAATGGTATGGAATACAGGGTGGACATGGTCTCAGTTTCAGCAGGGACAGAATTGTCTGGAATGATGCTATATTATGGTTCTAGGAAAAAACAGTCCTGATAACACACGGATGTTTCTAGTTGCTGCTAAGCAGTGCTGTACAGAGCCAAGGCCATTCGCAGCCAACGGCCCAAGGAGGTGGGAAGGAACAGAATTAGAATAGCTGACTTACACTGGCCAAAGGGGTATTCCATACCATATGGCATCATGTGGAAGGAGTTTTGAAGGGGCAGGAGTTCTTTCTTTTCTCTCCTGCTGCTCAGAGTCTAGCTAGGCATTGGTCCTGACCAATGGTGAGCAATTGCTTCTGCATCACTTGTGTTGTGCGTGTGTGTGTGTGTGTGTGTGTAGTCATACTTATTATTTTTCTCCTTTTCTTTGTCTTAGTAAATAGTTTTATCTCAACTGATGAAGTTTTAGTTCATTGTTGTTTTTTTGTTATTGTTGTTCTCTCCCCTATCCCTTTGGGAAGTGGGGGAGTGAGGGAACAACTGTCTGGTGCTCAGCCACCTGATGGTTAAACCACAACATGGGGGCACCATACGGAGGTCCTGCAAGAGATGCCACACTTGCCTCTCTTCATCTACAAAGATTACCCAAAGCTGAGTATTCACTCTGTGTTCCTAAGGCTGCTGTTCCCTGTGGAGAGCACTGTGCCACCCCCCTCTGAGCTTAGGGACCCTGGGGTTGAATTCATCCTTGTGGCACAGCACTGGAAGGAAAGGGGATATGGGAACATCACACCCTGCTGATACAGCCCTGGACAGGTCTCTGGCTTCTGCATGCAAACCACACTGGACGGTATTAAACCACCTGTGCCAGGTCAAAGTCCCTGGCTTGCCCTGTACATTGTGCAGAAGAAATGCCAGGAGGACAGACATCTCTTACCCTGCAGGAGGTGGATACACACACACAAAGGCAAAAGCCACAGGAGAGGTCACAAATGAGGAGAAAAGCAAGGCAGAGAAAAGGCTGACAAGAAAGACAAAGCAAAACAGCAATGTGAAAAGAGATGGATGTCAAGTACTCAGAAGCAAAGTTTATACTTGTGCACCAGTTTGTAATTTGGGTGGGAAACAGAAATGAAGAGCTAGACCCCCATTACCACCCATTGCTCCTCACATGAGGCTCCCTGCAAAAGGCACTGGAGAAAAAATCATCCGCCGTGCAGATCAGATATGATGTTAGGACAGTGAATGGTGGGAGCCAGAGAAGCAGATAATGGAACTGCACGAGCTGGTCACTGCCACGTATGGATTTTTCTATTCTATTACCAAGCTTTCAAAAGCAGTCAAGCATTACTTGAAATCCTTGAAACTTACAATCCTTGAAACTTGCCTGCATCACTTTGCAAAGCATCTGGGCTGAGCATGGATCCTGCACGCTGCTTTTGGCAGAGAACACCAAGGGGAATGGGCTGCTGCAGAACCCTGTGAACATCACTCATGGGATGTGTGTTGGGATGGCGCCCAGAGGTTGTGGTGGCAGCTGGGAAGAGCTTCTGGCCCAGGGATGGTCCTGCCAGCTTCCTAGAAACGCAGGGCTGATTCCTGGGAAGTACAGTGTGTGGCAATGCTCTCCTCCTCCTTTTTGTTATTATTCAATGGCTTCTTCTCCATCTTTCAACCAGACATGCTCTGCCAAGTGTTCAAGAGAGGCTGAGTGACTGGGTACGTCACCAGTGAGAGTGGAGCTCTGTGTGCACTGCACACACGGCTGGCAGACACCCAGCATGCCCATCTAATTATTAAATATTTATTGCACCTTTAATGGGTCAGTTGCAACAGAAGAATGCTCCCAAGGAGCAGGCTGCAAGGAACGGGAAAGTACCATTAAGGGCCGTCAGGGCCAGATGAAATGCAGCATGGTAATGCACTGCAGATAACCCAGCCCTCCTGCAATAAAACGTGGTGCAGCTGTTGCTGCAGGCACCGCCTCCAGCAGCTTCCTCCCTTTGGCAGCCGTCTGCACCACTGCTTAATGCCGGACATGCCCAGCCCTCTGTGACACGGCCAAGCTTGTATCTGCTGTGAAACTGTCCCTTCTGCTGCACCATGTGATTCTCACAGTACCCTCTGGACACAATGTCCAGCACCAGCTAGACACAGCATAATGCCATGGGAGAACCGCTGGCTGACAGGCCAGGCCCAGAGGGCTGTATTAATGGGGTTACATGGCAGACTGTCACCAGTGGGGTCCTGCACTGGCTCCATTTATGGGCCAGTTCTCTTCAGTGGGTTATCAGAGAGCTGAGTGCACACTGATCGTCCATTGACGATGCTGAACTAGAAGGGGCCATTGGTTCCCATGCAGGAACTGGATGATATTTGAGGTCTCTTCCAACCCAAGCCATTCTATGATTCTATGATCTTTCCCATTCAGGGGGCTGGGAAACCCTCTTCTGCATGGCATTTCACAGGCTCCACACCTGGTACAGGGCTGGGGAGCACTGCTAATGCTCTCCATCGCTTGTTCTACTCCAACCAGCACTGTGCTGGATGAGGGACGGCCAGTGGCTTGCAGTGAGAAGCAGAGCTGTTCTGCAGCACAAAGGAACAAAAAAAGATAAAAATAAGGACACAGGGTGTGTTTTCTGGGTGTGCAGGGTTTTGTTTCTTTGACTCCCAGCCAGAGGATCCACATTCTTCTGCACAATTTTTATTAGGCTCTGTCATGACACCAACTAACCTGCAGTCCTGTGTGTAACAAGCCCAGATGCACAAACTGCTCTCAGTGATATTAGGTGTTCACACAGCAGTTCTGAGCACCACACTTGTATGCTCAGTACCAGGCCACCTCTATGATACAGGGACAGAAGGCACAAGGAACAGGCAGACAAAGGGGACACGTGAAAATGGGGGGCATGTGGACATGGGATACACAGATGTTAGGGACAAGTGAACATGGGGGATGCATAGCCACAATGGACATGTGAGTCATGAAGGACAGGCAGACAGAGGACAGGTGGACACAGGACACACGGACAAGAGGGACAGGTGATCACAGAGGACACACAGACATGAAGGACATGCAGACATGGGAACAGGTGGGCATGGAAAATGCACAGACACAAGAGACAGGCAGATGGGGGGCACAAGAGGGACAGACACACAAGGGACGAACAGACACATGGACACTAGGGACAGACACACAAGGGACAAACAGACACATGGACACTAGAGACACAAGAGACACAGAGACACCCGGGGACAGGCAGGAGAGGTGGAGGAGGGGGACGTGTGGAGATGACAGGCAGACAGCGTGCACATGGACACGACAGACACACAGATAAGAGGGACAGGCAGATATGGAGCACAGGCAGACAGGGTTCAGACACATGGACATGGGGACATGCAGACACGTGGCACAGGCAGAGAGGGCAGCAAGGCCAGCACACAGCCCATGTCCCAGCACATGGGGTCACTCCTGGAGGCAGCTCCTTAAGCACGCACAGCACGGCACCTTGATGCAGGGCGGGCACACGGATCTCAGCCGACAACTGCTGTGGTCAACACTTTTAAGGCAGGACCACCGCTTTAGGCGCGGCTGCCATGAAGCCTTCACACCGCAGCCCGAGCCCCACGCCGTCCCTGAGTGCCCCCACTCCCCGCTCTTGCGGGGGGGGGGGGGGGGGGGAGGCGGGGAGGGTAGGAAGAAAAACAATTTAAAAACGATTTTAAACTGCAATCAAGAAAAACAAATGGAAAAAGAAATAAAATAGGAGGAGTTTCCCCGACATGGGATTCCACGCCCCCCCGCGCCGGGTAGGAGCCTGCCCGCCACTTCCTGCTTAGCGTTACACAGCACTTTTTCTTACAGTCACACGGTTGAGGTTTTTTCTTTTTCTTTTTTTTTAGTCTCTTTTTTTTTTCCCCTTTTTTCCCTCCTCTCCCCCCCGCACCAGCGTTTCCCGCCCCCTCCCCCCCGCCGGCGCCGCGCTCCGAGAGCACGAAAACGACACCCCCCCTTCCCGCTCCGTGACGACACCCGCGCCATGGGCGGAGGTGGGCGTGGCCAAGGTGCGGGGGCGTGGCCTGGTGATGGACTGAGCGCTTAGCGCGCATGCGCTGTGCAGCGCCTAGCGGCAGTGGCTATATAAGGGCGGGGCCGGAGCGGCGGTGGCAGAGCGCTGAGGAGGCCCTGAGGCGGTGCGTGGCGCGGCAGAGCGACAGCGGAGAGCGCAGCGGCTTGCGGGACGCGCGTGCGCGGGGACGAGGCCGTTGGCCGCCTTCTTACCGTGCAGCCCAGGAGTCGCCGCCATGGTGAAGAGCGTGGGCAGCCTGGTGAGCCCTTGAGCCGGCCCGTCTCGGGCACGGTGGTCTTGCCGCGGAGCGGGGGAGTGAGGGGGGCTTTGTGGCGGGGGCCGGGCCGCGGGCAGGGCCAGCACCGCGTGGCCGCACTCCTTTGTGTGAGTTCAGCCTGAGAGCAGCGTTCCGTTCGCGTCTCCTCCTCCCGCGCTGAGGGAGGGGCGGCTCTGCTTCGGCTGCAGGTGGCATCTGGGAAGCAGTCTCCGCCAGGGAGCGGGGTCTCTAGTTTTTGCTAGCCGCTCTGGTTAAACAACAAACACTGAATCTTGCGGCGACCCTTGGCAGTCAGCTGATGGCCAGGCTAAGCCCAATTCAAGGGCAGCTCGGTGGGCGTCAGAGGTCGTGCTTATAGCTGAGATCTTCCATTAAAGCTGTCTCAGCTGTGCTGATAGCGGTGGATTTCTCACGGCGTTGGTCGGTAGCCTCCATTTTGGGGTACTGGCAGCTGCTGGGAATCCCTGCTGCACTGGAACCTCTTCTTGCCACCTGTTTTCTCTCACCCGGTCCTTGGAAAATGAAACCTGCTCACAGCACACTGCTTGCGTTGTCCTCCGGCATAATGGTGCGTGCTTTGCCCAGCGAAGTGAGGCCGGGGCCCTCCATGGGCTCAGGGAGGCACCAGCTGGATATCTGAAAGCTGTTTGGAGGCTTTTCCCCTCAAGCGGACAAAGGAAAATATTGCTGGCAAAGCTGGGAGATCCTCTAATAACTGTGGCCACGTGGTCTTGCAGGGGGTGGTGTCCCTTCTGATAATAAAGATATTTCTATATGAATCTTATCAATCCATAGTTATTGCAGAAGACTAGAAGTCAGAAAGGTCAGGCAGTTTTCCCACCACTGCTGTATTTCTTACTTCAGGGGTATTAATGTTCTCTGAGAAAAATACCAACACTTATCCCTTGCTGGATCTCTCAGGGGTAACACCGTTGGACCTTGTGTCTCTTCTCAGGCTGCCCACAGCAATTTTAGCTGATTGTAGGGATGACTCACAGGGTAATGCCTGGCTGCAGCTGGAGAGCAGCGCTCAGATCCAGGTCTCCAGTGGTGTATGGTTTGTGATCAGCAGGAAGTGCCATGTCCTCCCACTTTGCTCTTGTTCTGTGCAGTACTGTCCTGAGATGTGTGATCATATGACCAGTGCATCCCAGGGATGGCCTTCCTCTTGTGGGATACAGCAATCAGTCAGTTGGACTGAGGAAATTAGAGTAAGGAAGGTGATCTAATTGGCAGGTGCAGGAGGTAGAATTAATATTAATAAGACTGTTACAGTGCAGAGGTGTGAGAATATATGCCAAAAATCAGGGATTTGGAGGTGGGGATGGGTGAGGCTCTACTTAAGAACCTTATGGTTTTAAGTAACTACTGGGAGCAGGTAGCATGGACTACTGTGTATGTGTTGACTGTTGTCTGTTTGGTGAACCTGAGCTGGAGCGACCTGGCCAAGTACCACAACTACACCAATATGATGAGGCAAAAATGGCCGTTTATTCAAGAAAACACTCACTTATATACTTTTTGTCTGTCGTGTACGCCCACTAGATGTGCACATGGCACTGCTCCTTGAAGATTGGGGAAGGGGCTAACGCATCACAGCCCGAAGCCCACATGCGCCTAATACAACAGTGTATGTTAGCATTGAACTTTGCTGGAGGCAGTTTTGTACTTTAGAGATTGGGATGCAGGAATACATCCCACATTAGCACAGTGGTGGAGAAAATGTTGGAGAGAGAGAGAGAGAACTTCCTGCTCCCACCCTTCAGACTGAGAGCAAGTGGTACAAGGTGTTGGCTGCTAGGCTCATAGTGGATAAGCTCAGTGTCTACCTACAGTGCACGGATGGAGGAGCTCAGCATGTGGAGGTTGCATGTCTGAGGACAGCTGCATCAGGAGGTTGAGACATCTGCAGTGGGAAGCAGTGATGTCAGACGTATTTGGAGTTGCAGCATGTTACGAAGACTTGCTTATGTGTTGGATCTGCATCCTCTGCTTGCTCTGCCTGAGATACTTGTTTGTTTGTTTTTTTTTTAGCATGCAAATATTTCTTGCCTTCAGTGCCTTACACTTCTGCTGAAACATTTGCTCTTTGAAAACAGTGGCACAGAAGGAGCTCTAAAATGCGGAGCATGCTGTCCAGAAATGTTGTAACAAAGTGCAACAGAGGGATGTCTCTGTTAACCTGAAATGTTGTTACTGGCATAGTCTGTGTAGCTTTGTGTTGACTACTGAAGTTACACCCCGATTTACTTGGCAGAATAAATAAAATATGTATACGGTGAAAGTGTTGCTTTAGGAAACATGCTGTAGGGTAAACTACTCATCGTCTTGATTCTCTCCATTGCTTGGAGAAGGTATCAAACTGTGAAAGCCTGTGGAAGTTTGTCCTCAAATTCTGAGGAGAGAAGTCCTAGAAGAAAATGGATGTCTTCCCATCAAGTTGCAGATTAGAATTGAATGTTAAGGACTGTCAGGATCACATTAAAAGTGTAACACTCAGTCTAGCTTATGATCTCAGCTCGTGCTGACTTCTAGCTAAACTTCCGCAATTCAGTGACTGAGCATTGTGATATTTCCTAATTGAGGTGTCAGAAGGCAGTGGTGGATGCAACACTGATGGAACCAATTCACAGGAGTGCACGCATCATTATCCAATTAACTTACGGTATGTGAAGGTGCTGTGTGAAGGCTAAGGGAAAGCTAACTTGGGGGTTAGTCTGAACCTTTTGCAAAGGGGGGAAATCCTTAATGTTTTGAATTCTTTTTTTTTCTTTACAGTCCGAATTTGAGGCAGAACTGAAGGCTGCTGGTGAGAAGCTTATAGTAGTTGATTTCTCTGCCACGTGGTGTGGACCATGCAAAATGATCAAGCCATTTTTCCATGTAAGTAGCTTTTGTTTTTCACAGTAACTGTAAGTGTACACGAATACTTCTGTGCAGCTTGTGAGTAATATGGAGGAAATCTCCTTTGTGGAGGGTATTTTCTTGAGGGAGAAATTCTGGAAGTATGTGATTGGCAACTATGGAATAAAGTAGGATACACAGCAGGGAACTGACACACTGTTGCATTTTGGCTGTCTGGAGTGGGGATGCATCAGTCTGTAGGGACCTAGCTGATGCGTTCCCTCAAGAACTGGCAACAGCGGAGTTGAAACAATGTGTGTAGACTGGCTCTGATTATTTAAACTGCATTCAGATAAGCTGTAGCATCTTCTTGTGGTGAGGGGGAGGCGGTAAGGGAAGGAAAGGCTGTTCCTTGTGCTTAGGTGCTTCAGCAGACTCTTCCAGGGGGTGGAGCTGAAAATTAATTTCAGGTCAGTAAAGTAGCTGCTTTAAGGTTGAGTCTGACAGCACCAGTTTCTATTAATGCATCTTTTTAAGAACTAGCTTTCCTGGACCAGTAACTACATAATTTAATTTTTCATTCTAGAGTTTGTCTGACAAGTTTGGTGATGTGGTGTTCATTGAAATTGATGTGGATGATGCCCAGGTAAGGTCCAAGGGTAGTGCTGAGGGACAGTAGCTTGGGAAAACCACAGAAGTGGCAATGAATGTCCTTGGATTTACTGAAACAAAATGAGGTAGTTGCTAGGAGCCTATGAAGGGAAGAATGAACTTCCAGAGTAGATGAAAAGAATAAACTGCTTTAGTTATCTGCACTGTCTAACCCCTATGGCCCACATGAGATAACGTGGGAACGCTGGTGCTCTGTCCTTTGGGAGGGAGTCTCAAAGGCCTTAATCTGTTTTGGTGCAATCTCCCCTAAAACTAATAGCTCACAAGTACAAGACTGTCTGGTCTCACCGCTGCCCTTGGCATTGTTTCCTCTTTCATGTTTTGAACCAAGTGTAATAAGATGTCTGCTCTATAGCAGTTTCAGCACTGTAGAATGAGTACTTGAACAATTTCAGGTTGAAACAGCAGCATTGCTGTGGTGTTTTTGAGCACTCTCCAAACACAGTGTGGATGCAGTAAACATGTGCTCTTATTATTGTATGAATTAGATTCTGAAGGGAGGGTCTTCTAGGTTTGTTTCAGAAAGATGTTAATCTTGCACTGTCTTTGCAGTGCTGGACTAGAAGAGATGCTTTTCCTTCATTTTGAACAGTAATGACTTTGTCCAACTTCCTAATCAAAAGGAAACCAGTGGGTTCTAAGTTTTGATGTCCTTCAGACATGTACAGCTGAAGACTCTTTTCTTTCTCTTCCAGGATGTTGCTACACACTGTGATGTGAAGTGCATGCCAACATTCCAGTTCTACAAGAATGGAAAGAAGGTAAGCTTTTTTTTTTTAATAGAGCTTATTTTCCTGGAAGAGGCAGGCTAGGCCACATAGCCTGCTTTCTCTTAATAATGTATCTGAGTCACAACTGGCATTGGGGACACTTCTGAGAGCAATCAAATTAATCTTAGTGCTACAGCAAATGTAACATAGACCAGCTGCTAACTGATGAAGCAAACTCTATTAATTAGACCTAGTGAACTAAGTCTTGCAGGTCAGTCTTATGAGCAGATCTTCATGAAAAATTAGTGAGGTTAAATGTGCAAGACTGTCTTAATACTCTTTCTTTTCTGATCTCTTAGCATTCATTCTCTGTATGCGGTTCATGTTCAAGCAGGGACATGTCTGGAGGGACTCTACATATTCAGATTAGAGACTGATGACTATATATACTCACGTCTGAAACCACTGCTTGAGTGTTTTCACATAGACTGTAAAACCTGTGGAGGGACCCCCATGTATGCTGTGGGACCGAACAGAGCCCCTTTGCATTGTGTGCCATGAGTTGGATAGGTGGGATATGAAGCTGGCTCAGGGGCAGGTTGCTCCAAGCAGTCCTCTCAGAGCTTGATAGGGCAGGGTCCAGCTTCAGTTACTACTGCTAGAAGGTGACCTCCAGAAACCCTTTAGGCTGTAGTTTTGAGTCTTACACACAACTGATACAGGATCAATTTATTTTTCCCTTTTTTGTGTGTCATTTTGGGCCTGAAGAAATCTTAGTGGTTGCAGAGTTAAATAAACCCATATTTCTGCATGTTATGCAACCAGATGTTACGTAGCATTGAGTGCAGCTCTTCTGAAAAATGTTCTTTTTGCAGGTGCAGGAATTCTCTGGGGCCAATAAAGAGAAGCTGGAAGAGACCATTAAAAGTCTAGTCTAATCTCCAGCCATGGAGACATCGGAGCATGCCTGGATCGGCTAAATTATAGCCCATAACTTTTCTACTTAAAAAAAAATCCAACCATTTAACCTATCTAGCTTGGTGGAAACTATCCTCTGATCAATGTAAATGAGTACAATAAAATGTAAATTCTTCACTTTTGGTGATTGCCTCGTGTTTCAATGAAAATGTGAGAAAGTTGCTAGTGTCTGAGATGCTGCCTTTTGCTGTGTTAAAGGAATGCTGTCTGTATGCAAGGACTCTTGTGAAATGCAAAAATCTAATACCAGGGTATCACTGAGAATGGAAGATTAAGTGTTGGAAAGGACAATAATAATTGCTGTGGAAGTCTGGCACCTTACTTGCCTGGTAGCTGGCCACCAGCCTGTTATCTGAAGAGCAGCACTTTGGCTTGCAGATCTGCTGCAGAAAGGTGAGCTTGAAGCTGTAGAAAACAAGGGATTGCTGGTAGAGGTAGGTTCTCAAAATCTAAACCTTGTAATAGACTTAAAACTACTGATATAATAAAACATCTGAACATGATGTGAATTCTGCCACAAAATTATTGGAAGGTAGGAGTTGGCGGTGCTGCCTTCTTCCTTTTCAGTTTTGCTTTGCCATTGGTGTACAGTCTGGCTCTGTTAGTAGCAATATGTAGTCTCTGGGTTGGGCTACTTTGTTCCACAGGCAGTAAAGAGGCAAAACAATGTCTCAGATTAATTTGCTTGTGTTCTTATTGTCTTTGCATAACTCCACTATTATATTATTGAACCATACTGGATACATTTTGTCCAGTGAACTGCACTCTGCAGTCCTCCCGCCCTGTGGTGGGTTGTCTAGATAAATGTTTATCTGCTAGTTTTCCCATGCTTTTTAACTGCTGTTCCTCCTCCCTCAGATCAAAATGGTTTTTCTTGCTGGCCTAGGTGTTGCCTCTTGGTAAGCGTTCAGTAAATAATGAAGCAGGGCAGTAGCAGCAGCTAACAAATGCGATGGTGTGGGGTTAGGTGAGCTTTGTTGCTTATTTTCCATCATTGATGGGAAAAGTGAGATGGCATGCTGCATCTGTGGGCAAAGTGGAGTGACATTTTTCTGGCAAGCAGCTCATGTGTGACTCAGTTTTACACTTGTATCACAAGCATGTGTGATTTTTCTGGCTCACAAGGAGGGCTGGGAGACCTTTAGCAGGTTGATGTGTATTTTACCCCTATTAAAAACTAAAATTTTTCCAATTCCAAGAAGCATCTGTAGTTCTCAGCTGAGGAGAAGCCATCAGGAATTTTGGATGTAAGCTTTGCTTATACAGTGAGGGCATGCAAGATGTTTTCTGTACTACTCTGACTAACAGCAGTGCTGCCATGTGTTACAAGATGACTCACAGGTAAGTGGGAATCCACTATATAGAGTGGTTCCATAGAGTGGTTTCCTCCTCACTAAACTTGTGAGGAGGAAATAATATGGTACTGGAGAACAACATACCATTAGGATCACAGTATCTGCTAACAAGCATTGCTTTTAAGAGCAGCTCTCAGGTGGTCTGCTTATTTCCTCTGGGCAGTAGCTGGAAGCAAGAGAGGAGAGATGGTCATCTTAAAAATCCCTGAACAGAAGTTAGGCAAAATTCAGCAAGAACTTCATCCTTACGGAATAAGGAAGCAACTAAGATCTGCAGTACCTCATCTCTGCTGAGGTGAGGCAAGACCAGGTAGTTACGTGTTAGAGTGGGGAAGAACTGCAAATTCAGATAGATAGGAATGAGGAGGGGGATCAGAAAGGCAGCAGTATCTTGTGCTCAAATGGGTGCAAAGTAGTTCCTGCAGCAAGCCTTCTGCTTCCTCTGCTGCCGTATCTTCTGTTTCTGAGAATAAGCATGTAAGCACAAAAACTTGCTCAGCCTTGCTTTAAAACAGCTGTTCTTAAAGCAACCTCTGAGGAATATTCAGCAAAGACCTTTGTGTGTCAGGTAACCTTTCCTTTTCAAGGAACTGTCAAATATATCCCCTTCTAAATGCTTTGTTTTGCTGAAGTTTGTTTGAAGTTGGTTCTTTTCATTACAGATACTGGAAAGCAAAGGCTAATGGCAATACCTTGCTTGAGGGGTAAGGAATCACAGCTCCTATGGCAGCAGTGACCCTGTGGGAGAGACGTACCCCAGTTCTGGATGGCATCTCCCTGCCAGTGAGGAGCCAGGAGGGAACTGAACCAGCACAGCTGACCTGGACTGGACAAAGGGATGTCCTAAAGCAGGACACCATATGCTTAGCACAGAGAGCAGCTACTTCAGGTCTGGCTGGGCATTGTGTTGGTGGTGGTGAGCAATTGCATTGTGCGTCACTTGTTCTATATACTTTGTATGCTTATTATTTTCCCTTCCTGTTCTGTCCTATTAATCTGTGTTTATCTCAACCAGTGAGTTTTAGCTTTCTTCCTGTTCCTGCTGTTGACAGAGGAGTGAGCACAGAGCTGTGTGATGCTGAGCCGCCTGCCAGGTTCAACCACGCCACCTGAATGCAGTGGTTACAAGAAACCTTGCTAAATCATGGGGCATGGGCCCTGGCATGGAATTATTAAGTAACATTAAGAGCCCAATGGGTGTGATTTGCTTCCTAAATGGCTGAGCTGTTTTTCACTTGAAAGAGTGAGACAGCAGTATTTCCATATGCTGGAACGTAATGCTGCAGTTGGTCTTTCATTGGACACATTTAAGTCACTTCTGTGAGAAGCAGGATGCGATCTGCTGTTTGCAAGAACACAACTGCTTTGATCGTGTGATCTGAGAAGATGCCTTTAGGGGGTAACAAGAGCTGGCCAACTGACTTCATTTCCATCAAATGTGGAAGAACTTTGGTGCACACTGAAACAACATTTAAAGCTTCCTTCTAGGAGTTAGGAAGTTATCCTTCCCTCAGGTGATGACTGCCGTCAGTCATTTGGCTATAAAATGGCTGAGATGTCTGCCTTGCTGTCAAACCAGTAGAGCAAGAAGTTCTCTGCCAGCCTGTTTGTGTAGCTTTCCCTTCAGAGCGGATGGACAGGTCAGCAGGAAGAGAAGTACTCCTCCAGCAGAGAAATTGGAGTGTGCGGCTGAGTAAGTAGGTTTAATGAGAGAGGACTTCCCAGTGTGAAAGGGAAGGACAAGCCACAAGGGTTGCAGTCAAGTGAGCAAAGGAACAGTGTAGGGTTATGTTGGAGGGAAGTAGCAACACTCTGTGACCACAGCCATAGCGTCAGACTGCTAGAGTGTGCTTGGGCAAGTATTATCTTAGTAACCAGGGTCTTACTTCTTTTCCTGCAATACACAGCCTAATTTCAGCTCTGATTGACTTTCCACTTTTCATTCCTTCCCAGACCTGAATTATGTTAGACTTGGAATTCAACCTCACACCCTCACAAATGATTTCAGTAGGAGTTTTTTTTAATTACTCCAGCTTTAATTAGTGTTCTTTCCTCAAAATTAGCTGCCTTTATAAAGGGCAAGTGACAACTTCAGTCTTTTCAAAATACACAGTATTCAAAACCTTGTCTGGCATCAGCCTCACACTGAGCGCCTTCCCAATGGTGCTGTCCATTAGTTCTGTTGGTTTTTTACCCAGCTAGCACAACCCCTGAGCAGTAGTGGTGGGAGTATCCACACTGAGTTTCCGAGCACCAGTTGACACACAGGAATCTGTCTGCTTCCATCTCTACAACTTGAGAACTGGGGCACAGCTCCTCTGTGAAGGTCTGATGCATGCAACTTTCAGTCATGTGAGGAAGTGGCTTGAGGACTGTTTGTGAGACCTCAGCTAGTCTATCTACTGGTCTCTGAGGGGTGGGAAAGGGTGACAACAGGCATTGCAGGCCTGGCTGTTGGCAGGGACCCTGCTCCTCATCTGAAGTGATGAGTGTGCCAGCTGCATTACTGCTGAAATGCTTTCCCATAGTTTTTCCTGGGCACGTAGACCAAGCAGAAAGCTGTAGCAGGAAAGAGGAGAAATCTGACAGGGAGCTGTGGGGATCTGCATTTGGGGCAGCTGCTGGCTGTCTCTGTGCAGGGCTGGTAGCCAGTCAATGCTGTGCTCAGTGCTCGCCACTGTGCGAAGATGTGCTCCCTTTGCTGCTGGCTGAGAAAACAGCTCTGAGACATGCCCACCTCCACGAGGCAGCAGTGACCCTTTCTGGTTGTACGAACTTTGATACACAGACTGGCTCTTGGAACACCTTATGCTTTTTCCTTGTGCAGCAGCATGACAGGGCAGCAGTACCTCCAGGTGATGGGCTGGAGGAGGACACGGGGCAGTCTACAAATCCTAGCACTTGTGATTTGCCTCTCCTCAGGAGCTGGGGTGAGGTGGGACGGTGTGTCAGAAATGTGATCAGTCTCTAGGTGGGTGGGGAAGCCAGGCACGAAGCAAAGAAGTTTTTCCTGTCATGGAAGTTTAAAAATCCTGAGGACATTTGAAAAAGACAAGGTGAATCTTAAGGATGCTGCTTTCTTTTCTCTCATCACAGCTATGTAATGAATACATGAGGAGCACAGAAAAGAAATGAAAAGAAACCCCTCCTCCCTGGCAGGTCTCTGGTAGGGTCACAATGAAGACATGGTGGAAGGGTGGAAGAGATACAAATGTCTAGTCACAGGCTGTCGCAGAAACAAGGTGATGAGAGAAAACAGTTTATACAAAACCATATACTAAGGAAGCAGAGGCCAACTCAGACATTGTACTGATTTGAGATAAAAATAAATTAAAAAAAAAAAAAAAGAGGAGTCTTTGTGCAAAGTAAACCAAGCTTGTCTACTGGGTCTGGACCTTACAAATCTGTTTGTAAGGTCCCTTCCACCCCAAGCTGTTCAGTTTTGAAATGATGTCTGGGTGAGTTAGTTATTCTAACATTCCGTAACCTGCTGTTGTTGATTGGGATGTCTCTTTAGGCCATTTACAGCATCCATAAATTACATGAATTCAAACAGAATTGACGTAATCTCAGAATGCCACCAGATCCCCAGCAATAACTAACCTAGCTGACTTTCATACCAAAGATTTATACAACTTAGCATTCACAGAACAGACCTCTTGGGCTTCCAGACAGATAAAAATGGGCCGCTTTTTCTAAACATTACAGGGAGGAGACAAAGAGCAGTCCATGTCCCTCAACATCAGCATTATACATGGCCAAACTGAGAGACCAACAATGACTCTTTGCCTGACCACCTTAATTGATCAGTACAGGTAGACTGTTAGATTTAATATGTATGACAGTCCTAGAAATAGGCAGAAACTTTGGGATATTGTATATCTATTCTGGTGTTAAACGTACATAGTGATTTAGCTCTGTGTGTAATTTGTGGAGAGACCCCCACGCACCTGTCACTGCAATAAAGCAATGCCAGCTTTCTAAACTATCATTTGGTTTGGAGAGTTTTCTTCCTTATGATTCTCAGTGGCAACTTTACGATCAGCTGCGGATGTAAGAATTATCATAGGATAATTCTTAGGTTCTTAAAATAGGAGTCGTTCTAAATTTACTGTTGTATTAATGAGTGTGCCATAAGTTGATCTCAGCTGAGAAGTAGAAATGTCTTACTACATACATACTGAACACCACTTCCAGCAGCGTAAATTACATTGAAATGTTAATAAAGACTTTTTGTTTGGAGAAAAAAAAAAAAGTCAATCCGTGGTCTATAATTTATACATTCCTAATCTTTCCGCTTGCTTGGGCAACACTGAGTGAAGATGAAGTCTCTTGAGATGATATTTTGGTGGTTGTTGAGTGATGAGTGAGTGCCCAGAGCTAGGCCGGGCTGCCTGAGAGCGAAGAACCACAACAGCAGCATGGCAGCAAGGTGCACTGCTAGCTGGTACAGGCTGCGGGCGGCCCACAAGTTGAACATGCCTGGTCTTATCTAGCACATTTCTCTTTTGGTTTTGGGTGCCTTTACCGGTACAGTTCAACGTTGGTGCTGTCAGCAGTACTCTAGGCTGGGAGGTTTTTCCGTAAGTTTTAGAAGTACAAAAGTTCACAGTCAGAAACCACTGTGAGAATTCCAGACAATGCAGGACAATGGAAGGTGCTACTGTCATCATGCGTGCGCCAGCATGGTTCCCAGCACGTACATGGAAGCTTGAATTTTCAGGAAGAAATAGCTGCGCTCTCTGAAGATGTTCAGTAGTGGAGCGGGGCCTTTTTACTTTTTTTGTGGGTAGAACTACCTAACAAAATCAGCTGCGGCTCACGAAGCATAAAATCTAAATACAGATAGCAAGAAGACACAACTCAGTGTTTGATGACAAAGCAGGCTGAAGCCAGTTACTCTAACAAATCATTCACAAGAGACAGAAACACTACACGGCAATTCTTCCTTCATTCCAAACCACAACTTTACTTGAAATTAAAAAAAATAAAAAAAATAAAAATAAAAATAAAAAAAAAAAGAGACCACTGGCAGTCAGCTGACGGCCAGGCTAAGCCCAATTCAAGGGCAGCTCGGTGGGCGTCAGAGGTCGTGCTTATAGCTGAGATCTTCCATTAAAGCTGTCTCAGCTGTGCTGATAGCGGTGGATTTCTCACGGCGTTGGTTGGTAGCCTCCATTTTGGGGTACTGGCGGCTGCTGGGAATCCCTGCTGCACTGGAACCTCTCCTTGCCACCTGTCACTGCAATAAAGCAATGCCAGCTTTCTAAACTAGCATTTGGTTTGGACAGGTTTCTTGCTTATGATTCTCAGTGGCAACTTGACGATCAGCTGCGGATGTAAGAATTATCATAGGATAGAACAGTTTAGGTTCAGGAGATCACCTTGCTCCAACCCCCTGCTGTGGGCTAGCCACCCATCAGGCTGCCCAAGATCCCATCCATCCTGACCTTGAGTGCCTGCAGGGATGGGGCACCCACAGCTTCCTTGGGCAGCTGTGCCAGGGCCTCGCTGCCCTCTGAGTAATGAAGCTCTTTCTTACATCCAACCTAAATTTCCCCTCTTTTACTATAAAGCCATTCCATCTTGTCTTATCACTATCCGACTACGTAAAAAGTTGTTCCACCTCCTGCTTATAAGCTCCCTTCGAGCACTGGAAGTCAGCAAGAATGTCTCCCCAGTGCCTTTTCCAGGCTGAACAAGCCCCACCTCCCTCAGCCTGTCTTCACAGGAGGTGCTCCAGCACCTCTGTTGGCCTCCCCAGGACCCAAGTGAACAGTTCCATGTCCTCCCTGTGCTGGGGGCCCCCGACCTGGATGCAGTACTGCAGGTGTGGCCTCACGAGGGCAGAGCAGAGGACAATCTCCTCCCTGCTGCTGCCTCTCTTCTGATGGCTGCATGGCCAGGATACTGTATCGGCCTTCTGGCTGCAAGCTCGCACTGTTGGCTTGCGTCCAGCTTTTTCGCCCATCAGGACACCCACCCAGGCCCTTCTCCACAGGGCTGCTCTTGGTGAGTTCTGCCAGTCTGGACATACATATATCCTGGATTGCCTCAGCCCAAGTGCAACACCTTGCGCTTGGCCTTGTTGGACCTCATTAGGATCTCACATGCCCAGTTTTCAAGTACGTCCAGGTCCCTCTGGCTGTCCCTTCTATTATGATGGTGTAGTCTGGACGAGGAAAAGCTTGGGGAGATCCCGTCCTTGTGTGTATGTCCCTGGTGGGAGCGAAGAACATGGAGCCAGGTTTACTCAGTGGTCTCAAGTGAGTCGTACAAGAGGCAGTGGGCACAAACTGAAACACAGGAATCTCCACTTAAATTTATAATAATAAAAACATAAACAACCAGAAATAAATAACAAGAACCGACACTTTTTGCTGGGAGGGTGTTCAAGCAGTTGGGCAGGTTTCTCCAAGAAGCTGCGGATTCTCAGTCTCTGGAGATACTCGTGACCTGACTGGTCACGTCCTTCCCGGCCTGTCTTGAGGGCTCTCCTACAGCATCTCCAGAGGCGCCTGCAAGCTCCTGTGATTTCACAGGAGATTGGAGCATCCTTACTTAGAAACAACACAGATCCCAAAAGCCAAAGAGAACCTTTTCTACGATTACACCAAATCCAGTGTAGAAAACAGTCATCTAAACGTAGCTTTAGCCTATCAAAGTACATCTAGCAGAGAAATTACTGCCATGGGCTGGAGGGTGGATGCAGGGGCAACATCTGGCTATGACGTAGCTACTGACGTCAGAAAAGCAAGACCAGTTCAGACCAGATTTCTCTTCTGCGTGTGCTTCACTCGGTGTTGTTAGCCCAGCTGAACGCACAGAGACGGTGTTTGAACCTAATTTCTCAAAAGGCGGAGGAAGCTTCTCCTGTTTTTCACATGTAAGTGCTGGTCTCTTTTGGAAGTGTGTTTTGGAAGTTTTCCGTGTGAATCCTAAACTTACTGATCATGCCAAAGTGGTCACCTGTGAGTGGGGAGGGAAGACAAGAGTTACTGCCTGCTACAGTCACATCCGCCAGCACGATTCAATCCTGCAGCACTGAAAAGACTGGCATCACTGCAAAGACAGCACGTGAAGCAGTTAGGTTTTACTGCTTCTTTGTTTGGTGTTGTCTCAGGACTAACGCTGGCATTTTCAACCTTAAAGGTGGCTGTTGCACATTTCTGCGCCTAGAGTTTAATGCTTTATTTCTCTTGGGAAGAGCACATCTTTTTGTCTTTCTTTCGTAGAACGCAGCTTCCGTAGCCTGTTTGCAGAGGACGGCAGCTGTTAGCCCAAAGCTAGCACCAGCAAGCTGTAGACCATGCCCGTGGACACATCTCCTGACTCCAAGTGCCCTATTTGCTTGGACAGATTTGACAACATTGCCTATCTAGACAATTGCTGGCACAAGTTCTGCTTCCGTTGTGTCCAGAATCGGTCAAAAACCAAAGCAGAATGCCCACTCTGCAAACTGCCCTTCGTTTCAATATTTCATACAATTCGTGCTGACAACGACTATCGGGAATACAAAGTCACACCTTCAGAAGAGGCTGCTTCGTCCAGCCTTCAGGGCAGCACCACCACTTTTGCCCAAAACCCTTGGAACTTGCACATGTATGATCTGTATGACGGTTACAACTATCCTACACCATCCCGTGATGAAGGAAGTGGCTCAAACTCAACAGTTCTTGCAGATATTCTTGGGTCAAAGCACAGCTCATCTGTTTCTGGTGTTGGTCAGAGTCCCTGGGATGATGAAACTCCAGGGCCTTCGTCTTCCACTTTAGAAGAGTATGGTGCAACCACAGCTTCTCTGCAGGAGTTATTAGAGAGCTCTAACAAGGACTCTGCTTGGAAGAGGATTATGCTGCAGGCTCAGTTACAGGCTGGTGTTGATGCCAGTGACAGTGACTCTTCAATAGAGCATAATGATATCACTGGCTATGTTAATCTCTATGCTGAGAGAACACCAGAACTGACCGAACTGCCCTCGGCAGACCCTGAGGAGTCCATCGGGAAGAAGAGGAAATACGTGAAGAAAGAGCAGTCAATCCAGAGACCGTCCAAAAAGAGAAAGACCAGGAGACTGCAGGCCTCTCCACAGAACAGTGACAGCAGTCATGGCCATGGGCCTTGTAGGAAGCGTCACAGTGAACACCAGCTTAGAAAGAGGTGCTCAAGAAGCAGAGATGGTAGCAAGAACCAGAGCAAAAGAAGCAGGCGGTCAAGGCCTCATGGAACGAGCCTCTCCCAAAAACACCAGAGAGGCTCCGGTAGTAGCGAGAACGCTGCAACCAGAGATTCCAACAGATCACGGGCACATCACAAAGGCCACGGCCAAAGGAGGTCAAGCAGCCAAGACAGTGATAATCATTACAGAAGAGGCTGTTACTGCAGCGGATACAAGTGTGATTACCCTTCTAACAGTCAAAAGACAGCCAGAGACAGCCCCTCCTGCAGATCAAGAAGTCGATCAAGCTCCAGATCAAGGAGCCCTTCTAGAGAGACATATAGAACAAGTGAAAAGCCTGGAGGAAAGAGAAACTGCAAAACTCGGCATTTGGAGAACACAGAGAAGGGGAGCACCACCATGCAGGCAAAATATAGCTTTGAAAGAATTGTCTCCAGTGACTGCTACAAATACAAAGGCAGCCTTTCAGACAACCGAGAGAGCAGCGAGGCAGAACCTAAGCAAAAGAAGAAAAGGATGGGAAGTCCAAGTGTGGACAGTCTGTGAAGGAAGAACAGCAGAAACAATGGCGCTTCCTAAAAAGCATAAGAAACACCAGAAACATCACCAGAAATTAGCTTAGTTCTTAAAATAGGAGTCGTTCTAAATTTACTGTTGTATTAATGAGTGTGCCATAAGTTGATCTCAGCTGAGAAGTAGAAATGTCTTACTACATACATACTGAACACCACTTCCAGCAGCGTAAATTACATTGAAATGTTAATAAAGACTTTTTGTTTGGAGAAAAAAAAAAAAGTCAATCCGTGGTCTATAATTTATACATTCCTAATCTTTCCGCTTGCTTGGGCAACACTGAGTGAAGATGAAGTCTCTTGAGATGATATTTTGGTGGTTGTTGAGTGATGAGTGAGTGCCCAGAGCTAGGCCGGGCTGCCTGAGAGCGAAGAACCACAACAGCAGCATGGCAGCAAGGTGCACTGCTAGCTGGTACAGGCTGCGGGCGGCCCACAAGTTGAACATGCCTGGTCTTATCTAGCACATTTCTCTTTTGGTTTTGGGTGCCTTTACCGGTACAGTTCAACGTTGGTGCTGTCAGCAGTACTCTAGGCTGGGAGGTTTTTCCGTAAGTTTTAGAAGTACAAAAGTTCACAGTCAGAAACCACTGTGAGAATTCCAGACAATGCAGGACAATGGAAGGTGCTACTGTCATCATGCGTGCGCCAGCATGGTTCCCAGCACGTACATGGAAGCTTGAATTTTCAGGAAGAAATAGCTGCGCTCTCTGAAGATGTTCAGTAGTGGAGCGGGGCCTTTTTACTTTTTTTGTGGGTAGAACTACCTAACAAAATCAGCTGCGGCTCACGAAGCATAAAATCTAAATACAGATAGCAAGAAGACACAACTCAGTGTTTGATGACAAAGCAGGCTGAAGCCAGTTACTCTAACAAATCATTCACAAGAGACAGAAACACTACACGGCAATTCTTCCTTCATTCCAAACCACAACTTTACTTGAAATTAAAAAAAATAAAAAAAATAAAAATAAAAATAAAAAAAAAAAGAGACCACTGGCAGTCAGCTGACGGCCAGGCTAAGCCCAATTCAAGGGCAGCTCGGTGGGCGTCAGAGGTCGTGCTTATAGCTGAGATCTTCCATTAAAGCTGTCTCAGCTGTGCTGATAGCGGTGGATTTCTCACGGCGTTGGTTGGTAGCCTCCATTTTGGGGTACTGGCGGCTGCTGGGAATCCCTGCTGCACTGGAACCTCTCCTTGCCACCTGTCACTGCAATAAAGCAATGCCAGCTTTCTAAACTAGCATTTGGTTTGGACAGGTTTCTTGCTTATGATTCTCAGTGGCAACTTGACGATCAGCTGCGGATGTAAGAATTATCATAGGATAGAACAGTTTAGGTTCAGGAGATCACCTTGCTCCAACCCCCTGCTGTGGGCTAGCCACCCATCAGGCTGCCCAAGATCCCATCCATCCTGACCTTGAGTGCCTGCAGGGATGGGGCACCCACAGCTTCCTTGGGCAGCTGTGCCAGGGCCTCGCTGCCCTCTGAGTAATGAAGCTCTTTCTTACATCCAACCTAAATTTCCCCTCTTTTACTATAAAGCCATTCCATCTTGTCTTATCACTATCCGACTACGTAAAAAGTTGTTCCACCTCCTGCTTATAAGCTCCCTTCGAGCACTGGAAGTCAGCAAGAATGTCTCCCCAGTGCCTTTTCCAGGCTGAACAAGCCCCACCTCCCTCAGCCTGTCTTCACAGGAGGTGCTCCAGCACCTCTGTTGGCCTCCCCAGGACCCAAGTGAACAGTTCCATGTCCTCCCTGTGCTGGGGGCCCCCGACCTGGATGCAGTACTGCAGGTGTGGCCTCACGAGGGCAGAGCAGAGGACAATCTCCTCCCTGCTGCTGCCTCTCTTCTGATGGCTGCATGGCCAGGATACTGTATCGGCCTTCTGGCTGCAAGCTCGCACTGTTGGCTTGCGTCCAGCTTTTTCGCCCATCAGGACACCCACCCAGGCCCTTCTCCACAGGGCTGCTCTTGGTGAGTTCTGCCAGTCTGGACATACATATATCCTGGATTGCCTCAGCCCAAGTGCAACACCTTGCGCTTGGCCTTGTTGGACCTCATTAGGATCTCACATGCCCAGTTTTCAAGTACGTCCAGGTCCCTCTGGCTGTCCCTTCTATTATGATGGTGTAGTCTGGACGAGGAAAAGCTTGGGGAGATCCCGTCCTTGTGTGTATGTCCCTGGTGGGAGCGAAGAACATGGAGCCAGGTTTACTCAGTGGTCTCAAGTGAGTCGTACAAGAGGCAGTGGGCACAAACTGAAACACAGGAATCTCCACTTAAATTTATAATAATAAAAACATAAACAACCAGAAATAAATAACAAGAACCGACACTTTTTGCTGGGAGGGTGTTCAAGCAGTTGGGCAGGTTTCTCCAAGAAGCTGCGGATTCTCAGTCTCTGGAGATACTCGTGACCTGACTGGTCACGTCCTTCCCGGCCTGTCTTGAGGGCTCTCCTACAGCATCTCCAGAGGCGCCTGCAAGCTCCTGTGATTTCACAGGAGATTGGAGCATCCTTACTTAGAAACAACACAGATCCCAAAAGCCAAAGAGAACCTTTTCTACGATTACACCAAATCCAGTGTAGAAAACAGTCATCTAAACGTAGCTTTAGCCTATCAAAGTACATCTAGCAGAGAAATTACTGCCATGGGCTGGAGGGTGGATGCAGGGGCAACATCTGGCTATGACGTAGCTACTGACGTCAGAAAAGCAAGACCAGTTCAGACCAGATTTCTCTTCTGCGTGTGCTTCACTCGGTGTTGTTAGCCCAGCTGAACGCACAGAGACGGTGTTTGAACCTAATTTCTCAAAAGGCGGAGGAAGCTTCTCCTGTTTTTCACATGTAAGTGCTGGTCTCTTTTGGAAGTGTGTTTTGGAAGTTTTCCGTGTGAATCCTAAACTTACTGATCATGCCAAAGTGGTCACCTGTGAGTGGGGAGGGAAGACAAGAGTTACTGCCTGCTACAGTCACATCCGCCAGCACGATTCAATCCTGCAGCACTGAAAAGACTGGCATCACTGCAAAGACAGCACGTGAAGCAGTTAGGTTTTACTGCTTCTTTGTTTGGTGTTGTCTCAGGACTAACGCTGGCATTTTCAACCTTAAAGGTGGCTGTTGCACATTTCTGCGCCTAGAGTTTAATGCTTTATTTCTCTTGGGAAGAGCACATCTTTTTGTCTTTCTTTCGTAGAACGCAGCTTCCGTAGCCTGTTTGCAGAGGACGGCAGCTGTTAGCCCAAAGCTAGCACCAGCAAGCTGTAGACCATGCCCGTGGACACATCTCCTGACTCCAAGTGCCCTATTTGCTTGGACAGATTTGACAACATTGCCTATCTAGACAATTGCTGGCACAAGTTCTGCTTCCGTTGTGTCCAGAATCGGTCAAAAACCAAAGCAGAATGCCCACTCTGCAAACTGCCCTTCGTTTCAATATTTCATACAATTCGTGCTGACAACGACTATCGGGAATACAAAGTCACACCTTCAGAAGAGGCTGCTTCGTCCAGCCTTCAGGGCAGCACCACCACTTTTGCCCAAAACCCTTGGAACTTGCACATGTATGATCTGTATGACGGTTACAACTATCCTACACCATCCCGTGATGAAGGAAGTGGCTCAAACTCAACAGTTCTTGCAGATATTCTTGGGTCAAAGCACAGCTCATCTGTTTCTGGTGTTGGTCAGAGTCCCTGGGATGATGAAACTCCAGGGCCTTCGTCTTCCACTTTAGAAGAGTATGGTGCAACCACAGCTTCTCTGCAGGAGTTATTAGAGAGCTCTAACAAGGACTCTGCTTGGAAGAGGATTATGCTGCAGGCTCAGTTACAGGCTGGTGTTGATGCCAGTGACAGTGACTCTTCAATAGAGCATAATGATATCACTGGCTATGTTAATCTCTATGCTGAGAGAACACCAGAACTGACCGAACTGCCCTCGGCAGACCCTGAGGAGTCCATCGGGAAGAAGAGGAAATACGTGAAGAAAGAGCAGTCAATCCAGAGACCGTCCAAAAAGAGAAAGACCAGGAGACTGCAGGCCTCTCCACAGAACAGTGACAGCAGTCATGGCCATGGGCCTTGTAGGAAGCGTCACAGTGAACACCAGCTTAGAAAGAGGTGCTCAAGAAGCAGAGATGGTAGCAAGAACCAGAGCAAAAGAAGCAGGCGGTCAAGGCCTCATGGAACGAGCCTCTCCCAAAAACACCAGAGAGGCTCCGGTAGTAGCGAGAACGCTGCAACCAGAGATTCCAACAGATCACGGGCACATCACAAAGGCCACGGCCAAAGGAGGTCAAGCAGCCAAGACAGTGATAATCATTACAGAAGAGGCTGTTACTGCAGCGGATACAAGTGTGATTACCCTTCTAACAGTCAAAAGACAGCCAGAGACAGCCCCTCCTGCAGATCAAGAAGTCGATCAAGCTCCAGATCAAGGAGCCCTTCTAGAGAGACATATAGAACAAGTGAAAAGCCTGGAGGAAAGAGAAACTGCAAAACTCGGCATTTGGAGAACACAGAGAAGGGGAGCACCACCATGCAGGCAAAATATAGCTTTGAAAGAATTGTCTCCAGTGACTGCTACAAATACAAAGGCAGCCTTTCAGACAACCGAGAGAGCAGCGAGGCAGAACCTAAGCAAAAGAAGAAAAGGATGGGAAGTCCAAGTGTGGACAGTCTGTGAAGGAAGAACAGCAGAAACAATGGCGCTTCCTAAAAAGCATAAGAAACACCAGAAACATCACCAGAAATTAGCTTAGTTCTTAAAATAGGAGTCGTTCTAAATTTACTGTTGTATTAATGAGTGTGCCATAAGTTGATCTCAGCTGAGAAGTAGAAATGTCTTACTACATACATACTGAACACCACTTCCAGCAGCGTAAATTACATTGAAATGTTAATAAAGACTTTTTGTTTGGAGAAAAAAAAAAAAGTCAATCCGTGGTCTATAATTTATACATTCCTAATCTTTCCGCTTGCTTGGGCAACACTGAGTGAAGATGAAGTCTCTTGAGATGATATTTTGGTGGTTGTTGAGTGATGAGTGAGTGCCCAGAGCTAGGCCGGGCTGCCTGAGAGCGAAGAACCACAACAGCAGCATGGCAGCAAGGTGCACTGCTAGCTGGTACAGGCTGCGGGCGGCCCACAAGTTGAACATGCCTGGTCTTATCTAGCACATTTCTCTTTTGGTTTTGGGTGCCTTTACCGGTACAGTTCAACGTTGGTGCTGTCAGCAGTACTCTAGGCTGGGAGGTTTTTCCGTAAGTTTTAGAAGTACAAAAGTTCACAGTCAGAAACCACTGTGAGAATTCCAGACAATGCAGGACAATGGAAGGTGCTACTGTCATCATGCGTGCGCCAGCATGGTTCCCAGCACGTACATGGAAGCTTGAATTTTCAGGAAGAAATAGCTGCGCTCTCTGAAGATGTTCAGTAGTGGAGCGGGGCCTTTTTACTTTTTTTGTGGGTAGAACTACCTAACAAAATCAGCTGCGGCTCACGAAGCATAAAATCTAAATACAGATAGCAAGAGGACACAACTCAGTGTTTGATGACAAAGCAGGCTGAAGCCAGTTACTCTAACAAATCATTCACAAGAGACAGAAACACTACACGGCAATTCTTCCTTCATTCCAAACCACAACTTTACTTGAAATTAAAAAAAATAAAAAAAATAAAAATAAAAATAAAAAAAAAAAGAGACCACTGGCAGTCAGCTGACGGCCAGGCTAAGCCCAATTCAAGGGCAGCTCGGTGGGCGTCAGAGGTCGTGCTTATAGCTGAGATCTTCCATTAAAGCTGTCTCAGCTGTGCTGATAGCGGTGGATTTCTCACGGCGTTGGTTGGTAGCCTCCATTTTGGGGTACTGGCGGCTGCTGGGAATCCCTGCTGCACTGGAACCTCTCCTTGCCACCTGTCACTGCAATAAAGCAATGCCAGCTTTCTAAACTAGCATTTGGTTTGGACAGGTTTCTTGCTTATGATTCTCAGTGGCAACTTGACGATCAGCTGCGGATGTAAGAATTATCATAGGATAGAACAGTTTAGGTTCAGGAGATCACCTTGCTCCAACCCCCTGCTGTGGGCTAGCCACCCATCAGGCTGCCCAAGATCCCATCCATCCTGACCTTGAGTGCCTGCAGGGATGGGGCACCCACAGCTTCCTTGGGCAGCTGTGCCAGGGCCTCGCTGCCCTCTGAGTAATGAAGCTCTTTCTTACATCCAACCTAAATTTCCCCTCTTTTACTATAAAGCCATTCCATCTTGTCTTATCACTATCCGACTACGTAAAAAGTTGTTCCACCTCCTGCTTATAAGCTCCCTTCGAGCACTGGAAGTCAGCAAGAATGTCTCCCCAGTGCCTTTTCCAGGCTGAACAAGCCCCACCTCCCTCAGCCTGTCTTCACAGGAGGTGCTCCAGCACCTCTGTTGGCCTCCCCAGGACCCAAGTGAACAGTTCCATGTCCTCCCTGTGCTGGGGGCCCCCGACCTGGATGCAGTACTGCAGGTGTGGCCTCACGAGGGCAGAGCAGAGGACAATCTCCTCCCTGCTGCTGCCTCTCTTCTGATGGCTGCATGGCCAGGATACTGTATCGGCCTTCTGGCTGCAAGCTCGCACTGTTGGCTTGCGTCCAGCTTTTTCGCCCATCAGGACACCCACCCAGGCCCTTCTCCACAGGGCTGCTCTTGGTGAGTTCTGCCAGTCTGGACATACATATATCCTGGATTGCCTCAGCCCAAGTGCAACACCTTGCGCTTGGCCTTGTTGGACCTCATTAGGATCTCACATGCCCAGTTTTCAAGTACGTCCAGGTCCCTCTGGCTGTCCCTTCTATTATGATGGTGTAGTCTGGACGAGGAAAAGCTTGGGGAGATCCCGTCCTTGTGTGTATGTCCCTGGTGGGAGCGAAGAACATGGAGCCAGGTTTACTCAGTGGTCTCAAGTGAGTCGTACAAGAGGCAGTGGGCACAAACTGAAACACAGGAATCTCCACTTAAATTTATAATAATAAAAACATAAACAACCAGAAATAAATAACAAGAACCGACACTTTTTGCTGGGAGGGTGTTCAAGCAGTTGGGCAGGTTTCTCCAAGAAGCTGCGGATTCTCAGTCTCTGGAGATACTCGTGACCTGACTGGTCACGTCCTTCCCGGCCTGTCTTGAGGGCTCTCCTACAGCATCTCCAGAGGCGCCTGCAAGCTCCTGTGATTTCACAGGAGATTGGAGCATCCTTACTTAGAAACAACACAGATCCCAAAAGCCAAAGAGAACCTTTTCTACGATTACACCAAATCCAGTGTAGAAAACAGTCATCTAAACGTAGCTTTAGCCTATCAAAGTACATCTAGCAGAGAAATTACTGCCATGGGCTGGAGGGTGGATGCAGGGGCAACATCTGGCTATGACGTAGCTACTGACGTCAGAAAAGCAAGACCAGTTCAGACCAGATTTCTCTTCTGCGTGTGCTTCACTCGGTGTTGTTAGCCCAGCTGAACGCACAGAGACGGTGTTTGAACCTAATTTCTCAAAAGGCGGAGGAAGCTTCTCCTGTTTTTCACATGTAAGTGCTGGTCTCTTTTGGAAGTGTGTTTTGGAAGTTTTCCGTGTGAATCCTAAACTTACTGATCATGCCAAAGTGGTCACCTGTGAGTGGGGAGGGAAGACAAGAGTTACTGCCTGCTACAGTCACATCCGCCAGCACGATTCAATCCTGCAGCACTGAAAAGACTGGCATCACTGCAAAGACAGCACGTGAAGCAGTTAGGTTTTACTGCTTCTTTGTTTGGTGTTGTCTCAGGACTAACGCTGGCATTTTCAACCTTAAAGGTGGCTGTTGCACATTTCTGCGCCTAGAGTTTAATGCTTTATTTCTCTTGGGAAGAGCACATCTTTTTGTCTTTCTTTCGTAGAACGCAGCTTCCGTAGCCTGTTTGCAGAGGACGGCAGCTGTTAGCCCAAAGCTAGCACCAGCAAGCTGTAGACCATGCCCGTGGACACATCTCCTGACTCCAAGTGCCCTATTTGCTTGGACAGATTTGACAACATTGCCTATCTAGACAATTGCTGGCACAAGTTCTGCTTCCGTTGTGTCCAGAATCGGTCAAAAACCAAAGCAGAATGCCCACTCTGCAAACTGCCCTTCGTTTCAATATTTCATACAATTCGTGCTGACAACGACTATCGGGAATACAAAGTCACACCTTCAGAAGAGGCTGCTTCGTCCAGCCTTCAGGGCAGCACCACCACTTTTGCCCAAAACCCTTGGAACTTGCACATGTATGATCTGTATGACGGTTACAACTATCCTACACCATCCCGTGATGAAGGAAGTGGCTCAAACTCAACAGTTCTTGCAGATATTCTTGGGTCAAAGCACAGCTCATCTGTTTCTGGTGTTGGTCAGAGTCCCTGGGATGATGAAACTCCAGGGCCTTCGTCTTCCACTTTAGAAGAGTATGGTGCAACCACAGCTTCTCTGCAGGAGTTATTAGAGAGCTCTAACAAGGACTCTGCTTGGAAGAGGATTATGCTGCAGGCTCAGTTACAGGCTGGTGTTGATGCCAGTGACAGTGACTCTTCAATAGAGCATAATGATATCACTGGCTATGTTAATCTCTATGCTGAGAGAACACCAGAACTGACCGAACTGCCCTCGGCAGACCCTGAGGAGTCCATCGGGAAGAAGAGGAAATACGTGAAGAAAGAGCAGTCAATCCAGAGACCGTCCAAAAAGAGAAAGACCAGGAGACTGCAGGCCTCTCCACAGAACAGTGACAGCAGTCATGGCCATGGGCCTTGTAGGAAGCGTCACAGTGAACACCAGCTTAGAAAGAGGTGCTCAAGAAGCAGAGATGGTAGCAAGAACCAGAGCAAAAGAAGCAGGCGGTCAAGGCCTCATGGAACGAGCCTCTCCCAAAAACACCAGAGAGGCTCCGGTAGTAGCGAGAACGCTGCAACCAGAGATTCCAACAGATCACGGGCACATCACAAAGGCCACGGCCAAAGGAGGTCAAGCAGCCAAGACAGTGATAATCATTACAGAAGAGGCTGTTACTGCAGCGGATACAAGTGTGATTACCCTTCTAACAGTCAAAAGACAGCCAGAGACAGCCCCTCCTGCAGATCAAGAAGTCGATCAAGCTCCAGATCAAGGAGCCCTTCTAGAGAGACATATAGAACAAGTGAAAAGCCTGGAGGAAAGAGAAACTGCAAAACTCGGCATTTGGAGAACACAGAGAAGGGGAGCACCACCATGCAGGCAAAATATAGCTTTGAAAGAATTGTCTCCAGTGACTGCTACAAATACAAAGGCAGCCTTTCAGACAACCGAGAGAGCAGCGAGGCAGAACCTAAGCAAAAGAAGAAAAGGATGGGAAGTCCAAGTGTGGACAGTCTGTGAAGGAAGAACAGCAGAAACAATGGCGCTTCCTAAAAAGCATAAGAAACACCAGAAACATCACCAGAAATTAGCTTAGTTCTTAAAATAGGAGTCGTTCTAAATTTACTGTTGTATTAATGAGTGTGCCATAAGTTGATCTCAGCTGAGAAGTAGAAATGTCTTACTACATACATACTGAACACCACTTCCAGCAGCGTAAATTACATTGAAATGTTAATAAAGACTTTTTGTTTGGAGAAAAAAAAAAAAGTCAATCCGTGGTCTATAATTTATACATTCCTAATCTTTCCGCTTGCTTGGGCAACACTGAGTGAAGATGAAGTCTCTTGAGATGATATTTTGGTGGTTGTTGAGTGATGAGTGAGTGCCCAGAGCTAGGCCGGGCTGCCTGAGAGCGAAGAACCACAACAGCAGCATGGCAGCAAGGTGCACTGCTAGCTGGTACAGGCTGCGGGCGGCCCACAAGTTGAACATGCCTGGTCTTATCTAGCACATTTCTCTTTTGGTTTTGGGTGCCTTTACCGGTACAGTTCAACGTTGGTGCTGTCAGCAGTACTCTAGGCTGGGAGGTTTTTCCGTAAGTTTTAGAAGTACAAAAGTTCACAGTCAGAAACCACTGTGAGAATTCCAGACAATGCAGGACAATGGAAGGTGCTACTGTCATCATGCGTGCGCCAGCATGGTTCCCAGCACGTACATGGAAGCTTGAATTTTCAGGAAGAAATAGCTGCGCTCTCTGAAGATGTTCAGTAGTGGAGCGGGGCCTTTTTACTTTTTTTGTGGGTAGAACTACCTAACAAAATCAGCTGCGGCTCACGAAGCATAAAATCTAAATACAGATAGCAAGAGGACACAACTCAGTGTTTGATGACAAAGCAGGCTGAAGCCAGTTACTCTAACAAATCATTCACAAGAGACAGAAACACTACACGGCAATTCTTCCTTCATTCCAAACCACAACTTTACTTGAAATTAAAAAAAATAAAAAAAATAAAAATAAAAATAAAAAAAAAAAGAGACCACTGGCAGTCAGCTGACGGCCAGGCTAAGCCCAATTCAAGGGCAGCTCGGTGGGCGTCAGAGGTCGTGCTTATAGCTGAGATCTTCCATTAAAGCTGTCTCAGCTGTGCTGATAGCGGTGGATTTCTCACGGCGTTGGTTGGTAGCCTCCATTTTGGGGTACTGGCGGCTGCTGGGAATCCCTGCTGCACTGGAACCTCTCCTTGCCACCTGTCACTGCAATAAAGCAATGCCAGCTTTCTAAACTAGCATTTGGTTTGGACAGGTTTCTTGCTTATGATTCTCAGTGGCAACTTGACGATCAGCTGCGGATGTAAGAATTATCATAGGATAGAACAGTTTAGGTTCAGGAGATCACCTTGCTCCAACCCCCTGCTGTGGGCTAGCCACCCATCAGGCTGCCCAAGATCCCATCCATCCTGACCTTGAGTGCCTGCAGGGATGGGGCACCCACAGCTTCCTTGGGCAGCTGTGCCAGGGCCTCGCTGCCCTCTGAGTAATGAAGCTCTTTCTTACATCCAACCTAAATTTCCCCTCTTTTACTATAAAGCCATTCCATCTTGTCTTATCACTATCCGACTACGTAAAAAGTTGTTCCACCTCCTGCTTATAAGCTCCCTTCGAGCACTGGAAGTCAGCAAGAATGTCTCCCCAGTGCCTTTTCCAGGCTGAACAAGCCCCACCTCCCTCAGCCTGTCTTCACAGGAGGTGCTCCAGCACCTCTGTTGGCCTCCCCAGGACCCAAGTGAACAGTTCCATGTCCTCCCTGTGCTGGGGGCCCCCGACCTGGATGCAGTACTGCAGGTGTGGCCTCACGAGGGCAGAGCAGAGGACAATCTCCTCCCTGCTGCTGCCTCTCTTCTGATGGCTGCATGGCCAGGATACTGTATCGGCCTTCTGGCTGCAAGCTCGCACTGTTGGCTTGCGTCCAGCTTTTTCGCCCATCAGGACACCCACCCAGGCCCTTCTCCACAGGGCTGCTCTTGGTGAGTTCTGCCAGTCTGGACATACATATATCCTGGATTGCCTCAGCCCAAGTGCAACACCTTGCGCTTGGCCTTGTTGGACCTCATTAGGATCTCACATGCCCAGTTTTCAAGTACGTCCAGGTCCCTCTGGCTGTCCCTTCTATTATGATGGTGTAGTCTGGACGAGGAAAAGCTTGGGGAGATCCCGTCCTTGTGTGTATGTCCCTGGTGGGAGCGAAGAACATGGAGCCAGGTTTACTCAGTGGTCTCAAGTGAGTCGTACAAGAGGCAGTGGGCACAAACTGAAACACAGGAATCTCCACTTAAATTTATAATAATAAAAACATAAACAACCAGAAATAAATAACAAGAACCGACACTTTTTGCTGGGAGGGTGTTCAAGCAGTTGGGCAGGTTTCTCCAAGAAGCTGCGGATTCTCAGTCTCTGGAGATACTCGTGACCTGACTGGTCACGTCCTTCCCGGCCTGTCTTGAGGGCTCTCCTACAGCATCTCCAGAGGCGCCTGCAAGCTCCTGTGATTTCACAGGAGATTGGAGCATCCTTACTTAGAAACAACACAGATCCCAAAAGCCAAAGAGAACCTTTTCTACGATTACACCAAATCCAGTGTAGAAAACAGTCATCTAAACGTAGCTTTAGCCTATCAAAGTACATCTAGCAGAGAAATTACTGCCATGGGCTGGAGGGTGGATGCAGGGGCAACATCTGGCTATGACGTAGCTACTGACGTCAGAAAAGCAAGACCAGTTCAGACCAGATTTCTCTTCTGCGTGTGCTTCACTCGGTGTTGTTAGCCCAGCTGAACGCACAGAGACGGTGTTTGAACCTAATTTCTCAAAAGGCGGAGGAAGCTTCTCCTGTTTTTCACATGTAAGTGCTGGTCTCTTTTGGAAGTGTGTTTTGGAAGTTTTCCGTGTGAATCCTAAACTTACTGATCATGCCAAAGTGGTCACCTGTGAGTGGGGAGGGAAGACAAGAGTTACTGCCTGCTACAGTCACATCCGCCAGCACGATTCAATCCTGCAGCACTGAAAAGACTGGCATCACTGCAAAGACAGCACGTGAAGCAGTTAGGTTTTACTGCTTCTTTGTTTGGTGTTGTCTCAGGACTAACGCTGGCATTTTCAACCTTAAAGGTGGCTGTTGCACATTTCTGCGCCTAGAGTTTAATGCTTTATTTCTCTTGGGAAGAGCACATCTTTTTGTCTTTCTTTCGTAGAACGCAGCTTCCGTAGCCTGTTTGCAGAGGACGGCAGCTGTTAGCCCAAAGCTAGCACCAGCAAGCTGTAGACCATGCCCGTGGACACATCTCCTGACTCCAAGTGCCCTATTTGCTTGGACAGATTTGACAACATTGCCTATCTAGACAATTGCTGGCACAAGTTCTGCTTCCGTTGTGTCCAGAATCGGTCAAAAACCAAAGCAGAATGCCCACTCTGCAAACTGCCCTTCGTTTCAATATTTCATACAATTCGTGCTGACAACGACTATCGGGAATACAAAGTCACACCTTCAGAAGAGGCTGCTTCGTCCAGCCTTCAGGGCAGCACCACCACTTTTGCCCAAAACCCTTGGAACTTGCACATGTATGATCTGTATGACGGTTACAACTATCCTACACCATCCCGTGATGAAGGAAGTGGCTCAAACTCAACAGTTCTTGCAGATATTCTTGGGTCAAAGCACAGCTCATCTGTTTCTGGTGTTGGTCAGAGTCCCTGGGATGATGAAACTCCAGGGCCTTCGTCTTCCACTTTAGAAGAGTATGGTGCAACCACAGCTTCTCTGCAGGAGTTATTAGAGAGCTCTAACAAGGACTCTGCTTGGAAGAGGATTATGCTGCAGGCTCAGTTACAGGCTGGTGTTGATGCCAGTGACAGTGACTCTTCAATAGAGCATAATGATATCACTGGCTATGTTAATCTCTATGCTGAGAGAACACCAGAACTGACCGAACTGCCCTCGGCAGACCCTGAGGAGTCCATCGGGAAGAAGAGGAAATACGTGAAGAAAGAGCAGTCAATCCAGAGACCGTCCAAAAAGAGAAAGACCAGGAGACTGCAGGCCTCTCCACAGAACAGTGACAGCAGTCATGGCCATGGGCCTTGTAGGAAGCGTCACAGTGAACACCAGCTTAGAAAGAGGTGCTCAAGAAGCAGAGATGGTAGCAAGAACCAGAGCAAAAGAAGCAGGCGGTCAAGGCCTCATGGAACGAGCCTCTCCCAAAAACACCAGAGAGGCTCCGGTAGTAGCGAGAACGCTGCAACCAGAGATTCCAACAGATCACGGGCACATCACAAAGGCCACGGCCAAAGGAGGTCAAGCAGCCAAGACAGTGATAATCATTACAGAAGAGGCTGTTACTGCAGCGGATACAAGTGTGATTACCCTTCTAACAGTCAAAAGACAGCCAGAGACAGCCCCTCCTGCAGATCAAGAAGTCGATCAAGCTCCAGATCAAGGAGCCCTTCTAGAGAGACATATAGAACAAGTGAAAAGCCTGGAGGAAAGAGAAACTGCAAAACTCGGCATTTGGAGAACACAGAGAAGGGGAGCACCACCATGCAGGCAAAATATAGCTTTGAAAGAATTGTCTCCAGTGACTGCTACAAATACAAAGGCAGCCTTTCAGACAACCGAGAGAGCAGCGAGGCAGAACCTAAGCAAAAGAAGAAAAGGATGGGAAGTCCAAGTGTGGACAGTCTGTGAAGGAAGAACAGCAGAAACAATGGCGCTTCCTAAAAAGCATAAGAAACACCAGAAACATCACCAGAAATTAGCTTAGTTCTTAAAATAGGAGTCGTTCTAAATTTACTGTTGTATTAATGAGTGTGCCATAAGTTGATCTCAGCTGAGAAGTAGAAATGTCTTACTACATACATACTGAACACCACTTCCAGCAGCGTAAATTACATTGAAATGTTAATAAAGACTTTTTGTTTGGAGAAAAAAAAAAAAGTCAATCCGTGGTCTATAATTTATACATTCCTAATCTTTCCGCTTGCTTGGGCAACACTGAGTGAAGATGAAGTCTCTTGAGATGATATTTTGGTGGTTGTTGAGTGATGAGTGAGTGCCCAGAGCTAGGCCGGGCTGCCTGAGAGCGAAGAACCACAACAGCAGCATGGCAGCAAGGTGCACTGCTAGCTGGTACAGGCTGCGGGCGGCCCACAAGTTGAACATGCCTGGTCTTATCTAGCACATTTCTCTTTTGGTTTTGGGTGCCTTTACCGGTACAGTTCAACGTTGGTGCTGTCAGCAGTACTCTAGGCTGGGAGGTTTTTCCGTAAGTTTTAGAAGTACAAAAGTTCACAGTCAGAAACCACTGTGAGAATTCCAGACAATGCAGGACAATGGAAGGTGCTACTGTCATCATGCGTGCGCCAGCATGGTTCCCAGCACGTACATGGAAGCTTGAATTTTCAGGAAGAAATAGCTGCGCTCTCTGAAGATGTTCAGTAGTGGAGCGGGGCCTTTTTACTTTTTTTGTGGGTAGAACTACCTAACAAAATCAGCTGCGGCTCACGAAGCATAAAATCTAAATACAGATAGCAAGAGGACACAACTCAGTGTTTGATGACAAAGCAGGCTGAAGCCAGTTACTCTAACAAATCATTCACAAGAGACAGAAACACTACACGGCAATTCTTCCTTCATTCCAAACCACAACTTTACTTGAAATTAAAAAAAATAAAAAAAATAAAAATAAAAATAATAAAAAAAAGAGACCACTGGCAGTCAGCTGACGGCCAGGCTAAGCCCAATTCAAGGGCAGCTCGGTGGGCGTCAGAGGTCGTGCTTATAGCTGAGATCTTCCATTAAAGCTGTCTCAGCTGTGCTGATAGCGGTGGATTTCTCACGGCGTTGGTTGGTAGCCTCCATTTTGGGGTACTGGCGGCTGCTGGGAATCCCTGCTGCACTGGAACCTCTCCTTGCCACCTGTCACTAACACAGCCAATACCTCTCCGACAGTAGTTGCTCCAAAACAACTTTCTCACATCTAGCCGACTAGTTTCAAGATGTGTTCTGCTCAGTTCACTTGATCTAAATCTTAAATGATCTTTTCCTGTTGACAGATATGTTACCAGTCCTGCCCCTGCAATGACATTAAGGCCTATTTTAATCCCTCTTCAGATATCAATAGCAAGAACTGAAAAATCAGAATTCCTCTATAGCAGTGTTTATTCTTTACCCAGGAATGGATCACCATCAACTTCAATATCTGTTTGTAACCCTTTAGCTAGTAACAGGTTCTCATTCAACTTTTTCAGTATGTCTAAGATGTAAATTGTTGGCAAGCTATGCACCTTTCACTCAACACCGGGTGGGACCTGGAGCAGCATAACATAGACAGGGCCGGCTTAGTGACACCATCTTCCAGGAAAGCTGGGCTGGAAATCATGACAAGGTCAGATGCTGATTCCTACATTACTTAAGGAAATGTGTGACTTAATCTTACAACTCATACTGTAGTAGGTGGCTAAAATATTTCCAAGATTATGTGCTCATTGTAAGGAAGTGAAGAAAGAGTTATTCTGCAAACAGAAATGCAACTCAAGTGAAGTACCCATCAACAGATTTATTTTATTTCCATTATCTCAGAATAACTGATACCTACATTCCTCGATGCAATTAAGAAAATTAAAAAAAAAAAATACAGCCATGTGAGGAAGCTGGGAATCCCCATACACTGTTAGCTTGATCTTTGCTCACTAACACTGGTTACAAAATTAAATTCCCTCTTGCACAGTTCTGGACAAAATCAATAGGTAAACATTAGTCATTGGGTGTGCCATTTGCTGGGAAAGCTTTCAGAACTCTCTTGCTTTTTCATAAGTCAACTTAGGTTTGTTTCAAACTACAGTTAAACCAGTTACAGTTCTGATGAGGTTCAAAAGTGTCAAGGCTTTTTTGCATAGCTGGTTAAAGCAGTTCTTCAAGAGCAAAGCCATAAGCACATACATACAGTTATTAGGCCAATAATAAGAGAAATTATCCCCAAACATCCAGCAAAAACACAGAAATATACCTTTTTAACATTGAGTTTACAACATTATATGAACAGAATCATTCTCCTGTGCTCGTATCCCAGGAATAAGTGACCTTCAGACCTTTACAATAGCTTTTCCAAGATTTTCTCCCTTTAGCATTCCCATGAAAGCTGCTGGCATGTTCTCAAATCTTTCAGTAACTTGTTCATGGTACTTCAGTTTTCCCTGTCAAAAAGAAGGGAGTATTTTGAGTCTTCATTTGCCAGCTGCCTAGCTTTCACAATCTTCAAGAGACTAAATTGCCACCGTGTTTTCTCCAGCACATATGTTCCATCTGAAACACTGGTACACACCAGCATACCTTCGCAAAACTAAGTTTGTATACAGCAATTCCATGAGAAGACCACTGTTATAGATATTCACCCCTTGGAGTCAAATAGGGAGCAAAAAACACTGCAGAGAAGAACTCATCAGGACAGATGGAGTGCTACTCAGTCCTCAAAGAGCAGGTAGATAATTTAAATCCAGCTTATATTTAGAGAAAATACTAAGAAGCTCCTCATTGTCAGAGAATTGTTTAGACTGATTCCAAGACTTTAAGAGCGCAAGCTATTACCAAAAGTCTCAACAAAGCAGAAGGCATCAAGCATATTATGTATGGTTTGTTTTTTTCCCCAGAAGAAAGAAAGTGTTTCCGTGCTTAGATGGCATGATCTTTGAGCCATCTTCACCAGCTAAGACGAGGGACAACTCCCCTAGTGAAGATGGAAGCTGTGATGGGAGTACACGTTACAGAAAATTACCCTCTCCCTTCTTACCTCCAGAACCCATTTGAGCAGTGCCTTCACACCTTCCTCCCGGCGGTTATTCCAGCTGGTCACAATAAACCCTTTCATGCTAAGTTCATTGAAGATCATTGGAATCTGAATATAAGGTCCTGGCAAAGAAAGGAAATAGATTTTTTTTTTTTAAATAAGGCCCAATAGAGAGAGGTATTAGCCAGTATAAGACACTGAAATAACGTTGTTCCAGACCATGACAAATTCTGTTATTTCCAAACAGAGTAAACGACCACAGGTTCAGGGACAGGAAGCAGCACAGGAAAACGAAAACCTGATCTACCTGAGGCTGAACGCTCACCCAGCACTGCTGAAAACAACTTCATTCAGATGTAAAGGGACCTGTGCTGAGGGGCTTTCTGCTTAATCCTCAATGTACTGCTTTGACAGCATGTTTGGAAGCCTGCCAAACCATTTCATTAAAGCTCAAAAACATAATGAGAACACAAGAAAGAAAAAAAAGAAAAAAAAGAAAAAAAACAAGGAAAATACGTTTTCTTCAGTAAAAAAAAAAAAAAAAAAAAAGCATGATAGCCCCCCCACCTGAAGAGGCCCACATTTAAAGCCATCTGGGAGTCCAAAGCCAGTCTGTTACCAAAGAGAATACAGTTCCTGAAGCCTCTAGTTTCTTCTAGAAAGCAGTTTTGGAAAACTTAATGCTATTAAAAGTGAATATTAATTTCAAACATATTTACCAGCAGTAGCATCAGTAACTGAAATCCTGCATTTATGAAATGTGGGAATAAAAACTATCAAAGAAAAAAAGCCCAACCACACACAAACTAAAATGAAGCTGTTTCATCTAAAAGCCTCAGGGAAACCTGTTCTCACAACTTAAAGTATGGACTGTGTAAATTATACCATTTCACCACACTTGCTGCCTTCTACTGATCTGCTCAGAGCCCTGGGAAATATAATTTCAGCCAAATTTAGTCTCACGTCCATTTCTAAACACAAGTTCTCCACCTGATATGAGCATGTACTACAGAGGATGTCTGTTGCACATGTAAGAAGTGTGGTCAGACATCAGACCCCCCAGAGTTCATTATCTAAATGTACACAAACACACAGGCAACTGGCACATTGAAAAAAAAAAAAAAAAACAACAGCAAAACTTGAGTGTCTGCCATTATGTTTTTCACTCTGTCATCACCAAATAGTAACTATACTTAAACACACAAAAGGAGGCCCACACCTTTCTGAGGCACAGAGTCATTGTACTGAGAGATGGCTCCGCAGGCTGCAATCCTTCCATATTTCTTCATGTGGTTGATAGCAATACTGGCAAATTCTCCACCCACCTACAAGAACCAAGTACATGCAGCACAAGAGAAAATCCACTGTCAAAAGACCGCTGGTTTGCCTCTCAGCGTTTATTCTTTCTGCTACCGATCGAGTCAGCCGCAGAAAAAAAGTCAAGAATGGAACAAGCAAGCTGTAAGCTCTTACAGAAACTATGTCTCAGTTAGATGGAACTCAGTATAGAGCTCCTGCAATAAGCTAAGGAAATTAACAGCCCTGCTCAGGACAAGGATCTTTCTGAACTCACATTGTCAAAGAAACAGTCATAGCCATCAGGAGAGGCCTTACGCAGTGCTTCATCCAAGGAAGTAACTGTCTTGTAATTAAAGGCTTCATCAAAGCCTATTTTTTTCAGATACGCAACCTTGCTATCTGAGCCAGCACAGCCCACCACTTTACAACCCTGCAAGGAAAGAAACAAAGAGCATTTAGAAATGTTTTTCAACACAGGCTTGCACTGTGAACACAAGAGTGCTGGGTGGAGGGCTCATTCTTAAAGTCAGGTGGTTGTGACTATGATCTCCTAAGCTCCAAAGCCACCTTTGCTGTATCTTCAGGAGCTTGTTTCATCTCAAAAACTTACTGAATGCACATCTTTACCAATGTTTGCCCTGCTGATCACTCATGGCCTTGTTCTTATGTTTCCCACAATAGCTCTCTAATGTGAAAGTCTGAGCAGTTCGAGCCACTCACCCCTATTTTAGCAAGCTGCCCCACCACGGAGCCCACAGCACCAGCTGCAGCATTAACCAGCACTGTCTCTCCTGGCTTCATCTTGCAGACCTCAAACAGACCAAAATAAGCAGTGAGGCTGTGAAGAAAAAGAAAAAAGCTCAATGTGGAATAAAAGAATTCAGACATGGAAGTGTGACTTGATCTCATTAAACTAAAGTATCACCGCAACCAAACAAGGTTGAGATTCATTTATCATTGAGGAAATACTACTAAAAAAATCCAACTATACAACTTCTTAATTTTGGTTACAAGCCAAACACTTAACTTGTCTCATTTTTCTGGACTGGCTGTAACTTTTTAATACATGCTAGTGGGAAGCAGGATGATGTTGTACAACTCCATCTTATGTGAAAACAGCTTTCCTTGTGCACACAAGTTAAAAGGCAGCTACATGACAAACTGGCTCTCAAACCCAACAAGCTCTTCTTTAATTTCTTCTAGCTTAGTGCTTCAGGCTTAAGGATTGTTATTTTGCTGTACCTTGCGATGGCTGTGTTGCCATTTTCAGGGCAATTCTGGAAATACTGTGATAGATAAAAGCAGACTAGCCCATATTCATAACTCAAGTTTGAGTCCTTCCAACCATGTTAATTCAGACTGGACTTGATTTTTTTCCAGCCCTTCCTGGATCCTCTTCTTGCCTGACCACATGGAAAGGCACACTAACCTCCAAGACAAACTTCCTCTGAACCAAAAAAAAAAAAAAAAAAAAAAAAAAAAAAGAGTTAAACTTCAGGCCCTCTACAGAGTGAGGGTATCCTGAATTACAGATTTATTTATTTATTTATTTTAAATCACAGTGATCAGACAGCACAGTGGCAGAAAAAGATGAGACAAAAAGATTTTCCAATCTTTCCGATCCTGCACAGCAATATCCAGAGGATAGCTTCCTTTGGATCTTGAAACTCACCCTGGCATACCAACTGTACCAAGTGCTAGAGATTTGGGGAGTGATTCTGGCCAGCTCGCAGGAAGGAGATTCAGGCCTCTTCCATCAGAGATGAAATGAGTTCTCCATCCACTATTAGCCACAACAAAGGCCCCTACTGCAAAAGCTGGATTCTTGCTCTCCACAATCCTGCTCAAATGAAGAAAAAAAGAAAAAAAACAAAAAGTATATCTTATGAGACAAATCTTTATTGACTCTTTCCTCTTTTATTCCTGTTGTCCTTTGATGCAGGAGAAAAAAAAATACTTCATGTCAGGACATTCAGGAAATTTAGCCCATTCCTTGCTGATGTTTTTCTTAAAATGGCTACTATCTCTTGTCAGCATGGGAAGGCTGAGTGAGATGATGCCAGACATAGCCCAACCCATGAAAAAACTGACATTTCTATATAGATGCCATTGCTTTTTTTGTTTGTTGGGTTTTTTTTTTTTTGTTTGCTTGCTTTACCAGCATCAGTCTGCTATGAATTCTAGACTAAAAGACTAGGCTTTTATGAGCTCCAAGGCATAAAAGAGGACACTGGGATTGAAGGATGGAAAAGTATGAAACTGAGGAACAAATAGGCCATTAAAAACATTTCCTTTCTCAGAAAACCTGCACTTATTAAAAGTTGAATATCTTGGATCTGGAGCCTCTTGGGATAACAGAATGCTCCTTAAGGAAAGCAGTATCTAATAACAAAGAGAAGTTCATACTTGGGGTATCTCCATGCCAAATGAAAATTCTGCTTTCTCAGCCCAGTGAAAAAATTATCTTGGGAAGGAATAAGTAAACATCCTCAAAATATTGAAAATAGATTGTTTTTTGTTCAGATGACTTCATTTTTAATTTATTCTATCCCCCAATGTTCTTCCAGAGAAACACAAGAGTCAGAGGCCACAGATGTTCTCGGGCAGCAACTTAAGAGGCAATTTAGCAGGAGTAAGCTGACAAAGGGAAACATCTATGTAGCTAAATCATTACCACAAGGTTGGACTACGGTCATATAGCATCTGGCATTCAGGTTACACTGAAACAGTCACAGCTGGAATAAACATCATGCATCGTTTTAGGTATGCAAGTACTGCATATCAGATTTTAAAATGAAGCTGACACTTGCAGCCATGTTTAATGGTCGGCCCTTTGTGTCTCTCCTTGTAACTATCTCCAGAAACAACAGTTTGTTGGCCTAGATGCTCTCCAAGAAGGCAGAAAAGATTCTTACAGCAAATGAAAAAAAAAAAAAAAAACCCCAAAAACAACAGAACAGTATTCCAATCAATTGCATACAAGATAAAAAGGAATGCAGCTTCTGCAGTTGGTAGACTCATGTCAAGAGAACACAAGACACGCTATAAATGTCAGGACATTCCTTTGATATCTGCCACATGTATGGATAAGATGAACAGAAGGTCTTACCTGGCAACCTGTGTGCCTATTATTACATCCCCTTCCTTCATCTCCCTTTTACTGTACGGTCTGTAAACACAGGCAGAGAGACAGCTTATTGTAAGTAATTTTCAGTGATCTTCTGGACACTATAAAGTAGTCTGACCCAGAAACAGTATAACTAATGACTTTGAACACACTGCAAATAGCTTGCCTTTGTAATGACATAACTGGATATTTTCCATAGACAGTTACTGAAGCACCCCATGAGCACCAAGCTGAAGTGTCAGGAATTAGTCTTCACTGCAAGGTCCACCATTACAAGAAAGCTGAGACTCCAAAGAATTATCCCTGAGATAGGATCTAACAGATCTCTTCACAGCTCTGGGCAAATACCCAGTCTCCCTATAATTGAACTATTGTCTGTTAACAAAAACATATCAGTAATTTCCTATTTAGAATACATATCCTCAAGTACAGGCTTGAGTAGATAAGCAAAGCAGGTTCTGCAGCACAGCTGCAGCCTCCCCTTTGGTCTCACTGTATTCTAGCACAAAAGTCACCACAAGGGACAACAGCAGAGTTCAGGGAAACTCCATGTCCACAGTGTAACTATCCCAATGTCCTGCTGAATCTGGTATGGACTCCGCTAATGTACATGTTTTATACAAAGCAGACAAGTATACCTGGGACCCTGTCAATGAGGGATATTCCCAGTGCACGTCTGTTAAGGTTTGAGAACACAAGTGACTTTACATACCTCATGTAAGGATCAACACTAAGAAACACTGATTCAAGCAGCAGCTCTGCAACAAAAGACAAAACAAACTCCTGGGTAACAGCAGTAAAGCACAGGTTCCATAAGTCAGTCTTTTAAATCTAAAAAAAAAAAAAAAAAAAGAAAAAAAAAAAGAAAAGAAAAAAAAAAAAGAAAAGGAAAAAGCCATAGATCTCCCAATAGTTTAAAAAGTCCTACTGGCATCCAATAGGAATACACTATCAGAAACAACTAAGACATTCTGTAGCTATGTCTGGATTTAGCACTGTGCTCTTCTAAAAGATATTTTTGGAAGAACTGCTGGAAAGCTAGCTTCTCTTCAGTCCTGTTTGTCTTTGTCTGCCTTCTCTCCTTGTAGAATATTCAACAGGCCAGACCTCCTAAACAAAGCACTTCTCATTCACCCGTGTAGGCCCCCCCAGGATTCATCCAGCAGAGGGTGGTAAGAGACCTTGGTGAATGTCATATGCAACAGTTACCTTGCTCCCTTGAGCAGAAAGGACACCTTCCCTAGGTAGCTTTATCTGCAATAGCCGCCCACCTCCACCTAATAATGCCTTCTTTATGGCCACTGCAGCAACCTAACAAATAGAAGCTAGCGATGTATTTAAACAGATATTTTTCCATCGCTCAGAGGGAGCAGGAGGAACAATCAAGGCTGTGTAACATCACAAGAAAGGCCATGTCTTAAATGACTCTGTGTTCTTCAGTAATTATAAGTATTAAGTATGTATGGATGCTTTAGAGCTGCACATGTCGTAAAAATGGTTAAAAGTACAACTAAGAAGAAATCACCCTCCAAACCATTAAATTGTAAACCTAACTATACTGCTATCACTGTAATGACGTTTCTTTGACATACCTCCTAAACCAAAGTAAATTTTGGTGAAGTGAAGGATAAACAGTGGGATGAGGTTCAAGACAGCACGGTGCAGACAACCATATGAAGCCAAAACCCTATGTTCATTCATTTATCAGCATCTCCTGGGTTTAGCCACCTATTTTACTCCCAACCCTTTTCAAGACAGAAACTCACAAGTAAAACGTGTGCATTCATTTTTCCTCTTTTTATTCTCTCTTAACAGCAGGGCAAATATCACAGATAAGAACTGCCCAGAAGAAACATAAATAAATAAGTAAAAGATTTTGAACACAAGCAGAAGTCCTTCCAGTCCTTTAAGTGAAAGACAAGCTCCCATCAACTCATGCTCTAAGAACCCCCAAACAGGGACTAACTCCCACTTCGGTCACTCTGTTGCACCCCTATGTCTATCCTTCATCATTCCCTCCCATTACGAAAAAAAATAACAGAAAACCAGAGGATACCATCTTCTCCAGCTTCCACCGAAGCATTTTGTAAGAAAAAGTAGATGACAACTTTACCACAGTAAAGCACATTTGCATTTTACTAGAAGTACCTCATTTGCTGCAGCCAGTTCCTTTCTCTCTTTTTAAGTTACACTAATTGTTTTCTCACAGCAGTTGGTTTTGAGGGCACACCACTTCAGCAATTTTCTCCAGCATTCGTTATTTGCAAACACAGCTGAAAATCATGAGGCATCACTGACACGTGTTAAGTGCAGTGGGATTTTGAAAGGCACACCAGAGCTGCCTGAAGGCTAAATACAGTTCAGTACATCCAATGTTTATTGTCAGATTAAACACACTAAACTTGCCAGGACACACATCCTTGAGCAACTGCCCTACCCTGCCAGTTTGCTGTAAGCCTTGCCAAGCCTTTTACAAAATCTGAGCATGAGGAACACGTGGACAGACCTACAAACACACAGCCATTTGTCAGCAGTAAGACAGCCTCCAGACAGCACACGATGGCACTCCACTTACCTCCATCCTTCAGGTCTGCCAGCGCCACCTGTTTCATTTCAAAGTCGCTGGTTTTGGGGAAGCCCTCAAAATGCTTCTTCAGTACCCACACTTTGGCAGTCACCATCCTGCATAATAGAACGAAGAGATGCTAAACGGTGCTAAGCTGCTAGCAGGGGCTGCACAGGGCCTCAGGCGAGCACACAACCCAAGCATCTTGACCTCCTGATAACTACATCTGAAGCCACCAATCTCTGACACACACTCGCTGCCGAGGCCAGCCGGGTGGGAGGTCAGCCCCACTGGGACGTGTGTCTGCCACAATTAAGAAACTCTTGGGACAAAATCTACTGGTTTAAGGAAAACGAGGATTAACAAAAGGATTAACAAAACTGGGAAAAGCCTTTTCCCGGCCAGTAACAACCCCATCAGTGGAAAGAAAAAGTTCCTGCAATTGCCAAGCTCCAGGCTAAAACCTGGCAGAGCATTGTCAGTGGCGTTTTCCAAACAACGCACAAACAACCGAGCGGCTTGCGCGTTTTTCCCTCGTAGCCTCATTCTCGTTCTTGTAAGCGAGCGAGGAGAAAGAAGATCATACTTAGAACGGGCGGGGATTCAAAGCTCTGTCTTCTGCTATCAAGACTGAGTCACACGCCACCGGTCCGGCCTCCGCTGCCTGAGCTCCCGAAGTCACGACACGCGTCCTAGAAGACAAAGACGAGGACTCTTGGCAGCTTTTATCGCCAGCGCAGGCACCGCCCCAACGGCATTTGCCCCGGAGCAAGAGCAAAGTTCAGCCCTGCCCTATAGTTCCGCGCTGTCCTTACCACCAGCCCGAACCGGGCCGTCCCCCACCCCGCGCAGCCTCCCGCGGCCCCGCGGATGGGAGCTCTGCGCTCGCCGCGCTGCCGTGGTTGTGCGGGGCCGGGGGGCTCTGCCCCCGCTGGGAAACACCGGCGTCGGGACTGCGTGACTTCCAAAAAGTTCAGCTGACAAAGCATTCCTTATCAGCAGCAATTACAATTACATTTGGACTACTTTTTATTACTGTTATTACTTTACTTTTTAAGCAGCTGGCGCTCCTGACTTTTTCTAGCTATCGCTGTGCTCACTGTGTATCAGAGGTGCTTGATGTGTAACTCACAGTTTTCCAGAGACACAGCAAACTCTGTAAAAGTGCTTACAGGAGGACGAGATGAGTTCACATTTAAAGAAAGCTGACCTCGGGAAAGTACTGCGGTGTGCTTTTCCTAGTAGTGCGTTCTGCATCCAGGCACAGCAGGGGTTAAGGATGTCGGTTTGGTTGGTGGCAGCTTGCCTGTGCAGAGCTCGCAGTGATTCAGAAATGCTTTGTCTCCCCACCCTGTGCCACCTCCCTGAGTCAGTAGCTACTTAATTCTCAGCTTTTTGTCTCTTATCGGCGTGCCTCAAGATTGCAGCCCACTTCTTTACCTTCCCACCATTATCTCTCAATACCTTGTTTCTTCAGTTTAGGTGCAGCACAGGAACAGGCTGTCCCTTTTCACCCTGTCCTTTGTTTCCTATTTCTGGTGCTCTTTGTTTTTCCAGCCTGAAGCTGCATAAATTTGTGCGATAATCTTGATGATTTCACGGGATCACAGAATCATTAAGGTTGGAAAGATCCTCTAAGACAAGGCCTCTAAGATCACCAAGTCCAACCATCAACCCATCACCACAGTGCCCACTAAACCACATTCCTCTGTGCCACATCTACATGTTTCTTGAACTCCTGGAGGGATGGTGACACCACCACTTTCCTGGGCAGCCTGTTCCAATGCATGAACATTCTTTCTGAGAAGCCCTTTTTCATAATATCAAACCAGAATTTCCCCTGGCACAACTTGAGGCAATTACTTGTCATCCTATCACTGTTACCCCAGAGAAGAGGGTTACCCCTCTGCTGTCATCTCTCACAAGGCAACAAAATGTAACAGGATTTAGGTGGGAAGGTTCAGCCTCTACTGCCATCCTACCAAAATCTGCCTCTGATGTTGTGGGCCAACATCACAAAATAGGAGGCATTATTTTCAGAGTAGCTGTCGTGGGCTAAGCACGTGATAGCCATTATATTTCAGTCTTAAGACTGGTAACCACTGTACTGCAAAACTTCTTTGTTGCCAGGGGGTTTCAATAATACATTGCTTATCTGCATTTTCTGTATAACATTCTTCACAGACCGTTGTAATAATTTCTGCAAAGCAGCAGCTGTGCTTAACTTTTGAAAAAGGAGAAGTCCATGAAACTGACAAAAAGAACCTTTAATTCATTTCTAACGAGTCTCAGAAAAAAAAAAAAAAAGAAAAAAAAAAGAAAGAAAAGAAAAAAGAAAAAACTAGTTATGCTTTTTTTTTTTTTTTCCCCTGACATTCTTGAAAAGGGACCATTAAAGCTTTTAGTGAAATTGAAATTTAAGATAACATTTATTCTGATATCCTCCAAACTCTTTTTGTCCTCTGGTCTAGCACATCGAGTTATGAAAAAATAAAGCTTTCCATTAAACTTTATCAACCTTTTCCCCAAAATCAGACAGCTAGCAGAGACAAGAATGGATTGGAAAATCTCAGCCTTGTGCAATAACTATCTACACAAAAATGCAAAGATCCAGCCTGAGTGCAGATACTGCAGGTGGTGCATGCTGTAGCAGAGCTGCAGGCAAAGCACTGCCAACCCCCAAAATCAGAATGCAGAAGGAGATTCACAATTCAGTGGAAAAAGGAGGAAGAAAATATGGGAATGGTGTAAACTAGGAACCCTTTGTAGTTGCTGGCAACTAGAAAAGAAGGCCGGGAACAAAGGAATGGATGAGACTGTGAGCATTTGACTGGAAGTGGAAGAGATGGTGGTGATACCCAAATTAAATCTGGGAATCTTCATGGTAAAGTACAGTAAATCTCTCTTGGAAGCTAAGTCAAATAGTAAAGTAAAGCTACAGTAAAGATCACAAATTTTCTCTAGGTAACCTCAAATAATGTTTGTATCTTGCATGTTACAGTATGTTTTTCTAGCCTGAGTTTGCCCTTGTCTAACCTTGGGTACCACATTTTTAAGAAGCCCATGAGTAAGAAGTAAATTAAGTGCAGATTTGGGGTTAAGCTAGAAGTCTTGCTGCAGTCACAACTAATTTGCAGACATCGCTGTGGTAGTTACTTCCTTTTATTTCCACTGTTAAGCAGGAATAGCTAATTGTCCTCTTTAGAATGTCTGGTTTGATGCTATGTTTTGGTTCTAGCAAAAGAACAGTGTTGATTACACACGGATGTTTCTAGTTGACTCCAAAGCAGTGTTATACTGAGCCAAGACCATTTGCAGTGAAGGGCTAGGAGCTGGGATGGAACGGAATTGGGACAGCAGAGTAAAACTGGCTGGAGAGATCTTCTATATTATACCATATGACATCAATCAGCAGAGAGTGGGAGCTCACCTGGCTCTCCTCAGCTGCACAGAGGTGAGCTGGGCATTCGTGGAGGAGTAGTGAGCAATTCCTTGTGCATCGCTTGTTACATCTGTACATGTGTATGTTGTTATCCTTTTCCTTTTCTCTATCTTAGTAAATCATTCTGTCCCAACCCATGAGTTCTACTTGGTGGATTTGGGGTTTTTTTTTCCAATTTCCTCCTCCACCCCACTGGGAAGCTGGGGAGGAAGTGAATGACACTGCAGTGCTGAGCCACATGCTGGATTAAATCACAGCAGCTACACTGCAAGACAAGGACATGCTAAAAAGCTGAGTAGAATATCTCCCTTGGAAAGACTGCTTAGATAGATGCTGAAAACACCAAATCATCACCACAGCAAAGTTGTTCAGGAAAGCAGGATCTAATCCAGTCCCCTTTTCCAGCTCCAATTTAGGCAGTTTTCTGCAGCATTTCAAAGGCACCGATATAAAAAACTTGCTAAATATTTGAATATGTATTTCTCCTCAGAAAGACTTACAGGCAGTAAATTCTTGCAAGTAGAGACTGTCAAATCAGTTATGTATCAGAGGTTACCTCAGGATACCCTACATGTTACAGGACTTCCAATTACCTGGAATTGAATATAGCCTGATGTTGTAAGTGCCGACAAGTCATAGCAGATCTTGCCTGTTCTTTTTCTCTGGCTTAGCTATTACAATGCTTTCTCAGAAAATATGTTTGTTTGTTTGTTTCTGTGGTTAAAAAAAAAAAAAAAAGGTAAAGGCAAACCACTCCCATGCTACATTTGGCAGACGCTGCACTGCAAATATCTGAGCAAGCATGACGCTGCACTATAAAACAATAAAGCTTTAGCTTCAGTTCTTCGTGCAAAGCTGTCAAACCCCAGAAGAAGGTAAAAGGTTGGATGTGAAAAGTCATTGCACAGTAAAAAGACAATGTCACATGCACTCTGTTGTCATTCTGGGAGGTTCGGCTGCTCTGCTGAAGAAGCTTGCACAGGAATGGGTAAAGGGTAACTAAAACCTGCAGAGAAACACTTCAGCTGCCCTTCACTTTTCAGAAATCAAACATAAAATTAAAATCTTAAGAACTGTTTCTGATAAGAAAGAATAATTTAAAGCCTACAGATTAGAATCAAGTTTGGACAATGAAAAGCTATGCAAAAGTTTCTTGAAGGACATGTTGTGATTTCTTGGTACGCACAAGACACTCCAGAGCTTCTTTTGATCACTTTTTTTTTTTATACTATCCTTGCTTAAAAATTGAAACAGTCCAAACACATGCTGCAGCATCATGAACTGCAAAATTTCATCAGAGCTGTTGAGAAATACTGCAGCACACGTACATCAATGGTTTCACTTCCTTCACTTGCAGGAACATGTCTGTTACTGCCTGACAAAGAAATATTTCCTTTGCTTCCACTTAATTTAAACCCTAAACTTGACTACATCAAGCAAGTTACTCTGTTTCAGAGGAAAGTGAGGCTGGCATCTGATGTTGTAAAATTACTGCAAAACTTAACTTCAGGGCTTACTAAGCCTGTCAGTTGGCTGTTCCTTCCCTCATTTCTACTGCTCATTATCTACTCCTACAAAGAATAAACATCCCAGTTCACTGTAGAGCTGTAATGAGACAACTTTGCCCCTTTCTGCTAGAGAGCTTTAGGTACATGTAAGGGAATTTATACACACACTTATGTGCCTGCAACTCCTCTGAGCCCACCTCCTGAATTTATGTAATACTATAACTGCACATTCATTGCTGAGTAGGTTTCTGTTCAGGAATAAGTTCTCCCTCAAGAAAACTCACTGCTCCAGGCTATTCATGGTACCTGAGATACATCTGCTATCTGCAGGTCTGCATACCAGAACAATTAATTAGCACTGCCAAATGTGCAATAATTAGCCTGAAACAGATAAATGGAAAGATGAAAGGATAGAGGAATAAATAAAGGGAGGATTATAAATGAGATTCCAAGGAATTATGATAGAACCTGTAAAAGTACAGAACAGTGACCAGTATCTGTTGTATCATTATTTACTGTACACAACTCTAGACTGCAGACAGTACCTGACAGAAAAGGTTCACCCACTCCTTCGGTACACAGAGAGCAGTGCAGTGCAGTATTGAACTATTGTATTCGAATCAGTGAAAACAGGTGCATCCATGGTGTCATGTTTCAACCCTGGCAGGCAGCTCAGCATCACTCAGCCAATCTCTTACTATTCCAGGTAGGATGAAGAGAGCAAAGAAGGTCAAGGGGAAAGATCTCATGGTTTGAGATCCAGACAGTTGGTGAGGTAAAGCAAGAACTGCATACACAAGCAAAGCAAACCAATAAACCCTGAATAAATGCTCGTGATTGGTGCAAGACAATCTATACCTGCTTTAGACTGAGAATATTTCTTCTTTTTTTTTTTTTCATTAAGAATATTGAATCATATCAACCTATATAAATGCAGCAAAGAATGAGATAAACAGGTCATTAATGCAATCTCCTGCAATATCCTAATAGCCAAATGATGAGATAATTGGTACAAAATGAGGTAAGGTAGAGAACCAGCTGGACTGCCATATCTGAAGCACTAAGGTCAGTGGTACAAGGTCAAAAGATTCCTTACAGATCATATTTCTGGGTGTGCTGATCAACAGCTGGCTATATACATAAGCCACCAGTGTGCTCAAGTGGCCAAGAAGACCAATGGTATCCTGGCTTGTACCAGAAATAGCAAAGCCAGAAGGAGCAGTGAGGTGATTCCATCTATACTTAGCACTTGTGATACTGCTTCGAGTATCGTGCTCAGTTTTAGGCCCCTCACTACCAGAAAGACATCAAGGCCCTGGAGCTTGTTCAGAGAAGGGCAACAAAGCTGTGAAGGGTCTGGAGCACAAGTCTTAAAAGGAGCAGCTGACGGAACTAGGATTATTCAGTTTGAAAAAGAGGAGGCTCAGGGGAGATCTTATCTCCCTCTACAACTTCCTGAAAGGAGGTTGTAGCATGGTGAGGGTTGGTTTATGCTCCCAAGTAACAATGATGGGATAGGTCGGAATGGCCTCAAGTTGCACTAGAGGAGGTTCTGGTTGGATACTAGGCAAAATTTTTTTCCCAGAAATAGTGTTTATGCATTGGAACAGGCTGCCCAGGGAGTTGGTGGTGTCACTGTCGCTCAAAGTGCTCAAGAAATGTGTGCATGTGGCACTGAGGAACACGGGGTTAGTGGGCATGGTGGGGATGGGTTGATGATAGGACTTGTGATCTTAGAGGTCTTTTCCAACCTTAATGATTCTATTACTCTAAATTGGCAGCAATAAGGTTTGATGTCTTTATTAACGATCTGGATGGTGGAGTACAGTACGCCATCAGGCAGTCTGCCTACTTAATTTCTTCGGGAGGAATGGTAAACATGCCTGAAAAGAGGCATGCTACTCTGAAGGAACTTAAGAGGCTGGAAAAATAGGTTAACTAGAACTTCAAGACATTTGAGATAAAAGGAACTTGAAGATGCCCTTGCAAATTACGTAGAGACTTGCTAACAAGATGCCCTTGATCAGTAGTTGTTATGCAGAAGCTTGCAAATTCCTTTCCACTTGGTCTGTGCACTCTCATCAAATAAGATTTTGGTTTCAAATGTCTATAGACAGCTTGAACGTATGGACTTTGTGCTTACTGCATAGGCCGAATAGGTCACATACAAGGAGGAACACATTTTAGGTGGACCAGGAAGTCTGTAACCTCCAAGTATTTCAGCCACTGAGGAAAGGAGGAGTAATAATGTGGTGGGAAGGATTAAGGGAAAGCTGTGATTTCTGAAGGGTTCAGAGACCTTACAGGGACATGCCCCAGCGCACTCTCCCTTTACTTGAATAAAGAAAGCTAGACTCTCCTCTGTCTCTTTTGGGGATAAAGATAATTGAACAAGCCTAATTTTCTCAACAGTTCAATAATTATTGCAAGTTCTACATCTGGGACAGAGTAAACCCACAGAGCAATACAGGTCAGACACTGGCTGGCTGGACAACAAAGTAAGCATGAGGGTGAGCAGCATGCCATTCAGCAAAGAAGGCTTACCACACATCTTGGGATGTGTTCAGAGGTGTGCAGCCAGCAGCCAGGGGACAGCACAGGCCTGCCACACTGAACTTAAACATAACTGCATCTGGAGCACATTAAGCTCAGCTTTCAGCTCCCCTCTGCAATAAAGTTCCTAACATACTCCAGCAATTCAATTATAGGATCATGTGGAAAATGTAACTGTTGAGGAAAAACTTGAAAACTGATTTTGTCCCCAGAAACAAAAACTACTGGAGTGTGGGATTTGCACATAAGGGATTAAAAATGCAAGTCTCCTCTTACCTCAGCTTTAGGGATGGAGACCCACAAGACCCGCATGAAAAGCAGACAAAAGAGGAGTCTTGTGGTGGCAGGATGCTCCTGTTTTGGTTGAAGGATAAAGCAGATAATGGTTTCAGCACAGAATCTTTAAGGCTGTGGTGTCCAGAATGAGAATATTTCATTATCTGTGAAATTAATATTGAGGTTAATTCTTTGTAAATATGAGCTCTAAGAAGAACCTGACTATAATACTTGACTTTCAATCCAAGCATTACTAAGGTTAGGAAAGTATTTTAGGGAGGCACGGGGACTAGAAAGGGGCAGGGAAAAGAGAAAAGAGGCTAAAAGACAGAAGCAAGAAGAGAGACAGAAGACATGGGAAACTGTGCTCTCCATCTTCCACAACAGAAATGCCTTCCTGGTAAGCACTGTGCCCACACCTCTTGGTGAAGAACACACAGGATAGCGTTTATTTCACTAACACTGTTATCATATTTTAGCACAATTGCACCTACTATATTTACCAATGGTGGTCCTGTGTCTGTTGTATCTGTCAGTTCAACAAATCGTCTATGTTTTTTAAACGTTTGTGAAATAAGTGAAATACACAAAGTGCCACAAAGGGAGATCTACAGCTTTCCACAGCTGCTTAGTAATGAGTACAGAGAAAACGGAAACCAACCCATCTGAGGGGAGTACATGGCAGCAGAGTAAGTCTGCAAAACAGGAATTTCTAGTGAGATGCAGAAAGTTTTGTCTTTTACCCCTCGAACCACAAAGTGATCAGATATTGGAACAGGTTGCCTGAAGAGATTGTAAAATCTGTATCTTCTGAAATGTTCATAACGTGAAAGGTTTGTGAACAGTTTGGCTTGTTTGGCTTGGTTCTGACCTCGTGCTGAGGCTAGAAGACTTCCAGAAATGCCTATCAACTTAAGTTATTCTATAACTATGACATAATGGAAACTTGAACTCACAACTCATAATTAGTTCCCTGTATAACAAAGAGAGCTTGCTTGGTATAAGCAACTGCAAACATTAACACACTGCGAAAAGTGTTAGAAGCAAGGAAAATTGTGACCTCATATTTATTTTTATTGTTTCTATTTATTAAAAGTTTCTACATGACACTTCTCAAATCACCTGAAGAAAAATCCCATGGGAAATTTACTCTAGTGGCACACATTTTAATATCTTTAACCAGAACAAAGTCCCCCCCAAAAAAGGAACAATTATCTTTTCTATACAATCAACAGCATTACAGTATGATTTTCAAAGAAATCCCAAACTATTAAAATTACATTTGTCTACCCAAAGGCTTTGTTCCATTTCACAAAAAAAAAAAAGGTGTTGCAGTACCAAAATAGAACATTTTCATCTCTGTATCTACCGCAACATGCCTTCAATTCTTACGAGATTCAACACCTGCCAGTGAAAAAAATGAAAAGAAAAAAACAAGAATCTTTCTGAATTCTTCATATCACTAACTTGTGCTTTATTATCATGTATTTATTAAAACCAACTCCATTCTCAACCCCTAAAATACTCTTTTCATAAAGCAATGAAGCTATACTATATGTTTACCTTGGAAGAATAGCTACTTGTGACTTCAGAGTTAGTATCTGATAAACATTTTGTATAATGCATATTATGGTGTAATAAAACAAAAAACGTGCCAAAATAGTTTATTTTCCTTCTTCAAACAACATGCTATATTAATTCCAGCATATTAAGTAGATGTTAAGTAACTGCAACATTTTCTCCTTAAGACAGAGCACTGTCATTTAAAGAGTACATTTTATGACATCAAACAAAGTACCCAAACTTCTAGGGCATATGTGATTGTAAAGGTATTACAAAAACACTTAAGTAAGGATGAAATTATCCCTCCTGCACGTGTCACATGCGAACAGCAAAATACATCGTTATCTTTATGGTGGGAAGACTCTTATACTGTTGTTTGAAATGTGGATTTGTCATCCAGCGTGCAGTACGTCAATCACCTCACACCTGGGACAGACGCTGCTTCTTTATTTCAGGATGGCACATGCCTGGGTGCTCAGTGGTTTCCCACAGATCAAGCACACGCAGAAAACTATCCACACAATATTTATATGCAGAAGTTACAAAACTAGTAGTTTTCCAGTCTGTTCTCCTCGTGATGATTTGTTAGATTATACAGTTTTAACACTGCTGACTCCATGCATGCTCAGGGGAGCTCAGGCAGGGGCTCTTCTGACCTACTGGCATGAGTTTTAGTATTGCAATAAAGTTAGTTCAGCTCAGGATTCATGGATCTTGGGTTTTCTTGCCATGTTAGCCATCTTCCCAGAGCATCCTACTGTCTCTGGGAAGTCCCTGATTAAGGACAGAAAGTACTTACCTTTCTGATGCCTAATACAACCATAGCTCAGCTTGTTTGGAATGAGCCTTCAGCAATACCAGAAATAGTTCTTCCTTATTTCCATTTTTTTTTTTTTTCCCCCTCTAGGTAGGATTTTCAAATTGCCAAATAAAAGCAGTAGTGTGACAGCACAATTGCATAATCAATCAAATTTTTCCTGATACTTGGAAATACTTTCTCTCAGTATGGTGGTCAGATGTCATCAGCTGACAGGACGTTGTTAAACACTCCCTGATTACAGAACTACCAGAAACAGTGCTGTCAAGATAATGCTTTAAACAGACACAGTGACCAACCTAATCTACTTCCTGAAGCGAGCAGACATACAAAGAGGTTTTCCTTTAAAACAGATCCGTAATTGAGATTATTTCAAATGATTTAAAAAACACCTGAATAGGTAATTCAATACAATCAGTAAACTAATGCAGCTCCCTAGACCTCATTGGAAACACTAAAGCCCAGCTGGCAAAGGAATACAGAACTCCGTCTGTAACACACCGGTCTATTTTTACAGTGTAACAGCAGCTTCAGGGAAACGTCTGGACCTAAAGAACGCAGCCTAAGCCAAACAGAGAAACTCCCAACCATACCCACCCCACCTACCCTCAGGGGCGGAGATACGCCATTTTTGTGCCTTCCCGCCCAGACATGGGAGGACCCCGACGCGCCTTTCCGCTCCGCAGGAGTTCAGCGGTCCTTCTGCCTGCGGGGGTGCGCTGCATACTCGCCTGACTTTATGGAGCCTTCCTCCCCGTCAAATAGACCCGCTACTTTCTCACTGTGCTCTATTTTTATTTGGAAAGAATAAATAAGTGGACCGAAAGTCTCTCTTCCTTTCATGGGGGAAATGAGCCAGAAAAAGCCGAGACCTGTGTGTCAGGCGGAGAATTTGGCAGCCATGGGCGGGCACCTCCTCCAAAGTTCTCTTCCTCTCGGCGCCAAAATTCAAACGTTAGTTACCGTCGTAGCCCTGCTTGTGGTGAGTGTGCGAGAGGGGCTCCGCAGCTGCTGGCAGTTCAGCGAGTGCTCCCTTCTCTTGGTGGCTGCGGGGGAGTTCTGTGGGGGCATAGGACAGCCGCGGGGCTATGTTGGACGAGGTGCGTGGCAGTGTCTCCCAGTGAGGTAGGTGGGAATCTGCAGTGGGTGGGCGGGGAGAGGCCCGTCCTTTTGGCCCCCATGTTGTCTTGGAGTCACAGAAGTAACCCGAATTGGAAGGGGGATCATCGAGTCCAACTCCCTACCCCACACGGGATAACAGCCGTAACGACCAGCATTATGACAGGCGTGGGCTGTAGCCGTAGCAATGAACAGTGGGTGAAGTCAAGTTATTTTAAGAATTTAATGTACATAGTGTTGTTGGAATGCTTAGTGGATTTGGGTCTTTCGTGATTTTCTGTTTAAAAATGCATGCTATTTTTGTTCTAAAAGGCCCGTTCCCCTTTTCTCAGACTTGTAGCTGTGTTAGGCATATGGTACAACTTATTTCTTTTGAATGTGTGTTTTTGTTTTTGTTTTTTCCTTCAAAGCACGAAGTGTTACAATCCAACCCTTTCACTGTGCTGGGGGAGCGCCAACGTGGCCCCTTGACAGCTTAAAGAAGATGTACATCAAATCAATTGTTCTTGAAGGATTTAAATCCTATGCTCAGAGGACAGAAATCTGTGATTTTGATCCTTCCTTCAATGCCATTACTGGCTTGAATGGTAGTGGCAAGTCCAACATCTTGGACTCCATCTGTTTCGTGTTGGGCATCTCCAATCTATCTCAGGTAAAGAGAGAGGGTGAATTTAAGAGAGGTCTTCCTTATGTCACCAACCTTTCGTTTTAGCCTCCTGAGAAATCTCTGGTGGAAGACCCAAAAAGTGTTATTTCTGTCAAAAAAAATGGTTTTGTTTGAATTCTTCAGTAGGCAAAGCTGTGTTTCTACTGTTTTAGCTTATTCTTATTAAGTTTAAATTAATTTCATCAGTACACTGTGGTAGTGCAAAGTATACCACTTAGTTGAAAAATCCTCACTTACGGGCAGCAGCCTGAAGCTGAAATTCGTATGAAGCTAAAGGCTCCAGTTTGTGTACTTGTAACAAAATTCCACACTTCTACATTGAGTCCTTGAAATTTCACCAAGATGTTCCTCAGAAAAAAAAAAAAAAAAAAAAAGCAAAAATCTGGTTTCTTGCAGCAACTTATTGTTTAAAAGATGTGCCTTATTTGCTGTTAAAAAAATAAAATAAAATTGCATGTGCTGAGACCAGTTTGAACCTTTGCCCTCAGGTGATTTGCTCCCACCCTCCCCCCCCCCCAATTCTAACTCTAGGTTAATTCAACAGACCTCCAAGGAACCCTTTAGTGTGCTGCATGAGTAATGATAAATATTCTGTATGTGAAGGTACCAGTGACCGAACTAATAATCTAGCTTTTTATTTTTTTTAAACACCCACTCTTTTTTATCAGAAATATCATGTAGAAACAAATGGCAAGTTCTAGCTCACTAAAACTTGAACATTCTGCCATTGCAAGATGCACCACCATCTTGCAGCTCTGATATCTCTCATTCCCCTGAATCTTCAGCATTATAGACAGACCTCTACAGAATCCATTCATTTTGCCAAAACAGAAGAACACAGCAGTGGTTTGATTTCTTTCAAAAGTTTATTGATCCGTTCCACACATTTAGGTGCGAGCTTCAAGCCTTCATGATTTAGTTTATAAAAACGGGCAAGCTGGAGTGAATAAAGCAACTGTGTCTATCACATTTGATAATTCTGACAAGAAACATGGTCCACTGGGATTTGAAAATAACGATGAGATCACCATCACCAGGCAGGTAAGCACTTGATATGCTTATTTATTTGCTCAGAAAACTACATGCATTTTTACTGTACTCAACAAAGTGACTTTTCAACAGGAAAATAAAGAGTTTTTAAAGTCCATAAGTTTTTGCAACTGAGACAATGATTCTACAGTGTTATTAAACAAGAAGTGTAGAAGTGGAACCACTGTGCTAGGTTAAAAGTTGTAATTACTTGGGAAATAAGATGATTAGACGCTGTGTATCGCTGATGTTTTCTATGGAGTTGCACAAAAGCATGCTAGCAGTAAAACGATGTTCCTAAATAAGTTCTAGCTTTCTGTCTTGTGGCCTTCATTTCTGAGCTTCATGTTAAATTCCATCTCCAAAACATGGAACTTTTTTAAGAAAACCTGCATAGTTTGGGCATTTCTTGTCAGTCTTGAACAAATCTTTACCCTCTGTAACTGATCTTATTTAAAACTTCTGTTAGGACTGATGTTTGAAATATCTGCAAGATCTATTGTTATGTTCGGCATGGTATGTGCACACAAAGCAGGAGTGTATAGAATTTCCTCTGATTTTTTTTTTTAATGCATTTAATTGTTTGTCTTCTTGCAATGTCAAGCCGCTTTTAAATGACTGGCAGCTTCTTCTGTTTCTTTTCCTTACCTAGGTTGTTGTTGGAGGTAGAAATAAGTATCTTATCAACGGTATGAATGCTTCCAACAATCGTGTACAGGATCTCTTTTGTTCTGTTGGACTCAACGTCAATAACCCTCACTTCCTTATTATGCAGGTATTATTCATACCTTTCTAAAATTCAGAAAGAATACAAGTGGCACTAAGTTTGTGGAATAACACTTTTTTTCTTATTAAATGAAAGCAACTTTCAAGTGAAAATGGAATATCTGTTCAATAGCTAAGATTTTTAGAGCAGCGCAGTATGACCCTGACTGGATTTTTAGCCCTTGCTTTCTTTCATCTCCTCCTTTGTCTTACAGGAGGCTTTTTCTAAAGCATATGCCAATTTTGTTTCCCTTCTGGTCTCTAACAGATGTTTCCTTTATTATTGCATTAAAAAAAAGAGTATTATTTCCCTATTTGCTGTATTCTTTGTTAGACAATATTTTGTTTTAGTTAATGTGCTTGCTTTCTGAAATCCCATTTAGAAAAAGATGAGCTGACCACATGAAAAGACCCTTGTAAACCTTAATAGAGGGGCTAAATCAACCCTTTATAGATTTGCATGGAATAGCAAAACAGTAGTATTTACTTGGCTTCAGATGGAGTTGTCCTAATTATTATTATTTAAAAAAAAGAAAGTCAGTTTTGCACCCCTTTTATTCCTCTTCCCTCCCCCCTCCCTTTACAAATGAGCCAGATTACCAAGCAGCCGATCTATAATCAGGAAGTTATTTGGGATCAGAAAGTCTGTAAGACTATGGTAACAAAATAAACACAGTATCACTTTACTTGGATGTGAGCAATAATGTGGCGAATGCAGGTAGAAGCTCTAAAGGCCACTTCAAGCTTATTGCTTGAATAGGGGACTTCTTGCTTGTTTGAAATTTTGAGAACAAAGCAATTTATAAAACTAACTTATCTTTACAATAATAATGATAATAATAATAATAATAATAAAAGGTTAGCACTTGTAATATAGTGTTTAAAGTGAGTATGTGGGTTTTAATTTATTTTTTACTACTATAGCATGGTACACAATTGTAATTCTCCTTTTACCTTTCTCTAACCAGGGGCGAATTACTAAAGTTCTGAATATGAAGCCAACAGAGGTGAGAGAGCTGATTTTTTTATTTTTTTTTTCTTTCTTTCTGGATAAGAAAGTGTTATAGAGAGATAACATGTTAAACTTGCTTTAGGTTGAACGAACTTGACGTGATAAAAATCATTAAAATTCTGTCAAATTATTTTATTTTAGATTCTAGCTATGATTGAAGAAGCAGCGGGTACTAGGATGTATGAATGCAAGAAAATGACTGCCCAAAAAACCATAGAGAAGAAGGAAGCCAAACTGGATGAAATTCGAAGGGTTGGTAGTATATGTGGGAATGTGTGCTTTATTTGCTAAAGATACTGAATTACTGGCACAGTGTGTTTTTTTGTTTGTTTTTTTTTTACTTGTAAACTATTTCCTTTCTTTATGTGTTGCTGTATGTGCAGGTATTAATGCTACAGGGGTTTTAAAAATCTGAATACAAATGTTCTGGTTTGTGTTTCAGATCATAACTGAAGAGATCAGCCCAACTCTAGAGAAACTGAAAGAGGTATGGAATACTTAGAGAAGTGCTAAGAGGCTTTAAAGTACTTTAAAGTACTTTAAAGTTGAAATACTTTCAACTACATTGAACTAGCATGTAGAAGATAAGACATGATATTTTCAGCCTTTTTAGAATCTTTTAGGTGATGTAAAGTTATAATCTATCCAAATATAGACAGTGTGATTTGCAGGAATTACGAGAAATCTGGGAGAGGAACGTACGGAGAAAGAAGCAAATGAAAGAAGCAGATAACATAGAAGTTAAATACTTGTCTTAGTTCTTAAACTTGCCTCAAGTGGAGTTTCTGTTATACAACCAACTGCACTAGTACAGCTTTATCTAGGATTTTCTTAAGTAGGTTTGCAGTGTACAATACTGAATATTATATATATTATATTATACGAACATTATATATAATAGTCTGTAACAGTACTACTTTAATTTTCTTCCACCCTATTTTAATCTTTATTTTCTTTCAATCTATATCTTTTCAGGCACGTGCATCGTATCTAGAGTACCAAAAAATAACACGAGAAGTGGAGAATTTAAGACGCATCTGTGTGGCTTTTCATTATATCCATGCTGAAGAGATGAAAGTTCACTCTACTAACGCTTTAAAGGAAGCAGAGGCAAATAAGAAGAAGAATTTGGAATTAATGGCTGAGAATGAGAAGAAGGTAAAGGAACTTACACAACAAATAGAAGAAGCGGAAAAGAAAAACAATAAGGTAAGTGAGAACACAGATACGCTCACCTGAAAGTGTTAATAAAAGGATGTACTGTCAAAGGTTTACGGATGGGTTCAGCCTGGTTCCGTAACAAGTGAGGCAGAGGGACTTCGCAAAGTCCACACCTCTAGAAAAGGGAAACAGGGGACCCCAAAATAGTTAAAGAACAGTGGCAACAATCTGAGGGGGAACAAACTAATTTACTAAATATAATCACAGAATCACAGAATTATCGAGGTTGGAAAAGACCTAGAAGATCATCCAGTCCAACCATTACCAATACTTCCCAGCTAAATCATACCCCTCAACGCAACATCCAAACGTTTCTTGAACACTCCCATGGTCGGTGATTCCACCACCTCCCTGGGCAGTGCATTCCAATGCCTGACTACCCTTTCCGAGTAGTAATACTTCCTAATGTCCAGCCTGAACCTCCCCTGGCGCAGCTTGAAACCATTCCCTCTAGTTCTATCACTGATTACACGAGAGAAGAGGCCGACCCCCAGCTCACCACAACCTCCCTTCAGGAAGTTATAGAGAGCTATAAGGTCTCCCCTGAGCCTCCTCTTCTCCAGGCTGAACAATCCCAGCTCCCTCAACCGCTCCTCATAAGGCCTGTGCTCCAGACCCCTCACCAGCCTTGTAGCCCTCCTCTGAACACGTTCCAGGGCCTCAATGTCTTTCTTGCAGTGAGGGGCCCAAAACTGAACACAGTACTCGAGGTGCAGCCGCACCAATGCCGAGTACAGGGGGACAATTACCTCCCTGTTCCTGCTAGTAACACTGTTTTTGATGCAAGCCAGGATGCCGTTGGCCTTCTTGGCCACCCGGGCACACTGTCGGCTCATGTTCAGCCGAGCATCAATCAGTACCCCCAGGTCTGTTTCCTCAACACAGTCCTCCAGCCACTCTGCCCCAAGCCTATAGCGCTGCCTGGGGTTGTTATGGCCAAAGTGCAGGACCCGGCACTTGGTCCTGTTGAACCTCATCCCATTGGCTTCGACCCAGCTCACCAGTCTATCCAGATCCCTCTGCAGGGCCTCGCTACCCTCAGGCAGATCGACACTCCCTGCCAATTTGGTGTCATCCGCGAACTTACTGAGGGTGCACTCAATGCCCTCATCCAAGTCATCAATAAAGATGTTGAAGAGGACAGGCCCCAGCACCGACCCCTGGGGAACACCACTCATGACTGGTCTCCAACTGTATTTGACTCCATTTACCACCACTCTCTGGGCCCGGCCTTCCAGCCAGCTCCTTACCCAGCCGAGAGTGTACCCATCCAAGCCACGGGCTGCCAGCTTTTGCAGGAGAAATGAGGATAATGAGAGAGAGTATCTGGAAAAAAAAAGCTGTAGGCTTTACAGTAATGCTGAAGCAGCACACGCAGTTGGGATGGGCAGCAGTGAGGAGAGACCAAGGAGAAGAGCAATGAAGGAAAGAGAAAGGAAGGTCAGATGACCTGACAGTGCCTTATATGCATTCCCCCCTGTGCAAGAATGATATCAGCACAGCGAACAGTCTTCTGGGGAACGTAGTGTCTTCTCTTTAGTATGTTGAACATTAATACTTTAATTCCCAGTGTACTACGTGATGTTATGATGTGGAATACCGATGACCATAAAACCATGACAAGTACATGAAAAGAAAATTATTTTTGTAGATGGTATGCACTTAGATTTTACTCTTCCTATGGTGAATTGTTTAGATTATATAATGCTTACTCATTATTAGCCATTCTCTAAAAGGGGTCTCTATAAAGTTTATTGTCTGAAATTTCCAATTGCTGTAAATCGTAGAATATCCCAAGCTGAGAGAAACCTGCAAGGATCAGAGTCCTATTCAGTAAATTCCCAAATAATCTTGATAATTTTGTCAGGCACTGAAGTGAGACTGAGTAATTGAAGATGATAAAATTTTTCCCTCATATTTCCACTCTGTGTATTCAGTGGAAAACTTTATCTGACTTTTTTTTTTTCATTTTTTGTCTGTTTCAGACGAAATGCACTTGAAGTGGGAAATAGAAAAATCACTAATGACCTCAGTTACAGAAGTAGAAAAATTAGCTATGTACTGAGTACCCCACAGCATCTTTTCATGCATAAGTGCAACTCAAGGACAGCGTCTCTCAGTAACTACAGTTGGGCTATAGCAGTGGCTTCAAATTAGTTTGGACTTCCGTGGAAAGAGATGTTCTAGCCCATTTGTTTTAGAGTCTAACTATCTTCTTCATCAGACATGCATCTCCTATCTATAGCTATGAACAGAAGATGAAATCTTAAATATTGGATAACTGTATACATTAAATTTCCATTGTTTCTGATTTTAGGAATTTGGTGCTAAGTTACATTCGCTGGAAGTTGCTGTTTCAGAACTCCAAAGAGTTGATGCTAAAGTCCGCAGTGATCTCGATCACAGGAAGCAAAACTTAAATAGTGAAAAGAAAAGGCATAAAGAATTGATTAAAATCATGCAGGAGGTAAGCCCTTTGTTTATGATACTCTTTTTAAGCACTGATGTAACTCAGAGTGCATTGGGACAGCAGATTTTTATTATCTCTTCGGAGTTGATTGGAAAGAATGGCAACAGGAGGGCAGAAACAAATAATAAGGGTGTTACTTGATTTGCATGGCACAGGTGGTAGACTCCCACTAAAAACAAATAAGATGTATTTGTGAAGAAAGTCCAGCTCTGCTGTTGACAACTTCATTTTAATTTTGGGAGGAGATCCCAACTGCACTCAGGAAACCTGCTAATCTTAAAGGAAAAATATCTGCTTCACGTTCTTGACATTTGATTCATTTCTCTTAAAATAGGAACACTAAATACTTTACAGAGAGCTGCTTTTCCTAGTTGTGCAGTTATCATTTCTTCCTCTATTTCATTTTTCTCTGTAGGTGTGGTGTTGAGCGTCCTCACTGAGCAAGTGCACACTTAAGTGTGTAAAAACAGATTGTGAAATCAAAAAAGCTGACAAAAGGTTTTAAAAACTTGTTCGGTGAAACTGATCATAGCTGTACATCATCTGATTTACCAACATAAATTTAAAATTAATACATGTTGGTTTTTTGTTTGTTTTTGTGTATTGTTTTTTGCTAAAGGAATTTAAAGCATTCACATCAAAGGAAAAGGAAATAAAGAAGATACAGGAAGGACTAAACGGTTTACAGGAGGAAAGTAAAAAAGATGCAGAAGCTTTAGCCACAGCACAGCAGCATTTTAATGCTGTATCTGCTGGCCTGTCTAGCAATGACAGTGGTCAAGGAACTTCTCTTGCTGACCAGATGATGACCTGCAAAAATGAAATTAGCAAAGCAGTAACAGAGGCTAAACAGGTAAGAGTCAGAGCTCTCCCGATGCACTATTGGAAAAATTATAGAATATCAATGCAAGGTATTTTGGCATAGGCATTAAGGTAAGTTTTTTTTTTATTAAGCAGGCTGTTTAAAGTAAGGAAGTCCTTGGGCCAATATAAGAAAAAGTTACAACATTGCCTTGAAGAAATACAGAAATTGGTATACGGATGACTGACAGTATAAAATAGGAAGCTTAGAATAGGAATGTAAAGTATGTCTGTATTTAAACTAGCAGAGTCAAGTGCATCTGAACAGAGTTTGGGAGGAATTTCTCTATTACATTTTATGCTAGTCACATTACTTGAAACGTGTCACATTCTTCTTAAGATAGAAAACTTGCTGTGGTTGTTTTGATTGTGGAATATAAATTTTTGTTGGTAAACTTGCACCTTCCTTGACTCATTTATGGAAAAACTCTTCTGGGAAAAGCAACAAAGGTGGTTCTGTCCCACAGTATTTTAGTTTCTTACTTCTCTTCCTTTGATACTGTGTATGTGGTAATAACAGGTAATTGCATCCAAGTATGTACAGTAGAATAGTTCACAGAATGGCAGCCCACAGAATGGCTTGGGTTAGAATGGACCTCAAAGCACATCAATCTCCAGTGCCCCACATGATTCAGGCCTTCCTGGATGCCTCCAGGAAGGAGACATCCACAGCTTCTCTGGGCACCCTGTGCCAGTTACTCACCGCCCTCTTGAGTAGAAAATTTCTTCCTAACAGTTATGTCCTATCTTTTAGTTCAAAGCCATTCCCCCTTGTCCTATTACTATTTCCCCTCTCCCCTCCTGCTTATGAACTCTCTTTGGTATTGGAAGGCCAGACTGATAACACCCTGGAGCTTTCTCTTCTCCAGGCTGAATAAGACCAGCTCCCCCAGCCTGCTTTTTAGAAGAGGTGCTCCAGCCCTCTGATTGCCTTCATGGGCTCCTCTGGATCCACTCCAACAGCTCCACATTTTCTTTGTGCTTGGGCTGTGGGCACAGTACTGCAGGTTGCACCTCACAAGGGCAGAATACAAGAGGACAATCCTCTCCCTTCTGCTACCCTTGTTCTGATGCAGCCCAGAATACAGCTGGCTTTCTGGTCTGCAAGCACACACTGCTGGCTCCAGCTTTTTGTCCACCAGAACCTCCAAGCCCTTCTCAGGAGAGCAGTTCTCAGTGAGTTCTTTTCCCAGTCTGTATACGTGTCAGGGATTGCTATGATCCAGTTGCAACAGCTTGCACTTAGCCTCATAGAACCTCATTCAGTACATGTGTGCCCCCTTTTCAACCCTGTTCAGGTCCCTTTGAAAGACATCCCTTCCGTCATACCAATTCAGCCTGGTGTCTTCAGCAAGCTTTCTGAGAGTGTGCTGAATCATAATGGATTTGTCATTCTCTAAGGTGCTAAAGAGCACTGGTCCCAAGATGGACTGACTGCTGAGGGATAGGTTAGTTAGAAGGGACATCCAAAGACCATCAAGTCCAACCCCCACTTGGAGGTTAACCATAAGTTAATGCACAATATTGAGGCATATATATAAGGCATTTTTCAAATGCCCCTTGGCTACTGACAGGCTGGAGGTACTAACCACCTCTCTAGAAAGTCTGTTCCAGTGTTTGCGCTTATAGTAAAGAAATGCTTCCTGATGTCCTGTCTGAACCTCCCCTGGTGCAGCCTTGTATCATTCCTACATGTCCTGTCCTTGGCTGCCATTGAGAAGAGGCTGTCACCTCCCTCTCCACTTCCCTTCCTCAGGGAGTTGTGGAGAGCAATGAGGTAACTTCTGAGCTTTCTCTTTTCCAGACCGGACTTCCCAAGCCTTTGCTCACATGCCTTCCAGCAATTTTATCAGCCTTGTTGCCCTGCTCTGGTCAGTTTCAAATATTGTAACGTCCTTCTTGTATGATGCAGCCCAGAACTATACACAGTGCCTCAAAGTGAGGCTGTATTACATCTAGTGAGAGAACCAGCTTTTTGGCTGGCTGTGCTGTGGTTAACACATCCCACAGTGCTGTTTGCCCTCCTGGCTGTCAAGCAGATCACTGGCTGATGTTGAGCCTGCTGTCACCAGCACCCTCGGGTTTCTTTTTTCAGAGCTGCTCTACAGCTACTTGTCTCCCAGTTTGATCCTGTGTTCAGCGTTTCTTCATTCCAGGCACAGCACCTGGCATTTTTCTTAGAATGTGTGCTGTTGCTGATTGTCCAGTGCATGTAGATTTCTCTGCAAGGCCTCTTGTCCCTCCACGGTGTCAACAGCTCCTCCCAGTTCAGTATCACCAGTGAACTTACTGAGATGCCTTCTGTCCCTGCATCCAGATCATCGATAAAGATGCTGAACAGAACTCGCATCTTATAGTTGGGCAGTTTGTCCAGAAGGGACAGCATCAAAGGCCTCACTGAAATCCAGAAAGATTAAATCCACTGCCTTCCCTTTGCCCACCAAGCAGATGATCTTATCATAGAATAAGACACAGTGATAGAATACCCCATCTTGGATGGGAGCCACAAGAATCGTTGCATCCAGCTCCTGGCTCCACGTTTTCTCTTGATGAACCCATGTTGATTTCTGACACTCAGAACTTGCAATGGGAAGTTATCTTCACCATGCTTTAGGAATTAGCCAAGCTTGCTTGTTGTACTGGTGTGATATTCCTGGATTGCCTGGGAATTTAAAGTCTCCCATAAGGGGGCAACTGATCCTGACATTTCACCCAGTTCTCCATAAGTTAGCTGCACTGAGTGGTCTATGACATCTGCCTTATTGCCTGCTGCCTTAATCCTCACCTGAAAGTTTTCTGCCGTGTCATCCCTGACAGCAATGGCTGTACAGTCTAATCAGTCCCATACATGAAGCATGACATCTCCACCTTGCTGCTCCTGAACAGTCAATTGCCTTCCATCCCAGCACTCCAGTCTTGGAACTCATCTCACCAAATCTCACAGATACCTCACAGATATCTCACAGATGATATGGTATCATAGATCTGGGCAAGGGTCACATATTTCAGTTTCTCCTGTTTGTTCCACATGCTGCCTGTGTTAGTATGTAGGCATTTCTTATGTGTTTCAGAACCCACAATGCTACCTGAAGCAGCAGAGGTGTTCCCATTAGCCTTGCCACCCTCAGACAGTGCTGCACCATCCTTTGGTGTGCCGCAGTGTTCATAACGCAGTCTCCCTCCCTGATCTATCTTAGTTTGAAGCTCTCTCAATCAGTCACACCAAGTTACAGGCAAGTGAAGTATTTCCTTTGTCAAGATAGGTGCGTCTCATCAGCACGCACAGACCAAGAGTGCTGGCACCCAGAAATCTCCTTTGACACATTTTATGCTTTTATCACCCACATCTTTAGTTTTAAGGGCCAAGGCTGCTATTTGCTGTTTTTGCAAACAGTAGGTATTTTCACAAATTAAGGGAGAATCTGGCTAGTGCATATGTTCTAAATCTGTACTCAAAGATTCTCCCTAAATATCTTCTGGCTTCATGTCTTATTCCTTACAGGCCCAAATGAAGTTGAAATATACACAGCAGGAGCTAAAAACAAAACAAGCTGAAGTTAAAAAGATGGATGGAAGCTACAAGGAAGACCAAGAGGCATTTGAAGCTATCACAAAAACAAAAGAAAAACTCCAGGATCAAATGAAAAAGCTGAAATATGAAGGTTATTATATAGAATTTTAGTGCATAGTTTTGTGGGGATCTGGAAAAGAATATAGAAGGAACAGGAAGAACAAGTATATTGTTTTCAGGCACAAGGAAATTTATCTGGTGGAAGTTGTAGGGGAAGTAGTTTGAAATGATTCAGTTTTAAATACTGTGAGCCAACGCTTATAAAGCTCAAACTTAAACTTAGAAGAGCAACGAGCTTCCCTGTTTCTTCCTGTTTTTTCCATGTTTAAAACTTCTTAAATGTTGTTTCTTGTTGCAGGTAATAATTGTTGAAGAAGGTGCAGAAAAGTGTAAATTGATACTCCTGAATTCATTTCAACTCATATTTAGGGAGTAACATTATACTTTTTGCTCTGTGTATTTGATTTTGTTAAAGTGTTAATTTGTCTAAAACTGAAATTTTAAAATAATTTTGGAAGTTTTTTCAACTAGCTGCTTCCCATGCATGTGTATAATCAGAGCAGATTACTGATTTTTAAATTACGATGTTTGTGTACTCTGAATGTCTTTATTCTGTTTGTGTTCAACTCCAGAAGCAGAACAGGAAGCCCATCTAGCAAAAAAGAAGGCATTGAGTTCTGAGATCGCTTCTCTGAGAGAACTGTGTGAAAGTATAACAGCAAAGCATCCTCATCTACAGTTTGAGTACAAGTAAGATCTCAGTGTCATCTTGAAATACATTTTAAAGTGCTTCTTGGTGCATTTGGCACATGAAATAAGAGACTATAAAAATTATTCCATTGATTCCTTGGCAGTTGTTTTTCTCGTACTGTCAGTGAATAATGATTCTCTTATCTGAGGCAAGTGAACAGGTTAGTAAAGTCAGGAAATACTAGCTGAATTAGAAGGCAGCAGTGAAGAGGATACAGTCATTCTTAAAATACAACCTTATCAATATAATGTGAATTTAGAAGTTTTGTAACATGGTGCTGCAAGTCATAAGTCAAGTACATTAGCTGAAACTATAGTAACCCAACAGACTAACCTGTTATTCATTTTCAGTCCTGTCTCAGGTCTGTGAATAAACTTGCTCTGTGGAAGTGAAAGTTGTGTCTGTCTTCACAAAATATATGTAGTTTCAGATTTGTTTTCTTATGTAAAATCAACCTGAGCATATTCCTGTTACTGTGCTAATAATAGGACCCAGACTATAATCAACTGATAACTGCGTGAACAAATCATAATAAAGGCAGGAAGGATGTTCTTCCATTGGCTTTGTAACTGACTTTTTACTGGGAAGTCTCTTGCTTTGAAGTAGTTAAACAAATAATTTCCTGTTTATTTTGTCTAATAGAATTAGGGTTTCTTCTACCCTTGTAAACAATAGTAGTTTCTAATATAGTTTTTGAAGATGTCAGGAAGAGAACCAAACATGGCTATCATAACTGATTTTGTTTTTCTAAGAAATCCAGAAAAAAATTGGAATCCCAGCTATGTGAAAGGCCTGGTTGTAACTCTTATCACCGTGAAAGACATATCCACATCAAAAGCCCTAGAAGCAGTGGCTGGGGGAAAGCTCTATCACATTGTTGTGGACACAGAGGTATGTGTATCACTAAGCAAGCATGTGCTTAGTGTCTTAATGCTTAAGAGGTGATTTGGTTCCGGGTACCTACTTAATTTAAGTCAGAAGTGTCATACGTAGATACTGTTGATTAAATGATACTATTGGAATGCCATATCGCCTTAATATTTGGATATGCTCCGAAAGGTAGCTTTTCTCATTCTAGGCTACTGGCAGGAAGATTATAGAAAAGGGTCAACTAAAGCATCGGTACACCATCATTCCACTAAACAAAATTTCAGCCAAGTGTATTGGATTTGAAATTATCTCACTGGCCAAAGAACTGGTATGTACATAAATACTATGTTTTTATTGTATGCTTTCTTTTCTTTTTAATTTTTGTTTTAGCATAATGTAACAGCCATACTATTTCTGTAGGGTTTGAGAGTTTGTTAGCTTTTTTCCCTCACCGTCCTTGAAATATTCAATATTCAGATGGATCTTAATTGTCTCGCTTTTAACTGAAATTATGTTTTAAAATGTAAAGATGACTTTAAATATTATTTTTGTTAAGATTCTTGTAACTTAAGACGTACTAATTGCATTTCACTTTATTTCTAGATTGGTCATCTTGACGTGCATATAGCCATTTCTTTGATTGATTATGATTCTGAACTGCAGAAGGCCATGGAATATGTCTTTGGGACAACACTGGTCTGTAGCAGCATGGATAAAGCTAAGAAAGTGACCTTTGACAGAAGAATAATGAGAAAAACTGTAACACTTCAGGGAGATATATTTGATCCCCAGGGAACCCTAAGTGGAGGCAATTACTGTTTTTTATTCATATAATAATGGTGTTTTTGTTGATTTGTTTCCCGCCCTGCATATTTTTAAAAATGGAAAGAAGCGTTTTTTGTTTAAACTTGTACTTGTGGTAACATTATCTTTGAGAAAAGATTTGGTGCTTGTACCCTGAAGTAAGACTAGGATTAGACTAGGGAAAATAACGATAAAATATTAGCATAATATGGTTTACACATTAGATACTTATTTGGCTATTGAATCCTCTTGGAAGTGGTTGCTTTGAACTCAAGCATTTTTTGGAGTATTTCATAATTAATTTGAAGTAAATTAACACGTGACGTTACATGAAGTTGGTTGATTTCACGAAATTAATTTGTAGTCTCTCCATTGAGAATGATTGCTTAGCTGTTTTTCTGTTTTGCAATGAAAACAAATCATGAACTAAAACCTGTATCATAGCCAGCATTTACAATTCACCACTTGCCAGAGTTGAATCTAATTCCAATTAGATTTAACTTTGCTCTTTTTTTTCTCTGAACAGGTGCAAGCTCACATGTTACACCTATATTGGCTAAACTTAAAACTATGAGAGAAGCTGAAGATAAACTCAAAATAAAGAAGTCTCAACTTGAAACTGTAGAGAAAGAGCTTGCAAACTTAAAGAATGCAGCTGAAAAGTAAGGTTTGCATAGTAAAAGTGTCTATTATTTCTCTTATGTCACTATGCAGCAGTTGGACAGATCAATATGATGGGAAAGACGATTCACACAAAGGTGTGAATCATAGAATCTCAAGGTTGGAAAGGACCTACAAGGTCATCTAGTCCAACCGTGCTCCCATTCCCATTGCTACCACAAGCCACTAAACCATATCTTGTAGCTCCTCATTCAGACGCCTCTTAAACTCTGCCAGGGATGGCGACTCCACCACCTCCCTGGGCAGCCATTCCAGTACCTGACCGCTCTCTGAGAGAAAAAGTTTTTCCTTATGTCTGATCTAAATCTAAACCTCCTCTGGTACAACTTTCAGCCATTTCCTTGGGTCCTGTTTGTTGCCTGGGAGAAGAGGCCAAGCCCTTCTCATCACAACCTCCCTTCAGGAAATGGTTGAGTGCAATGAGGCCTCCCCTGAGCCTCCTCTTCTCCAGGTTAAAAAATCTCTGCTCCCTCAGCCGCTCTTCATAAGACTTGTGCTCCAGACCCCTCATCAGTTTTGTTGCCCTTCTCTGGACATGCTCCAGGGCATCAGTGTCTTTCTTGCAGTGAGGTGCCCAAAAATGAACACAGTACTCGAGATGTGGCCTCACCAGTACTGAGTACAGAGGGATGATTACCTCTCTGCTCCTGCTGGCCACACTATTTCTAATACAGGCCAGGATGCTGTTGGTCCTCTTGGCCACCTGGGCACACTGTCATCTCATGTTCAGCTGAGCACTGACCAACACCCCCAGGTCCCTTTCCTCTTCACAGTCATCCAGCCACTCATCCCCAAGCCAATATTGCTGCACGGGGTTATTGTGGGTGAAGTTTAGTTTCATCCGGATCCCATCTCTATACGTCCAGCTGACATTCCTGTATTCTTCTCAGGCCAGGCATCCCTGCTTCCACTGCCTGTACTTTTCCTTCTTTTCCCTCAATTTGACCAGGAAGCCTTTCCTCAGCCATGCTGCCTTCCTCTGCTTGATCTCTTATGCTCATGAATGGAGAGCTCTTGTGCTCTAAGAAGGGAATTCTGGAAGAGCTGCAATCTCTGATCTGTTCCTATGTCCCTAAGGACAGTTCCTCAGGCGATCTCATCCAGTAATTCCTTAAACAGCTGGAAGTTAGCTCTCCTGAACTTCAGAGCCCCAACTCTACTTTTTGCTAGGTCCATACTCCTCAAGATCACAAACTTGTCTAGTGATGGTCGGTTCTAAAAAAAAACCATGAGAAGGTAGTGTTGGGCAGTATGGTATCTGCCAGCTGGAATTATTTTTCAGATTGTTTTAAGTCATAACAGATTTCCAAAAATATGACCAGAAGGAAGAAATGAGTTTTGCTTGTTCTGGTTGTTGTTTAATAATTTTCTTATTTTACTGGCTGGAAAAACATGAGCTCTGTTTTGTTTCCAAGCTCTGGGTTGCGTTTGTTTGTTTTTAGTATATATTATCAGGGCTTCATAACGAGTTAAATGTATAAGTTACTTATCAACAGACTTCACAATTACTTTTAAACACACTTGAATTTATACATTTACATACCTGTATTTTTGTAAAGCTCTATTAGTTTTCTATAGAATGTAAGCTAATTTGTTCTATAGCTGTCATTGTTGTTACTTACAGTTGTCACTTTGGAATGGAAATATAAGCATTTCTATATCTACTTATTTCAACTTGAAATTGAAATGCTGGGCACCCCTCATTAAAGCAGCACATATCATTACTGCCTTCAAAGGTACCAGCATCTGAAGCAGCAGTGGGAGATGAAGTTTGAAGAGGCAGAGCTACTGCGAACTAAGATTCAGCAAAGTGCTTATCACAAACAACAGGAAGACCTGCTTGCTCTGAAGAAAACTATTGGTGAGACAAACGTGTTTTTTATCTTGCAGCTAAGAGCTAATTGCAGAGAAAGATATTTGGCAGTTGAGAAGCAAACAGCCAAGGGAAAAAATAGCTTTGAAAATATCTGTTTTATATTTTGGAGTATACATAGAATCATAGCTGGCAAACGCAGGTGTGGGGCTCAGATAAGGTTTGTCATGCTCTTCTAAAGGCTTTGTCCTGGTTAAGGATTCCACATACTTTAGAGTAAAAGGAAAAATGGCTTTGTAGCGACGTTTTAAAATGTATTTAATCCTATATTTGTGTGATTTTTTTTTTTTCAAGCCATCTGTTTCAGGAAACATTGTAGGTTAGCAATGTAAATAATCTGAATGATCCGAACAGTAGAAATAAGTACTACTTATGTAACTAAGGAAAAGTGTAAAAGGAGTCAAATGCAGTGGTAAGGAAAACAGCGAAAGAAAAGAATGGACTGAAATAATAACGCGTGTGTATATTGTATATGAAGGATGAAGTTGTATCTGACTAGGTAGCTGTTTCATGGGTTAATTCTTGCTCCAAAGGTTAGACATCTATCTGCCCTTTTTTCACTGTTGTTAATTTTAATGATTGGTTTTCTGTTTGGTGCCCTACACATAACTGGTAACAGCATCTCAGGAATTACTGAAACTGCTGATTTCAGTAACTGACAAAAAGCAGCCAGTTGTTGTTTGTTTGTTTGTTTTTGGAGTAGTAGAGGCAGACTCTTATTTCAGAGAGAGGCCAGGATTTAAGCTTAAGGATAAGAGCACTGTTCAATCTTAGTACTGTACTTTTGATTCAGTGGAGTGTGAAGAGACATTAAAGAAAGCTGAAGAGAGCCAACAGAAAGCTGAAGAAGAATACAAGGCATTAGAGGACAAAATGAAAAATGCAGAAGCAGAACACGAGAAGGAAATAAAAAGTGCCCAGCAGAAACTAAATAGTGCCAAGAAGAAAGCAGATGATTCAAGCAGAAAAATGAAAGAAAAGCAGCAGGTAAATAAGTCAGTTTTATTCTCCTGAAGTTTCAATCCTGTCAACTTCACAACTTTTATATTACATTGTAGTTACTGACATGTAGAAATCGCTGATGTTTTTGTGGTGTTGCTCCATACAAGTATCGTATTATCTTCTACAGTATTTATCAAATTGAATGTTAATTCTTTCCACTGAATTATAACCTTAACAAATCAAAACATCTTTCTAGGAAGTTGAAGCCTTAGTTCTGGAACTTGAACAACTGAAACAAGAACAAGCCTCATCTAAGCAACAGAGTGAGGCAGCACAACAAGCAATTACATCCCTCCAGGAGCAAGTTGATGCTTTGGAAGCTGAGGCCCTTAAGGCAAGGGTAAGAGGGAATTCTATATTTTATTATCAGTTTTGATGTTACTAAGGATTCCTTAAAGCTTAAATTGTGTTGTGTATTTTTTTTTTGCTATTTGGACTTTCTTGGCGGCACTAAATTATGTTTACTCTTAGCGGGAGTTGCGTTTTTTTTTGCTTTATTACCATGTGTTAATTTTTTCTGCTACTTTGCTCTGTCCTAACAACTATGTAACATCTGCATCTGTAAGAAGTTACTAGTTGTCTGATTTTCTTAACAGGAATCTCTAAAGAATGCAGAGAATGAGCTGGCCAAGCAAAAGGGTTTAATAGCAGAACGAACTAAAGATATTAAAGCCAAATCTGCAGAGATAGAGAAGTACAGAGAGCAAAATAATGAACTGCAGCTCAACATTAATGCATTGGAACACGACGCCAGCAAGTATCAACAGGAGTCTGCTGATGCATCTTCCACGGTATTTCATAGTTGTGCTTTTCCTTGCATCTTGTGGCCAAGTGATTATTTCCTTCTCCCTGTGCAAAGGAAATTGCCTTTTTTTTTCTTTTTAAATCATTATTTTATTTTCAACTCTTTATGTGAAAAAGGAGGAGTGGAAACTATAAATTATAACATATCATTATGGATTCATAGAAACTATGTCAAAGAAGGTGATCAATGAGAAAAAAAAAAACAACAACAAAAACATTGTGATGTTATGGATAAACTGGGTAAACAAATAAAGAATCTAATGCAGATACTCAGCCACAATGGCTTAGTCCAGATACAGAAAAATATATTCCAAGTAACATGGAAGAGTATACATGAAAGTTCCCCCAAAGTCTTGGTCCCTCTGTGATCTTGGAAGCAGCATGAAGCACGGTGAAGGGATCCACCTGTGCTGCACTGAAGTGAAATAATTGATGCCTTAGAGTAATTTTAGGACAGTAGCAGGTTGGGTTTTGGGGTTTTGTTGTTGTTCTGTTTTAATTCAGGATTTTAAAAATAAACTAGACTATCAGCATGTCTTCTTGTGTACAGTTGGACAAACTGCAGAAGGAGTACAAGTGGATAGCTTCAGAAAAAGAGCTTTTTGGCCAGTCAGACACAACTTATGACTTTGAAGTCAACAATCCTAAGGAAGCGGGTCAGAAGCTGCAGAAACTGCTGACAAGAAAAGAGAAGCTAGAGAAGTCCTTAAACATGAGAGCTATCAGTTTGCTTTCTGAGGCGGAGGAGAGGGTAAGCATTCCAAATTTTAACCTTTAGAAATTCGGCAGCTTGGGTATATTCTGTTTGTAATGTGACTACGTATTTCCATATACTCTGTTCCTAAGTACACCAAAAATGAAACATAATCTTAATGATGAAGCAGCTTTTTGTTAGATCATATTAGTTTTATGTTTTGAACTACTTGTTGTGTGCTAGTAAACTAAGTTATACATAACTTTGACTTATAAGCTACAAATAATTTCATCACTTCCTACCACAGCCCTTGCTAAGCTGGCAGCAGTAGCACTGGGCAGGCTTTGTATCTGTTAGAGTATCTGACACAGTATCACATACTTTGTCAAAGGCTGCAGATCAAGATCACTTGTAAGTGTTCTGGGGTTGTCTTAGATTTGTGTATATCCTGAGGGTGTTCCAGTTTTGTCTCAGGTCTGCTTCACTGACCTAATGTTTCTAGTACTGGTTCTTAATTAGAATTGTCCCGTTCTTCCTATGTGCCTTCGTAAGTATCCTTTCCTGCATAGAAGGATAAATGAAGCATGATTAACTTTTAATCAAGAAGTGCAACTTCTGGAGTAGTGCTGATTTTCACCTTGGCCGAATGTTGAAAATTCTAATGCTTTAATTTGCAAACAATACCCTAAAATTTAAATCCTGCAGTACAGCTAAACAAATGCTTTGGATTTCAATCTTGTGACTAACTTTGCTGTTTCTTAATTACACTCCCACTGTTTTGTGCTTTGTTCACTGAACTCAATCACTTTTCTTCTTTCACAAGTATAATGACTTAATGAAGAAAAAGAGAATCGTAGAGAATGACAAGACAAAAATTCTTGCAACTATTGAAGAGCTTGACCGAAAGAAAAACAGAGCTTTGTACATTGCTTGGGAAAAGGTATGTTGCTTGAAATCTAATTTCAGCACTTCAGACTGTATTTTTTCTTGAGAATCAGATTCACCTTAGTTCACTGTTTTGCATATTTGTATGAAAAGAATTTGTCTCTTTCTAGAACTCATCTTCTATGCCTATTTAAAGTGCAGAGCAGAAACTTCCATTTCTCTGTTTAAGGTTACTTTCGAGGGTAAGGGCGTGAGTTCTCTGAGAACTGTGGAGACAGACTAAAATTTGCAGAACCACCATTTTCTTTTAGTGCCCACAAAAAGTAAAAGTTAAGCTACTGGCACGCAGAAGCCATTGCCTCTTAAATAGTCTGTATCACACAGAATCACAGAAAGGTTTGGGTTGGAATGGACCTTAAAGATGACCTAAAATTTCACACTATCCTGCTGTGGGCAGGGACTCCACTAGATCAGGTTGCTCAAAACCCCACCTAGCCTCTCCTTGAGCACTTTCAGAGAGGAGGCATTCACATCTTCTCTGGTCCACCTGTTCCAGTGCTTCACCATCCTTGCTGTAAAGGATTTCTTCCTTGTGTCTAATCTAAATCTCCCCTCTTTCAGTTAAAAACAGCAACAACAACAAAATCTATCACTCTTATCAGTTTACTCCCTGATAAAGATTCCCTTTCCAGCTTTCCTGTAGGCTCCCTTTAGGTAATGAAAGGAATTGCTGTTTTGTCCAACTAACTTCATCTAAACTGTCCCATGTACTTTCCTAGGCTTGCTTTGTTTTCAGTACAGCTGAAATAAAATACCCGCCATATGTTTTAAACTTTAAGACTTGAGAATTCACTGAATTAAGTTGATGAAGAAGCCTAGAGCATCGTGTTGCCCATCACTAAGTTTTTATAACTGTGCTTCTGACTCAAATCACGCTCATACACCTTTCCTCATCCCACTTCTAGGTGAACAAAGACTTTGGTTCCATCTTCTCAATGCTTCTACCAGGAGCCAAAGCTATGTTAGTACCATCTAAGAAGCAAAATATCCTGGATGGTCTGGAGTTCAGGGTTGGCTTAGGAAACATCTGGAAGGAAAACTTAACAGAACTTAGTGGAGGTCAAAGGTTGGTAAACTGTGGATGTTTGTTGTTTTTTTTTTTGTTTTTTCTCCATTGCAGTTGTGGATGTAGTTGGTATGTCTAACCAATTATACTTTAGGGCTATTGTATAAAAGAAATTAATCTTTTCCACAGTCAATTCAGAGACTGTCTTCTTCCATCCTAGCTTCATATTTAAAAATCTATTGATTCAGTTCCTCTCAAAGAGGAGCCTGACTTCAAAGTGCTTAGCATATAATAACAAAATTTTGTAACAGGGGGGAGTGACAAAAACTTACTTATGATGGAAAAACTGCAGTCACTGGGTAGTACTGAGGGTGACATGGGGCGCTCCAGCCTTTGAGCTGCAGTCAGTGGAGAAAAGTAGTAGGATACTACTGTAGGGAAGTGACAGAGCCAACAGAGCCTGCACATGCAGGAACACCTGGGAGAAGTGGTAAATGAGTGTCACGGGTGACTCCCAACCTGATGTAACCCCATTAACTATAACATTTTGAAACAGATTCAAGAACCTTTAGACCCTTGATATGATGCATCCCAGAAATGCACACAGTGCCTTGCAGTGAGGCCACAGTACCACTGCATCTAGTGAGAGAACCAGCTCCTTGGCTGGCTGTGCACCCTACACAGCAGTTTGCCCTCCTGGCTGCCAGGCAGATCACTGGTTGATGCTGAACCAGGGATCACCAGCAGACTGGCTGAGATGCCCTCTGTCCCTACATCCAGGTTGCTGATAAAAGTGCTGAACAGCACCTGTCCTAGAATTGAGCCATGTCTCATATCTCAATCTTGGCCCATAGACTTAAGAACACTGAGCTGACATAATCCCTCCCTTACAATTTCAGTCACCATAAATGGAATGTAACTGTTCCCTAACTCATGGTCCTCCAGTTCAGAGGACCAGGCAGCCCAAAATCCCTCATTAATATTAAAAAAATAAGGCCAAAAAAAAAAAAAAATAGGGGGGGGGATCAGATGCCTCTTCATCCTTTCTTGGGTGACCTACTTCATCCAGTATCAGTCCAGTTCTGTCCTTAGAGCAACTCTTCCTTACTGTAGAAGAGGAAAAAATGTCCTGTAGAAGAAAGATTGATGATAACCCAGCCAACCTGATCTGCCAGTAAGATAATTAATTAACAACTAGTTTCTAGCAAAAGGCATCACATTTCTTAATGTAAAGTTGTGGCAGCAGCTGTTACTGTTTCTCTCTCCCCAGAACTCACAGCTTGAATCTGCTTCTCAGAGAGCATTTTAATACTACCCGATGATTGTTGTAGTCAGTAAGTGGAAGTCTCTCAAACAAGAGCATAAAACATAACAACTTCCTTGTTCTTTGCATTAGATCATTGGTGGCCTTGTCCTTGATCTTAGCCATCCTTCTCTTCAAACCTGCTCCCATTTACATCCTGGATGAAGTGGATGCTGCTCTTGACCTTTCTCATACCCAGAATATTGGACAGATGCTTCATGCTCATTTCAAACAATCCCAGGTACGCTCTTGAAACTACCGTGACTATTTATCCAGCTTTGTTATTTGCAGAGGCAGCCAGCTCCTGGGAATTCTCAACTGCTGAACTATTTTATTTCTGAGTCATTTCAGCTGAATTTGGCTTATGGCTTGGCAACTGAAACTTCTAAGTATTGCCACTTCACATAAGCAGTTTCTGCACTGGCTAAAAAAACGCAGGTACTGACAAGGAAGATGTACTGCGTACGGCCAGTTGGAGACATAACCCACACACCGGGGTTTGTTTGTTTTTGTTTTCTTGATAGAGTTCTTCAGTCTAAAATGAAAAGTGTTGTAAAATAAGATGGGTGCTTGTGGAAAGGGATTACTGGGATTACTGTGGCCTGTCCAGTCATGGAACTGAAGGAACATATTCCTCCGAGTGAAAAGTAGTGTGCTTACTTGCTAGTAAATGTGGCCTTTCCAAATTATGATAGAGAGGAACACCTGTCGCTAATGGCATTGTAGAGCAATTTGAGTTGCAGCTTTAGGGCACGAATAATCCTGCAGTCTTACAAAAATTCATGGCAACATTTTTCCAATGGTCATCAAGAAAGGCCATATTTTATTGGTGGTGCGACGGCCATCCTGGACTGAGGAGACCAAGCACTGAGGTTTGGTCACAGCTGTAACTCATAGACACAAAAAATGATAATGTGTATTAACCCAGCATGTTCCATGAGGCTTTCAGAGGAAAAAAAAAAGAAAAAGATCTATTTATAAGAAGTTATTAGTAAGAGAATACCTAAGTGAATTAAAATGAATCCTCTTTTTTTTTTTTTTAATCTTTATTTGGACAGCAGCATTTACTTCACACTTTCTGTTTTGTTGTAGTTCCTTGTGGTGTCCTTGAAGGATGGAATGTTTAACAACGCCAACGTCCTTTACAGGACCAAGTTTGTTGATGGTATATCCACGATTTCAAGACACTGTCAGTTAAAGAAAAAGCAGCCACTGAATGAAGCCAGAAGCAACGAAGATGAATAATAAACAATGTAGTAATGATGACTCAAACATACTGTGTCCCTTGATTATAGGAAGCCCCAGAATCACCTTTCTTAAAGAAGCTTTTTATCATCTTGATTCCTTTAAGCGAGTCGTATTTATAGTTTTTAGCTTTTTTAATAACTTCAGTTCATGGCAGCCCAATGGCGCCTTTCTGCCAGAAAGGTGTGATGAAGCTTGCAGCATTTATAGCTTTCAGTAAACCTGCTGCAAACTAAGATGATGCATTAGCTCTTGTTGTCAATTAACGTGATGCATGAATGTGCAAGTTAGTGCAAGCTTTAAGCTGTGTAACCTACTCATTTGTGAGTACAGTGGGCAGCAGTTTAACTGCCAGCTCCTAGAGGCCTGCTAATGCTTTTAATAAATACGAAACAGAAGACCCCTCCTTGCATCCCTTCCTTCCTGTTTTTCACCCAACACCACATAGTTACTTAGTCAGAATTACAGTTTTAACATGCCCCATCCCTTGATTATAGGGACAGACTCCATACATACCAACAACATTTTGTTGTGGTCCTCCCTTTGGTGTAAAATCCCAAGGTACACATCTTTCTTTGCTCACGGCACCCAGAGGCAGCAGCCACTCACCACAGCCCACAGGCAGCTGGGATGGAAGCTGACCCTCACCCAGCAGCAAGGCTCCCTTCTCACTGTGGCTGTGGAGCGACAACGTGGCAGATGCTGCTTTAACCAGTTACTTGGTACAGAAGCAGCCAACATACCAAAATAATGGATTTGCTCTCCTGCAGTCATCTGATGACCTCCCATACACACATACATAAAACACACCCATCAGATGATATAAAAAAAATACATACACACACATCTGTGCAGACAATAAACACACTCAGATGTAACGCATTCCACTCCCACCCCTAAAAGCTCACTTGCTTTGTATTTGGAGCAATGCTGTAAAATAAAATCATATGATTCTACGATTGGGGAAAAATTACCAGTTACTGCCAGGAACAGGTCATGCATCTTTTATTTAGTTTTACCTTTTTGGTAAGCAACAGGGTTTTCTTTCAGTCAGTCCCTTTACATACTTCGACAGTACAGATTGCAGTGAAGTTTGATGGAGATCTTGCAACATTAGAAAACTTCTCAATATACATCCATTTAAGCAACAGCTTGTAGGTCAGAATGAGTGCTCGTGTCAAATCTGCACACTGCACTCCTGGTATACAAAGCAGCATTGCAGCAGCACAAGGATGCCCAGGCTGGGCAAAGTACAGTGTGTTTTACATAGTGCAATCACTTTTAGAGGAAAAACTCTAGGAAGGCCACATCTATTTATTTTTTAATCCTGTCACGTTTACAAATGAGAGGGGGGTAGAAATCAAGCCTCTGGCTGAATTAACTGTTGTACAGGTAGGTTCTGTGTATAGGCACGTGCTTTAGAGAGGAGCTCTGAATCTCTTCTGTAACCACGAGAAAGACATATTGCTTTGTGATTCAGACAGTAGGAAACCACCTCTAACCTTCCCAACACTCGGCCAGAGCTGTCAAGCCAGCTGTTCTTAGAGTTCCTAGAATACGCTCTTCCCTCTAGTGTAAATCCCCAATAAAGAAAGTCAGGCTGCTATTGACAATTACTACAGTTCTCCTTACAGCCTTTCGACCACGTGAGGCAGTGCCTCCGCATACTCCAGTCCGCAGTGAAAAAATCAGATTACCAGAGACCTGGAGACTCTTGTTTTCTGTAACTGTCACTCCAACCAAATACGAAAAAAACCCAAGTCAGACAATGAACTGCTACAGCAAAGCATCACTGGTAATATTCATCTAATACAAAATAAATGAGCGCTCATGACACTACACGTCATGGTAAGCAAATCTGTAAAGACACCGTAAAGTGATTCGCCCAGTAAAGTTTTAAAATATACACTGTGCTCAATAGTTCAAACTACACGTAAACAAAGAGCAGCTCCCTGCAACAAGGTGTAAATCAAAGTGTTATAGCACCAGCTCCCAGCACCAAGAAGTTGCTCGCCGACCAGCCCTAGTGTACAATGCATTAGTGCTCGCTGAGGGTTCTGCTACACAAGAGCCACAGTGGGACAGCTCTGCCCATTTTCAAAGACGTTTTCTTAGCGGATGTGTAAAAACTGCGTTCCTCCTTTCCCATGGACAAAGCCAGACAACTGGATGTCACAGTACCAGGAAATACTGAATGGGAAATGGCACCTGAGGGACAAGTAGGTACTGCATACCTGATTCTGAACAAACGGACGTGGAGGAAAGGTGATGTTACCTGAACAATTCTCACCCTAACAGAGCCTCTCTGAAAGGAGCTCCACGGATCGTAAGAAAAGAAACAAGCTTTCCTGTGCTGGAAACCATGGACATGGTGGTACCCACAATAATGATTTTATTTCACCATCAGCAAAGCATTTATCCCCAAAAAACGGTACACGTGGGGCTGGTCAGATTGTGGTGCAGCGCTAACTTTATGCTATGAAAAATCTGTTGCTGTAGTGGTCAGGTTTGTCTTTCATCCGAGGAGGGCAACAAGGGACAGGCAGCATGGCCACACCACCAAATAGCAATTTTACTCCACGTTAACGCAGGTATAATCTTTCTTCTTAAGTGCAAATTAAGAAGTATTTGCTAGAAACCAGCATGACTTGGGCTGCTGAGAAACAACACACAACTCAGTTCCTTACAAATACTGACGATTCTAAATCAGTACAGGTTTCCAAAGCAAGAACAGAGTTACGAACATGAAGGGGAAAAAACATTACCACTACTAAAAAATATCATTGCCAACTTCGAACACTCTTCAAAGACATACCTAGAAAAGATTGTTCTTCCGTTTTTTTTTTTTTCCTGCAGCTGAGGAGTGTCCATGCAAAACAATTTTGAGAAGAGCAGTGTTCCACCCGGGCACCAAAGAGGCCCAATTTTGTCCCACATAGCTCAGTAAAGTGCTCTCTTGTGCATCCTTTGAGGAAGAAAGTTTTCATTCAAAGTTTGGGAGGCCGAGGTGACAGCTGGGGAAGGCAAAGCCTCGGTCAATCCATTCTGAGGTCAGAGAAGAAGGAGAGAAGCTAACAGTACTCTGCCTTTCATAGCTCACGGACAAGAGGCTGCAAGCGAGGAGCAAACAGGAGAAGCAGAGGTGGGTGCCAGATGAAACGCTGCCCCTGGAAGCCACAGGAGTTTAACACAGACTTCAGGGGCAGCGTTTCATTCTTTACAGGTAATGAACACTAACCCTGCTGCAGTGTCTCAACAACACCAGGTAACAGACCTCCACACATGAGATAAGTGAAAATCAAACACGCTTTTCACTTCCTGTGCTGGTGGTTTTTCAGTGATTGCTTTGAAGGACAATGGGGATCTGAGTAACATTCTTTTGCTGATTTAAAGGGAAACAAAAGCATCTTGCCCTCAACATTTTTCATGTTGCACACTTAGAAACATTCTAGGGCAGATCATTGAGAGGTATTTACTGACAGAATAGTAACTAATAATAAGCTCAAAAGAGTAAAAGTAACATTAATGGGGAACAGAACTTAAGGCATTTTTTATTTTGGCCAGGAATGATGCATGCTACAGAGTAATCTTCATTTTCCCACTTGATTTTCAGACCACTGCACTTTTTTTTGTTTGTTTTACATGGCACTTTGTAGTTTATGCTTTTACAATTTAGTTTAGATTTTCAAGTGTTTTCTTCAATATAAATGCCTTCTCCTGTAGCTCAGGTCTGCTGTCTGACGCCATTGTAGATAAAGAGTGGATGAGGAGCTCTCTGCTTTCTGGTTTCAGGCTTTCCCACTGTTTAGACTCTGTGTAGATAGAGAACGACACCAGACATGAATACTGGTATGCCAAAAGTCCACACCAAGTGGTCCCCATCCCCACGCAGGCTGAAGGAGCACTTGCTTACACGTCACTCACAGTGACCATGCTTGGTTCAACCTGAACAGTCTACTTTAGATCCAACTTTATCCACATTTGCTTCAAACTCCCTTCATGTTTTCCCGGTCAACAAAGAGCTGACTGGGAAAAATCTAAGTCCCAATACACCACTAAATCTCCCAGAACAGAAGGTAATTCTCTCTCTCTCCTCTTCCAGGCTACACTGCCACGTGCTTTTCTTTCCCCAGCAACAATTCTCCCATGTGGTAAGAACAGTCTCACCTTGCAGTCTGGTGAGCAGTAGCTGTATCACAGACAAAGCTTCTGTTCTGACGGATGTGTAGCTTTTGTTTTCTAAGGGATTTAAAAACAGCAACAACACAAAAACAACTGAATTCAGAACCAAAGGGACACCAGCAGTACACAGAGCAGTCACCACCATGGTCTGAAGGCTGCTCATAGCACAGCTTATTCACACTGCCAGACTGCAGCACGACCCTGTCAGGCACCTCTGAATGGCAGAACGTGACACCAAGGAGAGGCTAATAGGTCCCTCAGCCCTGTGCATCACTCTCCCATTAACACAGGTCTTCTGCTCCTTGCACATGTGGAATGGCAGCAAGGTTCAAATACCTGCAATTTGATGATAAACCACCTCTGTGCAGCACAGACTTTTCCTTTGCTAAATTTTAAGGGCTATAAATCATCCAGATGTTAACAAACAGCATTTAGTGATGGTACACAAGCACAAGAGGAACTAACTTCCCTGGGAACAGCATGTTGTACTGCACCATTTTCAGCAGCTACTGCAGAGCAAGTCAGGACAAGGTGCTGCCTCTGGGAGCCTATGCTTATTCTGCACTTTCTCTGCTAGCCAGCAACCAAAGGACAAATGTATTAACATGCAATTCATTATCAACCTTAAGCTGGGAAACATCCACTTACCTAAAGAATGGGTGACAGATGAGCAGGTTTCCAACAGTATTTCTGTCAATGCCTCGGGGTCTGCATGCTCCTCCTCAAACAGCACCAACCTGTCAAATACAGAAGCAGTCACTCTGTATCACTACGACAGAGATCTGCTCTACCTTCCTCTGAGAATCACTGCATGTCTTTCATAATGTAACAGTTTGAAGCAGCAAGGAAGCATAACTGAAGTGAATGGCAGAAAGGTGAACTACCTCTGAAAGTAGGCATTCATGGCTTGCAGCACTCCAAGCTGCACTTTCCACGTGCTGAGTTTCAGACGGTCACACATTAACTTGCAAAACTCTTGGCGATAGCAACCTAGAGAATATTAAGGAATCATGTTACTGTTGTGTCACAACAGGGAAAGGCAGAAGGTATCACTTCCTGCCTTGTGTCCTACATTCCTTATCCTGTACTCAAGTGATATCATCCTAGATTTGTAGCATAGGACCAAGTCAACACTGCAACAAATGGCTCCAGAAATCTTCACCCATCAAGGCAGGGCACCACGCTCATTAAGAAGCCCTGGCAGAAAAGCAGCTTCTTTCTGTCCCTCTAATAAAAGCACCCTGCTTTTTTTTCCAGCATATCCACAGATCTTCTCAAAAACTTCCCCACACCAAACACAATCTCTAGGTCCCTCTCTCCTCCCCCTCCTCCTTTGAAGGGGGGGAATCCAGAGCTCAGTCAGATGACTCACGCTGCGTCTCTGGACTCCTTGGCCAGGCTTTCCCCAGGGTCTCGAAGGCACAGAGCAGGGACTCCATCTGCACCTCCCTCTCTCTCGCATCCTCATCCTCTTCATCAAGCTTTGGTAAACTTGCACCCACATTCTCAAAGGAGTTCTGCAGAGGTGAGAAAGGCATGACAGACAGTGAACAAGGGCAGGCTGGCCACACACTTCAGTTCAACCAATCTTCCCTTGCAGCTAGTGCGGACAGTCCCTGCACCCAGCCAGAACCCCCATAGAGAGGAGTATGGCCTCCTTGGCTACCAGTGGCTCCAGAGCTGCTGGCAATCTGCAGAAGTGCATGGAAAGCCTCCATAGCCTTGTACACAAACAACTCCCAGTGCTGAGAGTCTGAATCACAGAGCTGTAAAGCACTGCAAAAGATAAAAGGAAGCACTTTTTACAGCTTCCTAGGAGTGCCCTGCTGCCTGCAGAGCAGCCAGGAAATTAACTTTTTAATGCAGTACTGATGCAATGCTGGACGCCACAGGACAGATTCTGCCTAGAGGATTACTGAGCTAATGCAGAATTTGGGGAGCACAGCTACAACCTTCCCAGGGCTCATGAATAGTCTGGTAGTCAGCCCTAACAATGATTTAGTTGAGTGCAGCATCCTCCTCATACTGACTTCTCTGCAGAAATTTGGCATGCCTTTAACCTCATCAGCCAGACCATTGCTACTCGGTTGTTTTGAAAGAGAGAAAACCCAAGAAGCTGAACCATCACCTTCTTTATCATGGGGAAGATGATATCTGCCAGCTCCTGGAACCGGTCTTCCTTCGTTGCCTGCAGCACTGCAGCCACGCAGCGCAGTGCCACCATCTTGTACTTCAGGTTCTCCTTCCGACACTCCTTCAGTACCGCCTGGACAACATCACTGACACTGGGTTGGCCAGGCACTGACTTCTGCAGCTCCGCACTGCAACACCAATGCACACAGAGATGCATTAGACTCATATTAGCCCCAAACGCAACTTTCTCCAGAGATCACAAGCAATTCCCACGTTAAGGCATTGGGCTGCATATCAACATTAACTAAAGCTACATTCCCACATTCTTTGTCACTGTTACCCTGTCTGTTCTGCCTGAATTTCCTTCCTGCTTCTCCATACATATTTTTAATGCACTCTTCTTCCCCCTTCTTCTTCTTTCTCTTTTCCCTTTTAAGGTGCTAATCCTTCCCCTGAGTCTTTTTTTTTCTTTTTAACAATTCTGGCCTTTCAAACATCCTCTCCCCTGAATCAACCATTAGCTCTACAGATTCTTGTGAAGCACCATTTGTGCCTTTCAGCCCTCACCAGTGACTACATATAGACAGGAGTGGAGAGAAACTCCTTACATACTGATGCTGCTCAGAACTTGCAGAAGAGCAGGGAGACACAGCATCTTCCATGCACTGCAACCCTGTGTGGCAGCCTCCTTTTTGACATCCCAGATCCCAAGGGTACCACTTTTTTCAAGATACTTACTTGCAGGCAGAGACGACACTGGTGATAGCCTTTAACAGCTCCTCCTGCAATGAGAAAAATGGATATTATTGAGAAACAATCCGTAACCAAACAGTGCGGTCCTGCTGTGCAAGAACGTCCTTTGCGTTTTGTGCCAGAGGTACTGGGGACACACATCTGTGATTCCAGCCTAAAGAAGCAACATCTCGCACCTTACGCTTCTCCTGCGCTGCTGCAGAGGCCTTGCACTGAACAGCAATGTAAGTGGGCCTTTCTGTATCTCTGAGCATAAGGCAGTCCCCCTTAAAGCCACAATATGGTGCAGCAGAACTCCAAGTTTGCAAATGATACTACATTGGGAGGATCTGCTGACTCCCACCACGGTCGAGAGACGTTGCAGAGATATTGATAAATGGGGGATCTCGGCAATCAACAACCACACAAGGATTAATAAGTGCTGGATTCTGCACCTGGGATGTGGAACTTTTAGTATCCACTAAGCGCAGGGCAAACACTATGCTCCCTAAACCTGATTTCCTGTATGTTGTCCACGGTAACAGAAACACTGCACTTCCTGCTTCAAGACCAAGTGCTGGATCAACGCTTGCATGGTGACAATTCCTTTTTACCTTCCCAATCCACGTTCTCCCTGGCAGGCCCTGCAGCAGTGCAGACAGCACTATTCCCAGATGTGGAGGTACAAGGGAGCCGGTCTGTTTGGCAATTGATGCCATGGCAGCTGCTCCCTGAGCTTTCATCTTCCAGGACTGGGACTGCAAAGCCTTCTGTGTAATGGCTATCAGTTCCTGCATATACAGCCTGATGCCACCCTGAGTACCTGCATAACAAACAAAAGAAAACCATAATTTTGCCACAAAATGAACAAATATCTCATCTTACTTGAAGAAAAAAATAGGGGAGTGGGGAGTAAGCAATTAAAGATTCCTGTGGGGTTTTTTTTGTTGTTGTTGTTTTGTTTTCCAGAAACAGTATACTGGTAATTCCTACTTTAGGCAGTGCAGCAAAGAATTCTTCCCAAGTTTATTGAAAACTGGTTCTGTCTTCTCAATAAATCTTCTTGCAAATAAAATCTTTAGACTTTTGTACCTAGATAAAAAGCCTTCCACGTGGCAGACACTATGCACAGTGTCAGTCACCTTCTAGGGAACATTACTTTTATTTCACCTTCAAGGAAAGGTAACTAGAGAACCCTTCAGCCCTTTCTTTTGCTGACTAGGGGACTAGATCTGAAATCAAGTCAGAGAAGGAATGAGCAAAACCGATTTCACCATGCATCCAGACCTTCCTCTAGAAAGCACGGCAAAACAGCCCTTGTGATTCTGTAGATACATTCACTGAAGTAAAACCACAGGCATCACCAGAGGACCAGACAAGATCTCCAGCACCAGAGGAAGGCTGAAGCTCCCTCGAATTCAGAGTGTGCAGCAGTCCCTAAAGACCGTCATGGAAAGTTCCAAAGGCGTTCAGTTACCTGTAACATAAGGGCTGCATTACAGCAGCATGAAGTGCCTCACGATCATAAAGTGGTTCTCCTGATTGTCCCTGTGTATCATCAGCTATTGACAGCACCAGTTATTTCAAACAGCCACAGAGAAGTTAACCTGCCCAAGTTCTTATAGAACATCTTCAGGACAGCAGGAAATGAAAGTAAGTTTCCCACATCTCTTACCATGAGAACTTCCTACAACCAAGATGGATTTCCAGAAAACATGGTATTTCATGCCACAATCCACTAGAAAGCTTTTGCCTCTCCTAATGCCACTTACCAGGTACATTTTCCTGCCAAACTTCTGCCCACAGAGTAGAATCATCTTTTTCTCCTTTTTCTTCATCAGGAACCTCATGCATGCCAAGAAAAGCCAATGGCAACACCTGTTTGGCGTGGTTCTTCACTACATCCGGACTGTAGCGTCCCATAGCATGTACAGTTAAAGCACAGCCTGTCCTGTACACGGGCTCTGAAAGAGCAAAATAAGCATGTTACAACTGGGAGGCAAGTTTTTTTAGTTTGAAAGCTTGGTCAGCCTCTCAGTAAAGAGAGGACTGCAGATCACAATGCATGGGAATTATTCAACTAGTGAAGGCAAGCATCACAATATAGAAATGTTTCTTTACCAGCTTCTGTCAGCATCAAGAACTTTTTTTATATATTCTGTAACTGAGTATTCAAGAAGAAACATACCTTCCTTTTCCATGTACCAGCTGCTGAGTTTGTGCAGTAGCTTCTCCGTGCTACTGTCCCGAGAAGTCTGTAACAGAAAAGAGACTCAGACCACTCAAACACTTGGAAAAAAAAACAAACAGTAACACGTAAGTAAAAAGCCTAAAACTATCTCAAACCCCTACTCACCCGGACTAGATGGCCCATAGCAAAGGCAAAAGACTTCTGTATCACACTGTTGCGATCAGTCAGGCCAGTAAGTAAAGCACTCATAAGTTTGCCTGTTGGAAGAGTTCGCTTTGTCAGACTTATCATGTTTTTATTGCTGTGACAAGAATTAGTACTGCCTGTGTTTCATTAGATCATATGCATTTACACATTCTCACTCTTCGCATGTTCACTGGGTTACGCATCTGTCCATTTCACGTTTACTCAAGTGCAGAGTGTAATACAGCTCTTGGTGGCAGCAAAGCTCAGCCAATGCTGATGTTTTGCCACCCTTAGCCTGCAAATCTTGACTGATAACGCTCCTTTGACACAAGCACCCTAGCTGATCAACTGCTGAGTTCTTTTCCTACTTTGCAGCAAAAAGGAGTCCTCCTATGCATTGCTAAATCACAATAAATTCTCAATGTAAAGAGAAGATTAAGATCCACAGGACCTAAGTCCTTATTTATGGTTCTCCTGTAGCTCAAAGTGAAGAATCAAGAGCTTACTTATAGCATTATACCAAGTATAGTTTACTTAGTGTAAGTATACTATACTTAGCATTGTTATTATGTTCCAAAAAGGCCTAGAGACAAATTTCCATCTGCTCCTCCTGGGCACTGGGGAACTCCATCATCTTTTCTCTCAGCCTTTTCCAGGTTCATGATGAATCCAACATTCCATAGATCTAACCCAGTATCCCTATCTCACATGCAACAACTTCAAACAACTCAAAAGGAAACAAACAAAAGGAAAATACAAAAATTTGATCATTCCTGTGATGAAAATCAAAGGTGAATAGGGAAGAAAAGCTACCTACAAAGCAGTAATCAAAAACACTTAAAACTTGAGACTAGAAACAAACCCTACCTGAATAAGGTGTCAGGTCCTGGGGACACTGTGTGGTTAGTGAGACAATTACACTGGCACAGCCTCCCTAGAAGATTGCAAGAGAGAACAGAAGATAAAAAAATACATTAGCACCTAGTTATCACTGTCTATACTTGCTGAGGTACAAGTCTATTAAAATCCCAGGCGTACCTTTGTGCCTAGGCCTACTCCACTTTTTATTAGTTCACACAGTCGAGGAACCAGCTCACTCAGGACAGAAACATCCAAGTACTGCAAGCTCTAGAAAAAGGGAAGATACAACAAAGAAAAAGTGATTGTGACAGATTTCAGCTGATCTGAAGAAACCATGATGCATCCTGTAACAGACAGAGATTGCATTGTCCCAGGCGTGTGGAGAGGTGACCCTGCTGAAATTACTGGTTACTGGAATCAATATATTCCTGCACTCAGGCTTTTTCAAAAGCTGAAAGTATCACAAAAGTAAGAATTTCTTTTGGACTGGAAAAGAAGAGGTGCAAAGGTGTATCTATCTTAGGACAAAACCAAACATTTGTCTTGATTGTCTGAAAGCCTGAAGCAGTACCATGGCCTGACTAGACAGTGAAATGGCAATAGTCAAGCTTTTAAACAGGAGAAGGCAAACAGGTGGAAAAAAAGCCACAGAAGTTCGAGAGACATTACTGGTATAACTTCTAATCACTTGTACATATGATGCCTGTGAGCAAACAAGTCTCCTGTTACTACTACTACTGTGCAGTACTGTCTGCAGAGGGGAGATTCACCCCCTAGGAAATTCAAAGATCATGCATTAACTGAAGCTAACCTTCCCTAAGCTTCTGAGTCAGGTTTCCTAACAACTTCTCCTACTGCCCAGTATGGTGAAGGGCGAAAGAAATAACCCACTACATCACTTACAAGGACACAATCCACCATCCCAAGGCTTTCACAAACCAGAACATTTCCATGGTACTCCAGGGAAGATGCACTATCCCATCCCTTCCCTAACAAATCTCAAGCACTGACAAGAACAGCACAACTGTTCTGAAGGGGCAGAGGTATAGCCAGGAAGAGGGACAGCAGCAGCTGTTCCAGCCCACAGGGCATCCATGAGTACACTTTTACATGGAGCCTTTCATCCCCAACCACTTCACACACTATTTATAGAGAGCACTCCACCTGACACCAAAATGCAGCTCCCTCTGGCACAGAGGGTCAAGAGCTCCAAATGCTGCTACGTGCAGAACTTGCTGTTGTTATTTTTCTGCAAGTGAAGAGAATAGTTCTGTTGGCTTCACTTCTCCTAAAGCTTGCTCAGTGCTCACACACCCTTGCCTGCTCTCACATCCCTGGCTGCATGAAGTGCTCAAGCAGAAAACAGGGAGTTCCGTTCTTTAGAAACAGGTAGGTTGTTACAGAAATCATGAAGGTCTACCAAACCCTACAGCACAGTGCCTCAGCATCAGGAACTCCTCCAGCAGCAAACTATAGTAACAAACACCAGCTACAAACAGTGCTTTCATTGACACTGGCATTTTTTTTTTAAACATCCCCCCCATCTAAAGCATAGCCAACGTCCAGGTGAGCTTATCTAAGGCAACACAAGGCAAGGACTAGACAACATTTGTGTCTGAAAAACAATGACTATCATCAGCCTGAGGCTACATGTGCAGTTTTGTTGAATTGTAGGCCAGAAAATGAAAAGAAATGGCAAAAAGCAAAATGCAGAATCAGCTGAGCGCCCATCCAAGGAAAAGCATTTGTAAGAAACCCTCTTCATCAAAATCAGGTTCTTGGGCGGAAAAGCATTCTGCTTCCAAGCGGAACCACAGCCATTTACAACTGATGGGAGTAGCAAGCTGTGACTGTAGGATAAGACGAATCAGCATGTGAAAAGGATGAACAGACATGTACACGCAGAGATAATAAAACAAAGCCTGAAGAGAAATCCTGCAAATGCTCCTACTTCAACTTCCAGTCTTCTTCTACCATGTATCTTAAACTGGAAACTTCTCGAATCAAACAATTACCATGTTAATGGTTTCCATCATGGGAGACGACTTGACAGCACTAAGTCTGGCACTATCCATTGCAGTCTAAATAAAAGAAAAAAAACAAGAAAATGTTACTTCAACCTGAAAGGCCAACATTAGGTGTAACTCACTACCTCTTAAACTCAAGCCAAAAATCCATTTCAGATACACCCAGGCAAAAAATGATTACTTCTACAAACTGTTAATATTTTCTCTTTCAGAGACAGCTGGATGCTGTAGTTGGAGCACAGGAGGTACACTATATAATTCTGAAGATGGACAGACAAAAATGGGGAAGAAAACAGAAAAAGACTTACTCTGTCCTATTGTTCACTACCTTCTAGTTGACAGAAGAGCAGAGTTTGCGCCCTTCTGCTTCCCACAATAAAAGTAGCTGAATTTGCTCCTGAACAGTAGGGTTCCAGTTACTTCCCCAGAAGGCTGTGACTGATTAATATGGTTTGAGATACATCAAAAGGACACTGCTGGAAACACCCAGCTCCAGCCTGTACTGCTACAGCATGCCTTCTAATTTACGTTACAAGAAGTCATGCAATTAAACCCCTAGGAAAAGCAGTAGCAAAGTCTGACAGTACAGGTGCATTATTAGGCTCTTTGTTTCACAGTTTCATATGGAGCTGAAGTGATGTTTAACTATACTTCTTACCTAGGTTGTTCTCCACTTTCTGAAATACACAGAAATCTAGGGACTAAAAAAAATCCCAACACTTCCTTGCCCCACCAAGAAAAACCCCAAACCTGTCCATCCAGATTCCAATGGTTAAATTCTTTTAGCAAACCTTTAGCCATTCTACTTCACCTCTACCTCTCAAATCTGCTACTTTCTGGTTGCAAACAGATTAACTGAAATTTATATCTTTGCTATTTCTGCTCTGTTGATAATTCCCATTAATAACTGCACTTACTTTCTCCTGATCTGTTGCACAGAGACTTAAGTAATTGAGGACCTGAGGCTCCAGTGCACTCAAGGCCTCCAGCAAGGCTGGGATAAGTTTTGGTGCATGAGGTTTCAGCATAGATCCAGCACTTTTACTGATCTTCACAAGAGTGTTAATGCTAGAAGAAGAATAAAGGGAAAATCAACATAGAAACATACAGCTTTTGTTGAAAAAAAATCTCTGGTATACTTCAATACAGTACCGAAAAATGGACAGTTCAGATCACAGGAATGCCAATATATCTGCATCTATAAAGTGTTCTGATTAGGTAGTAGCAGATCCTAGCCCTGAGCCTCTAAGCTGTTCTATGCTTTGCATGGAGACTTCTTAGCTTAGCCAGGGTATCACAAAGGGCAAAGAGTACTACAGACAATTGTAGGAACAAATAACATGTTTCATCAAAAAAGGTTCTGAGCAAAGTCAGCCAAGAGAAATCAATAATTTCTTCCCAAGAAAAACACAATTACAATGATCTGTTCAGATCCCATTTGTCAGTATGAAATCTTTAGATCTCTCAGGCTGCGCTTTGACAGTGTTTTCAAACCTTAAAAAGGATGAAAGAAAAAATCTGTTTGTTTGGTGCTTTCTAACCTTCCTAGGTCATCATGATCAATAAAAGAAAATTGCTTCTTAGGAGACCAGCTATGCTCCAGGTCTGAAGTAAATGAAGAAATAAATAAGGTTACAAAATGACAAGCACGAGAATTCCCTACATATCAAGGGACATCAAACCATTAAATGGCATAACACATCTCTGAACAGCGTGACCAAATGCAGTTGCCTCCGCAACATGTATTGTCATTACTCACATCTAGACATGAAATAAGACCAGTCTTTTCCAGGAACTGTCATGGGATTTTTTTGTTTGTTTACAACTAGATGAGATGCCACTTCTGAAGGATAATCTCAATCAGAAAAAAACTCCTGCAGATCAGTTTGCCACTTGTACCAAGAGAAAAGAACTCTCTCCTGAGCACTGAATCTGCACTTCTGCAGAAAGGTGAGATATTTCAAGGTCAAAGCATATAACTAGTTAATATTGTTGCCTCCATTTGTTTAAATAAGATGCTTCCAAAATACACATATAGGTCCCTGTTAGAATTCAGTGGGTTCAATATGAAAGCTGTTTTGGGGAGAAATTTATGACTTCAAACACAAAGAATGTTCTGCAAGTCAGGTGAATAAGCTGGGTCTCTTTGGCACAAATCACAGAATCATCAAGGCTGGGAAAGACTACTAAGATCACCTAGCCCAAATATCAGCCTTTCCTACCATGCCCAAATCATACATAACCTCAAACCAGTAAGTCTGCAGGATGCAAAACTAACCTGAGAGACCGGACTTCAGCAACTGTGCTGACTATTCCTTTATCTAGGAGACAAGGGAGCAGTACAGCTATTGTCTTCTGACCAGCAACTCCTTTGGAGGGATCACACATTTTCACACAAACCTGGAGACAGATCAGAATTGCTGTTACAAGCATGTACAAATTTCCTGCTTGTATTTAATTAAAGCACCTTTTGAGTCAAACAGTAGAAGTCAACTGCAACTACACAAACTGCTCACAAAGAAACCCAAGCTCTGCTACATGTTCATTCTTCTCTCCAGAAAGTATTCAGACCCTAAGCCATGTTCTTAAAGATGCTTCAGCTACAGTCAGCTTCCAGCAAAGGCAAATTCAAAGCCACATCTAAGAGGTGCTGATCTGCACCTGAATGGAGATGCACCACATGAAGTCAGCTCAGGGACAGCCCTTCTAGGCCACACAGATTCAACTGTTCGACAAGATCAGGCTGCAAATCCCATGTCAGAGCAGACTCTGCAATTGTAACAGCACTGCGTTTTGATCAGATCACCACTTTTGCCATTGAATTTTCATGCTGCATACATCGCCAAGTTATGATTTCAAACATAGTTCTTATGATCTGTTACCATTTCCACTGATTTGACCTTTCAGAAGAATATCAAACAGAACAAAGCAATAAATGGACTATCCCCAACATATTTTGTCAGCAACTGCATCAAACAGTAAACTTCAGACTGGACTACTTTATTTCTCATCAGGTTTTACTGGGCTTGGTCAGCTACATCTTGCTGCAGATACAAAATGCTTCCTTAAACCTCGCCCCCACACGAGGAAAAGATTAGGAGAAAGAACCATCAGTTCAGTATCTCCCTCCTGTGGCTCTACAGAACTTAGCACTGCATTAGCCTCCAACACCAGAACTGCACCAACGTCAACAAAAGTAAGCATGAGTATGTGGCCAAGCTTATTACAATTGCCTTTTAAGATACCGTTCTGCTTATCTGTCTCATACTACACAATTCTCCAAGATGACAGCCGGTTGTAAAAAGGCCATTCTTTGAGAGATAAAAGGAATGATTACCACATACATTCAGAACATACATGCATCTGTGTACAAGTGACAAGATGAGATTTTTTTTTTACCTTGCTTAAGGTTTTTAAGGCTAGTTCTGCTGCCTTCCGCACAGACTCCTAAAAGAAAACAAACAAACAAAAAAACCCAAATAACATTTTTACTAGTTTTATAGCTTCCATATCATGATGCACTCACTGATAAGTATAACACTAGCACTGATAAGACTATATTCATGGCCGACACTTAGAAACTTTCAAAGAAATTTCAAAGCAGCAAGTAAACAGTCAAATCAGCATTGACCTGATGGCACATGATGCCACTACTGGTCAGACTGTCACTAAAGCTGCACTGATGAATTAACAAGTATTGAGCAAAACTCCTGTGTACTGAAACACATCACTGACATTGGTAACTTCTTTGGATATTCTCAGAAGAATTTTGGCCTGTCACAAGCAGACTATCCCGAAGTTTGTTTTCCAGGTAAAATTTAGGAATTAGTGTCCCATGGACCCATTCCAAAAGGCAGCATGCAGGTAGCTGATCAGTTTTGGAGGCCAATATTTTTCATTAGCAATAAGGCAGAACATTCTGTGCCAGTTGGTTTGGGTGCCCCAGAACATTTCTGAATTTACTAGCATAAGAGCAACTTCCTTGTACACAGCACAGTTCGGGAAACAGTCCAGCCCTGCTGCAACCGGAAAATCAGGATCCAGAGAAAACATAAGCTCTAGCATGGCAGGACCCGAGGACTCTGACTTCCTATCTGCAAGGCATTTAAGCACACAAGCAGTCCAAAATAAATGTTTCTATACTTGAGAATATACTTAGGAATTGTTTCATATCCAGGAAAAATTGCTGAACCTTCAAGAGTAAGGACAGCAAGAATGAAAGCAAACACTTAAAAACATGAGAAAAACATACATAATTCATTAGAGAGCATGGAAATTTTAACTGCAAAGGGCCCGAACCCATAGTCTGCTTAACAAAGAACTCGCATTAGCCTCAACTCTATTTCTTGAAGAATCTCTTCTCAACACCTCAGAGTTTGATCACTACTTTCTGTCAAAGATTCCAGTTCAATTTACAGTTCCATTACCTTAATGTCATCTTGCACTCTAAACAGAACTTCCCAGATTTCTGGAAGCTTGTCTATAATGTCATCCAAAGGCCTTCCTCTTAGTAGGTCATTCAGTGCAAGACAGCTGCAAACAAGGAATTTCATTTTCATCACATGATGTATTCCTTTGATGTGGGTATACACACAGTTGTAAATACAAGTAAATGATTAAAAAAAGAAAAAAAAAGAACTGTTTTACATTTCTTATTTTCCCCAAACTCTAAATCTCTGTTACAAGAACGTCTCCTTTAGCAGAAGAGACAAACACCCAGCCAGACAGGTGAAATGTGAAACAGGCGACAGCAGTAAAAAAAAAAAAAGGCTGTGGTGGTAAAAAAAAAAAAAAAAAAAAATTGCTGTTGAAAACATTCCAGTTAGGATATTGTTTCAAATTTCTTTTCTCCCAGTACAGGATAAAAAAACCACAACCACAACAGTCTGAAGGCTGGAACTGAAATAAAATGGAAGTTTTCAAAACAGTGTAACCATAAACTGATATAAATAAAAAACAGTTAATTTAAAATGCTCTTCCAAGCAGCATGATGCTGTCAAGTACGTATACAGACAGACTGCCAATATTTTCTAACATTAAGCAGTGCTTCAGATCCATGGATAGCCAAAAACTTTGTATGCAGAAAGCTCCTCCTTTGGGGAATGTTGTATAGCATTATGTCAAACTGCATGCAATAAAAATTTTCAGGCTCAAACAAGCAAATTGCTTTAAGATTTTATCACACTTCAAGTGTGAACTCCAAGACCGGGGTCTATCCTGATAGAAGGACATGTCCTCCTCTCAGACAGACTTCTTCAGGTTAACAGGTTTACGGTAAAGAAGAGTTCAAAGAAAACTCTGTTACTTCCCCTAGCAATACCTGGATTCCCTGATTCTCCACAGACTGCTGGTTAGGTTACTGATCAAATCATCAAGAATTTCCTTCATATACTTATCAACCTGTAATTAAAAAGAAAGGAGTATATTTGAGACAAGCCCAAGACATGCATCTGTTGTGCACTCTGAAGAAAGATCCTAATGGACAATATTACATGACTTCAGTCACAGCAGATGAAGCAGATGAACCTCTGCTTGCCAGAGCTGACTCTGTGCAAGTTCATTTTGACTTTGCTTTAGAAGTGCCCTTCTTTGCACTGCTTCAGGGCTTAGAGACCACAATGAAAAACAGAAGTTCTTCAGTCCTTTTCAACAGAACTGCTTAGATGCAACGCCAAACATGCATCACAGGAGAAGCAGCTGTACTCTGCCCAAGGACCAGTCAATGACTTCATGCTAAGATAAGCCTAGATACGAGAAAGAATTTGCCAACCCAGCTCCAGTTCCTTCAGATCCAGAGTAAGGCATATTAAGACATCACTTATCCTTGAAACATGCTTGGGAAGAGTTAACCTCAAATTGATGGAATACTCTCTTCCCATAGCTTTCTTCCCACTTCAGAACTAACACATTTAGATGTTCTTGCTCTAAGGGATGCAATGACTTCTCAAGAACTTCTCATATGCAGTATCAAAGCAATATCACAGTGAGGAAAGACCCTACATGCAGTATAAAGTCAGTCCAACTTTAACATTGACCAAACAAAGTGTACAGTATCCTTCCACAATCAAGAGGCAGCACAAAGCCTGTGTGCATTCCTCATCTTATCCTTAGGTTCAACCATATCTTTCTTTAGGATAACGTCTAATCCCTTTCTACACACATCCTCCTTTCTTAAGATACAGCTTTCCCATAAGGATCTTTGAAACACTCCTGGGTCAGCAGGAACCCACCACTGTTGTTTGCAGCACACTCACCATTGATTTGTCTGTGACCAAGGCATTCCAAATGCTGGTCATTGCTTGCCGAATGCCCAGGTTGGGGTCAAACTGGTAACGGTAAAGCCGAGGAAGAAGCTGGGGCAAAAATGGAGCCAGCTGCTCTCCAGCCTTGGCAGCTATCACATTGAAACCAAAAGCTGCTCCCTGGAATGATGACAGAAGAACATTCGGTGAAACCATTTACTCACAACTAGGTTATCACTCCTGGGCACACCACAGTCAGTGGCAAAGCTGTCTGACAGACTAGATAACAAGAGAAAAAGAACAAGAGCAGTACCAGTACAAGCTCTTGCCAATACTACAGTATCACAAATTTATCAAGCAGACAGTTGCAATCGGGACATAAGAAGATACTTCTACTTCAGCCTTCCCCATGCCACATCCTCCAACCTTTATTTAAAGGTATCATTTGACACCCTTTGGCAAAGTTCTGGTGGAAAATTACAACTTTAAGGATTTGACTAACAACTCTAAGGTTTTTCCAAAATAAGCTCTTCCTGAAGGAAGGCCACTGCTTTCCTTCAACTCTACTGCATTCAGAAGGTCTAGAATAACTTAGGAACTGAAAAATTAAAAAAAAAACAACTCTATCTTAACCATGCAACTTACACTTCTGGGGATTACTGGTTTGCACGTGGCCTTATTTACTTTAAACTCAAACACTCTTTTTTTCCCAACAGAGCACCACTGTCAATTACGACACAGTGGAACTGGTACTCACCCATGAAGTATCATGTAATTTGGTAGGACAGCCTGAAAAGAAGGCAGTGCAGTGACAGCCTCTGGTGACTTCCTCTACATTTCCTGACTTGACACGTCAAAAGCTGCCACTCAAAACCTCAGTTACAGAACTTCACAGGATAGAATATACTTTCTAGACTGTGACCCAGAAAAGACAAACTCACAGACAGGATCACTGCTGTGATGGTGCAAGGAACTATCTAGCAAGATCCTGCAAAGCTTGCTCCACTTCACTCTTCAGCAGAGGTGCCCCAGTGTTGAGAGAGGGAAGTCTTGAAAGACGTGCTGACTTGCCAAACACTGAATGGAAGCTAATGCTGGTGCTTGATTTTTGCATTAAGAAGCATTTCTCAGAGACTCAATACCTCAGGTGAGGAGCACAAAAGAGCATGAAAGGTGCGACACGAAAAATGTGGCCTGCTTGGTATTTTCCACATAAAAGAGCATCGAAGGTGCTCTGCATATGCCCAAGGACTGAACAACTTCCTCCTATGTTTAGGAAAAACCAGTGAAAAAGGCAGTTGCCAAGCTAGAGCTCTAAGAAGTATACATAAATTTCGTTCTGCTCTCTTACACAATAAAGCTCATTTTCTTTAGCATGTGAAAATTCACCCAGTTTTGACAATATTATCTCACTGTCCAAAAACATCAAGATTTCGCTTCCGAATGCTCAAAACGCAAAAAAGAAAGGATCACTGCTAGTTCAGAGTGTAATACAGGGTGATAAAACCCGTGATACCAATATTACATTGTAAGAACTTTAATCTGAATTTATTTCTCATGCTGCTTAATTTGAACAAGACACCAAAGGACCAACACGTGGCCTTCACATGCAGTTATCTATGGATCATAGAATTGCTGTGAGAGAACTGCAGTCACTGTTTCTAGTGCTCACAGGAGGAATGGAAGTGATACAAAAGCAGGAAATTACCTTCCGAGAATTCCACATGGCATGATGGTTGGCCAGATTCATAAATTTATACACCAGGTCTGGCTGATTGAGATCACTAGCAAGTGAACAAAGCTCCTTGTAGGTAGAAAGACCTTGACTTTGAAAAGCAGAAGAGAAATCAATTTTTAGGGAAATTATTACTTTTAGCAGAACAAATACCGTAATAGTTAACAGTATACTCTGTGCTTACCGACCACTGTCAATAAACTTACCCATCTGGGGTTTTGCTCAAGCCACCCTGAAACACCACGGTTTCTCCAGTCATCTCATGTTTGGCTCTATCAGAAAAGAGGTTCAGTATTAGCTATACCAAACTCTGTCCTTGAATGTATTGCACACTACTAAGCAAGCACATTTGTTTTTCCCTATTATTCAGTAACTTCCTATCCTTTCAGTTCCAGACCCACAAATAAAAATAAATTAATTTATAAATAAATAAATAAATAAATCAACGAACCAACCAAAGTAAAAAAATCAATATACAGAAGTGCAAAGCCACACTGCAAGAAATCTCATCAGCCTATGTCGTGTGTATAGTGTATATATCAACTGGACATGGCAGAAAGCTAGGGCCTTGCTGTGTAGGCAGAAGCCAAGTCAAAACACTGAATGATGGCTTATTTCAGACTAGATGCACGCTACACCAATGGAAAGCACACCTACTTCAGAATGAAAGAAAAAACAACAAAACATTTCCACACATCTGATCTTCTCCTGTTTACCACCACTGAATCCCCTACACTTTCAGATTAGGATTTTGTCACCAAGTTAGAAAGGAGAAGGCTGTTAAGAGCACTTCCAACACAGACTCAATATGATTAACACCAGAATTTTTTGTGCTAAATTAGACATGCGACTATTAACAATTTCCCTCAGTGAAGTGTATGCTTCAGACACAACTAAGATTCTAGTTCTACAACACTGATACTGTCCAGAGTCACTGCAGGAGCTCATTGTCCTTTGCAATTACACAGTGCAGCAAGGAGGAAATCTAACCAAACCCAAACTGATTTAAGCTGCTTGAATCAGGACCGAATCATTATTTGGTAGCTTTGTTAAATTCAGAACAGAACAAAACTGGAATAGCTTCACTCACAATAAATCCAGGCTGAATTAAGAAATATCTCAGTTTGACTGCCTGGCAGTATGTGGACAGTGGTTTCCCCCAGGCACAAAGCATCTCTCTCACACAAAAGAGGCACGTTTTTGTTCCCATCAGTCATGTAGCTTAGAGTACTTCCTAAGGCACACTGTACCTTTTCCCAGTCATAAGTGTATCAACAAGCGTGGTGACTAGCTCTTGCTGATCCTGTTCACTTCCTAGTTCATATATCAGCCCAAGACCTTTTGAAGCAACATCCTGACTAAGCTCTGCAAGAGATTTCACAAAGTGAAATTAAAGATAAGCATGTGAATAGTAATAGACGATTTTCAATTACGAGATCCAACAGAAAAAATTATGATTAAGAAACAAAAGCTGTGTGTTGCAGTCCACAGCTCTCCATTTCAGAGCAGATCTAGTCTAGCAACACAAGCTTTAGATTCTGAAGCAGCAGCTTGCTCCTGCCCCATAAATTAAGTGACATCTTCATATTAGCATTGTCATCGGTGGCTTTGAAATAGCTGAGAGCATTCCATGAACAGCCATTATTCAGACATGCTACAGGCCCCTGAACTGAAGTTCAGCAAATAGTTCCTTCTTTAACTTTAGCTCTGGTTAGACCACTGGATGCCATTCTTTCCACTAGTTGCCACTGCTGGACATACAAGTCAAACATTTTTTTGTTTAAAGACAGTTTAGAGTTGCTGTCCATACAGAATGCTGTGATAATTCTGCCTAAAGCAAAACAGAAGCAGCAGACTGAACAGTTTCTGTTATTACAAGCTGCAGAAGAAAATGCAGAAGTACATTTACACTCTGCCTCTCATTTCTTCAAGATCTAGGAAAGAGAATTTCTGAAGTAATAGAAGTGCTAAATGTTTTTTTTACAGACATGTTTTAATGCTCACTAACAGAGAGGGTACAGATGACCTTCTGCCTGTTGAAGATTCCCTTTGACTTTTTAAGACCCCACTAAAAGACAAATCTGTTATGGTTGTACTTACCATCACTATCTGACAGAATTGAAACGAATGCACTTTGAATATCCTTGAGGTGAGACTGAAAGATGAGAAAGAAGGATATCATTTTTATTTCAGATATAATATCCTTTGTCTGATCTTAAGACAGTCCCTAACAGATAGGCAGAGGTAACTGTATCAGTAGGGTTGTCTATTTGAGCTACATCTATAACAAAAAGTGTCATTCTTTAGGACTGTCATTCACTGAATATAAGTTATTTGCCCAGCACCTTTTTATAGCTACCATGTTATTAGTAAACCACATAATTTCTTCTCCTTGTTTAATATGTAGCAGTAATGTGCCACAAATGAGTCATCCCTGAGGGAAAGGACATCAGCAAACCAGAGGATTTTGCTACTCCCTCAATACATGCTGTTAGATCAGTGTAAAATAGTAAACTATCTAGGGAAATAATGTTTTGGTTGAGAAGGCTTTTTTTTTTTTCCTTTTCCTTTTTTTTTTTTTTTTTTTGGTTGGGAATGCTTTAAGAGCCTCCTTGTAAAGGAACCTCCAGATCACAGACAAGCACTCTAAATGCAAGATTTTTCAAACCACAACCAAAAATACCAAGTACATGAAACATGTAACTTCTGTTCAGTAACAAAGTTGTGATAAATTCTACAAAAAAAGTTCATGAAATTACACCTTGTTCTTCACTTTCTTCTCCTCTTAAAACTCCTTTTAGTATTTTCCAAAAGGAAATCCTAATAACTATACTGCTATCCATCTCTTCTTCCTAAGGAAAGATGCACTAGCACTTCATCTTATAAAACAGATTTACATTGCGCATACTCTGACTTGAGTGCAAGTCAGATGTTTGGAAAGATGCTGAACAGCTTTGTTCATCTGACAGTTATGATGTTCCCCTGCTACGAAAAGATAAGCCATGACTCAAAAAGACCTCAGGAAGGACAGTAGCAGCCCTGGGGATAAAAAGGCAATGGAAATGAAAGAAGTAAAGAGGAAAGAAACGGACAGAAAGGAGGAAAGCAGCAAAAACAGGGATGAGGAGCCAGCGTCAAGAAAGGAACATGTCCCTTACCTTAATTGCTTTGTGTGTACTCAGCTTCTTCACCATTGACAGAAGCCAGATGCAAGCTGCTTGCCTAACATGTGGGTTGGGGCTAACAATGTGCTTGTTCAAAATTAGGTCTAGGACCCAGGGAACCACATCATTTACCTTCAGATCTATATGAAAGAAAGGTAGAAGGAAAGACGGGAATTTTCAGAGTCAGACACTCATTTTTTATTTCCATATGACATGTAGCAGCAATGTGAAAACTACTCGCATGTGAGTAAGGAGGTGAGGCTTTAATCCTTGCTTACTCAGAAAAGATCTACAGTGTAACTTCTGGGAAACTGTTTCTCTTAAAAGAAACTCTGAAGAGAGCTCTCCTAACCATTCATGACAGTACTTAGGGCCCGGAAGAGTATGAATACAGAAACATTCACACTGAGTACAACTCATTGCACTTTGTTTTTTTTTCAGTGTGTGCTTTCAGACTCAAAAATCCTGGAGCAAAAGCAGGGTTTGGTTCTGCCCCATCCTGAACTGCTCAGTTTTGCGTTCACTTGAGATCTGCTATCTCTGTCAAGTGGCAATGAATTAGATTTCCTAAAGAAGCTACTTAAAAATCCCATGAAATAATGTTTTTCACCTACTCCTTTATATATCTACCCTTTGAGTAGATGGACTTGAAGTGGTGAAACAACTTGTATACAACTCAGTATTGCAGAATACAGAGCAAAGTGCAATGTAAAATGCCTCTTACTTCTTCCACTATTAATCAAACACAACAGATAAAGCCAGTATTAAGCCACGGCTGTGAGATTTCACATTTCTCAACCTAGACCCTTGTATAAGGAAGACATACCTGGGGCAGGGATATGTTCCTCCTCTGTGACTGTCCATGCATCACGTGCAGCCACTGAGCTGGTTCCTACAGCAGCACTGGTAATAGCTTCACCCACAGTGAACTGCAGCTCTATTTGTTTGGCCTGAGAAACACAATAGAGCCTCACTGACTATAGACTAAATGAACACCAAAAGTTTTGGCACTTCTTCCAAAAACCCACTTCCCGTTACTCAGTCCCAATACTCAGCACTAATTTACAATATCACACTTCCAGTGAGCTTCTAAGACTATATGGTGACTTAGATCCCCTGGAGCTGATGAAAGCAGTGCTGATGTCAAACGCTCCAAAATGAATGGTAAGAGCTAAAGCAAAGCATTTGCCAGTCTCTACATAACATAAGGAACAGGAAAAAAAAAAAGAAAAAATAAGGGTTAGGATCAAAAAAGTTTAAACAAAGATCACCAATCATTAACAAAAGTTACTGTGACTCTAAGAGATGAACAATCTTTTTCTCCCAAGAAAATAATTCAGCTGAAATTTTGCTTTTCTGTCATCCTTCCATTATTTCCCTACGCCCAGAGGAACAGAATGTGTAGAATTGTGCCAATTTTCTGTTGGTCTTTGTGATGAATCTTTACCTCTTAAGAACTGACTACTATACCTGCTGAGTACCATTGCTCCCCTTACTCTCTGGAAGAACAAAATGCTCATGTAATTTGGACAAGCAAGCCTTTAGCTTCCTGCAATCTATGATAAACTGTTTTTCAGTGTGTTTTTTTCCCCTTCAAGTACATATTTTATAAAGGAAGCGGTAATGTCCCCAAGCAGTTCCAGGTCATAAACACAGCACTCAAAAACATAATTTTGTGGACGCGTACACAATGTTCTCGCTATTCTTGCTTGTTTGATCACATCAGACTGGAAAGACTCTGCAAATTCAGTTTGTTTCATACTCAGTAGATGCTTCTACAATGCTGAACTCTATGCAAGTACGGACAAGGAAGAAAGATAAAAACAAGCTGTAAAGAAAGATACTAAAAATCTCCCTGACTTCTAATTTTTCAGTCTGGCATATGGAAATATGCACAGCAGCTTTGCAGTACTGCGAAAGAACGCAGTGCGCTACTGGTGGACTAAGGCTGACAACAGATCTTCCTATAAATAAAGCTTCTAATTCAAGTGAGTTACACCAGCAGATGCACTTCTGATGAAAAAGAACATGTATTTATATTACCACCTTTTAGGATACACTTGAATGCTAAAATACAGACTTACAGATTCATTACTAAAAGCTGTTAATATTTTGTGTAAAGGTAGTCCCCTTGTACCAGGGACACATAATTCATCTCAAAGACTGGGGCACAGACCTCAGCAGGCAAGCTTTTAAACTGGCATAAAAAGTTTTAGAATTTTACATGCCCCAAGCCTACCTCAGCTCCCTACTTCATGCCAGCTTCAACAAAGTTAGAAGTTCTACAGATGACATCTTCGTAAACCTGGCTCAAGAATACATAGAAAAACATTCAAACAGAAATACTCATGAAGAACAATATATGCTAGTTTCTCACCTCCACAGAATCCATTAAACCTTGCAACAGTAGCTTTTGGTGGGGGAAATCTCCATCTCCCACAGGAAAGTAACCCAATGTTTGTATTGCTCGTTCCTTCATCTTAAATACAAAGAAAACCAACAACAATCACATTATCTTCCCATAAGTCCAGAAGATACACTTTCAAATCTCTCCTTCTCACCTCCCTTCTGTAGTTTCACTTAGGGTACCAGAAGTTAGACATGCCAATAGACTTACTAGCCAATTGCTGCTCCTCTCTTCCAGAACACAGTTTTCCGTATGACACAGAGCAAAATAAATGTTGTGTTGTGTTTGACAGTTATTCTCCAGAAGACATTCCCATTTTCCCTGAATTTAAATTATCCCTTTTTGTAATTTACTACTAGTAGGTAGTACAGAAAGCACATACGAACAAGTGCTAGACAACACCAGACATTCTGAAAACACTTATTTCAAAACTGACTCACTAAAGCCAACAATAAGCCCTAGTCCAAACAGGTTAAAAAGTAACTTCTTTAAAAAACAAAGCTGAGTTGGACAGGCAATACATTTCAGAAATGAGCAAGAACCATAACAACGTCACAAAATCTTGCCTTATTTGTTTCCTTGCTGGAAGGGATTCGGGCCAGTAAGCTTTCAACAAGTTGCAGCTTTGTAAAGCCTGTGCCTTCGCTGGGGATTGGCAAGGGGCCATTTCTGCCAATCTCCCCAAGAGCTGTGCAAGCAGCCACCACAAGGAAGGGAGAGGTGCTGTCCAGAAAAGAACCTACAGGAGAAAACAAACAGGATGACTTGGGTCTTGTTTTATTATCTAACAGAGAGGAAGCAAGTAGCAAGGCACTCATTTCCTTTACAACTGGTAGGAAGCAGTATGCTCCAACAAAATCAAAAGGTGAGGAGACACTGGGAGGAGTCTCGGCAGTAGCACCACTCCTAATTGGGCTATGTAGGTCAGTGAGCTAAGAGTCCATCTAACTCAAGCTGAAAAGGGTTATATCCATTCAGCTAATCACATGGTAGTTTCATAGGCTGTAAATTTTATCATACAAAGTGAACTCAGGACTAATAATAGCATCTACAGGCTGAACATCTTAGAGAAGTCCTCAGCCTGGGGCAGTTTACAAACAACTGTTACATGCAGCAAAGAGTCAGGTGGTAAGTTACCTATTGTCTCTGTCGCTGACTTTACGAGCTGCTCTTGCTCCGGCATGACTGCAGTGTTTGGCTGTTCTATGTCATGTAGCTCCATTGCTCTGATTTTCCTTTTGGCCAAGTACCTTCCTATTGTAAATCCCAAAGCCAACAAGGATCCATGTTGGACCTCCGGGCTCTACAGACAACACCAACATTGCAAAAAAATCTCATTTTCAAAGTAACACTTTCCACAAAGCACTGATTTAAGAACATACATAGATGAGCCAACTGGGAAGGCACCTGGAAGAAAGCTGAGTTCTAACATACTATACAACAAGAGTTTGATATTGCTAGTGCTCTCTGATAAGAGTCCTTTAGGATAAATTAACAGAACTATTAGACTCAGGAAGACAGACACAGAATTTAGCATCAAAACTCACATTACTAAAGTCTTCCCCTGGAGGCTAGGCCAAAAAAAAAAAAAAAAAGAAAGAAAAAAAAAATCATGATTTTTAAGTACAGACTTATCTAGATGGGTCCTTTTCCCCTTTATACTTCAGCTAGCCACCTACACTGCAGTTCTTATTGAACCACTGAAGATCTCTGCCACCCTTACCAGCACAGACTGAACTGTTTTTGTCTGTTCACAAACAACCAGCAAAAACGTGTGCTAACACCATACATTTTGTTGTTCTAAGATTACACTCCTCTTCACTGTAAGCTGGGGTCTACAGAAAATCAGCCATGGCTTCATGGCCTACTGGTAAGCAGACCACTGGGACAGAAAGGAGCTGGCTCTGCTAATGCAGAAGCTGCACCCTACATACAGCTGGTCCAATGATGTGGCCTTGGATCATGACCAGCTTTCAAACACTCAAACCAGGTCTTGTGTGTTAATTAACACACAAAATAACCAAAATTTCTTGTCAGCATTGGTTTGTTTCCTGAAATGTAAAATGGAGTCTCACTAACTTCCGCAGAGAAAATGAGATTAAAAAGTTTTGGGAAAATGCAACTTAGACATACTGATACTTTCCCTTATTTTCAGAATTCAAGACACTTCGGCAAAGAAACATGCCCCTTATTCATCTCTCCAGATAAGAAATTTTCTCAGCTCCTTCCCCATTCCCTAAGTGGCTAAAAAAAAAAAAAAGTAGAAATATAAGGACAAGGGGAGGGAGATGGATGAACAGCGAAAGAAAGCCACCACATGGGTGGGAGACGGTGCTAGGGGAGGTGGAGGGCTGCTGAGAAGTCCCCTATGGGGTGAGGAGAATCTGGGCTTCAATCAAGCCCTGAGGCAATGAGATGCTGTAGGGCCAGTGGCTTAGCTAGGGGAGGGGAATGAGTAAGAAGCCAAGATCCTCCTCCTTCTGTGGGTGCCTTAAATTGCCCCCTAATATGGAATTAGGAAAGCGTTGGTGATAAGCAGTTTGATCTGTTACCATTCAATGAGACAAACTATATCTAAGGGAGTAAAACCAGTAAGTGTTGGGACTGCACTGGCTCTACTTCATGAGAAGTGTCTCAAGAAACCCTCTTATTAAACTGAACAACAGCTTCAGGGATTAATTTATTTAGAGATCTGTTCCACTCACCTACAGCAAAAATCCCTTCCAACACCCAGCTAGAAGCCAGCTAGTTAATTTTACACTCGGATTAAGGCTAATACATCCTGAACACACTGTAAGAGGTTCAGATTTCCCATCAGTTACACGACACTGAAAAGCCCAGCAGGAAGCAGACAAAGGAAGGTAGTTACATGATTGTCTTTTGTCATCTTGATCAGCTGCTCCACAGAGGCCTTAAGCTCATTTCCAGACATTGTAGATAGCACTACAGAATAGAATAGGGCAGCGAGCTCACGCATTTCTTCTTTGTTTGTGTTCATCAGGCTCTGCAGGAATTTTTAGTAAGAAACAAAACATGGAATCAACTACTTTAATAGTCCATTCATGCAGAGTTCCAAACTTACAGCTACAACAGCCATGCAGTGGCATAAACAGCATTAAATTCTTTAAATTCAGAGTATTATCATTTACTAAGAAACAAAGCACTCAATACAAGCATTGATTACATATTAACTTTTAGCAGGAATATTACCAGTAGCCCCAAAGGGCTACTCACCAACTCTCAGATAAACAGCAGACTGAATGCTTTGCTGAATTTTGTTTTCAGAGAAAAGTTTCCATACTTTACATCCACATGGAACTTACTAAGGAATAAACAACAACACCCACCAAACTTGCAGAACTGCAAAGACACTGTTGTTTTTTTCCCCCCACAGTCTACCACGGGCTTCAACTTCCTTTTTATTGACCAAATAGAAAAAACTGTGGAGGTCAAACCACTTAAATACAATGGTGACACGAAAGAAAAAAAAAATGCACAGCATTGAGGAAATCAAAGTGTAAATTTATCCATTTTGTATTAGAGATCGTTTGTCATTTAAATTGTTAAAAGGTTGAATTTTTGAAGCTTTGGGCCATTTGATACGATGAAATTAATGGCAGAGGTAAGATTACGTGTATAATGCAACACACTCACGTGAAAAATTCATACTTTAAGCATTGAATGATTCAGATCACCAGAAGTAATATATACATGTGCCAAGTGGAAAAAAAAAAATAAAACAACAAACAAGATATGAGATCTGTTAGGCTCTTGAAATCTAACTCCAATTTCAGCTGAAAACACGTATCAGATCATGTTGCTGACTTCTAACAAGCTCCTGGAACTGTTCCTTCCACTTGGCATAGTGAAATCACAAAGGATAATTTACAACTGGAAACTTGGTCATATCAGTTACCATCCCTAGAAGCTTGCAAATGGATATGAGACCAAATAAAAAGGTTTTCCTGCAAATGAGAAGCAATAATGAAGAGGAGAATGTTTTTAATCCTATTCTTTGAGGGTGATATTTGCACTTAAATGAGGTGAAGTCAATTGCATTCAGTGCAGCACACGTTTCACTAAGACAAATTATTAGAATACATTTTAAACTTTCCTGCTGACAGATTCCCCAAAAGGAAGAAGTGGCAATCTGTAAGAGCTTAGCAAATTCTGGAGGCTTAAACAGGATCATGAAAAGAAAAGAATCCAAACAAACGTGAGTTCTCTTTGGCTTATTCCCCAGTAGGCTTCAGTTTATCAACTCTTTATAAGGAGCTAATAAAAAAACAAACAACACAAAAACAACACTCCATAGGACAGTCTCTAAAACAATTATAGACCTACTAATCTCATTTTCTGATAAGACTTTTACATCCTCTAACTGGAACATTCCCATTTATATACAGTTCCTCCAGAAACTTGCAGAACTATGTTCTTGGTTTTCTTTTGCTGTTTAATGGATTTCCAATCAAGGGAAATATTGAATGATTGTTCCAGGAGGATCACTGACATGTTACACATAATGCATAAGTAAATGAACAAAAACAATAACATCAAAAAACAAACAAACAAAAAAAAACAACAACAAAAAACTTTTTCCTACTCTGCTCTATATAACACTGAATGAGGTGGTGTTCACTTCAGGTAGAAAAAACGTTTTAAATAAAGTGCATACTTGACAAATAAAGCTCCATTTCACCATGGGAAAAATGCCAAATCACTCTCACATGCTCCCTCCTCAGCTCCCTCCCCCCCAGCCCCCCCAAAGAAAAAAAAAAGTTAGAGAAAAAAAATGAACAAAACCAGCAGGTTTCAACACACCCTTATCCAATCCATTTTGTCTACAAATCTGCTTGCTAGCTTCTCTGGATATACCGAAATAACTTCCAGAAGACAATACATGACTGGCAAACCTAAAGAGGAATTAAAAGAATCAAGTTATTTACAAGAATCAAGCAATCCTCAATAAAAAGCTGCGAAATGTATCAGGTATTTCAATGTACCTGCTGGCAACTCACTAGGGATAACAAACAATATATAATGCCAGGATATTGCATTTCTTAGAGATATTAGATAAACTAATAGTAGCAAACATTGTGGTATAAACTTTTTCTGAAGGCATTCACATGCTTTAAGATGACATTTGTCACAGATATATAGTTATCAGAATGAGGGAGACAACATTCACAGGCAAGGAAACCATTGTAGACAGTGGGTTCACAATTACAGAACATTATATCATCTGCTGCTGAGACTTTACCATCCTACTACCTCCCACCTACCCAGAAGCATACAAGAGAGAGCAAGTTTACACCAAAGAGTACATAGTTTGTGTTGCAACTCTGCAATTCATAGCAATGGGCATTCATTTCTAATGAATGACTTCATAGAGATGGTGCTCTTACCTCCAACACCAGCTAAGAGCTGCTGAAGTAGGCCAATATATATCTGTACAGGATTGGTTTCTGCACTTTTGGAGGAAGAGGTGGAAGAGAAAGATATGTGGTTGCCAGACATGAGGTTTCTTATGTAACGTCCAATGGCTGGGGCATGGTCTTGCATATCTGCCAAGCTCTGTGAGGTTGGTATCACACCTGCACTGTGAGCAAGACACATCCGCAAGTACAGGACTATCTAAAATAGAGTAAACAAAAGATCCATACCAATGAATATAAGAGCACTATGGAAACTAAAGAGACAAAAGGAAAGCAAGGAATAGGCTATGTTCAACATAACTGAAACAAGGCAGTTAATTAATAAACTCAAGATAGAACAGCCAGCAATGATACAGGTGCATACACAAGGTGCAAAAGAAATCTTAGGATCACTTCCTGCAGTATGCTTGCATAAGCACACAATCCTACAACTCCTTCAACATGTTCAGAGTTGTTGTTTACTACAAGCTGTTGCAACCTGCCTGCAGGCTGGTCAGCTTGTACCCAATACCGATCAGGCAGGCATCCAAATGCAACTCAGTGCATTACTAACATAAATATTGCATCACAACTGAACTTGTTTCCAGTTGAGAAGCCACGTAATCTGCAATGAAATGAACAGCCACAAGGAACACAGTGGGGCTTAGAAAGAGGATTGCCAGTTTCTTCCTTTGAAAAGGTGCTATACTAGGTCTGCTTCCGAAGGCAGTAGGACAGTCATCCCAGACACACTCCTCCCAGCCCCCTGTGAATATTCTGTTCAGACCTCTCTATTTAAGCAAAGAGGACAAGATAAGGATAATTTAACCCCAACAATTGATTAAAAAGGGGATTTTGGAATGTGACTAACTACTAGCTTCCTACATTATTCTCTAAATAAATAACAGTAAACATATCCAAGGAAGTAAACGCAGAATTACCTCTCCAAATGTGGCAGGATTGAAAGGCAAGGCTGCAGTTCCCGTCATATATTTAGCTGGAGTTTTCATTCGGTGAGAGGCCTACACAACAGAGTACATTAATAGTGGAACATTGAGACCCACATACAGCAAAGATGTTGGAAAGGTCAGTGAAATTTTGCTGATGCAACTGTTTATCCTCCACTTAGCAAGTGCAAATGTACATGAGAACAATAATGGCAGAGTGAACTTGAAAAGATGACCTAAAGTGTACTGCAGGTCCATCACTTTTACCTTCCTGCCAAAACTCAAAAGTGGAAATTCTCAATTCATGAGGCAGGAGCTGCAAGGGAGGCCTGAGGAGGAGCAGTACTCCTTTTTTGTCCCCGGGGGGGGGGGTGGAAAAAAAAGTTGCTTTAACATTCAGAAATAGAATACCTCAGGCTTCCAACCAGCAGATTTCTGTGAGAAGTTTCTTACCACACTCAGCAGATAAAATCCTACTCTTTAAAATACAATTTGTGAAGAGGGAGAGAAGGATGACAGTAACTCATGCAGGAAAGTCATTTTGTATCTTGGCCTGCTGTGCTAAGCAATGCATACAAACTCCTCAAATACCTCCAACATCCACATTGTTCACGATATGTGAAAAGTCAAACTTAAAAACCCTAAACAAAGGAACGGAACTCAAAGATTTTTTTAGTGCATTTTCAGGACATGCAAGCAAGACCTGAAAATGGCTTGAAATTATTATTATTTTTAAATATGCCCAGGTGAGAGGGAATCCTGTTTTCCTCTGCAGTGATTAAACTAAGCTAATCCCTATTGTCACTTAGTGACAGTGCCAAAGTCAAGGAAATCAAAATAACTGCATGAGACAGGCACTGATTAGTGCTAACACTCATTCTGGTTTCTTCTTTTAAAAAATCTATTTGAATAATCAGTGGTTTGGATAAAAGCAATTATTTACCTAAACCTTCATATACCTCAAACACCAACAAAGTAAAATACTAGCAAAACACAAAATTTCACAAAAAAGTACCTCATCTGCGAGAGTTTTGTAGTCATGGATCTCCTGCAAAATTATACTTCTTACATTTAGAAAAAAACAATTAAAAAAATTGTACCACAGATAGATAAAAAAGAAGGTACTATTAGAGAACCTTCACAGCATTTGTACGCTTCTTATGCTTATTAGAGGTACTATCCACAAAAGTGTGCAACACACACTAGATCGTCAGCACCACCCCAGGCAATTTCTCACTGCAAACAGTTAGTTAACTTATTGGTGCTATTTTTGGCATATCATTCTGCTGGAGTCCTGGAAGGTCAGAAAACACTGCTTATACTGTCATTAGTTTTACTAATTGTAATGAACCACTGAGCCTTCAAGTCAACAAAACACGCTTCTTCATTTGTTCCAGTATCTTTCTTTCTCAGCCTGGAACCTTTTTACTGTTTTAAGCACAGTATTATTTTTCTCTAGCCTAGTCACAGTAAGCTTTCTATCCCTTCCAAAAATACATTTGTTAAACATGCTAGATTGTCAGCCCTGAACACCTGCTTCCTTATGCAGAAGATGTGTGGCACAAACAATATCAACAGAAAATAATCTGTTAATAGACCAGCCTTTATGACACTTTATGCTCGGTTCTCTTGCAATTATTTCCAGCAGAAGATAACCATGAGCACTAACTTCAGCAACACGGTCCTTGTGATGCTATGTGGGGCCTTCACTATGACCTTAACTAATTCCGCTACTTACAGAAGGTAGAGGAAATGGAAATAGGGATGGGAAATATCACCCTTACGACATGCCTAAGCATCAGTCTTGTTATTTAGTAGGACAGAAGGACCGTACCTTCTCTTGAATATAATGAACCATTTCAGGGAAGGAAGGCATCTGCTTCCCAGAACTCTCCTTTTCATTTTTACCAGGAAATGTTCTCAGCACCCGCTGGGCTTCTCCGTGTACCTCCTCCCGCCTTTCAGAAGAAAAGATGAAAAACAGATGCTATTTGCACAGAATAAACAAACAACAGTCCTTAATGAACAATGAGATCTCAAAACTGAGCAAGATCAAGCAAGTTTAAAATGAGAAATGCCTTTCTGAAATGAAGTGGAAAGAAAGTATGCACTGGAACTTTAGACTGTTTATCACAGAGAGGGGGAAGGAAGCTGCAGTGATGAGCAGCTCCCATAAAACAGTCTGGACCAGGCAACCTCTGCACATCTTAGATCTTGTTGATGATCACACTCAGATCCCAGTTCCCATGTCCTTGTTTTCCTGTATTCCTACTTGGAGTCTCTAAGTGAGGGGACAGGATGGAATTTCTCACCACTTCCTATCTACAAGCTTCAGATGACACCCACCACGTTTATTGCTCCCTATTTAGCTGAAGATCAACACCTAAAACAGCGCTGACACTTCAATGATAAACTGCAACAAACTGCTCTGTTGCTAAACTTTCCTTAGTTGCACAACAGCTGCACAAATGAAAAATGGAGCAATTAAATAAGCTTTAGACGTTTAAGTGACAAGAACAGATAGCTGTGAATGAAATGATTACTCTAATTTACAATTTACCTGCTCCTCAGCAGCAAACGACAACCTGTATAAACCCTCGTTTCAGACTCATTACAAATCCAAGATTAAAAACAGGTTGCCTCAATTTACCAGGAACAAAATTATGGCAACTGTAAAGGTGACCAGATGCACCATGACACATTTGACTTTGTGACTACAATTGATCATTAGCATAGAATCACAGAATGGCTTGGGTTGGAAGATACCTTCAAAGCCCACCCTGCTCAACCCCCTGCTGTGGGCTGGTTGCTACCCACTAGATCACGCTGCCCAGGACCCCATCCAACCTGGCTTTGAATGCTACAGTTCACTGGAAACAAGAAAAAGAATTCAAGCCAAAGCCAGCATAGGAAACAGTAACAGCTGTCCACAGGACTACCAAGAGTGCCACTATGTTACAGGACATATATTTTCAAATAACCATATTTGATTTTCAGTATATTAGTTCTCAGGTGTTTATATCTATCCATCTATACACACGAAAACGTATTTAATCCAAATACATACTGGACCTTTTATATATATATTTAGATTAAATATATATGTATTTGGATGAAAATAATTTAAAGTGAAAAAAAAAGTTAAAAAAAATGACTTACGGGTCTCCTGCTGCTAACAGCAGTAAGTATCTGGAAGGGATATGATCTGGAGGGAATACTGTGCTAGCAAATTTCACAGCCACTTGACGTACTTGAACTTCAGGCTTAAAGAGAACAGATAAACATAAGGCTAAGTTGTAAATGAACACCAGTGATCCACATGCACCACTGTGTATATCAGCAATCATCCTCTTGCACCAATTTAACTCCAAAGAGTTCCTAAATTTTTGAGACACTGTTCTTGCTAACTTTTCATATGGCAGGAAGTGGAGGAAAGCTAGCTTCTCATATACACCCAAGTGGAGAATTAAATGGTAAATTAAACACACACACAATTTTGGGAATTACTAATCAGGGCTATCACTAATTCTAATATATCTGAATGGTCCCACCAAAGCAGTTTATAAATGAAGAATGATACACAATCTACCCTCGGAAAAGAGAACTGTGCTCAGGAGCAGCACAACCAAAAACATTAATTCAGGAAGATTATTCTTTCTGCTGGTTTCAAACAGACTTAAAAACGCCATTGCCTGGAGACCTAGATTTCTGGAGTACATAGGTGATCATCATCAAAATAGTCCCTTACACAGCTATTAGCGCAATGACTAGAAATATATATACCTCTACTGCAACCCTAAGTACTCATATGAACACACAGTATACAAAAGCCACTCACTAAAAATTCAGGCCCAGACCAATCAAGACAGACAGTGAAGTTTGGTTTCCTCTGGATCAGTGTTTCAAGTCTCCCTAGGAGGAGACTATGAGAAAGGTACACCACAATTGTAGACAGTTCGTTTCTTTGTGAAACAGAACACAAACAGAAAACTGCATTAACTTTCCTTCACCCACCACTGCAATATATTACAATTATTTCCTGGCAGAATACTACATTCAGCAAGAAAAGCAAGGTGTGTTGCAAAAGAACTCAACACACAGGGCAAGGAGAAAGAAGACTGCACAGCTCTTATTTCAAGGTACTTAATTTTGACGTGAATGGAAATACCTTTATTAGATAAGAAGCTACAAGAGCTTCCATCAAAGTACGCTGGGCTCCTTCCAAGTTACTGTACGCTCCAACCATCATTGACAAGGCCTCCTGAATGGCAAGCCTTGTATCAGCATCTTCCTACAGTAGAAAACATAGTCCTGTTACTTTACAGTGTACAGTGACAAGAACTAAGCAAAACCAGCACAAAATACTAATGATTTCACAAAGACCTGTCAGCACCCACCTTGCACAAAGCTTCAAAAAACTGCTGTACCAGTGCTATATCCTTGGTAAAGAGTTGAGGCATTCGGCTGAAACGAGATATTTTCATTCATGAAGGTCTGGGCTTTTTAAATTGAGTTGTTTCACTTTTTATTGATCTTCCCCCCACTCCATATTTTAACTGTCAAACAAAACAGCCAGTACAGATAGTCTGCTCTATCTTATCCGCTTCCACCACATAGCAGAACACCCCTCATCACAGTCTGGAAATCAAAATATTCTAGGGAACAGCAATTAGATCACCAGCAAAGCACTGAACATACCACTTGTCCAGCCACATGCCTTCTAAACTTTGCTGTGCATTCCTTAAAATTTATGTTTCTGACAATCCACAGAGTGGAACCATTTTATAAATTCTATACATTATTCATGAGCTGCCATTAATCACTTCCAGTGAAGCTATCAGCCAAATGCATATTTCATTTTACACCTCCGTAGTTATCAAGAAGAACGCTCTTCTCTGTGCTGTACACTCTATTGCAGAACTGGCAGGAGGTTCAGGGCTTGCTGTTGATAAATTAACACATTACTCTAAAAAAGCTATTCAATGACCCATTACTTAAATGGCACTACTGTTACCTGGAGAGTTTTCCAACTGCTGAATAAGCCATTGACAGCAATTTTGAATCCTTAAATGATAAAAAAAAAAAAAAAAAAAATGTAACTCAGCAAAACTAGAAATACATAAATGCTCTAGAAATGTTCTATAATTAAACATTTATTTATTTTCTATCCTGTCTCCAAAGCGCTCAAGCAGGCACTTCATGGACAAAGAATCCTGGAACATAACAATATCAAAGAATAAAAGCATCAGACAGGAACGAAAAGAACACGCTTGCCCAAAAGAAACAGAAAATTGGAAACAGTGACAAAATGCAAATCTTTCTTCTGGTCTCGATTAATTATGTTTTATTTTGAGGCTGGTAACTAAGAAGATCATGTACGAAACAGTACCTAAGGAAGACTGAAACTTCCCACTGACCCTAAACACTAGCTTTATAGAAGGGAAGCTGTTTGAGCAATGAATCCTGCAAATAACCAATTCCACCTATTTAAATATGGATTTACTCCCTCCTTGACAGTCCTTTTTCATGCCATTCACAATGGCAGAGGAGATTCACACCTTCAAACACCAACTCAAGCCAAAGGATCACACCCAATGGCTCAAAGGTACCAGCAAAAGGAGGAATGTTGCACAACAGAGGTCTGCAAAATCAGTCCTTCACATGGTACACTGAAGTATCTTGAAGAATTTGCCTTCTGAAATTGCACTGGAAAGACCAAATTCTCCCTGGGCCAGAGCAGCACTTGCAATTCTGCTCTTAACATGCTTCCCATAGAAATACTCTCACTGGATAAACAGGAAGGAAGGTATTACCAACAGTTTCACACTATACATGCTTGGCAAAATGGAGTGCACACCTGGAGTTGAGGTTTGTGTGCTCCAGAGTAATGACTAATAGGAAATGGATGCTATTCTGTTCCACTGTTTAGATTACCAACACTACTGTTTCCCGAGACCTAGCAAATAGTGATCAAGCACCTATCCAGAGCAGTTAAATAAATAAAACAGTTTTCCTATAATAACCTTTTAAAATATTTCCTTCTTCTCTTACAACAAGATTTTTTTAAGAAGTGTCCTTGGAAAGCCACCTGAGGCAACTACACACAAATAAAAAGATTTATCTGTTCCCATTATAAAGACATTTGTCTTTTGCTTGTATGTATATGAAGATACGTCATTCTGTACATAAAGAATCTTTCAGCTTACCTCCTTGTATTCATTGATCAACTTTGTAAGTCCATTCAGAAGCATTGGGCCTAATGGCTTTATTTTACTTTCTGGACAACTGAAATTACAAATATCAAAGAAGATTAAATTTTCTGCATCCCTTAAAAATTTGCTCTGTCAGTATCACTTTTTTGTCCCCTCAGCTTCGCAAAATCACTGCTTAACATGGGCAAGCACACACACAACCCTGGTGCCCCATTATTCCCAAGATTGAAGAAAAATCATCCTAATTTCTATGAGTTACAGTAGTATTTTTTGACCTTAGTTAGGTTTTACATTTAATAAATAGAGTGGCTTCCAGGCAAACTGTTAGAACACTTTGTGTGCACTCCTGATTACTTACATGATACAAATATGATGCACAAACTGCAGGGACAGACTTCTCAGTTTTGCATTTGTGTTTGCGCCAAAGAGTCCATCATAAACCACCTGGACAGACCAAATATAGAACAGATCAGAAAGTGTCCAGTCTCATATTCAAAGATTTTCTAACTCCCCTGCTTCAAGCACCACCATTATCAAGAAGCTCATTTGATAGAGCAGCTTAGGAACATACATGCTACCTGAATGTTGGCTGGGAATGTTTCTGCAGCTTGTCTGGATCGTAGAAGATGAGGAACAATCTTTAATTTAACACGAGTGCTGACTGACTCTCGTTTCATTTCTGGTTTCAGAACAGATCCCTGTCAGAAAAAGAGCTGAAATAAGACAGGGCATTGTTGCACAGCAGCACTTTCAAGTTTGCTAAATTACCTTCTGCAACTCAGAAAGAATTGAGACATTTCTTTGAGAAAAAATAATCAACAGCAAAAACATTCATTGAAAGCAGAGATAAAAGGAAGTGACAGATATAAGAAACACGTGTGTGTAGTTTAACAAATAAAATAAGGCAACAACAATTTCAGAAATTAAGTATGTATGCAACTCTGAACATAAGTCCTACCTCCTTGGTTTTCAATGGTATATCTCCAAGATACACCTTATACATTTTGTTGATGATAGCAGGATTGTTCCAGTCAATTAAACTAAAGAAAAAAAACACATTGAACACCAACTTAGGATTCTGAACATTGACTACTTTAAAACAAAATTTATCTTACAGCATTTTGCATCATATTTCTATTCTTACTTGAGTTTTATTAGATTTGATTTGACTTCTAAACACTCCTCCCACATAGCGTATAACCAGGCAGAACGCAATTACATACCCCAACCATAAATTGCAGCACTGTAACTAAATAATTCATCGGAAATCTACACTCTCACTTCTTGTCCAACGAAAGAAATCTACTGACTGAATGTGAAATGGTCATCTGTTAAGAAATACCTCCATATTCATAAACTGCAGTGTTCTGGTGTTTTGTTGAAGAGGTTGTTTGTAATCCTAGGGCTATTTAACCATGGTCTACAAGACGCATCTATTTGCCCACATTATAACTACAGCCATACAATCATAGAATGGTTTTGGCTGCAGGAGACCTTTAAGACCACATCAAGCACAACCACTCTGCCACAGGCAGGGACAACTTCTACTACACCAAGTTCCTCAAAGCCCTATCCAACTTGCCTCTGAACACCTCCAGGGACAACACATTCACTGCTTCTCTGGGCAGCTTGTGCCAGGGCCTCACCACCCTCAGATTAAGGAATCTCTTCCTAACATCTAACATAAATCTCCCCTCTTTTCCATTTAAAACCATTCCCCTTTCTCCTCTCGCTACACTGTCTGATAGAATGGCAGGGAAGGATACTGAGAGGATCGAAAAAACCCACCTCATAAATAAATGGCTTAGAAGTTGGTGCAAACACAAGAATTTTGTTTTTTTTGACCACGGGGCAATTTACTCGGCACCTGGTATGATGGCTGCAGAGGGAAGTAGCCTGTCTCCAAGGGGTAAGAGGATCCTAGCCAAGGAACTGGTGGGACTTACTGAAAGGTCTTTAAACTAGGTATGAAGGGGGAAGGGGACAAAATGAGGGCCACTGGGGTTGAGTGGGTAGTTCGAGGCTCAAAACAGAGCTTGATAGGTGAAGAGGGTGGAGTTCAAAGGGATGGAGAGGGGCAGGGGGATGCTGCTTCCCTAAAGTGTCTGTATATTAATGCGCACAGCATGGGAAATAAACAGGAAGAGTTGGAGATCTGCATGCAGTCACAAGGCCATGATCTCACTGCAATCACGGAGATGTGGTGGGACAGCTCGCATGACTGGAATGTTGTCATGGAGGGCTTTGTGCTTTTTAGAAAGATCAGCTGGCAAGACAGGGTGGTGGAGTTGCTCTTTATGTGAGAGAGCAGCTAGAATGTATTGAACTCCACCTGGGGGAGAGTGATGTAGATGTGGAGAGCTTGTGGGTGAGAATCAAGGGGCAGGCTGGTAAGGGTGACACTGTTGCGGGTATGTACCACAGGCCCCCTGATCAGGAGGAGGAGGTTGACGAGGCCTTCTATAAGCAGCTGGAAGTAGCATCACGATCCCAGGCGCTGGTGCTTATGGGGGACTTCAATTATCCAGACATTTGCTGGATGAGCAACATGGCCAGGCATGTGTGGTGCAGACGGTTCTTGCAATGTGTTGAAGACAACTTTCTGATGCAGGTGGTGGAGGAACTGACAAGGGGAGGGGTGTTACTGGACCTTATTCTCACTAACAAGGTAGGACTTGTTAAGCAAGTAAAGGTCAGGGGCAGCTTGGGTTGTAGCGACCACGAGATGGTGGAGTTCAAGATCCTGAGTGGAAGAAGCAAAGCAAAGCAAAAGTAGGATTGCTACCCTGGACTTTAGGAGAGCAAACTTTGAACTCTTCCGGGACCTACTTGGAGCTATCCCATGGACCAGGGTGTTAGAAGGTAAGAGGGCCTGTGAGAGCTGGTTAGTATTTAAACAGCTCTTCTTAAAAGCTCAGGATCAGTGAGTCCCTGTGAGCAAGAAATCAGGAAAGGGTGGCAGGAGACCTGCATGGATGAGCGAGGAGCTCATGCACAAACTCAAAGGGAAGAAGAAGGTCCATGAAATGTGGAAAAGGGTCGGACCACTTGGGAAGAATACAGAAACGTTGTCAGGGCCTGCAGGGATGCAACAAGGAAGGCTAAAGCCCATCTGGGATTGAATCTGGCAAAAGTGATAAAGGATAATAAAAAAGGCTTTTTTAAGTACGGTAACAGTAAAAGGAAGACTAAGGAGAATGTGGGTCCCCTACTAAGTGAGGAGGGTGTTCTGGTAACGGAGGATGCTGAGAAGGCGGAGATGCTGAATGCCTTCTTTGCTTCTGCCTTCAGTGACAAAGCTCTCCCTCAGGAATCCCAGACCCTGAAGGTTAGTGAGAGGGTCTGGGGAATGGAAGACTTCCCTTTAGTCAGGGAAGAGGTGGTCCATGAGCACCCAAGCAACACCAATGTTCATAAATCCATGGAACTCTATGGGGTGCATCCACAGGTGCTGAGGGAACTGGCAGAGCTGATTGCTGAACCACCCTCTATCATCTTTGAGAGGTCTTGGAGAATGAGGGAGGTGCCTGATGACTGGAGGACAGCCAATGTCACTCCAGTCTTCAAAAAGGGCAAGAAGGAAGATCCAGGTAATTACAGGCCAGTCAGCCTCACCTCCATCCCTGGGAAGGTGATGGAACAGCTTGTGCTAGATGCCATCTCCAGACAACTGGGAGAAAAGGAGGTTATCAGGAGTAGTCAGCATGGGTTCACCAAGGGGAGGTCATGTTCAACCAACCTGGTAGCCTTCTATGACGTTGTCACTGGCTGGGTGGATGGGGGGAGAGCAGTGGATGTAGTCTACCTTGATTTCAAGCAAGGCGTTTGATACTGTCTCCCATGACATCCTTATAACAAAGCTGAGGAAGTGTGGGATAGATGAGTGGACAGTGAGGTGCGTTGAGAACTGGTTGACTGGCAGAGCACAGAGGGTCATCATTGGCAGTGCAGAGTCCGGTTGGAGACCTGTAACTAGCAGTGTTCCCCAGGGGTCGGTGCTGGGTCCAGTCTTGTTCAACATCTTCATCAATGACCTTGATGAGGGGATAGTGGCCACCCTCAGCAAGTTTGCCAATGATACGAAGTTGTGAGGATTGGCTGACACGCCTGAAGGCTGTGCTGCCATTCAGCAAGACCTGGACAGGCTGGCGAGCTGGGCAGTAAGAAACCAGATGAGGTTTAACAAAAGCAAGGGTAGAGTCCTGCACCTAGGGAGGAATAATTGTATGCACCAATACAGGTTGGGGGATGACCTGCTGGAGAGGAGCTCTGCAGAGAGGGACCTGGGTGTCCTAGTGGATGACAGGTTGGCCATGAGCCAGCAGTGCGCCCTCGTGGCAAAAAAGGCCAATGGCATTCTGGGGTGCATTAAAAAGAGTGTGACCAGCAGGTCAAAGGAGGTGATCCTCCCCCTCTACTCTGCCCTGGCGAGGCCTCATCTGGAGTACTGTGTCCAGTTCTGGGCTCCCCAGGACAAAAAAAGACAGGGATCTCTTGGAAAGAGTCCAGCGGAGGGCCACAAAGATGGGTGAAGGGCCTGGAGCATCTCCCCTATAAAGAAAGGCTAAGTGAACTGGGTCTGTTTAGCCTTGAGAAAAGAAGACTGAGAGGGGACCTGATCCAGGTCCATAAATATCTAAGGTGTGGGGGGCAAAGTGGCGAGGCCAGACTCTTTTCAGCAGTGTGTGGAGACAGGACAAGGGGAAACGGCCAGAAACTGGAGCACAGGAAGTTCCGCACGAATGTGCGCAAGAACTTCTTTATGGTGAGGGTGACGGAGCTCTGGAACAGACTGCCCAGGGGGGTTGTGGAGTCTCCTTCTCTGGAGATATTCAAGACCCGCCTGGATGCCTACCTGTGCGACCTGCTGTAGGGAACCTGCTTTGGTGGGGGGGTTGGACTCGATCTCTGGAGGTCCCTTCCAACCCCTACGATTCTGTGAATTCCTGTCCACCATTCCTGTAGACCTGCTTCAACAGTTTCACATCTTTCCTGAGATGGGGGCCCCAGACATGGATGCAGTAATCCATACGGGACTTCATGTGGGCAAAGCAGAGGAGGACAACCACCTCTCTCTCCCAGATGAAGCCAGCCCTCTTTTGATTCAGCCCAGGATACAGTTGGCCCTTCATGCTGCAAGTGCACTCTGCTGGCTTACATGCAGCTTTTCATCCATCATGGATCTATCAGTAGAATTCTATTCACATGAGGAAACTGATTAAGTCTATATCCATTTTACACACAGAACACAGTGGTAAGAAAATCAGAACACACTCCCTTCAGATCTGAAAGAATCTGAATCTCTGTCTTGTGACTTTTCTCAGAATATCTCAATTTAGCTGATGCTGTATATTGGAAATACTGTTTCAAACTCATATGAATATACAAAATAAGCAAAGGAAACAAAAATGTAGACATTCATACTTCAAAGATTTGAGAAGACACGACCATCTCTTTCATTCAGCAAAGCAGTTGATTTCTAAACAAGTGAGTTGTGAAGTATGTTCTATGTCTTATAAAAGATTCAACATTGCATATTAACATGTTTTGTCCAAATACACTTTGCTTTCCAGACACAGAATACCAACACCAAAGGAAAGATGAGACAACCAGTAAAAGGACAGAATACCTCCCTTCATCAGACTGTCCTACTGCTCTCCAGATAGTAGAACCATCTCCCCTGCAGCTTTTGAGGCACATGAACAGACTTGAATGGACATGGTTTCACATTACATAACTGACTCCAAGTTAAGTAGCTCTCTGCTTCTAGTAATAGAGAAGCTACCCACACTTCCAAAGATGAGTCTATCTCACTCTACATCTTGGAACATGAGCCAACATACTTCACATGGTCAGTGACTCAGCATACAGTATCAACAGCAATTTTCCTAGCTGCATGAACAGTTAAAGACAGAAGTATTTTCCACAGATGATGAAAGCTGAGCTGCAGACAAGCAAAAATGCAAACAATGGTGGCTGCCAAGCTTTCTAGACTACAGTCCACTTCACAATTACAGTCTCTTTACCTCCTAGCTAAACCAAATAAAAGTTTTCTTTTACAAGAAAGGCAGTATCTATATATGTTGATGTTGAGCTGTGAATCGCTTATCAAGGACTTACAGGTCAATGGTAATCCGCATGGGACAACGTGGAAACAAGGCAGTAAGAGAACAGCCCAAATGTAATACCAAAGATGACTGCAGTTGCAGCTTCAGCCCTGGAGCCTACTGATTTTCCCAGCTGTGAGACTGAGCTCTGTTCCAAATCCCAGCCCACCTGAACAGGAAGTAGCTATGTGTGAGACCGTACCCTTCTTTTCCTCAGAGCACAGCCTCTCTGGAGCACTACGTCAGCTGCAGTGAGCATCATTAGAAACATTAGCATTATCTTTTCTAAATATCCACATCTGTACCTTTGTTTGCTCTTCAGTTCAAGGTCTGCTGCAGTGGCCACGCTGTGTCTTGTATCACTGGAGGCTACAACCAGATGTACAACAGCTTCAAGTTCCGGCACCTGCTCTGCTTCAATGAACTTCACTATCCCCAGCTTACACTGTTAAACAAAGCGGAAGGTAAATGCAGTTTTACTGACGTGAAAGCATATGTCAAAATAACCACAGCAACTCAACTGACTGAAATGTCAGCTTTTGCCCATTACATTCAAGTTCATGTGCTCTCAACAGCATCATCCTCTTGCATCCCTTCAAAGCAATCACTTGCTGCTCACTACCTGCACACTGATCAGGGAAACTCTGCTGACACCTGCTAGAAGGGGAGATTGCAGAGCATAAATTTTTCTACTTTACTACCTCCAAGAGTAAGATGCAAGAGTATGCTGTGGTCATGCCTGCTGCCTAACCAGCTCAGAGAAGTGCTAGGAGAGTCAGGGAGGAACCTCCTACCTCTATCGCACTCTGGAAAGCTTGTTAAGGCACCACATCCAAGTTACTCACTACATTTGCTCAGGCAAATGAAAACCTGGCCAGAATTAGTTTAAAAGATCTCCCTCTAGCCTTGTCTTGCTCTGTGCATAGCTGTCCTCTTTACCACCCCTCAGTTCCCCAAGATCAGTTTCTGTGACTACAGGTACCTACCTGTTCCAGCAGCTCTGGTGTCCATGGGCTATCTCCAATTACTCTCTTGGCAGCATAAAAGCTCATTCCTGGAGGTGGCTGAGGGATTCCAGGTCCTCCCATAGTACTTGATGAAGAGCCCTGGCCTGAGGGCATGTTTTGCCGACTCTGAGATTCATTCAATACGTACCTAAATATGGAATGAAGTTTCATTAGAGGCTTTACCGCTTCACACTGCTGACTGAATTAGAGGCTGGAATGGGTGGAATACAAATAACCTATTCACCTTCACGTATTCCTCTTTAATCAATCCATGACTCTGACACACGACAGAATTTTAATTATTTTAGACACGGCTACCATCTACCCCAGCATACCCTGCAAGCTATCTCATTATACATGTTTGGAAGAAAGGAAACAAAACCATGAACAACATAACAAATAACTTGGTTAAGAAAGAGAAGGGTCCACCTGCATTTCTGGGAAAAGCATCTCAGGTTATAAACCAAAATGAATTCTCTCTGCAATACTGAAGTCAATGCACAGACAGTACTAGACTTGGAAAGGTTATATTTAAAGCTTTAGCAACATTTGTATGATTCCTATGAAACACTTCAAACTTACTAAGGGAAATAATGACGTGCAACACAGCAAAGTAGCAGGAAGCAGTTTCTGACAACAGAAACATACTTATATATCAGAAATGGCAGTTTTAGTACTGGGGCAGGAAAAGTTACATTTACAGAGGTCAGTCATTTTGCAGACTGGCAAGTCCAGCAACTCTATGAATATTTGCACACCTTGGCAAAAATCACCCTGCCTCTCCCTGTATGCTTAATACATACTCAATACAAGCAGCACAAGAAAGCATAAAACTGCAGAAGAGACCAACAATAACTGTATTGCTCCAGACGGCCATACTTTGTTCTGGATTTATCACACAGCCAACAAACAGAAGTAAGCAGTCACAGGAAGAAATTTTGATGTCATAATTGCAAACACTTCCTTTTAAGCCTTAAGCCCTAAAGTTAGGCTTTCTGGTTGTTTTACCACTTGCAGACTGGCAAGGCTAATTCACAAACAGGCAACGACTGAGCAAGTTCTACCAGGCATAAATTAGCTGTCAGCAATTGCAACATCTTGCCCCAGGGAGCAAGAATCTAAAAAGAGTGTCAACCAGAGCCACAGGCAAGATGAAGACATTCTCTGAGCACCTTCTGGAAAGAAAATGAAATCGGAAAAAGATGTCTACTCCTTTCCCCTAACATCATGGTCACTCTGAGTATTTAAAAATTAGTTGTCATGCTTGGCCAAAGTACAAAAGCATAAGGAACTGAAGACTCATTAAAATGCCACTGGACTTCACCTCCTGAAGCTACAGACACATTAGTGTGGGGATGAAGCTAGCAGCATACACCTGGGCAAAATGATGAAAGTGAGCTGAGAACAGAGAATTAGACTGAGCATTCTGAACTCTCATCTGCCACACTCTACACACTCAAATGGCAAGGATGTGGCCTCAAACTGTTGACAGGAACATGGCTTCCAATAGAGCTTTTTAAGCAATAAAAAGATATTTAGAAATTGGTAGAAAATAGCTACTGAGAAAGTACTGATTTTAGACACCAGAAGATTCCTGACTATTAGTAAGCACTAAATTCAAGTTGTTCTGTAAATTATTCTTGCTCTCAGAAACATGACACAACATTACAGTTACATTTCAGATGCAAGAAAGTCTTCTCATTAAAAGTTAAGTTCTGAAAACAAGTATTAGACTATGCTTACTTATGACCTTGGAGGATCGAGACTCAAAACTCAACGGCATGAGTATGAACGTTTTGATTTGGTTTCTATTTTAAAGGTTTGGTTATTTAGAAGGTAGCTCATATGCCACATAGCTTCACTTTTATCCCAAAAGAGGTCAAGGACAGAGTAGTATAATACCTAATTAACCAGAAAAAACATGTTTTGTTAAATAAGGAAGGTGTTGATCCCATTCTTAAGCTAAAGACCCTGCTTTGTATATTCCTGAAATATGTAATCAATTTCATTTGAGGTAAGAAATAACAGTGCATTTTAAATTAAGTTTCCAAGGGGGCAGTTTGTGATGTTTCACACAAGAAGACAGTGTTACCAGACGACACCAATATTAACCCTTACTTACCCATAAGGCATAAGAAGAACATCCAACATAAAGTCCAAAAGCAGCTGTACAGTCTTTGGTTTCTCAGCAAGATTAAATGGAGAAGCTGCTGCTTTCAGTGGTTCAGCAGGATATTTCATGTGAAAAAGGGTTGGTATTAGAAGATGCATTAGGCTGAAAAACAATTACATTTACTGCAACTATTTTAAAAAAAAAAACACCAAAAAACACAACAACACAACAGTTTATTCCTAGCATCAAAGAGATAGGTCTTTAAGAACAGTTATGGTCCTTAATGGCAAAAAAAGGTCTCAACAAAACTTAAAATGATTCAATCCAGCAGCCCCTGATACTCAATCTATTAAACAGAGGAAGGCAGAATATAAATTAGGATTTGTGTTTAACTTAGATCACGAAGTGTGCAAGCATACACACACACTCACACACCCCTGGAAAGACAGAGCCACTACCTTTCTCCAGACTTCAGTGTTTTGTAATTATGCCACAAAGTACACTCTAGAACTACATCATCCATAAGAAGTGCAAAGATGTAAGTTTGAGTCAGCCTACAGCAGACTCAAAGTTGATTGACGCTGTTCATCTCCAATAAAGCACCTACACAGACAAGTAGTACCAGTATTTATGCACTGGTATACCCAAATCTCCCAAAGCTCCTTTCACTCATGTACTTGCTTTCTGGGCAGGGTAAAACCATGCTCCCAAAGAAAACAAATACCATGACACTTATCTCAAGAACACCAGCAAGATTTTACTTCAAGACCCTTCAGCAAGCCTATTTTTAAAATACCTCTACACTGCAACAGTGCTGTAGAATAAATGAAAGAATGATTTTTGTATCTTTTTCCATGGACATCTCAACTTAAGCTGCAGGTCCATAACTAATAGTTTTCTAGAAGCATTTATTATACATAGCAATCCACAGCTTCTGTTGTGCAGATACCACCACAAAATAAGAATTTTTTTAGGAAAAGATACAAATGACTTTATTAAAATGATACAAACAGGATTTACTCCAAGCATACGTATTTATACCTGTCTTGCTGTGGCTGGGGTTTCCCTTCCATTGCAGTGAGAAGAGTTGGAGCCAATTCACACTGTCTTTCCACAGGCAAACGAGGGTAGCCCATCTTAACATAAATAATGGTAAAATTCTAAAGAAATTAAGAAAACAAAACAAAACATAGTAATGCATAACAATGCAAAATATCCATTCCTTAAACTCTTCTGGACTGCTGTATTAAAATGTGGTTGCTGGAAACAGATTCTGTTTTGGTAGACCAATTTCTTAATTACAAGGCTGAATGGACTCAAAGATTTTTGAGGGCTGGAGAACCTCTCCAGTGAAGAAAGGTTGGGGAGTTGGGCTTGTTTAGCTTAGAAAAGAGAACACTACAGGGAGACCTCATTGCAGCCTTCCAGTACTTGAAGGGAGTTTACAAGCAGGAGGGGGATGAACTTTTTACACAGTCTCATAGTGACAGGACAAGGGGAAGTGGCTTTAACCTTAAAAAGGGGGCAATTGTGTTAGATATCAGGAAGAAATTCTTCACTCAGAGGCCCTGGCACAGCTTCCCAGGGAATCTGTGGGTACCCCATCCCTGGAGGTGTTCTAGGTCAGGTAGGATGGGGCCCTGGGCAGCCTTATCCAATGGGTAGCAACCAGCCCCCAGCAGAGAGGCTGGAACTCAGCTTTACCCAAGCCACAGCTTCAATGAAATCAAACACAATGTTTTCACTTATCTATTTCTAAAAGAAAAATGCTACCCATTATTGAATAAATACAGAATCAGCAGCATAGGCAAGTTCTCTCTTGAGATGTGTTTCTGAATCATCATATTTAAAAGCTGCAAATGCAATCCAAACACAGTCCAGGGACAATACAGCACAGCAGTAGTGAATACTGGAATATCTTTTATTGCTACCATTGATTCAAATCTAGTTGAGAACTGGAGAGATAAAAACGTGTGTGCTCAACAACCTGCTTGAAAAAATAATGCAAATTCAGTTGTCAAATTCTGTATAAAACAAACAAAAAAAACCCCACAAATCACTTAAAAAACTAACAACAAACTGCCACTGAGAGGTTAAAGACAAATAAACATGAAGGGCTGAAAACAGAGGGACTTTTCTGGTCTTTAATTCATGCTGGTAGTCCCTCTGAATGAAAATACGTTGAGAAAAAACATTAACAGAGATAATTCCAGAATGGTGCTGACAGTTGTGTAAGCTCTTTTCTCCAGCTGGCTCAATAATGTGAGAGCTAGTTATGACCTACTGGATCTAGCCACAATCTGCTCATCCCAACTACCACTCCGTGATCAAAATAAATACTAAGTTTAGATTGCCAAAGGATGCAGCGAAGGGACGGAACTTGTAGGAGACACCTACATGCAGGGAGAAGGCTGGCAGCCATAGTACACCACTGCAGTCCAATGCAGTGCAGATCTCAGCTGTGTACCTCATTTGCTGGCAGTTATTTGGCAAGAAGTACAAGCAACAATTTATTGCAGGAACACTTTAAACAGTGAAACACACCTACACAGCATTGAAGTGGGAAGCATTACGTTTCTTCATAGATGGCACTTCCTCAATTTTTTCAGAGCCCACTACCTCACTGCACATAACAATATGCATCACTTACATCAGCAAACACAGACTTCTGATGCATGCTGCCAAAAGCACAGTTTGTCTTCAGATACAGTGGTTCTTTCACTGCCCTGCAGAACACATGCAGACAAGAAAACGGCACCCACTCCTCAAAGGTGAACTCTGGATAATCCTACTTGTTTGCAGACAATCTGAGATTACTTCCATGTGACTGCAGTTATAAAGTAGAAATATTTTCCTTTCTGTTTCTGTATGACACAGCAGCTTTACAAGATGAGCAGAAAGCTTCCCTCCCATTTTATCACTCGTTCATGATTGGTATTTGCAATAGATTTACCACAGCTCAAATGACAATCATCTTCCTTAGTCTTACAAAACATCTAAAAACTATTTTCCCTTTTTCAACTACATCTGATGAAACTACTTAGTATGCAGTTTTACAATCCATAAAATATTTTTAATCTTTTTTTGCTCAACAAGTGTCCTGACCCTAGAAACATAATTAAAAAAAAAAAAGTGTCCTTGTGTTCAGAGAAATGCAGATGCTTTAAAAAAATACGCTGTTTTTTCATACATCAGGATGACGATTGGCAGCAATTTGCAGAATGGGGCCACTGCAATAAGCAGGCTCCATACAACAGGAGCAACAATGATTCATGAAAGATCAAGAGTAATTTTAACAAAATCAGTAACTTAGCTGTTTCATGAAACCAAGTTTCACCCTTACCAGGCTATACAGTTAAAAAAAATGCTTAAAAAGTCAATATCCTCTCAATAACATATTTGTTAGGAGAACAGATAGAACTAATGCAGAAGCTTTAAGGAATATTCTGCTTATTTCAGGTAAACCAGCAGCTTACTGGAAGAACAGATACTTACAGTAACAAAAGACACTGCAGAAGGATCTTGATACTGAACTAGCAATGTCTCTACAGGAAGCTGGATTTTTGGGCGACTTTTTATTCGCTTATTCAGATGAACCAGCAGCTCCATGACCTGAGAGGAAGAAAAAAATAAAAAAGAAATGAAAGAACCCCCAGTGCTCATCCGCCTGCACTGCTTGGGTGGGAACTAGAAGCATGGAGATTGAAGAGCCTGGGAAGAAGGGGGTTGGAAGAAGGTGTTTTCACTTCGATTTAGTTCTCACTGTCTAACTCCATTATTAACAGACAATAAATTAAATTTATCTTCCACAAGCCTTGTCAATTTTGCCCATGTTGGTAACTGGTTAGCAATCTCTCTGTCATTATCTCCACCCACAAGTTGTTTCACCCTGTTTTCCTGCTGTGAAGAAGGAGTGACTGGATGGGCAATCAGCCCAGGTCACCCCACCACATAAACAAAGTGCCCTGAAGTAGGGTGAAGGCAAGTCCTGAAACTCTGTTTTGGTCTATACTTCAGCAGCATACTGGCAACAGACTGAAGGGTTACATCAGTGGTCAGGGCCCCAGCTGCTGTAATCCAAGGAGTGTATTAATTTTGGGTGGTCCTGTGTGGAGCCAGGCATTGGACTTGTTGATTCTTGTGAGTCAGTTTCAGCTTGGAGTATTATATGATTCTACTGTAGAAGCAGTACATAGAATTAATACTACAATAACTGCAAGACAGTCACAATACAGTACATCAGTTTTGTCATTTTGTCTACAGTCATTAATTAGGTGAACAAAGACTGTCCTTCTCTTTCCTTCCTACTCTATCTACTTTTTTAGCCTTAATTGTCCAAAAGTATGAGCACTCGTAGAAAATATTAATTCCATTGCCTTAGCATGCTTTTGAGGCTAAAGTTCAACAAGAGGTACATCTTTGCCCACCAAGCAAGATGAGCATAGGAAAGCTAGGTATTTACGTTCACAAGACATTAGCCTTTCACTCCGTTCAGGGCAGGGGGATGGTGGAACTAGAATATCATTAGGGTGCCTTCAGACGTAAACCACTCTGTGATCCTATGAAAAATATATAATAAAAATATTCTAAGAAATTTCATTAGCTCGTTGAGTGCTTTTATTCATAATTTCAAGAGTACATGATAACTACATATTCAAAAGAACCCTACTCCTGAGACTGAATCAGGAATGAATGTCTATCAGCACAGTGGAATGGTTTCAGATCTATCAAGCCCCTATCATGTGACCACTGTTAGGTCCATCTTTTGTGCAGAGCCTATTAACTGCCTGACTTTCTGGTCAAATCCTCCTGGCAGAACAGTAAACACAAGCAGGTGTTCCTCTGTCAGAATCCAGGTCAGGTCTCTCTTGCCTTTAACACAAAGTTTAACAACACTTCCACACAATCACACAACTGCTATTTCACAACACTTGAGTGCACTGTAGCAGCTCAAGATACAGGTCTGATAGCAGGAAGATGTACAGACCCATGTACAATATGGGCCCCTCCTGAAGCTTGGCTCTGCCCAGAAGCTGGCACCTGGACATATAAGCCCTCAAGGGTGCAGCAACAGGCGCACACAGCATAGGCCACATATCCCCTGGTCCCTCCAGCAGGGGACTCCTCATGGTCTCAGCCCCAGAGATAAAGTCACCACACACTCACCTCCAGGTGACCCTCCTGGTGTCCATTAGTAAAACCACCAAGGTCTTACCCTTTAGAGGTCCACACCATTAAATGGGTCTCACCCCAAGAGATCCCCATGCCCTTGCATCTCTCCAGCAATTGACAAACTCCCTTGGTCCCACCAAGAGACAGCTTTCCCATAGCCTCATTCTTAAGAGACCCTGTCTCTTCATCTGCTGGCATACAGACAAGTTCCCTCTGACACCAAAACAAGAATGCCTCATTCCAAAACCAGCTCAAAATGAAATTTAGCAAGAATACAGGACAGACTGTGCTGATCAGGTGCAGGACAAGGCAAGACAAGCATAATGATCGTGAATTGTTTATACATCACTGTCCCTTTTTATTCCCTCATCCCTCTAATTTCTCACAATTACTCCTCCCTAAATCACTAGGTCCATCTTTTTTTCCACCTTTGGTTCCTCCACTAAACACCACAAAGTTAGGCTTGAGCAATCCCAAAACGCCCTTCCTCTGCAACCCCTTGTGTGCACTACCCCTAGGCAGCAATACCTCACTTTAATAGTACTTTGACATTGGCTCATTTTGGTGGGTTTCGGGTCTTAACAGCAGATTTGAGACTCTGAGAGTCTTATGAGAATGATCTCTGAGAGTCAGATCATAAGAATGATCTGCACAGCATCCCTTCTTCAGAGTCCATAATTTGGGTTTCCACCTGCCAATATATCTCTGTGCTCGTGGACAACAGAGCTCCACAAGCTGAAAGACCAGTGACTGCTACAACTGGGCCTGGGAATAGGTGGGAAAAAGCGTCACACAGGCTCCTCCCTTTTCTATTGTGCTCCAGAGCTGTTTCATGGATGTGGAGATGAGTTTTTTTACATAACCTAACGCAGGGAACTGAATTCCTTAGGTACATAATCAATTCTAACTACAAACCATTTGTTCTTCTCTCTAATTCACGTCTAAGTAGGAAAGGGCCAAACCATTTTGCAGGTAGTCCTGAATGTGTATCTGAATGATCTCTGCAACAAATCAGCCTTCCGTATTAGGGAAATGTATTCCTTCAAACAGACCTTAAATTACACCTTCAAAATTATTTGGTCCTTCCTTCTACTCCTGCTGTCAAGTAGTGAAAAAGACCCATGAGGCGTTTTGCACAGAGAAGGAGGCTTGCTCCACACACACTATTAGCCAGGTGGATGTACAACAGCTCTATCCTGGAAGCTGTGGCAGATGCCTCTGTGAGAGTAAGTCTCTGTTTCAGGCTAACTCACAGTAAGCTGGCTTCAAGCAGAAACAAATACAGTCTATATGTGCAAAACTCACACATACACAAAACACCTTGCTGATGCAGGCAACGACTATTTTCTTTCTCCCTGTCAGGCTCATGGTATCATTTTCTGAAAGAGTAGATCTCTTCACAAAGAACACCAAAGAGTATTTTAGTGCCACAGAAGGGCATCTCCTTCTGCCTGATGAGAACAATGTACCAGTAGGGCAGGCACCCTTACCTTTTTACGAACTCCCTCCTGAGTGCTGGACAGCTTGAGGAGAACAGGGGGTAGGAATTTGGAAATAATATTCTGCAACTGCTCGTCTGTTTCTGCATGGCCAAGACGCAAAAACACACGTTCAAGTTGATCTGCAGTTTAAAGAAAATAAGAGAGGAAAAATAAATCAACAGGACTCAAAATTGCAGCAGCAGGATTTTTTTTTTTTCCCTGAAAATCCCTTAGTGGGCTCATAAGAGATGCTACACACAAAGAATACCTTTGCCTCAGCAACACAAAGAACAGACCCACCTTCTACTTTTAACACTAACAGAGTAAACCAGCCCAATTACTCCTCGTACTGGCCTCCACGATTACATATAAAGGACTCCTATTACAGACAGAAGCAATTAAAAATCCCGTGATATTGCTTTATATTTCGTTTCAAATAAAAACCAAAACATGTCCAAAGGTGGTATGCAAGGTTAGCATCTCTAACCCACCTTCTGCAATTTCTGCTTTCACAGCAAAGCTGTGCAGCTGTAGTGCTGCTAACTTCTGGAAGTATGCTGTGATCTGCATTCAGACCATGACATCCCATATCTCTACTAAATAATTACAGAGCACAACAGATTAAGCAGCAACCTCTTATTCTTCTTCTTGTTAAATTTATGGTTCTTGTCATGCCTGGGGACCCCGCTGTTGTAGATGCTGTGCAAAGAGAACAAAACAACCACGTAGAGCAGGACCCAACTCGGATTACAGCTAGCGCCACAGCAATTAGGAAAAAAAAAGTCCAGGCAAAGCCCATAGCATAAGCTTTGGTACAAGTCACACCACAGCAGCCGTGAATTAATTAACAGGCTGTATACCCAAGAAGCACACTGAACAAGTTAAAAGTGAAAAAGTTCTTAAAAAACTTGAGACTGCTGCTCAAAATTTGATACCAGCATGAGAATTCATAGGACATCTTGACACAGATCCACCTGTTCTGTCCACGAGCACTTTTTTTAAGCCACACAGATCCAGAACATCTTTAAAAAGCTATACAAATTTTGTCTCAATTAGCTGTTGACTTGTTACAATTTGTTAATTTCCCCTCCCCCCTCCCCACCCCCCAAAAAAAGAAGACAACATTATCATCAATAGGAAAAAGATTGCAAGTACAAAACACAGGTATACTGCTGCAACTTAAAACATAAAGATCCTGCTATCGCTCTGTGAAGTTGCTGGAGTTTTGTAACAAATCTCAAATAGCAGCTCTCCTGACCAAAACAAGGAAGGAAAACAATAAGGAAATTAACTTCCACAAAAAGGAAGAAGTTGCAACTCCTTCAAGACCAAGAGGAGGGAAAAAAAAAAAAAAAAAAAGCATAAACCATCCATTTTCTCACTGAGCTAGCAGAAGATCATTTCAAGGAAACAGATGAGACCAAGTTCTTCTGTCAGAAGCTCAAGTACACAGGCTGAGAACCATCTGTCTTTGTATAGAGGATGAAGGAGCTGACACTGTAGGCATTTGCAGCTGGCCTGACAGCTATACCAGCAGCAAAGCCAGACCTGCCCAGCACAGTGCTGCTCTGACAGCCAGGCAGGGCACTGGTACACAGCACTGGGAGCCTTCCTGCAGGCAGTAAGGAAATCTGATGTGTTAAGGGACTACAGGCCTTAGTGCATCCTGCAGGATGAAACTGCTTCCCTAAAGACTAACCTGGAGTGATCTGTTTGAAGCCAAGATAAGAGGGTGACAGAGAGAACTCTCCTTCAGTGGAGAACGATCACTGGGCAGGCTGCGAGGTAAAAAAGAAAGCGTGGCTGCAGGGGAGAAGTAAAAAACTGTGAATGTGCACTGTTGGAGGTGAACGAACATGAACGATGCTTAAATACAAAAGCTCTAGCCAGGAAATTGCCCATGATGTAGCTGCAGAACAACTTCACTGTCCCATTTTTTTCTTTAATCTGTCCTATCCGTGTGTTGAGTTCTTATAGCGTCATCCCTCCTCTGCCAGCTGCAGATTAAACACCTCCAACATATCACCTCCAACACTTTATTTTCTGCTCAGCAAATGACAAGCAGCCAAAAAGACAGAGAAATGTGAAATTTTAGCATCAGGGAAATTACAAGCCAAAACTCTACAGCACTCACAATGCAGACTTGCAAGTTGATCCCTTGTTTCAGATTCCACAGAGCATTTAGGCTGTCAGCTAGTCAACAATTTTAAGATATTTATCTCTTTTTATTTTTAAATCCTAACAAATTTTCCCTTTTCACCTTCCTTTTTGTGTTGTATTTCACTACCTGAAATACCTCCAGGATGTCTAATGACACAGAATGCGCTCAGAAGCTGGTTGGGACATTCCATGCAGGAGAAACAGCTCAAGCAATCAGTGGAATCATCAGATTTTTTCCCTTGGAACTAGAACTCCTGGACACCACTACAAATCCACCGTTCTCATGGCAGCTGACTCAGGAACCTTCCCAGCACCACATTCCTTCACAAGGTAAGGGATCGTGCCCAACCACAAGGAAATAAGTAAAGTTGTTTCCCCAGGTCATTTGTTTCAGCCAGCAGGCTACTAGCACCTTCCAAAAGGCACAAAAGCACTGAATCACCATGAGCCAGCAGTGAGTCCTGTGGCCATGATGGCCAATGGTATCCTGGGATGCATTTAGAAGGGTGTGGCCAGCAGCACAAAGGAAGTTCTCCTCCACCTCTGTTCTGTCCTGGCATGCCCACATCTGGAGCACTGTGTCCAGTTCTGGGCTCACCAGCTCAAGAACAGGGAACTGCTGGAGGGAGTCTAGTGGAGGGCTGCAAAGACGATCGGGGAGCTGGAGCATCCTCTACATGAGAAAAGGCTGAGAGACCTAGGGCTGTTCAGCCTGGAGAAGGCTGAGAGGACATCCTATCACTGCCCCTAAATATCTAAAATGGTGGGTGTCAAGAGGCTGGGGCCTGGCTCTTTCTGGTGGTGCCCAGTGACATGACGAGAGGCAATGGGCGCAAACATAGGAAGTTCCTTCTGAACATGAGGAAGAACTTTTTTACAGTGAGTGTGACAGAGCACTTGGACAGGCTGCCCAGAGGGCCTCTGGACTCTCCTTTGGAGATACTCACAGACCTGCCTGGATGCCTTCTTCTGCACCCTGCAGAGAATCTGCTTTAGCAGGGGGCTGAACCAAGGGAACTCCCACGATCCTGTGATTCCTATGACTCCTGTGAACTGCAAGCATTTACACAATTTCCAGCTTCTCATATTACTCAGTTGGTACAAGGAGCAACCAAAACTGCAGTAACAGAACAGGAGAAGTTGGGGGGGAGGAAAGCAGGGGGCGAAGAGAAAGGAGGAAAAAAAAAAAAGAAAAGAAAAGAAAAGCTACCCCACTGCTTATCCTCTCCATGAAACAAGTTTATTAGTTTTCTCGCTGTCGTCTGTCTAGTTGGTGAGCCGTAATGCTGAAATCACAACTCCTTGCCCCAGATGCAGGGATGGCAAGGCCATTCGGAAGATCCAAGGAGCCTGGCTGCAGGTAGGAAACCAGAGAGGGGTTTGTCAGCTTGCAAGCAAGTCACACTCCTGTGCTCCACTGCAGGCTGTATCCATAGCAGCAGTACAGGGAAACAAAGAAGGAGCATGCCTGTAGAGCTATAAATCTCATACACATCAACCATTCAATTCCCAGCTTTCATTCTACTGAGCAAGCCCACCTCTCACGCTGTTGGTGCTCACAGCAGAGCAGAAGTTCTGGTGGACAAATGGCTCCATGCAGGATGGGGCAGGGGGAAGAAAGCAGATGGGATTGGATTGCAGTCTACCTATCAAAGACCTGTCCAGTTTTATGGCCCCTATCAAGTACTGTAAATCTGCAGGGTTGTAGTTTCAAGGAGGGAGACCATGTGGCTTTATTACAATAAAAATAATTAAAGCAAGGAGGTCTAACTTGCTTTGCTACATAGCACAGAAGAAAAGATGGCACAATAACACTTTGAGTAACCCAAAGCAATTAAAATTAACTGCTGCAGCAATCTTACTGCAATTTGACAGTAACAGCACTATATTTCACATGAGAGAACCTCCAGTATCTCAGCCTTCACCACTGCTAGCCCAAACCAAACACAACATGCAGTCCATCTGACACTCTTCCTGTAATTTCTCCTTTCACAACTTAATTAGAATGGTTAACAAAGATAATCTGCAAGTTGTTAGAAGCAGTGAAAGGAGCAAGTAATGGAGATGATGTTCGATAAAGAGAGCAATAACCCCATCTAAGAAGTTGGTATTTCAGCTATCTGGGATTGCGCAATGGCATCTCCTTCCTAAATGTCACAGTAAGTTCTCATCTCAAATTCAGGATGGCAATACTACCTTGCAATTTGTTGCCAACTCTAGTATCACCTGTGTTAGCTAATTATCACACCTGTATAAATTACTTGCATTGTCAACCCAACACAAGTCTGCTGCATAGGATGATGGGGAAGACCTCACTGTCAGAGGCGATGGACTGACTTATAACAGACCAGAGAATTTATGAGGGAAAAAAAACACCAAAAACAGAACAAACCAACAAAAAATGCTGAGAAAGTCAGAATGAAAGGGAGAAAGGAGCACAAGAAGCAGGCATCAGTGGAAACACAACTGGAAACACCAGTGCCCAGACGTGCCAGGCTCTAAATAAATCTCTCCAAAAACAAGCTTGCACTTCAACACCCTCATGCCAATGGAAAAGAGCAGGGTGCGCACAGTCCACCGTGAGCTTTGGAAGGAACAATCCAAATAAGATTAATTAATTACCATCATTCTGCGCAGCTCTGATTCCATTGTTTTTGGGATACTCTTTCAAGTTTCCTTTTAGATATGAACATGAAAGCTAGAAGATACTTCTTTAAAGAAAGACAATCACTACGCTGCCCACAGTCTGGTTAAGGTGGTGGTACCAACCGTGGTCCTGGTCAAAATTGCCCATTGCATTAGCAAGCACATGAGAAATAATGCCTAGTTAAATAGGAAGTCTTCAAAACATTACGCATGCTACAGCTATGACAATGACCTTTCACTAAGGATTAAAATAAACAGCAAAGAATGAACTAACTGCATTAGTAGAAGGTTGAATACCAGAGTTTTATTTTTGAAGCTCATACCATTAAGTTCACACAAAATTTGTAATAGCTATTCATGTATTTTGGCACAGTCACAACTAATTTCCTAAAGGCTCTGCAGTATTTCCACAAAGCATTCAATTTTTTTTTTTTTTTTATGAGGGTTTTCTTGAAGAAAAGATGTCTACAAAAGGAAGAACACAAGGAGAATTTAACAATAGGCACTGTGTAGGAAGAGACCTTCTCTTTTACCATATGTAGGAAATAAAGTGGCAGGACAACAAGATGAATCTTTTTATCCCTGCTTACAGCAGCAGTGTCCAATTTGCTCCCACTGACACAGTGTACTTGGAATTTGAAATCCTCAAGTTACCATGGCAATGCAGCTACCTATTCGTGAGAAAATGTATGTTTTGCTTCTGTTTTGTTTTTTTTTTTTCCTCCAGTCTCCATTTAAAATTACAAGAATACAGAATTCAGGACTCAAGACCACACCTCTAGCAAAAAGCAAACAAACAGAATCCAAAACACAAGACAGCGTGCAGCATACAAACTTGACAAGGAAGTCATGCTAATGACTCCAGCTTGTATGCTACAAGCTTCCAAGACCCTGTGGCACCAGCTGTAGCATGGTCAGCATTATTTCTTGACCTTCTTACTTCAGAACCAATCCTGCAGTCAACAGCAAGCCCACAACCTGCTCACTGAGACAACATGCCTCTTCTAGTTCTGCTCTAAGGTAGCTTGCCAAACTGAACAACAGACACAAAAAAGAATAAAGCAAATATAAAAACAGTTTAGTGTTTTCTGCTCTTTAAAAGAAAGTAAGGAAATGCCCTTGATTTTTTTTCCAGCTGAAATCACATACATGAACTCTTTGGATGCTTGGCCTTGCTAAGGGAGCTGGCCTATAAATTTTGTGTTGCCAAGACATCACCTCTCACTTCTGCTGAGCTCAGCTCCACTTCTTGTGCCCAGGCCCTCCTTCCTGTCCTCACAAAGACAAAAATCTTATCTTCCTCAGGCACTGATAGGCATTATGTGCAGCAGGTTGGCCATCCTGCACAGACCTCTCTGCGATGTGAACTGGTGTATCTGAGGATCAAACAAGATATCCTCTCCTCTTCATGAAAACAAACTCCATAAACTACCAAGACTAGGACATGTCTTGGTACTTAACTATCCTAGGAACAATTTAACTATCTAGGAACCTAGGGGAGAGTCTTGGGTCCTCTGCAAAACAAAGAAGAGTAGAAAAAAGTTCTGTGCATAAAGCTAGAACTTATCTTCATGTTCCTGGAAAAAAAAAAAAAAAAAAGTCTCTGACGTATTAGTGGGACTGCCACAATAAAGCACTTCCTGAAGCATGTTTCAGTACAGCAAACAAAAAGCCTGTTACTCAGGCTCCGTAGAAACAACACACTGCATTGGAGACCCCAAGCACCTTCCCCAGAGGGGACAAAGGGATGTCCCTGCCTGGATGGCACGCAGGCTCAGGGACAAACATCTGCTTCTGCAAAAGCTCCAACATCTTTCAGTCCCTCCAGAGCAAAGCAATTGTTTCAGTGCTATTCTGCATGTAGAAGGATCGAGCTCGGGAATCAAACTGGTTCTTGCCCACTGTGCCACTACTAGAACAGATGACAAGTACTTGCTGAAACGGTATTAAGACTCTGGGAGAAAATATACCCCATACGATTATAGCAGCAAACAGTGAGTCAGGATTTGCTGGTGCTATTCCTGGCTCTACCAGTAACCCATTATGTGCCCAAAGGCAAACCACTTACAGGAGCATTTGTAGAACTGGGGTAATCACTGCATTGTTCTAAAAGCTCTGACTGGAAAGGAGTGGGAAGGCCTCCTTTGGATGGGGATTATATCCTTTTTTCCATCCTGTTCTTCCATATTGTGAAATTTATTTTTTTATTTTTTTTTAAACAGAAGCCTGAATAGCATTCCAAGTTTCACATATCTGCAATATGCCAGGCTTAGGCCTCCCATCCAGCTGGCTGGCAATTACTCAAAATTAAATGCTCACTCTTGCATCTGAACTCCTACAGTTTCAGGATCAGTTTAATGGCTTTGCACTGATTTTTAACCTTCACTCTAATGCTGCTTTCAACTAACTTGATCTCTCAAACAGTCAGTACCTACAGATGTAGTCTAAGCCAAGAATTTTGTGTTCTACTGGCACTACAGAACTAAATACATACAAAAGGAAAATTGACTGTCAAATCTAAAACTAGTAATAATTACGCCTGTTATTTTGGGGCGTAACATCATTCTAAAAAGAAACAGATTTCCTTCTACATATGCTAAACTTTTATTATTTAAGTGCATCAAAAGAGGGGGTGGTTCAGTTTCCCACTCCTCTGCCTTGAGGACAAAAGTTAATGGAGAAAGAGGAATTTAAATAAGATGACAGTGACAGGTGAGGTACCAGGGAAAAAACAATAAACCAATCAAAAAAACAACACTCTCTCCTCCCCTGGACCAAACAATTTCTAACAAGGCTTCAAATTCAGTAAAATTTGCTCCGCTCTGAGGATGCAGCAGAGCAGCAATGACAACACCATGCAGTTTTTGACACAAGTCTCACTCCGAAGACGTTTGGAGCGGTTTAACACAAAGGGCTGTAGAGGAGCTGATCCGCAGCTCAGGACCGGTTTGTGCAGTGTCAGCTCCGGGGCTGGGAAGACAGAAACGCTGCACGGACAGAACCGGCGGAGCTGCAGGCACGAACCGCACCGACTGCTGCGCCAAGCGGCAAAGGGACCTCCCGGAGGACAGCAGCAGCCAGGCCTGTCGCGATCACAGCTTTTTCCAGTTGTCAACGGAATAAATAGCCTGGCATTCGTGTCGTCCAACCCAAGGCTCGGTGTAACCCGAAGATCTGCACCCCGCCACGAGGCCCCGCGGTTACATAAAGCACATCCCCAGCGCTCTGTGTGCCACCCAGCCCCGCTCCGGTAACAAAGAGCAGAACAAAGACAGCACCTCCACAGAAGCGCGCAGAGAGAACACCGCCACGGGAAAAATCGCAACGGCATCAACAGCGTCGATACGCTGCGAGCACCGCTCCTGCCCTTCACCTCTGGCAGCTGCCAGACGTATCATTCCAAAGCAACCTTTCGCTCAGCTGAGTCATACGCTGTCCATTAATTAATTCTAACCGGGAAGAGCTCTACATTATCACGGGAAAGCCAGGGAAATAGGACCGTGCTCTACAAAGTTGCGTGTGCTTCATCAGAGATGAGCACGCATCTTCCTGCGGACACGGGGGCTGAGGGCGACGAGCGCTGTCCCCACCCCGAGCCCCTCAGCTCCCCCGCCGGAGCCGCTCCCCGAGCGCCGCAGCCCCGCAAGGTCACACGCATCGCGGGGCAGGCCAGGCCGCCGCCCCAAACTACATTTCCCAGCCGGCCGCACGGCCTTCCTCCCCGGCCCCACGGCCCCGCAGCCCGCCCCCGGCCCCCTCCGCCCCGGTAGCGCGGTGACCGCGCGCGGCCGGGCCCGGCAAGCTGCCCGCCGCCACTCACTGAGCTCGTCCTGCGCGGCCGCAGCGGCCGCAGCCATGTTGCCGGCCGGGGAGGGAAAGCAGACGGGAAGGCAGGCGGGAAGGCGGAGGGCGGGCGGGGAGACGCGCCGCGCTCAGCCTGGCCGCCGCGAGGCCGCTCCCGCCCCTCTCTCCGCAGCTCCGGGCGGCATCGGGCCGCTCCCGTCTCCTCCCCCGCCCCGACGCAACCACCACGAGGGACGGACGGGCCCCGCGCCGCCCTCCCTTTATATTTAGAAAGAGCTGAGCCATCGCCCCGCCGCCCCGCCGCCCCGCCCGCTCCGCCATCACGCTGACCCGAGTCCATGCTGCCCTCCATGCCGGCCCGCGCCCGTCTGCGCGCACCGGAGGGGCGGGAGAGGAAAGCGCTCCGGGGCGGTGCGGGCGGCGGAGCCTCTCCCCCTAGCGGCTCCCCGCGGCCCCGCCCAGAGCCGGCACGGCCCGGTCAACGGTCCGAGGCGTGACCTCGCCGAGGGGAGCCGGGTTGGGGTCCAGCCCGTCGCTCAGCTCCTCTCGCTTGTGACCTTTTCGTGTCCCATCCCCAGACGCGTGTGATGATGGGTTGCGCTGTGAGGGCTCCGGAGCTGAGACCGCGAGCCTAAAACGGGGATGGAGTCCGTGCTCCTAAAGGAGCCTTTGGGCAGCAGCGCCTCACACAGCGGTCCTGCTGTGAGCTAGGGCAGGCTCCCTGTCCTGAATATCGCCAAGGGAGACCGCTCAACCACTAGGCAGCCCTTGGCAGAGCTCTGTCGCTTTCACAGCAAAGCTCTTCCTCCGATGGAACTCCCATGTCTGTGCTCGTTGCCCCTTGTCCTATCAGTAGGCACTGTTGAAAAGCACCTGGCCCCGTCCCTTTGACACCCGCCCTTCAGATATCTAGGAGCAGTACTAAGATCCCCTCTCGGTCTTCCCCAGGCCGAACGGCCCCGGCTCTCAGGCTCTTCTCATCAGGGAGCGCCCTTATGTGGCCCTGCATTCCTCCTTGGATGGATGAGCAAGCGGGGATGAGCTAGAAAGAGTCGGGAAGAGCACAGGGACTTCGAGGCACGGGGCGTGAGGGGAGCCTCTGAGACAGCGCGGCCAGCAGACGTGGCACGGGCAGGAGGAGCAACCGCGCTGAAAACCCCTCTCAGAGGGCGGCGAGGCGTCGCACAGCTGCCCACAGTGCTGCGGGTGCCCCATCCCCGGCGGCGCTCCAGGCCGGGCCGGACGCGGCCCCATGCAGCCCGGCCAAGCGGCAGCGACAGCCCCCTGCGAGCGGCGGCGGCAGGGCGGGCTTTGCGCCCCCTTCCTCGCTCCTCGCCCTTTCCCGCCCCTCCCGGCCCGGCAGTAGCGCGCAGGCGCGGCGGCGGTAGCGGGGCGCACCGAGATGGCGGCGGCCGGCGGCCGGCGTTGGCTGCTGTGCGTGTGGTTGTCGGCCGCGCTGCTGCTGCCGCGCCCGGCGCGGGGCCTGATCGAGGGGCTGTACTGCGGGCGGCGCGTGTGCTACGAGGTGCTGGGCGTCGGCCGGCAGGCCAGCAAGGCGGAGATCGCCCGCGCCTACCGGCAGCTGGCTCGCCAGTACCACCCCGACCGCTACCGCGGGGACCCGGCCGCTGCGGGCGGCTCGCAGGCGGCGCACGAGAAGTTCCTGCTCATCGCCACCGCCTACGAGACCCTCAAGGTGAGAGAGCGGGACCGCCGCCGCGGCCGGAGCCGCTCCGGTAAGAGACAGCGCGGGGCCCGGGCGGGAGCGGGGCCCTCGGGCGGGCGGCGGCGGCCCCGCGCGCCCTGGAGGCGTCGTACCGAGCGGCGCGGGGTGCCGGCGGCGCCCGGGCGGCGGCGGCGCGGACTCCGCGTTTGTAGCGCTGTCCCGCGGCCGCCGTGCGCCCGAGCGGCTCCGCTCGCGGAGGTCGGACCTCGGGATGGGGGGTGTCTGTGTTCTGCAACAGATCGCTCGTTGTCGGCTTTGCGTTCCTTTGTGTGGGCTCAGCCGAGGGAGGAAAACGCCGCCAGTGTTTTACGATAGCCCGAGAACGTGGGGGAGGACGGACTGCCCTTGGAAGCCCCTCTGAAGTTAGGCTTACCGTACAGCCGTATCTTTAAGCAAAAAAGCGTCAGTAAGCAGCACATTAATAGCGTGTGAGACCTGTAAGCAAATCTAGGCAGGATGAAAATGTGTGGGCTGGCCACAGTGCAGCTGAGGAATGGGAGATGGAAGCCTGCAAATGCTTGAAGGTCTATGGGGAAAAGAACTTTTCAAAGGAGCAGGAAAGGAACGCATTTAGGGCTGACGAAGTTAAATTTCTCGTCACATAATTGTGTGTTTCAAAATGAGATAGCTCAAGAAAATGAGAACGGTGAGGTTTTGAAACAGCCTAACGCTAGACAGATTCCTTGGCCCCGTAAGCAAATCCTAAAAGATTTGGAAAACAATGTTTTGGTAGTTGGTTCATCTGGAAGTCTTTTCCTGAACAATGTCTATCAGCTCCAGCTCACCTAGTGTCTGATTCAGAAAATAGATTTACTGATTATGTGAATTTTAGTTGCCTGTCTTCATTTCAGTATTAAATCAAGTCGTCTTATAACCTATACTTATGTATTTAAGCCCGTGTATGTCATGTTTGTGTGGGTTGATGAGGGTAAGAACTCATTAATTTAGTATACAGGAAAAGACCGAAGAGTTCCTCAGTGCTTCATGGCTGTGCTTTTGCAAGTTTTGTAGCAGCACAGTCCTTCATGAGATGTAAAACACAAAGGTAACAGAGTAAGTGATAACAGCCATCTGAACCTACACATGCTTGTCATCTCTGATTCTACAGGATGAAGAAACACGTAAAGATTATGATTACATGTTGGATCATCCTGAAGAGTATTACAGACACTATTATCACTACTACAGCAGGAGATTGGCACCTAAAGTGGATGTCCGAATAGTGATTCTGGTTACAGTGTGCGCCATCTCCGTGTTTCAGGTGAGATCTCACCTACATGTGGCAATGCTCAGTGAATTTCTGAAATGGAAGAGGTGCATCTGCAGGTCTTGTAGCATGCCAGCCTTCAAACAGTGCCAGCAGGGAGGTCCTTTCATGGCTGCTGTGGTGAACTTCTCTGTGGCATCTGTAACAAATCTGAAGTCACGGTGTGTCGAGCAGATTTTGTCCGCACTTGGTAGCTTAGACAAAGACACGCGGTGCAATTAGTCATTGCCTTAATTTTACAGCAGACTATTTCATGCAGACTAGTGCAGCTCTCCCAGAGAAGATCCCTAGTTCTCCACGGCATGCTGAGAACAGCCTGTTCCTGTTCACAGGGAGGGCTGGTGCTCCAAGGCAGCGTGTGTCAGGTTTTCAAGCTGTGTGAGGTTATTTTTTTTTTTTAACAGACCGCTTGCAAACTAACTTCAAAACTCAGTTTAGATGGCAATACTAAATATCAGGAGTGTCATTTGCTAACGTGTGTATTTTATGCAGTAGTTTATTTTAAACACCAGTTTAGTGAAGGTTTCTTCTCTTAGCGTGGTAGTTCAAAGCTCAAGGAAGCAATCTGTGTTTTAGATTAGAAAACTCGTGCTATTGCTGACAATTACTTAACTGGAAGAAAGTATATGATTATTTTCTTCAGCATCCATTAGATTATTGATTCCAAACTTCCTTAACAAAATTCTGAAAGTTGGCATTTAGGAGATGAAAATGCAGGTTGGTCTGTGTCTGGACTCTCTCTTTAATGGGAAGGCAAACATAACCAACAGAACATGTTGATCAGATTTTGAGGGTTTGAAATAATATGTTCCAGCAGCATACTCAGCCAAATAATGAATTTTCCATCAGACTTGCTTCTAGTTACAGTGTTACATTTCACCTCTTAATTCTTATTTGGCTTTAAGTGGGAACGCTCACTTTGCCTGTAGGTCGCCTTGCAGGTGATTAAATACAAGTTTACACTGATTTAGCAAACTGATTTGCCTTTCTCTCCCTCATTGGTGTTTCTGCTTCTTTTGTTAAGGTAGTAAAGAGTGTGCGTGTCACACAAGTGAGCATGCTGCCTGTTTAAAAAAAAGGGCACGTTCATCTCAAACATTATTTCTATTACTGTTTTTATTTTCCCAATTGAAATTCAGAGGACAGCTGGAGATTGGAGTGAGGTATTGAGTCTTGTAAAGTCACTCCTGTCCAACTAACGAGATTTGCATGTATTTAAGCCACGGTTAATTAGCTATGTAAAGCGAGTAATAATTTTATAATGAAATGTTCATATGCCGGACTTCTGATGGCCACCACAGCCCAGCGTAAGCTTCATTTGAAGCGGTAGGAGATAACCGTCTTCTCATGAGCAAACCCAATGTGAGCAGTGTCTTTCTTTACACTCTGCTTGACCTTCTTTGTCACTGTGTGATAAATATGCATCACACATACATGTGCCACATATGTCATGCAGCAGCATACATAGTTATGGCTGTTTCCCAGATGCCTTACCAGGTTTGGAGGAATAATTACAGGTTCCGTGTTATTACAGAAGTTGTGCTGTTACCTTCAGTTTTCACCCTTGCTGTAATGTAATTGTGGTTAAAGATACAGGGCAGCATATTTTATTCTGGCAAAGCACCAAATAGGAATGTGTCTGTATCAAAACATGGCTTTTTTTGCTTTTTTTTTTAATGGGTTTTTTTTGTTTGTTTTTTTTTTACTATTTTTAAATTACAGTTCTTCAGCTGGTGGAGTAGTTACAATGAAGCTATCAACTATCTAGCTACAGTGCCAAAATACCGTATACAAGCTACTGAGATTGCCAAGCAACAAGGTTTACTCAACAAGACCAGAGAAAAAGGCAAGAACAGGAGGTCTAAGGAAGAAATTCGTGAAGAAGAGGAAGAAATCATCAAAGACATTATTAAAAATAAAATAGATATAAAAGGCGGTTATCAGAAGCCCAAGATATATGATATCCTTCTGTTTCAGATCCTTCTTGCTCCTGTCTACTTGTGCAAGTATGTAATTTGGTACTGCTGGTGGATTTATTGTTTCACTATCAAAGGGCAAGAATATGGTGTGGAAGAGAAGCTGTATATCATACGGAGATACATGAAAATGTCTCAGTCTCAGTTTGACAGTCTAGAAGATCATCAAAAAGAGACCTTTCTTGAACGTCAGCTGTGGATACGAGAAAACTATGAGGTGAGTGGCTGGGGAGGAAAAGATGATGTTAGTTACGCACCATTCCCAGAGTAAGAGCAGGTACCTCGCAAAGGTCTTTGGAACAGTGACATGGGAAGCACTGCTTCAGTTCTAGCTGTTGCTGTCTACATTTGAAATGGTTGGAGAAGCACTTGGTTTGTTTTCTTCAACATCTTATGCTTGCATGCTGATACGCAGCAGCTCCTGAACGTGCCCATGGGTAAAAGAAGGGATTTGCTTGCTTAGGGGTCTCATCCACCTGTGATAGTCAGCCAGTCTGTGAATACAAGATTAATTGGATCTGATGACAGGCTGTCCTGTGACACTGTGATATGACAAAGTTCTTGCAGTATGTTAAGGACCATGGTTCTCCAAACAGTAATAATTTTGTAATGCAGGCTACTTGGATCACCTGAAACTCCTGTTTTAGTAGTCTCCTGAGCCATGAATTCCTAGCTTGCTTTTTGTTAACTATCCCTTTTATAACTATTCTTTTGCTTCCACTGAGTCTGAGGCTGTTCTTTCTGCGCTGTGTTCCTGTTTAACTAAAAATGGTATATGAAATATTACAAGGCACAACCACTGGTTCTTTCCTGGGATAGCCAGTTGCTAAACAGCAAATACGTAGTTTTTCTCAGGCTTTCTGTGAGAGCAATGAAAGAGCGTGAGCCCCAGCATGAAATTTGCATTCCAGACAACTTGGGATGCCAGGAGGTGGCAGATTGACAAAGCACTCTTATTGTTGTTCTGAAGCTCATCTGTGGGCCATCTGGGTAGGAAGTTTCCAGAAGTGAAACTGGGGAGAATTTGGCCTGCCCAAGAGATGCTGCTGAAGCTCTGCCTTCTCCAAGAAAAGATGGCAGAACTGCTTTTGCTTCTGATGAGGGGCACCAAAGGGAATATCTCCTTGAAAACAGTCAGAACCAGATTAGTTTAGAAACTTGAAGAGAAAAATGTTAGAATTGATGCAAATATAAGGAAAGGAAAAGTCATCAGATTAGCCATACATGCTGAATTAGGTTAGGTTTTCTTGAAAACAATCTGAAAGCTTGAAGATCCAGTAATGTCAGTAGTCAAAGCAGGTGCCCTAAGGAAAATGTAAGGTAGAATACATATTCTGTTGTAGAGAAAACATTTCATGGTTTGAGTTGCTGCTTCTAACTGCTGTTGTTTTGTTCCTCGAGTGTAAAAGAGCTGTATTTATAAGAGGCAGGTCTCTTTAGCCCAGAGTCATCTGTGGTGGCCCGCAACTGATTTTTAGTGAAGAATACAAGAAATTTGCACCCATGTAGCAATATTTCCCCCTTGCAATCTGCAGCTTCAGAACTTCCTGAACAGAGAATGGTGTCTTTATAGTTAACATCTTTTATTAGTTTTTCTTCAATAGACATATCTAGCTATTCCCTGATTGCATTAAGAAGTTCAGTGTTTACAGTGCTGGTTGTAAATTCAGCAATATCTGCAGAGGATAGATTTTTTTTTTTTTAAGGCACCCAGACACCTGCTGGTTGTTGCTTATGTGGAGAATGAATTCTGGGGAGAAATAATCATGCTTTGTTCCATTTTTCTCGTGCTACCGGTTCTTCTCTGTACCACTACTATAGACTTACTAAAATACACTACTAAAAAACTAAAGAACAGTCTTATCTTTTCAAGGCTGAAAATAGCTTATATGTTACTTTTATTGTAGCAGCTGCCTGTCTGCATATTTAGTTTTTTCTACTGTCCTTTTAAGAATGAGTGGGAATTCAATATATGGGCACATGGTGGAGCCCAATAAAAACATTTCTTTTTCCTCTGTTGCTTTCCTAGTAACTTTTATAATCTGTATGATCACTGAATGTTGAGCTGGTGTATTTATAAAGTCATCAAGAATATTTAAAAATAAAAATAAAAAATTGTACTTTCAAAATATTTCCTTACAGGTAGACTTCAGATGTCATAAACAGTGCGTTGTTGAAATATACAGTGGCTGTATCTACATGAACTGCTTTCCAGAACAAAATTGTTCATACTTTTGCCTCTTTTAGATACTTGACTGCCATTGAAGTCTACAGATATCAGCAATGACACTCTTTCTTGCCATATTGTATTTACTTGTCATTCCTACCTTCCGTACTTACTGTGTAGAGATTCTAACTGAAACTGAATTAGGAGAAAGAAGGTTCATTGCCATCTAACTGAAGGTGAAATATGAAAACAAGCAAAGCAAGAAGCTGAACTGCGTTGAATGGTATGTGTGCTGGACAGAGATTCACAGTGCAGTGTGTGACCAGTTCTTTACTGCCAAATTTCATTTTGTTGGCTGCATGAGCATTTAGTTCTTTGGCAAGACAAACAAACAATAAAATTGGCCGTTACAGCACAGCCTTGCAATGAAGTAGTTCTGCTGTCAGCAAAAATCCAAAGCATCTGAACTGCAGCTTCTAGGCTCCTTGCTGAAGGCTCTTATACCACATGTAGGTCATGGTCTTCTGCTGTGTCGCTTTTCAGCTTTCTTTGAAATTCAAGGTGACAGATGGTTGAAGTACTAATGGTTACACCCCTCTTCAGGTTCACTTAAGATTTTTCTTCAGCTTTATTAACAACTTCTGTCTGTCTTTCAGGTCTATAAACAAGAACAAGAGGAGGAGCTAAAGAAGAAGATGGCCATGGATCCCCGATGGAAGAGGTATCGGAGGTGGATGAGAAATGAAGGGCCTGGAAGACTGACTTTTATTGATGACTGAAAGTTGCTGAACACAGTGTGTGCTAATGTCGGCAGTGATCTGCAAAACTTTTTGCTACGTCATTCAGAGTTTTATCTGCTGGTTTGGCAGTGATCTAAAACTCAGGAATTATTAAATCAGGCCGAAAAATAGTACAGGTTTACGGTTTTTATAAATCAGAATTATTAAACAGGCTTAACGCAATGTGTATATCTTACATACATGGGGATCTTAATGTGGAATTCATTATTTCAAATAATGTATTTCCTCTACATATTTCATACTCATGATCAACAGAATCATACTTCCAGTCTTTCTGAAACTGTTTCTTGATCTGTCCTTGAAAGTCCTGGTTTTCATTTCTAAACCGAAGGGTTCATGCGAGTGAACGCTGGAAACAGAAATCATTATTAAGGACTCTGAAGCAAGGGCCATTTCCTGCTTTCCTCTTCTCTCCTTCCATCTACTTTTCCACTTAATTTTTAAAATGCCAAATTGTTTTTTTGATGTAGACAATATGGGGATTATACCAGACTACTTCTTTTGCTATTCCTTCTCCAATTGGAAATGAATTTTATTCTTTGTGGGAATAAATGGTGCATGATTGATCACCGTTATGGTGCAAACAAGCTTTAATTCTTTGTTCTACAGAGTGGTTCATGAAATAGCATACTTAAGTCACTTATATTTGGTTTTTAATCTTGTACATTAGATTGTACCTACTTGTTCAGAACAAGTGTACCCGTGAACATTAGTCTACTAAATGTGAAACTTCTTTCACCAAAGTATTGGTAAAGGGAAAATGACCCTTTTGTTTAAAAGGGCAATCTTGATGCCTTATGTAAATAAAAATTTGTTTTAAATTTAAATCTGAAGTATTCTTTATCCATTCTGATTCTTCTGATCAGACATCAGCCTACTTAGAACACAACAGTTCCCTTTGCTTTCATCTGTAACTCAAGCCAGGCCAGAGTTTCCACAGTTCATGATTTCTGTATTTCTAATCGAGAACCTTATTGGGGGAAAAGTACACAGGGTTTGTAACCATATTGAGCTGCTTCTGTCTCTTCTCATGTCTGTGAAGATCTGTATCTGTGCAGGTTGGTTCGGGGAGAGGCTCTCTTAACCTTGCTGCTGCTTCCAAAGCTTGTAATAGCTAGAAGTTTTGAAATGCTTATAGACCAATTTTTGAAGTAAGACAGTTCTGATTCTGCAACGGTGAGCAACCAATCATGGAGTCATCTAATTTGGAAAAAAAACTTCAAGATCTCTAAGCCCAACCATCAACCTGACCTACTGAGTCCCATAACTAAACCATTCTCCTCAGCATTCACTTGTCAAATATTTGCAGGAGAGGAGATTCCACTGCCTCCCTGTGCAGCCAGACTCTCTGAAGAAATTCTTCTTGATATCCAGTATAAACCTCTCCTAGTTCAGCTTCAGGCCACTACCTTACACTCTATTGCTTGTTATCTGAGAAAAGTGACTGGCACCCACCTTGCTGCAATCATATTTTCAGGTATCTGTAGAGAGAGATGAGGTCTTCCTTCCTTCAGCCTCCTCCAGACTGAACAACCCTAGTTTAAAAAAACACTCTTCATACATCTTCTTTCTAGTCCCTTTACCAGCTTAGTTGCTTGCCTCAAGCAACTCAACATCCTTCTTACAGCGAGAGGCTCAAATGATACAGTATTCAAGATGTGGTCTCACCAATGCCATACACAAGGAGGCAATCCCTTCCTTAGTCCTACTGCTGATGCTATTTGTGATTCAAGCCAAGATGCTATCATCAGCCATCTTGGCCAGCTGGGGTGCACTGCTGGCACATGTTCAGCTGAGCATCGATTGACACCCCCAGGTCCTTTTGTACTGGGCAGCTTTCCAGATACTCTGCCCCAAGTCTGTACAGCTGTGCGGAGCTGTTGTGACTCAGACGCAGGGCCCAGCGCTGAGCCTTCTTGGGTGTCATATGGCTGGTTTCAGCCCATCGATCCTGCCTATCCTATGCAGATCCCTCCTACCCTCCATAAGATCAGCAGTCCGGTCCAATTTGCCGTGCTCTGCAAACTTCCTGAGGGTAGACTGAATCCCCTTATCCAGATTGTTGATAAAAGTGTTAAACAAAACTGTCCCCTACACTGAACCCTGTGGAACACTGCTGGTGACTGGCCACCAGCTGGACTGAACTCCATTCACTACGGCTCTTAGAAACCTGCCAGCCAGCCAGAACTTCACCCAGTGAGCGGTGCACCTGTCCAAGCTGGGAGCAGCCAGTTTCTCCACAAGGATGCTGTGGGAGATGGTGTCAGATGCTTTACTGAAATCTAGGTAGACAGCATCCACAGCCTGTCCATCATCTGCTAAGCTGAGTCACCTTGTCATAGAAGGAGGTCAGGCACTAGTCAGGCAAGATCTGCCTTTCACTAAACCTGTGCTGGCTGCTTCCAGTCACTTCATTGCCCCACATCCTTTAAGGAAGAGCTTCACTTCTTGGTGCCTCTTTTGCTAATTTACTTTCACTAGTTTTTGGAATGTTATCTCAGTTTTCTCTTTGAAATAACGTATATCCAAAAATATGTCAGAAGCACTATGCTGAATGGCTAACTTCCATGTGCATTTCTAAAATTCAAAGGAAGTGTCTAGGTTTGTCCTTAATCTCTGCTGCCATATTCTGCTGCTGTAAGCTTAATTCACTTTGTACTTAAAGGTCAAATCAAACCTAAAGTTTGCTAAAGAAAATGTCCAGAATAAGGTTGTGCTTATTTTCAGGAAATAATCTTACTGGCCTTGTAGTGATGTTCCAGGGACACTGCAAAGGTGTTTGTCAAGTAGGACACCTTCATGGCTTGGATGTGTTACTCCTTTTTCCATCAGAACATATTCAGCCTCCTGCAAGGGTGGAGAAGAAAAAATAATTGCAGTTTCTGTGGCAAATACAAAGCAAAAATGAGTACAAATGAGTGAAATGGTGCTGCTTACCCAGTAAGGTAAGGCCGTTGTCTCTGCAAAAGAAGCCTGCAAGGGTACCTCTATGTAGACAGTTTCACAGGCAACAAGCTGACAGCTCAGCTGCTCTCACACTGGTTTCCTCTTTTTGTACCATAGAAGAGTGTTTGTGGGATAAGATGGGTCACACAGATAAGCAGGCGAGACCCAAACCACACATCTGTCTTCTCCCCTCTTAGGCTAGTTCTGACCAAGATTAATGTTCTGAGCCGATTCTGTAGCGATTAATAGGTGCAATGGCAGGGCATTCCCAGGGAGGACAGAACCATGTCTTTCAGAAGCAGTGGCACCTTGTCTTGGTAAAACAATGGCCCAAAAGGGAAAATCAGCAGGTATTCTGCTTTGGGTGGAAAAGAGCCATTGCGCAGTGTAGATTCTGAATTTCTAGTTTTCTCTGCACTTGAGCCCATTGAAAATCCCTAGGCAGAGGCATAAGCTTGTGGGTTGCAGGCAGAATTTGCTGGGCTACGCCATTTACATCTCTGTGATGGAGGTCAGAAGAAACGAGTGTCTGTCACAGGGCTGTCAGGTCACAGTGACGCCTTGTTAGCTGGGGTCACTAATCATTTATAGCCTAAAGACTTATTTTAGTTCTAAATATATGTATTTTAGGCCCTTTATTATCTTGAAATTGAGTCCACGAATCAGTATTAGACACAGATTGAGAAAAGTGCAACCATACTGTGTAGTGGTGAAGCCTTCATGTGAAAGTGCGTGGCTAACAGGGGAACAGAACAGAATAGAACGGAACGGAATGGAATGGAATAGTTCTGTTGGAAGGGACCTTCAAAGACCATCAAATCCAATTGCCTGAGCACTTCGGGGCTAACCAAAAGTTAAAGCACGCTACTGAGAGCATTCTCCAAATGCCTTTTGGCCACTGATAGCCAAGGAGCAGTAACCACCTCTCTCGGAAGCCTACTCCCTTGTTTGACCGCCCTCATGGTGAAGAAATGCTTTCTTACGTCCAGTCTGAACCTTCGGCTTCGCGCCGTTCCCGTGCGTCCTTCTATCAGTTCCTGGGAAGAAGAGACCGGTATAATAGCATCTTGAAGGAAAAAAGTCGGAGTCACGGATGGAAGACGGAGATCATCGCCAAGGACTGCTTCTGGGGGCGGAGCGGCCGCAGCCCCTCCCCCGGGCGGCTCCCGCGGTGCCGGCAGAGCCGTGCCGAGCCGAGCTGATCCCATCCGATCCGCGCCGTCCCGTTCCTGCTTGCCCCCGTTATGTCGTCGGCCGGCAGCCTGAGCACCATGCAGCGCCTGGTGGAGCAGCTGAAGCTGGAGGCCGCCGTGGAGAGGATCAAGGTGAGCCGGACTGCCCAGGGGAACGGGAGCTGCCCCGCTTCGCTCTCGGCGGGGCCGGGCGCGGGTGGCGGTGCGAAGAGAGAACTCTCTGACCGGGGTTCGAAGGGTGCCCGGGCTGCGGGGGCTCCGAGCCCCTTGCCGGGGCCGCCGCCCCGCCCGGACCCGCGGGGTAAGCGCCGCTCCCCGGCGGGAGGCCGTGATGAATAATGGAGCAGCCCCGTGTTAGTTCTGCTCCGACGGGCACCCAGCCTCCTCTGGAGCCGCGCCCGACAGCTTCCCGCAGCCCCGCGCGGGGTGTTTTCGTACCAGCTGACAGCTCGGGGACACAGGCGATTTTCTACGCATGCATGAACCTTCTCCTGCTGCATATTTCCAGACAAAGACAGGCCAGTGAGGCAACACTGTTATCTGTCTGCTCCGGCGTTATTTTTTTTCTTTCTCCTTTTTCCTTTTTTCCTCTGCCAATCCAAATCCAGCCCTGCAGTCCCGCCTTGGTTCCCAGCAGGTGCAGGGTCCACAAGTTCTTCAGAGAAGTGACTTCTTTTTCATGCGCAAAATCCATCAAGGGTACAAAGAGATAAAAGTCTAATTACTGTGCATCCTGTACTTCCCTCTGCCCTCACCACCTCTGTGCATTCTCCATTTTTCTCTAGCCAGTTGCAAAACACTGGCTTGCATAGCGCTGGACTAAGTTTATGGGCTTACAAATGATTTTGGGTGCCTTTTCTCACTGCTCCTGCCCTGGGCTGCTGAAAAGTCAGAGTATCCGTTGCAGCACATTGAGTGCTGAACATTGCCTTGACTGATTTATTAATGCTATTAAATGTTATTAATGATCAACAAGCTAGCAGGTAAGCTGAAAGTGACCGCAACTTCTTGTGGCAGTGTGTGGGGATCTGTGAGAAATGCACAGTGCAGAACAGAAATGCTCTGTGACAAAGGGCTGTTGTCCCACGGAGAAATGACCGACTCATCACTGCTGTCACTTTAGACCACCAGCAGAAGCCTACATCTCTCTGTTATGCCACATTTTGAGTCATATTTTACTCCACCCACCCCTCGTTCGGGTGGCTACAGCCGATACAGTTTGTTGTTTATCTGGGACTGCTTTGTGGAGGTAGGAGATACTCAGCTGGACTTCCCGAGGCTACGTGTTGTTTGGGAGGCCACGGAGGCTGGGCCTTAATGAGGCTTTGGTCTCTCTCCCAGCATTGCATACTGCAATCTCTTTCCAGGCCTGTTGTTCTAGGAACCTCTTGGTGTCTTTTCACAGCAGCAAACCAAGCTGTGCATGATAAAAGCATGTCATCTAGGGTTCTTGATACAGAGTGTAAAAACAGCAAGGGACATCTGGCTGGCAGAAACCGCATGAATCAGCTTTAGCTTTATCTGATGGTGGGATAGGAGAAAACATTGTTTTGGTTACTTTGAATACACAATGTGTTTTCAGGAGGAAGCTGAATATGAAAGAAGTTTTATAAATACATCTCACACTACAAGTTCCAGTGGTGATTTTGTTTACCCCAGCAGCTAAAAAAGTAGACAGGAACAATATTTTCAGAAAGAGGAAACCATGAAGGAAAGAAGTACCCCCACGCGTCTTGCATGCAGGAGGCTGCTGCTCACAGCATGTTTGTGCTGGGACGAAATACAGAAGAAATCCCTCTACTGTCTGTGTGAGCTGGAGGCGTGGAGTGCTGTGGGGGCTTATGCAGGGCAGCGAGTGGGAAGATCTGTCCTGGAACTCAGTGTGCTGAGGGCTCAAGCATCAGTGTTGTGATTAAGTCAAGGACATTAATATTCCAAGGGACCAACAGGGCTAGGCAGGGTGGAGGCTGCATCATCCTTTGCAGCATCCATAAAGAGGTTGTCCCTGAGAGAGGGACAAGTGGCAAAGCCTGCTGAGCAGAAGGGAATCCTTGCTGCGGATGTTCCTCCTTGTACTCCTCCCAAGAGGATCTGGCAGGCTGTGGGAAAATGTTTCTCTCAACAATTCCCTGCAGTGCTAACATCTGCTGGAAAGTTAGGCAGTTACCAGAATGAGTGTTCTGAAGGAGAGCTGGCAGGCAGGGAATGGGGCAGCAGCAAAACAGTGAACAAGAGTGCCCACCAGGCCAGATTTACTTGTGCACTTCCAGGTGTTGTCAGGTTGGATGGCCCAAAATGAAAAGCCCACCAGAGCTCCAGGGTGGCTCCTTCAGTCTAGAGGCTGGGGAGTGCGGATGGTCATTCTGGCTCATCCCTCCCCTGGCAACACTGCTACCCTGTATAGAAGAAAAAGAAATATTTTAGAAAGGTCTGTGGTGGTGATGGGGTCGGACGAGAACTAGTATTCCAACAGTATGCTCAGGATTTCCCTTCACCAAAATGTGGCAGACAGCATAAGCGTCGGTGCTTCCCTGCGGCTGTAACCAACGCACATCCCAGAAACTGGGAATTCCTCAACATTTTCCTTCAAAAATACAGACACATGACTGTCCACAGGGAGAACAACCAGCTTGCCTTTGGGTTCCTGGGCTTGTTCTGCACCTCTAGACCATCCTCTCTGGGGCCAGAGCATGGGTGTGACTTCACTGCCTGGGGAAGGTAGCAATTTGGACCAAAGGCTTTACATCCTTGTCCTCTTGCTTTCTTTCCTTATTAAGCTTTGTGTTGCTCAACAGTTTGGAAGTAAAAGTCCTTTTTGTAAATGATCTGAGAATATCAGAGTTCAAACACAAAACTGTACAACAGAATGGAAAATGTTGAGGTCACAGCCTTGTCTCTTTTAGAGAGGATGAGCTCCACAGCACTCATACCTCTACCCTGTATGCAGCTCTGGCTTGTCACCAGTGTAGCAGGACATATGTCTCGTCAGAGCTCTGCAGATGAGTGCTTGTGTTGATTTACGTGATGTTTTAGAATTCAAGAGCTGATTTGGCTTCTCCCGAACTTTCTGATAGTGTTTCTGCAAGAGGAAATGCCCAATAGATGCTTATGAATGAATTAGTTTCCTCTCTAGATTTGTTTTTCCTTTTTCTTTACTCAGGTCTCCCAGGCAGCTGCAGAGCTCCAGCAATACTGCATGCAAAATGCCTGCAAAGATGCCTTGCTGGTTGGGGTTCCTGCAGGGAGCAATCCCTTCCGTGAGCCCAGATCCTGCACTCTGCTCTGAAGTCAGGTAACAAAATCACAGATACCACCACCACTGCTCTCATTTGGAAGCTCTAGCAATGACAAAGGGGCACTGTGATGGCTGCTTGTATTTTGAATTCTTCATTGTTTCACAGCAAACTGTTTGCCACTTTCCTGCTGGATCTAGAAACTATTTTCTGCTTCTTTTAGGTATGGCAACTGAACTATGCCTCTTTTTTACTGTCCTTTTTCTCTCGTGTTTCTGTTTGTTTTTGCATTTGGGCAGCTCTGGGCTCATTATCAGCATCTAAAATAATAAAAACTTCCCATGTGTAATTGACAAAGCCAGAAACAAAAACAGTCATGTACCTAGCTGAGGGAAGTGAGATAAAACTGCATTACTTGCATGTGTCTGGGTCAAGATCATAGCTTAGGCAAGAGTCTTGTTAAAAATACATTTTGTCTTCGACATCCTACTGCAGATCACTTGGCTGTCTCAGTCTCCTTATGGTTTTTCTCTTGCTGTAGTGGATGCAGAAGCAGAGCAGAGCTGGGACAGTCTTTAAGCATGTTCTTTGTAACAGTTCTCAGCTCAGGGCTAGAAGATAATGTGCTACCAGAACTCTGTCTGCCTTAGTGCTCTGCTGTGCTTGTACCTCCGTAACAGATTCTGGTGACCATTCAGCACATGCAGATCTTTGTTTTCCAGTTCTACAGTTCTGACTCTTGTCTCTCCAGTTTGTCGCAGAGATGTCAGTGATCACAGAAGGAGGAAGAAATGCCACGTATGCTAGTAGACTTGGGCAGAATCACACCATTACTTTTGTTGGGAAACCTTATTTCTTCTGCAGGATGAACAAATGTGGAAGTAGGATAATCAGAAGAGGCTATTCTTCTGTAAAATAAAAATAGGTACTGCTGAAGAACTGAGGGAACAGAACTACAGGGAGGGAAAGAAACACAAGAATTATTATTTATTGGAGAATGCTATCAAAGTGAAAATGAATTGTTTCCTGTAACAGCAGAATTTAAACTAGAATGCATAATATTGGTAGGATCTTCCCCTCCTCACTGCTGGGGTTCCTGAGCTTACAGTCACTTTTTGTCTCATTAATAGCAGGGGTTTGATTGTTCCTGCATGGGTCTGAAAAACAGAATTGAACGGGAGGAGAGAACACAGCTAAGCATGAAATGTTCTTGTGGAAAAACGTGTGGAAGAAAGCACAAGCAGGAGACTTTCTTAATTTAGATGCTATCCCTGAATTTTTCCTGTATCAAATGAAGTTGATAGTGACTGTTGCACATTTACATGTTTTTTTCTGTTATTAAAGCAGCCCTTTTGTGTGTGTGTGTGTTATTTCTAGAGTTCAATTTTGATTGCTTCATCAGGGCAGGATACAAAGTACTTTCCCAAGCCAGAGTTTGAAGGTTGATTTATTTATGATAGTTTTAGACGTGTAGCTGGGATCAAGGTATCTTTCTATCATTTTTTGCCAGTGCTTTTCTAGTTATTAGTTTAGTTACCTTAGCATCACAAAAAAAAAGAGAGCAAAACTGAAAAAGCCAGTATAGAAATTTTGCAATATTCAAGGATGTCAACATCCAACAGAGGAAAGTGGCTACTCAGATTTTCTCTGTTCAAAGGAGCTTTCTGTGCTATAGGTTACTTAAGAAATGCATCTGAATAGGAAGAAAGCATTTAATAAATTCTTTTTCCTTTAACAGGGAAGGTCATCAAAGAGATGCCTTGAAGCATGACATGACTAACAATGGCCTTTTCCTCAAGAAAAGTATCTCTGTGCCCTTACTTCTGTGTGGCTAAAACGTGGATATCTATCTATTCACTCTTGTGCATTCATACCTCACTGTTTTACTAATGTTTTTGTAGTTTTTTAACGTAAGTAGTTCTTTTTGTAGAAGTCGCCATTGTTACTACACTATACTATCTATACAAATACTACTTGGGAAGTTTACATTTTAGAAAACAAAAACGTGATTATTTTTACCAAATTACCTGTTTTTAACTTGGTAGGTTGTTAGGATGGAGTGACAGTAACAACCATTTGTATTTTCCAAAGCAGAACATCTGAAAAATGAACTGTTAAAAGCAAATGCTGATAAGTATTACCAGAAACGTTCTCAGAAAGAAGTTTTCTTTAAATAGCAAGACCTGAAACCAGCAACACTGTTTTTGTTTTTTTTTTTCCAAGTGCTTGTAGGTGCACAAATGACACCTATCAGAAACTGCTTGACACGGCGTGTAGCACAGTCTTGTTCCATAAGGCACCTTACTTACAAAAGTCCTGAACTGTTTAATGCTTCTCATAATTTGCTTTTGTAAACTCACTGCCTTGGTGGAATCTCACGTTTAAATGTTTCAAATGTAACCAAACTCACTCTTAAAACACATAAGCATCCAAAGACAGCTGCATGCATGATTTTCAGGGTTTGAAGTACACAGAATTACCAAGTTCCACAAACAAAATACGCTTGGTCATTTGCCTTCACTTTTCTATACAACACTTTTTACAAGGACGGATTTTTTTTACCAGGTTTTTCATTTTGTTTACTTTCTATTGTTTGTATTAATCTTCTGAAAGTTTGGAAATAAAATTCCTTTCCCTACTGGCTTTGATTTCATTATTTAATTGTAAAAGAGGGCAAGTTCATTTGTGTGCTTTGAAGGTGACATTTAAATTTTGCAGTGGGAGGGAAGGCTTCAAGCTATTTGGTGGGTTTTTTTGGTGCTTTTTATTTTTCTTGGGTTTTTTTGTTTTGTTTTTCTGAAGGATAAGGTTACTGTTGGAATTTTAGAAAATATCTTACTGTTAGAAAGATCTAGTGTATAGTTATATAAATATTTATGCTAAATAGTACCTAAATTATTAGGCCCACTTAAAGATTTTGAAGTCTGCCTTCAGTGATCTGAATATATAATTTTCATTAATGCTAACTGAAGTGCTACAGTGGATGTCCTCCAAACAGTTCAGTTATAACAAAAGATTTTCACACTTGCTGCCCTGCTGGGAGACACTGAAACGACAGTAATAATACTGCCAATATAAATTGCACTTCGAAGTACAGAAGTGAATGTCTTCCCTAAGTGCCCTTCTTTGCTCCTGCTTCCTTTTCATTGTAGGCTATTGAGAGTATGGCTGCCAGCTTTTCTTTAACACTTGACACATGCACATATTGTGGAAATCCAGAGGAAATACCGGTGTTCTTATTTGCAGAGAGGTGCTTAAAGGCTCAGGTTGGGGTCAAAATGTTCATCTCAGGGAGGGAGGGAGAAAGATGAGAGTTTGCCTCAAATATCTTTGAACATCCAGCAATTGGCTATCAGCCACTCCCTCCCAGATATACCCTTTGTGTTTCTTTTACCTCCCAGAATAAAATTTACCACTAGCAGCAACATTTGTTATTTTCCCTGGTGCCTGGGATCTGGAGTCACTGCTGAGCTGGCAGTGGGAGCAGCCAAACTATGTGCAGGGTTGGGTGGCTGCTGCGAGCTGGTCAGTCTTGGCTCTTACCTCTTGATTGCCCTGCCCTGCTCTATCATCTGGCATCTTTCAGCTGAAACACCACACTCCACATGTGTGGTGTGGACATACACTGTGGGTGCCTATGAAATGGAGAGAATATCTTAAGGTGTTACAAACAGCTGCCTCTCAGAGGCCTCAGAGGCCCCAATCCCCTGCTGTGCTGAATGGCACATAATCCAGACCTGAGTCTCTGTGGGATCCCAGCTGTGTCCACGCCTAACGATAGCAGCAGATGAAAGCCCTATCCAGCAGATGTGAGACAGGCTGGCAGCATGCTGGTTATGCTGAAGTCCCGTGAAAGGAAGATACAGGTTCAGATATCCGCAGAGGAGTGTGCCTGCTGCACTACTTGGCTTTCTGGGTATGCACTGCATGAAGGCCTTCATACCAATCTCCAGGTTCCACAGGATGCCCATGATAAAACTAATTAAATGACTGCACAAATCTGTACACGTATGTCCCTAACATGAACCACAGGGTCACCTTTTTTTCTGTTGTCCCTCACAGTGAGAAGTACAGTGAGTCCACCAGCAAGGTGTTTTGTTGTTTTTTTTTAACTTCTAGATCTGTAACCTGCCAGGTCACCTAGCATTTCACAGATTTGATGCAAGAAATGAGTGCACCTGCCACTGATGGAAGTCTGGTGATAAGGAAACCTCTCATTCTCACACACACACACACACAAATGCAACACAAAAATTGCACAAAGATCCCCCCAAAAGTGGAATTCTCGTATATGGCTGCTTTTTTCCACTTTCTGAGGGGAGGGCAAGGGAGGATTGGCATAGCACTGATTTTCCTCTACATTAAATAGAAGGAATTAGGGGAAGAGTCTCACATGTGATGAAGTTGTCATTAGTTATGTAAACTGTCAAAGACTGAAAGTCACAAATAGACTGAAATTAAATGGTCATTGCAAGCTCTTTTCCTACACTGCAAGTGTCTAAATGTACACTGACATTCTCCTACCTATTAGAAACTGGCTGCAGATGGCACTTGAATTTTCTTCACTAACTGAATGTAGGCAACATATGGTTTGTCTTTATTTTTGAAGGAATCAATAGATTATCTGAACTAGCCTTTAATGAATGTGCACATAAAGTTCTGATGTCAGCCTCTGTCTGTGTTAAAGGACATGAATACATAGCTAAGGAGTGGCGCCTGTAATTTTCTCCATTGTGGTCATCTGTGAAGAAGTTTTTGCAGAGCTGCACTCTTAAAAGAAGAAATTCCTGAGCCTGGCAAGCTGGGAGGCAGTTCTGAAAAACTGAGCCAAATCTGTGTTGTAAAGAGATGGGAAATGGTTAGGTCAAGCAACCACAAAAATGGGCCAGAAATAGCGAGCAAAATGCAACTTTTATTTTAGTAACTATTTTGTACTGGTCAAACATGGAAACATTGGCAAATTTACAATCCTAAAAAAGATTTTATTAATGCTACACATGAAAACTATTTTCCAAAATCCTGCAAACAGTTTGGATACAAATAACCTGTGGATGTTACTGTGAACTATGATTACTCCTGGAACTGACATCATACTTCTAGGAGTTCTCAGTCAACCATCAGAGCCGCATTTTCACTGAGAAGACAATGCTGCTCCTCTAAGAACTGGCTGTATTTGTCCAGATAACGAATACGTGCTTAATGAAGACTCAACATCAAGAAATTATTTTATTGCAGGCCAAAACCATACATATGTTTTTTTTCCTGTTACTGCATTAAACTTAAAAAATAAAAAAAGTGAGTTTGAAAACTGACTCATCTGAATGGAAGGTCACTGAACAGATGCTAATATTCTGAAGCAGGCAGACAATGCAAGCCAGCAGCTTGCAAATCAAATCTTTTGACAGAGAGTGGGGAGTCGGACACATCTTCTGTTCTGCAGCTTGCAACTGAGATAACTTTTTTGTTGTCTAATCTCCTATGCTTTCTTGCCGTAGCCTAGAATTTCCGGTATTGTCTCCTAGATGATTCTCATCTTCTTTCACACAGAAGCAGTGTAGCAGGCTGAAAAATGGGTACACCAATGAACAGCCTCCACTAAATTATGTGGAGAGCTGAAGTCACAGCGTTATTTTCTGAATCAAATCCATGAGAATCATCTCCTTTAACTATCTTTCATGTGCTGTCCATATAGCAAGGGTGTTGTTTTTGAAGGTTGATTATGACTAAAGCCACACCCAAGCCATAAAGGAACTTAGAGCATCACAGGGCTTCCAGAGGTGCTGTCAGAAGGAATGAAGTAGAATTGAACCCGAAGGACAAACAGAAAAATCTCTTGCTTTATATGCAAGGAATTTCTAAGATTTATCATCAGTTTTGAGATTCGGGCAAATCCAGTCCTACTATAAAATGTGGAAGCCTGCATGCTCAGGGAGGAAACATAGGTTGCTTGAAAACTCAACATGCTCTAGCATGTTATTTCTTTTTTTTTTTTTTTTTAAATAAAAAATGATGAAGTAACTTTATACAATGTATATGAACAGGTGTTTACATCTGTAATTCTCCTGGTTAAAGGAACTGGTTTGTTTAGTGAGAACTAAAAAAATAAATCCTTATTTAGTCAGAAATCCCAAACACTATTTTCCCTCTAAAAATGAACAACAACAACAACAAAAATAATAAATTTCCACTCAAATGGTTTATGAATTGGGGGGTGGAGGGGAGGAAAGAAATGTGGCACACAAGTCACCATTCAGTTCAAAAGAATTTAAGACGTGTTTGTCCATCAGCTCTTCCAGGGACTCTTTCATACATCAATCTCCTTTTTTTAATTCTTGGTACTTCTTCAAATCCCGAATCTGGTAAAGAAGTAGAAATTAAGGATTGGCATAACAAGCTAAAAATATTAACTCAACTACATGTTTCTCAGAAGCAGTAATAGGCTTCAGCTGTAACAAGTGTAGTTTGTACAAAAAATGCTAACTACCATAAAATTAAATATGTACAGATATTAAATGCTGTTTACAATTATTGATCAGTTTGATGCATTTTACCCCATAATAGTAGCTTAGAACTTTATATATGTAACCAACCTGCACTGTGCTTAACCAGAATATTTCAGTACAAGTTTTCAAACTTATTTCTATTTCATTAATATTACACTCAGTACAATTCAGTAATTACAGAAGCTAACTCTTTCAAAACAGAGACAGAGGTTGTTCCTAAGTTAGTTTAAGAAACTTTTTCACATTCTTAATTATTTTTTACAATAAAATACTTGAGAAATTATTTTATCAATATGCTTTAATGGAAGAAAATCCTGTTTAGGCCTTACAAAATGTATTACAATAGAACTTCAACACTTATTAAATAATTTCATCTGTGTCAGTAAAAATAGCTGTTTAGAGTATTACCATTAATTGTTTGAGGTTTAATTAATACTTTTTTCTGAAACTTACAGAAATCCCTGAAGGTTTCCAATGTGTCTTTCTAACTCAACTCTGTATACATTTCCTAAATCTGAGATTTCGGAAAGCTTTCACTGTATTGAAGTGTTTTTTGCATTAGCATGCACAGCTTACTTAACAGACCTTGGTTTTTCCCTTGGCTAATGGATGATAAAGCAAAACATGCGTGTTGTTCCAAAATATCAGGCAAATTCACCTGCCCTGATCAACTGAAAGTACTGTGGTTAGAATTTTCTGCCATCAGAGTCAGTTATAGGTTACTGAAATACTGTTAACTATCCAGCAATACTGCAGGTCACAATTTTTATTTCAATGGATATGCAAAAGGTCTACTCATAATTTCAGTTGAGCATTCTAATTTTCATAGGCTGAAAATTGAAAGCAGTTCACCATATCCAATTAATTTTTCCTGTATTTAGTGTCAGAATTGCTTTAAGCAGCCCACTAAATACAATAACAATTAGTTACATATGCTTTACATGAATGAGCCTGATCTAATTAGTGGGAGTATTTAATACCATGCTGGCTTTGCTCTGTCACTGGGAGTTTTAACTACAGACAGTAACAGAGAAAACACAGATTATCTATACTAGGGGTTAGGAGGTTTATTTAAGAAGCTTAGCCCTATATTTTTTTAAGAACTTGGCATCTTGCCTTTTAAGAAGTAGCAGATTTAAAAAAAAAAAAAAAAAGAAACAAAAACCTAAAATATACAACTAAACAATATTTAGTCTAATAGGGACTAATGATATTTTCTTACTTTCAAGGCTCCGTGGATGCATACTATGCCTTATAAAAAATGCCTTAGGCTAATTGTGTGTAGGGTGGATAAGAAATTGTGTTTAGCCACAGATAAGAAAACAAAACAAACAAGCAAACAAACACTGTAAAAAAATTAAAACAATACAAAACCAAGCCTGAATTTTATACGTAAAAACACACTAAACTTTGTTAGATGAAATTTGCTTTGTAATAATTTCAAGATTCATAGTATAGCCCTGCGAAGAAGATGCAGGGGAGATTTCAGTGCAGCCTTTCAGTGTTCAAAGGTAGCCTATTACAAGGACAGAGAGAGACATTTTACAAGGGCAAGTAGTGATCGGACTAGGAGTAATGCTTTTCAAGATGCGAGATTTAGATTAGACAGAAGGAAGAAATTCTTTACTCAGTGAGGCTGTCCAGAGAAGCTGTGGGTGCCCCATTTCTGAAGGCATTCACAGCCAGTTAGGACAGGGCCTTGGGCAGCCTGATCTAGTGGATGGCAACACTGCCCAGGGAAGGACGTTTGAGCTGGGTGGGCTCTGAAGTCTCTTCCAACCCAAGCCATTCCATGATTTATATTTTAATTTCCTATTGCTCCAAACTGAACATGAATACTTAGGAATCTTTTATTACACAAGGAAAATAAGTGCAGGTGTTTTGCACAACAGAAAACTGAATATTGTTAGACTGGATTAAATAATTATTTTAAGAAAATATGAAGTTGAGTTTTACAGATAGTACTTTTTCCAATGAAGTTACAAATAAAATTTCAGTGAATTCTCCTTGCTTTGCACATACCTGTTAGTTTTTTCCCTTTTGCCCATAAGAATGGTGGACTTCGCTTTCTCTTTCCTGAAGGTTCTTGACCTTGGTTTTGGGAATACAGAGTTTGAATTTCATCTGGATCAACAAGGGAATCAGAGTGAATTAAGTTAGTTGCAAATGAATTGTATGTGTAAGTGGATGAAAAGTCATTCCATGGAGTCTCGTCAATCAGAATTCCCGGGCTTTTAAAAGCTGTGTCTCTAAATTCTTCCAGAAAAGCTGTAGAGCTGTCAGGAGGTACGCAGCCACTGAAAGTTGTGAAGAAATCTTTTTCAGAATTTTTGGAGGAATGATCAGAGAAATAGTGTCTCCTGAAAGCCTGACCTTTAACATAAAAAGAATTCGTAGCATTTAGATGAGCAAAATCTTCACAGCCCTTTGGTACAACAAAGAAATCCTGTTTCCTCTCTGGAGCTACTTCTGAAAAACATGGTCTCTCCTGCATACAGCTTGAAAGGTCAGAGTTGATAAAACCTTGATTATGTTTCAATGGAAGAAACGTGGCTTCAGAATTCACACGAGAGAGCCCTGCTGGAGAAATATTTGAATCATTCTCTTTGAAAACTGAGAAATTAGCATGCCTCTCTCAATTTTTCAATAAAAAAAGGAATCCACTGAGCATTAAAATACAGTCTGTCTCTTCATAACTATTCATCTTTCAGTGGTTAGAAAATAAAGATTCTAATAGACTTTCACCTGGTTTCAGAGATAATAAATTTTGGCAGTAATTCAATTACCTGTGCTGGTTTGTGCCTTAGATAGCAACTCTAAAGACTGAGAATTCTGCTTATAATCTGGATAGAGTCTTTTAAAGGCATTCCAGTTTTCTGGAGGTGATGCACGTTTCACTGTTGTTTTCAGTGGAGCAGCAGCATTTATGCTATATGAAGAGGTAATGTCACTAAAACGCTGAAACCAAAGAAAAGGATTTGAGCAGTGTTTGTAGTGCAGGACTACACTCTCAAATATGAAAGTTAAGTCACTAATAAGGATTCTAAAGCTTATGTATTTTTTTTGTTTACTGAAAATAAAAAGACTCGGCAATATAGAAAGAGAGTCACGTATGGTAGACAATGTGCCACTAGTCTTACATCTAACAGATTAATAGACAGCACATTACTTGAACCACAAGAAACCAGTGCCGTAGTGTATTCTCTTTCATGAGATAGGACTGAAAGAAGTAGCATCTGCAATGTATAGGTGCATGTCATACATCATGGAAGGATTAAACTGATGAAATACTTTTCACTCAGTAAACACTGCTATACACACACATAGTTGTTATAATAATATGCATAAGTTAATAGTGCCCGAATATCTGTTCCCTTGCTCTTTCACCTTAACTGAATGACTTAGGAAAACAGGATGTCGTCCCCTTTTAGAACAGAATCATAGAAATAGAGAATAATAGAACAGCTTAGCTTGGAAAAGACCTTAAAAATCATTGAGTCCAATCATGACCTAACCATAATATCCTAACAGCCCTCTGCTAAATCACATCCCTGAGCACCAAATCCAAATGGTTTTTAAACACGTTCAGGGACGGTGACTCAACCACCTATCTGGAGAGCCTATTTCAGTGCCTAACAACCCTTTCTGTAAAGAAGCGTTTCCTGATATCCAACCTAAACTTACCCTGGTGCAACTTGAGGCCATTTTCCCTTGTCCTGTCACCTGTCACCAGTGAGAAGAGTCCAACCCCACTCTTGCTGTAAGCACCTTTCAAATATTGGAAGAGAGCAATAAGGTCTCTCCTCAGCCTCCTTTTTCCCAGACTAAACAGCCCTAGTTCCTTCAGTCTGTCCTTGTAGGGCGTATTCTCCAAGCCCAGCTGACTATAATGAGTCAGTAATTTTCCCAGCTGAAAACAGTAGCAGCAAACAATTGCAGCTGCAGAGAGAGTTTCAGACACTTCAGCTGACAGAACTACTCCTCTTAAATTCTAGGGCTCTTTCAAATGATTTGTGCAGTGAGTTTACAAGTGGTGGGTTATACTACAGTGCAAGCAAATGGATTGCAGGAGGAAAGGGGAAGAGGAAAGGAAAACAATTAGAAAACAATTCTTGTTTTATAGAGATGTATAAACACGTATGCTCATTGATATGATAGAGCTTAGACTTTTTTCCATTTTATTTTTCCCAGTTAAGGAATTTTTCCAGTTCTAATAACCTTCACACAAGCATAATGATGGCTCAAAAAAATCTGCTGAGGGTTAGCAAGGGCAATAATTTAAATATGAACAATACACTGAAGTTCTGAAAGTAGTAAAACGTTAATTCGTTTTTAAATGACACTAGAAAATAGCCATGTAGTATCAGATTAAAAAAAAAGAAAAAAGAGGAAGAATGACAACTGTGCAAACAGACCAAGCTAAAACATAAATTACTTTTGCCTGACCTTTAAGACTTTTTTTGGAACCTCAGGTAGGAATTCCTGAAGTTGATCAAAGCTTGCAAGAAAAAGCCTGTTCAAGGAAGATTCCCTCTTTAACATCAGCTGAGCAACCAGAGGATTGATACATGGAAAAGTAAGCAAGTATTTCTCCATCTGGAAATGGAAATAATTTTGTCAAATGTTTATTTTTCTTTCTATAACGACATTCTTACCAATACGTCACATCACGTAATCTTTGAATCTGTGCAGTTTTAGATAGGCATTTTATGCTGTTTGCATGAACTTTATTTTATTTTTACTACGTTTTTAGCAGCGTACCGTTCTTGTTAAAGGGTAAATTTTGCAAACTAGTCTGATAAAAAGGAAGTACATTTAAAAAACATTTCTATATACTGTTTTTATAGAAACCAGTGAATCATTCAAACCTGACTTCTAAGCACACTACCAGATTTACTGTTTATTCTCAGCTTTGTTAAGAATTATTTAGGTAAAGATAAGCCAACAAAACTATTTTATTTTACAAAAGTTACATTTGTAAACAGCAAAGAGACAGGTGCCAGAAGCAGGAATTACTGGGCAGAGATTGATTTTTACACAAGGGGCAGTAACTTGAAAACTGTGGTAACTAAAGAATGTCAGCTTCCAGTTCCTGGCTTTCATAAAGCTCTGCCTTCGACACATCAGGATCTAATGACTTCAACAGAGATAAAATACAATTACTTTTCTCAGTCTTTTTTTTTTTTTTTAAACTGTATCCTTAACCTCTAATCTGGAAGAGTTATAATCCAGTATTTCACACTTGAAGGGCTTATTAGAAATGCTTTTGAATTTTGCAAACTCTAAAAGGTATCTTGACTTTTCAAGAGTTCAGGCTTTCCAAGTAAAATGACTAAATCTTCATGTTTAATTTGGAAACCTCAATATATACACTAGACAACATCAATATTTAAACATGATTGGTGGATGTGGTCCAGTAATATCTATTTCCAAATACTGCCTGAGGAATTAAGCAAATTTTTATTAGCTTGTGGTACAAAAATCTGTAAGCAACTTTATTGACTTCAGTAATGGATCAGTATCAGTGAGTTTGGCTTACTGCCCAAGTGAGCCACTATTTCTTTATTTATTACAGTTTGGATAGTTCTTCAAATGTAGTGCTGAAAGGATGTCAGAGTCACACATAACAGCCTAGAGATGTGAAGAATAAGTTTATCTAAAGATTAATTGTGAAAGCACAGGGGAAATCCTAATTCTGTTAACGAAGATGACTGATGTCAGAAGCTTTACATACTTATGTGTGTTTACATATCTATAATGTATACGCATACATACACATACATAAAATGTATAAATTAATTAATATAATAACATATTAAAAAATATGTTTCATCTAGAACTTAGTCTGAGAAACAGGAAGAAAACAGTGTAATATAACATAAAGTTAAATAAACCTCAGATGGCAAGACAGAAAGCCAAGATCTGTCCAGCCATTCATGAGGACTGAAACTAGACGTCATCAAAATGTTGTCAGCTATTTGACGAATTAGCAGTGCTGCCTCTTCAATCCCTGGTGTAAGGACTACCTACAAGTAATAATAATAATTTTGGTTAAAGCTTAGACTAAAGAATAACACTCCAAATGTCTTAATTATCAGTAGTAGTTAGCAGATGGAAAAGCTTAACTGTGACCCTGAGCACAGTAGCTAGCAAGGTGGACTAACTAATCCAGATCTATGCTCATCATACAGTTGAACTTCAACAACTGATCACAAATCTGGCTCCAAATTACACTCCTTTTTTATACAAATAGGCAAAATTTAGCTTCTCCTATAGATCTCTTACATGTTCTCAGATTTATTGGTATGAGTTCAAAACACGCAATTCTGAAATGCCCAGATAGTTTAAGAAAGAGATGTGCAACGCTGTGAACAGGTAGGCAGTTTCTAAACAAATTGTCAACTAAGCTGCTGTATAAATGGATTGAAAAAATCTTTAACTTAAACAGATAATTTTGAAACAAACATTAATATGTAAATAAGTTTTTTAGAATTGCCTAAAAATGCTACTTCGTGCAAAAGGAAGACAGATTAAATTTTTGCTCCATTTTTAAAACATGAATTATTCCAGATACCACTTTTAAAAAAATTATTTATAAAGAATAAAAGCATAATATTTGTAGTGAAATAATAGAAATGAGACAAGATATCTGTAGAGAAAACGTACACTTTCTTTTCCACTACATTAACAAAAATATTAACCTAAAACTTCAATTTAAGGCATTAGTAGGATAATAAGAGGATTAATACACACTTTAGTAATCATAAAATCAAAGGTACAACCCCATTCCTTCAATTCCAGTTGTAAAATACTGTCTAGATTCTGCACTGATCTGACTGAGCTTGTACGAGAGTCAATCAGAGTTTTTTTTACTGACTTCCGAAGTACTGAACTGAAGTCCTTTATCTTACTTTCTGAATTTTGAATTGCTTCCTGTTTCTGTTGTTGAATGTATACTTTAATGAAATAACTTGGAAATATCACATAGTGAAGATTAAAATAGAAGAAATGTTGCAAAAAAAACAACCAAAAAAACAAAAAAAAAATTACCTTCACTTCAAAGTCTTCTGACTTCTGTGTAAATTCTATCAAAGTGGCATAAATTAAGACAAGGCTGAGAAGAGTATCTCCCCTGAGACTGTACCTGTAAGAACAATTTAGACCATTAATATTTTATGTGCACCTGTAATAAATGTGACTTGTCTGTTCTCTGTGTTAATAAATTTCTGTTCCATTTCCTCAAATTCAGAACACCAGTACATTTCCTCAAATATCATTATCTGTGAAAAGATAACCAGGGTGTACGAAATGACTGAGAACTGTAGGAGACATTGAAAAGAAAAAAATGGATCCAGCCTGCAGCAAAGAAAGCCTGACCTGAAGCAAAAAGGCTGAATCAGGGTCAGTCACTGGAGAAAAATTATACAGTGATGCATGAAAGATTAACCACTTCCTTAGAGAAAAAACCTTGTAATAGGTGATGAAGGACTGCTTGAGCGCTGTGGAAGTAGCACTTCCACAGCAAAAAAAATACTGATGAACTGGAGGAACACTTGAAGAATATCTCCCTCTTGGAAACCATATACGGTAATGTTAACATAGAAGTGATTCATAACCATGTATTTAGAGTGATTAATTTACTTCAAGTACTTCAAAAGCACAGTTGCTGTTGATAACACATTTAATACTGTGAATGTTCTGGACCTGTTGATTTGAAATATTTAATAAAAATTTGCCCTGTGTTAGAGTTACCTGCCTCAAAGTCTCCTACTTTATTACAACAATTTCTTTAATTTTTTGTCTTGTGGAGGACCAGAAACAATATAACATATGAAAATCAACCTTGCTAGGTTTTGGGGGGCCTCCACTGAGTTTTGTAGATGAGATCATGACAACAATGTAACAAGGTGAAAAGGTTAGAGCGCATAAGAAGTACAAGACTAGAATATTCATATTCTTCTAAGAGAAACATGTCCCTGCGGAGAAGTTCAAATAACAAAGAGTTTTAGCTTGTTCCGGTACGCAGCTTCCCTTAGCAATAGCTTGTTTTAAAAATACTGAGACAACAAAAGAATTTATTTACTTACTCCAAACTCAGTCTTTCTCTGGAACAGAAAACAACCCAACAGCATGTGTATTGGAGTGATAATGCTGTTAGCTTCAATATTACATTGTCGCAGGACTTCTCATGATTTAATTCATCCATGTTCTACCATTAAATTAATACAAAAAGTAAAAACTAAATAAACATTTTACCATGGCTGTCACAACTTTTTCGTATGCATTGCTGTATTATACATGAGTTAGATCAAACACGCTTATAGGTAAATAATATAAATAACAAAGACACATCTGAGAATCAGAAAGATTCTAATTAATTTCTTCACACCTTTTTATTTATCCTGTAAAACAGAGACACTACTGCTAACTTTTTAAGATGTTCTAAGATTTTGGGAAGTTTTATCGATGCAAAATACTGTTGCAAACCCCTGCAGTAGTTAACATAACCTGTATAAATCACATTATACCTACAATGAATTTATTAAGTACAGCACTGCTAATTGCACAAGCACATGCAGTAAGTAGCATGTAGGAATATCTAGTTGCATTGAGCCTGCAGTCCTATTTGATAATTTTGTTCCTTTTCAGTAACCCATTAAGGCATTTGTCTTGCTATGTAACAGAATTTACATACTATCCCATCATTTAAAGTATTTCTTATTTTTATGAAAAGCAGAACAAATTATTTTCTAAATTAATTCTAAATTAATATATTTATTTTCTAAACTACTAACTATGTGGAGTAGGAAGAATTAACATGCAGAATTGTATGAGAATACAGCCACACAAATATTCTTAACTGGTTATTACAACATTAATGTATACAATCTTATCCTCAGCTACGTATTTTAACCATATTTATACAATCAATTTGAAATGAAATGTGATACTTCTGTGAAAACGTCAGTAGTGAGAGGAGAACATTTTTAACTAGTCAAGCTGGCATAGGCAGAATTTTGGAATTAATGAATTTGGAAATAATTTGTGTCATGAGAAAATGCATGATTTTAATATCATTAAGAACAAAATACACATTAATGTGCAGACATGATCAAGAAGTGATGCATCCAGCTACAGAATTTGAACACAATATTTTCATTTTGTACCTGCAAGAAGATAGCAGTACGTTCATCTATTGTCAACACAACATATTGGTCTGTATCTCCAAGTAGTCTTAAGGAGTAATTGCAGCTTCTTTCAACAAAAGTAATGCTGTAGCTGAATAAGTAAAATTCTGTTATTGAATCTCAGTTAATTAAAATACTGGACTTTCTTAAAGGAAATGAATAGCATTCATCTCTTAATACAATTTTTGTGGTTCTGTGTTTTCATATTGCGATCTTTCTTAAATGATCAAGTTAACTTTGACGCACATTCAAGGAATAAAAATAACTGTAGAAGTAACATACTGAAATACTACTAAGCTAAGACTTGTTAGACTCCTGAGCCAACAGGACACAAGTTGGACTAAACGATCTCGGAGGTCTTTTCCAACATAGGTGATTCTAATTCAATTACACTGTTAGCTTCGTAGTGCCTGACCCTGACATACACTCTTTGAGATTATAAACAATGATATATTCTAAGACAAATAAATAAAGCAAATACTTACATTGATGTTTATGGGACAATAATTAAAATCTCCTTACATTCTTTTGGAGTAAATGCGTGTATATTGCATTTCTTTCCTTCCTTTCACAATTGTGCATCATGGGGAAAGCAAACCGAGTGAAAAATTACTGACTGATGCTTGCATGATGCTAAATGTTTTCTTGACTGAAAAAAAATGGCCAGTAGCAGAATGTTGTTTTACACGCAATGCCAGCAAAAACTCACTGAATGAGCATTGCATGTTTAGAAATTTAGAGCAATCTTGGCTGTCTGAGGTGGAAAGTAGAGGAGAAATGATAGTCACATTAACTGACTTCATCCCCAAGAAACACAAGGAACCAGAATCTGCTAGGAAAAGGTTTCCAAAAATCTTGTATGGACAGCACATTCAGCCATGAGCTGAAAGGGGAACTGTAAGCATCTCTGAAACTACTTATTTATTTAGGTGAATGTGAAGAGGATCTGTTGGGAAATCACTGCAAATCATCTCTGAATATTTAGCTAGTTGCCAGGCTGAATAGTGAACTTGAACAGGTCCATCGCTAAAGGTGTATTTCAAACTGAATGTACAAATTTTGAACTTCAAGCACTATTTTTCCCTGTTAAACTGCAATTAGACAGATGTCAAAAACTGGAAATTCTCTTCAACAGCATGGTGAAATTAACAACATGCATCCCTGGCACTAGGTTTAATAGATAGCACTGCTATTTCTCTTCTTTCTTTCACTTTATAAAATTTTCTGGGTAGAAGACTGTTTTAGTCTGTATTTATTACTAGGAAAGTAAAATGCAAGAAAATTATGCCAAGGAAAACAATACATATGAGCAAAGTTTTACAAATATGCAAGTGTTTGTAGAAGCTGAAGAGATATTCAAAATTTAGCAAATATTAGATCTAAAATAAACAATGAAAGTATTTACTTGTTTATTTTTAACTTAGCCTCTTCCAAAAGCTGTGATACATCAGAAAATGAAACTTTAACTGTAGTGTTTGGGTACTTAAAAATCCAAAAATACAGAGCAATTATTATGAAGAATTAATACAAACTCTTCAAAGCATAAAGTACTGGGGAAGCAAAAAAATGTGTTTTGTTGATGACACTGTGATTTTCAGGGAAAACAGACAACTAAAATAGTGGTTTTCATAAAAAGTTCCATCTCATCTTAAAAATCAAAATATCAACATATCCTCTGGTTGACATATGCGTGAATCTATAGAATAAATGTATTGACTTCAGCAGAAAAGCTATCTGATTGTCTCTTGCAATGCTAATACTCTAAATGTGGTAATGTACCTTACATCAGAAAGCTTATACATCTTTATCAATGATCTAGACAGTGGGATGGAGAGCAATCCACACCGAGTGGAGTGGTGCAGTTGACACAATAGAAGGAAGGGCCACAATCCAAAGGGACTTGAAGAAGCTTGAAAAGCGCGCCAATGTGAACACAGGCTTACAAGATATGAACATCTCAAACATGATTCAAGAAGGCCAATTGCAAAGTGTTGCATTTGAACTGGGGCAATTGCAGATATGAATACAGACTGGGAGAACTCATTGAGAGAAGGCCTTTGGGTATCTGGCTCATGAAAAGCTGTTTGTGAGCCAGCAGTGTGTGCTTGCAGTCCAGAAGGCCAACTAGATCCTGAGGTGCATTAAAAGAGGAGTAGCCAGAAGGGTGATTGTCCCCTTCTGCTTTGCCCTCATGAGGTCCTTCCTGGAGTACTGTGTACACACCTGAGGTGCCCAGCACAAGAAAGACATGGAGCTTTTGCACTGGGCCCAGAGGAGACCACGAGGATCATCAGTGGGCTGGAGCACCTGTCCTACGAAGACAAGGTGAGGGAGCTGGGCTTGTTCAGTTAGAAGATAATGCTCTGAGGGAGACCTCACTGCAGCCCTCAAGCACCTAAGAGGAGCTTATAAACAGCAAGGAGAGCTACTTTCTGTGTGGTCCGATAGTAGTAGGACAAGGGGAAAAGGTTTTAAAATAAAAGAGGACAGGTTTAATTAGATGCTAGGAAGAAATTCTTCTCTCAGAATGGTGGGGCACAGGCACAGGCTGCCCAGAGAAGCTGTGGATGCCCCATCTGTGGAGGCATCCAAGGACAGGTTGAATGGGCTGTGGGCAGTCTGATCCAGTGCCTGATTTAGTGGATGGCAACCCTGCCCATGCCAGAGGGACTGATCTGTAAGGTCCCTTCCAACCCAAGGAAGGGATCTATGTCTTAGAAAACTGGTCCTATACCCTGGAAAGCTGAAAGTAATTAGTCAGTAAGATTAACAGGTTATTTTCACTCACTGAGATTCCAAAAGCTGAAGAAAATCTGGCATACTAAGAAGACCTTCAGTGGTGAGAAACACATAAGGAATCTGAATCTCCAGAAGAGATGAACCGCAGTGATTCCCTGAAACATTTTGCATACATAAGATAATAGTTCAGTGAGCAAAAATTTCAGGATATATTTCGGTATTTAAATTGATGTATATTCAAAAATATGCAGCTTTTATTCATCCCCATTATAATGCTTCTGTTAAATGCTATTTTTCTCCCCAAAACTGAATTCTTCTGAATCCCTTTCAAATTAAGCTGTAGCTTAGATTTATTCTTTTAGATTCACAGCGACATTCTGTCAGTATGAGGAAGGGTAGATACAGCTTTTATCAACTGTCAACAACCTGTAAACTTGGCGGAAGTGTTTTATAAGAGATCACCAACACTTAGTACCACATCCTGGCCAAACATAAGATCATAACCCAAGAAAAACATCTTCCTATCTTTCTGTATAATATGATCAGCAATATTTGCCTAGTTTTATCCTGCATAATTTATGATTCATTCTCGTCCCACGCACAAATGCAGCATTTCACAGAATAGAAAATACTTTTCTCTTGTATGTCAGTCCAATCGTTTGCACTTACTCATTTGTACTGTTTCAGGAAGGATGGTTTTAAAAGTCATGTAAGTAATATTTAGGTTTTCACACAGTCTTTTCCAGCAAGAATTTTCAAAATAATCATATTCTATCACTAATGAGAAGTGTCTCCAAGGGAAGTCAGCTCCAATGTTCTGATTTTGTATAATAACACAGGCATATCTACTGAGGATATTGAAAAAAATAAAATAAAAAAATTAAAAATACGTTCAGGTACAACTACTCTCAGAACAAAATAAACACGCTTTTGCTTTGAAGAATTACAGTTGTTTGAGGTCTGTTCAGAAAAAGAACTTACCCTTCCTAAATTTAAAATCTGTAATTGCTTTAAAAAGTCATTTTAAAATTTAAAGCTGCACTTCCCCATACCCCAATTATCTATTTAAACAATTCCTATCTTCCTGCCAACTCATACTTTGTCATTATTTCAACCTTACGCCTTTTATTTTACACACTGGAGAGTTTTTATAAAACACTTATTTACAATTGCAAGGAGAGTTTCTCTGAGCCTTGTAACTAAGCATTTTGCTGGAGTTTGAACAAAATTTTCTCCTCTCAGAATGAAGGTGTAGATTCATATTCTGAAAATTTATCCAGAACAAGATACTACAGTGTAAATGAACAAAAGTTTTACTGAAGAAAGCCACGAGAAAGGACTTCTGGCTACGTTTTTTAGAAACTAGATTTTAACTTACTTGCTGATGATATCTTTATAACCCAGAATGTTTCCTTTTTTCTCAGAGTTCAAATCAATAGCTTTTAAACCTGCAAAAAAATTATTAAAATCTTAGTCAAATAAGTTGTCTTCTGCTGGTACAAAGCTAGTACAGAATGAAGCACTTTCTGCCATTAAGTTTTAAATCCCTATATGCTTTTTGTGTGCTTTAAGTTTTGCAAACATGACTGGAAGATTCAGCTATGAAAGTTCTTATTTATGTAACACGAAGGCCTCTTTTGTAAAGTTTAAGTCAGTTGGATTGGCTTGTGTTTAAAATCAAGTCTTAAAAAGTGAAAACAAATCAAACATCTAACAGTAAACATTACAATAAATTAGTAAAAACATAGTGACTGTCTCCCTCCTTTAGAATATTCTGAAAGATAAACTGTCATTTTTTTGATAAGCAAAGGAAATTCAACTTTATTTTAAAAAGCCGAATAATGGTACAATACACGATGTTGTTAACATTTAAGCAAAAAGTCACAAAACTAAGTTTTAAGAAACAACATGAGAAGAATCAGTGGCTTGCCCTATACATAAGTACAGGCTCAAATATCAATCCTTCTGAAACATACGTTTTTCTACCAAACAAATCTCCTATGTTGAAAAAGTGTGTATAGTGATTACACAAAAGTAAAATGATGACAGCGTTGCTTTATCAGTGAGGCTGGGAGAGAGGAAATCCACGTTTTTTTCCTGTTTGTAATAGTTTGATATTGATGATGCTCATGTATTTAGCCAATTAACATGCAAGGTCAGCAACACATGGTGAAAGGAATTCATGATCTACACCAAAATACTCATTTAAAGCCTTATGTTAGAGAGCTTACTTCTAAATTATCCTTAAACTTGTCATGCAGGGAAGAATACTTCTGATCCACAACCAACTGTAAATAGATAATCTGAGCAACTGAAACAATTATATTAGGCAACGGGTGCCACATATACTCCTTGTTCTGTTTATTACATTCTTGACTTAATGAACTCTCATTCTTTTGTAACAAGACATTGTTGTATCTGATGTCTCAAACAAGTGAAAATAAAAGTTACAAATGATGGGGGGAAAAAAAGAAAGGTTTATAGAAGAGTTTGGAAACAGAAAATTGAGAAAAGTACATAGAAATGTCCCTGGCGAAGAGAAAGATGAGAGACATCTGAAAAAGCACTTAAAGAGGAAAGTAACTAAGCACAGAACACACAAACTTCTTCTTTCAAAATGGATTAAAATAATCATTTACCTTCTACTCTAGATACAGTGTGAATGAGAGCTGCTTTTTCTCTCTCAGAGTCCATTCTTATTATGATTAGTACCTGGAAGAAGGCAAGTTAAAGAAGTAAAAACAAACCACAAAACATTCCTTTCAGTCCACTTAATATCTTTCTTTCTTTCTCCTTTGGGAAAAAAATGAAAAAGAAAAAGAAAAAGAAAAAAAGAAAGATTGACGAAGCAGGTGGCAAAAATAGAAATATCAGAATTTTCCAAAATTGCAAGTACATGCAGTACTGCCGCACTGGACAGATTATTACTGTCACATTAGAGATGTTACCTCTATGGAGGCAAAACTTAAACTGAGGATATTTAGAATTAAGGTGGTGATGTACTGAAGGGAGGCACAACCTTCTGCCACACTAATTAGAAAGATTTTCCAGGCTGTAAATGGAGTGCTTTGAAGCTCCATTTACTTCTAAAGCCAGATTACATTTGATAGTCACTAAGCATTGCTGAAGGTAGAAACACTGAAAAGATTAGAATCCAGCAAATAACCATACTCTGGTCACTACTGGAAAATGTGTTTACCTTATCCATAATTTTGAGTGGTGCCAATGGAATTTGTATTAAATAATCAAAACATTTAAATAAGAATGTGTACACACATACAGGACTTACACCAGACCTTCAGCTTCAGACAGGATGATATCTGAACTGGTATGAAATTTTATACGCACTTTTCATGGGACAAACAAGATAAGACTTTTAAGAAGGCACATAGCATGTCTAACTCTAAGACCTAAAGGCACAAGGTAATTATATATGTAAATGTCAAAACTCTGTTAGACCTTTTTAGTAACTAACTTCTGGATATCCATCCACCTGACAATGTCAAAAAAGACAAATTTCCACATGATGGTGAAGAGCACAGCCACCTGGCAACCCAGTGGTTCCTTTCAAAACAGTTTTGGATATCTGCAACTTAAAATGCAGATTTGTTTTTTTAATTCATCATTGAACAGCATACTCAGGACATCCTGTTGTGAGCTAGATTATATGTCTTTAGTGGTACTCTACATAATCATGAGTAGAAATGAAACAAAATGAAACAGAAAGATCAGAAATTCATTTCAGATTTGTTTCTTTTATTTTGTTAATAAATTATTGCTTACAAAGGAGATTTTCTATTCTGTTACCATCAATAATAACTTTGGCTCATTAAAGGATAACTAGATTATCATGTTTCATATTGTACCAACAGATGTTGATGTGAAATGACAGAGTAGGAAATGGATTATGTAATACAACTTCCACTTTGCATTAAAGCTAGAATACTTCCGTCTCTTCTGTTTGACCGAGACCTGTCACTGAACATCAGTGAAGCATGAATGATGTTACAATTGTGAATAAAATCACGTAAAATCCGAAATTCTGCAGACACAAATTTAAGTCAAACTGGCAAGTCAAAACTCAGTTATATTTAAAACTTTTAAAAATCACATCTAGTGGAGTTCATAAGGAAGACAAAATCGTCAATGAGCTGACATTAAGATAACAAAGTTTTCACATGTCTCCAAGCACAGTATGATCTTAGAAACGGAAAGCAAGATGCATAATGATTAAGAACAAGAAAATGATGCTGAAATCAACATACAGATACTACTGAAAGATGAGCATCAAAACAATCAATAATATTTTGTTTAAGGTGCTTCATATCCAATTTAAATTTCAATAAAACAGCTTATTACACTTGACTTAGCACACCTATGGTGGGAGCAATCCCAAGAGCAAGTCAAGTGCAGGTTGGGCAATAAGTGCACTGAGAACAGCTGAAGGGGCCTACAAGAAAAGTGGGGAGAGACAATTTATTAGGGATTGTGGAAACAGGACTAGGGGGAATGGCTTTAAATTAAAGGAAGGTAAATTTAGATAAGATATTTGAATGAAATTCTTCATTGTGAGGGTGGTGAAGCTGAGGCCCTGTCACAGGCTGTCTGGGGAAGCTGTGGATGCCCCATCCCTGGAGGCATTAAGGCCAGGCTGGGTGGGGCCCTGGGCAATCTGATCTGCTGGGTGGCAGTCTTATTCACAGCATTGGGTTTGGAACTGAATGGTCTTTAATATTCCTTCTAACCCATTCCATAATTCTATGACCACATTTTTCTTTTCAGGAAAATTAAATCATCACATGTTCCCTTAGCAGAATCAAAAGAAGACAAAGTGACGCATGAGAAAGAACTAAAATAAAATGAAAATAAGCTCGAAGATTTGGGGATTTTTTTGGCTGTGTCTTCAGTAGCATAAATTCTATTGCAAAATGTCAGGATATTTAAGTATATATATAGTATATACATACATTCTCATTTCTGTTTTATTATGTGAGAAGTGTTCTGTAAGTAAATAATAAATAGTACACAAATGAAAACAGTATTATTCCCTGTATGGAATCACTGAGAATATTCACATTTCCAGAAAAAAACTCAGTATAACAAATTTCTTCCACAATTCTATTATCCGTACCATAATCATGCTTTACAGGTATTTACTCATTTAAGAGAAATACGGGCAGTTTGGCCAGTTACAGTTGTCAAGCAGAGACTGCAGATAACAATAACCATACACTCCACAGTGTCTGTGCTCTGAGCACCACTGCACAAATACACAGCTCTTACTTGTGCTATGAGTTTCTGCACCAAAAGAAGATCAGAAGATTGAAGCTGCCAAATAAAAGGTTATGATGCAATTTACAGTAACTGATATGACACAGTATACTTATCAGAGGAACAAATACCATCTGCAAAAAAACCAAAGCTCTTACAACTTTAAAACTTCTACGTGTGTTGTTTTACTCTTGCAGCAAGGGGAGATCCAAAGAAACACAAACCTGTATTACTCTTGATAGATGTCTTAAACTTTATGTTATCCTTAATTTTATGTTATGCCTCTCTCCATTATACTTGAAAAGTATACTTTGTCAGGCAGTGTCCCTAGTGACTGGAAAGAGGGAAACATCTGAACCATTTTTAAGAAATGGAAAGAGGAACATCTGAGACAGCCAGCACAGCTTCACAAAGGGTAGATTGTGCCCAACAAATCTGGTGGCCTCCTATGATGCAGCAGAGGATTTGTCTACCATCACATCACACCCTTATCTCTAAATTGAACAGATATGGATTTATCAGCGGATAAAGAATTGGATGGTTGCAGCCAGAGGGATGCGGTAAATGGTTCTATGTCCAGCTGGAATCTGGTCACAACTGGAGTCCCCCATGGATGCATCTTGGGATTGCTGCTCAACATTTTTATCAATGACATGACAGGAGGATTGAGCCTATCTTCAGCAAGCTTGCTGATAAGATGGAGCAGTTGACACAACAGAAGGAAGACATGCCATTCAAAGTGATCTGGAGAAGCTTGAGAAGTGGACCAACATGAACCTAAAGAAATTGAAAAAGGCCAAGTGCAAGATGTTGCACTTGTGTTGAGGCAACCCCTATGGAGCCCTGCAGAGAAGGACTTGGAGGTTCTGGTGGATGAAGGGCTGTACATGAGCCAGCAGTGTGTGCTAGAAGCCCAGAATGCCAAATTTATCCCAGGCTGCGTCAAGAAGGCCAGTAGGGTGAGGAAGGTGATTGACCCTTACTGTTTTGCCCTCATTGCCCCACCCTGAATACCGAGTCCAAGTTTGGGGCATGCCTCAAGGACATGGAGCTGCTGGGGTGAGTCCAGATGAGGGCCAGAAAGATGGTCAGAGGGCTGGAGCACCTCTCCTATGAAGAAAGATTTAAGAAGCCAGGCTTGTTCAGCTTGGAGAAGAGAAGGCTCTGGGGAGGCCTCATTACAACCTTTCAGTACTTGAGGAGAGTATAAAAGTAGGAGGGAGGTCAACTTCTTACAGGGGCAGAAAATGAACATAGGAAATGGCTTCAACCTAAATGAGAGAACATTTAGATTGGATATTAGGAAGTAATTCCTTAATCCAATGGGGTTGAGGCACTGCAACATGTTTCACCGAGAAGCTAAGGATGCCCCATCCCAAAGGCATTCAAGGCCAGATTGGCTGGGGCCCTGAGCAGACTGACGTAGTAGATGGCAACCCTGCCTATGGCAAGGATTTGGAATTGGATGATCTTTACAGTCCATTCCAATTTAAGTCATTCTATGATTCCGTGATTTTCCTTATTTAACAGATGCCATTTCTCATATAAAGATGGTTTTACAATTAATATATTTTAGATCTATTTCATTTGCTTAGAGAGACTGTTTATATCGCTAACCTTAACACTCTGTTCCTCTGCATAAGTTTGCATCCAATTTAACATTCGACACTGGAGCTCTGTTAGTTTGGGACTGGATTCGTGCTTTTTGTGGCTGCTGTACTGTACAATCTTCAGCTGCCTCCAAATATTATTCAAACAGGATTCTAAGATGTTTTTATAGATATCCTTTGCTTTAGACAAATATCCTGTTAACAAAACAACAATGAAAAAAGTAATTGCAGAGACAAAAGACATTTGTTAATATCTGGATACCTAATCTACATGTACACTAAAATATGTGAGGGTAGCTTGCACAAAAAAACTGAACATTTAATGGGTGAACAATAAGGAAGAATTCTGCTATTACTAAGCTTGTACATAACTGCCATTGATAAAATTGCTATACCTCCTGTAATATCTATTATATGATTCCAGCTAGAGTTACAGAACATAATGTTTTGGAACTTTGTTATATTTAATTGGTTTGTATGGTTTACACTAAAGACGTTCCACTGCTTAAAGATTTACTTGTCCTGTGTTTTCATTATTCTGTTCCCTATTATGATAATTACTGCTCAGTTCTCAATGATGTCTTTTAAACAAATGGTGAGCAATGCCAGGGATATTAAAAAATGCACAAAGAAAAAATAGATGTAAGACACTTATGTGGTGAATCACACATCACTGGACAAGGTTATAACATTAAGTGAGAACTACAGGGCCTATATAGAACTCAATTTTCTAGTATCTTTTTTACATGTGCAGTATCCTGTGGCAGGTGCTGCTGGGATAAGGACACACAAGTGCAGATCAACATAACAGGGAGAAACTTCTCTTTTCTCTCCCTCCCATCCTCCTACTTTCTACTACAATAACAACAGAAAACAACCCTTTTTAGAACTCATATGTTCATTCTGAATTTTTCTCCTCATTTTTTTTTTTGCTAAGGAATGATTAGGCAAATACAAATTGATTATTTTTCCAACAGTTCAGTTTATGACAGATGTTTTCCATTCTACATCATCTTTGAAGAAACACTCTCCATGAGGAGATAATTGGGAATAACCGAAGTTTGAAACTCAACACTTTTTTCTCTCCTACAAACATGGAGGGAGCCTGATCTTAGGGCATCCAAAAAGCCATTAATTAATTTACTCTGGTAGATCTTTCTGAAAAATCACAGTACAATGGGAACTTGAGAAGCATGGCATTGTGACTTCAGGAATAAAATTAGGTTATAATGAATTTTTCAGATCCCAAATCTGATTACAATAATAGCAGAGAAACACAAAATGGTCACTGTGAGTCCAGTGCTAAGATCTGGATGATAAATTCAAAACCCCAGCCTTATGATAAGTTTGTTAGACATTACTTAAGATTTTGTTTGGAACAGCCTTACTTTTAAGTACCTCATTTTCAATGAGCCTAAGACTACTTAAGTGGAAATTGTTCCATTTCAGAATGTGAATTATATACAACAAAAAACCTGTCACTTTTGCATGTTCCCCAGTTTCAACACAGATTCCAATTAAAACTTGTCATTTGGAAAGAAGTAAACACATTATGTATGTAGATGCTCGTATCCACATAATAATACAAACAGTGGAATATTATTTAGGAACTGAGCCCATGTAGCACCAAAGTACAGTCATTCATATCTAATAATGTAACAGAAATAAGCAAGCAAAGGGAGAAGAAAATGACATGGGAACTGCACTGGAGCTTTACTGGTTGACAACTTACACAGTTTACAAACATGAAAGACTGTAGAATAACCACAACAAAACATGAAGATACTAGGTATTTTGTTCACTAACAAAAACAGACCTAGTGCTGTGTCCAAGCCGCACGTTAACAGAAGGTCTCGACACGTCACCAGCAGATGCACCAGAGCAGCATGTCTGAACAGCATGATCTCTTTCTCATCTACTTCACCTTTACAAAGAGAAGACTTAGGTGTTGTCCATATAACCTTTCAGAAATTACACAATAAATATGCAAGCAATTTAAAAGAACTCAGCATCTCAGAATTTTCCTTAAAACAGTTAAATAGGTATAAATTTGAAAGGTTGTTCAAGAAGCAAAAGGCCTAACTTTCTCATGTTATCTGATCCACAGCAAGCATCATATGGGGAAGCATTTCTGAAAGCTGTGTAGGCATAGATGGTGTTTGCTGGAGGATGGAATAACAATTCCTCCTAGTCTGACGTTAAATTGACACTGCCTTAATGATTTTAGTAAGACAATTTTCAAACAGACACAGAAACTTATAAATTTCCTATCTTCATACTATTGTCTCATCTGACAAGTAACCAGCACATTTTGTATACTCTTCTCAGAAATATTTTCCTTTCTGCAATTCACTGACATGGATGTTCAGTTTCTCCCTCATGTAGTGGTGAAGCTGACTGCTTTTCTTTTTGAAGCTCCCGCAAATTAGAAGAACTCTGCTGATTACACTTTTAATATGGTAATCCTATAGATCACAGGCTGTCATCTTGCAGAGACCACTAAAATAATTTTTGTTTATCTTCTTGCTCATTTGCAATTTCATTGTCGTTACTTTCATTCTGAGAAAGATACATTAAGCCCAGAAAGCAATAAGGTTTGAACAGCTGACAGTAGACTGCTTGCTCTATTATTCTACAGCTATGAACAGTAAAAGTAAAAACAACAACAACAACAAAAACACATACACAAAAGCAAACAAACAAACAAACAAAAAAAAAACCCCAAAACCGCAGAATATTCAAAAGCTTTCTATATCTTCCTCAAACAGTCTGTGAAGTTTGCTGTCCCTCTCACATCTGTAGCATAAAGATCTTCTTTGGTGGTCACAGATTTTTCTTTTTTCTTTTTTTTAAATTGTTTTCTTTTTTTCCTGGTTCTACAGAGTTTGCACATACCAGAAATGAAGTTAGAAAGAAATCAATATGATTTTTTTCTTTCTAATTTCCAAAGTAAGCTTAGCATTATTCATTTATTTTCCCTGTAGTTATGCGGATGTAAAAAAAACAGCCACCAAAAAAACCAACAAAAATATGTAGACAGCTTTTCACTTTAAAATATCTAAAACAAAACATATCGTTGTAGTTTGATATAGAAGCAACATTCTTTAATCATATCTAAAATATTTTAAAATGAAATTCAATTAGAATACTTCTTGTGTTACAATATTTAAGTTAATAAATGTAAGGCTAAAAAAGTAGGAAATAGTATTTTAGAACTAAAACCATACAAGACAAATTGCTGAACCTTTGTTACTTAACAGAGACCTTGAGCTGTGCGTCACCACATAAACATACATTAGTGCTGCAGACGAAACACAGACTTTTAAAAAACATACCTTCTTTAAAATGATCACATATCATCTTCTCCTGTTGTTTTAGGAAAAATCTTGTGTGATCAAACTTAATGCTGTCAAAGCTCCAACTTACAGAAGCAAGTACACCCAGACGTGTCAAATCTTTTAAAGCAGAAGTGGCTGCTTCCTTCAGCAAACAGTATGCCTGGCACTGGCTTTCTGAATAAAAGAAAACACAACAGTAAAGTTTGGCTTCATGTACCAGATGATAATACTCAGATCACCTAGCAAACACAGAGAAAGCTGAAACATTAACAGAAAAACAAGTGCTCACTAAAGAGCCTGCTGGGTCACAGAATTAAGTTACTCCTCACAGCAGGCAACTGTATTATTTCGCCCATTTCATAAAAAGACCGAAATACATCATGGACAGTTGGGATTTTATGACTCCTACTAAGTTTGAAATATTACTCCACTGTTTAATTATCTTTGTCTACTCTGTAGCCTAAGCTTAGACTTAGCTGATTTAATTTCATTTGTTATGATAACTTCAACTTCTTCCCTGGCATTCAACTTCTGAAGTCTTTGGCTAGCAAAGCCAGAGAAATAGATCCCTTAGTGCTTTCATATTTTCAAACTAATAGTCCTTAACAGCTTTTAGGTGGCTGTTCTATAATTCCTTCTAAGTCATAACCAAGTTTTTGCAATTAGATTCCTTGATGGAGCTGATAAATGCTGAGTGAGCTCAAAGGAATGAACTTTTCCACAGGAAAGATAGTGAAATACTTTAATACCCATTATCTTAATATGTTCATCACAATAGTTGAGTTGATCCTGTTAAGACGATGAGAACTCAGTGAGTCTTCTCTTCCAAGAATTTACTATTACTTTCCAAAGTATATTCAGCTGACCTATACAAATCATGTAATTCAGGTTTGATGAAATACATACAATTACATACAAAAGATGACTTAGGTTTATTTGGTCAGAGCATTATTTCCTAACAACTAAAAAAGAATTCATTAAACGTACTAAAAAAAAAATTACTATCGTGTCCAATTTTTTGTTATGTGTGAAAATAGGTCAGATACTACAGCATTTTGGATGCTCATTGTAAAATCTAATACAGGCATTCCTGCACTGATGTATCATTTTATTTTTAAAGTATAATTTTAGTCATCTATCCTCACTGTTTCGCTATTAAAAAAAGAAAGAAAGAAAAAGAAAAAGTGTAAGTGAATCTTTCTAACCTCTATTTTGCCTATAGCTTGTTTTTGAGAAAGATACCTTTCCATCATATGCAAGGCCATCATGGAATGGATTGGGTTGGAAGGACTTAAAACCCACCCAGTTCCAACTCCCTGCCATGAGCAGGGCTGCCACTCACCAGATCAGGCTGCCCAGGGCCCCATTCAACCTGGCCTTGAACGCCTCCAGGCATGGGGCATCCATAGCTTTATCACCCTCTGAGTAAGGAATTTTCTCTTAATATTTAATCTAAATCAAATCCTTTTCAGTTTAGAAATATTATCCCTTGTTCTATCACTGCATATGCCTGTAAATGCCTCTTTCTTCCTTATAATCACCGTTTAAATACTGGAAGGCCACAATGAGGTCTCCCCTGAGCCTTCTCTTCTTCAGACAGAAAAAATTCAGCACCCTCAAGTCTTTCTTCATAGGAGAGATTCTTCAGATCTCAGGTCATTTTGTGGTCCCCCTCCAAATTTACTCTTACAGGTCCATGTCCTTCTTGCACTGTGGGCTTCAGAGTTAGATGCAGTACTGTAGGTAGGGCTTCACAAGAGCAGAGGAGGACAGTTACCTCTCTCAATCTGCTGCTCATGCTTCTTTTGACACAGCCCAGTTTTGTACAGAGTATCTGGACTGCATATGCACACTACCAGCTAATGTCCAATTTTTCATCCACCAGTACCAACAAATCCTTCTTTGCAGGGCTGATCTCAGTCCTTTAGTCCCCAAATTTGTGACATTGTTTAGGATTGCCCCAATCCAGGTGCAGCATCTTGCACTTAGGTTTGTTGATGCACAATGAAACACTCTCCATATCAAGGACTGTAATGGACTTGGGCATGCTTTGTATGTGTTTAGTTTGAGGCTGTAAAGTATCTTGGATAAATATCTTTTTAATATTTATCTACAAGGAATGGTTTCTATCTACAGCTCCTACTGTATGGCAGAACTGTAGTTCTCAGGGCATGTTCTTTAACATAATGCCTTAAAAAAAATACAGCAGCACTGAGTAAGGCTCAGTCATGTACTAGATAAACACAGAGCAAATTGCTATTTTGTGGATGTAGCATGGTTACTTTGTTGAAGTGGACTTTATTAAAGACATTTTCACTGCTAATCCATGATGCCTCCCATTCTCTTATTTACTGTATGGAAAAATTCACATTTGTAATTTAAGAATACTGATGAACCTGAAGAGATTTCGTGTCAGCTGACTTGAGTCGGACATAACAAAAAAGCTGTATTTTTTTGTTTGCATGGGATTTGTCTTCGTCTTAAATCATGATTACATAGCCTGTTTTCACACCAACGTACACAAACGCCCATCTCTTTTGAATGTCATCAGACACAAGGATGATAGTAAGCTTAATAATTTCCATATTTGTCTGAATGGCAGTTTTTAATATAAAATGATAATATGCTACAGTGATATGCATCTGTAGCCCTATAAAGTACATAAAAAATTAGTATACCTGATGCTTGAATTTTGACTATGACACTGCTGTCATTCTCTTGCTCTTTTTCCTCTGTCCTTGCAGGCTCATAAACAGAACTGTCCTCTTTGTGCTCAGGTAAATGTAGTTCTTCAGGCTGTAGCACTGAGTCATTGAATCAGGGATAAATATTTTGATACAAACATAACAAAACCCTCTCGATTAAGAAAATTGTTTTGTAAATGACTTTACATGCAAAAAAGCTTTTCAAATTAAGTAGCTTGTATGACATATACAATGTTTTCTCTTCACAAACATCTTTCTTTTCGTGGTCCGATATACTACTGAAAAAAGCATTGAGACAGATCAAGACATGGCAGTGTTAGGCTGTACTTCCTAGGAAATGAGGCACTAACAAGTTCTCAGTCAGTGTGAGTGAAGATGCTAGATAATGAGCAAGTATGAGTAGAAAGGATTAGAGAACATAAGCAACCCAGAAAGAACACAGACACAGCAAGTGGCAGAAGAAAAATTTTCTTTGAACAATTGCTTACCAAAGACAACATTTTCTTCCTATCTTACAGCTATCTATTGCAAGTTACTAGTATTTTAAAGTTTTTTTCTCTTTGTTCTTTATAAATGCTGATGCAAGATCTCCATGCACTTCTGTCCACAAAGCCTCCTTTGTCAGCGCTATCTCTTATTTCATGGGTTCTGACTGGCTGTCTCCTAAACATTGCCAATTATTTTCTGTTAAGAACTTCAGTTAACTCAAAAAACGAACTTACCGAATAGAGATGAAAATATAATTAAAAAAAACCCTAAATTTCCAATTAAGTCTAATTAAGTCTAAAAGCTCCCTTGTTTCAAAGAGCTAAATGAGTCTTAAAATTAGATCAACAAATTGCTTTTACTTCTTTTCTCTTGCATATTTTCTAAACTAAGCATTATGTAAATTGGAATCCTTAAAAAGTAAGCTAAACAAGAGAGACAAAGGAGGAGTAGCCCTTTCACAAGCTTACTAATCCCTGCTTGAAAGTGTAGAATTGACTGCTTGCCTTTCAAAACATTTTTATTGGTCTTCCTAGAGGATGCAGTTGTAGTCTGAATTCACTAGATGGTAGCATAAGGCTACACTTCTGATAACTTGCTCTAGTAGTTTTAAAAGGGAGGTTGCTGCTCAATAAGGCCATGAAGTTGGGTGGTTTTTTTTTGTTTTATTTTGTTTTGTTTTTGTTTTTTTTTGGGGGAGGGAGGTTAGTATGTCTACCAGAAACTGCAAAAGACGAAGTTCACCCAGAATTAATTTGCTTTATGAGACTAAAAATAACTTGTATTCAGGACATACAGAAAAAAGAGAATCTCAGCATGGCTGAGATAGGCAGGGACCTCCGTGTCTGTCTGTTCTAACCCCTGTTCCAGCAGGAAGACCCAGAGCAGGATGCCTAGGACCACATCCAGGCCACTTTGGGGATCTTCATGGAGGAAACTCCATGGCATCTGGGAAGCCTGTGCCAGGGCTCTGGCACCCACAAGTAAATAAGTGCTGCCTGAAATTCAGGTCTTCTGGATTAAGTACAATTTAAAGTCACTCTTCAGAACAGGAATAAACTCATATATATTACACTAAAAACCAACCAAACAACAAAACAATAAACAAACAAACAAACAAACAGCTCCCCCAAACCCCAGAACAAACCAAAAAACCCAAAGGAATCTAAAGAACAAATAAAGTCAAGAACCTTAGATGAATGTTTAACTACATTAAAGATCTTAAAAATTTTACCACTAAACTGACATTTTTCCCCCATAATTCTACAAACACGAACTACCAGCATCCATGTTAACTGGCATTAGTAAGCAGTACTGAAAATGGAATAACAGCAGAATAAAATGATTCACGTACCTTTTAAAGGACTATCTACACCACGCTTTTCCTGTCTTCGAGTGATTGTGTGTTTAGACCTTAGCATTATAAAGTTGTTCAGATCAGAATCATCATTGTCCCATTTTGAATCAAGTGTGAATGATGCAAGCTTTTGACCTTCAGAAGAGTTGTGTTGTTCAAAAGGCACATCTCTACAGCTGACAGACACAAGTGATATGTCTGTCTTCTCTTCTTGGTTTAAGAAACAAATAGGCTCTTCTATCTTATTCTTTTGTGTATTTCCTCCAGCAACATTTTCCAGAGATGTATTTGTTCTGTCTATTTTGAGAGAAGATGCAGCATTCATAGGCAGGCCAAAGTGCTGCATCTTGGTCTGAGGTGACATGCAAAGATCAGTTACTTCATCCATCTGATGTCTTTCACCAGAAAGCAATTCCTGATCTGACATGGAATTCTTCTCTTCAGGCCATCCTAAAAAATAAAATTTGATTTTTTTCTGCTGTAATGCAGATTTTTTTTTTTTTTTTTAAATTGATCCTAGTTGAAGTAAATTACTTTGGATTTAAAGCACTTTTGTATTTCTTCTTTCTTGTCTTCCCAGATTGCTAGAATTTGATTTTAGAAAATTTGTACTCATTACTCCTCAGTCAAAATGTTCAATTCTGAGAATCAGAAGGCCATGCTACTGTTTTGTTATGTTATCAGTTTTCAAAAGTGGTGCTTCCTGCTGATAGGTTTCTAAGAAGTGGGATAGCAACACATTCAATTGGGAAAACTTCTCCCCTATATCCAATCTAAATCTCTTTATTTTGAAACCATTTCCCCTTGTTCTATCACAACAGACCCTACTCAAGTGTCTGTCTCCCTCCTTCTTATAGGTGCTCTTAATTTACTCAAAGGGTACTATCAGGTCTCTGTGGAGACTACTCTTCTCCCAGCTGAACAGCCCCAGCTCTCTCAGCCTGTTCTCATAGGAGAGGTGTTCCATCCCTTGGATCATTTCTGTGGCCCTCCTCTGGATACACTCCAATAGGTCCATGTCTCTCCTGTACTGAGGACTCCCCATCCAGATGCAGTACTCCCACTGAGGTCTCTCTAGTGCAGAGCAAAGGGACAGGATCACCTCCCTCACCCTGCTGACCATGCTTCTTTTGATGTAGCCCAGCATACAGTTGGCCTGGGCAGCAAAGGCACAGCAAAGGCTAGCTAATGTCCAGCTTGCCATCTACCAGTACCTCTAACTTCCTTTTAGCAGGACTGTTCTCTATCCTAGCATTTCACAGCTTGTGCTGGTGTGGTTTGCATGACAGAGGTACAAGACTTTGCACTTGGACATGTTGAACCTGAGGCTCACCTGGGTCCACTGCTCATGCCTGTCTAGGCCTCTGTGAATGGCATCCCAAGTCTCAGGTGTGTCAACCACACCACACAGCTTGGTGTCATCCACATACTTGTTTATGACCAAAACAAAATAAAATAAAATAAAAATAATTTTAAAAAAAAGTTTATCAAAGTATTCTAAACCAAAATTACTATTTCCAAAGGAATTCTTCTGTGTAGAATCATAGTATAATAATCTTAATGGAAAAGACCTCTAAGATCACCTGGTCCAACCACTGCCTCATCACTAAAATGCCCACTAAACTATGTCCTTTAGTGCCATGTGTATATATTTCCTGAACACCTCCAGTGATGGAGACACCACTACTTCCCTGGGCAGCCTGTTCCAATATCTCAACACTCTTTTGGAGAAGAAATTTTTCCTAATATCCAACCTGTACCTTCACTGGTGTAACTTGAGACTATTGCCACTCATCCTATGTCCTGTCACCCAGGAGCAGAGGCCAACTCCCACCTCGCTACAATCTCCTTTCAGAGATTTGTAGAGAGCAATAAGGTCACCCCCTAGCCTCCTATTCTCCCAGCTGAACAATCCCAGTTCCCTCAGCCACTCCTTGAAGACTTGTGCTCCAGGCCCTTCCCTTCTTTGGGCACACTTCAGCACTTGTTTTTTTACCCAACAAAGAGCACACTTGCTCAAGCAATGGGCTGCAATGTGTGAAACCATTTAATTTAAAAGTACTATGGTTGACAGAGGTTACATTTCATCTGCATACTTTTAGAAAACATAACTTTGTGTATTTAAACATTTTTGTTACTGCAAGATGTTTTAACTTTCTGAAAGTATGTCTTAACTACAGCAATGTTTCTGCTTCATAGTGTTACAAAACATTTTGTTCTTGAAAACAAAAGATCTTTTATTTCTGTCCTTGTTGGAAGTATGTAACCATCCTTTTCTTTATCTTTCTCTGTATCTATCTTTGCCTTTTTACCACTGATTCATTTTATTTTAAAGAAGATACTTACTTTCTAACTGATGTATAGAAAATTGTGTGAATGTTTCTACTTCTGTAGAAAGCAAACTGTTTGTATTACTGGAATCCCTCTTTAATTGCTCCAAAGTGTCATCGCAGACCAGACCTAATCCCATAGGAAGCCACCAGTCCTTCTCCAGAGAGATAAGCACTGGTGTTTCTATATCAACTGACAGCATTTTCTTTAGTTCTGTGAGAGAATGGTGTCGATATTCAAGTTTAAAGCTCTGATACTCTATAAAAACAGAGATCAACATATAATATTAATAATTCAGAAATGAAAATAAGCAGAATGTCACTTAGGAAACAAAAAATACCAGGTACTCATGGCCTGTGTAGTACACATATCCCTTGGTTTTATTTTTGTTTGAAAGCCAGTGTCCATTATGAGACTTAAGAGCAAAGCAGTTACTAGTAATGAGTATTCTGGTGCTCTCAGAAATCACCTGCAGCTTGTTTTGTTTTGGTTTGGTTTGGTTTGGGTTTTTTTGTTCCGTAACATGAATTCAGCTCTTGTCAAGTTAAGAAATTATTTTCCATTTTCAGTATGTTACTATTGCTTGATAAACATTACTTTAGGTAAAATAGCATCTAAAATAGAATTACTTCAACAGATTTTATTATTAAGTTCAAATTACCTCATTTCTTAAATACACTTAGTTGTATTGAACAGAACATTTTGTAATGAAGTGAAACTCTTCCTTCAAATTATCTCCACAGTAGGATACGTGACATACTAAATGCTTTGGTGCCGTATTGATATTATTTATGTTTATTTTAAAAAGTCAGGTTATCCAAACCAGAGAGTTACATCAACAGGGTGAGACCCAGTGGCTCAAAAGACATGCTCTTTTATATTAATAAATAATAATAATGTCATAATAAATATTATGACATCATCTTTTCTACTGCATTTCCTCCATGTATGTGGAAATGTTCAACATCAATTAGAAATTCAGTATTTCCTTACCAACAAGTAAAAGAGAGCTCACATTATCCCAGTACTTCTCTGATTGCCACACCAAAGAGTCCAGGTATTCCCTAGAGGGCTCTGTAATCAAAATACTAAGAAGAATATAAAAGAACACTTAGAAATGTGAAGTTTAGCAGCATTATCTGTTGAATTTTAAAACTGGTTGATTTATATAAAACTACTTCTAAAGACATGCTATCTCTCAAAATTTCATGTTCATACAATTATTCATTAAAAATATTTTCTTGTGCCTATAGGACATTATTCATGCAACACCACAGTAATAGGGAAGATGCTAGAGAAGATATCAAGTCTGTTTTGTGAAGCATAGTGGTGCTGAATGAGAATTCTCTCTAGATTGCATTCCCTTCCAAGAAAAGTATTTAAAGCCTTTCTGCATATGTGGAAAAGACAGCAAGACAAAAAATGTTAGTCTTACAACAGGATAAAAAGGAAAGGATGAAGCCATCCTGATTCTATGTCAGTATGGAAAGGCTTGAATTCCATTGCTGTGTACCCCCAGATCACAGAAAATGCTTTCTTACTTTCTCCAGAATCTCTTCCAGTAGGTGATACCTGGTAAATGTATATACTTGCTATATGTATAAATATATATATTGATACACATACATACATGCCATATATAAATATTTACTGTTGTCTATTCAAAAAATGAGAATGATTTTCAGTCTGTCAAGACTCCCGGGGAAAGAGGTTTACACTAGAAACTGTGGTTTCTTTTTTCAAGCTCTGTTAAAAGAGGCCAGAGATAGAGATAATTCACATTGTTTACACTGTAAGACAATATATGTAAAACTGTCTTAGTGCACAACACTACCAATTCACAGACTAAAGCAATTTTTGCACTAATTTTAAGGATTTATGATTTAGAGTATTTATGACAGAATTTATTACTATAAAGTTTTCATTACCTGTTATCAAAAAGAGGATTAAGTTCTTCTTGAAGTCCTACACAGAGAAAATTCACCTGCGATCTCTGTTGTTTGCACGGAGGAGTTAAAGGTACTTCCATTTCATCTTTCAGATATGAGATGTGATTGGCTAGAAAACGTATAAAACCCCACCCAAACCAAACAAAAATCTAGTACAGTTCACAAGGCTTCATGTGAATGAAGCATGCAAACTTAGAAATCTTACACCTATGAAGTTCTGCACTGGCATTCATAATATTTTAATGGGATAATCCACTGCTTCAGCAATAAAAAACAAATAGGCATACTTCGTATTTAATTACCAGACAGTTTGGAGATAATAATGTACAGAGATTACATTTCCTTACTAATTCTGTAATGCAATTCTGGCTACCTACTCTACCATGTAAGATAATGCTTAGGATTAAATCACCAGGTATTATGGTTGAGGTTTGATGTTAAGTAATGACCACTGTCGGCATTCTTAGTTAGTTCCCACATAAATGGAACTATTCAGATCAGAGAGATGAGATAATTTTGAGGTGGCTGTAACAGTGTACATGAGACTGAACGGAACCAGAAGATTCAGGAATAAATTTCAGGCTTACAAAGATGGAATTATGTTTTCAAACAGAGTTAGTTCTCATTTTAATTTATAGGTGTGAACACTGAAATGAATCACAGCACTGTTTTCTAAAAGCAGTGTATAGACAAACATGCTTGTTACTAGTATATGTCAGTCATTTTTCACAACTTTTTTTGCCAATCATATTAAATGTGAATATTTTAATGGATTATTTCTTTCAATTAAAATCTTACGCAGAATTTGCAACTTGGTGGGTTTTTGGTATAATTCCATAAAAACTGGAAGTCTATATGATTGGCCTGGTATTCATCTCTCTAGCATTCTTCCAATAGTATTGGAAGTTAAGCTTGACCAGAAAGCAGAGGTCACAAAAAACAAACAAACCAACCAACCCAGCAGTTCTTCCATGTTCTCAGAAAACCAACAGCCAGAAAAACTGGAATTAAATTAGTGCCTCCATATGGAAAAACATTTGTAACAATTTCCCTATTCATTCCAACAGGCTGAAAGCAGCTGCAATCACCATATGCACATTGTTAGGCCAACTGGCACTCAGTAAGCTGTGAATCAGACACCTGCCCAGCTGCTTGCAGCTGTTCCTTGTACAAACTTACAAGCAGATTGTAGAGCAGGAAGGATACAGTAGAGTATTAGGAAGTCAGAGAGTAAACAGTACACTTTGAAAAGTAAGAAATTAAAGTTGTTACAAAAGAAAGAAGCACATTTCCAAATAGTATAATTTCTTTCTCACTTAGAACCAAAAAAAAGTTCTGTGAACTTGAGCTGTGAACTTCAGATTCACTAATATCTTCTTCATGTCAAGAAACAAGTTTAACAATTTTTCTTGGACAGGAGCTTATTTCAGGACAGCAAAATTCCTGACATAAAGAACAATTATTTCTCCTTTAGCAACACTGTTCGGATTCATTCACACCTAATTATTCTGCCCTTGAGACTGGAACGTTCTGACCTAACTGTTAGCTAAACACTGCCTACACTTAGAGGGTTATTTACTTTCTTAATAACATAAAAAACGGAGTGACTTCTCTTTGACTCTTATCTCCTTCATCAAAAAATAACCCCCATGGCTAGCAGGAAAGGTTGGTAAACAACGAATGTTGATAAAAAATGCACTATTTTAGGACTGGTTCTTCTTGGAGTCTTAGCAAATTTGTTGCGCTTCTGTTAACTCACATACAGCAAAACTAAGAAAGAGGTGGAGAATATTAAGTTTTCCCTGTTGAAATTTGATCCCAGATACAGGAACTTCCATTAGGAAACAGTGTCTTAGTAACGTGGTTATCTTTGCAGACGTCAAGCCTACAGATCTGTGAACATCTTTAGAAGAAAGAAAAAAGTGAAAGAAAGATATGTAAGCTGTCTGTGCCCTAGTGACTGAATCTTGCTCAGTTCAATAGCAGATCTCAGCCAGCAAATTGGTAACAGAGATTAATGATGATACTTTCTTTTAAAAAACAATTCAAGATGTCTTGCCTACTCATCTATATTGGAAGTATACATACACTCATCTATATAGGTAAGGCCATAGCAAACTTGTTACTACTATATACACAAGTCCCAAATTTCTCAAACAAACTGTACTTCAACTCCTCCTGCCTATCATAACTACTTCAAGTAAAGAGCAGGCAGCTAGTTCAGTGGATTCAAATTATAATTAATCTTGTGAGGCAATAATCTCCAGAGAGAAATTAAGTTTAACTTTATCTTAATGAGAAAACACAAAGGTTAAGGCAAACCCACCACAAACCAGAAACTTCGAGCAGGTATGATTGCTTCCATCAAAATCCCACTACAACACAATGTTAGGAATAGAATGCTATTAGTCTGAAGGAGAAAGATATCAGTCCTTCAAAAATCATTTTAAAACTGAGATGAAAAAAATGGGTTTTGATCTGAAGGAAATAGAATCACTCAAGAATTTTTATAAATGCTGGATGGAAAATTATCAAGTGAACAAGAACTGTAGGAGAACACTGCTATTGCCCAGTACAAAAATGGGTAGACTTTCCGCAAGATAGAACATACAATAGAGGGAGAAATTATAGCATCATAGAATCACTAGCATTGGAAAAGACCTCTGAGATCATCTAGCCCAAATGTCCTAACATTTATTCTTCTAAATGCTGTTTAATCAAGTATTGCCACTTTTCCCAGAACACAATGAATTTCAAATGTCACTTTTTGTCCTGGCTTTTCTGAATGAAATTTCCTAATTTCAGCATAGGAAAAGCAAGGATTTAACCCACATCTTTCAGCACCTCAACATTTTCAGTTTATTTCTGCGGAACACACCTTCAATGGCTGTTTGAATTCATTTTACACAGCATTACTGAACCACATGCAAACCAAAATGCTTGTAGTTTTGTATCTCTGGAAGACCTGACCTTGGTACTTCTCCCAGAATTGTCCTCCAGCACCATTCTTTGAAAGCATTCACACAAGAACTTAAACTTTAAACTGCACTCTTTCATTCCAAAACCGTAATCAACTTGACTTCACTTTCCTCTGCCCTCCATGAGCAGATAAGTTGCAAGATGAACAAAAAATACAAAAACTAATTAAATGTGGAAGTTATAGGCACGATCTTTAGCCAAAAGAAACGGCAGGAAACTAAAGCTGGTTGTGGTTAGCTTTCAGCACTCTTGAAAGGAGCATGGCGCTTCTACCCCTCTATGGCAAAAGTACAAAATACCCAAGCCAAAGGCTCTTATTTTAAGTAAATGAGGCACATATGCTTACAAGAATATAATATAGGGACAACAACCTGAATAATTTATTTGAAGTATCAGCATTGGGTGTGGATCTTCTTACCTGATTCAGAGACTTCTAACATGCTGTTACTAGAGCTAACCACTGAAGTAGAACAGTATTTGGCAACTTCCATTTTGTTAGCAATTTTTTCTTTGAGATCTGAAAATGGATTTTAAATGATGCCATAAATTGACCATTTACTGATCTTTCCTGTCAAAACAATTTTTAAAAAAATCTCCTTGTTGGATCCCCATAATTTATCATTATGAAAAATTACTGTTATGCTTAGTAACACAAAGTGCCATAAATCAGAGAGTGATTTATAGATCAGAACAGCACCCAGTCTTGTCCTTTGATGTTGCTGGAAAACAATTGCAATGCATTGTAGTGGCCCTCTGAACCACTCAGCCTCTTCATTACTATAGTGATCTGATTTCTGCAACAAGTAGGCAGCCTAAATGTAGTTTACTAAGTGTTTGTGTATGCAGGTTCTGTTTATACTGAAGAGGATTAAAATGAATGCCAATCTATTCCTTTTTATTCTATATACAAAATCCTCAAACATCTGCACTGGAGGCCAGGTCATTTTGCTTGGTACTGGAATACGATGTGTAATTTAATGTACTAAATTTATCAGAGAAGTGAATATGAAACTGCCCTTCGCAAATGTTTTAAAGTCTTGCTACTACCTTCAATAAGGGACAGGTTTACTCTAAATTGCATCCCCAAAAAAGAAGCAGTTTTCTTCACTTGTTTGCTAAAACTAATGCAAGTTTATTTGTAATTTATTTTTTCAGTTCAAAATAAAAAGTTTCAGGCAGTATCTTTTTCTCTTAACTACACAAAATAATTCCACAGTCACAAATAGCCAGTGACTGTCAGTAAGTCACAGTTATTTGTAGTGTAACAGTCTTTAGTAACTTTTCTTACACTGCTTTAAGAAGTTGCTACTGTCATTTAGACTATTTCTCTTGGCTGTGGGAATATTTAAACCCCTTTCCCATAGAAATGTGCTTTTGCATAATTTATCTGGCATGATTATATTACATACAATCTTCGAGAAGATGTCTCTGAAAGTAAAACTTAGTAACAGATAGTATACATAAAGTTAACACGGTAACAAAAAAACAGATATCATGCCTCCTGCTTATTTTCAAGTTTACAACATAACTGAGGACTAAACCAAATGGCAGACCAGTCGTTTTCCCTTGGCTATCTGATGAGACATTTCTAATACTCTGAAATTTGGGTACAGCATAGTTCATGGTTTCATGTAAACAAATTCTGATTTGATACACTCTGAAATAAATTCTAAGTAAATTGAATGTAGAAGAACTAGATCATGTTAAGCTTGTGAAAACAATAAAGAAACTGGGTAAAGCATTTAAGAAAACCAGCTCTCACCTTCTTTGATCACCTCTTCACACATATTTTCATCAACCATATTTTCTGGAGCTAAATTTAGTAACTCCCTCAATTCCAAATATGATGGAATCTTAATGGAATCTGATTTGCTGTTGCTGCTTTTGCAGAATTCTAACTCAAAAGGCAACATAAAATACTGAAAAATATTAATCAACAAAGAACGGTAAGCAAATTTTAAATTTCCTTTGACACTACTGTACAGTCTTCACTTGGAAAAAAATAATTAGTTAATTAAATTAATTCTAACCGATCTCAGAGCTTTTAAGAAAGAAGGCATATGAAATATACATGGCAGACACAAAGCTTTTTTCAGTACGTAGAAAAATGACAGGGTACAATATTTCAAAATGAACCAGTGCAGTAAAAAAGACTGTATTTAAACAGATATTTCTGAATCAAGTAAAATCCTCATTTGCTTAACTGAATGTTTGTTTTCTGTAGAATATTAAAATATGGAGAAAGAGATAAATTTGATTTTCATTTCATTTCCTCAGAAAAGAAGCTTGGTTCCAGAGCATGCATTAGAACTTTCTCTTTTCTGTAGACATACCATGGCTTTCTATTCCAATTCATTTTTATTCTTAGTGCAGTGTTACCTACATAAATATGCCAACACATTAGGCTTCAGTAGGAACAATTTAACAGAGTGAAGATTCTTAACAACTGTTTTGAAAAATTAAAAGTATGCAGATAATACCAGTGTTTTTCTAACCTCAGGAACAAGAAGCTTTGAATATTTACCAAATATATATAAAAAACCCCACCTCCATAAAATGACCTGCAGGTGAACAAGCATTAATGCACATAAAGCAATCACAAATAAAATAACTGGGCAGAAACAGGATCATGATACCTCTTTATCTTCTAACGTCGTTTTACAGAAGTCCTCTTTAATTCCTTGCAATTTGTTTTTACTCTCCAGCATTTCTATTTCATTTTGGAAAGTCAAACATTCCCTTTAAAAGACCAGAAAATAAAGCAAGTGATTACTTCATATCTAAGACTGAAATTCTTAGCAGTAGCATTGACAGCTACACATGTGGCAAAAGTTATTTTCTAAATCTATGCTTCACACTTCCAAGGGATGTTTTAACAAAATGTATAATTATAAGCAACTGTTTTTCTAGAAACAGTACATTAGATGCTGAGTATTATCACTTCTTTGGATGTGTCTTAAAATAAGCAAACAAACTAACAAACAAAAACCCCAGAAACAAAAATCTACATTTTAAAATTGTTAATTTACAACTGCTCTGTCTTGTGAAACAGCCTGCTTTCTGGAAAATCTGCAGATCTGTTTTTCTTCTAAGGTTTTACGTTTTATACAAATTTTTTTCTAACCTAAAATGATTTTTTTAAAATTTGATTTCAGTTGCTTTTCATTCCTATTTTCAGGAATCTTTGGTGCACTAAAAAACTAGAACATGCTGACTGTTAAAAAAAGAAAAAGTATTTTCCTTAATTTTAGTGACAGTATTCTAAAATGGTGAGAAATTAAATTTAAGAGTCAGACTACTACTTGTTTTTTACAGCAACAATATAAGGACAGGGTGAAAGACTTTTCATCCAATTTGCTCAAATCCCTGACATTGAGACACCATCCAATTAAATTTAATCAACCTAAGAACATGAAAGCAAGCAAAAGCAGAATAATATTCAAAGTTGAAGAAATGCAACTCAGTGGGGTAAAAGTGGGGTTTTACTGATAGCATGACAGAGAGGAGGAAAAGAAGGAAGGAACATGGAAGCATGAGTGAAATCCTGACTCGACTAAATTTAATGGCATTTAATGGCATTCCATGAAAGGGAATCAGTCAGTCATGGGGAGCATGAGATCCCTTGAAAATGGACATTCTTCCAGCATTCCAAGACTAAACTCCTGAGCACAATTAAAGCTTACAAAGTGCAATAATGACATAACTTCATTTATTCGTTTTAAATAGTATATATAAATTCCATCCTATGATTTTTTTTCTATGGGAGAAGAAAAGCTGAAATCTTTACCTGTTGAATTAGTTAAAAAGTTAATATATGTAATCTGTTAGACTGCTAAAGGTTTTACTCATAATTTATTATTTATATTTAATGTTATTCAATTTTTAGATACCTAAAAATGTTCTCTTCTGTTAAATTCTCTCCTTCAGAATCTAGAAGAGGATCTCTCAAACAAAAAAATTTTAGTCTGCCCAGAAGTGTAGATAAATTAGGAAGTTTTTTACGATAGTTTTCCAGATCATCAACAAAAACAAATTCATCTCCAACGTGTAGATCTGAAGAAAAATAAGAAAATGAATGATCAGAAGAATTGTTGAGTGACAGTCCAAATGCCACAAATATCAGCAAAGCAATAACTATTTCTTAGTTTAAATATTTCAGGGCTTTAAGGTTTTAAATGTAGCTTAGTCTAGATTTCCAGTGGTGTAACCGATAAACTCTGTTTTTCTTCAGCTTTTTTTCCTTTTCTTTCATGTAACACTTGTTAGAAAGAAAAGCTACTTTATTTTCATTCCCTTTTTTTGCATTATCAAGTATCATAAGGACTTTTTGTGGTAGGTTTTGGGTGAGTAACTTAGTCCAATGCTATTTGTAACAGGCTCAAACATTTCAGCAGGCAGTAATGAAGCAATGTGTGTGTTACATCTAAAAGTAAAATGTGGATTTGCTAGTTCTGCAACAATGATAAACTTACTGAAAAAAACCAAAAACGACAAAAATAGAGGAGTTGACAAATGATGACGATTTCAAGAAAGAAGAAATAACTGACTTTAATTTCTTTACAATTTACATTAGCAGGAATAACTATGAAATACTTTGATACACACAGGCTGGTAGGAAAAAAACCTACAATAATACATAGCAATATATCTAGAATTAAATTTTAATCTTCTTGCACTTGAAATACAGTTACAAATTATCATTTCAAATTCTCTATCATGTTCTTTCTTAATTTGGCATTATTCACTTTTTCCAATCAAATTACATTTTATTACTCTTAATAATCCAGGCCTGATAACATTTACCTACCAAGTAAATGTCTGTGTTTTGGCATTTACTGTATACATCTTCATGCTTTTTCTGAAACTGAGTTGGTTTTACACTGCCAACAGATTAGTCAGCGTCAATTAGCAGGTCTTCAGTGACACTGAATAGCTTTAAAATCTTTCAAAATGAGAGATATAAAAAATGTTCGAATAAATACTTCCCTCAAAGGTCAGCCTTTTGCTAAGATTTCCTTCTTTAATGCAACGATAGTTAAGAAAAATGGCTTGAAGTAACACAGTGTTTATGTTGATAGGTAGCTATTGATCTGTTAATTCAGCTTGTCAAAAGACCAGCGAATAGCTTGATGTCTGTCATGGTTTTATGATTTTTGTTATTGGTATTCCGCATCAGAACATCACATAGAGCACTGGGAGTTAAAGAGTCAATGCTCCATTTCTGTGAATTTTGGATAGTTCTGGGTATACCTGTCTCAAAGAGAAGGAGAACTACATATCTCAGAGGACTGTTCACTGTTCTGTTTCTGTTTTCTGTTCAGAGGGAAAGATAAAACTGCTCGCAGGTTATGAGACTGTCCCTCTTCTCCTGCTCATCTCTGCAGTGTGTGCTCTGTAGCCATCTCGCCTTCAGCATCAGAACAAGGCCTTTGGTTTTTGGACACACTCACTCTCTCTCATTTTATTTGATTTATTAGCTTCAATTCCAACTATATTGCACTATATTGTGTTATCTTGCATTCTGATATGTCATATTTAGTACATTAGCTTTCCTCCTCAGACTGTTGCTGCTGTTTTGTTTTAGGCCCACCTCCCTACCCTTTTCCCCTTTCCTGGGCTGTGGGTCCATGGATCCCCCACCCCATTAGTCACAGAACAGGGCTGAACTGGCCCATAAACTGCTGACAGTGTCCTCCCATAGAAAGAAAATCCACTATTTTTAGCTTGTCTACTTACTTTTGTTTAAGTACAATAATTATCTGTAAGTTCTCAAAAAGGAATTTTTTTTTTTTTTCCCTTAGAGACTCCTCCTGCCTGTGGAGATTCATCTCATTTGAGAGGCTGTTTCTTAAAAGGTATGAGCTAAGGCATGGGAAAGCACACAAATTCTTTTTACTCTCATTGTAGTCAAACATGAAGGCTGCTCTGAAAGTAATGCCTCTTTTTTTACTACGTTGGCACAGGAGGTCAGAGGTGGACGATGGTGATATGGCAATACATACAGGCTGAACCCTCTTGCCAATATCCTTTTACATTTTGTTGTCATGCACAGATAGCAGCAGAAGGGCAGGCTGACAAAATGCGGCTATGTAGCTCAGAGTTTGCTCTATTAAACAGTGCTATTGTGCTCTTTGTAGCTGTTGTAATTTCAATGGAAATAAACAGGAGGCATCACTTTTGGAGCAAACTACATAATATAGAAGACTTGATTAATGATTAAAACATTCTATTACATACTACATATCTGGATAAAAATCAGGTAATTGCTTAAGGAAATGAACTAAGCCTACTTTCAATTACTAACTGTGGAACAGTTGTATTGTCAATAGTATGTTCCTAGTAAATGTTATCTTGTACAACCTCATAACAAGAACCACTTGTGGCTGTGGAGCAGTCTGAATACATGATTAAGCTACTTTGCTTTCCTAGTGTAATCTAATTTACTGATAGACAAATAAACAACAACAATAACAAAATAGTTCAGAATAATATGTCAAAATATAGTAAAATAAAAAAATTCTCAAGATACTGTTTCTGCAGTCAGAATGAATTATACCCATTACAGCACTACTATACAAAATGTTTTTGAAAACTTAATGGGATGCTACCCAATTCAAAATACCTTAATTCCAGGAACAATGTAGAAACTGCTTACTTCTTTTCCACCTTGATATGTTAAAAGAATATGCCTCAGGGATCTAGCTTTATTGAAATACAAAGGATCATCAGCATCTTGACCAGTGCCTAGCAAAATCTATTTATTGTGATCCTTCGGGTTCACTTTCTGCCATATGCTACTATGACCTGTTAAGCCCTACTTCTCCGTGGAAAAAAAAAAAGTCTCTCAAAATGGTTATAACTTCTGCAATCGCAAGCAATGTGATCACCCAAACGATCTCTTCAAAGACCCATCAGTCATAAATAAAAAATTATGGAAGTTTACAAGCTAAATTTTGTAGAAGTTAGCAAACAGTAAATTAAACACCTTACCTTGCCACTGCTCCTTAAGCTCAGTGGCACAGGCGATCTTCAAATATTTCTCTTGAATTGATACTTCCTCACAAACAACCTTCTTGAGTAAATAATGTGTTTCTGTGTCAATTTGAGAGTTGGGATTTGAACTTGCTATTAATTCATTACTGACATAGAACCCTACAGAACTGATAGGTTTCCTAAAAAGCAGAAAAAAACATTCCAATAGTTGAGCAGCTGTAATAAATTTTCACAACTTCTGTGACTCCTGAGTGTATCAATGGCACACAGAAAGATACTCTAAGACCTCTTTCATAGTCACTGTATTTGGTCAGAACTATTTGAAATTATAGAGTTGTTTTCATTATTCAAATGTAAACTCAAAGGTCAACCTCTCCACTGCCAATTTACATACTTAGTTCTTTCCCAAGAGAAAACTCTTTAAATTTAATCTCAACATTAAATGCCTGGACAAAAGCATCAGAATAATTGGTGTCATAACACTTCTGACGAAAAAGATTGCTGGGTTAAATGTACACACATCTTTCACATATGAAGCAGAAATCATACGCATAGCAGCAACTGTGAAAGATGAAATACAGTATAAAAAAAGAAGCAAAAACATTTCATTTTCTTGTCGATTTTTGTACTAATGTCAGTATTCGTATTATTTGTCAGGGAGAAAAGCAGGTTACCAAATAGCAAAGTAATTTGACAACAGATTTTTTTTTTTTTTAAAGTCATAGTTCTGGGTTAACTATACATTTGGATAAAATATTTGTAATTTCTAATTAAAATATGTCCATTTTAATGCTACATTGTCTATATAAATTGAATGAACAATATACTGACTCTGACAGATGATGCTGACGTTTCTGAAGAACCTGGGTTTTCTGTTTATACATAATAACTCTTTCTAATATTCTAATTTCAGAGAACAGACTTCTCAACTGTTCATCCCATTGATTTATTCAGTATTCTACTAATCTGTTGCACTACACAGTCCCGATATTTTCTAGCCATCTGGAGGTCAATCACATAAATGGCATCAGTATAGAGAACAGAGTGCATCTCTTAAATTCAGCATAAACCTTCATGGTTAGCCAGTAATACTGGGGAATACCTGCTAGAATTATTTTTGTCACATATTTTACAAAGCAGCATAGCCTTAAAGTTATTTTGCAACTACACGTAGTATAGCTCATGAGCGATAACTGTGTGGTATTGACAACAATAAATGCCCAAACTCCAACGAGGTGTAAGCCTCTGAAAATCCATAAAACTTTGAACACTGTGCCTAATGAAAGTTACAGTTTATTAAATCACAGCTAACTGAGCTGTTGAGATGTGGTCAATGGCTCAGTCACAAGTGGTGTCCCACAGGGGTCCATCTTGGGACTACTGCTCTTCAATACTTTTATCAATAATTTGGCACGTGGGATTGACTGCACTCTCAGCAAGTCTGCTGGTGAAATATACCACCCACCCCTCACTGCGCTCACATCCTCCATGTTTGGAGGATGCGCTCCTCCATGAGCTCACATCATCACATGTTTGGTCTCCATAAACATTCAGCAAGAGTTGAAGGATATTAGTGGGTGCCATTTTTTTCCACATGAAGGAATCAATTCCACACCTTTGCTTCACACACACTTCCGCGTCAGAAACCTTTCTGTCAGACTGCCCCTTTGCTGCCAGCTGTCACTCAGCAACAACACGTAACAGGATGCTGGCAGAACTACTGCAATACCACCAACATCTATGGCATCCTGGGCCAAAATCACAAAATAGGAGGCATTACTTTTGGAGCTGCCCTCGTAGTATGACTTTTAGTAAAGAAGACATCGTTAAGCTGTCTCCTAGAACAGCTCCACTGCACTGTCTACTTGATACCATCAGAAGATATTTCCATACTCTATCAGCACTAACTTATCACTCATAAAGTAGCTGAATGATACTAAAGGAATTGTATATGCTTTGAAGATAAGGTTACTGACTTTTCCAGGAAATCCTCCACAGATAAACTTTTCTTCCACTGATCCAACACTGAAATAGCAATCATGTTCTGTGTTGAAGTAACTGAGACAGAAATGGATGAAAATGAATCACACAAAAAATAATAAAATCATTTTTAAGTATAGATCAATTCACCGCAGAGCTTAAACTGCAGCTAACATGTATTGAAGAGGCAAAGATTGTTGCTTCTACTGTTTTCAAGTGAATAAAAATAAACCAGAAACATAAAAATACTTTTATCTATATCCATGTATCTTTACCCCTGTGCTAGGAAACACTTTTTTTTTTTTTTTTTCAAAAATTTCAGCATAATCTTCAAAAACTCTCCCAACTAAACAGGTCTATTTTCATTTCTTATCTAGACCACTAATCTTCTTGCACAATAGCATGTCTCCTGACATTTATACTGTATTTGACTAATTCAGCAGGAAGTTTCACAGAGATGTCAACAATCTAATCAAATACTGCCCTCATTTGTGGTGCCATACACAAATAGATAACCATTACCCATCTGTTTCTGCTTTGGCAATGAATAAATACTACCTTCAAATGCTATAAGACTGCCTCTTCAGGAAATACATTTTTTCCTATTAGACTACATCACACTATGCTCAAACAGAAACTTTTCTGTCAATCAACAGTGAATTTAAAATAAACCGTAGGGACCAGACAACTTACTTCTTGTCCAGGGCCTCCTATACTTATCATGAGCATAAAGTCCAGTCAGATGATACTTTTCATGTTGTTGTAAATAGGGAGGAAAGCAAAGTGATAACCTACAGATGGAATACTTCTGCCTTGCCATGCTCTGTGGGAAAAAAAAAAAAAGGCAAGTGATAAGATTATGAGACATGCTTGTATTTGTCCTTTTTTGTGCACTATGTCTTTGGTCCCACTGTTTTCAAATGTTAACTACTAAAACACATTTTATATTTGTTATGTCTCTGTGAAACTGAGACACAGTCCAATGTAAAAAAAGATACTCATATTTGCCAAATCTGATATTTAACTTTTAATCTACAGTTCTGCATACGCAAAACTTGGCATACGCATAGCTATACCTACCTAAGCTTAGTTTGTGCAGTTAGGGGTGCTTATCATCATACCTGCACTGGCCTGCAAAACAGGCACATGTGTGCATAAGCTAACTAGAAAGAATTTAATGTGACTCCAACTACGGTTGCTTTAAGCGCTCAAACATTGTAAAGCCTCTCTGTTTTCATGTGCCATTATTAAATAACAAAAGGCTAGCATGACTCATTTTATCTTCATTACATATAGCAGGGGAACATGGTTGTGATCAACTAAATCCTAGAATTTAACAGGTACATGGCAACTCCGCCGTCATTTCATTCAAGACCACCTTCAATGAAATGTTCAACAGTTATTTTGTCACGAATTTTTACATGCATTACTGTATAAATAGCACAAACTCCAGAAGAATCAGTGATTTCAGGAAGCTGAGAAAAATAATACTTATGTAGGGGGTTTGGATTTGACAAGTTTACAGCTCAGGAAGACGCTGCAACCCAAAATTCTGTGCTATAAAAGGCATACTGGAAAAGATATCTAACTACAGAAATGTGGGAAAGTGTTAGGTGCGGGTGACCAGAAACCTCCCTCTAGCTTTTAGTCATGGCCTGACTTCAGCTCTGTTGCTTCAGGTCCAAGAGATGTCCACCTGTTTTTGCATATGCTGTCAAGCCAGTTACAGTTTGTACAGTTAGTCATCTCAGATGACAAACTAAAGATTGGTCACTGACTTGGATTACTACCAGAACTGTGCTGTCAGCCATACTTTTGGAAACCTTCCTGAACTGGCTAAAACAGAATGGAAGAAAAGAAAGTGAGAGGGAAAAGAAGGGGAAAAGACCTGGAACACAACATGAGCACTCAATTATTCAGAAAACATAAAACTCAGAAACTCAGTTAGTTCTGTCAAAGGTAATAATTATCAATTCTTTTTCCTTTTTGGTTTAATCCTCTGTCAAATATTTAAAATTGTCAGAATAGTTAATGACAGTTAATTTTAAGAAAAAGGTGACCACAAAATTGCCATTATGCCATCTTCTCTTTAGTAAACCCTTGTAAAAATTGATAAGCACCATATTGATGTAATAACAATTTTTTGTCTAAGACAAAACACTACGTTTAGGCAGGGATCTTCTCTACTAATCCTGAACAAAGATGGCAGAAACAATCAACCGGACCTCAGTCTGCTGTGTGTCATTGGCCATACACCAGCCTAAGTACTCTCTACTGAAGTTATTATTTCTGCAGACACATTTGCCATAAAATAAAGTACAGCTAGTGAACCTCCTGGCACAGATCACAGAGCAGAACTGATTGTAACCTTCCTTGTCACTAAAACAAGCTGTAACGACTGTGACTGTGCTCTTGCAGTACTCTGAGGTTAAAAATAAATGGGCCGCCGGAGTTAAAGCAGAAACTGCTGAACAAGCAAATGCAAGCAATAACGTGTCAGGGATCAGAAAGACAAAGCTAACACCAACATGTAGTTTTGCAGAGGATACCTTTAGCTCAGTAGCCTAGAATTAAGTGTATTTTCAATCACTGATGTTTGTAAAGTGGAGCAAACATGTCCGAGGGCTGTGTGCACAGATGGTGGCCTTGTAACAGGCAAGCTGTACGTTTTACAGAACAGTTTAGATTGATTTGCTCTGAATATAAAGGCTATAGTGAATTAGTTGAACTTATGAAGTCTGCTACAACATAACCTTTCTTGTCTTTCTCACTTATATAAATGTTTTTTAAAAAGAGTATTAATGGATAAATCATTTAGCCAATGAGTATTTCCTACTATTTCTCAAGGAAATCTGAAGGCCTCCATAAATTTCTCTTTTAACAAAAGACATTATGTTTTTTTTACAGCCCTGTACAGCTTGCCTGTATTGTCAGTTTTTGATGTAATCAAAATACCAAACTTCTAAGATGACTCTGCAATCACATCTGCAATGCTCAGTAGCTTGAGGAACCTAGCTGAAAGGCACCTTTCTTCAAGTACTTACTTAAACTGGGCAGTTGGAAGAACTATATCTGGACTTTATAATAAAGACAAGAACATCAAGAGAAGGATTCCACACAGAGCTCAGCTAACCATTTGCAGGAATCAGAGTATGAGTCTCCCATCAAATTCCAGCATTTCCTAAAGCTGGAAGCATTAAGCAAGTGTATTTGATAAAACAAACCCCTGAAAAGTTCACTGAACTTTTACATGCTCTCTAGCAAGATGGCAGAAACTAAGCATAAGCATGGAACAAGAAACTGCAGTTTTAAGACAGCATTGCCTTCATACAGTCAGATCCAGAATACCTTCACTTTTGTGACCACATCCTCCAACTACTTCTGCTGGTATTACAGAGCCAGCAGCCAGTCAGCAAGTTACCAAACACTAAACTTCTACCTCTTTTCATTTATCCCACTATCAGCACTGCCAGAGACCTCAAAATTTACGCAAGAAAAAGCACACATCTAGTTATTTTCCTTTTTATAATGGCTGTGTATACATTTTGCCAATATACTTCATTTTTTATTCACAAATGCTACAGAATCATCTCAAGATCAAACTGAATGATTTGCTGCTGGAAGGCTGAAATACAGATTGCATGCTGTTTGAGTTACAACAGAAAAAGGTTTTGATGCTACATTCTAAGAAAGAAGAAGGCACAAACAGAGATACTATGGAAAACACCTTCTGCGCTATGAGGAAAGAGACATGGACAAGGTATTTCATAGTGTGGACTGCAGTTCACCTGCAAATAGTTGTACTATCCTAGACCAATTCAGAGTTACATTTCTGCAGATATGTGCCAGGACTACTTGCGAGTGTACCTGCACTCTTCCTGAATTCTTGAAGGCATCATGTCTCACTACCTCATTCTTCTACTTGTGCACTAGGAATATCCCCACTAGGCAAAGCACTACCCTGCTGGAGAATTTTTTCATATGGCTCATATCTTTCCTTCGAAAATGTGAATAAGTAAATCCTCAATTAGAAAAGATATTGCACCAAATGATAAGCAAAAAAAAAAACCAACAACAACAACAAAAAAACCATCACACAGATGAAGACAGGAAGGAAAGCAGAACTTTGTAAGTTTTCTGTGTTGTAACAGACCAACATCAATAAAGCCAGGAGACTCACTGTAGATGTCAAAAGCATTTGCTTGGCACAAATCTTAAATTTCATCCATAACATACAAAGAAATAACACTTCCCCATCTTCACTAGGAATACAATGATTTGTAGTATTATCCTGATGTGTATTAAAGAAAGCAGAAACTAGAACTAGTTCTTCAAAAAGGTAATTAATTGAATTGTGTGCATTAGAATCCACAGTGCACACTCCAAAGGAAGCTTTGAGCAACAGGCTCTGAAACACGATCATAAATGCAACAATCAAAAAATAAATGCTCTTTTGTTTTGGCAAAATTGCACTTTAATTTTCTACTAAAAAAGGTAATCTTACTGCTATACCAGCATCAGTATAGTACAACAACCTCACTCAAATACAATTTCCAAGAAATTAGTTCTCTACTTTTTACCATATACTGAATCTTTTAAAATACTGACATGGTTCCTTCAGAATAATAAGAGAAATAATAAAACTATACCTCATATAAATAGTCTGTTGAATGATACTTTAGAGCTGCAAACATCTTTCCTGTTTTGCGATGTTTTCAACACTTGTCTAAAAGAAATTCAGAGAAAGGATAAGTTAAAAAGCTCTTATATAAAGGAGTTGAAAGAGAAGACTGAAATAAAGGTTCAACAAGAATAATTTCCGAACTTCTTCTAACATAAGCGCTTCGAACTGAACTTTGCTTAGAAGAGCATTTAGTATTCCTCCTTTGGAAGGATGTAACAAATGATCTAGAGACAAAGACATCTGATTTTAGCGCAAAAATGCCCTTTCCTCTCCCCTTCCTCCCCTCCTCTGCCCCTTCCCTTTCCTCCTACCCCTCTTCCCATCCCTTCCCTCTACCTCTCTTGCAGTTCACAGAAAACCTTTCAATCCTTTGAAGTGAATGTAAACAATCTGAGTCACCTGCCCTAAGCAATAATTCTGACAATTTAACAGATTTAGTTGTTGAACTGATCGAACGAATTAGCTTATTTCTTATGGATTCTGATTAAAAAATTGTAGTTCATCCACCTAAGCCTAATTTTTCACCAACTAATGCACATTTAGGGCATTTTTGTTTCACTCCTTCAGTTTTATAAGCACAAAGGAATTGTACGAGCTAGTTATAAGCAAGAGGTCCAGTTAGAACACCAAGTCTCTAAATTAATTAGGGACTGTGATCGTAAGTAGGAGTCAGATGGGAAATGTACAAGAAGTACAAGAACAGATATATGGTGTGATTTTTCATGTATGTACAAGGTAAGAGTATCTGTTCTTACATAAATTAGGCAGAGCATTAAGGCTAAATTAAGATAATCCTACCCAAACAGTGTCTGATGTAAATGAAACATGACAAACTTGAACTGTAGGGCCATAAGGGAAAGTTGGGACTCAAGTCTGACAGTACATATCAGTAATATGGCATCAGGCTAAAATTGCCAGGGTAACAGTGCCAGAAATAACAAATTCAGGTATGAAAGTAACAGGGATTAATAAGGAAAAGATAATTAGGAACTGGTTGTTTGCTTGAAAGCAGGGAATGCAGACAGCTGTGTTAAGGAAAAGGGAAGAAAAGGACATGCACACCAAAAAAAAAAAAAAAAAAGCCCCACAACACCACTCCAAACACAAAACCTAAGTTTGTAACGAGGTGTAAAATCAGATGGAGAAGGAACAGAGGGAAATTTCTGTCAGAAGCTGTGCGGAGGCCCTCAGCTGGTGGGGAAGCTGACCAGTGGGCCAACACCTGGCTGTGCTGAGGACACTTGCTGTGGGATGATGTGGAACCATACTGAGGAGGTTGGAGCAAGGGGTGACCTTCTCTACTGCTAGCTTCTTAAACGCCTCTCGCTTAATCATACCGACACTGCCCTCAAAACCAGGGGACGCCACAGACGGGGGCCGCAGCCCGCACCACAGGAGAGACCTCCGGGCGGGAAGCGCGCCTAGCGCCTCTAATTGGCTACCGCCCGCCGGCCGGCCGAGAGGCCCCGCCCCTCCACCCGCCTGCGGTCTGCCCATCGCGGCGCGGTCCTGGAGAGCTTTGAACCGGCCTGGATGGGGCTGGGAGGTCTGGCAGGCAGGCTGCGGGCAGTGCTGTGAGGATGCCTTCACCTGTAGTGCCTTCTCGCACATCTCCATTGCGACCCTCACCGGTGCACAGCGCAGCACGCGGCGCCCCAGAAACTGCTTCCGACGCACCCCCAATCGCAGAGGGAGGTGGTTCTCAGTAACACCGCCTTTAATAAACCGGAGCTCCCCCGAGGAAGAGCTCGGAGGAGCCATTTCCATTTCTGCCAGTGGGATCGAAGCTTCGCCCCTGCCCCTCCCGGGAGCTGCTCCTCAGCCACCTCCTGTCCCGCCTCGTGGCGGGCTCCTGCGCCCCGTTCGCGGAGCCTCGGAGCCGGGATCACCGCGCCCCGCTGCCGGCCGCACCCACAGGCTGTGCCCTGAGCTCTGTTTGGGGTAAGAGCACGGCACGGTGTACAGAACGCTCACTGGCTGATCGATGGAATGAAAGGCCCCGCCGATAGAGGGGCTGGAGAGAGCCCGGGGCGCTCCTGGCCCTTGTCTCTCTGGGCGGTGCCGGGACTCCAAGGCGAGCAGTGGCTGCGGAAATTTCCCAAGTGCGAATTTCAGTGTATGAATTGATTAATTTAACCGTAGCTGTATGATGTTTCACATTGCACTGCACTGCACAAGTTTTGTTGGAAGATGTGGGGGCTTTTTATTAAAGTTTGTATGTATACAACTGACATGAAAATTTCAGAACTTCTATTCATGATTAAATTCTGTCCAAACAAAGCTTGAAGGTACAGAATATGAAGAAAGAACACCGGAGAAAAGAAAAATTAAGACCCTTTCATTGCGTCACAGTGGTTTGTGAATACCAATTCTTGGAATAATTTTAACAGTTGTTTACTTCTACCCAGCTAAATGTGAAGGCTATTATATGGAAAAAGCTGTCTGGAAGATATATATGGCTTTTAAAGGTCTGGTTGACCTTTGAATAAGGGTTTTGGAAAAAGGAAAGTGCATTTTTTTTCCTTCTGCAATTAAATTACATAGCTGACAGTATTGGTGTTTTTACGTTATAATATATATCACAGAATCACAGAATTATCAAGGTTGGAAAAGACCTAGAAGATCATCTAGTACCTAGAAGATTTTATATATAAGTATACATAGCCATTATATATAGCCATATGATATATAATGGCTAATCCTCTCTGATGGAAATAACCTAAACCAGGAAAAAATTGTCTGTCACAACTCAGCATGCAGAAACAGTGATACCCAGCTAAGGGTCTGAAGATTTTCCAGTGACGAACTTTTGTAATTGACGTCTCTGGAAAGGTGTCTCACTCCCAGTGTTTTTGATTCAAAGTAAAACTATAACAGATATACTTTTACCATTTATTAAGAAGATAATGACACCGGCAGCTAACCTTGAAGTCCTGATCTCAGCAAAGCTACCTTGATAGGTGCGAATTTTCTCCAGCTGGAAACAAAATCTTTATCAACTTGTATGGCAAAGTGGCATTATTGATAGCGATGGAGTTTTTCTTCACAATCTTGATGAAAGCATTTGGGCTCCTTTTCTGCTGATTAATCTATATTTCTGCCTCTACTGCAGAGCCTTTTTTCTTAGAAGAATTTTCCTCCAATGTTTTGAATTCTCTTCCCATTTTTTGCTTTTTGTTAGGCTTATTTCAGCTGCTGACTGGTCGAAGCCCACTACTAGTATTCCTGTTTCACTGCTGCCTCGCATGCTGAGTTCTGACGGTGGGTGGAATATATTAAAATGCAAAGGTTTTCTCAAGGGTCATGCAGAAAATGGCTGTCCTCTGAGAAGGGAGGAGGCTTTTTCCAAGTGACTGGTAGGAAGGAAGGAAGGGAGAGAAGACATGGTCTGAGGTGCAAGATCAGAGGAAAAGGAAAGATGAAGACCCTCAGTTCAGGGCAGAAGCATGCTGAGGGCTGTCAGCAATGACCGAGCTTGTCTCGCAGGTACCCCTGAGCTGCAGGCAGTTCTGGGATGCAGGGAGGAGGAGATTCATAGCCTGGCTGGAAAGTTCTTGGCTCCTTACCTTCTGCCAGCAACTTCTGGCCATCAAACTGCAAAGCATCTGCAGAATTATTCTCCCTTTCCGCTGTCATAGCTATCTCCTAGCTCGAGTAGGTGCAAAGTACAAAGAGAGGTGGAGCAGAGCTGATACTCCTGGCACTGCTGGGTTACCTTTCTGGTTTAGAAACACCATTCTGCAGTGAGCATCTACCATCAAAAGCGTTCAGCATGCATGTCTGCCTGGTTGTACTGCCTTGCTCATGTCATGCTGCTATTCATGTCTTCACTGTCTTCAGAGCAGTCTCTGAAGGTTTTACCAAGCGACAGTGCGTATAGAGACATGATGCTGAAATATCATGCTCCAGGAAAAGCTGCTGTTCTCACTCCTGTTGGTTGGAATGCCTACTTTCAATTCTTGGTTATGCAAACCATCTCCTTGTCTGGCTTATTGTTGGGAAACACATTCTGTTTCTTGCATTTGCTGACTGTTGGTAGTGATTACTGCTTTCTAGGAGTGCATTTTGTCACTGATGTGAGGTGCTTGTTTTTCCACTGTGCATCCAAGGTTATGGGAAGTGAAACATTAATTAAATTTCTCCATGAAAGAAAGGCAGCAGTTGAGCTACTCAATTCTGATGAGCCAGATTTAATACTGACCTAAGGGTGCTGCTGCAGTTTTTGTTCTCTTGACTTCAGTGGATATATGTAAAGAGCTTGTGTACTGCCTCTTCATGATATTTCTGTGACTGCATGAAATTTCTGTACCATCTTGGGCTGCCAGTCTCAACTGTCTTGGGAGCTAGGAATGGAGAAGTTAAGTGCTTCAGCACTGGCTGCAATATTAGTTGATGATGTAGCCAAGTTTTTCATGGATAGAAAAATAACAAGTTTTGAGAAGTACAGCTGAAAAGATCAGTTGTAATGTAATATAATTGGTGATGCATTTATTATATTTCTTTTGATGCATGAAATAGATGAAGTCCCTCAGAAAGCAATTTCAGTATTTGCTTTAGATAGACAAGGGTAGAAAATAGGATGCTAGGGCAAAAAACTCTGAGATGCATTGAGTCACCAAATACTGGATACTAATATAGAAGTCTTTTTGTTTGGTATAGGTACGATCCTTTCTGTTTCTGAGGATGATGTATGGGGACCTTTTTTACATTTTAACATGCAGAATAAAGACTAATATTTTGTAATAAGGAAGCAGTGGTAGGATTTGAATCTCTTAAGTATTTAAACTAGCCAGTGTTTTGTATTTTGTCACAGTATCACTTCAGCTATACGTGGAAAGGTACATTCACGACGACAGAAAACTGTAACAGAGTTAAAGAGATGCTAACAGCCATGGAAAGCATCCTGCCTCAAAAGGTGAAGTTCTCATAAGTCTCCTGAACAGAGGTCCTATATAATACTCTCTAAATGGCTTTGATGGTAGGGATGTAAATAGAATAGAAGGGGTAACTTTGTCTGTTCAGGAACCAGAGGAAGAGAAGCATCATTGTATGTAGAGGGTGCCTGAACTTAATGGGTAAGCATGGCTGAGCAGTTTCCCTTGATAAATGGGCTTGTCAGATGATTCTGACAATTCCTTGGGATACTTTCTTAACAGTTAGGCTCAGCATCTGAAGTGAGCTGAAATGAAGCCAGCTGCTTGATGTTCTGCAGTGTTCTGGGTCTCACAGGTTGTGTCTTCATCTAGATCAGAAAATGAGAAAGCCACACAAACTGCCAGCTTTTCAAGAGCACTGTAGTTCAGGTATCATCTCAGAATTTTTCTCTGTGGTTAGGAATGGCTTTAAAATCAGTGAGCAGAGTGACTAGCTTGAACCTTGAATGACTCCATCGCTACTGGGAAGATTGCATGCTGTTGTCTGTCAAGCCCTTCAGTCAATGATTGGGAAAGAAAACACAGAGGAGTACTATTTTCCTCTGCCAAATGAGTCAGAAGCCCCATGTTGTCATTAGGATGCAGGGCCTTGAACAAGTAGAGCAAAACTGAAAGGAATGAGGGAAGCAGTTGGCTCAGGAGAATGCAATGTCCTGAAAACAATCCCAAAGAAAAAAGTGACCAGAATTTTGGAAACACTGATGTTCTTGAGAAACAGAAGTAGGAGGAGGTGGGGTGTGAGCTCTGAATTTTGGATGAATATTGTGTTCATCCGTCCAGAAGGAGGGCCTTCTTTCAGCTGCTTGAATGCATCCATAAATATCCATCTGCTTGGAAAAGATATTCAAGAGATCTTCCTGTGGTCAGTGGAGGCCTAGAACCTGAAACCTGAGATCACTTGTTCCTAGCTGGAGAGTGAAGAAACTTCCCTGAGAAATTACCTGCAGGTCAGATAACTGTCTCACTCCATAGAACAGTGAGCAGCATAGCAGAGGTTGACATCATCTTCTCAGAGGGACTAACAGCTGGTCATGAATTCCCATTTTATAGGCTTAAATGTACACTGAACTGTTCCAGAATGATGGGGTGTTGACAGCCTCTGTTGAACTCCATAATCCAAAACAAATGCAGTTTTTTGTGAGGCCTGTAGCTTAACATATCAGATAGTATGCTAAGGGACGTTTGAAGTGTACTCTAGAAATGTAATATTTGGTATGTGGAAGATCCTTAAAGAGTAAGCCCTGCAAAATATATAAAAATATATTGAATGGAGCTGTAGTAAGTTGGGTAAGCTGTAGTAAGCTGTGCAATTGAATGTTTCAAGGTTTTACAGCAGCTGAGTGACTCATAGGAGAGCTCTGTTCTTCTAACTAGATACGAGCATTGATATATGGATTGGGATCAAAACTTAGTTGAGCTCAGGAACTGTTCATCTCATTTAGGACTGTGCTGATGCTATTTCTACTGCACCCAGCTAACTGCCTCTCCGATAGCACTGTTAATGAAGTGTTGTGGTCAGGAAGCCTCACATACAGCAATCATGGCAGACTATTCCTCTTTCATTCACCTTTCATTAGGTGTTTGCACATCAGCTAGGCATGATGTGTTTATTTCCTCCTCAGAAGCTGGGAATGTAGATCAGTGCTGGGGGAAGTGTGAGACAGGAGACAGGGCTGAATTTCATAGTGGTTTATTATGTTACATCTCATGTTTCGAAATACCTGTGAGTCTGTGGGTATTTTACTCTTAACTTTCTTCAGACTTACGTTAGTCATCTGTTTGATTCCTCACTCCACGCTTGATGGAGCACAGAGAGAGGCTTTGTTTTGGGCTGACATTACAGTGCTGTAAAAGAATAACTTCTGGATAGCTGCCCTTCATCATTTACTAAGGTATAGTATCACTGAAATTATAAATGTGAAGTAAAACATTTTCTGTATTGTGATCATTAATAAATCTTATTAACTGCCAGTGACTTCAATTTATATTGGTCTGTAAAATCTGAAGAAAGGGGTTCAATTTGTCTAGGAAAAAAAAAAAAAGGCATTAACACACAGGAAATAGATTCTGTTGGTGCCTTGGAGAAGAACAGACTGATGTGAGGAAAAGGGCAGGCTCGTTCGTCTGATGTCTGTATTACTGTTGGCATCTACAAGCTTTTATTCACACACAGTACCTAAATGTAGTCTGAGGAACTGTCAGTTTTGAGGTGACATTTGCACAAGAGCCAGAGATAAAACTGGAAACATGCAGTGTGGGGTTTTTTTTCATCTTTTAAGTGCTGCTTTTTCACCTTTGATGCTAGTCCTCACCACTGCCTCCAAGCCTGACTTTGAGTGGATTATTTCACGTGTGAGTACTTTCAGGATCACGGACCAAAAGTGTAATAATCATTGCAAAATGTTATTAAGTCAGGTTTCTGCTTATGATTAGATGATTTGGTATGCCGAAACCTTCCGTGGGTGTTTGTTCATGATTCTGTGCTGAAACTCTCCCTTCCTATCTTGGCTGCAGTGCATAAGGGCAGATTTTTAATAGTACAGAAATTAATGGAAGTAACATTCCCTGGCTGCCACTTGAAATATTACATTTAGTAACTGGAGGCAGAGCAAAGATGATTGGTATCAATTTGTAGGGTTATCAGCATGGTTGGAACAACTTATATGCAGAATCCACACCAGCAGACTGTAGTTGTTATTCACCTGTGACAGATAGAAAGACAACTGAGAAGGCTGTAGCACTAGCAAAAATATGACAACAGTTGTGTAGGAGGCACCAAAGGGAGAATGGGAATCCCAAGGTGAACAGGTTTAGGGACCAATAGGATATTCCTTTTCAGTGAAATCAGAGTACTGTTTGTCCATAGCCAGGAGAGGGTTGTGCAGTTTGCCAGGAATGTCCCCAGTACCACTGCCCTGGGTTTGCAGTGACAAGAAGCATTTGCTTCTGCTTCACAGGGATGTTTTGGCAATATGAGTCTGTTTATACTCCATGTGTCATCTCAGCTCAAGTTGGTGCTGGGAGTGCTATCAATTTGAGATGAATTTCTAGACAATTGTGTTTCAAGTGTTCCATCATGTTCTCTTGTTTCCCCTCTGCATCTGTGTGAGTAGCACTAAGCCTCTTTCTACTACAAGAGACTGCTGTACTCTCATCTGAGCTCTTGGGTCAGCTTTCAGGTGACAGAGCCACCAGGAGAGAGCAGCTTCAGTTAGCATGCTCCACTGGTAACTCCCATGGAAAACTCTAAATCCTGCACTGGGCCTGCTTAGTGCATAAAGGCTCATACTGTGACTTTTTGTCCCCAGGAAGGCATAAGAAGCCAAACACACAAAGGAGTAAGTTTAAAAATCAAACATATTCTTCCTAATCTTTAATCTTTAATGGGCCATCGCTCCATCCCATTCTGTCATCCATTTCCTTGCATTGTCATATCATGTTGAAGTTCTCTATAATAGTATGCAGCGACAGTATATTATAAAATTAGCAAATTATTTGAATGATAAAGCATTTACAGCACACAGTTTACGATGTACAGGCATAGGAAAGGTACAATTGTGCAATAAGTGCTTTGCATAACACAGGTTACAGTATGCCTTCAGAATATAATTGCATGGTACATGAGTGCTACCAGGAGTGCAGAGGCATTCCTACAAGGTTCTTTGCCACGTCTGTTTTCTGCAATGTTGATATGTCATGCTTATAATGTCATACTCACAGGGTCTGTCAGAAGTTCCCAGTGTCAGAACTCCCAGGTAACCAATATGACACTGGCTGCCATATGACTTTGGAAAATTAAGGGCTGGTGTTCATGATGTGTGCTGTGTGATCTAAGAAACCCAGCTGAAGATTTTGTCTAGTTAACACTCTGTGCCATCTGCTGAGCCATCTGGTGATGATAAGAACATAAAGCTACTGTCAGGAAGAACTCTTGAATAGCAAAAGCAAATAATTCACAGAATCACAGGGGTTGGAAGGAACCTCAAAAGATCAAGTCCAAACCTGTGCTATAGCAGGTTCCTACAATAGGTTGCAGAGGTAGGCATTCAGGCTGGCCTTCAGTATCTCCATAGGAGGAGACTCCATAACCTCTCTGAGCAATCTTTTCCAGTGCTCTGTCACCCTTACTGTAAAGTTCTTCTGCATGTTAGTATGGAACTTCCTATGTTCAAGTTTTAGGCCACTGCTCCTTGTGCTATCACTACACACCACTGAAAAATGCCCGACCTCATCCATTTGCGTCCCTCCCTTTTGATATTTACAAACATTTATCAGATCCTTCCCCAGGCTGAACACACCCAGGTCACTCAGCCTTTCTTCATAAAGTAGATGCTCCAGGCTCTTAATCATCTTTGTGACCCTCTGCTGGACTCCCAGGAGATCCCTGTCTTTGTACAGGGGAACCCAGGACTGGACACAGTATTCTAAATGTGGACTCATCAGGGCAGAGTAGAGGGGGAAGATCACCTCTCATGCTGGCCATGCTCTTTTTAAGGTATTCCAGGATGCCACTGGCCTTGGTGGCCAGAAGGGCACAACAGTGGCTCATGGCTATCTGGGGTGAATATAGGAATCTGGTTGAAGAGAAGAATAGTATTTCAGTATTACAGAACTTCTCATGTTGCAGTGTCAACCCACAGTGACGGGTACTTTCACCTTTTGCCTCATTCACACATCTGCAGAGCAGCCGTGAAGCCCTCACGGGGCCTCAAGGCTGTGTTTTTACATGTCTGGAAGATTTGTTAGGGATCTTTCATACATCTCAGCATTCCTGAAAGGGCTCTGGTCAGTCCTCTCAGCCCTCTTCATTGCAGTCTGTCTGGATGATGTATGTGAGCATCTGCTACCTCAGGCTGGGATTTCATCCAGATGCTAATATGGCTGTTGAACAAATAGCCCAGTATCTAAGGCAGAATACTTTGTCAGCTGAACTAATCTTATACTGAGGTGGTATGATAGGTCTTAACTCAGACCAGGTTTCTTTTGTGCAACAGCGGCAGTCATTACTTGAGCCATACTCATAAGTGATTTACCACATCGTGATAGCATGGCTTTTTGGAACAGTGTATAAGAAGAAGAGTCCAGAGAGCACTTTACAGATCATGTAGGCACACTGTGTTTCACCTGTGAGAGGATGTCTGAGCTGTGTGGGATATGTGTACTGTCAGCACATCTGAAGAAGTCAGCTACCTTAAAAAGCAGTTCCCCGATAGGTCCCTACTCTCAAAGGACATCATCATTTATTGATAATCAGTTTGATTATCAATAAATGGATATAGGTTTCTTCATTGAATTATTTCTTACACTTTATAGGAGAATTGGTAGCTCACAACTTTTTGTTAAGAGATTGAAGAGATTTCATAATAAATTCGTAACTCAGAAGTGTGTTTGGTTTTGTAGTATTTTCTTCCCTGGAAGTTTTGGACACGTTATATTCATTCTTCTTTATTATATATCATATATACACATAGGAATCTGTGCCTGTTTTGTATACATAATAACAAGAAAATATTTTTCAAAGTTTAATTAATTCCTAAACCTTTAAAATGTGCAGCCTACCACATTTATTTCTGTTTTTCCTATGGGTTTTCCTCACTGAATGTCATTAGTGTATCTTGCAGTTATAAGCCTGAGAAGCCAGACTTCATGCATGAAAGTTTGATACCATGAGAAAAAAAGCTTCTCTTACAGGCTTGGAGGACACAAGAGTACACCTTGTTGCACTCACCCTATATGGGATTCCAATGGAGAAGCCTTTGTCTGCCTTACCAACCATTAGGGAGGCTTGCATGGGTACCACGGTCTTCCTGGACTCCTTAGTTACTCTTCTCTCACTATGCGGTGAACACTGCAGTGACCTTGTAGGAGAACTGATTAGATGATATTTTGCCAAATGACCCAACAGATTATTTATCTTCCATCTGCAAAAGGAACATAAAACCATCTGGTCCTTCCTGTCAAACCTTCCAGTCAGACCTTCCAGTCAACCCAGCTTGTAAGTCTGCTGATGTGGTTCACAGATTCCTCAGATAAAGCATATCATTTGGGCGTCTGAGGACAGACATCTTGGCATCATTCCTGCCCTCAACCATCTGATGCCTCTTCTCCAGCTGTGGCCATTGTCTGGCACATCAGATAAAGACTAAAAGGAAAAATTCATAAAATATATGTAGATGAGTATGCTGATCTTAAGAGGACAAAATAATTCCAAATATTCAGCAGAGCGAACTGCATTAACTTTGCAAAGAAATGAGTGCTATGGATATACACTAAGTTGTCTCCCCTGAAACTTCCTAGAGGCCGAAGATAAGAGGTGAATGGGATATATCAAAGATTCTCAGGAATGTACATCATATCAGCAGTGCTTGAGACTGACAGCAAAACAACAGTTTTATAAAAACATTTCTAGTACTTTGCTTCCTTAGGTATGTGGAACAGACATCAGTGTGAACAGATCAGCAGTACAAGGAGACCCACTTGCTGCAACTCAAAGGTAATCAAAATCAAACTGGAAATAAGGCATAAATTTTTAACACTAAAGTCAATTAATCATTAGAAATCTCATTTACCCTGAGCTTGTTAATCTTCCCCAGAACTGGTGATCTGCTTTAAAGAAGTGCAGAAGTGCTCAAGCAGAAGGTACAGGCTTGATGCCGAAACTGCTAACGTTTCTCTGAACTTTATTCCGTCTTCCCGCAGAAGTTCTATGCCAACATTATCCAGCAGAACACTTCCTCAGTATCACCTGGGAGCTTTTAAAGACCTTATATTCAGATCAAAGACTCCCAGTCTGTCTTTCTCAGACCTAAACAAGCTAGATCAATGTTTACTGATTTACACACAGCTAGGCTAGTTGTGAAATTTTACATTAACTGAGATACAGCACCGCTGCCACGACTGTGGACAACTGGCACCCACTTCAGGACTCAAGTGAGCAAGGTGAGTCAGTGTAGGAAAAAAAATACAGATAAAACTCATGTTTTGTGCTATGTAGTGTTGGTTTTTTTTAGCTTTACTGTGATCTGGCTAGTCAAACAAGCACCAATAGAGGAGCAACAAGTACTGAGGAAGGACTAAAGAATAGTGCATCTGAATAATTAAATTGCTCTTTTCAGTAGCAGTCTGAAATCATATGAAAGCATATCACCTGCACTATACCATAACCCTGGGAACCGTTTTTCATTAAGCTGGCAAGCTGGTGACTTAAATGTGCTCGATGTTCTTTTGTGGAAAATACAAATAAGGGCTTATTTTATTTTTGTTAGTGTTTAGCATTTGTACTGTGTAGATGCCTTATTGGCCACGCTGTGTTCTGGGGCCATACATCACTTTAGGATTGCCACACGTGCCTTGCTGGTGTACATAGCATCACAGAATCATGCGGGTTGGAAGAGATCTCTGAAGATCCTCGCAAAGGAGATATTACAGGACCCTGATCATCTTTGTGGCCCTCCACTGGACTCTCACTAGGAGATTCCTCTCTTTTTTGAGCTGAGGAACCCAGAGCTGGGCAGGGAAGTCTAGATGTGGCTTCACTAGGGCACTGTAGAGGGGGAGGATCACCTCCCGTGCTCTTCTGGCCACACTCTCTTGAATGCACCCCATGATACCATTGGCCACAAGGGCACATTGCTGGCTCATGGTCTGCCTGTTCCACCAGGGCATGTAGGTCTTTCTCTGCAGAGATCTTTTCCAGCAGGTCAACACTGACCTGTACTGATATGTGTGATTGCTCTTCTCCAGGTGTAGCACTCTACACTTGACATTGTTAAACCTCATCAGGTGCCTCTCCACCCAGCTCTTCAGTCAGCCCAGGTCTAGCTGAATGGCAGCACAGCCTTCAGGTGTGTCAGCCTCTTCTCCTGGCTTTGTATCATCAGAAAACTTGCTGAGGATGCACTCTGTCCCTTGACCTATGTCATTCATGAAGATGCTGCACAAGATCATATCCCATACCAGATCAAATATCCACTGTTCCCTGGGGAACATCATTAGTTACAGGCCTCCGACCAGACTCTGTGTTGCTGATCACAACACTCTGAGCTCTGCCAGTCGGCCAGTTCTCAATACATCTCACTATGCAACCATCTATTCCTCACTTCCTAAGCTTATCTATGAAGATGTCCTGGGAGATAGCATCAAAAGATTTGCTTTGACAGAAGTCAAGGTAGATAGTATCCACTGCTGTCCCCTCACCTGCCCAGCCAGTCATGACATCCATGAAGGCTACCAGGTTGGTCTAGCATAACCAAGTTGGGGAATCCGTGCTGACTACTACTGATTATCTTCTTTGTTTCTATTTGCTCAGAGATGGTATCCAGAACAAGTTGTTCCATCACCTTTCCAGGTACAGAGGTGAAGAGGACTGGTCTGGAGCTGCTTACAAAAGACAGAATGACTGGTGAGTCCCACCCTTCAGTTCTGGCAAGGTGGAACAACAGTAATGCTTATCAAATGATGTGGCATCCAGACACTACATTGCCAGGGCAAAGCATAAACATATAAACAGATGGGCAGATCAATTAATTTCTATGGCCTCAAACAGCAGCTGTTACCAGGCTGACTATATGTAGGCTAAACATGACCCTAGAAGATGATCATTTAACAATAATTTTTTTCCAGCAACAACAAGGTTTCTGAAGAAGTTACTCTCCACCCTGGTAGCTTGTTCCTGCTTACTGTCACCATTTCTCAAGATGAGTGATACACGTGTCAGCTTTGCTTCTGACATTATCTCAAATAAGTCTTTTCAAATAGGAAAAAATAGTTAATCCTTAACCTAGACAATTTCTGACACTTTCAGACAGCTTTAAGGCACAGCCTTGGGGTGTGGGCCTTAAGGGATAGGCAGCAGAGTAGGAGGAATGAGGAGGCTGGAGCTTCTCAGTCAGGCTTCATCACTGGAGTAATCACATTGCTGAGTCATCTCCTTTCTTAGTGATGAGAAAATACCAGGAGATATTTAATTGTAGGACAAGTTATCCAGGCATTACCACTGCTTTAATGACTGTAATTATAATGGCACATCACAACTTGATACTGTGTCACAGCCACATAGAGATAATGTGTGATGGCTGTGTGCTTTCCCAGTGTGCAGTACTGTGGGTTGGTCTGCCATCTTATTCTTCTAATTTTCCATTATCCTTTGAGATCTACTTTCTTGCTTTCTTACAGAAAAATTTGGTTCCCCAGAGTATTTAGGAAGGTGCCTATTTCAGCTGTTTCACTTCTTGGTTCAGAGTTAGACTATCTGTTCCCCTTCAGTATCTCTCAGTCTTGGTATATTTCCCATAACTGTCTTTCTGCTTTCAGAATATATCAGCTCTGTTCATGCTCTGCTGGAATCACTTCTCTATTTAAACAATAATTCTGTTTTTAGACATGTCTGTAAATTTGAAAGCCTGAAGAGTAAACTGCCAAACATGATGCACATATCTTCTTTATACCTGTGGAAAAATTGAATCTTCAGGTCAGGATGTTGTTGATCACCATACAGGGCTACACATTAGTGCTGTGATCATATTTGGGAGGGCTACTTCAGTGAGTGTGCATCCAAGTCTCCAGACCTGTTCATGGCATGATTGCCCTAAGAGCACAGCCCAGCACCAACATCTACTGGGCCCTTTGATGAGAAAGGAAGGTGCAGCTCTAGGAGGAGCAGCACTGACAGCCAGCAACCAGCTCTCTTTATGCAGTTTGTTGCTGTGGCTGAATCTGTCGCCAAAAAGGGAAACCTTTCTGTACTTTCTTCTGCTGTGTTCCTTGCACTGCATGTCACCTAATTAAAAAAAAACACCAAACAAATCAAAGCTTGATTCTCCATCCCTTTGGTAAGGATGGTTGAAGCACCTCAGACAGTGCAGAGAGAGAGAGGAATGCCAACATGTGTGTCTGTGCCTGCTTTCTCGAAGAGTGTTTGAGCCACTGTACCCAGAACTCTTGGGGGAGGAATTGTGTATCTGTTCAGAATGTGAGAGGAACTTCAGTGCTGTTCAGCATATCTACTGCCAAAGAGTCCTCCTGTTCTGCAGGAGAGTGCTCCTGTCTATATAAAGCTTTTGCAAACATGCCAAGAATCTCTGCTTTTGGTTTTGTGTGTGGTGGCACATACACAAAATATTTCTATATTATTCTTCAAACACTTCAAACACAGCAAGTAAAAACTTAAAAAAATGTGGACTTAGATGAGCCTGTAGCAGGTTATTTAAGAACAATGTTACCATAACTGCCATGCACCTTGAAGGAAGATCATTACAAAACAGCTAGAACTTGGCAAACAGCTTCAGATAGGGCACAAATGATATAAGCATACTTAGAATATCCAGAAATAGTTTAACAAATACAGGCTTTCACAGAGATCCTAGGGGAAAGATAGGATTAACATTTCTCAAGGAGGCTCAGAGGTGTGGTGCTGACAGAAAAATGGTGACACGTACACAATGAAAGCACTCCACATGGGGAGGGTCAAGGACAAAGAGGCATTGATATTGGAAATTCTGTGTGCTCATTTTCGTTTGTTTGTCTTTTGATAGGATCTTTTATTATGCTTTAAGATTAAGTCCTAGCCAGTGCTTTACTGAGTAGCTCAGCATTTACTATCCAAATGTTCATTGGCTGCTTTCCATCTCAGGATGTGAAAGAAGTTAACCACAGTTCAGTACAGACTGCTGCTTGTTGTTTTTGCTTGTGCACACAGAAGAAAATCTCTTCTATTTTGGTCCTTCTCTGGCCTTTAGAGGCCACTTTTGTCATCCAAAGTGTCTTGAGGCTCAAGGGCAATGTAGTAGAAGAGGAGGGCTCTACTTAGTCTTTGCAAATACAAAAATTCATAAGCACCATTTAGCACTGGTGAAAGCAGAAATGAAGACAAGTAACATCTAGTGTCTCTCTTTGTTTTACCTATTTGATTTTCTAATTCTTATTCTTATGTTTAGTCTATCATTGTTCCGTATAAGAAAAGGCTTAGGATACCTAAGTTCATATACAGAATAACTGACCTTTGCTTAAAAGCTGCTGTCTTAGCCCAGACCAATCACATATTTGGTGATAAAATATTTAATTAAATTTGGTGACAAATACTTATATCTTTTATATAAAGAGCTTCTGAAAGACTATGTTTTTTCCAGAACCCAAGCCTTTCAGTCATGCTTGAAGTTTTGAATGGAGTACAGCATTTCCTGTTAAAATAATGAAGAAGGGCTGGAGCATCTCTCTTTTGAGAAAAGACAGAGACCTGGGACTGTTCAGACCCGAGAAGGCTGAGAGGGGATCTCATCACAGTTTATAAACATCTGAAGTACAGGTGCAGGATGGGGCCAGGCTCTTTTTGGTAGTGCCCAGTGGCAGAACAAGGGGCAATGGGCACAAACTGAAACTTAGAAAGTTTCATACAAACACAAGGAAGAACTTCTTAACTCCGAAGGCATGGAACACAGAATCAGGCTGCCCAGAGGGGCTGTGGACTCTCCTTCTTTGGAGATATTCAAGACCCATCTGGATGCTTTCCTGTGCAACCTACTGTAGGGAACCTGCTTTAGGAAGGTTTGGAATCAGGGATCTCCAGATGTCCCTTCCAACCCTACCATCCTTTGGTTCTGTGATTCTGCAAAGAGTGAGTTTGCAGGAGGTAAATTAATTGGCTGAAAAATGCTGTGTTGTTCTCAATCTATGTATCTCTGTATAGATCCCAAAAGAGACATGTATTTAATTGTAAGGTTATGTATCAGTAAAACTGGAAAGAATGGAAACTAAAAGACATAGGTCTAAAAAGACTGATAAAATTGTATTATTTTGCAAAAAAAAAAAAAAAGATTTTATTAGTCCGTTTTTTTTTTCTATAAGCCAATATTTACAGCTCATTGTCTTTCCTTCCCTCCTCCCCCTTGCTCCCCTCCCCTCCCCCCTGCAAAAAAAAAAGCAAGTTCTGAGCAGTAATGAGATACAAGTAAATGAGTAATGAGATTTAAAGAAAAGGGAGAGATTAAGATGAAAACAATGCAGTGCTGGAACAGGAGAAGAACTTAATCAGCTAAAAGAATGTGAATATACAAACATAGGAAAGAATGAAAAAAGATTTCCAAAGTCCCCAGTTAGGTGCTATGTATGAAATCTGCTTTGCTGCTACAAAGTCTGGTTTGCTAGTAGGTGGAACATTGTGAAAGATCTTTAGCAGCTTTATTGAAATATTCCCATTCAAGTCCAGTCCTATACTTCTAATGATATTCAAAGTCAGCAGCAGGCCTTATCAGGCCTTGTGCCTAGGGCTGCAGGACGAGGAAGCACTTTACTTCCATGGTACAATACAGATAAACTAAGTATTTAGCTGGGTTGTCAGGAAACACATTTCTTCATTGTCATGTACCATACTAATGTAAGGCAACCTTTCTGGAAACAGAAAGTGAGTTTTGTTAGAAAAAAAAGACAGAAAACATCCTCTCCCCCTTCCCCACAGACACCTCCTTGAGATTGTGTGATTAAACTGGGAGACTGGCTGCAACTTGGGCTGTCTGAGGTCAGGCTATGGGATCACTGTGCAGGCAGTGATCACTGCTGGTGGTATGGCGATAGGGGCTGAGCCTCCCACCAATATCCCATCACATTTAGTTGCTGTGTGACAGATGGCATCGAAGGGGCAGTCTGACAGGATGGTGCCTGGTATGGAAATGTGGATGAAGCAAAGGTGTTTCATTGCATTTCTCCATGTGGAACAAATGGCACACACTGGCATGCACTGACACTTGCTGAGTGTTCATGGAGACCAACCAGTGGGTGTGAGCACACTGTGGCAGCAGGTGCTGTTTCAGCAGTGGTGACAATGACAGTGGGTCACCTCTGTGGGTTCAGACTATTTCTTTCTCTCCTTTTGTTGTGAGCAGTAATTGTTGTTTCTTCAGAGAACCAGTGCTGTACTGGTTTCAATGTTTAGGTGTTGCAGTATGCAGGATGCCCAAATCCAATGGCTCTGAGCACAGAGACAGTGGCTGCACTGCACTGCTCTGAGTGCCCTGGAGGGGTCTGCACTCCATCACAAGCATTGCTGCCATAGTGATATCATTGTATCTGCAGCCAAACCTAAGGTCTCTTTGACAACGAGCTTCTCTTAATTAATTTTAAATGACAAGCTAAGAACTCTTGAATGATCTTAGGAAAATTAATTAGTTTAACCTTAAAGTAACCTTGTGAGGAAATAAGTTATTTCTGTGTTAGGAAAGGAAGAAAAAGGAGACACTACTGCAGGTGGTTTGCTTGGGGCTGCGCAGAAAATATTATCTGAGATGTTAAAAAATAAATACAAAAAATCTTTCTGTAATTTTGGATCTGAATCACAGAAGCGTCTTCATCCTCTGTATTCTGCAGACAGATGTAAGCATGGGGAAGTTATTCATATCTCTGCTGTGGTTCCGATATCACTCTTTCCCTGGCCTCCTTGATTTAAAACGTATGCAGTGTCCCTTTGTGATCTGTGCTGTCAAGGCTGAGATAAAGTCAGGCAGCAGCAGGGAAAGCATGTGCTGTGAATGCTGCTACCAGTTACTTTCTCTCTAGAGAGAGAAAAAAAGAAGTCAATGATCACTTTTTGCTCAGACTTTCCCCTACTCTGGAAATGTATTTAAACTCTTTTTTGTTTCCCTTTGAAGAACGATGTTGGAGTTGGACCACAGATCACCTACAGAAAGCTATAGCTGTGGTCACGTGGGTTAGTCTGCAGTCTGGAGAGCTGTGTGGCTTCTGTTGGTGAGTCTGGTGGAAGCCCTTGAGAGAAGTCCGTACTGAGGTCTTGGTAGGTGGTGGTTGTCAATAAAGAGCAGCCTTCCCTACAGTTTCTTCATTAGTAGCTTATTTTAGAGTAAGTACTCTGCACCTAACTAATCAAATTTGCCCTGGTTTTGAGAGGTTTCTTTGAGACTCTCTATCAATAGCTCTTTAGGAACTAGTGTATGGATTCATTTGCCCTTCAAATCCTGAAAAATGTCCTTTGCTTTAAGAGATACTGCAGTGGGATACTTGTACACAAAAACTTTGAAAGCCTTTCTTGATCACTGTCTCCTTATGTGTAGATTTTAATATCTGGAGATGTTAAACAATATAGATATATTCTTCCACTCTTCTTTCTGAGGTAATTAGAATTTTTCAACAAATGTCATCTGTTCTTTCTGGCTGTGTTGCAGATTCCATTGCTTTCCTCCATTGCTTCTCTCTTCTCCATCAGAAAATAAACTCTTCAAATTATTTTCCTTGCACAGAAGTCAAGGATGAAAGTGACCCAGACTAAACGAACTACCGAAAAAATCAGAAACTGCCCTATAGGCCTCTGCAAACCATTTCCAGAGATACCTGTGTGAAAAATAAAGTTACAGAGAAAATAATCTTATTTTTAAGACAGAAAAAATAATGCATTTTATAGCTTGTCTCCAAGAAGCTGTGCTACCACTACAAATAAAATGTGGGAGCAGTGAACAGTAGTGAGGATTACTGGAATGGAACAATTATGGAACTTTTAAAGATAATGCTGGTAAGAAAAAAGTCTGTGAAACTGCATCTTAGGTCAGTTTGGATTTCTCCAAATGCTACAAGCAGCATTTTAGATGTCAGGAAAGATTTTTTTTTTACTTCCTATGGCCTCTAATTCTATTTTCAGCTGTTTAAAGAAGAATCACAGTTTCTATTTAGACATTTCTAGCTTTCATGATTTCAGCCTAAGAAGTGTCTTAAGTGCAGGCTGAGTGTTGAAACCTATGGGGTTTATAAAGAAACCAGAGTGTTTATTCCATGGTGGGACTTTTAAGCCTGTCTCATGGTTCTGAGTGAATCCCCTGCTGATGCCTCAGGCATTAAGCCCTGCTTACTGCCAGTGATGCTGGGCAGCTGTGCACAATGCTCCTGGTACCAAGCAGTGCCACCAGGTGAGGATGTGATAATGCAGCAAGCCTGGACTCTAGGCCAGGGTGTGTTTGGCGCCTTCAGCTCCAAACACTTCCTTGCTGTGGTGCATCTCAAATGCAAGGGCTCCGTGTCTATTTCTTCCTTTTTCTAAAGAATTATTTTCTGCATTCTTCTTTAATCTGTTCAAGGTTGAGGAAAAGAGGAATAGTTAAAATAAACAGTTGTTTTCAACTCTGTGGTATGTAGTCATTTTTGTGACTGACAGTTTTTGATGTTCCAGGAATCACTTTTATTCTCTACATAAAAGAGTTCTTGGCAAACACACTGGTTTTGTACAAACATGCCACGGTCCAACAAGTATAAACTGAATCTGTTAAAACAAACTGAGAGGAAAGGCCCAATTAATCTCCTTCTCTCATGACCTCACATGCTCCTCCAGAGTATTCTCAACCAAATGGTTTGTAACCACCCTGCCCCACAAAATACACACGTGTTCCTATAACATTTGTCCTCTATATTTATTTAAGAAACGAGAGCATTTTTTCATTCACAAATCCTCACAGTACAATAGCTAGTTAGATGTAATGTCACGGAATCAAAGAATCATAGAATGGATGATTTGGAAAGGATTCTAAAGCTCACCCAGCCCTGAGCTCCTATCATGAGAGCACTGCTGCCCAGCAGGTCAGATTAGAACAGGGCCCATCCAACCCGGCCTTCAGTGCCTGCTCCCACAACTTCTCTGGGCAGCTGTGCCAAGGTCTCCACTCACAACCAGCCTCCGCCTGGACATGGAGCCATTGACCTTATCCCCAGGTTATTGTGGACGAAAAGAAGCAGTCATTGTAATGAGTCTTTTAATGACAGAGCTAAGAGATGAACGTGGTTTTTAGCACTCCATCTTTACCTGCAGTCTTCTGCCCTAGTGGGTGTGTTGAGCAGCCCCACATTACAGATCTGGCATAATTTCCCACCTCTGCTCATGCTTTATGTTCAACAAACTCACTGGCTTCAGCATAAAAACAGTATTTTGTCTCCCATTGTAGCAAAGTACATGATAACACAGAAATGTGGAATGCTGGGCAGATGAGGAATCCAGATTTCCGGATTACAGTATGTGTTAGATATGTTTTTGTCTATCTGCTTTGCTTCACTTTCAGGAGCATGACTTCCTTGTCCTGTGGGGTGTAAATGCTTTTTATTTTATGCAGACTCAGCAGCCACCAATTACTTCTCAAGTATAGGAACATCCCAGTAGGGGGAGAAGCATTATTTCTATATAGAAGTTGCCATAATGAGATGAAGGTAGCCACACTTTCTAAAATGGCCAGCAGCAGAGAGCTCAGAGGAAAGTGTAAGAACTTATTACATGCTATCAACAGAGCAGCTTCCCTTAAAGCTGGCTCCAGACACAAAACAGGAGATCTTCAGTTTAAGCTTTGCCACTCAGGTTTGACTTGAGTAAAAGTTTCCACAAGATGACTTTTTGCACCGCTTTGTGAATCAGCTTTGCCTGCCCACATGAAACTAATACATTTGCATTGACTGGAAGTCTATCTTTCATAGGCTAGAACAAAACAAAAGTTCAGTTTTAAAGTTGCCATTGCTCCAAGATACAGCTTCATGCAGTATCCTGTGCAGATAGACAAGGGCAAATAACACCAAAGATCTGATGCAGGATGGATTTTTAAGGGCTTTTGGATAATAGGATGTAAAAGTGCTCATGTTTACCATTGTTAAACTTTCCCTGATTTCAACAAGAGGTAAATTTGAACTCTTTTTTATTTTAGATGTTTTAGAGATATTTTAGAATATCTCTGTACTTTAGAAAATCCTCTTTTAAGGTTACCAATCATTGTTGTATGTATTATATGACTCTTTTTTTGTCCTTCACAGGTAACGATTGAGAAAATGTGCCATAAACAAGTACAACCTCCAGCATAATGTGAATAAGGAAGTTTTTTGCACTTCTCTATTTAATCGGCCATTTCCTTGTGGAAATCAAAAGAGAAACAGTGACTCAATTTAAACAATATAGGTAGCTGTAAGCATAAGGGCAGTTTCACTGCTATCCGAAGAACTGGCTTTACACTAATGAGCTTCTTTGAACAGAAGCCCAGGTAATCAGATTTCATCAGAAGTTGAGATCTGGTGCAACTGTCTTGTATTATCAGGCATATAACACAGAAAGATAAAACTGAATCCAAACTGTAAGTCACCAAGCTGATTTTGTGTAGCAGACACATTGCAATGAACAATAATTAGCAGTGATTGAGGAGAAATTTGAGGATTTCTTCCTCTCTTTTTCCTCCTAGCATAATGTTTTTTTCTTCAGACATTCTTCCGTAAGTGTGATTTTCTACATGACAGAGAGGAGCCTGAATTTGTGAGCTACATTCATGTATGGTCAAGAGTTCAAAATAAGATTAAAACATCTAGATACCCACCTGTTTTAATAACAAAGAGAAAAAAGAGAAAAGAAAAAAAAAGAAAAAAAAAAAGAAGCTCATCATTTTTAAGCCAGTCCATTATTTTTGTGACCCAATTTGTTACTTCCCAGATAAAGTGAGGCAACATGCATGCAGATACATTTAGATGCACATTTTCATCTCTCAAATACAAAGTTTAAACAATCTGCAACATAGTGTATTTGGGAAATTTCAGCTTGGAAATTGTCCAAAAAAACCAACTTTCTGCAGTCTGAGTTTTGTGCTGTCTCCTGTAAACAAACATCAGTGATTTTAACAAGAACAAAACTCAGGTAATCATAAAGTAAACTAGTGTCTGAAAGCAGTGAAGATCTGCTCAAACTGATCAGTCTTGTTCATCTTGATTTCTGAAGAAAACAAAGGAAAAGCATGGTGTGTCTGGTCTGTTGACATTTGTATAATGTCCTAGGTGAAGATAGTACAGTATAGGAGAACAGAATAGTTTCGCAGTCCTGTCACAGCTTAGACTTCTAAGCAGGGAAGGGATGAGTGTCAACTGTGTTCTTTGAGCTCAGAATGAGCATATAGGAGCCAAACTTCTCTTATTTTTCTACTTAATTTTCTACTGATTTTGGTGATTTGTTCAGACTTAGCAACTTGCTGATCAAAATTGTCCCTGCATTTGTACTCTACCAGGCTTCAGCAAATATTTTGCATCTCTTCCTACAATTAAGTGTTAAGACTACCCCTTACAATTAAGTATACATGCGCTAATGTGGTCCCTGCTCAAAGGTCTGGTTTTCATGCTCCTGATAATAACAGACTGGATGAACAGGTGCAAGAAGACTCCAAAGCTAGTATGTCAGTCTTTAAGTCAGCAAAACTCACTGTTTCACAGCTGCTGTGAGGGTATGATTGCTCAGAAAATGTTGCCTATGCAGTCCAACATTCACTGTGCTTACATCCACTGTTTGGTCTCCATAAACATTCAGCAGGCGTCAATGAATATCAATGAGTGCCATTTTTCTGCATGGAGGAATGCAATGACACACCTTTGCTTCATCCACATGTCCATGTCAGACCCTCTGCTGCCATCTGTCACGTGGCAACTGCATGTGATGGGATATTGGTTGGAATGTTCAACCTCTACTGCCGTACCACCACCATCCCCCTCTGACGTGGGTCAACATCATAAAATAGTAGGCATTACTTTTCGAGCAGCCTTTGTGTATCTGGGTGGTTTACCAACATGAATGTGTGCATCTGGAGAAATTCTAGTTCTGAAAACAGTTACAGATCTGATCAGGGAAGGCTGGCCAGGATGCAGCAACACTCAAAGGAAAAAGAAGGTCAATACGTGAACAGTTTATGTATAGTCTATTTTTAAGTCATACTCATGGGACTGTTAATAGCTGCAGAAGTTGGGTGCAGAGAGACACCAGATCCTGCAAAGGTGTGTGCATGGGCTTGGACAACCCAGGAAACTCTGCAGAAATTGAAAGGATTTCTCAGGCCTTTTAAAAGGTAGCAGAAAATATGTGCTTGTAATCGTAAAACAATTGCTATAGTAAGAGTAGTCACTGAAAGCAATGCAAAAAAGATATTTACAAACGTGCTGTCTTGTATCCCAGACACCAGTGACATAAAACCTGCGTGCAGTTTGGAAGAAAAAAACAGGGTGAGGGTTCACGAGCAATGAAAGGTACGGGGCACCCTGGCACTGATACTCAACCTAGGATTGTAGCTGCTCCTTATTACCTGAAGAATAAATGTGCAAGAAAGATTCATCATAGCATGCTGTTCCATTCATGTGGAAGGGCCCGGATGAAAATCACACCCACGGGAATTCTTAGAGCTCATCTGGGATTATTGAAAGCACAGTGTATGACTCATCTGCTGGGTCATGCTGATTAAAAAAAAAAAAAAAAAAAAAGACATTTTCTGCCAGCAAGAGTACTCTTTGCTGGTTTTGTGCAAAGCTAGAAAGCTGACTGTTCCAGTGGTGCAGTGTGCTGGGCATCTCTTCATCAGCTTTCCCATGTTCTTTCCCATCTTCTGGCAGGGAGATTGCATGAAAATGTAGTTTGAAATGCTGTCACTACCTATGTAACTTCTGCACTTACTCTGCATTAAGCTTTTAAAACAAGACTCCCTGGCATGGGAAAAATACGCCCTGGCCACCCCTGGAATCAGGCAAGCTGGGCAATCTGCTGTCAGATTTGGAGGTGTCTCACATGTCTGTGTCTGCACAGCCACAGAGCTCTGTCCAGTACACCTGCATGCCCAGTAAATGAGTAATGATTATCTGAACTCCTTGCAGATGATCCTAACTTTCAGTATCACCTCTCATCCTAGGGAAGCTGATGATAGATGAGTTAGGTCATGATATTAGCGCTTCATGACCAATCAATTTCAGTATCAGTAGTGTGGAAAATCCCCACCTATATCAGAATCCATTAGTTTGTCGCACATGTGAGGATGGAGAGGCCCTCTGTGCTCTGCTTAGGACCGTAGGAAACAGGGGTTTGTGGCAGGCTGATGATGACCACTGACTGAAGGACATGAAGGCCTCCAGGAATGGTAGGACCACCTCATTAATAATCCTTGTGTCAGAGAACCTGAGACAGTGAACAGCAACCTTATCTTTTCTGTTTGCACTGTGAGATCATCATCAGAGGTTAACATGCATGATCTGAATGTCATTCCCCATGCCCCTGATACAAGCAACTCCTGTGTTCACAAGATGAGGGGGGGAATGACACAGCTTTGGCTATGTGCTAAATCAAACACGAGCCTGGCACTGACCTACACTATCTCCAACAACTGCAGGTGAACTCTTACTGTCAGAGGATGGAGAAGGGTTGCCAGAAATAACAGACTCAGTATCAGTTAGAAATATTTTAGTGAGCATGGAATGATGAGAGTAGTAGTAGAGAGGAACAATAACAAGTTTTAATCCCTAATTTAAAAAGCTATTCAAAATTCTTCTGTGCACCTTGGGTTTCTTACTTGAATACCAGTCCTTCTTTAAATTATACTTCACAGCAGGTAGATATTTAGTGATGCTTGCTATACTCCAGATGGAAACAAATCCCCTGAAACTTTTCCCAGACTAAACTATTGTGAATGTTATGAACATTTTATATCAGATGCTATATTCTTCTTAGTTCACATGTACAACTTCAACTTTCTGTTGGTGAAACACTAAGACCAGGACATGAATGAAGATAGACATGCAATGCACAGGTATTGAGCTGAGAACTCTGGGTTGAACCAGCATTAATTTCCTGTGTGACCTCAGGAAAGTCATAGAGTGTGTCATCCCATCCTTCCTCACTATCATGGAGGTAGTGTCTATTTTGAATTACTCTTGCCAATTACTCCTTAAAAGAGGGATTATTCACATTTATTTCACTTGAATGGTATGCCCTTATGTAGATGTGTCCCTTCCTTGACCCATTTACCATTATTCCAGTACTGACTGGCTTGCTTAAAGTAGAAACTTGGCTTGTGTGTGATGAGATGTGGATAATACAAATCTGGGTCTTAGTTTATGATACGTATATTTGGGTTTAAACTAAGTTTTGTTATTCATAAAAATATGTAGCTGTAATATAGTTATTACCCTTTCCAGCTGGTTTTTCACAGCTAAATACTGAGCTCCTTAGGAATGGGACTATTGCTCAATGCAGTGTGTGCAGTACCTAGCACAGCAGATCCCACAATCACTGCTGGCAATACTATCCGTGACTCCTGTCACATGTAGTGGTTGACTCAAAGTCTCAGGGTGAGTAGTCCAATGCTTACACTACCGTCTCAGCTTTTGCTTTAATTAAAGGTAGGCTTATTTGTTGTTGGAGAATATTAGCAGATAAAATTTGGCATTCAAATCAAAAGGAGCTCAGATCACAATTCTCTCTCTCTCTCTCTCCCCCCATTTTATTCTTTGGGTTGAAATAATTTAATACTCACAGAGACATTAATTTTCAACCTGGCTCCTGGCTGTGATGAAGGCGTCACCTCATTTTCACAGAGTAAGCAGATTCCTGCACCTATTAAGAGTCAAGATAGGCATCTGGTTAAGGATGTGTGTTTGGAACAAATTTCTGGGTTTAGCTATCTTCCTGAAGTCTTGATGTTTTGAAAGTCATAGAGAAGCACTACAAACATCAAAGGCTGAATTTATGTCCTTGTCAGTGCAGCACTGATCACTGTGGAATCCCTGTCCATGCCTGGAGTTCGTATGCATTACCCACAATGTAAACAATAGCAAACAGGTGACATCTGGTCTTCTTTCAGCTTTCTTCCCATGTGTTTGTGGATGCATTTTCCGGAGTGTTTCTGTCTATCATTTCCAGTTATGCTTTTCAGAATTTTGCCCACTGGCTAGGGTTTCACTGTTCGTGTTACAAACAGTGTCAATCGTTCTTACCAGATTAACCTGCAGATAAATCTCTGAACAGTACAGAGTTTGCTCAAGGGACTGGGATTAAGGATAGCATGCCTTATTGTCAGCTGATGCCATTGTCACAGGGACTGCACAGTGAATGCAGGAGGAATCCATGACAAATCCTGGCAAAACCCATGCATGACCAAGGCAGCGTGAATCCTGGTGCCATCATCCTCCAAAGGTGCTGTGCCCCAGGTTTACTTGTTCTTAGTATGAAATGGAAACCCAGCTTCTATGAACTCACACTGATGAGGAATGCACTGAACTATCTGGTGAAGGTCCAGCTTTTGTGACAAACATGAAGATGGGTAAACTGTAAATCAATCAGGAAAGGGGACAGAGCTGAAGAACCTGAAGTGTGAGTTTGCTTCTGGGACACAGACACATCTGTTGGCTTGAGACTGACATCTGAATTAGATCATGCCAATACCTTTGCAGTAGCAAAAATGAGGATAGCATCTCTAAGGTTGTTTACATTAAAAACTGGACATGTTGATTTTTTTCTTTGGAATTTTGACAGAGTAATATCATGGCTAGAAGGAAGAGGTCTCATTAAACAGACTCCATAGCACATGAGAAGCACAGTAATAGGGACTGGAAACTGGAGACTTCCCCTTAACTGTTAGCTACAAAAGAAGCTTTTTGGCTGAAATCAGCAGTAAAGACCGAGCTGAACAGCTCCATTTCACTAATGGCTGTTGCTATGGAAATGAGGAAAATATCCATGTTCTTAGAATTACAAGAACACACGGGATAATAAGGAAAAAGCCATACTTTATAGCAGCTTGCCTTAAGTGGTTCCGCCAAACTAGACAGGAATGTGTAGGTCCATGTGCAGCTTTATCCCCAGCCTGCCATTGTTTGCTCGCTCTCTAACTGTCCAGCATGGGTGTTCCCAGCATCAGCCCTTGCACATTTACAATAGGATCACAGAGCCAACATGGTTCTGGGGCTGCAGCAGTGCTCCTGGGGGCTCCACACTATTTTGCCTGGGGTTTCCATGGGAACCACTGGTTCTGCTGAGAAAAGAAAGGTGCAGAAACTTCAGCTAAGCTGTTTAAAAGAGCAGCTGCTAGCTGCTCTTGCAGCCTGGTGGAGACGGAACAAAGAAGGCTTTACTAGCAGACGGAGTGGAAGAAACTGACATAAAAATATGCATGCTACAGGAAATGAGTTACAAGTTTTTAGTGTGTTGGCCCCATTATTCTGCATAGGGCAAAATTCACCTGAAAGCACATAGCACACTTATAGCTCCATGCATAATTAAAACCACAGTACTAATAGCAATATTTACTGTTCTGGGTAAAGTGTCTGCAATACAGACAGTACATGTGAGACTGAGAAGCAGAAAACCATCCTTGGCTTTGGTCAGAGCTTGGAGAGAATATAACACCTGAATACAGCTTACCTTCTGCTTTGTAACTGCATTTGTTAGACTCTTGAGTTCCAGGGGTGATACCCCTGTGTATTACATGAGCTCCTGATCCTTTGTTACCAGTTCTAATGTCAGCTTTCACATCATGAGCACATTTTTGCCTGGAGGAAATACAGGCCAGTGCAGGGCTTCCTTGAGGCTCTGTCTGCTGGTGGGACATTCGACCCTGCAGGATGAAGGAACCTTTGAAACAGAGAAGACAACGTATTATGACTTGACAGCAGACAGGGACAAATGCGACTTTAAATGTATCCTATTAATTAAAAATTAATATATAAATGAGAGAACAGCTCCATGGACTGAATGCTTCTATTGAGATTACAGAAAGGAAATTGCTCTTAAAGACATCTTGCTAGATTTACACGGTATATTTATTAAGGTCACAGTTGTATCCTGGAATTTTTGTGAAGCATTAATTATAACATGAAAACTGGAAACCACTACACATACTGAGTTTGTTCTCTTAATCTTTGTTCTCTTAAAGCTCCTGGATAAATTCTACAAGCTTTGAAAGAAATCATGCAAAAAGGGTGTTTGGGATACTAGTTTTCTAGCAGTGTTGCTGAGTTTGAGGTAATTATTTGATTTTTCTTTCCTGCTAGGTATCAGCTTTGATAGACTTAAAAAATATTCCATCTAGTATTTCTTACATGGTAGCACCTCAGAGAACTTGGGAAAGAACTGTGACTGTCTGAGGTAGTTTAGTATTTTGGCTAGCACATGGAGTGACCATTACACCCAGCTTGGCATGTGGGCTTTCTTTTGCCAACAGGCTGTAAGACAAGACATTGTGGTACTACTCTACATTATTGCTGATACCACATCGAGGTGAAAGTGGGAGAGCAGAAGCTCCTGAGATTTCTTTCTGCCTTGGGTGATTGGGTCATACAGATGGAGACTTGTAAACTTCTCTGAGAAAAGTGAGGTTGCTATCATTACTCCAAATTGATTCCCTATGCAGATGCTTCTGTCCCTCAGTAGGTGGCAGGTAGCTTAAGAAGTCCATTGCCAAGGTGGACTGAATGATGAAAGGCAGACTTATGCTGCAGGTTGATTACTTGACTGAAGACTTCGCTGTGACACCATCAGCTTGTTTTCAAACTAGTGTCAAGTAAAGCTTGGCTTGAATGTTTTAGTAGAACAACACTCTCATAGAGGAGGATGATGGTATTGGGCCTGGAGAGAAACAGCTGGACCATCCTGTGAAATTTAACCAAGCGCTAATCTAACTGTCCAACTTGAAAAAAGTAATTTAGGCTGGGGTCAATGGGGTCATCTGCAGCTCCATAAATCAGATGAGTGCTTCTGAGATTCCTCTCTCCTAACACAGTTTTTCAGATTGTTCAAAAAACTGTAAACAAACAAAAGGAAGACCTTACTATTGCCTTAAGCAGTCCATTAAACTTTATATCTCAATTATCCTTTCAGTAAAAGGGTGCTGATCGTACCTACTTGAACCAGAGAAATGTCATGAGAATAGGTTAGTATTCATAATCAGCTTACATGTTGAAAAATGATGCCTTTTAAATATTCAGGGAGGGAACAACTCATTCTACTGTTAACATTCACATAAAAAGGAGCAGAGAATAGAAAAAATCACAGTTAAGACTTGTTGCCTGTGTGCACATTCTGCAGTGATGACTTCAGGACAAAATAGGCACGTGAGAATGATGCTAAGACACTTCTGGCAGGATTTCCAGCACTGCAGAAGTGTCAGCTCATGGCTCATCTGGAGGAGTCAAGGTCACTATGGGATATGCACAGATGAGCAAGGGTTATTAAAAGGGATGAAAGAAGGCAATGCATATGTTACTCTTGCTTAATGTGAGTTTGGGCAGTATTTCCCCTAAGCCCTCTTGAACAGACCTTGGTACTTGGGAGCACTTTCATATGTGGCGGTTATGAGATACTGTGGTTGATATAGTTCTGTCAACAAGCTGCAGCAATATTTATAAACTCCTACGAGCAGAGCTTTAAGTAGAAATACACTTGCTAACAGGAAATGGGATGTAGTTGCTTCAACAGCGTAATTAATGAAACAAGCGTCTACATGTTCATACACCTTTAAACAAGCAAAGGGTGACAGAAAGATCTTATTGTCACAGTTAAAACCAAGATGGACTCATCAAAATGCAGAACATAGTAAGGCATCGCAGAGCACTGGGCAAGATAAATAGAGTATGAAATACAGAGATGTGTTATAAGAAGCTGCCTTATTGCAGTCATATCCTGATACTTCAATTGCTGCATAACGAACTACAGCATTCACTACGCTCAGAGGTATCAGTTTAAGGTACTGCATGGAATGTATGTTGGTCTTGAGATTGGGGTTTTTTTGCCATGCAGAAAAGTTTTCACTTTCTAAAATGCTGTGCCTCTGCTTAAAGTCAGGATCTAATAATGCCAACTAGTCATAGAACACTAGAGGAGTCACAATGTCAATCAGGGCATCTCCTGTCAATGTTTTCTCATGTCCATCAGCCAAAGAGTTGTTATTCAGTTTTCCCATGCACTGAGTTAAACTGTTTGTGAACAGCATTCTTCCTGCTCATTCTCCCAACTACCAGAGCCTGAACATCTAATCTGCTTGAAACCAAAATCTATGGTGTTACTGTCCGAATATTTGAGATCAGTGTGTTTGAGTGTTGCTTGAATTAAAACTGTTGTTGCTTAAATCAAAGCTAAGATTCTTAATTTCACACCAGTTGAGTTCATGCTCTCTGACAGTGCTGCAAATCAGCTTTTTTCTAAGACCTATGACTATAAAATATGCTGCATTGATTTGATTTTCCTGTTTCAAGAGTGTTTGTCAGAAACCCATTGTGTGTGAAAGCTACTCCAAAAGTAATGCCTCCTATTTTATGATGCTGGCCCATGACATCAGAAGGGGATGGTGGTGGTATGGTAGTAGAATTTGAACCTTCCCACCAATACCCCATTACATGTTGTTGCTGTGTGACAGATGGCAGCAGAGGGGCACTCTGGCTGAATGATATCTGACATGGAAGTACATCTGGAGCAAAAGGGTGTCTTTGAATTCCTCCGCGGAAAAAATGGCACCCGTTGACATTCAGTGATGCTTGCTGAATGTTTGTGGAAACCAAGCAGTGGATGTGAGCACAGTGAATGCTGGACTGCATGGGCAATATTTTCCTAGCAACAATGCCTGTGTAGCAGCAGCGAAACAATGGGTCACCTTCAGTGCAGATTGCTATGAGCATGGCATGCAGGCTCTTGTTCATTGCTGGCAAAAGTGCAGAGTTAATGGTGGTGACGGTGCTGAAAAAATAGTGTTTTGTTGCTGAGAATTTTCTCTATCAAGTACTGTTGTTGTGTTCTTTGTATCATTTGTATTTTCAGTGGACATGCATAGGAAGCATTACTTTCTGAGCATCCTACATGGACAGAAGAGGAAGGTAATGGGGTATTAGTACTAGAATATCATCTGCCACTTGGGAAAATTTAGGTATGGACACAAATTTGGAAAATTTTCTTGTAAATGTTTAAAGGCATGCCTAATGACCCACAGGCCATGTAACTCCAGGTGTCAGGTCAAAGTATGTCGTAGAGAAAAGATCCTATGCAGTGACAGACGCTATGGTCTCAGTGACAGAAAAACCGTGTCCTGCCCTGATTAGAAGCAAAATCATTCTCTGTTCAGAGCTGGCTGCACATCAGTGTGGCATATCAGTATTATAAGCAGTGCAAAAATGGGGTTCTCCTAGATTTGGCATGGTTTTTAAAAAGACAAAATGAAAATACCAAACGCACATTGATATAAGATGGATGAAAAATTAGGAAAAAAACGTTGAACCTCAGGAAGGTGGGAGAGATTTATTTTCAATCTTTTGTATTGCTGATGGCATGGTTGGCACTGAGTGCACTGTAATCACAGCCATTGCAGATACACAAATGCACACCACAGATATTTTCAGTAAATCCCTGAGGCCAGTAATGGCCCCTAGTGCTGCACTTCATTGCATATCAGCTGAAATATGTAAGTCTGTGGGCCAAACATTCCTGCCCATTGCTGTGCCAGCCCTGCCAGCCTTTCATTTCGGTGAGAAATGCACCATGAAGATCAGCAGTCGGGACTTGTGTTTGGTAAGCTGCACACACTGCTTATTGCAAGCACAAAACACCTAGACAGCATGTGCAGGCTTTGAGAAAATGAAAATGTGCCTCAAGGTCATACAGAACATTTCCAGACAGCCTTGCCACTTATTTACTTTTTTTTTTAAAAGGTGTCCTTACAACATATTCTGGTGACTGTCGAGGTTCATGAAGACCTGCACCTCCCTGACTTGCTGTCTTTCTCTATTGCCTATTCAAGCTAGTCATGTAGAAGCAAAAATGACTATTTTAAAAATTCTAATATTTTCTTTTTGTTTTCATTCTTTACCATCCTTTCATTTCTTCATCTTTTTCCTTTTTCCTTTGGTTTTTTTTTTTTTTTGTTTGTTTGTTTGTTTACTGTTCACAGCTATGTGGGATGAGTTCTTTGTTTCTTTATGTCAGATACAAGACAAAAGTGATTTAAAAAAAAAAAAAAAAAAAAAAAAAAAGGAGGGGCCCAAAGATCTCCTGTTTCTAGCCACAGAATCATGGAATCACAGAATGGTTGAGTTGGAAGGAACCTCAAGGATCATCCAGTTCCAACCTCCTGCTTATGTGCTGGCTGCCACCCAGCAGGTCAGGTTAGAACAAGGCCCATCCAACCTGACCTGGAGTGCCACCAGGGATGGGGTACCCACAGCTTCTCTGGGCAGCTGTGCCAGAATCTCACCAATGTTTTCTTAACATTAAACCTAAATATCCCCCCTTTTAGTTTAAAGCTATTCCCCTTTGTCCTGTCACTATCTGACCGTGAAAAAAGTCAGTCTCCCTCTTCTTTATGAGCTCCATTCAAGTTCTGGAAGGCTGCAATGAGGTGTCCCCAGAGATTTCTCTTTTCCAAGCTGAGCAAGCCCAACTCCCTTAACTCTTCTTCACAGAAGCAGTGCTTCAGAAATTTGATAATCGTTATGACCCTCCTCTGGACCTGCTCCAACAAGTCTACATCTTTCTTGTGCTGGAGACCTCAGAATAGGACACAGCACTCCACACGTGGCTGCAGCCCAAGATACAATTTGTCTTCCAGGCTGCTAGTGCACACTGCTGGCTTATGTCCAGCTTTTGTCTACCAGGACTCCCAGATCCCTCTTGGCAGGGCTGCTCTCAATGATTTATTCTCCCAGCCTGTATATATATCTGGGATTGTCCTGACTCGTGTGCAGCATCTTGCACCTGACGTTGTTGAACCTCATCATGTTCCTGCAGTCTCTCTTTTTGAGCCTGTCCAGGTCCCCATAGACAGTGTCCTTCCTTTCTGCTGTGTCAACTGCATCACTCAGCTTGGTGTTATTAGCAAACTTGCAGGGGGTTCACTCAATTCCACTGTCTATGTAATTGCTAATGGTGTTGAATAGCACCAGTACCAAGATGGACCCCTGGGGAACACTACTCGTCACTGGCCTTCATCTGAACATAGAATTGTTGCCTACAACCCTCTGGTTGCGATCATCCAAACAATTCTTTATCCACCAAATAGTTCAGCCCTCAAATTAATCTCTCTCCGATCTAGAGAAGAGGATGTGGTGTGGGACCATGTCATAGGCCATGTCATAGACAACATGAGTTACCCTTCCTTTCTCCACCAATGCCATCATTCCACAACAGAAGGCCAGACATGATCTGCCCTTGGCGAAACCATGTTTGCTGTCTTGGACCAATGCCTTACATTGCATGTGCCTTGATATCTCTTTCCAGGCATGGAGGTGAGGCTCACCAGCCTGCAGTTCCTGAGTCTTCCTTTCTCCCTTTTTTGAAAATGGGTGTGATATTTCCCATTTTCCAGTCACTAAGGACTTCACCTGACAACCGTAATTTTTCAAATGAGGCAGTCTTGGACTTGCTCTGCTCACAGAGTGGGAGGGATTTTGCTTCCCTGAACTCCATCTAGATGTTCAAGGATGAGAAGCAGGGGAGGCCTGACTGCCAGTGAAGTCCAAGGCAAAGAACTCAGTGAATACCTCATCCTTCTCCATGTCTGCTGAAGCCTGATTCTCCTTTCTTGTTTATTAGAGGGGATGCACTCTCCTTTGCCTGTCTCCTCTAACCGACGTACCTGTACAATTCCTTCTTGCTTTTTTTCTTTTTTTCCACATCCCTTGACATGTACAATTCCATCTGTGCCTTGGCTTTTCTGATCCTGTCTCTGCATATCTGGATGTCATCCCTGTATTCTTCCTAGGCCACTGTGGGACATGAAGCTCTTCAGAAACTGTAGCCAGCAGTATACCCAGGCTGAGGATAGTGAGGAAGTGGGGACAAGATATATACACTATGGCTGGTCTAAGCAGACCTGTATCATGAAGGAACATACCAGCAGGCCTTTTGGACTTCAGTTACTGCTTCAGGCTAAGTACTTGGAGAGCTTACAGCTACCTTTTCTTATTACCTGGCCCACACTATAGCAGAAAATATCAAATGCTGTACTGTCAGCATGTCTTCAGGTGCACTTCATTTAATTGTAGTTTGTATTACTAAGCTTGGCTTTATTTAAAAGACAGGGGCCTGCAGGTTGGACTGAAATGGAAAATTATCGTGTCATATAACCAAGTTATTTAGTGAACGCTCTTGAACAGAAGTGCAACACAAAGCAGTTGGTTTGCTGGAAGTGTCTGAATCAAGCTACAGGGAGTAACAAGAGCACAAGATTCTGTCTGCTGTGTCAGTAGCTGAATACGTGGGACTCCATAATTGAGTACTGACAACTAGATAGTGGTTGGAAAGCATGGTTACTAAGGAGAGACAGGTGTTGAGGCCCACCAAAGGTCAAATAACTCTTCAAACACTGCTCCTTGTTCTGTGCTTAAACATTCTTAGGTATGATCTTTGTATTGGTAATCGTCATGCTGCAGAGAGATTATGAAATAGGTTTCTGATGAGGTCTTCTTTAAAATTAACTGTAAGTTAGATGTAACCCTTATTTCATTTATCTCCCAGATTGTGCAGAGTCTAGGCAGAAGTTCCTTGAGAAACAGTCTTGTGTCTTTCTAGTATCACAGTGTGCAATACCCTTTGAGTAGAAGTGAAATTAAATTATAATAAAGAACCTAGAAGGTTTTGAATACAACATGACTAGTCCACATTATGCATTTGTAAATTGTATTAATTTGAAATTATATCCCAGAGAATGATTTTTCTAGCCCTCAGAAATGCAGTTGAAAACGAGGAATAGTATATACAAGGAAGGTCACAGTGTTCTTTGTATTTAGGGAAGTAACTATCTGCTGAGCAAAGGTCCAATTACATATATACAGATAAAGTGGGAAAAGATTACAGACATAAATGAATTCAGAACAATCAAGAAGTGTGCAACATTGTGTTGTTCAGATGCTTTAGAGAGTCTTGTGAGAGCAGAATATGGGTTTTTTTCTTTCGGTTAATGATACTCAGGGGATGCACTCAGACCCTGTGTGGTGTGCCATCTGTCTGTGAAGAGTCTGCTGCCCATTTCCTGTTCCCTTGGATGGCCTCTCACCAAAGAGTAAGGTGCCATGTGAAAATCCAAACCCGCCTGCAAAGTCTTCTTTTTTGCTCTTTGTGAAAAGTAATTACTTCATACTACACATATCTTTATTGACCAGTGAGACTTTGTTTACCAGCTCTGCTCATATGAGTAGATAACTGTGAAAATACTTCACTGGTGAATAAGTTCCTGTTGGAAATATCTGCAGTTTCTTTTGAGGCCACACCCGTTCGTATCATATAAACCTCCTAGGTGAGCCTCCTGGCATTGGGAAACAGAATACGTCACACTCCATTGAAAAGCAAGGCAACACTATGCTGAGTACACAAACAAACACACGTGCAAGAGAACCAGTGTCTTGAGGCTCCCAAGCCTTGCCCACTTAGCTCTGTCTAATGCTTGCACACTCACTCACACACAGAAATATTTATTGCCCAAGTAATATCTCTTTTTGCTGCAGAAGGGAAGAAGAAAGAAAGGGTGAAGGCAAGGTTTTGAATAGTAAGCATTTTTTATTTTTTTTTTAATCAACTGCAATGGAGCTAACTGAAGATAAAATGTCTACCAGTTTCTACAGATGTTCAAGTCCCCACAGCAGTGATGCCTAGAAACAGAACACAACACTTTGTACCCATGCTTAGTGCAACTATGGGCACGAAAGGAATCTTTAACTGTAACAAACACCAGGGCAAGTCACTATGAAATGGATGAGAAGATAAGATCTTCTAATAGCCCCTTCTGCAGGTGGCAGTGATTTGTAGACACTTGCTTCCTGCTTATTGAAATTAGTTGTCACACCTTAACCTTATACCACAGGGCTGGAATACATGACACAATGCAACAGTGACTCATGGTGACGAGCATGTGGAACAACCCTGTCCCCTGATAACTTCTGATAATCAGTCCTGTTATGATTTACTGGTGAAGGACTCAACTTCTTGTCCTTAGGCAAATGGCACGGCAGCAATGACTCGCAGACACCATGCAACACTTCCATGACGTCTCCAGGCTCACTCAAGGGAAGATCCACTCAGGAGCACAGTTCTGTCTGCCACAGGGCTTTCTGGCACAGGCAGACTAGCAGAAGGATGAAATCATGCGCTAACCTCCTGTCTCCTACTTTCACACTGTGAGCTGCAGCCTCAAAGTTAAAAGAAAGTGAGAGAAATTACAGAACCATCTGTTTTTTTCACTTCTTTCAGTATGTAAAACAGATTATGCTCCTGAAAAAAGGGTCAAATTTTGATGGAGACTGCAGCGGTTCCTACTGTTTCTTCCTGGATGTCCGTGTTGGTATCACCAAAGCTGGCACAACAGCAAACATCTGTTTCTGCTTCTGTTCCTGACTCTGGGAAATGAAAACATACTTGATAACAGACATTGATTGTTGTTACAGACAGCTGATTTCAGAAGCATGTGAGTCTATATTCTGTTTAATGGACACAACTTCAGACACCATTCTGCCATTTCTTCATAACAAATTAATTCTTGCCTGCACATAAACAAAATCATTACAAATTGGTCACACTCCGGGTTATCATCAAGAAGTGAAATGGGAGATAGCTCCTGAGTCAAGGCACAGGCAACTGTGGGAAAAGACACTGATGCTAAGAGCTCTGGCAATCCTACATCTGTTCTGCCAGTCCCAAATACGCACATGGTTCACACACCTCAGACCTTAGCATTTACAATAAAGAGGTGAAAAGCTTAGAGAAAGGAAAACATAGTTAGAATTTTATAACATCCCTATTTTGAGGAAAAAAAGCAGTGATTCTCAGATTTTTCTCTGAGCTGCCTCCTTTATAATGCACAGAAGCTCAGCCTTCTCAGTCACCTGCTGTGTGCTCAATTACAAGAATATTCCTGTGCAAAGAAATTTAAAAGAGCATTAAACTGTGGGGGGTTTGTAATGAGCTTAAATAGTAACTGAAACTTTATATATATATAAATATACGTACAGATAGATAGTGTATGTACATGTAGTGTATGTACAGAATTTACCATCAACTTTCCCTACTATTTTTAAAGAGTAATTCACATTTTGCAAGGTGTCACAACGCAGTGGAGGAGGACCAAATCTTATGTTTGCGGAGAACCTAAAAAATGTGATGGAACCACTAAACGTTTTTAGAAACAGAAACTCTGATACCACTGCTTATCTGCAGTGAGAAACTGAAACCCCTGGTTTCAGTCTGCATGCCTATAGACTCCATGTATGTTAGTCTTCTGAGACACTTAGCTTCCTCTTCACAGTGAGAGTGGTAATTAAACAGCCACACCAGAAAAGGAGCACAAAGACATCTCTGGGTACTTGGCAACTCAGGAGCACCAAGTCAGCAGATTAGTTGTTTGCTGTTTTTATTTCTAACTGGATGATTTCTTCTGTGCAAAATCAGAGCCTATAAATAGTGTGAAGTCTTGAACAGGTTTGTAACAGGTGATCTCTGTGATCCATGTGAGCACAGTGAAGGTGCCAGAGGCCCAGGTCTGAAACTCACTGCATGGAGGACTCCCATCTATTCCAGCCAGTGGCAGCTGACAGCCACGCAGGAGTGTGATCATGTCCTTCAGGGAAAAAAATATACATTACTTTAAAAAAGCAGATAGAAAAAGTCAGTCGAAGAGTTATCCTTTAAGAGCTTTAGCAGTAACTAAAAAAATAACTTTCTCTCCAGGCTACCTTGTAAATTCTCTTCATGAATAATAATAATAATAATAATAACAATAATAATAATAAAGCAATGACTCTAGACATTTGGCATTATTAGAAAGAAATAAATAAGGTCTTTAAGACATGCATCTGCATGTACAAAACCTAACTGAGCAATTAGAAGAAGTAGAAACAACATTACTTTTTTTTTTTTAAGCTGCTATTTGTCGAGTCGTCTGTCCCAGCCATTCTCATCCTTCCTTTTTAGACCATACCTTCACACATGAGCATAAATTTAAATCTGCCTCTATGTCCCCAATTGCTTTCAACAGCGCTCTGAGTAGAGGCTGGACAATTCAAGCTGTCTCTTTCTGTCCTCTGTGTGATTCTGTGTCACTGTGTACTGAAGAAGGGCAGTGGGAACTGGACAGATGTCTTGAGGAGTTCTGGTTGCCTGTATTCTGGTTGCCTGTAGGTTACTTAACCTTCTACCTTCAATCTGTACCTCTCTGCTCAAATGTTGAGAGATTGCATGGAAACACTCATGGTTATCAGGAAGTAGATCTCAGCACCCTGTGGAAAGAGATATTCCTTGGGGAGCCCTCTGACATTGTTAGTGGAGTATGCTGTAATTGTAGCACTTGAGACATGGAGTAGGAAACACCACGGGATGTCATGGTGACTTTGCTCAATCACAAGAGATTCCTTGTAATCAGTGTTAACTGTGTACTTCAGAAGGTGCCAGACACTCTGCTTCAAGACAAAGCTGAATTTGATTTCTAAGCCAGATATCTTTCTAAGCCCCATATTCCCTCCACTCCTCTAACGCTAGGGTGCTGGATAGCAGAGCAGCTTGCTTTCTATAAAATCACAGCCATGAAATTCTGCTCAACTGCTCATGCCTGTGTTCGTAAGCTAGTAAGAATGGAACTGTTTCACAGCAAGAAGTATTGCTAGATGCTAAGAAGCAGAAGTTTGGGCCCAATGTTTGAAAAGAGAAACTTGAATACATATTTCTGTTCGCAGTGTGCTTTTTGACTTGCACTTAGCAAACTTGGCTTATAGGAGACTTTTATTTGCAAGACTGTTTGTTTTAATGGAAACTCCCAGAAACTTTTCCGCTGGGAGGATGTTTGCTGTTCTAAAAGTCATGCAAGATTTTTCTGTCTAATCCATCTGCAGTCTTGTTTGATTCTTCTTCTTTCCTTTATAAAACTGAATTGTCTGTACATAACATGAGGTCATCATGAGGTCATCTCAATGATCAAATTAGCACCATGAATGAAAATATAAATTCTAGTTAGAGTGGAAAGTCGGAGAGAAAGAAAGTCTGTGTCTGACTGGACAGTTAACAATAAATAAAAACACAATGAAGAAAAAAAACAAAGTTTACTCTTGGAGACATTCTTGTAAAAAGACAAATACTAAAATGTCATCTAAACAGAGCAACATCTTGTAAGAACTTACAACCTTCTCATTTAGCTTAGATATAACACCATACAATACTCTTTCCTTCTCTACCACAGAAATCATTTTTTTCTTGAAGAAAAAGACATAAATTTACTGGGAAAAATTTTAGATGTTATTGCTATCAGACACTTTCACCCCTCATCATCATCTATTTTTTTTCCTTTTTGATCACCACACAAGGATAGTCTTGGCCATCCTCCTTAGCCTGAAGCTGAGAAATAATTGAAATACTGCGGCCAGATGGTTCTGTTTTCCAGGAGGAGAGGATAGCATGATATTCCTCAGAAGGAGGAATTTGTTTGCAGGGACATTACTTTTTTTTTTTTTTTTTTTTTTAAACAAAAGTATACATTGTTTTCTAGATGCTACAGTTTTGTGTCAGTTTGTATATTGGAAAATACCTTTTACCTCAGAGAGATTATCCTTCTCCTGAATACGTCAGAATAAAAAAACAGAGACAGGAGAAAGGAAAGGGAAAAGGGCAGATGGAAACAGAAAAAAAAAGAACTGTTATGACTTACATCAAAGCCTACACATTGTACTTGCTCGCTGATAATTGGAAATTAGAAGGAAAGATTCTGGAATGCCTAACAGAGGACAAGATGAAGCAAATATGGTAAAGGCAGGCCTTGGAGAACCAACAGAAGTGATATGTGGCAGAACATAGTAGAGGGAGAAAACAGGGATGGAATACATTGGAATACAGAGATTCAGACACAAAAGAAGATGAGAATACTTGGCAAGGCAGAAGAAAGAGCCCTTACAAGGCAAGGTACTTAGAGCTCTACTGAGCCTCCAGGGTGACAAATAAGAACTTGAAACCAGAGTCTGGGAAAGGCAGTGAAAAAGGATACATATTTGGCATGGATTTATGCAGGGGGAACCCTGCTTAGCCAGCCTGATGGCCTTCTGTAGTCTGATGACTGGTGAATTAAGGGTGAGATCTGGTTAGTGGGAATCTGAGCTTGAGCACAGTTTTCTACACTGCCTCCCATAATATCCTCAAAGATTAAACTCGCAAAAAATGAGTTAGATAAGGGTGTGGTGAGAAAGAAATTTGGCTGAATGGCCTGGCTTTAAGCCTTGTGATCAGTGCAAGGAGTCCAGCTGCAGGTCTGTCACTAGTGGAATGCTTCAGGGGCCATTGCTGGAGCCAACAGTGTTTAACACTTTCATTAATGAGAGGATGTTCTCTCTGCAGGTTTCCAGATGACACAAAGTAGATGATTGGCTGGCACGCATGATGGGAGTAAAATGGCCTTAAAACAGACTGGAGAAATGGTCCAGCAGGAGCCATGTGAAGTTCAGTAAAGGACTATGCAAAATCCCGCACCTAGGAAGGAAGATTAATAAGTCCTGCACCTGGTCTATGTTAGTAAGTCCATTACTGTTCAAGGAGAGACAGGGGAAGCGAGTCTACCTTATGGCCACAGATGTGACAGACAGACCAGACCCTCTGACATACAAGATGAGGCTGAAGAGCTGGGAATGTTCCACCTGGAGAAGAGAAGGGTCAGGGGAACCTTGCCATTGTGTATGTTTATCTGGTCAAGGGGAGTACAGAAAATGGAAATAGATCCTCTTCAATGGTGTCCTGTGACGGGATGAGATATTGAGCACAAAATGAAATACAAAAAAACCCCAAACCTCCTACAATTATTTAACTGTATGAAAAACATTGTTAATAGTAAAGGTGGTCAAATCAGAGCAGGTTTCCCAGAAAGGTTGTGGGGTCTCCATCTCTGGCAGTACTCGATCCCAGCAGAAGAGGGTCCTGGGCAAGTTGCTCTGGTTGATCCTGCATGAGGAGATTGGTCCCTTCCAAACTCAACTATAGCATGATTTTCTGGAATTACTGACTCATGTTTCCTAAACTGAAAGGTAAACTATGAACACCCTTTCTTCAAGTCTTCCTTAACTTAATGCTGACTGCATAAACATGACTCTTTTCAACAGCAGCACTAGCAAAAAGGCTTATAGGTCAGCACAGAGAAGGATCACTTTCTAAGAAAAGTACTGTGTAACTAAAACATTTGCATACACCTTACAGTACTGAGATGCTCCTACATTTTTAAGTTTATGTTCTGCTACAAAAAGATCTCCGAAAGTCAAAGTAGCAAAGCCTCATTCCCAACAGAGGCCTCATTCCCAACACATAAGGGCTGGCTACAAGCTCTAGGTTGAACTTTTTCCATTATTGGGCATTTTTAAGAGCTTCAGTGTCCAATTGTTCTGGAGTTTAATTTGCTGTGACAGTCTACCAGACAGGAAGCAGCATAGAACTACACTTGTTAATCCTCAGTGGCCACTTCACATACACTGATTAGATAGCTCGTTACTGCTGAATAAGAGGGTACAGGCAAGCTGCTATGACAAGTGAGGCCCCTACAACTCTCCTTGCTCAGATTTATCCTCAAATTTAACAAGTTAAAATTGTTAAATTTAACAAGAATAAAATTCCTAGCTCGTATAGACAGAGAGCAATTGAGTAAATTCCTTTACTGAAATCAGCTAAAGACTACGTACTTTTTTTTTTTCTAAATATAAATGAAGGAGATTTAAATAAGAGAAAGCCACAAGGCTGAACATCTTTTTGTAACAGCTTAGCAGCAATACACCTATTTCTTTAATTTTACTGAAAGGGAGAAAGAAGTTATTTTAATGAAGGGCTACTTAGACGTATCCAGGATTCTCCTTGGCTATGGAGGTGGACTTTTCAGCATTAATATTATTGAAAATTAGAACTTCAAATGTGAACGATTCCTACTGGAGTATATTACCTTTACAATAAGGTATTTTATAAAGCAGTTTGAGAGTGCAGATGCATGAGTGGAACAAGTTGTTATGCACAGGGCAGACTTCCACCCTCGCCTTACATCCATATGTTCACCAATAACTTGTTCTTGCCTTTTATTTGCCCAGGATTGCAGCAATATTGTTAACAGAAACAGTTAAAGTACTTTAAGTTGGAAAGTGTACACCTGGAAATACTAACAAAGGCACGCACAAGGTGTGAAATAACATTTCAGCAGATTTTATGTACTGCATTATCTGGATTTGAGGTGAAAAACCTGTTACACCATCTGAAGATGGGCAAGTAAATTGTCACAGTTTGTGCTAACAGAGGGCAGAGCAGGAGGTGGCATAGTGCCACAGCTCCAGACAGCACCGTGTTCCAGGAAACCATAACCTTAATGTTCCTCCTCAACAAATCCGTGTTGTAGCTCTGGCTAGAGAAGTTGTTCAGACCAAAGGCCTTACTCTACCTCTTTCCTCCACCATACTCCCAAAGAGCCATGTGAAAGACTTCTGGAGATTACATACAAAACCAGACATCGATTTCAGAGTCAGACACCACAGCCTTCTAGGGGACTGCTGCTGCACTTTTCACCTTAAAACTTCTCCCTATACAAGAAGGAGAGCGGGATGGAAAGCTGCCAGTGGGGATGGCAGAAAGTAAGTCTGCTAACCCAAAGCTACTTGCACCAGCTGGGCATTTTCCTACAGAAATTGTGTGAAGACAGCTCACTCACCAGTATGCTTTGCCGAAGCACAGGAGCTGCTGGGAGGGCAAACAACTTTTATTCATTTTATTTATACTCAGGCAATTCTTAAACACATGCTACTGTTTACAGAAGAAGCTGCAGCTTGTTTGCATGGAGGCGCTGACCCTAACAGCTATTGCAAAATAAGCAGCTGGTCAACAGTCTCCCAGGCAAAAACCTTAGGAAGAGCAAGCATTAGTGCTTCAGCTCCACGGACCACAGCCAGAAAAACGTTAATAAACTGTGACTATTTGCTCAACTATTGAAGACTAGTCCTTAGTGTTCCATTTACCGTACTGCTGTATGTTAATACAAGATGCTGTTTTGCACAGGTCACTTCTGCCTTGGAAGGCAAATGCAATCTACTCAGACAAGACAATTTGCACACACTGGCCCATAATTCTCTAACGACAGTGTCAAAATTTAGAGTTAAGAGTCAATTCATAGCTCAAAAACATACCTAGACGTGACCTTAAATCAATATAAACGCGATCCTTAGATGCTCACCGCAGGAACAAAGAGCAAAATAAAAAACTGAATATGAAAAAATGAATAACTACCTTCAGTTACACGCGAGATAAGAACGAAACCTGCGGTAAGCGAATCTGAGAATTAAGGCACTTCGCGCAAACCCCCTCGGCCAGCGGCACCTCACAGAACACGAACCGGGCGCAACCCGCAACCCGCTGCCCGCCGAGCGCAGTCCCTCACGCACGCCCCTCCACATCCCGGCCCACCCGCCACAGCACAGCCAACAACGGCGCAGCCGGCAAATCACGGCCGGGGACGCCCCCAAGGTCGCGCAGGCGCGGGGCGGTGCGTAACGGCCCCAACCACCCTCCGCCCCGCGGCAGGCGGGGCCCGCGCCTGGCAGAAAGGCGGGGGCAGGCCGGGCCCGGCCGCGATCTGTAGCGCGGCAGCCACGCTCGCCGCCGGTCTGAGGTGACGCGTCTCTCCGTTCCTCCCTCCTCTCTCCACGGCTCCGCAGCCGCCGCGCCTCGAGCATGGCGGTGCTGGCGCTGGCTCTGGAGGGGCTCGCCATCTTCGGTCTGATCCTCTTCGTCGTGCTCTGGCTCATGCACTTCATGTCCATCATCTACACGTAAGTGCGGGGCTCGGGGCTCCGTGGGCGCCGCCGTGCACCTGCGGGATGCGGCTGTGCGGGGAGGGCCGGGGCGCGCGGAGCGGCGCTGCGGGATGCGGCACGCCGCTGTGCGTTGCCGCGGTGCTGCCGGCGCGGTGCGAAGCAGCCCGGTTAGCGCAGCGCTGTGCGGAATGCGGACCGCTTTTCTGTTTGGTAGATAACTCGATGAAGGGATGATTTAATACACAGTAACGATACTAGTGAAAAAAAAACAGCGCCTGTGTGTGTGCGTGTCCAGGGCTGCCTTAGGCACCGGCTGCTGCAGCGCCTTACCTTGCGCTGAGGGGTGTTCGCTCTCCAATGGCGGACACACAAAGCAGGTTTCTGTGTGCGCCCGCAGAGGGGCTGTCCGGGGTATGTGGGAAAGGGCTGAAACGTGCTCCTTTCTCTGGTAGGCCTTGGTTTTACTTTCTCGTCGATAAAAGGCCACTGTTGCACCACCATAGGTGTTAGAAAATACCCGGGTTTTTTTGCCTGTTTGCCTTCCTTTCTCTCTGTTCCATGCATGTGATAGGTACCTGTGATAAGTGCCTTTCTGTGTTGAAGGCAGAGCTCCTCTTGCCTTCACACATGCTAGATTTACCCCTACAGTCCTTGGTTTTGATGGTTTTGCTCTTTTTTTTTTTTCCCCCATGCAGAATCCCTTGAAAGGTCTGCTCATTTTTCCGCATTGTGCTTGGGTTGCATCTGGGTCTTATATTTACTCAGGTGACTGAATTCTTTTTTGAAAACTAGCATATGAGTTGTGCTGGGCATGAATAGCCGTGTTTCAGTACCAGTGTGCTGCAGGGGCGCCCTGGGAAGAGGCTGTAAGATACCATAGGCACAGCTGGCTCTGGGTAGCTCTCAGGCAAACAGCCACTTGTGTGCCAGAACTTCAGCTTCCCTGGTAAGTGCATGTGGTGCTGCTGCTCATAAATATTAAAGAAAGAGTGGTGGCAGCTGCGAGGGACAGGAGACCCAAATGGTGACATGGGAGAAGGCATGTGAGAGGATAAACAGTAGAAGAGACATGAGAGAACAAACGGGGGCTGTAAGGAAGGAGGTGTTATTGGCAGCTCATGGTACATCCCAGGTGCAGAACAGAGGGTGTGGAGCAGTGCAGGGACGCCTCTGGATGGACTGAGGGTGTGTCTTGGGGAGCTGTGGCCAGCCCTGGTTGGGTGCGGACACCCTGAGCCTGTGCAATTCAGAGGGTTTGCAGCCTGTGGGTGAGTCACACCAAAGCAGGTGCACCTGCCAGAGGAACAGTTAAAGAGCTCCAAATAGAAGTAAGGTGGGGCAGAAAACCATTATGCACTGATGTCCTGTGTCACCTCATGGAATGGGTTGGGGGAACTGAGTGTAAGGTGCAGGAAGTGAGGTGGTTGGGGATGATCTTTATCTGTCTGGAGCAGAGCACAGGGAAGGGAAACAAAAGGTACTGCCTTGAAAGTTTGGTTGCATTCTGCCTTACCTCAGTATCCAAATCAGCAATTTCCTGTTAACTGACAGTAATTTAAAGTAAGTAGAATTGCTGGAATTGGGACTGTTGCCTCATCCAGTAGCTGCTGGATAAGGCAGGCAGCAGCCAGGCCTGGGGTAGCCTAGAACTGCTGTAAATGAAGTGGCTATGACACGTGAATAGAGCTGTAGGTTTTGTTACTGGGAGTTTGTGGTGTGTCTGTAGTTTGCTTATATGATAGCAGCATGATAATAAGCTGGAAACTTGCCATTGGGACAGATGATCAGTAAGAATGGAGACAGGCTCACTACAGTTTATGACACCCCTGGAGAAGAATATGCCTGCAGTAGGGTTCCTGAGACTAGCTCAGAAGATGGGAGATGGGAGCCGACCATCTCTGCCCATGAGGTGGGTCAGTAACATGGCGTTTTAGTGTTTGGCACGGAAGGGTGGCCCTTAATCAGGGCTGAGCAGCTAGTAGCACTGAAGTGACCAAGCTGCAAGCTGTGCCGTGTTGCCCAGGCTGGGCGGAGGAGCTGCAGCAGTTATTGGATAGGTATATAGAAACAGGACTGCCGCTCCCCAGAGTGCTACCACTCAGCTGTCCTTTACTTGTGGTGAAATTAGAGAAGTGCTTGGCACCTACAGCAGACATCCCAGGGAGGTATCTTTGCAGTGCCTGTGGTGGTGCTGGGATGGTGAAGCTGCTAGGATGGATACAGCTGCTGGTAGGTGTTTACAGGGGAAGGACCCCAAAAAGTGATCATGACTAGTGCTGTGGCCTGAAGGTGATGGTGGTTAGGCACAGTTACTCATGCCCCTCTGTTGTGTCTTGTATGTTTGTTCAGCATGCTGCACCCTTCCCAAGGTCACTGTGGTGTCAGGGGGTCTTCTGACAAGTGGAAACTCCTTTTGATCTCAGTGAAAGGATGTAACATGGTAGTGGAATTCTACCATGTTTACCACATACTGAAAACTACTTAAACTATGCCGGCTACAGATGGCAAAGAAGAAAAGTGAAACTAATTAGTCCTCCCGTTTTTCACATTGTGTGATAATGTTGGTTTGATGTTTGTGCAAGTGATCGGACTAAGGACTGCTCTCAGCCCACTGCGTCTAGCAGCACTTAACTGGTGCGTTGCAGGGACTGAATTGTGCTGTTGGAATAAAACAATGTTAAAACATTTCCACAAAGCTTCCATGGCCTACGTAATCTTCACCCTGTGGTTCTCTTTGAAATTTTAGGTGTTTGATTTTAAAGTAATAGTAGTGAGAATGTGTGTGAATTAAGAAGATAGGCTTATACGTGTTTGGGAAAGTAAACTTTTCTTGTTTTGAAGTGCTGACAGCAATTGATAAGGTTAAAGAGCATTTCAGTTGTGTTGGTTTGTATTATAATTGCTTTAAAAAGATGTTGGCTTTGGATATCTAAGGTTGGGAAATGCCAGTTGAGAAACTGTCTGCAGTCCGTTCTCCTGTATGGCATTTGCTAGAGCTTAATCCGCTTCTTGACACTTTTCTCCCCTACCGCAGTTTCACACTGTGATTGCTTTTGATTTATGAAATATGCAGTGGGTTTGGTGAATTTCACTCTCCTTCAAAATGAGCAGGTGGGTTAAGCAAGGGAATTCAGATAGTCATACTGCTAAGTCAGAGGGCATTCTGTAAATTGTCTCAAGTGCGCGATTTGGAACCAGTGTAAGTTTGCTGCTCTCTGTGTAATACTGAGTCAGTGAAGTAAAAGAAATTAACATAGGCCTAATGGCATCTTTTTATTGCTAGTAATTAGGTAAAGGGCAGTTTGCATACATTTACTCTGTGTAATAAGGCAGTGGGATCTGACCTGCTTGTGTTGCTTTCCTTTATACCCTGCACAAGTCTCTGTGCGAGAACCCTTGTGTGAAGGTATCTGCTTGAATTGAATTTGAACATTGGCTGATCCAGCAGGAGTTTAGTGTTGGATGTTGCTGGGTATACTAATTCTCAAACCATCTGACGTTGTGTGGTTGTATGGACAGCTAAAATAGACTTTCAGAACAAAAATAAAATGGAAGGCAGTGTGAATCATGTGCAAATAAGGAAAGGATTTACAGTGTTAGTCAGGAGACTAAGGAGTAAGTTTTGATATTTTAGCATTCTGTTAAACTAATGTTAAACTAATGATTCCTAAATAACTTCTACTCTGAAGATATGCACAGAATGGAACAGATGCCTTCTTAAATCAGGGGAAAAAAGTAAACAACTAAAGCTGCTTTCTCAGGGCTAATGGCACTCTAACACATTGTGTTTCTGAATAACTGACTTTGGAATTCTGTGGCAGAGGGTTTGCTGCTGTAACAGTATTTGAAAGCAGATAGTTCTGATTTAATAATGATAGCTGTTTTCTGAATATTGTATGTCCCTTCCTAAAATGAAGCTGGCAAAGAAAGCCCACAGAAACTAGAAAAAGCCTTACTAAGTGTAATCTGTTTCCCTACTATGTCTTCTGACTTTACTCTGAAAATGAAGGAAAGTCTTTGTTTTATACTTTTCTGGAAACTCAGATTGATTATTTCAGCTCGTATGCCACATAATGAATACATTCTAGGTCTGAGGACAGAGGATAGGATGTCATAAATTTAGGAAGCTGTGTTCTGCATGGCATCTCTGGACTGCGTTGAACGTTGCCAGCATTAGAGAGTTCCTAAAAAATGCTTGGTGAGTTTCTTAACATGCTTACAACTTCCTGCTGTATTTTCCTGGTTCACAAAATAAGAGTCGTGGAGTCGTGTTCTGGTTTTGAGTCTCCGTTGCTCTTGTACCTGTTGCCAGTAACAGTTCTAATTGTGGAGCTTCTTTTTTAGAGGGAGCCATAGCCATTTGGTACTGATGTTGCTCACTGTCCTCATTACCCAGGTGTAAGTGGGAACGGTAGTGTCATACCATGGAATTGATGACTGTATTGCTGTTTTTAGCTTTTAAATATAATTTAAGTGCATGGACACTATACAGTGGTCAATGAATCAAAAAAAAAAGTCAAATTCTTTAATCGTGCTGCATCTGGATGTAATTAGATACATTATGTCTTGTCTACTGAGCGTAATCCAAGACTTCCAGAAACATACCAAAGTAAGAAAGCTCCAACATGCAAGTGAAAACATAAATAATACCCTTAGCGTAATGCATAAGCATGCAAGGGTGAAATTCAGTTTGCAAAGATTCGGGAAACTCAAGTTTACTGTTGAACTTAAGCAACTTTGGAAAGCTTTCTAAAAGGTGGGTTCTAAACAGGCACCATTACACCCAACATAGCTCTGTTTGACACCTGCTTTTTGAGTTGATCTTTGGGTTAATAATACATTACTATATAGCAGTTGTCGCCTTTCCTTCTGAAGAAAACTTTTTTTTTGTCCCTGTTTTACTGTCTCAGTGCCTTCTGTTAGGCTGTCCCTTACGGCTTGGTCTATGACTTGTGTCCAGTCTTACCCTGCTCTTCTCCCATACCTCTGCTTGTCTTTGATCTTGTCCTTCTGTATTTTTCACTTGTTGCTGTAGCTGTTTCTTTGTTTGGGCTGTCTTGTTTTTGCATTGCTGCTTTCTGGCAATAAACTGACCAAAGTATCTGTTAAGAGCTGTAGTTACTCACTTCGCTATCTTAGGCCTGTGATTGCCTGGGCTTGCGGAAGTGCTTTGGAGCTATCTACCATGAGAGGCAGTTTATGTGCATGCTATCAAGTATTCTGGGGCATCAGTGAGCTAACATGTAGATGAGCTTTCATGGAGATGATTTAAATACCTTTTTCTGAAGTTATAGGCATACTTCCTTCCCTCCTGATGATAATCAAATTAAAGCAGAAAACTGAGAAATGTTGCACTGGAGCTTCTCCAGGAAATGACTGAAAGACTTCTAGCATATGCAGAATGTTCTGTCTGTTCATAAGCTTTTCTTCATTCCTCAGTTGAATCTTTACTGAACTTGTACCATCTAGACTGAAATTTTCCATGCAGGTGAACAGTTTATCCTGTTGCATACCTGATGACAAACTTGATGTAGAATGTTAAATTTAACATTAGGTTGTCATCTGTAATCTCATCTGCGTGGAACAGGGAATAGAGCAAGCTCATGACTTCTGTTAGGAATCCTTCATCAAAAATCTGTTGAGGGTTTAAACAAGGAAAAAAGGACTTCCATTTTTGAATTCAGTCCTCTCCAGCATCCCAGTTTGTGAAGTTACCTGAGGCTTTTCTTTGATCTTGGTAACACTCCTGTCTTTCTGTTCTCTCAGCACCACCGTCTCCTCTATCTCTGCATTGATGACAGACCCTACTTTATGCAGAATCCTTCAGATACTGGCTGCAAGTACCACATCCTTATAAATGGTTGGATTGCTTTTTCTCAGTGAGTGACAGCATTGTGGTAGAGAGAAATTGGAGCAAAGCAAAGGTAGCAAATAAAGTATAATCACAAGGGAGGAACAGGAGAATCAAGAAGTATGGGCACATACAAGTGTGTAACAATGTGGATTCAGAGTTGAGGGTCAGTTTTTCAGCACAGAGTAGGAAGCTAGTGTTTTAGGCTGGAAATACTATTTGAAGGCTCTGTCCCAACCTCCTACTGAAAGCAGGGCTAACTTAGTGCTGATGGCTCTGCTCAGAGCATGGTTAGAAAAAACAATAGCTTGTTCTTGTGATAAAGCATGGAAACCACTAGAAGTCTTCAGAACTGAGATGCAGAAAGTCATCTGGGGCAATGGTTTTTGACATCTTTATTGATGGCCTGAATAATGGGAAATAACATCTAATTTGTTGATGATACAGAACTGGGAGGAGTGGCTGCTGTTAGAGGGACCTGGATGGGTGGGAGAAGTGGTCTGAGAGGAACCTCATGAAGCTCAGCCAGGGAAAATGTCAAGGAATAGCTCCATACATCTGTACTGTCTGGGGGCTGAACATTAGGAAAGCAGCTTTGCAGAAAAGGAGAGCTGGAGGTGCTGCTGGGCAGCAAATTGACCCTGAGCAGTGATGTGCCTGTAGCAGCAAAGAAGGCCAACATCATTCTGGGCTGCGTTTCTGACTGGTTAGGGGATGTGATCCTTCCCCTCAATACCACTGAGACTGTGTGTGGTGTGCAACGTACAGTTTTGGGCTACTTGTTATGAGACGTGGTGGGGCAAGTCTGGCTGAGAGCCAGAAGGATGGTGTCAGGGCTGTGCAGTATCTGATGAGCAAGGAGAGGCTGAGAGAGCTGGGGCTGTACAACCTGGATTAATTTTGGGGGAATCTTATCAATACACATAAATACCTGACCTGCGTGGAGAGTAAAGAAGGGACTGGATTCTCCTTGCAGTACCCAATGACAAGATGAGAAGCAGCATGTGCAAATTCAAGAACTTCAGTTGAAGTAAAAGCCTTTTATGGGGAGGATGGTTTAACTGTGTAAGAGGCCATCTGGAGAAGATGTGAAGGCTCCATTTTTGGAGACAGTAGAACCATGCGTGGATACTGATCCTACTTTAAGCTAGTGCGTTGTCTGGAAGCACCTTCCAACCTCAGTTGTTCTGTAGTTCTGTGAACAGTGACAGAATGTACTACTATCTGGTGACTGGTTGAGATAGATAGTGTGGAGGATGTGAGTTGTGCATGCTGCTTTTTTTTAAAACAACTTGAAATTTGCCTGATGCTCTGGTCACAAGACTTAATTATAGGTAGTCTTTAGGGGAAGGCAGATCTGGAGAAGTTAGGAGTTAATTTTTTGCGTTATGTGTAGTAAGACTGTGTTTGAATGAGTTTTTGTGTTAGAAGATTAACACAGAGGGAAAGGAAAATGGCACAAAACCAGAAATCTGAGTGGTAATAATGTGAGAGAAAAACATTAGTGTTGGAGGCAATGAGAAGGCTGGTTTTGTTTTTTGTTTTTGTTTTATTGTGAGCCAGGAGGATAAGATACAGATGGCACACATTGAGGGGAGAGTGTGATATTGCAGGCTCTTAACATGAGTGATTTGGTAGAGGCCCAGATTAAAGATGATTTAGGATAGATATAAAGGTAAAGAACTGAGGATACCATTCTCACATTGGACACATTATCTTGAGAGAGAATGGGATGTGGTGCAGTGAACATGAGAAGTAGGCTGTAAGAACAAACCATGTCTGCCTCATGAATAGTTTGTGTGGAAAGATGGAAGACTACAAGATTTGGAGCATGTAAAGCAGAGGACTACACTAAAGGAAGCTCTTCTTGATGTGAAATAGATTGTGTTACTGAAAGTAGTGGAGGTCTTCAAGCAAAGAGGCATTCAGCCTTAAATGCTAGCTGCAAAGGGGGAAGCTGAGAAGTGAAATGAGGAAGAATATGCTTTGTTTGTCTGCTTGTGTAATGTTTGAAGATTTCAATGAAGTTGAAAGAAGCTGAGGCTTTTTGCAAACTAAATACTGCTGTAAACTTCTGGTTACTCCGGATGAATGGAGGTGTTTAGGTAGAGGGTGGTAGGCAATGCTACGTGACTTTAGGAATGAATTTGTGGACTTTGTCAGAACTCATGTGTGGCATGCAAGTATGTGACTAGTTTTTCTGGTTTACTAAAGCACTCATTAGTCCTCATATCATCCTTCCCTGGGAACTGCTGAAGGAAAAGTAGTCAAATTCACTGGGATTTTAATTTCTTTTAATTGAAAGATGTTCTTTTGTTTTGGTGTACCTAATAAGTCTTGCATTTTACAAAGGGCTATGGCTTAAAAAAAAAAGATTTTGTGTTTAACAGTAGATAGAAACCTTTAATTCTTGCTAGGTGAATAGTTTGCATTTTCTTAAGTATGTTACTTACAGTAGTTGATAGACGTCTAGACTAGGTTATACCTTCTCAAATTTGGCCTGGGTTAATTCATACCTTGGGTCACAGTGAGGTTGTAGCACACATCAAATGAATGTTACACTATCTTCTGGGCAGGTAGGATAAAATACAATTGTAGACAAAGATAACCAAAGTGAAGTATTGTACTATGTGAAAGGCTGGGACTAGAAGTACTGCCTGTGACTTCTTGCTTTGAAATTGTTGTGTTTCTTGAAGCAGTCCGACAACGTGTGATTCTGGTGGACTGATCTTATTAAAACAGCCAGATAACTAACAGCTCAGCTGTGTTGCCAGTTTATGTTGGTACTTGCTTTTGCATCTGTTCTAGAGCAATAGTCATTCTCCTCTTCAGAAATACCTCTTTGAAAACCGAAGTCTGTTTTGTTGGTTGTATTTTTTTTTTTTCCCTTACCCCTCGATTAGGTTTGTCTCAGCATTGTCAGCACTATAATCCACAGAGAGGAGCCTGTTCAAGTGAATGTAAACATTAATTCTTATGGTGGTGGTGAGTATCCTTGAAGTGCTTGTTCTGAGATACTGGTTCATTGTGTCTGTATAGTAATGAGTTCTGAGGTGATCATTGCTATGGTTTAATAATGATAGCATGCTATGCTTGATTTTAAGCAGAAGAAATATTTCTCTGACTGCAGTATACCTTGCTTGATGTAAAACATCCAAGATGCTGAGACAATGTACAGAGCTGTTAGGGGAGATGTCCCAAGCACTTTCTGCTGGAGTACTTTATTTTTAAGCCTAAAACAGCATATGTTTTTCTTGCATGCTTTGCTAGAATAAGGCTGTGGGTGAAGTAAAAAGCTTTCAGGCTCTTCTTCATGAGGGTATGCATTGTGAACTGTCAAATGTTAATTGCAGCAGCATCTTGACAGTGAGAAATTCTCCCTGTCTCCATCCACACAGGCATGGGCTGGCTTTTCAGACTGCAGTTTTAAAAATTAAGGTACTCATACTACCTTTTGAACAGTTTTAAAGGTGAGGTGAAATGTCGATGTTCCATAAAGCAGTATGCTTGCAGTGCTCTTATGTAGATTGTATAGTAGTGGAGGAAGATAAATGTTTCTATTGAGATTCTGTGTCCCCAGTATTGTCTGTACTATTGCAGTTGTTGATTTATTATTTTTGTAGAGAAGAGAGATGAAATTTACAAAGGTAGATTTTTCTGGTTTGCATCTGCTGGAAAGAAGAAACTTTTCTGAAACCTTTAATGTTGCATTGAGTACAAAAGTTACTTTAGTATTTTGTTTGGAAGGTTTTTATAGTGCTTTCTTCTGCTTGTTTGCTTTCTGATGTTCTTGATTGGAAATTCTTCAAGGTCTCTTGCACTTGCAGTGAGAGCAGTGTCACTGCCTTGCTGACAATTCTGTGGTCCAGACAAGGTGTGTACCTTTTCCTTACCTCATCTGTGAAAACAAAGGAAAAATGATTGGCATGATATATTTTTTTTTATTCGTTCATGTAGGTTTTGAGTCACCGGTGCCTTTTTTTTTTTTTTCTTACTGTTAACAGTTTTAGAAGCTTTTAGGGAAAAGGAACTGTGAAAGATTGTGTGGCAGGGATCCATTTGTACAGTGGAAGCAGTAAGGAGCAGCTTGGGTCTGCAGGAAGCATATATCTAATACTTTGCAAATGGTGTTTTCATTTAAACTTGTGCCATATGAAATGAGTAGTAATGAGTTATTTTCTCCCTACAGAATTGCAAAGTAAGTCAGAAAAGCAAACTGAATAATCTTACAGTAGACATCTTCTAAAGCTTTGTATTGGAAGATTTCATCCTTAGCTTTGTGGCTTTGATTCTGTTGTAATAACTGATGGCTGTGGTTGCTTTATCAGGCCTGGAGTTGTTGCCATCCACTGGAGATGTTTTCAGAAACAAAACACAAATCAATTTGCATGCAGTTCTGAAATTGCATAACACTCGTTGCAAGGAGCCTGCTTCAAAAAGTGTTTCTATTTCTACATTCTGCTGTCTCTTAATTTGCTGCTCAAAGGAATAACCTAAATCCCCTCCTACTCCTACACCTTTATAAACATTTCTAATCTGCCTTCAGTGAGCGTGCGGCTGCATGATGATTCAGAGTCAGATTTTCTGTGGGATAGTTCTGTTTGATCAGCAGGCTGATCCAATTTATCTTGTGGCCCTGACTGCTTTATTACCACCAGTAGGCCAGGCGGTGTGAGAGAGCAGAAACAGGGCAAGAATTGCTGTTTTGATGGCAACCTGCAGACAGTTTACAAGGGAAAGCTCCACGTTCATTTCAGTGCTCACTGTGTTCCATTAACAGCTGTGGTGTAGACACAGTGCTGTGTTTTTGTTAAGTACGTGCCAGTGTACACTTCATGTATGCTGACTACCTAGGATTTGGGCTATAGAAGGATTCCCATTACTTCAGGTTTAACTGCTGTCTATTGTATGGGAGTTGAGTCTGTTTGTTTCCCGTTTATCTCGTGTGTGTGGGGATAAGGAGAATGAGAGGATTTCTAGATTTTGAAAAAGGGGCGGTTTGCTAGATGTTTGAGGTTGATATCTGAAGTGTTTGCTCATATTTCTTTCTAAAAGATAAGGTGTTCATCTTTTTTCAAACATGGAGTTTAAAATCAAAGCCACCAACGCAAAATCCACCTCTGAGAAGACTGGTTATGGATTGCCTATGCTGAATGTGATGTGACTTTTGTACCAATGTGTCCAGCTGTTCAAAACATGCTTCTTAAAGCTTTTCTTCAGTGTTTGAAGGTTTAAAGTAAAACAAATTGCACTAAGATTTTTTTTTTTTGTTCTGCTTTGTGCGGTTGTATTTATCTTAACTATCTGAACTACTGCCTCCCACAACTGTAAGTGCAGATCAATGTTTGTTTTCTGAGAATATTTACCTTCTGGAAACTTAAAATTATCTCAGCCCAGGTTCTACCTCAGTCCATTTTTTTTTTGTAAGTCCTTCTGTTTGGTTTTTTTTTTTGTGCGTATAGAAATCATTTGACTTTTGTTTTAAGTATTCTAATTCATTCCCCTTTGGTGCATCTCCCCATAATGATATCAGTGTGCTATATTGTGAGGGCCTTTACCCTTTTGTCTGTGTGTTGTGTGTAGTTCAGGAAGAAATCTGTGTAGAATGTCAGTGGAATGCATTTGATTTGCCTTTTACCCGCAGCTGGTAAATGAGGGAGCACTAACCAACTGCAGCATGACCTCATCCCTGTGCACACTTCCAGAGGAAGTGGCTGTGCTCCCAGCTCTGCTTTGTGCTGGCATGGATCCTCCTCTGACCTGTGGTGAATGTGCTCATGCTGCTCTCCCATGGGCAGCTCGGCTCTCTGGAAGCTTGCTGAAGTCAGGGAAGGAAAGAGTATGAGCTTGTCCTTTTTTCCTGATCTCAGCAGGCTCCTTTCTGACACTTTGGAACTTATTGCATCCTTCCCTGAAGCAGCTTCAACATTATTTTGGCAAACTGGCTTTTTTCCTTGCACTTCAGGATTAGTTTTCTGTTTAAGTGAGTCAAAACAGCTTACAGCAGGATTGTATGGGCATCTGTAATGTCACAGTGTCTTGTTTGGCTGGTGTTGACAGAAGCAAGGAGGTTAAGGAGCACCAAGGGATCTCTGCCGTTAATGGTGCCATGGGATCATCTTGCTCATCCTTTCAGCAAATATACTTGCTAAGTTAAATTGACAAAATGCTGATGCTGCAGATGAAATAACATTGGGATGGTTTAAGCGTCTTGACTAGGTCACAGTGAGATCAGACAAATGGCAGCACCGCTGCAAGAAGCACAGCGCATCCTAGAAATGGAGGGAAAAAAAAGGAGTGCCTCTAAGTAGCAGCCTACGCTTAAAATTACTCAGCTGTATTATGAAACTGTACTCTGGGTGGAAAAAGGTTAAGAAAGGATCCAGGTGTTTAATTCTGGGCACTTGCTAGGAGACCTGTGGCTGGTCTGTTTTGCGGTCTTCAAATTCATCTGAAATTGAGGAGGTCCCTAAAAGGAGTATTGTAGTAGGCCTCTAAGTATGCAGTAGAATGTTGTGTTCATAAATCTGTGTAAAGCGGTATAGTTAGTACTTGATAATGTGTTATTCAAGTTTAGGTATGTCACTTCAACACCTTCTCATCAGTCTCTGTGCTACCACACTGAAGGGTGCTTTTCTTCCTGCTGTTGTAGATCAGTGCTGTGGCAGAGGCTGTTCAAGCAGACCCTTCCTGTCCACCTTCACTAGCGGGCAAAATGTGCCCTGTGGCTCTCAAGCCAAAAGTTGTCTTGAATCAGTGACAAGAATAAGTGGAATTTGACTTCTATTTGTAAATAATAAAATTCTGCATGCTCCATATTTATAAAATACAGTATATATTTTAGGCTGCTGAATTGTAAAACGATTACACACTTCCAGATTTGCTGCTGTAAGGTGCTGGAACATGTTTGTTGTTAGTGTGGAAATGTCTGTATACACTAAGATTAACATGGTTGGATTTTGTTATTAAACTGTCTTTGTAAAGCAAGGGTTGCTAACCTTTCTGTGAATTTAAGAGTTACCCACACTACTTTTTCTGGACTTCTCTGATCTTTCAGTGGTATTTATTGCACTGATTGGAATGTTACAGATTTTAATCTGTGTATAAAGATACCTGCTTCTGGAGATGTTTTAGTGCAAGGCATTTGTAAAAAGTAATGAAATTATGGTGATCTCACCTTCTTTCTGCTGCCAAAAGAAGCAAGACCGTCTTTCTCCTTATTTCCTCTTTCGAGCAAAGATGTTATTCTGTAGCAGATCCTAAACTCCACTAATCCCTGTGAGATGATTCAGTTGACCAAGAAAGAAACTGACTGGAGGACATGTGTAAGAATTCAAAATTACAGAGAAAAGAGTCTCTTTCCATGCTGCTAGGGCATCTCAACTGCCTGTGCAACTACAGTCTCCAGGGGATGTCTTCAGTCCCTTCCAGGTCTTGTTAGTGCTGCTTTGTGATATTTAAGTATCTCTTGCAAACTTGTGGTGAAGAGCTATGTTCTTGCCACTATTAAGGAGAATTATTTAAGTAGCTGCTGAGGAAAGGTTAAAATCAGTGAATCAAATCTTTATCAACTACTTTTAATAACCATAGGGACCCAGCAGTCTACTTCAGCAAGCTTTTTTCTATTTGCTGGAATACTCACCCCACCTGAATGGCAGGGGAGGCAAGGTTTGGTAGGCTAATTTGATACAAATTGCCAAGGATTTATCATGTAGTAACGCTGGGCAGTGATAACTCACTGGACTGAATTTTTGCCTTTTGAAGTATTTATACTTCTGAGAGAAGACATCCAGATTGTAAATAAGTTTCTGCAGATTTTGCAGATGCTCCTTAGACAGTGTAGGACAGTTAAACCACAGCTCATGGCTCCTTTGTGCATCCTTCCGCTCTTCTTTCCCAACTTATTCCCAGCACCAGGCTGCTTAGGTGGAACTTCAAAGCCATGTCACCTAATGATTGATAAGGCTGATGCGCTTAACACGTGTCAGTGTGAAGATGTTCGTGGATAACTTGACTACTGTTTCTTCACACACAGGACCTGCTGCAGGTGCTTTTAAATAGCACTATAAATAATTTTTATTGTTTCCTTGATGTAGTGGTGCTTTCTTGCAGCATTAGGCAGGGATAAGGAAAAAAATAATCCATTAAGCGAGAACATCTGAATAGTCTGGATTAAGTTCAATGTAAAATAATACATAATACTACATGCATAATATGAACCTTGAATGTTTATATTCCTTCATCATTTTTAACTGTCTTGTATGCTCAGTGGTGATGAAAGCCACAACCGTCACAACACCCATCTGAGACAACTGAATTGCCATAAGTACAAGTTCAGATTCAAAAATACTGCTTCATTGTCTGCTATTTCATCTTACATTTACAGTGTAGACCCTGCATGTTCTGTAGTGTATGACTTATTTAGAATATATATGTTAAAAATATCGATGTTAACTTAGCTGGGTATTTTGACTTCCCTGTTAAATGTTAGCCGTGATATTGCAACTTATTTCTCACAGTGGTTGCTCTGTTTTTCTGGTGAAGATATATTTCCAGCTGTTACTCTTCTATTCTTGCTCAGGTTACACCAATCTGCAAATAGTCTTTATCAATGTGAAATGATGCGGCTTACTGTTAAATTCTCTCTTGCTCCATGGAGTCTAACAGGGTGCTGCCTTACCTTAGCGTCACAACACATGTAGCTCCCAGGGTAGGTACTGTGCTAGAGTCAGTCTTACCATAGCGATCCTGATAATGCTACGTGCCTCATTTGCAAGTTTTTGTAAGGCGTTCCTCACACCATGTGTAGGCTCTTCCTTACGTAATTCAATCACCTGCCTAATCCTGCATGTCAGCATGGCTTGTAACACAATACCTAGCGAGATTCTGTAGTTTTATCATGTGCTGCTTGTTATCTGTCGCAGTCCTGCTGCCCATCTTCATCTTTTTTTTTTTTTCCTAGATCTTTTCTCTTTACATTCACTCTTCCTTTCCTGTTTTTCAAGGATTTTCTCAATATACAAACCCTATGTGCACTGCTCCAGCCCATTTAAAAATGATTATTTATTTGCATTATCTATCTTTTTTTTCTCCTCCACTGTTCAGAGTAGCATTATTGGTTCTCCCTTAGCACCCTTGTTTCCTGCTGTGTTGATGTCCAAATTGGCAAGGAGGTCTTTGTGGTAGCTCTCAGAACTAATAAACAGTTTCTTCACTTTGGTCTGACTGCTCCTTGTCCATTGTTTGTGAGGACTATTTTAAGTTTACCTCTGCAGTGGCTTGGTTTTGATGACAGTACAAGGACATCATCTTTGTCCTTCTGTCTTATGGTTATGCTGCTGTAAATAGTGCTGTGCTTCTGGTGTCCAGCTGCAAACCTCATTTAAAGAAGTGTGCTGGGGGGGCAGATGAAATGACATGTGTGAATGTGTCACTGTCTTGTTTCAACAAAACACAGTAGAGAGCTACTGGAATCTTTTTTCTTAGTGGAGTAACTAGATTAGTAGCTTTACTTTCTAAGGTACGTTCTCAGTTGATGTTCATCTCTTCCTCAAAGATGTTTAACTGTTTATTTTTACCGATCTCTATTTTTTCCCTTTGTGCTTTCAGCTTGCCTTCAGGTTTGCATACCTTGATGTGGGAAAAATAGCTTCACCATCTTATTGCTTACAGGAAGTTGTTTTCTGATTATCCTGTTATAATAATGATTTCTAACACTGTGTAGAAAGGCAGAAAAGCTTGTCCTATGTATACTGAGGAAAGTGATACTTCTGTTGTTCAAAATTGATCATGTTTGGAATTTTATCTAAAGTATTTCAGAAGTTGATTAAGACTGATTTGAATTTATCCTGTCTAATACTATTCATTTTCTGACATGCTGTCAGCAGGTCTGAAAACAGCTGTTGATCCTACAACCGAAACAACAATTTTGATCACAATTTTAAATTTTGAATTTCTTAGTTTTAACTGTTTTTAAATGGAGTTCTCTAGCATATTTTTTCATATACAGTGATCTGTTATTTCTTCTTGCAGGCGCCTCCACCTAAATAAGAAAGCCACAGATAAACAGCCATATAGCAAGCTTCCCGGTGTTTCACTTTTAAAGCCGTTGAAAGGTGTGGATCCTAATCTGATCAACAACTTAGAAACCTTCTTTGAACTGGATTATCCCAAAGTATGTATACTATTTACAGCCTTTTCTCCTCTTCCTCTGACAATCCTATTAGGGGTTTGTGCTAGAGCTACTCAACTTTGTTGCGTAGTATTGTTCTTCCTTCCACAGCAAATCATGGTTACATGTTCTGTATGTTCCAGACAATATTTATTCCTCTTCAGAAAAACTGGTTGTAAAGGAACATGACCAAGACTTGAAGAAGACAAATTGTACTCTAGATTTCACTAAGATTTGTTTAATCGTTACTTCAGTCCTTTCTTGTTTATAGCAGTACAACCTTTGAAAGACAATTGCCTTTTGAGAGACCAGACACCCTTCATAATTGGGTATTTTTCTGTATCAGATTTTATGGAACCAGACAGCCTGAAACTTACTGGTGGTTCTTACTGACAGCCTCTAGCAAAATGTTGTTCAATTATGACATTGTTCTACCTATCAACAACTGGTGAAGTACTGTCTCCAAGCCACTTAATCGTATCTGGAAAACAAATAGTTAAGAAAAGCTTATGTTTGTTCTTAAATGCTGTTTGACTTTGTAATATGAGTGATAAGTAAGGTAAGTGATAAGCGTCTGATGCTGTCCTTGTGTTAAGGACCTTAAAGGGGAAAGACTTGTTGCGTCATTTGCTTTGTGGTATATGGTACTCTGGGTGGAAATACAGTCTATTCCTACCGCGTATATTTTGAGTTCAAACTCTTGATATAAAAACTTTTTTCTTCAATTCTTCTCAGAATTGCTTCGGACACTGCTGCTTCCTTTGTAAAAGGAGAAAAGCATGTGTGAACTTTGTGGTTTTCTTTATGTATCCTATTTAGGAGTAAGTTCAATGCTCTGTCAGATAGAGTTAAAAAAACAAACCCAACCAAAAGCCCTGAAGTTGACGAGAAATTGGATTGTTCATCTGTAGTAGTGTTTGAGGCCTCTGAAAACTTGGGGCATGCAGATGACTCCCCAGAAAGCACAGTAAACGTTAAGTACAGCAAAAAAAAAGTTGCAGGCAACACGATCTCAAGCTATTTTATAGCTATAATGACCGTTTCAATATTTGACTACAAATACAATTGTTCTTACTTACTGTACATCTTGAAATTTTGTCAGAAATTTCCCCATTTGTTACATTTAAATTAACCTGATTCTAATATTTGTACAGATAAGTGTATTAGTATTTCCTCTGCATCACTCTTGCATGTTGTTGTTCTTTAGCCTTTGTATGCAAAAATGGACTATTTACCATGAATTAGAATTTTTCTGCTGAGAAGTTGTGGTGTCAAAGCTTTCTGTTATTACTCATTGAATTTTTTCAGACTGGATATAGAGATGTTGCTGCAACTGTGGACTGAAGATTAATTTTATGAATTACTAGCAAGACATAGTTTCACATGTGGATCAGCAATAAAGCACTACTCTCTTCAGTTGTTAATTTCCATGATATTCATGATGCAAGGGTCACTTCTGTAATAGTTGAAAGATCTTTCTACCTAATGAGATTTTTTTTACTACTTAAATTCCATTTTCTTTGCTAGTAAAAATGATTGGAATCAAACACTGCTCTGCTTTGTGCTTGCACTTAGAGGCATATCTGCTTTTGTCTCATAGTCTGTAGTGTTAGAGGAAGTCCTAGAAGTACAATTTAGAGGTTAAGTTTCCACAGTATTCAGAGTCAACTTGCACTTGCTGGGTTTCTGTGTCACAGTGCCTTTTCTCCCCTTGAAATAATGTATTTATTCAACTTATTTCATACAATACTGGATGACATTACTTCTTCCTCATGAAGAACGTTAGAGGTGATCATCATTGAACTTATAGGCAGACAGCTTTTGAAGTTGAGAATAATTTTTTCTTGTGCAGTTTGTGGAAAATGGAGTTCAGATAGGTGTTACTGCAGTGTGATGGAGAATGGAGTAACTGTTTTGCTCACTAAATGCAGATTTTTATTTATAATTTCTGTATCAAATGGGATTAAACAGACTCGTATCTAATGAGGCTGGCTGTTTAACTTTTTGCCTATAAGGATGACTTTGAGGTATTTTGATCAGAAATGTATGTTTTCTGAATTGTATTCTTAGAACTGGTGTGCTAGTGACTTGTAACGCTTCACAGTTTGATCAGGGAGAGGAAAAGGCTATGTCAAGAAAGAAGCATTCAGGGAGTCCATTACTAATGAAGAAACAAATGCCTCTTTCAAAACTCGCAAAGCAGTCTGAAGACATTAAGTTGTACGTGATTCTTAAAATGCTGCTTTTTCACCCAGTGTTTGTAGCTCATTTAGTAGCTATGTAGGTTGACTGCTGAAACAGGTATGGTTCCTTGCTTCTTCCTAGGTTTTCTAACCCTTATTCTGTAGAGGGGAAATTTGTACATTATGATGTGTGTTCCTGTGCTTAGCTTTATTGTACGATGAAGTGTACCTTTTCTGGTCTCAAAGGGCTGTCATCCTGCTGTGTTCTGCATTATGTATCTACAAAATGAAGAAATGGAAGCTGCAGTCAGGTGTGCAGTAGCTTGTGTTAACATGGTCTGGAGTTCTGTTAAAGAGATGAGAAGAATCTGGCTTGTTTCAGTTTCATTTATAAGTCTCTTGTTTGTTTTACCGTGTGAGTATTTTGGAGTATTACAGATTGTTGGTAGAGATCAAATTCCAGCATAGTTCTGGCACCCAGTACTTTGGAAGCTGATGTATTTTGACTGAAAGATGAGATCTGTAATCCTAAAAGTACTGTGGGTTATGTTCTGTCATGGAAGTGAACATTTTCACAGCTTGTAGCACCTTCCTTTGATGTTTAATGTACTATAATTTCATAGATTATAAACTTCAGATTCATATGTGAACAAAAATGGAAGCAGTATTAGGGTGGAATGGAAGCAGGAGCAGAAACTTTAGCTTCTTTGTGCCGTAATGTTCTATTTTGTGCCTAGTAGAAGTCTTCCCAGAAGCAGGAAAATGAATATTCCTTGCTACAGTAGTTTACAGGGGCATGGAATTGGTTTCTTTTTAGCAAATACTTGCTGGTGCACTAGGTGTTATTTAGCTGTAAAACAACCCCCTTTTATTTTTAATACTATAGCAGTGCTTTTCATTTTTTTTTTTTTCAGTTTGGTGTGCTGTGAAGCTTTATTCCCTAGGCTATATTGGTATTAAGTGTGTGCATGTTTTTCTTCCCTGCTAGTATGAAGTACTACTCTGTGTACAAGATCACGACGATCCAGCTATTGATGTATGCAAAAAGCTCCTTGGCAAATACCCAAATGTTGATGCTAGACTGTTTATAGGTAAGCAGTGCATCTCCAAAGTGGGACTCCAACTTATAAAAAAAATTTTTAGGCTTTCAGCTCTTTAATAGTGTTCTGAAAGACACAGTTGTCTTGTTCTACCAGTGTGGGTTCTGTGACTTAATCCTATGTTTGAGCAGAGTATAGAACTAAGTTTGTATTCATGATTTGTGACCTCATTTTAAAAGCAAACGAAAACAACAAACTCTAGGAAGAATCATTATTCAACCTATTCACCCTCCCCCACCTCTTTTTCTACTAAGTCTGGAATTCAAGTTTGAATCTTGTCCCTATGCTATACTAAATATGCAGGAAGTGACTTAGCATTCTGCCTGTATTTGAGCTTGAGGTGTTAAAATAATCTGTTTTCATTAACTTAGAGACTGTAAGCCTATTTATTACTACTTGTTTGTATTGAAGGAGGAAAGGGATAGGAAAAGATAATTAGAACTACATGACATAAAATAAACAGAATCCTATCTGTTAGGAGCAAAAAATTGTATCACTGTATTCTGCTTCTCTTCCTCTTTTGTGAAGGTTATCCTAGAATGTAACAATCGTAATTGGGACTCTTAAGAAAAAGCAGTAGGCAATATTTACTTTATAGAATGTAGTAAAGACCTTTGTAATACTACTGTCAGTTATTAGCCTGAATTCTCTACCTAACTGTAGTGAAATACAAAACACAGGAATGAAGGAATGTGTAAAATTTAAATCCTTTTCATAAAGTTGGACTTCTAGAATTGAAAGGCAAATACATACTGATTTTCCAGCTAGATTTTTTTCCAGATAGATTAAAAAAATCTTCCAAAAAAAACCTCCAAAAACCCAAACCCCAAAACCAAAAAAACACAGGAAAAAAAACCCATGCATTTTGAGTATGATGCTTGCTTTTTTTTTTTTTTTAAGGTGGTAAGAAGGTTGGCATCAACCCCAAGATTAACAACTTAATGCCTGGCTATGAAGTTGCCAAATATGATCTAATATGGATTTGTGATAGTGGAATCAGAGGTAGGTGTGTATTGTAATGTGCTGATATTCTTATTGCCCTTACTCCATGTAAGTTAGCAGTTGCAGAAGATTATTTTAACTGAGAACAGAAATAGAAATGAAGTCTGGGGAAGTCTTTTCACAGAACAAAAATTTTAAACCTTTAAGGATGTTGATCGTATTTTTGAAAATACTGTTTTTATTTTATTTGCTGATCATAAAATAGTAATAATGATTAAAATTATTACTGACAGTTCATTGCCCCAAAGTGGCATGTACCAAGCTGTACCTGTTCTTGATGATAACGTTAAAATCACAGTATTGTTATACAGCAGCCTTCTGCAGTGATGGAGTAGCTCAATGAACTCTCGTTTTCTCATTTCTTGCTTAGTTACACCAGACACTCTGACAGATATGGCCAACCAAATGACTGAGAAAGTAGGATTGGTCCATGGTCTTCCCTATGTTGCTGACAGACAGGGATTTGCTGCCACCCTGGAACAGGTCAGTGCAGTGTGTGTGTGTATATATATATGTACTTAATACATTGCTGACTAAAAGTTGTATAGTGCCTCTTGTATTTTTAAGTGAAGGGAGGTTCCATTTATTCCTAGCAGCAGTTATGCTTTGGACTGTCTAGGATAGCTTGTAAATGTCTGGAAATTCTAACATGTTGCTCCAGACATTAATTCCAATCTTGTTTGCTATACAGAGTGCAGGATGAAAATATAGGATTTTATTTTAATAAATACTGGGGCTTTAGTAATTAGTAAAAAGTCTACGAACTGTTGACCTTTAACTAAACTTTAACCTTTAACTTTAAAACAAAAATGACTGTAAGTTAGAGAAAAGTGCTGCTCACAGTAGTATCTTATTTCTAGAGGTTATAAGCAGAACCTTTGGGAACAGGACCTAAGCAAGGTATATGTTCTATTTTCCCATGATACTTTCTTAGCTTTCCAGTATTATCAGCTGACATGCATCCTGTGCAGGAAGTCGTCTTTTCTGACATGAACCTTTACTTTTTTTTACTTGAATCTGTGTAAATCTCCACCATCTTATCCGTCTGAATCAGGAAGTTCCGTAGATCTATGTTAGAAGCACCACTGCCGCCTTAACTCTGAACCTTGCTCTTCTGTAGGGCTATTTTATGTCTCCTAATGCTTGTTGAGAAAGAGAAGGTGGAGAGTTGATTCCTGTCCACCATCTTCATATCACTTAATGTTATCTGTCCTATTCCCTCTCTCCGTTCTCAGTAAGTTCTTCTCAGTAGAATGAGGAGGTTGAGTTTTGTCTGTTCCTTGTGTGTCAAGGCAAATAATTTAATCACTCCTTTTTATGCTAAGCTGGCATAAATAAGGCATTTTGGTCCTATTCTAATAGTCAAAGGCAGAAATATGAGAGAAAGAAGTGCGGAGAAATTCAGTAGAGAGTACCCTGATTGAATTTTTTTTTTTTAGAACAGAAAGTCTGAATTAATTTTCTTAAGAGAGCAAGAAGTTTTAACACACAACTCTTACTATTGCTGCTTGCAAATAGCATTCTAATTGCTGCTTCTATGCTCCTAGAAGAACTTTTTGCTTCTAGTTCCAGTGTACCACAAGGTCACCATGCCTTTTGTTGAGTAAGCTAATGCGTTAGTGAGACCGTCAGGAGGATAAATAGCACTAAGATGCTAGAACTCAGCCTCAGCTATCTTTTTGTAGGAAACTGCTGACTTTATTCTGGGTCTTTTAAAAATACGGCTTTTTCAGTCTGAAGTGTCTATTTGGCTATTTCATCTTGTTGGTACATTAAACAAAAATTCTGTGCTTCTGTAGTTCTGTGTAGTAAGCTTCTATGAAGTTGTATGCAGTGATTTAGTTAAGAGGAATGAGACAGTATGTCTGTTAGCTGTAAGCAAATAATATTTTATTTGGGTGAGCAGTAGTTTGAGTTTTAGTATAGGTGTTACCTGAGAACAGCCTAAATTAGAAGCTTAGTATTGAATAAAGTTCAATATAAAAATTCAAGCTGTGTATTAAATCCATACAGAGTCCATATCTATTAGATTTCTCAGATTCAGTGTTAAGTTAGGCTTCTTACTTGGATGGTGCAGTGAAGAACTTTCCAAATATCAGATCATTATTGGCTGTGTTTAGAATTCTTTTTCCTTCAAATATGTACAAAGGAAAGAATTGTCAGTAGTAATGGCATAACTACATGTGGAGCTTAAAAGCCTTATCTTGTTTTTGCAGGTTTATTTTGGAACTTCACATCCAAGGTCATATATTTCAGCCAATTTAACTGGCTTTAAGTGTGTAACGGGAATGTCATGCTTGATGAGGAAGGATGTCTTGGACCAAGCAGGGGGATTGATAGCTTTTGCACAGTATATTGCTGAAGATTATTTTATGGCTAAAGCTATAGCTGACCGGTAAGATCACTGAAGCAAGCTTTTGTTTGAAATACAGTTTGTAACTTTTCATGTGTTAGTGCTGTACATGTAGGCAGTCAGGTCAACTTCATGTATGTGCACCAAGCATGTTTATGGCACATGCTTTGTTCTGTCAGTTCTTGGAGAGATATATTCAGGCCCACATCAGCTGCTTTAGAAAAATGTTTCAGAGAAATTTAAGTATATTGTTTAAGACATATTTACTGTCCTCCAAGCAAAAGATTTGGTGAAAACATACTTAATTTTTTTGCTCTTATGCATTGTAATAATATGGCATATACTAAAGAAAATATTGAAGCTTAATACAATTCTTAAAATGTTTGTTCTTTAACTGTTCTTTGCATTTTCTATTTGCTTGTTTTTCATAATACACATTTATTTTTCAGAGGGTGGAAATTTGCAATGGCCACACAAGTTGCAATGCAAAACTCTGGTTCATATTCAATTTCTCAGTTTCAATCCAGAATGATCAGGTAAAATTTTAATTCTTGCTTCCTCTCCCTTCCATTCCTGTCACCTGCTTCTGATGTGGTTAATCTGAAAATGGAGTGAATACTTTTCCCAAACTAATTTGATGATAATGTCAGGAATGCTATAGTTTCAGTGCATGGCTAGAGATGCTGACTTTCCAAGGAAGCGAGACTCATGCATGAGTAGTTGGTGTTTTTTTTTTTAAAGACTAAAAACCTAAGAAGAAAAAACACAACAACAAAAACTGGTTACCTTTTAAATGCTTTACAAAGTGTTTTTGAAAGGGTGATTTTTTTCTTTTTTTTTGCCATGTTTATTTTGGAAGTGTAAATTAAACAAGATTGATGGCTCATCACCTGATGAGTTTGGGGAAGAAGTCGTAAGAAATTACATGTAGTCTGAACTGTATTGTTTTTTTCCTAGATGGGCCAAACTGCGAATTAATATGTTACCTGCCACAATAATATGTGAGCCAATCTCAGAGTGCTTTGTTGCCAGTCTGGTTATTGGTTGGGCAGCTCATCATGTGTTCAGATGGGATATAATGGTATTTTTTATGTGTCACTGCTTGGCCTGGTTTATATTTGACTACATTCAACTAAGAGGTGTTCAGGTATGTCACCTTTCTTTTCGGAGATTATGAAACAAAACAGATTATGAACAAAAAGCTAAATGTGACTATAGTGACAAGATACTTCTTTTGATATCATCAAAGAAGTGCTAGGTCAAATCCTGTTACCTCTGCCCACCTGCTGACTTCACTTAGAGTTGCATGAAAGGTGTGCTTGGTTGTGATCTTATTTGCTTTGTGTACTTACCTCTAACTAGCCTCTGCAAGTTGACTTCTGTCTCCCTTTCACATTTTCGCATTTGTGTTTCTAGTCTTTGCTACTTAAGCATGTCCAGAACTCTAAGCTCTTTTAAAAGAGTACAAGAACAGCAGCTCTGGAATTTTAGTTAGTTTTTAATCTTTAATTGTTCTTCGGTCTTTTATATCTTGATGCTTACATGTGCAGTTTATGTGCACTTAAACATATCTCTTCTGCATTTTGACACCTGATGTAGTCAATTTTTTTTAAAAATAAAACCTCCTTATCACTGGAAGAAGGGAGTTTTCAGTTGAACTTTATATATTGAAAGATAGCACAAATCACTTGCTTTTCTGATGCTGTAGTTCTTCAGGCTAGTATGTCTACTGTGACCCTATTCCATCTAAATCTAGTCCACAGTTATTTCCTAAAAGGAAAGTCTGGTTCTATTGATTGGGTAGAACACTGGTTTGAGAGTCATTTCTCTGATCACTGTAATTACTGTATGATATGTACATGGTACAGTAAAAGAACTTTGTACCTGTTCTGCCTCTTCTGAAGCCTCTTCTGAAGCCTCTTCAGTTTGCAGCTCTACATGTAGGTGGTAAATCTCAAAGGAACAGTAAATTCAGAAGGGCTGTCTGTAAATGCTTTTAAATCTTTTTCCTCTGCAATAAGCCAAAAGCTTGGTTCTTCTAATTTCATTCCCTTGAGGATGTGTGGTGGCCTACTCTCTAGGTGCTGTTGTTCTGGGGTTCTGTGGCATAAACCTATTGCCTGCTTTCAACACAATTTTACAGAACTTCAAAAGGAAATAATTGAAATTGGGGCTCTTTGTCTTTTGCTTTGCGTACAAGTCACTTTTTGAACCTTCTGGCTCATTCTGCCAAGTATCCCATGTTTAACACGGGTAATCATTATCTTGAACGAGAAAAACTTCCTACCTTCTAAAAAACAGAATATGCTTTTGATAATGTCAAACTGTATATTAAGCATTAGAATACATTTATCTGTAATACAAATGTTTTGCATTACTTCAAAATTCCTTTGGAATAGTTAGTATGCTTAAATATTTGTTTTTGTGTTCCTAGGGTGGTGCTTTGTGTTTTTCTAAACTTGATTATGCAGTCGCTTGGTTCATCAGAGAATCCATGACAATTTATATTTTCCTGTCTGCTTTGTGGGACCCCACTATTAGCTGGAGGACAGGACGCTACAGGTTACGTTGTGGAGGCACTGCAGAAGAAATCCTTGATGTATAGCCACAGCTTTGTAACTGTGACTGTCAAAAAGAGAAAGGGGGATCGAAAGTATTATAAATTGTTTATAAAAGTACTTTTAAGAAAATCTACCTTCAGTAGTTTTATTACTTGTATGTTTTGGTATCTGTTCTTTAATTTATTTTTTGCATGGCACTTGCATATCTGTGAAAATACATCTGTAGTCTTGGCCAAATGGTATTTTGCTCCTGTGTACAAATAGAAATTGAGAGAATTGGTTCTGATACATATCTGCTATATGAATACTCTGCAGTAAACTTTTTTTTTTTAAAAAGAAAGTATCCTACTGGATATGAATGGCTTCTTACTCGATGGTCTGCTGGCCTAGCAAAGCCAGTGGACACACTGCTATTGTCCAGCTGGATTGCACAAGGCTGTACCTTGTAAAATCACCGAAAAAGTATGTCTGATTTCTGTCATATCCCTCTAAATTGAGCTAGTAACAGGACCTTGGGAAAGAAGCTTAAATGCTTTATGCCTACCTCTTGTAGTTGCTGCAGAACAAAATGAATGGAAAGTAAGAAATGCTTAGCAAAAGCAAACTAGAATAAAGCTGGAGTCCTGTGTTTATATGTATATATGAAATACTTTAGTTGTTGCAATGAACCAAAAGTGGACTGAGTTTGATAGGATGAGCTGAAAGGCGTTACTGGTCAGTCATGTATTGTGAGCATCTTTTGGCCAACTCTAATCTGGTTCGGTCTTGAACCTTGTTAAGCACTGTGCTGTAACTAGCCTAGCTGGCCCCCTTCATTGTTTCCATCCTTTTTAAGGGGTGTTGTGGCTTTTTTGTGTGTGTGTGAGTGCTTTGACGGGGGGGGGGGGGGGGGGGGGGGGGGGGGGTAGGGTGGGGGGGGTGTGTGTGGGACTCAGTAAAGGACAGAAGGGAGCAGAAATACATTTCAGAAACATTTCACACAAGCTATTTTCTTAAAACAATGTATTACGAATGTAATTTCATGATGCAGGTATTTAGTATCTTTTTAAATGAACATATGTATCCACAGTAGTCAAAATTAAGTATTCAATTGCAGTAAATATTGTGAATATATTAAAGGTCTGGATGAATTTGCTGTTACTAAAATTGTAATCTTAATTTAAATATCAAACTAAGTCTACTCTTGGCTTTTTGCCTTCTACTGTTAGTCTAGCCTTTAAATTGGACTTTTATATTCCCGTGGTATGACTAAAAGGACTAGATTATAATGCATGCCATGTTTTCTGACCCTGTCCCTGTATCCCTGTAGCTCGGTTTCCAGCCTTATTGTGAGACTTTCCAATTTGTGGTGAACTGGACTTGTTTTCTTTGAACATCTTTAATTAAAAAAAAAAAAGCAAGCAAAAAAAAGCAACAACAACAAAAAAACAGCAAAGCTAGAGAGGGATGTTGCATAAGCCTTTTGTATTCATAATTGTATTAATACTGCTTTACTGCAGATGGAATAGAATATTGTCACCATGAATGTGAGCTGCTGATTACAAGGCTCATGCCAACAAAGCAGCTTTAAAAGTTGAATTACGTGTAGCATATTAGCAATAATGATATGTATTTATAAAAATGGACACTTACCTTACTGAGCCAATCCCTTAGCTGTCATATGCTACACGCCAGTGTCATGTCTGTGTACATGTAAAACATACTCTGGGCCAAAATGCTTCATCCACTTTGTTTCTTTTGCCTTATGATAACACGGTACTTTTTAATGGGCATTTCTATATGAACAAAGGCTTTTGATTGCGTGCTTCATTCTTTTCATGTGAATCAGGAAAAAGTTTTTCCTGAGGAGAGTTGCACACTGAAAACTAGTCTAGTTGTGACCCACAAAAACATTGTTTTTAAGAGTTTTTACATAATTGAATTTGCTGACAACGTTTATATCTTTGTTTCATGAAGTTTAATGCCATTCATTGCACTGCTGAAGTGAAGCATAGCTTGCAACTTAGCTTTATGCTGATTTCTATGCAGGCAATGGAAAAGAAAACCAAAAAAAGGCTGAAAAGACTTCATTTACAAGATGTTAAGTGGGGATAATTGTTTAACCGGGTGCTTTTGTATTAGCGGAACCATCTTTGGTCAAGAAAGCTGAAGCTTCACTTAAGCAAATAGTTTTGTTTGGGGTATTGTCTGGTTGATTGAAATTGAAACCAATACTGTCAAATGTTGAAGATGCTACAACGGAACTTACAAAGTTAAAAATGGCTAGTGTAAAGTTGTGTTGTTCTACAGGTATGTAGAATATACCATGTTTATTTAAAGTCATTGTTCTTTTATTTAAAAATAAATTTTGAATATAATGTTTGGAATACAGTTTTTTGCCTCTTGTTTAAAGTTTAAACTTTCATTTAAAGTGCTTACGGCAGCTTTGGATTTGATTTCTGCATCATCTGTACTGCACTAAATGAGTGTGCCGCCTTCGGGTTTTTCTTGTACCTGTGTGATCTGTTGTGAATTAACTCGTGTGTGCCTAAACCTTTTGAGCTGTCCTTGTGCTCAACTTAGTTTCTTAGAATGTGAAAGATTCACACCTGACCAGATTCCTGTCTGTTGGAACAAATCAGCCTATACGTTAAGATTTTGTAGATAGGTTTCTTTGCTCTAAAATCTGTAGAAGATGAGTATTGTTTTCACTTTGGTTTGAGGTACTACCACTGAGAAAAGCATTCTTGCTCTGCCATCTGGCTTGTCTTTCTCTTGTCTCTTCCTCAATACTTTCTCCAAGAGAAGTTTTTATGCAAGTCTTGGCAAGAGACTGTGTGTGCAACAGAGCTGCTGCAGTCTGGGGGGAATGGTTGAAATGGCTACCACTGCAATCACTTTAAATCTGCCTACAGAAGCACAAATATTCCTGAATGTGTTTTGCACTCATTACAGCCGCAGCCAGGGACCACACTGCTTAAATCCTGTTTCTGAGTCCTGGTCTTTTTTATCCCTGTTAAATAGCGCTTTGAATGTACTCTGTGCTTTCAAATGAAATGTTTCCCACTTTAATTCCTTCCATTGCTGCTCTTCTGTCTTGTGATACAAACACTACTTCATTTCCTGTTTTGTGAGCTGGAACATTTGATGCCGGCTTCTAGCCAGGTGCTCTCATACTCTGCTTCTGAAAGCTGTTTTATTCATTGTAAAGGCCTCTTACTACTCACGCAGTTATTTTCTGATCCTCTGCTCTCAGGTACACCTGAGCTCCAGGCATTCTTGGATTACTCTGGTCTCCTGAGGAGCATGAAGTGTTATATGGTAATAAACTTATAGTGGTGCAAAGTGACTTGAGCTTAAATAAATACTCTCTAGGCTTGGCCAAAAAATAAATGCGCTTTGAGAAGAGGATGGCGATGTACAGAATATCGGTTTCAGACTTAACCCAGCTTTTGGGTCTGAGAATGTCTAAGCATAAGTTTTTGTAGACTCATGGAAGAGTGTGTGACAAATCGTATATTCAGAGTAAACATGTAAGCTTAAGGGTGTTTGCTGAGCACTTGATAAAAACAGCTCAGTTATGGAACTGCTTAACAGCAGTAAATGTTGCTGCACATTTCGGCAGACAAACAGCTTCCCCTAAGAAGGTCATTTCTTCTTTTGCTGTACATGCATGTTGGCTTTGTAGGAGGCAGGTGTGATCTGAGTGTTGTATAACTGCTGTAACTCAGATCAGCAAACTGGGATGTGTTTTCAAGGAGGAACTAACAAAAAAACCTCATCCAAACTCCAGTGATTTTTTTTTATTTTTTTTTTTTTTTTTGCATATCCTGGAGGTCATGAGCACTTCTAAGTTGGGCTCTTCTACACTGCACAAATGCTTCCCTTGCCAACCATCAGCACAGAGAACTGAGAAGAAAGTGAAAAGTCCTTTAGTTCACTTTCCCATATTCTGCTTCTGCTGCCCACTTGCCTGCTTTTCAGGGTTGGACCCTTCCGGTAAGGCAGCAGCAGGGCTGCGGGCTGTTAGCCACTGCCACGTGTGTTACAATTCTGGTTACTAGTTTCACGTGGAAAGTTGTTGTTGTGGCTACATTGCAAATCTTTGCTACAAATGTTTGTGTAGCTGTTCCTGGCAGCTGGCTCTTAGAAATCCCACCTGCCTTCAAATCCAAACCAGTCTTATCCTGTGAATCATATGGGTTTGTCAGTGTTCAGCTATAACCTCTCACAAGGTTGCTTCCCATGTTTCCTTTCCAAAAGCAGATTAGAGGTTCCAGTGTTTTTCTAGCTGTGCTGAAGCTCTACAGTCCATATATAGAAAGCAGCTCATGTAATTGTAGGTTGTTCAATGGAAAAGATGTTTGTGATGCTGGTCTTCGTGCTGAGGTTAAAGTCTACTTATCCTTGTAAACTGAGAGACAAGAGGTGGGAGAAAAAAATTAGAAATATTTCTAGTCTTCTCCAGCATAGCTTTTGTAATACTTTATTTCTTAAATTCTCATGGGATCAAGAGTAGGCTGCTGCTTATGTATGGTTGGTGCTTCTGGGGAGAAGCATTCATAGTTTTGCTCTTAGCTCTGAGTATTTTTGCCTAAACATTGGTGTGACTGCAGAGGGTCAGTGAAAGGTTGCAAACCAGGCAGCCTGCTACAGAGGTCCATGGGTTGCTGCTTGTTTCTATGCCTTTCCTCCACATACAGTCCCAGCCCTCCCCTGTTGCTGACAGGAAGGAAGGGCCTTAGCCAAGCCCATGTGCCAGCTGGAATTAAGGCCACTTTTGCATGCAGCCAACTTGCGGGTGAATGGGAGAGGTCAGGCTTCTGCTCGTGTGGCTGTGCGGGAAGCCAGTGAGCTCACTGGAAGCATGGAACAGGAGCTGTCAGAAGAAATCTCGTCACCAGGCTTTGACATGAAGAGAGTTATTGTTCTTGACTTGGGTTTTACATCCTCTGGGCCTGTTAAACTTGGGTCTGCTGACAGGATTGCAGTGTGCTCAATGAGTCTCGAGCTCTGCGAGCCTTCCCTTCCCCCCTTCCCCCTGCCTCGTTGTACAGTGAGTAGCTTTTACTCTTCTAAGGCTTGTCTGTTGCCTGGAAGTGTTTATTTGTTCGTATACAGCAGTGACTTGCTCCTGATAGCAATACCTGCTTCCTTTCTCTTGTCCCAGAATGCAGTTGGAGGCACTGAGGTGGCAGCAGACCCATACAGCTCCCATATAAAGCATAGTAACATTTAGCAGTGATCCCCAGCCCCGTGGAAATGAGAAAACATGGAGGAACTTTGAAGGCTTTTTGTGGTTTCTTTTTAGTATAGATAATATACATATTTTTAATATGCTCTTGTAAATTTATGTATATATAAAATAAAATAGCACTGTAAAAACAAACACACACAAAAAAAAAACACAATGAAACAACAAAAGAAAAACAACCAGAAAACCAACCAAATTAAAAAAAAACCTCTCCAGAAGCCTTGAAGTTGTGTAAACACACAAAACCTGATTCTGTGAGCTGGTGAGATAGTTAAAATGTTATTTAATTAAAAAGTCAGTGGATTGAAGTTTGAGTAATCCTGAGCTCTGGGCCTTGTATCCAGTTCCATTTGGTCTCTAAAACTGGTTCCAGCACAATGCCATCCTTTTTATTTTTGTGGACTTTTCACTCCCAGTTTTAACCAAGGTTTTCTTCTTCTTTCCTTTGGGTGAGCTCAATGACTCTCTGCTGAGGCAGAATCCAGGCTACTTTCTTTGCTGGCAGTGCCCCAAACTCTGAGCAAGGCCAGGCGCATAGTTTGTCTCCTGCCTCCTTTCTGTTCAGTTTTGCTGGCTAATGCTCTCCCCTCCTGGGAAAACTGTGTTGTCTCTGAAGATGTTTATAGAAAGAACACAAACGTGGGAGAAGGAGAAAAAGCAATATGAATTTCACTGCAGTTTCCTTCCTCTCTAAGTTCATCTACAACTAACGATGGTGAGTGACAGATTACAGGCAGATCTGGGTGGTTTCCCAATGTGTTGTGTAATGAGGAAGAATATCAGAGAACTGAGATGTTAGGAATGTGTTTCAGGTTTCTTGTTTAGAGGCTGAGACCTCTGAAATGTTCAAGGCATCTCAGCTAAGACAGTTCTCCCTTGAATTACATGGGACTTTCAGCAAGATCTGCCTTACAGCTGTGTTGTGGCTGGAGGCCTGGGGCTGGCAGGGCTGCTGCCCACCCTGCAGCTGAGCAGCCAGACAGCAGATCTGCTGGCTCTTGTCTCTGGGTTGTGGATAGGACAAGAGGGAGGCAATTTTAAGCTAAGAGAGGTTTAGGTGAGATGTCAGAAAGAAATCCTTCACTTGAAGGGTGGTGAGGCCTGGTATTGGCTGCCCAGAACAATGGATGCTCCATCCCTGGAGGCATTCAAGGCCAGGTTGCATGGGGCCCTGTTCTAACCTGACCTGCTGGGTGGCAAGGGATCCCATTTGGCTGAAGCAGGCAAGGGGCAGATGCCAGAGGGTTTTCCTCTGTAAGAGCAATCTTTCTAATCCTGATTGTATGAACCAGGAAGCTTTTTTACTTTCATGTACCAGAATAGCACAAGCTTAAAACACCAGCATTACTTCTGGCATCCTCCCGCAATCGTGACATTTATGCGGAGCTGTGTAGCACGTGGTTGAGGATGACTGCATCTGAATATAAAACATCTTGTCTGCATGCAGCCTGACACAAACAATGATCTCATCACAGCATGTCAGCAGTGTGCTAGCCCTGACAGCAGTGAGCAGGCAATGATAGTTTTCTAGGGATGGCTCTTGGGCAGCCAGAATGCAACTGCACAGTATCTCTGTGCTTTGCTTTTTTTTGCTTTTTTAGGTGATGGCCGGAGAGATGATTTCATTTTGCTTAAAGCCATTGCAGAAATGAGTGCCGGAGGTGAAATTTGGCATTTCCAGCCCTCTGTTCTGTGGTTAACAGAAAAGCTGGTGCATTTCTGCCACAGGGAGTTTGTTGCTGTTGAACAGTGGGCTCATTTGCTATTAATGTATGAAATGTGAAAATGTGTGAAAACCAAGTCCCAGATGAAGAAAGATTCCACTCACATGTGAGATGATGGCTGCTTTAAGCAGACTTCGTGCCACACAGCCCAAGCCCAGCAGCAGGGCTCTACCTGTTGGCCATGTGCCTACTGTGTTGTTTGAAGTGCTCACAGCTTTTCCAGGAGAAATTTTCCTTCAGGTAACTGTGGTGTGGATGCTGAAAGCTGGTTGGCAGAACCACAGTGGCCAATTTTCTCCTCCACAAAGTTAAACCATTTTACACTGCCTTAAAAGAATTTCCTGGTGTTCCCTCAAACACAAACACAGATTACATCTTAAAGGAACTCTTACAGACTGAAAGAGGCCGTTTTATTAATCCCTTTCCTTCACCTCCAGGACCCTGTAGCTTTCATCTCTAAAGGCGGTTGTGGAATCAGCCAATCTAACACCTGCAGCGTCTCACTCCCTTCCCTCATCAGTGTGGCTGTGAATTGCTTTGAGCTTCTTGCTCCCTGGAAGGATAATGGTGTCATCACAAATAGGCTGGATGCATTTCCTCACTTGTTTTTTTTTTTGTTTGCTGGAGGTATCTGAAGGAACCTAAGTGCTGTTATCACATTGCTCTGCAGCAGAGCTTCCCTGCTTTCACCTGCTTTGTGCTGTGGCCCTTTCTGGTGCTCTCTGCATCTCTGAGAGCTTTGTTCCTATTGTGTCTCTGTAATCAGGGGATTAATGACCACCTTCTCCACACTGTTAACTGTGGATGAGTGTCAGAGGACACTGAAGGGCCTGCTCAAGCCCTAGCTGGTGAATGCTATCTCTGTGTACCACAGTGTGTGCAGTCTGACACAGCTGATGCTTGGCAGTCCCCTGCTGGGCTCTGGCTCCTGCCAAGGCAGCAATAGAGAGGAAAAAAGAAGAAAAGCCTTTGTTTTTAGCTTTTGTCCAGAAGCGCATAGGTTGTTTGAAAAGTCACACCATGGTGCTCCTGTGCCAGACACGACCATGGCACCTATCACCTGAGTCAGGTTCCTGGCACTCTTTTCCATATTTACTTGAAAGAGTATTTTTTAGGTAACAAAAGATCATTGCTGCCCATTGGGTTTGATTGGATTTAGTCAATTCCATCTTTTTTAGTCTTCTGTTTACTCAATTAAAGGATCCTTACACTTATTTTCCTGAGTAGTCTGAAGGATTTTTATGACAGGCTTGCTTTGTGTGGTTACTCTGTGTGTTCTTTAGAAGTACTCCACAGATATCCAGAAGCCTGTGGGCAATAAATCACCAGTCCAAGAAAATTTCATGTGACACAATTCTACTTCCCATCAGAAAAGGTCTGTGCTGCCTTGAGGATCCTCTATATTCTCGGGGATCTGAGAATCAAATTCCTTAGTGGAAGACAAGCCCTGCTGTTGCAAGAAGCACCAAATAGCCTGCTATATGCAGCTCTGCAGCAAAGGGTGCTCCTGCTCTCACGTCCATCCAAGAGTAGATGTGCATGCTGCTGCAAGGGGGTTAGATGTCAGTCTCAGACTTAAGGAGCAACTGAGGTTGGAAGGGACCTCTGGAGGCCTTGTCCCAGCATTTGTCCAACCAGCAATGCCCTAAGTAGGTTGCTCAGGACCATATCTTGGTGGGTTATGAGCATCTCCAAGTAAGGAAGCTCTGCAGCCTCACTGAGCAAGCCTGTGCCCGTTCTTAGTCACCCTCACAGTGGAAAAGTGTTTTATGTTGTGCCTGTTACCTCTTGTCCTATCCTTGGGTACCAATGGAAAGAGAGTGTCTCCATCTTCTTCACCCACTGCAGGTATTTATGTCCATGGATAAGATCTGCTTTGGCCCAGTTCTCCAGCCTGGCATCAGCACCCTGTGGAAGGGGAGTGGGTAGGACTGAGTAATGCATGACACTTCAGGTCTCTCTTTGAAAAAAAAAACAAACAAACATAAAATAAACAAACAAAAAAAGAATCATGTGTAATGAATGCATTTGAGTCCCCTTGACAGCAAATCTCAGTGATACAAACCAAGTTATCTGATCGGCTCCTTCTAAAATTTTGCAGTTTCCATTTTCACAGAATAGGGGTGCAGGGCTGGTCTTACAGCTGTACTTCTTTAACCTCTGTGCCCTACGTCTGCTGGACTGGGCAAGCAGCTATCTGAAGAATCTGAATGTTTGGACCCCTAGCTTTTCCATGTTGATTAATGCACTGTAGGTGCAGCTAGCTGCAGGAGTAGCAGTGTTTTCTGATACAGAGGTCAATGACTATGCAAATTCTCATTTTAGCACCAGAGGTGAAGGAACAGAAGAGCACTCACCCTGGCTTTCACACGGTTTCTGGCTTCTGTTCACTGCTGGAGGGTCTGACCAGAGTTAGATTTCTAAAGGCTTTCACTTTCTGTTGGTGAGAACTGGCACTGAGGATGCCCTAGGCACTGCCAGGCTGCCCACAGCCTTCTGTCAGCCTGCACTCAGACTTCAAACAAACAGCACAGTCATCTCAGCACTGCTGTGCAGGGCTGCCTTGTCCCCATGACTGCATTCACTGGTAATGTGCAGAGAGGTACATGCAGCCAGAGAGCAGCTTTTGGGCCACTCTCTGAGCATTCACATTGCAGGTCTGAAATGGTTTTTCTTCAGAACGACTGAGAAAAAGGTTTCTGTTACTCTAAACCAAAAGCAAATTGTATTTCTTTGGGGCTGTAAAGGAAATGATGCAAAGGGATTGCTGATTTACTCCTTGGCTGTGACTGCAGGCATCCATTGCTCACTCCTGTAGACAGGTGTGAGAAGAAAATTGGTGAGTTTGGCACATCCCTGCTGCATCCTTCTGGGCACAGCTTCTGAGTGGGCACACTGCACATTGGGTAAAATTTGTCTTTTGGGAGTGAGGGAATTGAGACGCTGTGCTCTGCATCAAGCACATCTCCTTGCCCAGTGCCCCCCATTCCCACTACTGTCCCCTCTCACCTCTGTGCTCTACCAGTTAAGCAGCATTAACCACCATTGTATTTATGTGTAATATACTCACTTCGAAGCCAAATATATGGATTTTCATAATCTTTTTCTTTTTTGATGTATTTTATGCAATTTTAGTTACATGTAGGCCATGCTTGTGTGTGTGTGTGTTTCTGTATGTAACTAGGAACAAAAGAAAATGTGCTGTTAATAAACCTTCCATTTATACTCTACTAAATATATAACATGGCTATTTAAACAGATTTTAAAAGGCTGTGATTTGCACACTTGCCTGCCTACTGCCTAGTGTTTACAATCCTGCTTGCCAGAAGCCCTTCTGTTCCAAAGCATTATTCTTTTTGCAGGGTACCAGGTGCTGCAGGAACACGAGCATGCTGAGATTTTGGCCTTGAATCTGTTCACAAGGAGGGAGGGAGATGGGATGCCCTGCTCTGGGGAAGCCACTCTCCCTCTCTTGCATGCTTTGGGGCTGGGCTCCTCACTGCCCTTGCTTATTCCTGGGCAAAAGAGGAACAGATGTGATACTGAGTTTGCAGCCTTGTGTTCTGCACCCCTTTGTACTGTCTGGCCGATAGAGTGGTGCAGAAGGCATAGGATGTGCTCAGTCTGTGTCTTCTTTGAATGGTTTTATTGACACTCACTAGCAGTGCTATTGTGAATTAACTTTTTTTTTTTCTTTCTCCCTACAATTGCTGATTTCTAACCAGTGCTTTTACTAAGACTGGCATATCCCACAAATATCTGTTCCCCAGGTCTAGGTCACGGTGTGCGCGCCTCAGGTGTGCTCCTCCTAGCCATGGTGCCTGCCAGGGGGTGAGCAGGAGACTTTGGGGCTGTCCCTCCACCAAGAAAAGTGTCAATAAGGTCAGATGAGTCCTCTGGGTGTGGTCACAGACAGAAGCACCAGGCTGCGAGGTAGCCTGCTGAGCTGCCAGCTAGCCACAGTGAGGACTGGTAGGTAACACTCTCAGGCTTTGAAACTTGGATGGTCATGTGTGGAGCCAAGAGTTGACCTCAACGATCCCTGTGGGACACTGCCAGCTTGGGGTGTTCTGTGGTTCTGTGTCCTGTAAGTCAGGCACCAGGTAACGATGAGAACAGTGTTTTCCATCTAAAGTTGAAAAGGGCTGTGTCAATTTCCAGCAGCTACCAGCTGCCTTTGCTCTTGAAGGTCTCCTAGGCAGCAGGAGCAGCACCAACACACAGCCGGACACTACCAACAGTGCAAGCAGACTGGGCCAGGGTCAGGGCTGCAGTGCCTGCCCACACTTGCGGACCTGATGCTACTGCTGTTTTGGGGAAATGCGTGAATATCCCACATCCCCTGCACAGATGCCTTTCTGTGCATGTATTACTCACCTCCACCATAGAAACAGCTGCGTTCAGCATTTAGCATTTAGCTGCTTCTACTGGCTTGGAGCTACCCTGTCAATGATATGTTGGGTGGCTAGGGGGAAATAGGCTGCTTACCAGCCCTGGAGGTACGTCTGGGCTTCAGCTGAGGCTGGGCCTTGTCTTGGAATCTTGGAATGCCTTGCACAAGGTCTTTCACTAACACACAGGAAAGGGACAAACAGCTCCAGAATCCTGGAACTACCTGAAATCAGATCCATCAAAATCTTTGGCCTGCAGACCAAAGGAAACCCTTGCATGCTGATGTCTGGCTCTGACCTGTCACAAGCCTGGGGAGTGATGCTTAACAGCTTCATGTTGTAGAGGAGCATTCAGGAAGAACACCCTGAGGAAAAAATCCGTGGCTTAAACCCGTATCTCCTCAGTGAGCCCCTCAATGAACAATATGCTGTAGATTTTGTGCAGTGTTTACTGTCAGGAAAGCGAGTGCATGCTGCAGATAGGGTGCTTACTGTGGTCCCTGCTGGGCTGTATATGGTTGCAGGCACAACTGCATGGAGGGCGCTCACTGTCAGTGCAGTGTTACTGCTTTTTTCTGCATGCCGAAGCACTGCTGGGGTTTTGCTGGTTTCTGAGAGGGGAAATGCCTCTGCCTCTCTGTGGTTTTTTCTTCCCAGCAATTACAAGCAGCGTCATCTGGTCTGGTCCTTGCACACATCCAGCATGATCTGTGGGGTGATCAGCAGCCCACCGGTGTTTCAGAACACCCACTACTGCCTCCTGTGCTGGGTGGCAGGGTCCAGCTCAGCAGCTGAGTTCTCCAGGAGCTGCCCATAGCATGGACTGCTTCTCTCTGACTTCTCATGTTATCTTTCCTTCCCATGTCATAGTGTTTATTCTGAATTGTAAGAACATTTCAGACCAGGCTTAGCAACATAATATTCAAGAGGGAGTATAGTGTCTGTGTAAGGCTCAGCCTGTGTTTTCTATAAATGCCTGTGAAGGTATTTAATGCAAGGTACTCTAAGAACAGGTAAGGCACTATTCATGTAAAATGTGACTCTATGAAGAGCTTAATCTCTTCTTAGTACTTCCAAGCATCCACACCAACATATATGTGTGTGTAGGAGCCCATGACACTGTGCAGGCAAATATTTGGTATGGGATGTCAAGACCCTATGCAAAGCATCAGCTAGGAGGTTAGCACAAGTTTTAGATAGGCTTCTTCCTTGCAGGGACTTGAGGAGCAACCTCAGTCTGGAGTTAGTTGCTGACCAACAAGACAGGCGCTGTACAAATTATCATCCCACCTACTTGAAAAAGAGAAATTCTCTGTACTGGAGATGAAGGTGGGTCTCCTGCAGCATAATCTGCAGTGCTATTAGTTGTTGATAACAACAGGAGAGAGGGGAGGAAACAAATGCTGAAAGCTGACCTTGCTTTTCTTAGAGCACCTTGCATAGATGTGGTGCTTCTGTTTGGACACAACACTGAGCACTGATTTCCACCTCTTTCAGTTCCCTTTCCTCTTCCTCTTCCTCTTTCTGCTGTCCTTGATCCTCACAGACGTGCTTCCTCTTCCAGGGTGAGGGAGGGAGCAGATCAGGGACAATTTATTCCCCATAAGGCACTACCTGACACTGCAGGAATGTGAGACCTCTGCTCATGTGCCCCTGTGCCACCCCTGCCATGGGACTCCGGCTGCTCTACCACATCAAGTCAGGTGAGAGGTGGACTTCCACCCACGCCCCCACCTGCCTTGGGGCTCCATCCAGCTTTGTCTCTACATTTGTGACTCATACACTTTATCCTCCTGCAGAGTGCGAAGGAAAGAATTTGGAAAGGTGAAAACTGATAGCTTTCAATACAGCCTTGTGCTCAGAGGCATTACTCTGCTTGCTCCTTGCCGAAGATGCTGGTCAAAGTACAGAACAAAGAGACACCTTTGCTTGGCAAGGCAAGTCCTGTGTGAGGAGGTTCATCCTGGGCAGAAGATGACAGGAAACAGCAGAATTTTTTCTCCTGGGAAGCACTTGTCCTACCACTGGGATAGGGACAGTGTCTTGGTCTTTCTTCTATAGCAGTTGGAGAAAGTCTGAAGAACAAATGCAAATGTGTGTTGTATTTGCTTGCCTGACGTCCTGAAATGCATCTGAAATGCAGAAGTTACGTGGGTTGGAGGAAGCTGTGAGCTGTTACACAAGAGAAGTAGTTTGATTGATGGGAGCCTGAGAGATGACTTACTGCTCTCTGCAGCTACCTGAAAGGAAATTGCAGTGTGGAGCTGTCAAAGTCTTATCTCAGGAGGCAAATGACAGAACATGAGGAAATTGCACCAGGAGAGGTTTAGATTGGATATCAGGAAGAGTTTTGTCATGGGGAAGGTCGTCAAGCATTGGAATGGCCTGCCCAAGGTAGTGATGAATTCCCCATCCCTGGAAGTATTCAAGAGATTTGTGGACAGGGCACCAAGGGAAATGGTTGAGTGCTGGGAGGTCAGTAGGTCAGGCTGATGTTTGGGTTTGATGAACATGAAGGTCCAGCACAGATGACACTGTGATTCTGGGAGTCCTGCTGCTGGGCCAGGCCTTTCCAGCAGACAGCACAGGGCAAACTGCAACAGCGGGTGTCTGAGAGGATGAAGAGGGTCTTTATTCCATCTGCACACTTTGCAGGTTCTCCTACAATGCAGTCCCTAGCTCTTGACAAGCTTCTGCAGCTGAAGGATTTACTACTTTTGTGGTGAGCAGTGACACTGACACAGCTCCAGCAGCTGTAGGCCACTTGTATAGGGTATCACAGGACACACCCGATGAAGCATAGCCAATTTTGTGCTTACCAGCTTGATTTCAATTCACTTTACTGGCACCTATTATTCCCCTTGCAGCCTACCACATCCCCAGGATGTGGGACAGGGCCACCAAGGCAGTGGTGCTGGTTGTCCCTAGAGCACCTGTCCTAGCCCTCCTGAGGTACGTGCCAGAAGTTCTTAGGAGAGCAGGATCCATGCCATCAGATTTAGACCATGTCTATTCCAGCCATCTCTGATATTGATTGGGAGGAGATAAGAAGCTGAATGCCATGAATTCAATGTAAACCAAGGTTTGTGCTCGATTTGAGTCCACGTGGATTCCAGAAGCTTTACATCTGTTTCACTATAGCAGTTTGGAAGATTTGTACTGATGGTTAAGAGATTTTTAAGTTACATCTTTTCTTAATCTACATCAACCTGGAACAGCAGCAGGGCTTAGATCTTCTGTGATATTAATCCCAAGGGTCCTCCCTCCAAAGGAATTTCACACTGCTGCTGAGATCTGGCCAAGTGGGACACACAAGACTGCGGACAGTGCAACACTCTCAGAGAGAGAAGTCTAAAGACATTCCATCTTTCAATGCTAGCATGGCCTCAATTTGCAATTTTGCCTCTGAATATAGTCCCAAAGTTCACTGGATGGCTGCTAATTTGCTAATATTTTTCACACAGTTTTCATTTGGCTCGTTTGAGGTAATGCTTGCCCTGAGAGCCTTGCCTTGCCCTGTAAAGGTCAGATCTATGTCCACAGGTTGTAGAGAAAATGGTGTTAGTAACTACTCAAGAACAACAATTTTATGCATGCAAAATGACCTCATTTTCACTGTGTTATTTCACAGCCCCTCACATTCATGCTGGATGGGCTTGCACCAAGGAAAAAAAATAAATGAAGCTCATATTGAAGTCAGTGTAGTCTTCCTGCTGAGCCATATCTTGCATGTCCCATCACACTGGCTAGAGGCAGAGAGGGCAGGAACAGAAGAGCCAAGGCTGGTGAGGCTTGTGGGTGGCAGTTGGCAGGGCAAGGAGCAGGCAGGACACGTGTTCTGGCTTGGGATCATGTCCTTGTGATGCTGGCAGGCTGCCTGCATGGTACAGGGTGGTGGTGCTTTGGCAAGGCTAATGTTAGCAACCCCTTGAAGCTCCAGGCTTAGAAGAACAGCTTCACTTGTCACTTGATGGGTAACAGCAAATACCTTGAAAGGTCATCATCAGGTCTTAGACCTGCATTGACATGTAGTCATACATACACGTGTCTGTATATATGCCCATATATACATGAATTTTAGTTCAGGGAGCACACTAATACACCCAACCACTAAATCAGGCACTGCATAGTGTCTGATTTAATGGTTGGGAGCCATACCTGTGACAGGGTGGTTGGAACTAGATGGTCTTCGAGGTCCCTTTGAGCCCAAGCTGTTCTATAATTTCATGATCCTCCTCTCAGCTGGAGACTCTGATTTGAGGGTTTACTTGTGTCTTGGCCAGAGAAGGGCAAGAACACTCAGCCACTTCCTTTCTTCAATGTGCAAGGTGGAAATGAGGTGGGAGGTAGCTCAAGGGATGGAAAAATGAGCACTTGCTAATGGGAACATAATGGAAACAATTTATTTACTTCATCTCTTCAACACTTTCCTATTACTGGACTTAGCCCAGCTGCACACAACACCTATGATGCTAGGGTTCAGTCCATAAATACTCCGGATTATTGAGCTGTGTTTCTGTTGAGTTTATATCTCTGCAGTACTCTGCTTTCCTTTATTTTTTTTCTGTTTTAGAGTTTCAAGGTGCCCTGTCCTCTAGTAGCAGGGAAATGTGGTAGCTGGGTCTGTTACTATCTAGAGGAAATTAGAACTGGACAGTTAGTTGAACACGTTTGTGGAGAAGGTGTGAAAGGGGGAAAGTTCGTTCATAAAGAGGGAAAAAGGGGAAAAAGGTTGAAACAGGTAGGGTAGGGTGGAAGGTTCAGCCATAAGATGGAGCAATTAGACATACTGTGATGGGTTGATAGTTGGACAAGATGATTTTAGTGGTCTTTCCAACCTCAGTGATCCTATGATTCTATGATGGTCAGTGTAGTTGAACTTCAATGGCTGGGTAGCCAGGGATGTTCTAGAGTTTGTATTTCAGTAGAAGAAGATGTACCCTGGAGATCCATTGCTTCAGATCCATTGGCTGATGGCCTTAGAACTCAAAGTGGGTGTTGATGAGGTCTTTTCCAACCTTGATGGCTCTATGAATCATCATGTGCTTGCGACAGGAAAGATGACAGAATAGTCATATCATATTTGCACAGGCTTTCCTTATTACTATTGCACAACACCAAGATTTATGCACTTTGTAATTTAATTAAACTCTACTTTTCAGATCCTGTGCTCTGATGTGGTTGAGCAATGGCAGCAGTTGCCCTTTGGAAGCTTTTACTCCTGGTACCTCCTCCTTTACCCTCTGATGTGACCCTGGCAGTGACTGTCACCAGAGGCTTTTCCAGCTCTGGGGATGCTCACGTCAGCACAGGCTTTGCTTTTGGCATGGCAGGGGTATTTGTCCCTGTTGTTCTCTCTGAGACTCACCTCCATCACTCACCTCACAACAGGTCTTGGTGTTTCTCTCCCCCACAACAGGCACTTGGTATGTCAGGCAGCTGTAACTCCTGGCTAGAAGGGGGTTTCTCTGTGACAGTGTCATCAGTTCCTTCCACATCCCCAAGGAAGGCTAAGATCTTTGAAAACACTTTCCTTGTTTGTAGTAGAGAGGGCTGGACCAGAACTATGACTTCCTCTGGGTGTGCCAGGCTCTGCTCACCTGTTAGAACAAGATCACTTCTCCCAGAACATTTGGAGTGTGCTGCAGCCTCTGCCTGAGTCCCATATGGCTCCCTTCCTCATTGGACATGGGATGTGATTTACCCATGCAATTTGGTAGTTTTGCTGGGTAATGTAGCCAAAGTCCACGGTGTAGAAGGTCTGCACAATACTGGAAATTGTGTCCATTTAGAGATGTGTTTGATTCAGGAGTCCCATGAAGAGGAAAGTATTTTTCAGATTGAATGTAGCCACAGTGAGAAATCTTTTTCTCTTTGTCTCTTATATATATCTTATATATATATATCTTGACACTATACATAATTTAACCACTACAGTTTACACAAAATCTTCAGAGCTTAGCCACTTCCTTAGGATCAGCTACCTCTTCTGCATGTTTTCTGGCACCTTTTATGACTCCAGCCTGTCAGACTGAAAGCTATGACATCCATCCATCCATCCATCCATCCATCCATCCACCCACGTTTTCTGTCTATCATCCATTTCCATCCTTTTACTTCTTTCCCTATCCATGGAGAGGTGGTGATAAGGATATTTTCATTAACAGTTACTGTTTTTAAAGAAAGACAGGACTAGTAAAAAAAAAAAAGAAATAAGGAAGAAAGCTATATAAAAGTAAATTTTATTAGCTTGAAAATTTTCATACAGGAAAGGTATCTCAGGAATCAGAGAGAATTTTCAACCCTAAACTTTTCAGTGCTTTTCTTTTTCTTTTTTTTTTTTTTTTTCATGGTGAAAAATTGAAGCATACAGAAAGCAATAGTGTATCTGGTGGTGAATTCCTTCCTTCAGAAGGAATTCCTATCAGATGCTTCTCATTAGAAACCTATCCTTTCCTTTTTCTCTCTTAGCTTGCTACCATGCCTGTGGCTCTGCCACGCATCTGGCAAAGGTCAATATTATTCACACTGAGGTGCAAGGTTTAGGCCTTATCTGCTATTTGTCTCCTATTTAGGCGTTGCTGCAGTGCAGGGGAAAATCACAAGTCTTTCTTTCATCTGGTGCCCAATGGAAAGTCTGAGACTAATTTCCACCAAGCAGTCTCAGCTTTTCTATTACTACTCATGGACTTTTGCACTTTGTCATGGCCCCATATTAATAGCACTGCAACAAGTGATGAATGACTGTCAATAAATGGAAACCTGAGAGTGCTGACCTGGCTTGCTGAGGACCCTGAGCCCCTTGCCTTCCGGAAGAGAGCCCTTTGCACCGCACGATGCATGTGAGAGGGGAGCACAGGTGGAATCAGAAGCAGGAGATGGAACACCACATGAGGCATCAGTCAGGGGTTCACATCTATTAGAAACTGGTCTCCCAGAGATGCTGTCAGTGTTGGTGACAGGACCAAACTCCTATGGGTGACAGTGACTCATTGCCCATATGCGACCAGATGCCAGCCTGGCCAGGAGCTGGTGGTGCCCAGGAACAAAGGGCATGTTTTCCTTGAAAGCTGCCAGCAAGGAGATCCTCATCCCATTGTTAGATGGTTAGATTTTCATTCTCCACTTCGGCACCTCCAGCACCCAGATCCCATTTTTTTCTCTCTTTTCCACTTTGGGACCAAAGCACACTTCATTCTGCTAATCTCCTTTTCTACTGCTCATCTTCTACATTATCCCGTTAGCTTGATGTGACTTGCAGGTAGGATATATCTTTACCTTGTGGTACACTAGGGCTTTGTTATTGCACTTTGTTCCCCATTTAACAGCTCTTTCATTACCAAGGTAATACTTTTACTAATAAGGATGGCTGTGCAGAGAGTGTGGGAAGCATAGCTGTGGATCCCGCACAGGCCATCAACACAGAGTGGACCCCCTGCTGCCTCTGAGTCTGAGTGAAAGAATGAAAGAAGTCAATTACCAGCATTTATGGGAAATTGCTGAGCACAAGCCCAGTTGTCGTAAATGTCAGAATATGCGCTCTCAGCTTGTGATAAGAACAACATTGTGTAATGTTCGTTCACTGTCAGCCAAGCTAATAATGCATTATCTCTCTTTTCCATCAGCTAAATGCGTGCACACAGCTACTGCACTGCTGTGTGTTCCACCTGGCCTCCAGACCAAACCACGCTCTGAGGAGAGCTGTGGCACAGGCTCTGCCTGCCTCTGCTGGGGTCTGCAGCAGGAAACACTGAAAATAGGGGTGAAGGAAAAGCCTTGTGCTATTCTAGTAGTAACAGCGCTGCTTACAAGCAGGGAAAAAAGAAATCTGGCAGAACTCCTCTTTGTGATGGCTCTCAGTGTCTTACCTGGATGTGGAAAAAAGTGCATGTAGTGCAGAAATACTTCTTGCAGATAATGCAAAATCCATGTGCAGGGTTCCCAGCCTGGGGCAGAAAGCACACCCCTGAGAGCTGAAAGCAGGGGTTTTGGTATCCCTGTAAGCATTTTGAAACTTCTTGAAACACTGCAGAGGGCACAGTTTGAGTTCCCAGTGGGCAACAGACACAAGTACAACTCCAGAATAACTGTGGCTTTCATTTGCTGCTACAGTAGAGCCTTTTGTGGGTGGCCATGTCCCTACTGCTGGAACTGATGTAAACCAGCAGATACACAATTACTCCTGGCACAGTGCAGGGGAGCCCTGCCTGCGGAAAGGCTTACCTGACTCAGAGCAACTGGCCTCATGGAAACAGGAACTGTAGAAATTTAACAGAATCCCTTCCTCCTTGCTGTGCTGTTTTTCTCAGCCTGAGCATTCTGTATGTACTTCTGGACACTGTTCTCACCAGAGGAGGCAGCTGGTGCCCATGCTGGCTCAGCGCCTCTGATATGAGCAGCCTTGGCTCTGCAGTGGGATATCACTACCAGTGATCAGACTATGATGTGGCTGCAGCCCAAGAAACACTGCACTTTGCTCCAGCCACTGGTTGCCAATGTCAGGCTGACAGCTTGTGGGTCTCTCCAGGAGCAGTAGCACTGAGAAACCAGGGCTGTTGCCAGCAGCAGAGGTCAAAGAGAATCACTGATTTCAACGCTGCAGTCCCAGGCCACCTCCGTTTCCACTCTTGGTGCTCAGGTTTGTTAGCTGCAGGATGCTATGCAGCAGTGCCATCGGGGAACATCTGCAGTGTATTCAAGGTAGATGGCACCAGGCTTTGTTGCCTTCCCCCCTACCAGCACTTCAGCAACTGTCCTTACAAGGTCTGGTTTTGGAACATGAAGATATTGGACCCTTCTGTTCTGCTAGTGGCAGGGCTCCCCGTGTGCCTGCAGGATTTCTGCCACCTCTCCTGCAAGAAAAAGGGAAAAAATTTGCAGCTGGGATAAGAAAGAGCAACAACACTGGTATTTCTGTCCAAGCAAGGAGATTCCCCATCTGTCCTCCTCCCTCATTGTCCTTCTTACCTGCTTGACTGACATTGCTCTTTTATCACTTCTTTGTTACAACTCAGCTGATTCTCTTGCAAAGCCACCACCGGCAGCATGATGTGTTTATCTTGTAACCCCATGCTCTCCACCCTGTCAGCAGGTGTTTTGCAGACATTTTGACAACAAGGTGCCCCTCCTTCCAAAGAACCCTGAGAAATCAGCACTTCAGCATGCTGAAAGCCCCACATCTTCTAGTCCCACTGCCCCAAGCCTCCTCTCACAGCACTGGGGCACCAAGGCTCACTCTTTTGCCTTCATTTGCCTTGCTCCAAACACTGCCTGAACACTTCCCAGCCTGAGCGTGCCTTTTGGGCCCACCACAGGTAGCTTCTCCTGGGCTCCTCGCTCAGGCTGGAGGTGTAAATGGGCAAAGAGCAGTCTCTGAGACAGGGACCTCAGCCAACAGGAACTTTACTATTGACTTTATGCATCAGGTGGTGCCAAGAGCACAGTAGGTTTCAGCAGTCACCATTTAGAAAAACAAACACTGGGATCTTTAGCCTTTTTGTGGAAACACTGTTCCTTCAAGCCCAGGAGCTTGAAATGAGACAAGGAAACAAATGTCTCCAGGACAGTAAAGCCTGCCTTTGATTCCAAGTGTTGGGAAAACTAAAAAGGGAAAAGAAAGAAAAAGTCAAGTAGTTTGCTCACTGGTTTTGATGGAGCTTTGTTGGGCTAGGAGAACCATCCCAGCCTGGTTTCTGATCTTCACACTTTTAACAGCTTCCATCAACCCCAGGACAAGTCTCTGAGGATGTTTTCCACCTATGTGGTGACTGCAGCAGCAGTGAGGGGCACTCTGAGAAGCGTTGATCAATTTGTCTGTGCCCAATGCATCCGATTGCAGTCATTTTCACCTGGCAGGTTCCTGCAGGTTGAGAAGAATGGCAGAAGGGAGAGGCAGAGGAAGGAGAAGAGCTCAGTAATAAGCTTTACCATTCCTAAATCCTGTAAACAGTAATCCTGCATCCTCCTCCTTCTCAGGTGTCAACAGTAAGCCGTACTTTAGATTTAGGGAGGGGTTGCTCATGCTAAATGTGACATTTTGAGAAACCTCATGGGAATTGTTCAGAAAAACATCACTTTCACATGTTTTCCTCCTTGTTGTTCAGCGTATTTTTAAAAAAGCACAAATGCTGCATCTACAGTGGATGCCAGAAAAATAGCTAAGGCATAGGGGAACCATCAGGCCATCCATTTATCAGCCTGGGTGCCGCACCATTAATCTTCCTTTCATAGCAACACCAGCTCTTGGCTCTCCCTGTGCAGCACTAGGACTTTGCTCAGCTACTTCCTCTTTTAAAGCATGTTTTAAAGAAGTAGGTAAAGTAGAAGTGGTTGCCCCAGAGATGTGCTGTCTGGGGCTTGCCGTGGCAGGGAGCAGCACCTCAGTTTCATCAGATTAGCTGTGGTCACTGCTTCTGTGAGTAGTGCTCTCTTGAGAAATGTTGGGGTTGAAATGTCACCAGGATTGGTATGGAAACTGAGCATCCCTCCACCTGTGTTTATCAGTATGTTTGTCAGAACACATAGCAAAATGAACAAGGGTGTCTCCCACTAACAGAGTGTTTTTTCAACAAGGATTTCAGTGAATGTGTATTCAGAATTTGGGGAAAAAAAATGCAAACCAGAGCAGCTGACGTAGTGTGAGTGAGTGTGTGGTGCAAGTTGAGACTTTAGTTCCAGCACTGTGCATCAGCCTGCTGGGTTGTCTATTTGGGGAGGGGGGGGGACACGATGACAACACCAAGTGCCTTTGTAGAAAAACATCAAAAGAAAAAGAAATAACATTAATAGAGTAGTAGAATCAGGATTATTTCAATTTGAAGCGATCTTTAAAGGCCATCTTGCCCTCTTCCATGAATAGGTATACTTACAGGTACATCAAGCTGGTCAGATCCCCATCCAGCCTGACCTTGAGTGTCTCCAAGGACAGGGCATCCACCACCTTTCTGGGCAACCTGTGCCAGAGCCTTGCTGCCCTTAGTGTAAAATACTTCTTCCTTACATCCAGAGTACATGAGGTGTAAGGATGTAAGGCTGTTGTTCAACTGTATTTATTTAAAACAACAAACACTATGACATGATAATATTTACCCTTCAAACGCATGAGGAGCCTTGCTTAAATCACCATGACATGGTCCACAAAACCTGCCTGGGTGTGGGAGGAAACACACCAGGGTGGTGGCTTCACCCAATTGGCAGCGCTGTGTCCTCAGGCTGACAGTGTCCCCTGCATCCCAGGCACAGCCCAGATCACAACCAGTCCCCTTGCTGCACCCACAATTGTTTGCATAATTGCTGTGATTGATGACACGTAGGTGCTGCACCGGGAGCTCTGGGCATGGCTCAAAGGGAGGCTGTGCTGACGTCCCCTCTTTGCTAGGTGAGGGGTCAGTTCCCAGTGTCATCAGAAAGCATTTGACGTGCTGAGTGTCACCTGCCTGCTCTGCAGGGCACACAGTTTTCATCACTGTCTGTCTATTTCTGATGTCCCTACCTATATGGCTTTTTGACTTCCTCTTTATGAGGCATGCAATGCAAAATAGATTTTAAAACCAAAGGATTGAGATTTTACTAGTTCAAGAAATGCACATTATTGTGTTAGCAGGAAAGACCTGTTCTTTCCAAACAGCTTACTTGTTTTTCTCTAAGGTACCCTTTGGCCCAGACCTAGCCTATTACCATAATGAGATTTCTGAAATTGTGAGGGACAGAAAAAGAGAAAAATAAACTGTCTGTGGGGGATGGAGAGGAAATGGCTAAATGGCTTGCAAAACACTTCCCCTCCTCCTCACCTTTCTCTGTTTGTACTTACTCGCTTTCCTTTTCTCCTACACACACCCTTCACAAACGTGTTCGGGAATAAGCCCTGGAGGTTTCTCATTCTGTTGCATTTGAAAGCTGTGCCGCATGCAGAAGCAGTTTGAATCAACGTGAATTCAGCACTTCTGCTTTCAGCTGCCACATGCAAATACAGGGGAACAACAGCCCAGGCTGCCCAGCCCAGCAAAGCCCCTGGCTGCACACCCAGCCCTGCGCTGCTCCACAAATCCAACTGCACGGCCACGAGCCACGCCATGCTTACACGTGCCAGTAAACACCGTTTGTCCTGGGACTTTCAGTTACAGTGCCATCTGCCAGGGTATTTTCTGGGCGCTGAAAGCTTTGCAACAGACACAGCCTAACATGGGATGCTCTGAACATGCATATGCTGCAGTTTTCTGCTCACCGTTGAGCTTCCTTTGTTTGTTTTCTCCCTAATGAACCCTCTCCCCCGGCTGCCTTGTCCCACTGATTTGTTACCAGCTTCCTGTTTTTCCAACGGCTTTCCATGGGGAAAGATTGCAGGAGGCATCCTGCCTGCCCTCTCCCTGCCATGAGTGCTGGGACACGTGGGCATGGCTCACCCAGGGGCTCACAGCCACAGGCAAGAAGCTCACTAAGTTTTCTTGCCTTTTCAACCTCAAAGCTGCAGCTGCTACATTTCTCAGAAGAAAACCCATCATTTTGAAACCTATCCATGATGATGATATAGCCGTGTGTCTTCAGGACATGACTAGAAGCAGCTCCTTTGCCTCTGTAGCGATATGAAGGGGAAGGACAGCAGCCAGCCAAATGCAGCAAAGGAACAGAAGCGTCAGGAACACCACTGGCAGGTTATGTTCATCTGTGTGATAAAGAGAGTGAGAGGATGTGCCTGCCCTCAGACGGTGCAATTACGGCTAATTTTCTTTGGCTTACAAATATTTGGGGGTTTCTGGTTTTGAAGCCTCCAGAGAACAGCTGTATTAGCATGCTATTACCTTTGTGAGCCCCTCGAATCTGAGCTGGTATTATAAATTTTAGAAATAACTATCAATGTAGAGGGGGAAAGGGAAAGTACTTTTTTTTTCCATATTGAATCACAGAATCACATAATTATTTGAGGTGGAAGGGACCCTTAAAGGCCATGTAGTCCAACTCCCCTGTGATGAACAGGGACACACACAGCTCCATCAGGTGCTCAGAGCCCCATCCAGCCTGACCTTGAGTGTCTCCAAGGACAGGGCATCCATAACCTCTCTGGGCAACCTGTGCCAGTGCCTCACTATCAACAGCTGAAAAAATAGCAGCAGAGGAAGGCAAAAGCAAGGTTCTTCAGAAGCAAGGTGCTTCAACCTATGGCTCCCATGGTCCTGCACTGTAAGAATGAGGATTGTACTGGGATGTCTGAGGACTGGAAGGCAATGGACAGTTCAGGGGAGCTGCAATGGCTCCTGATTTTCTTCCAGATGGTTTTGGGATGCACATTGAGTTGCAAGAGCCCAAGGTCAGAGTGTGGGCAGGTCTGGAAGCCTGCCCAGATCATCCATCTGCTCCAAAAATTTTCACCACAGAGGGAGCAACAAGTGGCAAACAGCGACAATTAACCTCACTGTTCCAATGGCCCAGGCAGCCTTCTGCCATGTCACTAGCATAAGCATAACATGAAACTCACCTGGTGATGGCCAGGGATGAATTGGGTGAAGAAATCCCCATCTCCTTCAGTGAACATGGAGGAGAGATGTTCTTAGCAGGCTTGTGTGGCAGGGGTGAACCCAGCAGCCCAACTCCATTTCAGTCCAGACCACAGTGTTTTGCACAAGGAAGGATGAGAGAGCCCTCCAGAGTGACAGCAAAATTGGTTTGTACTCAGACAGCCAAAGGAGAAGCATTGCAACTGTATTATGAGGGCCACCCAGCCTGAATTCCCCTGGGATTCTGGGATGGCCTTCTCCCAAGGAGTCTATGCACTGGCACATGCTACATAAAGACCACAATTTTTTTACTGTGCAGCCCAGGGAGCCAGCAGTGTGCAGGCTGGAAGGAGAATGGTAGCAGTGTGCATATCCCAGCTTTCTCATTTGTTTTCTGGAAACTGATCCAACACCACAGGACAAACCTTTGTTTTACTAGGAAAATGCAAACTCTTTGCCTCTGCCCCTGCTGACTGAGGCTGTTTAACTACGCAGAAGTGAAGGAACAAGACCAACTTTCATTAGGACATGACATGGCCAGTTGTGATGGCTGGCAGCAGGCAGCAGTGGAGCAGTGGACAATGGCAATGACCAGCAGCCTCCAACAAATCTCATCACCCTCAGCAGAGAAGTTTAGGGAGCCCTACCTAGCAAGATTTCTTCTTTTTTCTATGGTAGCATGACAATTGCCCCTGTTTCACAGAATTTCAGCGTGGCTCATTGATAGGGACTTCTGGGTCTGTCTGCTCCAAGACCTGCTCCAACAGGGACACCCAGAGCTGTGTGCCCAGAAAGCTAACCAGGTTGCTTTTGGTGATCTCCAAGGAAGAGACTCCTTAGCATCGGGGCAGCCTGTGTGGGGGCTTAGGCAATCAAATGGCACAGAAGTATCTCCTGGTGTTCAGCAGGAGCCTCTCGTGTTCCACTGCCCACTGCCTCTGGTCCTGGCACTGGGCTGTTTCCCATGTCCAACACTACAGGGGCTCTGCTGCTACCAGTAGCATTACTTCTAATCCTTAAACCAGAAACTCAGCCAAAGCTGCTATTTTTAAACAGAATTTTAACTTTCTGTGGAGGCTGCCCTTAGCACTTCCTAACTCTCTTGTGCAAATATTTCAGTGCTTGGGACTGGTTGCTTTGACAAGAGAATTGCAAGCATGTGTGAAGGGCTTCACAGCTTGAACCACAACTTCAAGGATCAGTTTCCCTTGCTTTGCCTGCAGGTTTTATATGATGCCCTGCTCTGCATGCCAACTGCCATCTCATGTGTGCTGCTCTCACACCTCACACCTCTGCTCTCACCTGCAAGGTCACTCTGCCCACAGGTCTTTGCCTGAGATTTGATGTGAGAGCCAGAGACTGAAAGTGCTTCCTGCTCCTCAAGGCCTCCCTGGATTAACCATTCAGTGTGACCCTCGTGGCCTGTGAGCACCATGGCCAGCCTGCACTGATGCCCTAGGGGGCTATGCTGCACCAGCCATCCTGAAAAAGAGCTGATCTTCCTGAAGTTCCATCCATCAGCAGAGCTTATACCTCTGGGGGCCTTCCACGCTGGCCCTGCCCCTCCAGAACCCCAGGGAACTGCTCACCTGGGGCAGGAAGAGGGTTCAAGAACTGGGCAGGGAGTGTTTCTCTTCCTGTCACATTGAACACTGCACCCTGTTTGACCCTGACTTTCATTTCTTTGTGCTCTGTGACTATTTTCCACGTAATTCATCAGCTATAAAACAGATAAATAGTACAGCAACGATCTGTGTGAGTCACAGACTTGGTCAAAATGACGTCCGGGCTGTGTACAGCAGAGCTATCGCCAGCCAGGGTTCTTTGGTTAAGATCTCACTTACAGTCTAAGCATTATGAGTGATGGGTGATATTATCACACCAAAGCTATTCAGTGTCAGTACTGCAGGGACTACACGACCTAGCCAACATGAAAGCCATGGACTGATCACAGGCAAGTGACATGACCAGCCAGGACTTCTCCTTGGACTCATGTCCCCATGTAAGAGCTCCTCAGCATCATGCTGCCATTTGCAAGCTGATGGGCACGCTGATAGCTTGCAGCAGAGCTTCCATTGCCTTCATTATGGTTGCTGTGTCAAAGTGAGATGAGACGGGACATATGTGAACCATAATTAAGGAACAGCCACCCACATGTAGGCTGTACACAAACCACAGAACTCTGCAGTGTGGAGTATCCAAGGATCTTAACAGGGTAATTAGCAGGACTCTCAAGCTGAAGAGTTTCTGATTTGGGTTGAGAGACAGGAAGTAAATGGAAAAACAAAGTCATGTCTGCCCCTCTGGAAAGAGTAGGGAACACACTTTTTACCCCCATCTTTATCTCCCCTCTGAAGCGGCTACAGCTAGCAGTTCCTTGAAATGACACCAGGTATAGACAATAAAACCAAGCAGTTCCCTAGTTAGTATCCTGCAAATAGCAACATTTCTTTGCAAAAGAAAAGGCATGTTGGAACATGGACTTGTATGTGCCTTTGTATATCTCTTTTGCATAAAGCCAGAGGCATAATACTTGCACGCTGACAGGAAGATGAATATTAAAGTGCTTGTACTTTCTGTTTTCTTAGTGAATTCTTGATCTTGAGAACATTCGCAATTCATCACCTTTTGGTTGTGTACTGGACCAGGCTTTTCAGAAAGGAAATCACTTTCTAAATGGCATTAAAGGAACACTTGAACAATTCAAAGAATTGATTCCTTTCAGCTTTTGATGTTGGCATTTTGTGCTCTCAATATATGTTAAAGTGAGCCCAACAGCTAGAACAACAGTTTAACAAAAAGAAAATTCCAGCTAGCTGTGCAGGGATACGTGGAAGTGATCGGTGATCAGAACGAAGGCTAAAGCAATTTGAGTCTCCTGGGCTTCATCTACAGAGAGCACAGCCAGGGCTGTTTGTGCACAAGCTCTGCCTTTTCCACCTGCAGAAAACCTCCATCACAAGGTGAAAACAGGGATCTTCTGCTGAAGATATGAAGTCTGGGACCTTAGGCTGGGTAGCCCAGCAGGTATTTACCCGTTTCCTTATGTCGGCAAGGGAAAAAGTCCCGCCCAATGGGAAATATCATCATCAGACATAGTGTCTAATAACAGCTAGGACTTTAGGAAAACAGGATTTTGTTAAACTGGAAACAGATCTCAACTTCTATATATCATTTTGACTATGAAACTCACTGTTTGAATGTATGCAATTTCTTTCTTTCTTTTTCCCCGATCACGATTTCTGTACCTTAAGATAATTGTCAGTTTGGCTGGTTTTCGTTTTAAGCAGAGCCTGTTTTGCTCAGGTCCAATGCACACTTGATGCTGCAGCTCCCAGTGCCTGTAATTACAGATGAAGGCAAACAAAAACAATGATTTCACCAGCAACTGGTAACCTAAATACAACAGCATGTAGACAAGCATTGCACAGATGGCATAGGGGACTATGGCCAGGACAAGCAGAGCCTTTTTGCAGCTCAGGTGGAAGCAGCAATCCAGCAGCCACCTTCTAGGTGCTCTCATTCGTGGCTTCCTCCCAGCCTCCTGGGGATAGCTGCAGCTTAAGTAGCTGGGTTCTTACAGTCATAGGAACATGAACCTGGAAAGAACTTCTATTGAATAAAACTACACTAAGCAGAAATGCAACAATCCTTGAAGTCACTTGAAGGGCTTTGATCTAAACACATCCAAAAGCTGTCAGGGAAGGAGGTTTCTCAGTAGCTTATGATGTAGTTCTAGGCAGTATTTCTCTGCCCTGCCCTTGCAGAAAGCATTTTTTCCACTTGCCAGGTCAGATCACACTTGTAACAGGTGAGGATGATTGCCTGCCAAACTTTGCACAGGACCTGAGGACTGATTTGTGCCTCATATATTCCTGAAAAAACAAAGGAAGATATCTGTTGTCTCCTTCCTCAATAAATGAGGATGTTTTCCCAGCCACTAGCATATGCCTGAAGTTTATGTATAGATTCCATTGCTTCCTGCTATCTCTTTCTTCATACTCTATGTCTCACATCTGCAGATCACTGCAGCTAGACCTCTCACTGCTGAAGATGACCTTCCTTGACTGCGACTTCTACTATCAGTCCTACAACACTATTTACCTATTTCCACCTTGCTTATATCTCTGGCATTCCATGATTTATTTCTGCCCATTTCTCCTTTGCTGCTCCCTGACTGCTCATCCAGACAATATGCATTTTGCTTCTCCGTTTTCTGGTCCAGCCAACTGTGTCTGTGGCCTAAGCTCAGCCATTGGTGTGGCTGCCCACAGTGATGAAGACAAGCTGGTTGGTCAGTGATTGCATTGGCCTCTTGCAGTCTGTAAGCTTTTTCTCCATTTCCAAGTCCCTGCAAGACCCTCCCATTTTTTCCTTCTCAGCCCTCATAGATCAATGCGCAGTGTCCCCAGCAGGGTTTAAACAGACAGAGACAGCCTTCTGTTTGCCTCTTCTTATGATGCTAGAGGTTAGAGAACAGATGACAAAGATCAAGCAGGCTTGTGGAGATGGCTAGGGTCTGTAGGAAGGAATACATCTGAACAATATCAAGCAGTGCTCAGACTCACTCAAAGAAGAGCGCCACCTCCCCTGGGAAACCAGCAGGAGTAGGGGAAATGTGGGAAAAGAAAAAACAGTAGCCACATATTTGGCACTCTCCTGTGACAAGGGACAAGAAGGGCTTGTTCTCCTGTGTGTGCTGGCTCCAGAGGCACGTCTCAGTGGGGTTGGCACTCTTGATCTGATGCTGAAGAGGCCCAAACACAAATAGCTTATGCTCAGGGGTGCTGTGGGAAGCTCTGGGGGAGGCAGGCTGCCCCCAGTGCCAAGGACATGGTGCTCCCATGGAGAGCAAACATCTTCCAGAAAGTCGGTCCCCTCCCTGAACTCAGCTATATATAGACTCACATTGTCACTCTGAATGCATTTCTCATTTCTGTTGTGCAGCTTCTGGGCAAAATAACCAAATACATCTACTGGGTCATAAGCCAAAGGCTATTCAGTGTGGCATGGAGTAAATGGTTATTGTGGACATGCATGTTTCTTCATTATGTAGTTAACAGCAAGACAGAGAAGGAGAGTCTCATGTAGATAACTGACATGCCAGGGAGGTCAGTACCGCTGGGCAAGGAGATGGGCTGGGGTCACAGTGTGGGTTCTTGCCCTTTTCATGAAAATAAGCACTTTATTAGGGTCCTTCTCTGCACTTTCCCAGCTCAAGTATGAGCTCAGCCTGTGTTAGGTGGCTGTCACAGCACTCACAGGATAGTACAGCCACAAGACAGAGACATGAGAAAAGCCAGGCTTCATTGATTTGGCTAGCTAATTGCTGTAAAGCCATGGAGATATCTGCCCAGCTGCCTTCTGGTTTCTGTTATGTGGACCTTTCAGAAATCAAACACAGGAAACAGAGGAAAATAACAGCATAATTTGAGCTATAGGCTTCACATTAAGTTGCAGCAGGTCTGTTCACACACCATGCACAGTGCTGCAGGGGGGGACAGAAATGTGATAGACCCCACAGCATTCATCATTGGTGAAGGCCCTGTCTGCGCTGACAATGCTGACAATGCACACTTTTGTGTTACTATTACAGTGGGCATGCTCTTGGTGGTTCTTCTTCAGCCTGTGCTTCCTTGACCTTGCTTGTCCTGGATAGAAGTACAGGCAAGGTGTTTACAATAAGTACTCTTCCATGAGCAACCTGACAAAAATCAGTTCCCAAAGCAAAAAATCGTTCAAAATCTGTTGACTATCTAATGGTTTACTAGTTTTCCGAAGGTCCAAATGAGGGAGTGAAGGAAGTGCAAACCATCCCATGTCCCATGAAGACACCAGATCCTGCCTGCGTGTTCTCTACGGAGTAGGACAGCTCTTAAAATTGCTGTGAGACACAAAGAGTGCATTATTCTCACAACTTCAAAATGTTACATTCATAAAGTTAAGGAAATGAGAACAAAAGGGAGGAGGCACTTGTCTAATAAAAGAAAAATCTTTTATTCCACCAAAAAGAAAGCTACTGCATGCTTCTAAAGAGCCATCCCCACTTCTTCCACTGTCAGTCTTGCCAGGGAAATGATTTGATTTCTGCTTGGTGAGCATTCCTGAGAGGCACAAAGCCAGGACCCACAGGTGGCCATTTCCTGACGTGTTCTCAGAGCACAGGGGCTCTGGCTGCTGGAGCTGGACTCTTGGGATGGAGGTGAGAGAAGGAGGCACCTGCCCAAAGTCTCTACTGTCAGCTGTAGTGGTGGGATTGACTCTGGGCATTGTGCAACTGGTATTACAGATAGCTGACAGTTAGGGAGAACTGTTGCAGTACAGGTGTACTTGGAGTACATCTGCTGTCTGCAACAGGGATGATGGTGCTGGCTGTGCTAAGGGAAGTGGGAGCTGCAAGCCCCTCTCTCTCTTACTAGGAAACTTGTTAGTGTCTGGTATTTAAACAAATGGAGCACAGACACTTCAATCTCATTTAATTAAAACAGAAAGGTCATGAGTCAGAGTTTCCCTCTGAGCATGAATTTACTTCTGAGAATGAATTGTACACTTCTGACCCACTTAGCAAAAACAATGTGGGAATGAGTAAAAGCATTGCCATTTGAGAAGTGAAAGTGGATTAGGTGGTAAGGCTGGAAAGTACCCAGAATGTTAAATGCTTTCCTTTTTGTCCACAGAGAGCTTTTAGACCTAGCACAGCAGTGAAAGCAGAATGACCTGCAGGTGTGACTTCAGTTTTCACTTGGTTGGCTGCATGAGTCAATGATCCTGCTTCCACTGGAACCAAGAGCAGAGTTCACCTTAATGCAAGAAGAGATTACGTTTGTGGACAGCTCCAATTGCTCATCATTACTATCTCCTTCACTATTATTATTTATGATCTATTTATGAAGACCAGGCCTTTCCACACCAAACAGCCCCTACATGTTCTGATCTGTGCTGTCCCTGGACTATGGGAAGTGAGTTGTGGATGGATATGGCACCATGGTCAGATTTGCAGAAGTGGACAGTGCTTTTTTATAGCCCCCTAAATGTTGGGCTAGCATTTTGCTGGCCAAATACCTTTCCTGCTGCAGATGCAATGACTTCATATAAATAGGAAAATGTGATGCTGTACCATCAGGGCTCAGATATTCCTGGCCTGGCCCTTCTGCACAGAAGCCACAGGTATAGTGTCTTGCCTGGGAGTGGAGACAGAGGCTTGGAGTATCTGTTGGGATGAGATCTTGAATACTTTAGCATAAAACACACCTGTAAGGTCTCCCACAGCAAGCAGTTCACTGCAGCATCACTGATCAGCCAGACCAGGCTGCCTTTTTGGAAGAAACATGCCTCAGGTAAAATCTGTTCACAGGGCAAACCACTTAACTGCACTGCAAGAGGCATTCCTTCTGCAGTTCTCCACATCTGGACCTCCCACTTGGAGACAGCTGAATGTCTGAAATGCTTTGGGAAACAGAAGGGAATAAACAATATGTATTATTTAACACACTGAAAATAGAATCAAAGTAAGTCTTGAATATTGCTCTGCTTGCATATTTTTTACTTAATGCAGTTTAATTCTTTATAAAACTGCTTATTTTGACCTGAAAAAGAAAGAAATCATATGCCTAGCACAGATAGAATGATGGTAGCATTGATCAAACCTGGTAAATGCACTAGAAGTTCACAAGCAACGGTTGCTTGATCTGTTCCAAGTGTGATTTTTTGCACCAAGTTTGAGCAATGTTCATCTGCACACAAGTATTATGTATTTCCTGGGGAATTAACATCAAATGCAAAAGCATTGCCCACTGAACATAACTGCTGTCACTGGGCTTGGGTTAGAGTTAGGATTACAGTTAGGGTTATTTCTGTTAGCTGTGTCCAGACACCAAGGGTTGACAGGACCATATGCAAAACACAAATGCATTGATCAGTTTAGAAAACAGGTGGGGATAGGGTGGGGGTAATTTCCCAGAGCCCAAGTGCAGAAAGCCAAGTTTTTGTTGATGGCTTCTACAAGCATTCTCGCTGCTCGTAAAAAACACCACAGCTCAGCTGGTGGATCTTTGGTAAGAAAGGGTAACAGAGGAAAAGAGAAAGATAAGGAGACAAGTGGAAAAAATAAAAATAAAAATCCATATTCCTCCTCATTTTTTGCATTGTAGGACACCCTGGGAGGGTTTCTGTTATGTATGCAGAATCTGTGTGTGCCCTTGGAGACACATCAGTGTCCTCACTCAGTTCAACAAGTGCTTGTGGACCTCAGCACTCTGTCCAGGTTACTCTGCTGCTCCTCATTATGCTTGTAGCAATTATAACAAGAGAACAACTGTGCTGTGACAGAGTGCTAGGGAAGGCATTCCATATTTGGCCACAACTGGATAGGAAACAATGGGAATTCATCCAGAGAAATGTGGAACCATGGAAACTTGCAGAATATCTGACCTGGGGTGGAAAAAATAAGAAAATATCCTGTGGGAAGATTTGGTTTATTTACAAACACTAGTAAGCATTTTTGGGAAAGGGGATTTTTGTAGCCTAGGCCTTTTACAGAAAATATAAAAATAGGGTGTTTTTTTTTTTTTTTTTTTTTTTTGAAGGGAATACCCTGCAAAACCAGTGTGCTTTTGGTTATCCCTCCAGAGATGTTTGCAGTCTCACAGCTAAAACTTACCTCTAAAGATTTGCAGCAATGGAAGCAGAGGAAATCTTTGCTGCCCAAGGCATTGTTTTCACCCCCAGGCCTCACAGGTGCACAGTGCGCCTGCTTACCCTCAGGCAGACATTCATCTAGTTCAAGGTGGGACGACTCACCAATGCCAATACCCTGAAGTCTTCAAATCCTTGCATACAAACAGAGGTTAATGACATTTCCTCCCTTCTCCAGCAATCCAGCAATGCACTCTGACAGAGGCATCAACTGAGATAAAGAACATCACTTTCCAGGAAACCATACTTTCTGCTGCCCTTGAAACGGGGTGGTTTCACAGTGGGTAGATCCTTTGGTACTTTCCTCACCAGCAAAACTTCATAAAACATACACTGCTAATTACAAGTATGCACCATTAGGAGATGTGTGTATCTGGTCTGGCCATATCAAAGCAGTGAATGGGATGATGTGGCGGCTGGGGTTTATAAGACAGTGACCTCTATTCTTCTCCCCAGTAATTCTAGCTAATCTGTGGCCATCCTCAGACTGCCATAATTCCCCTTTATCCTTCTGGCAAGCTTACCCTCCACAGTGTGGAAGGTACCCCAGGTTATCTGGCAGTCAGTGGCAGCCAGGCCCAGTGCAAAGCAGGGGAGATGGCACCTTGCAGGGCCAGTGAATTCTTCCCCACAGGCTGCCAGGGGCATGACCTTCATGGATGAGTACAGGGGCACTGGAGGTGAATTTGAAGAACCTAGAGATGGAAGAAAAGAAGACATCTATCAGCCTACCGTCTCATCCTTCATACAGTGAACTTGAATGTGGACCACACTACAGACTCTCTGGCTATGATACAGAAAGGAAATGATGTCAAGTTCTGCCAGGAGAGGTTCAAATTGGACATTTGGAAGAATTTCTTCATGGAAAATGTGGTCAAGTATTGGAATTGGTTGCCCAAGGAAGTTATGAGTTATGGAGTCTCCATCCCTGGTGGTCTTTAATAGGTGTGGGGATATTGTACTAAGGGACGTGGCTTAGTGCTGGGACTCAGTAGGTCAGGCTGATGGCTGAGCTTCATGATCTTGATGATTCTACGAAAACACACCAGGCTTACCCATCACTTACTTATTTTACACCTGACAGTGAGCCAGTGTAGCTGAATCACTGTAATGTTTCTTCAAAGATCTGCCACAAATCGTATTATGACAAAAGCAAGCGGGTCAAGACTAGGAAATAAAATAATTGGTGGTTACAAAAAAGAGAGAAATTGCATATATTATAGGAAAAGCCTGAAGCCAAAACGAGGCCGGGAAACAGCTCAGGGGAAATACAGCATAACTTCTTGTAGCAGAACTACTGCTGGTTCCTAGATATCCACTTATGGCTCTCTAAATATCCATTTATGGACCCAGATGGAGATAGGAAACCACAGTACTGGGACCACAGTCCACACTAATGATCTTGGACAGCTTCAAGCACTGAACTGCGAAGCATCACTGTGACAGTGATTTCATTGTCTCTCTGTTGCTGGCTGATGCGTAAAACAGAATGGATCTACAAACCTAAACCTGCTGCAGAGCAATTTGCTTATGTGAGGTTAAGTCAGCCAGCTGCAGAGGAAAGAGAAGCTTCCTGGTATTTGATCCTAAAGCCACGTGTCTGGATCCATTTTGGCATCTCTTAGCAAGAGAACAAGCTTAGCATCTTCCCTACATGCCAAAAATGTGCATCTGAGAGGGGAAGACTCTCTCCTAAAGCAGATGTTTTGTGGTAAGTGGAATTTTCCCATGGAAAACAAGATGAAAAATCAGACAGTATATCAGCAGGATAACTCATGCTATCCTGCTTCAGTGGGAGGCTGCACAGGTTCAGATGACAGCAAGAAAAACAGGAACAGAAAAGCTGCCAGGAGCATAGGGTGCTCTAATGTCTGTACCTAGTTACCATATACTCTTTAATGTAGATTTTCTAGAGAGCACAATGCAAGAGTGTATTGTAAATCTGCTGCACAAAACTGAAAATCCTTGACAACTCTCTGTGGTGAGGAGTTTGTCATCTCTGTGCCAGATTGTCAGCTTGTAGGACATCTCATCATGCCATTGCAGGATGGGCAATGGCTCTGCTACAGCTGTTTCTTCTATGGTGGACTTCCATGTCCACCCCAAAGACCCTATGGATTCACCATGGTCAGCTCACCATAACAGTGGTGAGATATCCTTTGCGAAGGCCAAACAACATGGCTGAAAGGGAACCAGACCTCTGACTTTCTCACATGGTTGCTCGATCTCCCTTCTTTCCAGAGAGGCTGGATTTTATGAGGGTTTGAATCAAGACCAGTTACACACGTGTCTCTTGAAAAGCTTATGAATTTGGTATCCTTCTAAGAAGTCCAAACCCTGGAATGGGTGGAAAAGTTTTCCTCTGGAAGGACAAATGATGCCTGTTTTCTTATCCAGAAATGCTGGAAGGAGGACCAGTGAACCACAATGGTCAGACCTGGTACTAAGCAGATGTGCCTGCCAATGGATATGTGGAGGACTGAACTAACACGGAGCAGGATCTTCACCCAAGGTTTGCTGGTATTTTCTGAAGTCCATATAAAGCCACCTTTACAGCCCACTCTTTTGCTTGCTGGCTGTGCATGTGCAGAAAGGAAAAAAGGGATTGTCCCCAGATCCCACATGTCACCTGGAAGAAACATTGTTCATCATGAAGAAACTTGAGTATGATTAGTCTGGAGGGACTGGTCTGCTAGTGCAAACAACCTCCACTGAGATACCTGCCCATCTCTACGTACACCAAGATAGATAGAAAATACTGGTGGCCAAGGTCTCAAAGGTAAACATTTTTTCCCATCTGCCCTTGCTGTAGAGAAGGCATTTTTTGAGATGGAAGAAATGCAAAGAAGAAGAGGTGAATCTGACAGAAAGACCTGGAGATGAACAGAAGGAACTGGACTGAAAACAATTTTCTTTTAGTTATTTTTGTCCAAAAGGAGCCGTGTTGTATAGCTGAGAGCAGTTTGCAGCTAAAGCAGGAGCAGAAGTCCAAACCAGCTTACCCTGTGAACGTGCTCGAGCATCTCCTTAACCCTCACTGACTGCCTCTCACACCACAGCACAAAGGCCAACTCCATAGAAAGTGAACATACGAACCAACTGAAAGAAAGCTAAAAAATGTCAGGGGATTTTGGTGAAGAGCTATTTGCAAGGTACAAGAGAAAGAGCAGAAGCTGTCTAAGAGCCTCTTGAAACTAGAGAGGTTACACTCAGTTTATAGCAATACATGCCTTCTGCTGAGAGCAGAAAATAAATTATGTCTGGCTGCAGGTGAGGTTTGCTTGCATGGTTACCAGTGTGGTGTGAAAGCAAGGAAGAGGCAGAACAAAGGAATGAGCTGCATCGCTACACCCATCCAGCACAGCCAGACCCACAGAAATTTTAAATCCTGAAAGCATATGGTTGCTTTGGGTGGGGGACAGTCTCCCTGAATACCAGAAAATTTAGGTAAAACAGCACAGGTTTAGGGAGACACATTCAAGCTCAGACTTTTTTATGTGAGCCCTTATCATCAGTCCTACCTGCACCAAAGCAGTCACCAAAAGGTCATGCTCATCTCCGCATCAGCAGGGCACAGAGGGAGATGGCAGCTAAGGATGGAGGGGGAGAGGAACCGTGAATCCATTCCCCTAGGAAACAGCAAGCATCTTTTCCAGTTTTAACATTCACTACAAAGACTTCTCAAATTTGTGTAAATCATGCTAATTCATATTGCCATCCCGCTGCAGTCAAACCAGGCAATCAGATGCCTGATGCCCTTTTGCACAACAGCAGCATACTGATTTTTTTTTTTTTTTTAAAAGAAATAGCAAAGCTAGGCAAACACATACTTTTTGTTTACTGCTCTGAAATTACTGAAATACACTTTGATATACATTGGAAGAACTAATGGTATAAAAGACTTGTCTTTAGGAGACCTGTTCCCCTACCTACACTGCTGCTCTGGTTACAGTGGAAAGATCACAGAATCACAGGATCAGAGGGGTTGGAAGGGAGATCTTCCAGTCTAACCCCTGCTAAAGCAGGTTCCCTACAGAAGGTTGCACAGGAAGTCATCCGGGGGGTTTTTGAATGTCTCTGGAGGAGAGTCTTTGGGTACCCTGCTCCAGTGCTCTGCCATTCTCACAGTAAAGAAGCTCTTCCTTGTATCACTATGGAACTTCCAAATATGAGGAAGAGCTCATGTAAACGTGCAGCCAGCCTTGGCACAGAACAAGGCCTTCATTATACCTACTTTTATCATAAGCCTAAGAGAAAAACCAATAATGACTGTACCCAGTGTCTCCATGTTCTTCCTGCATAACCAAACATCCAGAGATTATCCGTGCTCTGAAGAGAAGAAAACAAGCTTGCTGTTTTTTTTGTTTTTTTCCTTAAAGCATTGTTGTTGCTACTAGGTCATTGCCATTGGTCCTAGTCACATCTTTTCCTGCCTTATTTAAAGTGAATGATTGTTTATCTTCCAGTCCCTCTGTTTTTACATTTTTATGAGGTTCATTCCTGTAAGCATGTCAGTATGGCAGTGTAAGGGAAATCTTGTTTGTTTTATTTCCCTTGAAGCTTAAAGAAATTCTTCTCTGATCAATAGAAAAAAATATGCCTTTTTCCTTGCCAGTGATAGAGACCAGCATGTGATCAGTGCAGAAATAATCTTATCAGGCAGCCATTGTACTTTGCACAAGTTACTGCAAAGAGGGACAGCTGGGATTTATTTTTAAACTTAAAAATGATCATGAGAGAGAGAAGTGCTTTGGAAGGACTTAGTCATGGTTCACAATGATAATCTTTGTTAATGAAGTTCTGAGAAGACTTCTATCTAGAAGCAGCAAATAATGAGATGCAGAAATATTTACAAGCCCAAGGAGAATTCATTAATGAAGAAACTCATAGATTTGCTGAAGGAGTCAGCCTGAAGAACCTGAAAAGTGATGTTTATACCAGAGACACAGTTAAGATGTAAGGCTGGTAGCAAACATGAGGCAGGAGCTCAGCTCTTCAGCAGGCTGCTCTTTGTGCCTGTGAAATTCTTGTGGTCCCCATGGGTGCCCCTTCTTCACACACAAATTAAAGAGAAAGAAGGCAGCCTCCTGGTTAAAGCTGTCTGTAATTAGGAAATCTCTGTAATGTAGCAATACCACACAGGGCTGTGCCTAGGGAGCTAAGATGTTCATTTTGATATGACTAGGGACCAAACATAATCCTTGTCAGAGCACTATAGAACTGTGTGAGTTGAAGAAATCTTCAAAGGTCATCTAGTCCAACTCCCCTGCAATGAACAGGGACACCTACAGTTAGGTCAGGTGCTCAGATCTCAGTCCAGCCTGACCTTAAATGTCTCCAAAGTCAGGGTATCCACCAGCTCTCTGGGCAACCTGTGCCTCACCAGCCTTATCACATCCTTATCTTGGTCTTTCTGAATGGTATCAATCCTTCAGGCACATTGACCACACAATGGATGATGGTGCCATCCATTAACTTGCTGAGAGTGCACTCCACCTCACTGTCAGTGCCACTGATGAAGAACTACAGGCCAGACAATTTCACCTCCATGTCTGGCAAGGTCATGGAACAGATCCTCCTGAAGGCCCTACTAAGGCACATGGAAAGTAAAGGTGATTGGTGGTAACCAACATGGCTTCACCAAGGGGCAAGTCATGCCTGACAAACTTGGTGGCCTTTTGTTATAGAGTTACAGCAACAGTGGATGAAGAAAGAGCAACTAATGTCATATTCTGGGACTTGTGCAACACATTTGACACTGTCCCACATGATTTCCTAGTTGCCAAATTGGAGAAAAATGGACTTTATTAACGGACCTCTTGCTGGATAAGGAATTGGCTGGATGGTTGTACTCAGAGAGTTGCAGTCAATGGCTCAGTGTCCAACTGGAGACCACTTGGAGTGGCGTTCCTCAGACATTAATGCTGGGACTTACGTTATTTAAAATCCTTGTAGGCAACACGGACTGTAGGATTGAGTGCACCCTCAGGAATTCTGCAGATGACACCAAGCTGAGTGATGCAGTTGACACGCCAAAGGGACGGGATGCTATCCAGAGTGACCTAAGCAGGCTTGAGAGGAATCTCATGGAGTTCAACAAGGCCACTTGCAAGGTCCTGCACTTAGGCCAGTGCAATCCCAAGTACAGATTCAGCTTGAGTGGAGAATGGCTTGAGAGCAGCCCTGAGGAGAAGGATATGATCGTGTCAATTGATGAAAGATTTAACATGAGCTGGCAATGTGCACTTGCAGCCCAGAAGGCAAACTGTATCTTGGGATGCATCAAGAGAAGTGTGACCAGCAGGTTGAGGGAGGTGATTCTGCCTGTCTACTCTGCTCTCATGTGACCCCACCTGGAGTACTGCATCCAGTTCTGGAGCCTCCGAAACAAGAAGGACATGCAGACGTTGAGGACTGCCACAAAAATGATCAGAGGGCTGAAGCAGCTCCCCTACAAGGACAGGCTGAGAGAACCAGGCTTCTTCAGCCTGGAGAAGAGAAAACTTTGAGGAGACCTTATAGCAGCCTTCCAGTACCTGAAGGGGACCCACAGGAAAGCTGGAGAGGGAATTTTTATAAGCACATGTAGCGACAGGATGAGAGGAAATAATGGCTTTAAACTGAAAGTGGGAATGAAACTTATCAGTTCTAGGCTGCTCAATTACAGCAGGTAACTGTGTGCTTGCAGGTTTGCCTGCAATTAGAAGAACACTCATGGAGAGAGAGTGCAAGATATAACTCCTCAGTGTTGTCTCTGTTTTTGGCTTTGAGGAAAACTTCAAGCCTCCTCCATATCCTGGGCAATACGGCCCTGGCAGAGGACGTCAGAGAGAGGTGGCCTTCCTTTGCTCACAGCGAGGAACAGCTTTGCCTTGTCATGGAGGCACTTACTTTACCTCTCTGAAAGGACAGTAAGAGTGCAGGCAGAGAGATGCTCCTAGCCAAGGCAGTGTGAAGTTGTTAGCTGCACTTTCATTTGAATTTCCCATGACCACCTTCAGGAGTTTTATGGCTGCAAGCAGAGCTGTGAGGCAACAGTGCTGGTAGGAGGTTAAGGTTAGTGATTACTGCCCTTGCTCCAAAACCTAAAGGAAGATTACAGTGGAAGATTTAAGTAAAAGGGACAGAAGGTACCCATAAGAAGTTGCAATAAAGGAAATTTTTGTGAAGAACAAAGGCAAAGCAATTCACTGTGAGGAGGACCATGCAGTAGGGAACAATGCTGAGAGAGGAGTGCAATTTCTCTCTTTGGGAGATTTCAAAACGGAATGAATAATGCCCTGATCAGTCTGACCTAGCACTAAAGCTGGCACAGCTTTGCACAGGAAGCTAAACCAGACATTTCCAGTAATTTATTTCCATTCAGACTGGATTTTTTTTTTTTTTTTCCCTGAAATTCTGAATAGCTGAAATAATTCCTCTCACAAGATCTATCAGACAGCAAGATAGGCTTGTTAGGAATGCTGATTTTAAACTGGAAATGTCAGCTAGCAGCAGATTTACTTGTTTATGGGCAGGAAGAAGATTTCCCAAATTTCACAAAATTCTTGGGGCCTTTTCCATAGTGCATACAAAATCTGGTGGTCTACACATTACTGTGTCTAGAGGTCTGGCCTCTTGGAGCTCCACATTCCTTTTCCCCCCACCTCCCAGATTTCTGAAGAAGTTTCCTGGTCTCAATTGTTCGTACCACAATGAGCACTTGCAGAGGCCATGGGTAGGCACAACCCAGCTGTTCTGGCCTGGGGGTTGGGATACTCTGGAGAGAAGGCCCTGGGTTCTGTGCATGGAGCTGAGCAGGGTCAGAAAGGCTGGAGAGAAGGGAAAAGCTTTCCTCCGGAAGAATGACCAGTGGATGTGCTGGCCTGATCTTGGAGATTTCCAAGCACCTGCTGGGTGATCGCTGAGCAACCCCGTCTGATCTCACGTCTGACCCTGAACCTATCAGGAAGTGCTTGTTGGGTTCCTTATCCTCTCTCTTTTTTGTTTTTCTTTGTTTTTCTGATATGCCCCCAGAGAAGGACATCATATAGATACAGAAGTTATTTAAGCCTTATCTCAAGGCTGGGGTAGACTTCTTTTCAAAACCTTGTTCTTACCAGTGCTTTGTCAGGTACTTGCAATGAATTACAAACTGAGAAAAAAGCCTCCACACTGCAGTGTCCTTCTCCATTTAGGCTTGGGTTTGCTTTTGGCTGTCACTGCCATATTACAGTGCTGTTGGTTCTCTGGATACCCGGAAGCTTCTGGAAGCAAAGAGATACACACATTGAATTCCCTCCCTACCCAAGAAATGAGCAAAAATTTCCTCAGCCTACCAATCCTGGCAGAAGGTGACTTGGGCCTGTTTCATGAAATATTGAGAAAAGTTATGCTGTGTTCCCTCACTGTGCACTGGAAATAATGCTGCCATGATGAGTCTCACCCTGCTGACACTGCAGCAAGCGGAGGGGAAATTAAAAGGTACCCACACAGTGGCTGCCGTAAGTTTTGCCTCATCTCCTCAATTACTATGGAGTTTCAGTTTTTATGAAAGGGCATTTTTTATCCTGCTTATTAGATTTTTCTGTTTTGAGTCTTATTTCGGCATAGCAGCTCTGAGACTGGGAGCAGCTCGCTTGTATGTTGCTGGGTCTTTTTTCACAAATTCTTACTGGGGCTCCTAGCTTGTCGTAGAGCAAGGAGCTTCTTTCCAATCAGCAACCACTTTTCAAGCTGCCAGGACATAGGCAAGTTTTTCTTTTGCAGGGCATGTTTCTCTCATCATCCTCAGCTGATATGCGGGGAGTCACTTGACTCCACAAACCACAAGGACATGACTCCAGCCAGCAAACCACTGCCCCGGGGCCTTCCTCTGGTGGAAGTGACAACAAAGGCAGCCTGACTTCAGAACAGGGGCTGCTGCCTCCTATGTGGCTGGCCGCTCGTAGAGCTGACAAATTAATTACTGCTGCATTCCCCTACATTCAACTCAGCCTCCTGCATATCAAATACAGAAACCTATTTCTTGAGCTGATATTTCTGGGCCTGAAACCTGAGAACTGGTATTTCGCTCTTCCTTGTTGATCAGGAGCTTTATGCCTTCTTGTTTAAAATGATGCAGATGCTCTTGGTCTGAAATATCTGGAAGAGTTCTGGTTCTGCACAAGACTTTTCCCAGCATCTCTTATTTGATATGCTGTCCATCAGTGTTAAACCACAGCAATAATTCAGTATTACTATTTTCCTGGAAAGCAGGGTAGAATTATCACACTTATTCTTTTAAATCTCTAATGGTCTACCTTATAAATCTCTTTGAAAAGATCAGTGAACATAACATCAGTCCAGCTAATAATTAACCTCTCTCCCCTCTGAATTTCATACTTCTCGAGTTGGTTCATCATGTGGCGGAAATGGAACAAGAATATGTATTCTTGCCCCTGACAAATATTTTCAACTTTCTGAAAAAAAATATTTCTGAAGTCTTCAAAGCAGACCAGAATTCCTGACTAGCAAGAGTATATTTAACTGAGGTTTGGGCTGTAAAGCTGTATGTTTCATGTTGAGAAAATCTAAGAGATGATTTCCAAAGAATCGAAGGTCCTTTAGATGTTCCTCTCATTAGTTCAGGCAGCCGTTACAGTATCCTCTCATGCAGAAGCATTTTACTGGCAGAAATATGGATGGTTTCTGCAAAATAAGCTTCTGGCCACATTTTATTGACAGCATTATTCCTTTCAGTGCTTTTCAAATAATCGCAGAAAACAGAATATCCGGAGTTGGAAGGGACCCAAAAGGACCGAGTCCAATCTCTGACTCCACACAGAACCACCTAATATCCAAACCCTGTCTGTAAGAGCAGTGCTCAAATGCTCCCAAATGAGTTCCAGCAACTCGGGGCCATGCCCACTGCCCTGGGAAGCTGTGCCATGCACAGTGCCCTCTGGGGCACAGCCTTTCCCTGACCTCCCTACCCTCTCCTGACACAGTTTCTGTGGGAGCTGCAGCTGCCATGAGGCCTCCCCTGTCCCCCAAGGCTGAACAGACTACTTAGATTTCTGGATGGAAGACCCCTCCTTGACCGTTCAGGTGCAGGAGCTTTTTGAGATTGGTGTCTACCACGCAAAGGTGCACTGGCCATTCCTAGCTCATATGTGGCCAAGAAATGCAGCCCCAGCAGTGAGGTCTGGTGAAGACTTCAAAAGCAATTTGTCTGCAAAAGAGGGTGGTCTTTTTCATCGGAGTTAATGTAATGTTGAAGTGACCCTTCACTTCACCTAGCAGTGATGCGTGTAGTATATTTTCAGAGCAAAATCTTCCATCTGTTTTTCCCAGGGCTGGACCACCAAGTACTGGTTCCCTTGAGTGATTTTGGATAGTGGTCCCATGGACACAATCTGAACTGCAGTATGAGCCTGAAAAAGCTTTGCATTTCACAGATGCGTTACGCCTGGTTTCAGAATCATTACTCCATACACAAAACACCAATGATAGTTTTACATTTCATTTTGTAATGGGCAGCTGACTATTGAGTTTAAATTAAATTGAAGATTCACACTGCTGATACATTCTATAAGGCTACTGCTTATTAGAAATGATTCTGTGATCTCTGTGCTTATCTTTGTCTCACAAGTTCTGTTTCAGTACTGCCTTTCCTCTTGCCTTTTTCAACAATTTTCTGTAACAATATCTCTGTTCTCTAGTTTAATGAGTGACACAGTAATCATGGATAGCTTTTAACATGGTTCTGTTGCAATATGTATAAAAACTACATGGTTTCTCCAGTGCTCTGAAGGATGATATTTTTCCCTACCAGTGTTTTTGTTTTGTTTTGTTTATTTGCTTTTTGGGGGGAGGAGGGAGAAGGGCTTTTTCTCTCCATTCCAAATTCTAAAAGTAAGTCATTTACAGCTATATTCTTCCATTAAAAAAAAATAACCTTAGACAACTTTCAGTCTATCTGATATCATGATATTTGCATATTCTATCATTTTATCATATATTTGCATAAGAGTGGAGATCTGGTGGGTAGGAAGAAAAAAAAAAAGGTGGCTTTTTTTTTAGTTTTATTTTGGTAGATTAGTACTGTCAGTACCACACTGATGAGGGATGCCACCAAACAGAAGTGCAGTTTCTGACATAAATGGTTTGCTTTAGGCTGTCTTCATTAAAGATGCAATCCAGTGACACAGTTTGGTGCCGGACACCTACCCAACTTTAATAGCGGTCAAAAGTAGGCATCTGAATGGACAATGCTAAGTGTTAAATTAAGAAATTAAAAGCACAACTAGTGTGAAATGGTCTATGAAAAATCAACCAGCTCACAGCAATGTGCGTTAAGTATGCATCAAATGAGAGGGGCAAGGATCATCAAGGTTATGTGTGACTTATCATGAGACTACATCCAGGCCTGGGCCCCCAAGCACAAGCAAAATGCGGAGCAGGTGCAGAAAAGAAGCAAGAAGATGATCAGATGACTGAAGCACTTCTCCTACAAATATGGGCTGACAGAGCTGGGCTTGCTCAGTTTGGAGAAGGGAAGGCTCCAAGGAGACCTTATTGTGGCCTTCCAGTATATAAAGGTAGTTTATAAACAAGAGGGAGCCTGACTTATACACAGGCAGATAGACAAGAGGGATTGGTTTTAATCTAAATGGAGATTTAGGTTAGATGTTGGGAAGAAATTTTTTACTCAGAGAGGGGTGAGGCCCTGGCACTGGCTGCCCAGAGAAGCAGTGGGTGCCCCATCCTTGGAGACATTCAAGGCCAGGTAGGATGGAGCCCTGTGCAGACTCATCTGGTGGGTGAAAATTCATAGCAAGGTTTCTCAGATGCCTCAGAAAGCATTTTCCAGAGCTAGATAGCTTCACATCTTGGCTTTTGTCTAGCAATTTATAGAAATAAGGCATCACAGCTACAGCCAGATCATGGACAGAAACATCACAGAAGTTGAAACTAAATCCCTAGTTGTAGAATGGTGCAATGACACGTTGTGATTCTGTGACTCTGTACCTAGTGCACTTTGATGCCCTTGTGGAAGAGTCAAGTGTGTTTACAATCTGTGTCTTTCAGAATATATACAACTTCCCAAAGATGAATTGTGACCTAGAATCATAGAGTCCTCAGGGTTGGAAGGGACGTTTAAAGGTCATCTAGTCCAGCTCCCCTGCAATGCACAGGGACATGTACAGCTAGATCAGGTTGCCCAGGGCCTGATCCACCCTCGCCATTAATGTCTCCAGGGATGGTGCATCAACCACATCTCCAGGCAACCCATTCTAGTGACTCATCACCCTCCCTGTAAAAGATTTTTTCCTTATATCCAACCTAAATTTACCCTTTTTAAGCTTGCAATCATTTCCCCTTGTTCTGTCACCACAGGCCCTGCTAAAGAGTCTGTCCCCTTCTTTCCTGTAGCTCCCCTGCACATACTGACAAGCTGCTATCAAGTCACCTCACAGCCTTCTCTTCTCCAGGCTGAACAGCCCCAGCTCTCTCAGCCTGTCCTCATAGGAGAGGCTCTCACTCACATAGCAAATTTCATCTCAGGAGGTGGATCACAGGCGGAAGTTGTTTCCCCACTGACTCTAAAATAATAGTGATAGAACACAATAAATTTGCCCTCCCAAGCCTGCACGTTATTAGTTTACCATCTTTGCCCATGTAAGATGAAGCGCTAAGGGATGAGGTACAGCTGTTAAGAACACTTGCTAATTTCCACTTGTGGAAGAAACATGTTGCTGTCCCAGACAGGCATGGTGCCACCAATGCACAGCAACATCATCCTGGTCTTTTCTTCTTCACGGGTTTCATCTCCCTGTGCACATGTAGTTCATATGACTTGCTTCTCAACCCCTCCAGCAACAAGCTGTGGCAGGAGGAAGGCTGAAAACTGAAGAAAGTAAGAAGAAGAAATGCAGAAGCAGAAACACTGTGTGTGGGAACTTAAGGAAAAGTGTTCCTGCTAGTGAGGTGGCCTTGTACTTCATTACTTGGTCAGGCCATGTGAAGTACCACTAGAGCCAAGTTCACAACAGAAACAAAATGAGATCTGAAACTCAGAAGGCACGTGGCCTGCCTTAAGATGTAAGAATGACCATCCTACTTTCAGCTGCATTGCTGTGTCTCTTGAAGTGACATTTCAAATTCTCCAACTACACGACACCTTTAGGAGCAGCCTCCCAGCATTTGAAAGGATGACTAGGTGCCCTTTGTTTTTTAATAATCCTTTAGATGGAGTAACTCTGTAGTGAAATCTGCTCTATTTCTGTTTATATGTTCTGCTACTGTTGAAGGGAAAGGTTCTGCACCAGAGGGCAGCAGGTGTGTGTGGCGCAGGTCCCCAGGGCAGAGGGCTGCAGGGCCTGCTATGGGCAGGGCAGCCACCCAGCAGGTCAGGTTAGAACAGGACCCATCCAACCTGGCCTGGAGCACCTCGAGGGATGGGGCACCCACAGCTTCTCTGGGCAGCTGTGCCAGCACCTCATAATAAAATATATAATAATAATATGCAAGAACTATGACTCCATCTGTCCATTGTGAGGGCTATATATTCCCAAAGGAACCTCAAAATAAAACATTTTTCAGATAAGTATATATGAGAAGTAATGCAGCTGCAGCCAGGGCAGCCAACAGGAGAGCTCCCAGCTTCTCATCCTCCCATGCTGAGCACCAGCTCACATCAGAAGAACAGCAGTTTTGGCAAATATCACACGAAACACTTCAGGAAGTCCACACAGAGCCATTGTAGGCTGCTGAAGGATGGAGGGTGGGCTTGGAATGCCTGAAGGGTGCTCATATGGAAAGGGGCTGCACAAATTAGTTGAGCACTCCTGCAATTTATGCTTCAGGTTTATCCTCACAGACTGGGCAAGGGAGGCATAGCTGCCCCAGAATTAACTTTCTCTTTGTCTTACTCATGACACTATGTGGGAATCTCCACCCCACGCACTGCACAACCCTGAGCCAGCACACCCTGGGGCTTGCAGCTCAAGAAGTCCACAAAGCCCTTCTCTTCTTTGCTCTGATGCAGAGAGAGCATGTGACCACTGTGATCTACAGTAACTTGTGTGTGTGTTGGCAGGTCACCTGACGTATCTTAGAGACTGAGACCTCTCCGACGAGATCCCCTAAACAATATCTCCCTGCTTTCATCTTTCTTTCTCTAGGACTATTTTTTCTTCAGAGATGTCCTGGAGCAGAGGATGCTTTTACAGAGTGAAAGGGCTTTTGTAAAGCAGGGTTCAGCCCTGCACAGTGTAGTAGCCAAACCAGCAGGAGGCCAAACACACCATGGCCAGCAGAGCCATACCAGAACCTCGGACCTTTCCCATTTTTACTGTGCTTTGTTTGACTCCTGCTTTCACTGTGGTGGAAGGGGTGGTGTGATTCTTGGTCATGGATCAGAAGAACTATGGGTGTTGTCAGCAGGGAGTCACATGCTTAGAGATTCCAGAGATGAGAAGTTCTGATGCCACGTATAACTGAATGTCAGCTGGGCTCCAAAAAGGTCATTAAAAAAGCATCCACACAAACCAAATTCTCACTGGGCTTTGGTTTCACACCACTGGAAAAGTGGTAGTGATTCTATGTGGTGCTGGATGGACTGATGAAGATATGACGTGTGCTTTTTGCCTTGACACTATACAGACTGGTTGCAGTTTGAAGAGGACCAACCCTCTTTTCCTGATTATTTTTTTTAGCTAAAACCCAATTTTCAGCCACCTTCTGGCTGGATTCCTGTGGGTGTATCATGTACCCTCAGCTGGCGTTATTTCCTGAATTAAGTTCCACATGATTTCTCAAACCAGTTTCAAAAAGATCTAAGGCAGAATGGGAACCTGAAGGACCTGAAGGATAAGCAGCCTGGGTTCAAGGCTTGAGGGCCACATGACAACGCTCTTCCTGCAGGGATGTGTGGCAGCCATGCTGAATAAGTGCTGAGGTTCCCTTGGTCCTCATGAGTATCTCCATAACTGGATTTGGATCCTGTGACACTGAAACAATGAACGTGATCTATCAAACACAGCATGCAGAGGAATGCTCCAGTCCTGCCAAGGTGTCAGTGCAGCACAGCACCCACATGGCCCAGAGTGGGAGCGGAAGCAGTGAGGACTGATATGTTCTCAGCAAGGTGAGAGCTGGGGACTTGCAGCAGCTGGCAGTGGACACTATGGGCTCTTTCCAATATGTTTTATTAGCATATGTTCCCTCTAACCATTTTCAGAGGTTATTTATCAGAGAGCAGCCAAGTAGTTTTGCAACTAAGCTCCTTGTTCACTTTCTACCACCCTCCTCTTGTGATAGAGGATTATTAAATGTAAAAGTGTTGCAAGCAAACACATACTACAGGTGTTGTGCAAGCAATATATGGCATAGACATACCTCTATGTATGTGCTAAGCAAAGCGATGCAGGATCCAGGTCCATGATTGCATCCAGCATTCATATCTTCACCATGCAGATGCGTGTACATTAAAGAGACACTGCAATGCCCAATGATTAAGAAATGAGTTCAAACAGTAATCATTTCTAAGCAAACATTTCTGTGGTTTAGGCAATCATCTCACATTCCAGCTAAAGGGAACCATTCTTTTTACCTAAGTGGTTTGGCTCACCTATATAAGGCGGCTTTTTATTGTTTGTTGAATATTTCTCTGCTGGACAGAAAGTAGAGGCTATTTTTCACTCATAGTGCGTTTTCTGGTATGGGTGCCATACTGATTTCTGTTGTGTTTGGCTCCTGTAGGACTTTCAGATATCTGGGCATACCAATGAGACTCTCAGATCTGACTCAGGAAAAGCAAGGTTGTCAAGAGGTGACCGAAGCAAAGCTGTGCCATGGCAATCAGGAGTAATAAAAACTCGTGTTTCTTCAGAAGCAGAGTGTCAAAGAAGGGCCCTGAATCCACAGGGGTACAGCCATTTTATGGCAAGACACCCAATTTCTCCTTGACAAACCCAAGGTGCAAAACAAAACACGATGCATGCCCCACTGCATCCCCAAGGGACATCAGACCTGCTCACTTGCCATCAGCCTGAAAGGCCGTGAGAACTCAGAGCTCTACAGCTACAACTGCAACTCCCGGGGGCAAAGCAGGCATCTGGCCCCCTCTGCAGGCTTTTGGCAGCACAGGTATGAGTGTGAGTGCTTGATGTGAGTGCTGGCAGATGAGAGTCTCTCCAACTGCTGTCATAACAGCTTTACTAGTAGTGGGACAAGGCCATTCTCTGTGGCCTCCTGGGCTCTTGCAGAGGCCCATTGGTGCCTACATACCATCTCTCTTCAAAAGTGTCAGTATCACATCCACAGCTCACCATAAGAGCAAGGAGATACTGTCTGACCATGCTGCTCCTCTTCATCTAAGGACAGTTCCAGACAGCTCCTACATCAGGAAAACTCACAGACACAAGAAGGGAGACATTTTATTTCATCTTATAATCCATAGGTGCAAAAACAATGCAAAAATGCTACTTGCAGAAAAAAAAACAAACCAAAACAAAACAAAAAACAGCAGGAGGCCTTGCTTCCTTGTTTCCTCAAAGGGATCACAGGGAGTTTAGTGTGGAAAGCACCACTGGAGTACGATTTGCTAGGGAGATGCATTTTCTATAGTAGTTACGGCTGTCCTTAGGATGATGGTGTTCAGAGCTTTCTACAAGAGGCAAGATTCAAGCTGAAGCTCCTGCAATGGACTGGACAAAGAGAAGACCTGACTTTTGATTGATGCTCTAATAATCAGACTGGAAAGGTGTCCACTGGTGTCTGCTTCCCCTCTGGGCTTTGCAAAATTAATGTCAGGGACAAACTTCCCATCTTCCATATGGAATGACATAGAATCACAGTGGTTTCAGGGCTATCTATGAGATAACTTATACCCCAAGAGATACTTCAGCCCCCACTTCCTGCTCCTCCCACTGTCCTTGTTTTCCTTTCTTTTGCTGGGGAAACACAATTCCTTCTGCTCCCACATCAGCACACCTGGAATGCCCACCATGCTGGAACTGTTGTGCACATGCAGTTGACTTGGAAATCATTGGTCTGGTCTCTCCCCAGCATGAACAAGTGAACATAGATGGCTGTGGTGGACTACAAGAAACATGGATATTGCAAAACCATAGCAGAAGTGGTGCATACATATCTCCCCAGATTTTTTCTGCTTTCATTACCTCTTGTACAAGTAATTCCCCTCCTTACTCATGCTCTAATGATAGAGCTTCTTTTCCTTAGCCTCTCCCCATGGCTTTCTTTAATGGCAACTGGCCTTTGTCCTAGAACATTTCCATGTGTGACTTCACTGTGGACCAAAGAGATGACTGTCAGCTACAGCTTAGCACTGTTCTGCAATTGTTAGTAAGTTCTGTTTCTCACGTAAGAGGAGAAAGGCAAAATTAGTTTCAAGAAAGTTGACCAAATTTGTTATTCTTACCCCTCCATAGGAAAAAAGAAGGACAGTGAGTTGCTCAAATATGTACAGAGAAGAACAACAAATCTGGTGAAGGAACTAGAAAATGGGTCTTAAGACAATCTGCCCAGAGAACTTGAGTGAGTTGTTCAGTCTGGAGAACAGAAGAGTGAGGGGAGAACTTGTAGCTCTCTACAGCTACCTGAAAGGAGATTGCAGAAGGAGGTGTCAGTCTCTTTTTCCAGGTGACAGTGACAGGACCTGAGGAAAACCTCAAGCTGCAGGGGAGGTTTACAGTGGGTATCGGGAGGAATTTCTTCAGAGAGGCCAGCCAAACATTGGAAGGGCCAGTCCAGAAAGGAGGTGGAGTTCCCATCTCTGCAGGCAGACGTGTCAGTGGAGCACTGAGCAATATGGTTTGGTGATGGGAGTTGGCAGGTCAGGTTAACGGTTGGACATGATGATCTTGATGACCTTTTCCAACCTAGATGACTCTATGACTGTTGATGGGATCTGTACCATTAACATGGCATAGCGTTGACACCACCTTTACAGAAGCAGCCTACTGGCAGCTTCTTTATGTAAGCAAGCTAACAGGTCTGTTACAGGCCTTTTGCCTCCTCCCAGAAATTATTTCAGGTATACAGTAGAGAATACACAATATATAAATCATACTTTTTGTAACTATATTTTCACCACACAAAGATGGCTAAAAATCCAGGAGTAACAGCCCCATAATAGCAAGTGCCTCATGCAACTTCTCATTCACCAAAGTAATGTGAAACCAAACTGTATTATACTACTGAAAACCAGATCTTTATCACAGACAGGTAGGTGGCAGACACACATTCTGAGCCATAAAAGACAATTATTGAAGATGAAGAGATAGCATTGTCTAAATCAGTGCCTACAGCGTAAAACTGGCAATCAAACTATAACTATTTTAGTTTAATGTTTTTACTGATTCACTCTGTGACAGCCAGTACAGTTACTCACACTTTTTATGGTACACTATTTTAAGTTCTTCAGGAAAAAGATGCTCTATGAAGAACAGGCAATGACAGCAGGAATAGATTGACAGACGTGGGAGTAAGATGATTATCCACATTCAGAATCACAGCATATGGTTCTTCTTATCAGTGAGATGGAGATAATTAACCCTAGCCCAACGGCAGAGGAAACACTGTAAAATGACGTCTATTGTACAAAGGTTAGGAAGAGTATTGGGTACTGACAAGATTATTTCCAAGCACAAAGAAGCTGTGTAAAAACAAAAAAGAAATGCATGCGGTAGAAAACACTTAACAGTGCAGTTTTTACTTACCGTCTATGTCTCTCTCTCTCTTTTTTTTTTTCTTCTGCACAACTGACTGATTTAATTATGTTTTTAAAATAAAGCTTCAGATTTCTTGTATTTTCAGAAACAAGACACATTTCATCTCCATATTTTTCAAAAATGTGAATCCGTGAATGGTTCAAATGCCTCCATCATGTGGAACAGCGTAAGCAAATGAGCAAATCCTGACCACAGACATACACCCAAGTCCCATGTCAGAAGTAGCTCTCCTTTTTATAAAGCTGTATTCTTCATGCTAACCTTACAGGCAGAACTTACCAGTGTTGCCCTATAGCAAACTGATTTACTTAAGGAATGTGTTAAAATATTGTCTACCTTATTCCTCTCCTTCTTAATGAAGTTCCACTGCCCTGCCCAAGGGAAGCCAAGAGGGAAGATACAGAAGTGGGAGAAGAAATCTAAAGAAGTTCTATAACAAAAGTCTCTCTCTGAGCCAGCCACAGTGCTTTTATGTTTGAAGCTACAGTAGCTTCAAAACAACACCAGGCCTTCTTTAGGGATGGATCTCTAATTCTGACTTAGGTAATGCCTTCCTACAGACAGATATGACAGCAGCCATCTGCAAGGTAGCTTCTTTGCAGCCTGAAGCTGGAATGAACAGAATAAATCTGCCATTTACTCTATGATGTCCCCTTTGTTGTCACTTGATTAAAAACATGTTGGTGAAGGTAAAACTTCCTGCCAAACAGGCTGGAAAGTCTAACAGTACTGAGCCACAGTCTGTTAGGAGTGCCATGGATAAATGCAAAGCCTGGGGATAGCAGCACTGATTTTGTAAATTGTGTTCTTATATGCAATGGCCAAACATCCCTGTAGGAAGCCACAATGAATGCAGATCAAAGACTTCCAGCCCAGGATGACAGGAAAGAGGGCATTCCTTTTGGGAAGGTGCTCCCATGCAGTGTGGAACAACTTGCTTCTTCACTGTACTTCTAAAATACAAACTTCTCCTACAATTTTTCTTAGGTCAATCATTCGAAGTGAAGAATCAGCTAAAAGTTTTATTGGTATCAGATTGCAAGATAAGGATTCCTGTGAGATGAGGATAACAAGCACTATTATATCTCCCTTTGACTTCCCTGCCGCGGCACAGGAAGTTCCAAAGTGCACCACACACCTTTTTGCCTTGATTTGAAACATGAGAGGAACAGAGTGAAACAGAAAAATGTTACAGCAAATGCATTTCAACTTCTGTCTCTCCTTCTGCCCAGAAGATCTGTTGAATACAATGTATTTCCTAGCTTCCTAGGGCTTCAATTGAAGAAAATTTGTCTTTCCAACAGAACAGCCATTGTTCCCTCCTGACAACGAACAGGAAAAAATGCTATTGTATGTTCCCACAGCACGCTGACTCCACTGGGAAAAAGACAAAGAGAAATAAATGTAGAACATAAAAGAAAATGAATGCAAGATAAAAAGGTAACAGCGTGAAAGTCAAAGAACAGTGTGTTTACTTACGGATGTCAAAGACAGGAAAAGATTTATAGTCTTTTTTAAAGCTTGTTTTATTTGGAAAAACAGGGACTGATTATAGTGATTTGCCCCTCAAGATGGCTGAAAAGAAACATGCTGCTTCTGCAATTTTAAGACCTGTAATCTGTAGCCTGTGATTTCCTAACATCCACTAGACAGATTTCTACAGCTGCAACGGGAACCTACTCTGAAAAAGTCTGATACCCAGCTTACTAATTTCTCATGAAAAACAGCACATTTTTGCTTGATCCACATTACAGGAGAATTAACGATAAGCTGCAAAAGCGATCATGCAGTGAAGCTAACAACAAGGACCTCTAAGCAGTGCCTCTAGTATGGAGCCTCTGAGATGGTACCTGCCAATCCAGAGCCATTCCTGGAAAGACAAGAGCTGAATGTGGGTGAAGAGAAGGGTTTTAGAAGTCACCTTTAAAAGCTAGCTGTCAAAGTGTGAGACACAAAAGCATTGCTAATTTAACGAATCTAACCATCACCTTGCTTTACATTAAAAATGTTCAACGCTGTGTAACTGCATACACCTGTCTGCTTCCTCTGCTCCTGTGAACACCAAAAGATTTGGCTTGCAAATCTTGTACATTCCATATTTCCCAAGTGTTGCTCTTCTCAAAGTGTAACACTTCTTTCCTCGAAGTGTATGCTCACATCTTCTAGCATAAAGAGAAGAGTAAGAACATATCAGGCAGTAAAAGGCTTCCTCTGCTTTTTGCAAGAAAGAGACAATTGACTGTGCAATGGGTTCTCTCATGTTACACAGCTTCCAAATATATAGGCAGAGCATCTGCAAATTATGTGGGTTCTTCGGTATCTGACAAGAATAGAGATTGGACTCTTGCCCTTCTCAATAGCCTGCTTTTCACTAAACTCACAACATGACTACTTTGTGATTCCTGTCACTCTTGAATTTGTCTATAGGCAAAGACATCATTATAGCAGGGAACAGACTGAGATTTATTGTACTAGATTTGTTTCTTTAAAACAAACAAACAAACAAATAAACAAACAAAACAAAAAAAAAACAACCAACAACTATGAAACTGCAGAGGGCCAGTGATGTGAAATAAAGTCTCTTTTTTGATATCTGTTTCCACACACAGTACCCAACCACTTCTAACTGCTTCTAGGTAGCCACTATCCCTGCAGAGGAGGGGCCTGACTGCAGAGACTGTACTCATTCAGAAAGGGCACTTCACGACATGACTAACCACAGGAAGACATACAAAGAAAGTATTTGGGAATGGAAATTCCATGTACCAAACAAAAAGTCTAAGGGCAAAAGTATTTCACTATCACAATGATTTACTGTTATCTGCTGGCACATATTTATGGATAAATGCAGTACCATTCAACATTTAAGTGGGATTAAATTGGACAATTTCTTGTATTAAAGTAGCATCATAGCCTGTTGATGGGCTTTCTACCAAGTATTCCAGTTTCATCATCCCTATAACTATGAAACCACAGTCATTCAAGCCCTATTTTATCACTCTGAATACAATCCCTTTTAAATATGTGAACTCTGGCTTTTGCTTTGGAGGTGAACCTAAATATTAAGCCATATTGTTGTATAAGAAGTACTTGCACCTTGTCAAAGATGGCATGGCTTTTTATAGCAAAATGCTCAAAGTCCATCTACAAGAAGGGCTGTAAGGAGGATCCGGGGAACTACAGGCCTGTCAGCCTGACCTTGGTACCAGGGAAAGTCATGGAACAAATCATCCTGGGTGAGATCACACGGCATGTGCGTGGCGTCCAGGGGATCAGGCCCAGCCAGCATGGGTTCATGAAAAGCAGGTTGTGCTTGACCAACCTCATCTCCTTCTACAACTGGGTGACCAGACTGGTAGATGAGGGAAAGGCTGTTGATGTAGTCTACCTAGACTTCAGCAAAGCCTTTGACACGGTCTCTCACAGTATTCTGGGGAAACTGGCTGCCTGTGGCCTGAACATGTATAGCCTCCTTTGGGTAAGGAACTGGCTAGAGGGCTGTGCCCAGCAGGTAGTGCTTAATGCATTTCAGTCCAGCTGGAGACCCGTTACAAGTGGTGTCCCCCAGGAGTGGGGTCCCCCAGGTACTGGGGCCCATCTTGTTTAATATCTTCATTGATGACCTAGATGAGGGGATTGAGTGTACCCTCAGTAAGTTTGCAGATGACACCAAGCTTGGAGGTGGTGTCGATCTGCCTGAGGGTAGGAAGGCCCTTCAGAGGGATCTGGATATGCTGGATTGCTGGGCTGACGTGAATGGGATGAGGTTCAACAAGGCCAAGTGCCGGGTCCTGCACTTTGCCCACAATAACCCCATGCAGCGCTATAGGCTTGGGGCTGAGTGGCTGGATGACTGTGAAGAGGAAAGGGACCTGGGGGTGTTGGTCAATGCTGGGCTGAACATGAGCCAACAGTGTGCCCAGGTGGCCAAGAGAGCCAATGGCATCCCGGCCTGTATTAGAAATAGTGTGGCCAGCAGGAGCAGAGGGGTAATCATCCCCCTGTACTCAGCACTGGTGAGGCTGCATCTCGAGTACTGTGTTCAGTTTTGGGCTCCTCACTACAAGAAAGACATTGAGGCCCTGGAACATGTCCAGAGAAGGGCAACGAAACTAGTGAGGGGTCTGGAGCACAAATCTTATGAGGAGCGGCTCAGAGAGATGGGATTGTTTAGCCAGGAGAAGAGGATGCTCAGGGGAGACCTCACTGCACTCTACAGCTTCCTGAAGGAAGGTTGTGATGAGGAGGGTCTTGGCCTCTTCTCCCAGGCAACAAACAGGACCCAAGGAAATGGCCGCAAGTTGTACCAGAAGAGGTTTGTACTAGACATAAGAAGGAACTTTTCCTCTCAGAGAGTGGTCAGGCACTGGAATGGCTGCCCAGGGAGGTGGTGGAGTCGCCATCCCTGGCAGTGTTCAAGAGGCGTCTGGATGAGGAGCTACAAGATATGGTTTAGTGGCTTGTGGTAGCAACGGTAATAGGAGGACGGTTGGACTAGATGATCTTGTAGGTCCTTTCTAACCTTGTGATTCTATGATTCTATAATTCTACGAATGAATGAAAATATGTTCAGACAGCCTGGACTGATAGAAAAATATCAGTCAATCCTGCCTAATAATTACTGTCAGGGATGTGGGATGAAAAAATCACTTCCCAGCAAACATACCAAAAAGAGCAACAGACCAAAAGGATCCTACACCAGCTAACTCAAACAATACTGTTTAATCTCAAAGGCTGTTGGAATGACCAACAGAATAATCTTATAAGGAAGAAAAGTAGGATGAAATCTTTGAATGAGAGAAGGAGTCACCACAGAGACAATGTGCAGCTACAATTTCCCTTTCACCTTCTTTACCTTGACTTCCCGTGTAGTCAAACTGGATAAATAACAGTGCTGCTAGAGAATCTCTAGGGGTCCTGCTGTGGCCATACCAGGAAACACCCTTACAGACACTGCTTTCAACCTCATGAAAATGCACAACATATTCACCTGTCTGGGCTCTTCTCTGACCTAAGTTAAAACCTAACAGCAGATTCTGAACTAACGTAAATACACACCATTGCTCTAAATTTAGAAAGAACCATGCTAAAAGAAACTGAGAATGGGGATAACTCCATGATTTCAAGGGAATTTTTACAAAAATATGGGACAGAAAGTTGAACTTATCAGAATATCTCGATGTATGTCCAATTAGCACCTGCTTTACTGCAATAAACAAAGTGAATATCTGGCAGGTTAAAGCCATGAAGAACAAAGGGAGTGAGGTACTATTTAAAAGAACTGGATAAAGCCAAATTTCATTTAGCTACACAGCACTCGTATCACCATTCCAAAACATGCTGTATCATCACCTAAATATCATTTTATTCATTTGCCAGCAACTGGTCACAAAAAGGTAGAACTGCTACTGAGCTGCTATGTCCCTGACAGGAATCTATAATTGGTGCTCATTTGGCATTTCTTGTTCACCAGACTCAGGTTTTGTGAGCCCAGATCAATATTCCAGGTGATGGAAAATGACTGGCCAATTGCACATGTGAAAATATAATATCCAGAGTGAGTCAGAAGTCACAGGATGGCAAACCAAAACAGAACTTTCTAACATCTTCCTCAGCCAAGAGCCAAACTGAACAGGTCATTTCACACGGTTAAAATAGGAAGCTGAGAACTGGCGTATACTACTTTCACTTTATTGGTACGTTGGGCTTTATCCAGCATATTGACATAGCTGGCCTGTGCCCACAAGCCTGAATAATTGCTACCAAACTGCCCCAATCAGCAATCTTCTCACTTCTTCCAGGATGACTGCAGGAGACGCTTTTACACGAACTACCATTAAACCAAAACATTCAGGTCTAAGTGCTGCTCAGGAAATCACATTACCTTCTACCGTGAACTGTCTTCATTGCTCTCATCCTTTCTCTGTTGCTCCTCAGTCTAGTTTTTTTTTTTTTTTTCAACACTCCATTGGAGCTGGAATGGAACATTCCTACCTAGGCTGTGAAATTCTGATTATGCTTTTCGGTAATTCTAAAGTAAAATGGGTGAAAGAGAAAAAAACTGTACATGCATATGTATACACAGTATACATACATACTATATATATTTTTTCACAGGAGGTCATCCAAGAAAAGACAACAATGAGCATAAGACACTACAACTGAAAAACACCAACCGCGCTTCCTCAAGGTGCTGGAACATCAAGAAAGTCACTCTTCCTTTTTCAGCTGCAGGAATCCAAGAACAAAAGTAGTATTTCTGGACAAACAAACATAAATGTTGAGGTGGGGAGAGGAGATAAAACAGAACTTTGGAGCAAGTACTCCTTTCTGCAACTATAAAGGTGACAGTTTTTGTTAACCTCAAAATGGAAATAGCTTTGTAATAGTAATGCCACAAGTACTGTCATGGCCATCTGCCTCCTCAGACCTCACCCCTGGCAGAGCCAGAACAAGCAAGTGTTTGCGTGTCCACAGGGCCACTTTTCCTGCTGCCAGGAACTGCAGTTGTGGAGTTGATTTTGCAATGCTGGCATCTGTTGCCTTCCACTACAGCTCCGCACTGAGATCACCAGCTAATTTCACAGAGCCCTCAGGACGTCATCTTAAAAGCAATGCAACTGTCAGTTTCTTCTGTGTCCTGTTGTGGAGAGTTTCACAATTTCCTAGCAACGCTATCACTAGAACAGCAATGCTTTCATCTGAGCTGATGACCACTGGTCCGTCAGCTCATGCTGGACTCTGGCTGAATTCTGCTGAAGGTGATACAGTTCCACAGAACAGCAGAAGACCTATGATATGAGAACAGTGACTGAAAACAGCTACATCTGAAATCACATGCAGATATAACAAGCATACTGCCTCACGCGCCTGACCTGTAGATACATTGAGCAGATATTTGCATGCTGACTTCTAAGTCTCCTAAAAACTTCCTCCCAATCTAAACTTATTTTTATAAGGAGCACAAATGATTATTTAAGAAGCTACATTTAATATCCATTTCCAAAAATATGGTTGAGACTAACAATACTGAAACACACAAACAAAAATGCCTGTTTGGCTTGTTGGCTGTCTCTATCATGCCCAGGATAAAGAAATCCCAATCAAAATATTGAAAGTGATTCTAAAACACTTCTTACAAGAACTTTTTCATGTAACACACCATCACAACTACCCATAAAAATGCTGCCTTTTTTACAGTAACCAGCATATCAATTTACACAAGAAAAGATTTGTAAGATTGCATAACTGTTACGAAAAGCTAATAATTTCCTCTTTCATCTGTAGAGGAAATAAACTACTGAGATCGTGCAGACATTCGTATGTTTCTAAACCAAACAGTTCCTCAATACAGCACCTTCTCAGTATAGCACCACAAACATCTACAGATCAGAAGTAAAACCAGGACAACTTCAGCTGACTTTATTGTAACTGGCAAGTGGCTTGGGTGTGGAACACATTCAAGGAGAATATCAGTGAAGGAATGGCAGAGAAGAATCATTAGGAATTCCTCTGGAACTTCCTGAACCACGATGGCAGAAATGTATTACTGCTGCTACAAAAACAAAAAACAAACAAACAAAAAAACAAAGCAGCTGTATCATTCCATGAGCTTCATTGTAAAGACTATAAACCTCAGTAACAGAAGTACCCCTGAAGACATACATTCTTAACTCAAGAGCCCCATTCCAGGTGCCATCCTTTAGGATTCCTGCATCTTGTAACAAGCATTTTTGTAAACGAGCTATCTGACCAGAAGTCCAGAAGTTCCTGTTTGCAGTGAAATCGGTTCTAGCATAAAGGCAAATCCTCTCCTGATGGAAATCTCAGAGAACTGGCCTAAAATAGCAGTGCTCTTAAACCGGATTCTCTGTATTGTGCAAACATGCTTTTGTAACAGATGGACAGCGTAATTTCATACCATCTTTTCTGTCCAGACCAGTAATAGCTGTTCTGAGTAGAACTTTCAAGAGTCTGCTTCTAACCACTGTTTAACTCTTTTTCCTGTTCCTGAAATACACTAAAAAGCATTGGAAAAATGTTGGTAGCAACAAGAAAAGTGTTAATATTTGCAAAATGATCTGAAGAGTGCAATGTTAAATTGTTTTTTCTCTGTGCTTCCCACATTAAATTGGAACAGATGTACGTGGAAAAAAAGATATGTACACAACAGATGAGGACAGGCTCACAGCCAGAGGTAGGTCTGCCAAGTGACAAAGGAGGAAGAAAGAAAGAAGGAATCTTGCAGGACCGTAGCTGTTATTGGATAACTTGTTGGCAGGGACTCCTGCCTCACTGCTTCTCCCTGATCAGCCCACTCCTGGGTCTTACATATGCTGCACCACTCCACTGTGCAGGGAAGTTCATATGAGCCATTATGTAATTGACAGCAGAAGTGAGGATGTTTAGTAAGAAAGACTTCCTCTGAAAATGTTTACATTATGAAAAGACAACCTCAGTAGAAAAGAGGCCCACAGAGAAGGGATGAGTTGCTCAAGCTTACTCAGAGATTTCAAACTTTCCAGCCACCAATGAGATGAGACTTCACATTCCTGGTCCAGCGTAACATAATGCAACTGCAGCACAGGTGCAGGAAGTTTTTTTCTCGCAGACGATGGCATGTCTCTTAATTATTTCCTGACTCATCAATTCTCTCTTAGTCAGAAACAGCTGCTCGTGAACTCCAAGATGACATGGGCAGGAAGAAAATGAACCACAACAGGGTGGTGCACTTCATGCAGTTACACCAAACCACGGCCGTCTATGCCATCAAGAAATGGAATTAAGAGCAGAATGTGTGAGAATGAACTCCAGAGGAGAAACTGCAAAATTAAGTAACAGTAAACCAACAAGAACAGTTCAGTTATTCTTTCTTAATCAGTGAAGGAAAATGCTACCTACTCACAATCACGATCAAAGGCATTTTTACTCAGCTGCCAACTACTGAAGACTTACTAATGTCATGAGCAGATGTGGGAATCAGTGGAAAAACATTGAGGATAACAGATGTAATAACTGAGCACTGCTATTACCCAGACTTTAAAATAAAATAAAAACATAAAATTTAAAAACAAGATACCCCTGGCTGTTTGCAATTTGACCGAACCCTCTTTGCTTTACCAACTATAAAAGTCTGCTGTTACACTTGAAAATATCCATTTCGAACACCAAAAGAAAGAGAATTACATAACCCAGAGAGACAGCATGTCTGAAATAAGAAAGTCAACTGGAATCAGAAACATTTAGAATTCCAAAAAGGGCTATCGTATATTTGAAATGTGAAACACAAAACATAACTTGGAAAAGAAACAAAATGGCTGAAAACCAAAACACTTTCTTCTTTATTTCACTAGTTAACAGAACGATTTTGATAACATATTTCAAAGCAACTTCTGAGCAGGAGTGGAAACAAGGTCAGGCACTCGATTCTTGCTTACAGAGGGAAAAATATTAGCTGTGAGTATGTAATAAGAAATTACTGAACTACATTTTACTAACTGACGCTAACCTGATGTTACATACCAGCCAGACAATAATTTAAAAGTTCTTATTCCTTTGCAATTATAAAACAGAGATTAAAAAAACTAAAACTGTGTTTAAGACAGGTAGCTCTTGCTTTAGAACAGTTTCACATGACACTAATGCTATTCTTTCTAATTATTTGTGATTATTGCTAATTGCTAAGAACAATTGCAGTATCTCTGGAACACACCATGTGATGACACTATTTCAAGTGACAATTTCATAACTAAGAGCTTTGTATTTGTTATTGGAGTTGCATTATCCATAACTGATAAAGTCTACCTGTTTACTGGGAAATACTATAGGCACTTTATCTGTCATCAGGGTTGATCTGCATATTCTCTCACGGTGGGTCAGTTTGTATTCCCTCCGGCACTGAAAGTAGCAGTTGATCTTCAGATAGTCTCAGTTGGATCAGGGGATTATTTGTGTAATCAGGTATAATAAACACATTGACTTCCAGGCACCTATGTGGCTGGAATAGCTAAATGTGTGGCCAAACACATGAGATGCATGCTAATGTCTCTGACACAACACATCTGTGATGGGAGGTTCTTTATACACCACACTGTCTGAAAACAAGAGATACAATAAACAACTCAATAAGAAACACATTTCAAATGTCAGTGCTATAGTACAGATGTGCCTTACAGATACATCCTGACAGATGTTGGCTTTGGTAAGGAGACTGCATTTTCTCTATGCTGACTTCAAGGGATACCACATTAGAGAAGAGAGACATTTTCAGTCTCTAGTAATGATGATGCTCGTGCCGTGTCCATGGTAGCAGATAAACGTACACCCTCGCAGGCTAAAGCAGCAGGTGGGGAGTGCACTGTCCTGTAGAGATAAGAGCTGAAGAAAGAGAAGAAATTTCAGTCAAAAAAACAAAACAACCAACGAAGTGTCAAAATCACTGTAGACTGAAGCACAGATCTGACAGACAGTGCCTCACTCATACTGATGAGGTAGAAGACAGCTTATAAAGATGTTTTTTATTTTTAGACCTGAGTTGCTAGTATAAATTTTGAACATTAGGCCTAGCAAGTTATATAAGTAGGAAGCATTCTCATTGTGTTTAGATGCCTGAACTGGGTTAACCCTGATAATGACAACACTCAGGCCCAATGCAAATTTCAAAGCTGAAGTTTTGGCACGGTTGTTTTACATCTGAAAGGGCACTACATGCTGAAGGAAGCAAATGAATGAAGAAAGGTGAATGTATGACAAGCTATCTTGGTAATAACAACTATGGACTAACACATTTTTTTTTAATGAAAAAAATATTAGTAGTATTAAAGGGCATACAGCAGTCAGGCTGTACACTTTGTTAATCCAGTGCCAGGCAAACCCACTGAGGACAGTTGAATGTTTGTCAGCAACCATGACAGTAGGAGTTCAGAATTTGTGCCACTGGGGTAACATAACTTCTGAGACAGCAGACACGACAAGCTGGAGAACACTTGAATACCGTGGATTTTGTGACAGATATCAAAGAAAACTCAGTCTTACAAGGATCCCAAGAAATAATCTGAGACCAACCACCTGACCTCAATGGCAAGACCAGCTGTAGCTGTGTAATTCCTGAAAAATAATTGTTTAATCTGCTTCTATAGACCACACAGAAGCTAGTTTCACAGCATTCACAGCACTTTACTCTTGCAGTTCCCTCTCTTATCATACAGAGGTGCACAGGAATACCCATGGGCGCCATGGGCAGGAGTAGGTTGGTCATTCCATAATTGCTTTTTGAGTGTTTGTAACAGTCTACTGTTTAAACAGCTCACTTCTAACATTAATGCTAACTGACTGGGCACAATTTCAAAAAAGTCCTCATATCCCTTTGTTGTATTTTTGTCACTGAAAAAACTGAAGAGCCTTTCAGACCATGACAGATCAGGGATGTGCTTCACATTGCAGTAAGCCTTCTGCCAGGACCTGCTAGTTTAGATGAAAGAACAACTATTTATAGCCCCATTCTGCCTTGAATGTCAGAGCTTGACCTTGAATATGTCCTTCAAGAAACAAAACCAATGTAGATCACATGCTTCCCACTGAATCCCAGTGCCAACAGAAATCTGAGATTACTTTCTTGCTTAATAACTTTGAGAGAAGCTGTGGAACCTTTATTTTAGAATTCAGATGGCAAGATCTGAGTTGAAATGTAGACATCAACAAATAATCCAAATAATCCCACTGTAGAAAGAATATCTCCTCTGTTTTCGAAATAATCAGTTGCCAACATATAGGCTTCTGACTGTGCAAGAGACAGAATATTCTTAAACGCATTTTGTAGTCAAGAGATTTTACACGTACCTAGACACACACAGTTGATGAAAGGCACATGTTTTTTTTAGTTTTGAAAAGAGGACGGTTACAAAGTTATTGTCCCTGTATGAAGGATCACAAAATACACAAGAATCAACATCTTAAAGATTTCAATAATATGTTTTTATTGTAGGCCTTAGCTAAACATCAACCACCATTGATCTTTCCAGGCACTTTGAAAGTTGGCTACAATGGAAAATGGCTTCTTAAATCAGAAACATACAGCAGTATTTCCATTGCTAATGACTTCACTTTTACAGCAGCACACCCCCAAAACCTTTACTAATCATAAAATCAAAACATATCTGAATGAAATTCCTCATACTATTCAGTTTCTGAATCCTCCTTTTATTAAGATGAGCCTGATACTTTTCAGATGTTTCCCCAGTGACTGGAAAGATATAAAAGACATTCATTCAAGCAGTGGTCAGACTAAGTGGCCACTGAGATAATTTTTGATAAAGCTTATAATCCACCCAAGAAGCCTTAATCAAGCAGACTGGCAATAGAGACTAACTGAAAAGCAAAATATGTAAACTTTGTGTAGGAAGACTGGAAAGGTGGAGATACAAACAATACATACCGTGCTGCTGAGAATGACAAGAAGAGTATAAGGCAGACAGCAACAACTGACCCTAATACAACAGCAGTCATGTATGCAAGGGTGGGTGATGAATCTGAAAGAAAAATACCAGATCAAATGAACAAATACCAAATAGTCTAGCTTCAGTCTGGTGGTGGACTGAGTCTGCTCAAACCTGAAGTACTCTAGCAAAACTCAGGTGCTGGACTTGCTGCTCCACCAAGCAGCCCTAGAGCTGACTATTCAGCAGCCACAAGGCTGAGGAGGAAGTAAGACTAATAGACATAGTTCTCAAAAATTATTATCTTTCTCCACACCTCAGTTTCATGAACAACTCAATCTACATTCTATGCCAAGGTTGTCTCTTGTGTCAAACAGTTCTAATGCTTTATTAAACGGCTTTATGCATCCCTTTTGTAATTACTGGAATTCAGGCATGATTTCCCTTCCCCGTCCTATTTTCTTCCCAAGGCAATGACAACCTTACCCAAGCTCATCATACCAGAAGCCACCAAACGACAGAATAAAAGGCTTATAGCAATTTACATTCAAAAACAGAATTACTAAGAACTACCTGTGAAGGTACCCTGACAAAAGAGAAACTCAACTCTCACCTGCTAGCCTACTGTGAGTCTGGAAAAATAGAAAACAAAGATTTTCAGACAGAGACCCTACAAGGAACATGTGTTTAATCCTCAAGAACTTTCAGTTTAGGTACAGGTAATGTCTATCTTTACTTCACTGTGATGTCAACTTCCATATGTTAATTACACAGAACAGACATTAGCCTTCCATGAAAATGAAAGAAATGCTTTCCCTATACATGGTAGAGTCTGTTTTGTGAAGTAACTCAAGATCTGCTTTATTCAGACAACTATTTGTAACTGAAGGAGGTTCAGTTGCAACAGCGTTCTACGACTTTTTACGATGATTTATCCAACAATATGTAGGTGTGTCTATATGGGACTTGAAACCCTGCAGTTTGGTTAAAATTTAATTTACAGATCTGCTCTTCACACACATTAAGTAATATCCCTCAAAGGATTCAGTGAGCCAATAACAGTATCAGGCTCTCCAACTGCAGGAGTAGATTAGGCCAAGGACACTGTTTGGCTAGGAGCCTGTCCAATATAATGGCAAACACATATTCAGGAGAAAACCAAGGGCCTGCTCAGTGCTATTCTCATTCTTCTTCCCAAAATAAAATTCACCTACACATAGCAGTCTCTGACAATGCTTTAGAAACTGATAAAGAACAAGTTCAGAGAGAACGGGATTTTTTTATCTTTTCAGAGTTATTTGATAGCTCTTGCCTTTTTAGACCAGCAACAGAGCTCTCAAGCCTACTGAATTCTGAGCTTAGCAGAGTTTCTCATAACTACAGGCTGTCTGACATTTTCTCTGTGGCAGTAAACGAAACAGGTCGTGAGAGTAAACAGCAACAGGCAGCCTAGAAATAAATATGTGCAGTTCTCAACAGAAGGCTGGTAGTAACAGCAGCCAGATGTGTCATCTGCTGAGCAGGGAGCAGGTGCACCAAGAGCCACGCACCATTCCAAAGCACTGTCACTCTCCAGCGTCACTGCATTTCTAAGTCTTTCAACTCCAAAGCAGAATTTAGAGTCTGTTGGGGTCTTTACTGGCTACTAATATCTAGAAGATGTTTAACAAAATAAAATGCATATCTAAGCCAATATAGAACTGTTTTAAAACTAGTTACTAAAACTTCAAGTCTATTGTGCACAAAGATTTATGTAACATTTTGATGGAATGCCTAGAAAGACTGATACATAAAAAAAAACCCCAGAACCCATTTTCGAACATTGTCCTCTAGTTATCAAGTGCAAAGCAGATTTTCTGACTCTAACTTTCCCAATCATCAAAATCAACTGATTATAAATGGCAAATGAAAGAATAGCCACAGCAATTATTTATTTATGCCACCAAGGCACAGACATGATACCTTGTGCTTTCTCACTGAAGTTAAAATTCACTTACTTTTAATTTGTGCCCACACAGCACAGGACTGTGTTCTTACCTGAAAATGAAAGCATAAAAATCACTGTTTCTTGCAAGAGAAATTTATCATCACTTACTTACACTCTCTGCAAGGGCAGTCACCCTCAACATACTGAACGTTTTTACTTTGGGAAATTGAGATGATTTTTTTTCCCCTGGTAGCAGCCCCTACAGCTTCTCTAGAGATTATGAACTATAAAGATAAGTTGAGAGACAAAGCTTTGATGGAAGCCTGACGGTAGTCTTTCAGATCATCATTCTTCCTTCCTTTCTACAGCCTAAGCATGTAAGAGACATCAAAGGATCTTTGAAGCTGCCTGGATATGGATTCAGAACTTATGAAATGCCAAGATAAAGCTGCACATGCTCTATTAACTCTATATCCATGTAGCACAAACAAATGAAAATACAGCACTCATGGTTTCAAATACAACATGTCATTCTTTAATTTCCATTAAAGCCCCCAAGTTATGACACCTCTCTTGGTAATTTTAAAATATTCTTATACAATACCTACACAGTTAATGTACACAGCTGTTGAATAAAGGCCTTCTTTTACAATAGTTTACTAAGCTTGTTTTTTTACTGTAACCTTTGGTACCTGTACAGCTTTTTGCCCAGCACTTCACACTCATACATGAAAACTTGCAAACACCATTTTTGTTCTAATAGTTCCATTGTACCATCACTGTGAACTCTGTTTCTGCAGTGCTTCTGCTCACGCTCTCCAGCCACAACTGTCAGACTTTTTTAGAATGCATTACATAACTATTGTTTTGGCAAAGTACATTCTATGTTGCTCTGGATAATTATATGTTTCTGTGAAATCGAAGGCTATATTTTGAGGTATTTGCATAGAAGGGCACAAGCATATGCATTATCTTCCTTTCATGTGCTTGCATGCTGGAGTGCAGAATCTCCACGTTTCTTAAAGTATCTTTTCACGCAGAATTTTTTATTTACCTAAGAAGACAAAAGCACTGGCAAAGGAAATCCTCTTGGGGAATGCAGAACAAAGACTAAAGGGAGGATTTAAAAATTCAAGCAAATGCCAGATTTGGGCAAGCACTCATGCAAGTGCCAACGTCTTGGGACATCTGCCTCTGTGGCATACTCTGGTTTTCTGAAATCCAGTCTTTTCTTAACTGATTGTTGTTTTTTTTAAATTGGGCTAGTTTTAACAGACTTTTCTCCCAGTAGAGGTCATTCTGATTCCAATTTTCAAAAACAAAACCAAAAACCTCTCAGATTTTTACTGAAAATTCTACCAGGTACAGAATATACTATCTTACTTTTTCACAGGTCTGGTCTTACTTGTTACATACATCGTCTGCTCCAAAAAGCTGATGTTGACTCTGAAGACTGTGCAAAGTTATGGTAAAGAAATTACTTCCAGGTATGTTTAAAATCCAAGCATCTTATTTAGTTCTGGACCCTCTCCTTAAGCTTTGGCACTCTGGACAGCACAGAATCCAGAAAGTAACCACTGGAGACTGAAATAGGCACCAAATGGGTCTGAGCTATTTAACTAGCAGTATCCCTTATGAAGAATGACACCTTCAGGTTGGACAAATGTCCACAAAATTTTATCTGTACTGATTTTCCCACCTTTACTACAATGAAAATATTTCATGTATGTGGAGGAATAGTACCAATTAAAAACAAAACAAAACACAACCTAACGATGATTTTGCAGAGTGTGTAACTTTCAAAGAGGAGATGAGAACCAAAGCTGGCTGGTGTTTGCAATCCCAATGATGATTTAAAAGTGTTGTATGTAATCTCATGTGCTTTATTAAATCAGAAAAGCCACATAGAAAAGTGTATATCAAGGGGCTGGTGTGTTCTAAATCGAAGGAAGCCAAAAATACAGATAGCAGAAATAATGTTCCATTAAACCAGTGGCTTAGGAAACACATCTGGCAATGCCAGAGAAAAAAAAAAAAAAAGGAAATCATCTACACCAAAGAGAAAAGGAATATAACATAGAAGCAACTCAATAGACAGACAGCAGAGATACTTAAGCAATCTGTGCTGCTCAGTGCAGGAAAAGGCTCAACACAAGTAATAATAAGAAAAGTTCCTCTGTATCAGAAAAGTAATACAGGGAAAGAACTAGGGATACCAATGCATAAAACTTTAGGATGGAAAAACTGAATTCAAAGACTTGTTTAGACAGCCTAAACTTGCACATGTTTGACTCATTAACAATCAGGCTTCACAGTAAATTCTGAAGATAAAAAAAATACAGTCCAACATCCAAATTCCAGAATAGTTTGGGCTAACTTGTTATTTATGATCCAAATGCCTTTGGATGTCATTTCTCTACTTTCTGCCTCATGCAATTAATTAAAATTTTATGATAACCAACAGATTTCTATCAGGATCAGAAGCCACACTGCCTGTGCTACAGAAACTTCTCAGACTATTATGTAAAGTATATAGCACACAGAATATAGTTTACACAGATTAAGAGATATCAGTAACACCTCTTACGTTCACTTGTTTTATTTCACTCGGTTTGGACAGAGGCAGTCACAATTCTTACTGGAAGTTGTGTTCAATTACTCAGTTTTAGGTGCAGATTTCCAGAATTATAGGGAAATATTTACAAGTGACTCACAGATGAGCTTTTGCCTGCTTCCTTCTTTACTTCGTGCTGCATTCACGAGGCCCCTGAACTCTACTTGCACATTATGAGCAGTAGGCCAAAACACAGTTAAGTGTTTTTTTTCTTTAGTAGGTGTTTTGTTTTTATTTTTGACATTCAGGAACTGTATGCAAGTGGAAAATATGGCACGTGAGAAAAACTACCTACAGAGAAAAACTACCTTTATTGTGAAAAGATGATTAGCTCTTGGTGGTCAAGACAGGTACTGACTGGAAAACTAGTGGCGTGACATCATGGGAGGCAAGACAGTGGAACACTGAACATACCTTAGAGACATTTTGTTTCTAAATAAAATTTGTATTTACCTTAAAACAGACCATCAAAAAAATGCTAGCAGCATGCTTTATTCCAACAAAGCTTCCTCAAAGGAGCTAGCTGTTAGGAAGGCAATACACATTACAAAATGTATTTTTCCCTTATCACTTGGAGAACTGGCATATAACTTACAATTCAATACTGTGAGAATTTTTCATTGCTGAGGAGTAGTTTTCAGATTCTAAAACTAATCTCTTCCACTAAGTCCAGCCCAACAGATGCCCCTAGTTACTGAGGGCAGAGATGGCCCTCTGCTTTAAATTCATTCTATTGTTTGCCTTTTGGCATCCAGAGTTGCTCCAGAATTACAATTACATAAATATCAGTAAGGAGGTAGGAGAGTTATTTAAAGAAGCATCAGATTTAAACTAATTCTGTCGATTAGAATCATAAAAATTTAACAGGAAAGTAACACTTTCCTTTCTTCTGCAGCAACGTGTCATTTAATCAGTATAAAGAAAAGTTTACATAACATCCATTACCTTATTCCACTCGCTTATTATTCTCAAAAAAACACAGTATTCTTTTCCCAGCTTTAAAGGAGCATTATAAAACTTTCCGTAGTAATGTCTGTCTCCAAGAGAAACTGACATGTTATCAGCAACATCCTTTGCCTGAAATTCAGCTGCCACATATCCCTTAGCGTCAGTGGTGTTGCTAAAGAAAGTTGCGGTGGCAAAGGAGTCACAAACAAAAGTACTTTGCAAACCAAGTGGAAGCACAATCACTTGATAAAGACTAGAGTGGGGAAGAAAAAAAAAAGTAAGCATTAGCTTTCACTTCAGTGCATAAAACATCAGACGTTCATTACATTTTTATATTATCTTTCCTACTTTGAGCCCATGAACTGCTTTTAATCATCAATGCCCAATATAAACTCTTCTTGTACTGAAATACTTCTCTGTGTTTGTTCACCCTTGCAATTTGAACAAAAAGCAATACAGACACAATTTAAAGCTGGGAGGCTTCATGACATGCACAGTAACATTACATGTCCATTCATACTCAGAAGACCACCAAATTGAGTTATTGCAGGTGGCCATTTGCTGCTCCCACCTTTCATACAAGTTCACCTATGAAACAGGTCACGGGGATCTAAAAGCAATTCCTAATTTCCCTGAAACTAGACATTTTCTGTTTAATGGAAATGACAGATACCATGTCCAGAAAATTGATTATATCCATCTCTGTTATCTCAAAACAATGTTTAGTTTATAGTATCCAATCATAAGAAGAGTAATTCTTACAGCAGTTACCCTCACTATTTCCCAAATTATAAATTTTCAAATGCTTTCTGCTTTAGCATAACATGAGTTACAATTACTTCCTTCTTTTGCAAACAGCAGTTAGTAAGATGCAAATCCTTTTTCTCCAGAAAGGCATTTTGGTAGTAATATTCTAGTATAGAAACACTACTTCAGAACATGCACAAATACAGACTTTGCTCTCAATTTCCTCTGACTCCTAAAAAAAAACAATTGGTTGCATTAAGATACTCGGAAAACAAAAACAAGGGGGGTAGTATTGCTCTTGAATGCATCAATAAACATCAACTGTGATTTCACTGTGTAAAGGGGACAAAAAAACCCAGTTCACAACTCCCAAAAACTAAATTCTGGTCCAGAAATCAAGGAGGGGTCTGAAGCTAAATATTATTTTGCCAATGCCTCCATTGCTCCCAACACCGGGAGTTACAGCTTAACTCTTCACCTTCTGCTAAAAAAATTAATATAATGAAAAAAAAAAAAAAAAAGCTCCAGTATGTAACACAAATCTACAGAATGTTGTTTGAGAGGGTAAAGAGTGCAGAGACAAACCTGATGGGTCCATTTCGATCTTCTGCTTTCCGGAGTTTGAGCAATGGTGCAGAACCTTTTGCTGCAACAAATTGTATATCTGGGAAGGGGGGATCTAAAAAGCAAGCAAATGCCAGAGAGGTTTTATTGACACTGTAGGCATGAGGATTCCTAAATTCTTTTTCCCCAAAACTTCTTCTATCCACTGAATTTTATCTACAAACCTCAAAGGCTTAAGTCTGCAGACAACAAAAAGAACCTGGTCAAGTAAACACCTGACAAATACAAGGACTATATAGCACGATAATCCTGGCTCAACTGCCTGCAGTAAGGTATATGTGCTATTTGGAAAAACACAGAAATCCCAGAACGATAGCCTGCTCTGAAATGAGAGAGGAAAGACTGGTAGGAAGAAGAAGTATTAATTATTGGACTAAATGAAATGGCCAAGGAGAAGTAAAACATAAACCTCTGGACACACAGCTCATTACGAGAAATAAGTCTGTATGAATAAAGAAGAATCAATCTGAGCCAAAAGCACTTTTAGGAAGGCAACTTCCTTAGTTACTGCACACAGTCAGCTAGCAATACCATGCCCATTAAATAGGATTTCGATATGGGTACAGTGCTCTGATTTGTACTACTGGGAACGGGCATCTAGGCCAAAACTGAACAAACACTCCTGCTGCCAATTTCAATGGCAATAATGACAGCTGCACTCTGACAGAGACTGATTCTATGGAAATGGAAATTGCCAGTGTCAGCCTACAAGCAGAAATGAAGAGATCTTCAGTGCATGCAGCTGAGAGAGCAGCGTGTGAAGCTTGTATACTACCTACCCCAGAAGCCTGAAAGAATTAGCATGGATATTTACAGGTATGGCTAGGCTGTTTGAAAACTGGTACATCAAGCCTCTGATGTGGTATCTGACTGAAGAGTAACAAATGCAGTGGTTATTTGCAGAAAAACAGTACCTCTGTAAAAAATAATCAACATCATGGAGACAAACAAGAAAATCACTGCAGATTTACAAAAGACAAGTCATTTCAGGCAAATCCTTACTGAGATGTGTGGACTTTTCAAGTGGCTGGATGCACATGCACATATACGTTAATACGCATGTAATGCATCAGCATAGCTGTTGAAAATGATGGTAGATGGTAGAAAAACTGTGAAGTGGGTTAAGAACTGGTAAACAGGGAGCTAGCAAAAAGCAAAATGTTGAAAGCACAAGGACTTGCATTCGGGAAGGTCATCACATTTCTTCCAAGATTAAAGAAATTAAGTACTAAGACAGTCATATGGTAAACAACCGTGGTGCAAAATCCAAGTATGTAGAGATGAATTTTAGGCTCAACAAATGCTAGATAGTGTGAAACTAAAGTAGTATGGAGATGTTACAGAAGAAGAATAGAGAAATCTTGAGAGCTGATACTCAGAAGAAAAGAGAGGCGGTGCAATAGCATAGCATGCAAGGTGATACATCTGGGGCAACTAGCATGTTTTGCTTTTTTTTTTTTGCTGTATTTTTTAAGTTCACTTGAGTAGTAGTAGGAGCATGCTAGTACAACTCAGAATGAGTGTTAGTCATCAGAATGGTAACGGAAAAAATAAGCAGGAGAAGATATCTCTAAAAAGCATCAAGTTCTCTGTGACACTAGGATAGTAGCAGCACAAGCACAGAGGGTCCAAAAAGCTTGTTTCACAGCCATCTGAAGTTCCAATCAACAGTCCAAGAGAGCACAAGAACTATTCTAACAATTAAGAAAATGTCTTACAAGAAAGAACCAGAAACTTGATTTTGTACCTTTAAAAATCAAATTTGAGAGCTTATGTGATCTCTGATCTGAATAAGACTGCAGCAGTATGGGAAGTGAACAAGTACAGAATTGCCAAAATAAATGCAAAAGGCCAGTTGGAAGGAATCTCTGAAGGCCGTTTAGTCCAACTCCCCTGCAGTGAACAGGCTGCCCAGGATCTGGGCAGATCAGGTTGCCCAGAATCTGATCCAGCCTCACCTTGGAAGTCTCCAGAGATGGGGCATCAACCACATCACTGGGCTCTTCCAGTGCCTCACCACCCTCACTGTAAAAGATTTTTTTCCTTATATCCACTCTAAATCTACCTTCCCTGAGCTTGAAACCATTTCCCCTTGCTCTATTGCCGCAGACCCTTCTATAGAGTACATTCCCTTGTTTTCCCTTTCTTTCCCCTTTAGATACTGACAGGCCTCTATCAGGCCACCTTGTAGCCTTCTCTTCTCCAGGCTGAGCAGACTCAGCTCTTGCAGTTGTTTGTATTGTTTTCAAACACGCAGATCAAAGGAGAACAGAGGGCAAAACCTACTGCTGGCTCAGTTCACAACAATTATATTTTCCAGAATTTGACAGGAAAAATGCAATATATGTAAACAGTCACCCACCCCTGACAGCCCTAGTACAGGGGCAGAAGAGAACAGAATGTAGGTACCACACCAGCTTTACAGCTCAGCATCTTTTCCATTTTTAGTTGCTGGTATGAAATACAAATTGTCAAGCTCAAGACAACCTGCCTGCTTTAATAAGAATAGGAAACAGCTTGCAACAATGCAAAGTAATGATAATAAGGACATATGAAAGGAATGGATTTCATTTTTGCTTCAGTAATCAGAAAGAAAACTCTGAGGGAGTTACTGCACATACAGTATTTGGCAACTAGAAGCATTTAAAACATCTTTCCAGAAATTCAATATTTGCAAAAACATACAAACAAACAAAAGCCATCATAATGTTCTGATTTTAAAATCTGCATAAAAGATAATGAAAGAACAACAGCTAGAACAGCTAGAGGTAGAAGAGGAACACCACTGATGGATGAATATTGATGGTAGACTGTGAGAAGAAAGCAAGACTCTCCAACGGGTTCAGGTGCTGTTGGCAACTAACTTTTGTATAGGCACTCACTGTGTATTTTTTAAGTTTGTTTTAGCTCTTCACCAGCAAAACAGACTAATAACTGTAGCAGTGCCAAGAAAATGCAATAGAACTTAGCAAGAAATATTAGCATATCCAGTGGCAATCCCACTCTAGTACTTGCCCAAGCATTAGTAGCCCAGGACTGCTATGACATTTCATTGTCATGTTCATTCTCCACAGTAAGAATCAACCTACTGAGTCTCCCTTCTTTACAAAGCCAGGCTCCAGGAAGGAAGTGCACCTACTTTCCAAGTACCACTGCAAAAGCACAGGAAAACAGCACATGCCTCAAAGCTGGAGTGAAAACCTTTCATATTGTAATCATATTCTTCAGAAAATGCTGGAAGCATTAATAATCATGAAAATAAAAATCATAATGGAAAAGGTCTATTTTTTTCTTTAATCGTGGAAATGCACTGCTTGACAGACATGACTTTTGCCAGCACTGTTTATTGCTACAGCCCAAGACTGAAATTGCAAACTGCTGTAGTATGAAGGTATTTTATGAAATCTTCCAGGTGTGGTAACAGGAACATTTAATACCTTTCCTGCCATCTGACTTTATGTGCAACTCTGAAGCCGTAATTCTAGGACAACACTGTGCTGCTTACTTTAGAATATATAACGCTAGTGAAGTTGTAGCGTAGGTTTGTCAGGTACACAGGTACGTCAAAAATGGAGGCACAGATCCATCTCTATCCCACTTTATATAGCATTACAGATAAAACCTATCACATCAGATAACTTGTATCTTATTATGCAAACTTTGTTCGGGGGCAGCATAGCACTTTTAATGCTACCCTTTCTTATTTTGTGCCACTGATACAGCTTTAAGAATAAAAATGGAACTAAATCACAAATCCCAAGAACAGTTGGTAACTCTTCTCAAGCTCAGGGAAATCAAATGGAAGACTTCTCTTTTACTTTGTTGTGATCTTGTGTTGGTTTTATTTCTTTGTTTGTTTGTTGTTTAATGGTTATTCCAGGACTTTACACCCAAGAAAGTATTTCACTGAATTTTAAAACAAGGTAGCAAAAAATGCTGCTGTAAAACATACACAAAAATTAAGGCAGAGGAAGTGATTCAGTAGAAAAGGTTTTTTGTTTTTTTACTATTTACATTACAGTCTGAAGAGTAACTAAGTTTACACACTTCAGTAAAATTGCTTTAACAAAGAGGAAAGACTTTTATTTCAGGGAAAAACATTATTAGCAGAGGAAAAGGAAAAAGGGGGGGAAGGGGTGCAGGGAATTCAAGATCATACCTACAGAAAACGATGACTTAAATCTCCTTTAAAATATAGTTTCTTAAAAATGGAAATAGTAGCAGGGTGTGTGTATGTGTGTATGAATTCATAGCTGAAAAAGCCTTAAGATCTACCTTCCTCCCCAGGGTAGCCTTATCATTATATTCTTACATTGCTTCTTTCCTTTTTGCACCTTATCCATTTTACTCAGTGTAAATGAAGGTAACTAGTTAAGGAAAACAACAGCAGATGCAGGTGTATCACTACAAATTTGCAAGGAATGACGAGCACCTAAAGCAATATTAAAGACCTTCCATTTTCAACATGGAAGATACTAAAATGAGTGTTTCAGTGAGCATATAAAGCACAGGCTATAAAGCACATTGATATCAAGTGTCCTGTAAACAGTGTGATAAAGGTGGTGAGAATGGCCACGATTTCATGAATTTTTATGAAAAAAAAAATCTTTCTATTGAGAAGATCAGAAAAAATTACTGAGAAGTGGGGTTTTTATGAACTTAAATATGCATTTGAGTGATCTCTGTATAAATACAAAGTGCACACATGAAATTTATATAGAAATATTTACAGGACCAGTGTCTAATTTCCTCCTTACAAAAGAAACATTTTCAAGCTCAGGTTTTATTCACTCCCCTTTTCTCAGGAGGTCACTACAGCTCCAACAATCTTTCCATTTCCTTACTGAAAGCAGACTTGACTCTTCCCTCCCTTTTTCCAGATGTCAAAAAACCCCATCTATGAAAGAAAGTGCAAATATTTTCCATCATATGACAGAGCAGAAAAATAATGCATTTAATTCTAATTCATTTTAATTCTTTTATATGTGTGTATATCCTTGGTGCACACACATCAGACTTCCCTACCTGTATTCTAGTAGAACTGTAGAATCATTTATTTTGGAAGAGACATTTTAAAATAATCAAGTCCAATGAAGAACATTTTTCACCTATTAAGTCCAAACCAGAGGATTCTAGATGACTATACTCAGCCTGTGATGAAATTCTCTCTTTTAATTCAATCCATTTCCTCAACTCCCTCCTCGTGAGTCTACTTCCCGACATACACATTCACACGAAGTGTGAGAGGACATGCATTCAAGAGTCTGTAGACTGCATGTATATCCTGGATTAAAAGAAAAACAGCAGCATTTGAGAAATGTGAGAACTACTTCAGCTGTCTGAGATACACAGGCCATAAGCTAAACCTGTCCAAAGACACTGGAAAGTGCATGTACAAATACATACAGAATGGTAAGAAGTGGGAAAGTAAGCATACTACCTACTCAAAATACAACTGATTCTGTGCAAAAATTGGAGGGTGGAAAGAGAAGTAAGACCTATTATAAATTATTTTACAAGAAGGAAATGTAGGCCTTTCCTGTTCAGTAACTCAGACATATTCATATAACACAGACTATTCCTAGTGCCCAGAAAATTTTAACTTACAAGTATGAAGCCTTAGATCACAGCGGTCAGGTCTAAACCACAGAGAATTGGACAGATGCTATAAATAATAGGATTAACATCCTGAAGACCAAAATTTGGTCATGTGGTCCTTGAGAATCTATCCCAAAAGAAATAAGCATTATTTTCATGTCACAAATGAATTAATTACTGTTTTTTAGGATATTAGGAGTGAAAGCACACACAGCAACTTTGTTTATTATTCTGTTTTTCAAACTCTTTGGAAGTGGTTATGAAACACTGTCTTCTTAAATTCATATATGAAAGCAAGTAACAGAATTAAGAAGGGCTTGTCTGAGCATGCCTCCATAAATAAACTACAAAATGGAAGAACAACAGAGCCGGATGTAATTAGAATAACTATGACAGAACTTGTAAAATACAGAGTACACTCATAACACACATTCCTTCTCTTCCTTGGAAAAAGACAAGAGTTCCCTCCTTGATTAAAAGACAGTCTTGCTACCATCATTTCACACCTACAGTGTAATCACTGGCAAACCACTTCATAATTGACTTAATTTTCTATCTTGAGTAGACAAATGTTGAGAGCTCATCTAAAATAAGACATAAAAGACTGCGCGAGATGCCTGTTACTATAAGTATGAAAGGAGCAGGACTTCAATGATCCATGAAGCATTTGGTAGACTATATTTACCATCCACAAGATGATAGGCAAAAACAACTATGTGCTCAGCACAAAACTATTTTAAAAGGGTGCTTCTTGCCAGGAATTGAAGCAGGCTTTTGAGTCCCAAGTTCTTGTGTGTGTTTTTTATTTCTTTACAAATCCTGTAGATACAAAATATACTCATTCAGGATATATATGCTGGAAGCAAATTTCTCAGCAGGCATTTACAAGTCTTTTGTATTTGTATTTTGCAATACTCTGAAGATTTTACACACATTGTTGGGAAATTGAACCTGATTATCCAGCCATGTGGGACATGGCTCTTGACAGTACTTGAAACTACACAGGTTCAATTTCCCAAACTCCCAAAATGTGAGAAACATTCTCTTGAGAAGCCAAGGAGATACCATACCTACCAGATTGTGGATTTGCCCCCAATCTGGGAAACAGACCAACTGAATGTGCATTTGTTAACAGATGATATATGAAATCTTAGACAACAAATGAGATTGCTTCCAATAAATTAACAGTTAAACATCTGTGTGTGTCTCAGCTTCTTTAGAGTCTTGGTTTTTAAGGCATATCTTACTTTTATACAGCATTGTTTAGCCAGAAAAAAAGCCAGAGCCAGACAACACTTCTCAAAGGTAAGATGGCAGAAAAACTGAGATCATTCCACCCACCACAGAAACATAACCATCTGGTTTAACAACATGCATTATTACAAAATAGCTGGACAAATGAAGAAGCAAATTACACACCTACTCTAAAATTATAAATAATTATGTAAATTAAGTTGTTTGTAAGCTAACTCAATTCTCCAAATAGAAGGCACAGAAGTCAAAGGGGTACTGCCAAAATAATTATTTAAGCTGTTTCCTTTTCACCTTAGATTAGCTGAAATAGCATGAAACATAACATCTTATTTAGATTCTTGTTACTTGGTGAATTTTGCAGCAGGTAAATGCTTCTTGGCACTGTAGTTTTGTGGGGCATATTTTGGATATAGATTCCTAATTGCAGAGGAATTTCTACCTTCTATTGCTCACTGAAAGAAGTTAACTACCAGATATAAAACATCTTGTGCGGCAAGATCTCCCTTCAAAATGGAAATGACCTAACTTTTATGAGATGACCTCTTCTATCTGGGGCTATGCAAGTACATTTGCTAAGCACTGACTCAAAGAAGAAGGAAACATGCCAGCTGACAAGTCACAAACACAACACCTACTGCAAAGTGTTCTCTTGAGCTCTTCCGGGTTAAGTGATCCAGCAGAGTTTCAGAACTATGATGACACAGTAAAGAATACCTTTACTTTGACTTTACTCTGAGTGCGTATTTCCTCAGTCAACCAGACTGTAAGACAGGTAATTAGTTTTCACAAAGCTACGTGATTCTGATTCTGTGATTCTATGATACATGTGCTCATGGATACTACTTTTGAGTCACAGCAAAGTAACTGGCAAAACATGTTAACAGTCCCAGTCATTGTATACCCTAACCACTACCTTCTGAAAACAAGAGATGTTTTGCCTTTTGTGAAGCTTAAAAAAATATAAGATTTACTTTTAAAAGCTTTGTAGGAATATAAATTTCAAAAACTATCAATCTCCAGCTCCTCATTTGCAATCAAAAGAGGACCAGTTCCATCTAGTGGCTGAACAGAGCCATGTGCTCTTAAAGAGTTTCACCTATTTCAACTTGCAGTCCAAAAAGGAAGAACGGGGAGTAGCGCCAAGCACTGCCCTCCGCAGGGTAATAATAATAACCTAATACAGAAAGTCTGACAGTATAGACATGGTATAAAAACGTTCTGAACAAAAATGGGTTAGGAAAGGACAGATTTTTTAGTACCATACACTTGCAAAAATATTAATGTTGAGGATCTTCTGACTGCATTTTTTTGCTCAAATTGCCTTTTATGTTTTTTGCATTCTACTAATTACAGATGATGGGATCTCTCTGAGGTAGTTACAGGTATTTGCAGGATTCTTTGTACTTTGGACCCATGCATACTTTAGTAATATCTGTTGCGCTACTGTCTCCATGGTGGAGAGAACAGGCATGGAAAGAGTAAGTGACAGCACCTAACAGTGCAGGGAACTGGCCCTCTCTTCCCTAGGTACCAACGTCGCATCTAACCCACCAAGCTATCTTTTCCCTGCAGTGTAAAAATGACGCTTCAAAACACTTCATTTATCCCCCTCTTCACCTGCTGGAATACCAACAGTACTAAATCTGCGAAAGCAAATATTAATGCACATTTTTAAGCATGGAAAGAGCCCTTTTGACAGCCTACCATTCAACATGGAGATGAACCAGGCTATTTTGCCTGAGTCTCTTGTGCCTAATAGGTTATTTTGAAAACACAAAAATTAAATGGCAGGACGTACCTGTGATTTGCGTCGTCATGGAAACCAGAAGTGAAAAATTCAAAGCTACCATAGACATATTAATGGAGTAATTGGTGCCTGGCTGCAAATCAAAACAAACTTCTGGAGCCTGCTTGCGTGTGGTAAGGTTGAAGGTCATTTCATGCAAGAACTCCTTCTGATACCAACGCTGGCCTTGCACATGAAACTGTAACCAAAAAATCACAGCATGCAAATTGTAATGTTTTAACATATTACTTACATTTATTCATGTCACACACTTAGTTAGAAGGAATGGCACAAAAACACATCACTGAATAGAGTGCCAAAATTGCTGGCACTGACAGTTGTTCATATGTGTAGAAAATTTGACAAGTGTAGTTCCTCCTGTTGATAATCTCTGACATTGTGACAGTGTTTCCACTTCTCCTCCTAGTCTGTCTTTCCTATTTTCTACTGGAAGCATAACTTCCCCCAGGTCTCTCTTGCCTCCTAACATACAAGCTTCCAGTAATGGTGCACTTTCAATGCTGCTATACTTTCATGGTGCAAAGTGATGCGTTACAAAATTAAGCTCACATGCATACATGTGTGGTTTAACAAGGAGGAATAAGTGAAAATCAAGCAACTTTAACCTATGCCAAAATGCCAAGTGCCCTCCAGGATGTTCTGACAAACAGCTATGGCTCCAGGAAAACTTACAGACCCATTGCTTTAATTTCAGTTGGATTTTTGGCATGGTTATTTTCTTGTTGATGTCCCAAATTATCATGAAGTTTTCAACTTAAGGCTTTTCCTGATCCTTCAATAAATCAAAACTGAACTGCTTGATTTATTTTGTTCCTGCTAACACGCCTTTAAATGGATCTTATGACTTTGGACAATCAACGAGCACCACTTAGAACATGGAGTTTTGAGACAACAGCAGGTGGCCAGAGTCCTTGTAGAGGCAGTTCACAAAGAAAAGCCTTGTTGGACAAAAGGAAGCCTGTAGGGACATCACAAGGCAGAGCGTACTGCCTGGAATGGGAACAGCCTTGTCTGGGGCTGGAGTGTGACAAACTGAAGGTACAGTCATGTGAGGCAAAAGGTAGTGACAGGGAAGGTACAGATAGGGAACTGTAAAACAGGGGAAACAATAAGCAAGAAAAAAAGTTCTTTATTTCCATTTTGAAGGTTGCTATGAAGATTACACCCTGGCTTTTTTATGAGAGACAGCAAAAGAAAAAGGAACAAGTGACAAGTACCTAAAAAACTGCAGGTTATTCACATATGATTGACACACAATGTTTCTTAGAGAGGTAAAAGAGTCTTAGATTCAAAATACGCATTATTACTTACTAAGTATTTGTCTTCCATATCAGCTCCCCTTACATTTCTCCGCCATTTCAAGCAGGTATCATTAAAAACTAACACGTTACTGAAAGCTTCCTTTACTGTAGAAACAATAATAAAAGAAACTTATTACAGGGACTTCACATTTCTCAACAATTTGAATGCAGGTAAATGAAAATAAAGAAGGATCTACTTCTAATACTCTTCTGAGTAGGAGATAGAACCTTTTTTTTTTTTTTTTTTTTTCAATTTTTGAATGAACAGGCACAGTGCTGTTAAGGAAATCAAGACCCAGCTGAAGGGAGGGTGTAATGACAAAGATCCAGTGGTTCAGAGCTTCTGATGGAAATAAAGTTGTCAAAGAATCATTTGTGACAGTTGCTGCCCTTCAGGAAAAAACTCCTGAGAATTAAAAAAAACCCAAATATTTCAAAGGCATTCATTTCTCAAGGTCTGTCCCCTTACAACTAAAATATCAGAAGGCAAGCTTCACATTTCCATGACCAAAATATTACAGAACCCTGCATTTAGAACATGCCTTCCTCAGTTACTGAAAAGCTGCCAGAACATTGCTCATCAGCGCTAAGCAAAAGGATGTTATCTGTAATGCTCACGTCACTTAGATCAGTATCACATAGCTCTGCCACAGTGAACTCTTCCACAGAACTGCTTATAAAAACAAGGAATGAAAATAGTAAGCACCGTGCCATGGACTGATAAGCTTGCATGTAGCCACCAATGCCACTGTACCAACCCTGCCAAAGGCTAAAGGCAAATTCTGAAAAAGCATCTTTCCCATTTTTTCTGAAGGGCATTTACTGTCGCAGCTCCAAATACAGTTTCAATGACTAAAGTGAGGAGAAAGAAAAGCACCTGCAGAAAAAGATGGTGATGCTGGTGGCTACATTTCTGTAGTGAGCATCAAGAATGATCTTGTCTGGCAAATAGCCGTTAACCTCTCTGCAAAGATCCAACAGTTAACTCTGCACCAGAGTAAATTATTCTACAAGCACGGTGAATACAAAGCAAAACCTACCCTTTGTTTGAACTGCTACTGTAACTGAAACAGGTACGTTTGTGGAGGAGATGGTAGTAATATTCACCACGTAGTTACTGCCAGAGCTGAGATCTAAACACACCTTGGGATTATCTTCACTTGTAGTGATGTTAAGTATCACATCTTCTGAGAATGCCTTTTCGTCCCATCGTCGGCCGAGAATATGAAACTGTTGAAGGATTAACAAAAATAATTTTGCAAAAGGTTGTGGCTCTCCAAAACTCAGAACATCAATCCAAATAAGCCTAGAGAATCCAGGTGCCACCCATTTTAGAATATCAGCTCAAATGAAAAAACAGGCCTGTAACCAAATACTTTGATGCAGTCAGATGGTTCAGTTACTAAATTAGACTTTTAATTTCTTCTGGCTGTTAAGACAGATAACACATTTTGTTTATTTCTACTACAAATTAAAGAAATCTTTAACACAGATTCAAAAATCACAACCAACACAAAAAGTGAGCTTTAAGTAAATGCTCCTTGTGTACAGCATGCATGGAACAAGTCTCTACTTTCTGTTTTTTCCTTAGTTCTTCACCTTGCCCTGAAGAAGCAGCACAAAGGCTACAAAACAGTGAAAGACAACATTTCTGCTGGCCTTCCCAGCACTGTGAAGTAGAAATCTGATATTTGTTTGAGGTGAAGGGATAGATTAAGCTTATCTAGTTGAGCTGAAGGCAGTCCAGCCCAGACAGCATTCGGAACTTTACTGCATCTATGTGTTGTCCTCAGTTTTGACTAATCTGAAGTGTCCTGCTGAGAACTGATTCCAGGCAGCAGCAAATACACAGATCACATTACCTTAGAGATCCACAGTTTGCCTCAATGAAAAACACTGGCTTTGAACTATTAAGGTAATTTGGAACTTGTTTTTTTCCATCTCAATGGTGCTCAATAAAAGCACTCAAACTAAAACAGCATTGGTTTATAATACAGCAGGAGAAAGCCAGGTTGTTTTCCAAAATTATCACCCTACCTTGAAATGCTTTTCCGCGTTAATTTCCCCATCCTTTTTCATTTTTCCATATTTGGACATGCTCAAAAAATGACCTCTCCTGGGCTGTTTTTATTCCTAAAACATGAGAATTCTTGTTGCATCGTTTGGGATTTGAATAATTATTGATTGAACGACTTGTTTTTAAGAATTTATATTTTAACTTTTATTCTTAGGTTTACAGGTGGCACACAACAGTAATTGCAAAGGCTGTTTTCAATTTCCAAGAAAAACAGTTCTAAGAATGTTCAAATGATAAGGTGGTTCAATCTCTTGAGCAAGGCACAGTATATCTATCTACCTTGCATCTCTGAAACAAGTAACATTCCATATCTACAGGTGATATGCTGCTTGCTTGAAATGCTAACATCACAGATAGGGACAGAGAGCAAATTGTGCAGTGTTTTCTATGTCAGTGCTCTGCAATGGAATTTCACTAAAACATGAACTTGTGCTGAAATGCTTCCTGTAGTTTCAAGCAGGCATAAAGATGCTTTACAGGAATTGGATCCAGCAGCTCTTAAGTCTTTCAACTAACATTAGGGTAGGTATATGTTTCTTTCCTAGACCAGTCACATTCAGGTTTCTGTGTGGCTCACTGGGAAGAGTGAGCCAAGAACTCACCATACAAACAAAACCCGAAGAACCGATCTCCAGTAATGACTCACCAAAATTAACTAGAACAAGGCTTCTCTCAGCCTCAAATACTGCCTCACTTACTGTGTAAGTTTTCTGCACACCCAGTCTTCCAGTTCTCACTTGCCACTTCACACAAGTTTCATTGAATACGGTCAAATTACTGAATAATTTCTCCTCTGTGAGGAAAAAAAAACAAAACAAAACAGAAAAGAATAGTCATTATTTCTCACACAGACCTTGATATGTTTGGAGCAACTGTTTTTTTTTTCTGCACTTTCCCAATTTCTTGCACAAAAGGTAAATAAAACAAAGCAGGCAGAAATTGGGTGGCAAGCTGTGGTGGCTCTTAAAATCAAAATATGAGGTTAAGTGAAAAAGCACATTCTGATCTAATGGCTGTAAAGTCCTTAAACATAGAGCCAACATCATATAAAGTACCATGAATAATGAAAACAAAAATACTTCACTAAATTTGCATTTTAATGTAGAACAGTCTTGACTGCAAAGGAACTAGGTCATTCAACCCATCAGACTTCTGGGTGACCAGAATCCAGACAAAAGAACAACCAAGTAGAGAGATTCTGCTCTGCTTTGGTTGCTCCTCCTAGTCATAATACATTACACTCATATCATCAGCATGTATTCCTGGTCAGACACCTCCATTAATTTGTGCTTATGGCACTATAATACCACTAAAAACAAAGAGCAAGAAACAATGCCCCAGTTCCACAACTAATCCCACCTGTTCTATACTCTCCTTGAACTTGGCTGCCAGCATCTGGCTCTCATAACATGCGATGATCTGTCTTTTTATGCATGAGCCATTCACAAATGAACCTGAAGACTTTGTAGACCATTGAATGTTGTGCATTAGAAATTGCATTAAACAGCAAACAAAAAAGTAAAAATGCTTTAAAAGACCTTTTCACAACTAAAAGGAGGTAAGCCAACTTAAAAACAAACGAACTCTAGAAAACAAAACACATCTCTGAATACAACGATCTGAATTTTAAGAAAGCTTCTGGAGAAGAGGTTTCTTTATCTGAATGAATGTCTTTGTTCACTGTTTGCTTGGGCTTTCTTTTTAACAAGCTATAATAAATAATTAAATGACACAGCCACACTAACAACTTTCATTAGGTTAAAAGAAAGAAGTGCACAGAACGAAGCATGCAGGGAGTATAGCTGTAGCAACCAACAGTGCAGTCCTCTGTGTCACCTGTGCTCTTTTACAAACTCAGAGTTGGTTCATGTCTCAGAGAAAAAGCATGGCCAGAAAGATCTACTCATCCATTCTTTTTATAGTCAGTTCTCTCAATGCTGTCATCAGACACAGAGCAGTTGCCTTCACATGACAAGATAATCAAATATCCTCCCAGAGCTAAGAACATAGCTCCTTCTGGACGCAGTTTACATTAACAGGGAAGGTATTTGATCCTCTCCTTGCCTTCACAAGCCTGCAAATATGTCACTGCAAAATACTGCCGTATTTTCTTATCAGATATACTACATGAACAAGGTCATACAAATCCAAGCTCATGCTGATTCTCAGCCAAGAAGCCCTTAGTAGCTACTGAAATCACAAAGTGGATTTATACAACAGCCTTGGTTGATACTTTGGAAATATTCATGAAGAAGTTGGTGTAATGCCCTGGTGTAAAGGCAGGCACAGCTCCTCCTCCATAAGTCCACTTCATTACCATTTCATGCTGGTCCTTCATTGCACACAGACATTAATCTGTCACTGAAATAAATGAATATAGAGGTAAATCCCCCAAACTCCTATTTTGAAGCTGCTATTTAGAACAGAAGTGTAACTGTTTAAGTACTTAAGTACAGCCCTTGATTTTTAATATTTTTTTTTTTTTTTTTTAATTAAAGCTGCCACAAAGCTATTTTCAAACAATACCAACATATCCAAGTATCCAGAAAACAGATGCCTCACTCATTAGATCAATTTTTCTACCTACTAGCTCATTTATATACCCCCATTCCAGGCTGTTATTAAATACCAAATTGCTGTTGAAACTTTCCTCTCCGGCAGAACAGAGGAAAGAAAGAACCTGCATGCCATCCCCACAGCAATTTCTTTACAGTTGGCTGCATGATTCACTGCATTTAAATGTTTATTCCTGTTACTAGTTTCACAGCAATGCCTAGAAATTTCATGGTATTAAGGCTGCTGCCCTAAAACAGAATAAAAGTATATCTCCAGTTCTTGTGCTTTTTTTTAAATCAAGCACTTAAATTCAATAAATGATTTTTACTGAAAACTGGGTGGCAGTGATCACCCATTAGAGAGTGCAGCAGGAGGGAAAAAAGCAGAGGGTTGTTAGAGTGAGGGTAGTATGGTTAGGTTGCAGTTGGACTTGATCTTTAAGGACCTTTCCAACCTGATGATTCTACCTATGATTCTAATTACATCCATGTGAAAATGCAAAACAAGAGGGGATTTTAAAAGAGCAATCTCTGAAATTGCTCAGGAAGATGGTGAAAAATTTACGGTACAAGGTATTCAGGTAAGGACACATATCTTATATAGTGGCCTCCTTGGAAGAAGCAAACAGCATTGGTAGCATTTTTTTTTTCTGTAGCGACATCTGTCTGTACCATCAAGAGTTCTGCACTTTTCCAAAGGACAAGGCCACCATGCATTTACCATATTTGGACTGGATGATCTTGTAGGTCTTTTCCAACCTTGGTGGTTCTATGATCCTTTGATTCTATATTCCCATAGTACAGCTGGCAGACTTTTCACAGGTACTAAAAATTTCAATTTGTGATTGGCCAGTTAGGCCATTGGATGCCACTGTTGCTCAACTGGCATCCATTTTATCTTCACAACATCCATCCCATCCCAAAGGAAAGGGTCCTCAAAACAGCATGCAAATGGCCAAACATCAGAGCAACAGTCTGGAAAAAGACCCCGGGCGAGTCAGAGACTGAAAGGCAAATCTGGAATAGGGCTGTGAGACACAGCTAATACCTGGCTATAAGCTTCCAGGAAAGGCAGGTGCTGGTTAACAGAACACAAATGGGAGAACACAAAAAGCAAGCAACAGAGTGATTCAGCAGTGCAGCGAGATCATGGGGGGAGAAATCATGCTAGGGAAACCACCAAAACTGACCCTAAGAAGAAAAAGAAGAAGTGAAGGTCAGTGCCTCCTTTACTACATTTTTAAGAACTTTGCTAGGAAGAAGAGCTTCTTCCTGTGCTTGAGTGCACGGAAAAAAACTTCATAACAATTACAGCCAGTACATAAACAGCTGCTCTGTCACGCTGACCTTCCGAAACCCGGTGCTGATGCACCCTTATATCCTCAGCCTCCATCAGTTCAGGCCCCAGTGCTCAACTGTTATTTGCAGAATCTAAGTGAAACATAATAGGCAGACAATGTATGTCTGAACAGTCATTAAAACCACACGACCTCTTTCACATATACCATCCATTAGTCCTCAGCTGAAAAAGCACTTGACTGCCACTGAGGTGAGCCTGAGGTACATTTTACTAGAGAGGTACTCCTAAACTTGCTTGAAAAAAAAAAGATATTTACCAGTAAGCAGACAGAACCAGCTCCAACCTGCCATTCTGCCCTTTGCAGGTAGCTAAAGGGTCATCCACACAGGCACAGGAGTGCACAGGCTGTTTCTCACTCATCCATACAATTTATGAGGAAAGAAAAAAAAAAAAAAAGTTGTCTTCCCTTTTTCATATACTTTTCATTTTCAACCCTGTGAAAGATGCTGCAAATGCTGCCTGCTACTAACATGCATTACACACGTTCAGACAAACAGTATTCTGCTCAATCTGCTTCAAGGCACCTGTTCCACAGCATAAAGGCAAATCCATTTTCCACGGTACAAAAAACCTAAGCAGTTCTACTGAGCAAAAAGCTATACTTCTTTTATTTTAGTTTATTTAATTTACATGTCGCTGGGCTGTGTATCACTTTGATCTAAGGAGCATCACCTCCCAAAACAGACTCCACCTGTGTTTTTCCAGGCAGTTAAAGAAATTATCTGATTGCCACACGTCTGGATTTGACATATCCAATTAGCCCTTTGCAAGAACTCAGGCCAGTCAGGTCCTGTTCGTTGATGACTATAATTATCCTAATTGTTTGATGGGGTCCTTATTCCTACAGAACCGTGTGTTTTGAATCAGTGCCTACAGATGTGAGTGACACCTTTTCTATTAAGATCATATCTCCTGGCATGAATTATTTACACATGGCTGGGAATAAAAATTAGGAGGAGAGTGACATTTAAACCATTCATTGATGTGTGGAAATTACTGACACTGCCAACAGAGACACATCCCAGCTGTCTTTCTGTATCATCTCTTTATTGTACAGTTGAAAATGTAAGAACTGACATCTAGCTAGACGGGAAAACAGCCAGTGGGAATAAGGATAAAACACAGTGGAAAAAGGGAAAGTGAAAGCAAATGAAAAACAACTCCAAATGAAAAAGTGAATTACTGAAACACCGCAGAAGAGGAAAGTAGTACTTTCATATTGGAAAGAAATGTTGGAAAAAAAAGTGTGGTACAAGGTCAGGCTGGACTGGGCTCTGAGCACCTTATGGAGTTGTAGGTGTCCCTGTTCACTGCAGGAGAGGAGGACCAGATGACCCTTAAGGGTCCCTTCCAGCTCAAACAATACTATAACTCTATGAAATCAAGAATAAAATCTGAATGTGGAAAAACAAGGAAGGACCATCTTTTCAACTGTAAAATAAAGATAATATCCATGCAACTGAGAGGGTTTAAAGTATGCAGGTGTGGAAAATCTGTCATGCCTTCTCTGGACTGATTCATTACGCTACTCTTCCTTCCACGCCTTCACAACTCTAAAGAAGCATTTATAAGAAATCAGCAAATATATGCCATCCCATAGGATTTTCAGTGTTGGCAACCAATAGACATTTGGGACATAGCTATATTCATAACATTCAAGTTTCAGAAGTCAAGACATGCAGCTAATCCCTATTTGTAGATAGGGAGCCACATCACAGAAGAATGAAACATTTTGAAACGTAACATTAATCTTTAGAGAAAAAGAGACAGTTCCTGCCTGACTCTACTTTGGGAGGCTCTCACAACCAATCAGTAAAAAATCTGTGCTGTCAGACTTGGCACTACAGGGGAACAGGGGTCAAATTTCACTTTTGACTACCAGCAGCTATTTATTTCCTACTGCCTGAGTTTTGGAATGCTCTGCAAGGAATGTGCACCACCTTCCCACACAGGTCAGATCCATTCTTTTTACATGCTCATGTATTTTTCCTTCCCATGCGCAGCAGCTGCTTCCATTGTGGGGACTATATTTCATTTAACACATCCAAAAAATTTTAGTAAAGGCATTTCTAAAAATACAGTGAATGGAGATACTGGAAACTTAATAATGAGAAGCTATTATTTAATACAAACTTTTCATTGGATAAAAATAAGGAAACTGGGTAAACTGTTTTCCTTTCTTAGATCCCTTATTGTCACTACCCACATCAATAGATGCTAAGCATAGTACTGCTATGAACAACCCACACATAGAGAAGGAGTTTTCTGGGACTAGAATAATGAGGAGCAGTTTGCAGACGACAACAAGATGGGAGGAAGTGTTGATCTGCCTGGGGGTGGGAAGGTCTTACAATGGGACATGGAGTAGGTGGGCCTCTTCTCCCTGAAAACAGTGATAGGACAAGAGGGAATGGCTGCAAGTCGAGCCAGGGGGAAGGTCAGGTTGGATATTAGGAAAAATTTCTTCTCCAAAAGAGTGGTTAGGCACTGTAATGGGCTGCCCAGGAATGTGGTGGAATCACTGTCCATGGAGGTGTGCAAGAAACACTTAGATGTGGTACTAAGGGGATATGGTTTAGTGGAGAAATATTGGTGGTAGGCGAATGGTTGGACTGAGTGAACTTGGAGGTCTTTCCCAACCTTGGAGATTTGGTGATTCCATGATTCTATATGTTGTAGCCAGAGCTAGGGCAAATTCTTACAGGATGATCAGCTAATAAGGGAAAATACACAACAGGGATATCTCTAGGACTTTGGAGTAGGAAATTGGAAGAAGGGGAAAAGAGGACTCTGCAAACAGAACCAAGAGAGCTTCAATAGGCAAAGGGACCGTTTTCCTCAAAAATATCATGAAGTTTATCCAGTTATCATACAAAAGTGCTCCGGATACTCTTTCTTCTGCAGATGAATCCAATTCACCATAATTACTTTTAATTTGCCCTGCAAGTTCAAGAGGCAAGGTCTCAAAAGTTAGGTTGGATGGGTTAGTGTACATATGAGCATATCCACACACGTATAAGGAGGGAAAATGTTTTTACATCACTGTTGTAGTCCTTCCTGACATTTAATTAAGTAGCACTTGTATCCAAGCTTGCTAAAAGTCAGAACCAGCTCAATTTACTCTTTCATTTCAAATATGCTCCAACACTTCTCCCCATTCTTCTCAATTAAAAGTTACTCCTTGAAACTTGGCAATGGCTTGGGACATACACTGCACACTGTGCCCTTTGCAAGTGCAGATCTGGGAGCAAACATCTCAGATATAGCCAAGGCACCAGTTCGCACAGCTACAATGAATTTCCACTCAACAAGAAAAAACAGAGTGGGAAGGACTGATTTTAGGAATTTCCATTCAAGATAGAATGCAAACGTAATTCTTATGTAACCATATGTAACACTGGGTGCTCACACCTAAAACAATCTGTCCGGATGAGATCAACATTACTACCAAAACCAGCTCAGGTTTGACAGTTTCTTCTCCAAAATTCAAAACAAGCAGAAAACAAAGCTTCTTATTGTAGACTACCTTCTATTACACTGCTGCATGCTATAGTGCGCTATTCCTAAATCCATTCCTTGAAACACACTAAATTATTATTCCCACAAGAGTACCTTATTTTCCCTCTAAATAGAAGATCCCAGATTTGCCAAGTAATTTCCTGACACAAAAATAAATGAAACCACAGATTCTTGCTCCACAGAAGAAAAATAAGCTTTTCCAGGACAAGCTGTACAGGATGTCCAGACTGACATATTCGTCATGCTGGGCAGTGAGTATTTAACTGCTGATAAGTTCCCTGCACTTCAGTCTCTTGAGTTCACATCAATGGTTAGGAAGCAAGACTGTACTTCAGCTGACTACTGCCAGGTTTCACTGCTGATGGCTCATTCCAATCATGATCTCTAAGTAAAATTAATTTTTAAAAGCAATCTTTAAAATATTTGTAGTAGATACTATTCAGTGTTCACAAACACATATACTCCAAGGACTTCAGTCAAGAAGGAATGCAAATAAAGGGCATTCCATCACAGTGGATGACTGAGACATTATTACTGGTCAATAGGAAGATGCCTGGGGGAATTCCTTAACTTCTTCCTTACTTCTAATGAGGTTTCCCAGGCAGTAGGAAAAGAGAAATGTTTTTCTTTTTGTTATAACAGAATTTATTTTGGAATGTTCATGATTTTCTTTCAGTGTAATGAGCGAATACTGATTAATCATGCACACCTTCAAGGTCGAACACATCTGAAAGACATAATCACTGAAATTTTATTTCATTTGAAAGTCACTCATGACCGCTAATGAATATTAAAACATACTACTTTAAGAGGTTAAAAACCTTTGTACTAATTTCTCATTCATAATTTCTGTTTCAGATGAGCCTAGGCTAGTTAGTTTATTTAAAAAAAAAAAAAAAAAAAAGGTTTTCCATTCCACTTACTCACAGCTACGACATTTTTTTTTGCTGTCTAACCCAACAGCTAGAGCTGGAATCCAACTTTCTGCCTCCCACAAAGCCCCTGCTGAAATCCTGCATGCACTCTGCAGCTTTGGGCCCTTCAAAGCTTTACGGTGCTTGAGATACCTCTTGGCCATCGCAGAAACTTATCTACCTGATTAACCTACCCAGTCCACACGATGTTCCCTTCAAAACCAATTCAGAAACCAGAGCTATGCAAATTGCCTAAATCAAACATGAACTGTGAATTCTAAACAGCAGCCATTCCATTTTCCACCAGGGCACTATAAAAACTGAGAGAACTGTTTTTCTGTGTGCTGATTTTATGTGATGTCACATGGTTCACATCCCCAGTGAATCCCCAAGACATCAAGTGAGGCAACAGAGGCACCAAGTGGCAGTGCTTTGTCAAGGTTTGGGTCTGTGAAGTAGTAGCAATTGAAGGCACACTTCCAGTCCTTCTGGAAAACACATGGTGGAAATAAAGCTAGAGGTTCATTGTCATCTGCAGAAGACAGTACTGCTGCTTAGAAACAAGAGCTGGACTGTCATAAAGATACCACATTAAACTGCTTTCACACAAAAAACAACACTTGATGAGCACAACTGCCAAACACCTGCTAATTCTTAACTATTATTTCAATGTCATTATGTCCTGCTTCCAAGACCATGTAAAACAGAGAGCACCTTCTTCACAAACCTCCCTTCCCAGCTCTCATTCTTTTGAAAGAAAATCCTCTTCAACTGAAATTCAGAGAAGCAGATTTGGCTGAAAAGGCAACCCCAAACCAAATTTATTCTGGGTATTAGGAGGGAAGAAGAGGAAGGACTTCTGAATTCCACCAGCTTTACTGTAAAGTCCTCTGCAATGACAGTATCAGGCCCACAGCAGAGTATTATTAAATCCCACCTTCTCTACTGTTTCCTGTCTTCTAACGCTAAGGATTCAGTGCAGCAATGGGACTCCAGTTGTGTCAGTCCTTTCCTGTTTGAAATAGAAAGCAAGGCAGCTACAGAAAGATCTAACCACGACCTCCACTAGAAACTGCTGTATGTTTAACATTGCTTTTCTTGACTTTTCCACCACAAAGTGCAACCATCTTCTATCCATTGCAAATTAAAAAGGGATTTTTTGCTTTCCATTCATGCTACCTCAAGAACAGGAATTAGAAACTATTTAAATCGCGTACCCCACAGGAATTTCCGACAGTAATATTTACCTTTGCACATGTATGCAATACTCTCCCACTTCTGGTCCAGTGTGCATTCTGAAAAATTCCTCTCTCCATTGAAATAATATCCTTCTTTACACTCATAGAACACTCTGCTCAACAGAGTGGTAGAATTGTCCCAGATAATTTCTGTGTGTGGAATCAGCAAAGGTTTGCCACAATCTATTTCTAGAAGAGAAAAAAAAAAACCCACATGATAACAAAGCCTGAAAATGGAAACAGGCAAGGCGTGTCAAAGAGTTTAAGCAAGAGATGTGAATCATCCCAGCAAATAACACTTCACTTTTTTTTTTTTTTTTTAACCTCCCAGTGATTATTTGGGGTTAAAATTCCCTTTCTAACTAATGAACATTAATCCCCATTTTTGTATTTTCTTGAGACACGAACATTGAAAGAATTACAGATCTTACCTTCTCTATAGGTTGCAAGCAGAAAACAAGTGCTTTTAAACTGTTTAATCTTACATGATTATAAAATTCTTCTCAAAAAAAACCCAGGAAAACAAAGAAGTAAGAAATGAGAATTGTGGAGGAAAAGTTAATTGCACGTATTGCAGTGTGGAATGCATCCACCACAATGACAACCTGCCTTCTCATATGCGAATGGGTATGAGTGTACGCATCTGTTATAAAACATCCAGAAGATTTAGAATAGCTAATCTGCATGCAAAGAATATGTTTAACTTACAAAAGGGCGGTTTGTGATGACGGGGAAAAAGTACTGTTCCATAACTACAGCTATCTGCACACAGCCATCCACTAATGAGATTGAAAAGCTGAGATGCAGACGTACAGAAATGTGTAAGATGGAAAACCTCCTGTTTAGGTAGATAACCCTGGACAAGAATATTAATAAAGATTTTAATAGTACGGAGGCTACATTTGATTGCAATGAAGAGAAGACCTGGCTTTGCTAGATTGAGCTGATGGCACATTAACTGTGTTGCAAATGAGTAAAATTGTGCCTGTGTAAAAATGACAGAAGACTGTACTTACACACATTCCTGGGAGGGGGTAAGCACATTTTTAATGTACCCTTATGCTTCCTCTTAACAAGGAACTTGGTAGGATACACTCTTCAATCCGTAAGAATAAAATGATTTATTATTCATGTCAAATAACAACTACAAGTTTCAGCAATCACAGTTAGCAGCTGGAAGCTGTCTGAACATGGGAATTCTAAGGGGAGGCTAACAGCTAGTGATGGTTCAAATTCTGAGTAGCAGCTTCAACCATGGGCTAGATTCTAAGCTAGCAGCAATTTTGGGAGAATTATCATCTCACAGAGATCCCACAGTCTAACATGAAAAAATGCTGAAAAGGTATCTTTTCTCACTAAAAGGGTAATTAAAAATTCATTGCAACTTCATTAGTAACACAGACAAAAGAAACTGCCTAAAATATGGCTGTTGTTCTGATTTCACTTCATCTCCCAGAACACTGTGTAAACCACATCCCCACATGAAGGTGTCTCTAACTGATGACTGCATGGCTTTACAGTGATGTCTGAAACAATATCTATCCTTATTAATCTGGAGGAAGACTTGATTTACCTTTGCACACCAAATCAGCACCATCCCACTGTCCTTTGGCATTGCACACTGCAGTCTGATTGCCACTTGCAATAAAGTAACCATGAACACAACTGTAAGTAACTTCACTTCCATACGTGGTCCCGCTTAGAGATGCTTGACGTGCATTTAAGATAGAAGGTGGTACTCCACAATCCACACCTACTGGTAGAAAGAAAGAGGAAAATCAACTGTCAGTCAACAGCAGAAGTCAGGATGGCTGCACTCCTGTTTATCAATTTATCTCACCACTATCAACTTTCACCTGCAGTTATCCAGCTTTCCCTCAAGACCCAAGGTGAAACTGACAAAGCTGTATCTATTCCAATGCTGCTTCCAAACGAAGCAAGTTATGTCTGCCCCTCCCTCATCTGGACTGCACCAATGGCCAGTTCAATCATCACATGAAATGAACTCCTAAATTACCGTAGGAAGGAAGACAAAAGACAAACTTGTTGATTTTGCTGAACGAGAAGATATTACATCTGGCCAGGAGAAATTCTTCAGTTAGCAAAGAGGAAAACTCATTGGGGAATTTGCTGGAGCTTAATAATTATTTAAAGGTGCTTTTACAGATATATAACTAAACATATTAATAGTAATAAAGAGAGAGGTAGGTTGGTTTTAGAAAAGGAGAAGTCTTGCTTGAAATCCAGGAAACGACCTCTCAGTGCAGAGGGGAAATACTCTGTCTTTCCAATGCATGGGCTCTTTCCAAGGGCTTCATGTGTTTTATTTCAGTTAGCTACTGGAGGTGCTCTCAGAAACTTCAGCCTGATTTGTTTGGCTGCAGAAATTCAAAAAATCATGTGACAAAAACGTCACTGGAAAATACTACTGGAAAAAAAGTATCAATAATTCAGAAGAGCTGCACTCCATAAGGTTTCTTTCAGCAAGCTTCTCAGACATAGAGCACTTCCTTTTCATTTTTTAATTCAGTGCTCCTATTTCAGGGGAAAAAAAACTAAGTTTACTTAAATTCCTTTATTTTCAATGTTCGTGTATTTTATTACTCAGGAATAACTGCTACCAATAATCTAGACACCTGTACGCAGCAGCATTTCAACAAAAAGGGTGATTGCAATACCAAAGCAAATTGAGCTTTTGAAGAAGCTCAGGGAAAACTTCACATTTGAGAAATCGGAAGGTGATGGCTATCACAAAAGCTCCCAGCATCATGAAGGCTATCTGGAGATAAGGGGTGGTATGAAGTCTCTTTTGCAACCTTCAGATAAAGCCTCACAAGCTATTTGAGAAATTGGGTCTTTGCTTACGACATCACTGTTGTTTTTTTTTAAATCCACAGCCTTTCCCACTACAGCAAACTAGAAGTTTTCTAGACAGATATTGACAGAAGAACATGCCTGTAAAAGTGTAAAGACCAGCACTGAAAATGTCATTATAAAAACAATAAGTAATGTAATTTTATTATATAATTACTAAAAAATAAGGCTGCTCTTGCAAGAAACCTTTATAAAGAATCCTGACAGGAACAGGAATTCATTGTTCATGGTATATGTGGCATACTGATTTTGAAGTGGATTCAAATTCACAAACATTAAAACAGCTTGAATAACCCGTCCTCTTTTTCTCTCTCTTTCATTTTTCTTTTAAGTCTACTACCTTTAACCAACACACTTCACCATCCATTTAAATCCTTAGCAGAGAATTCAAGAAACATACAAAACTACAAAAGCTCACTCCACCTTTACAGCTCAAAGTGGCAGGCTCCCAAGATCTGTCCACAGTGCAGTATGAGGACTTTCCCTCATTGCTGTAAAACCCTTCACTGCATTCATAGTGAACCGTGCTTCCTGGTAACAGGCTGTAGTTCCCCACAATGTAGCCGTGCTTCATTTCAGGAGGGGAGCCACATCTAATTTCTGCAAAAGACTGGGACAGAAGCTTTAGCAGCACAAAAAACACAGCACATAACCAAAACAAAGCGGAGCACTCCAGCTGGGTGAACTGGGCAAACCAGGCCACGAGTTTCACCTATGTTTCTTGAAGCAACAGGGAAAGGGGAGCTGAGTTACCAACAAGGAAGATCCTTCTACCTGTAACGCTGCTAGCCCTTTGCATCTATTAAATCTACCCCAGGGAAGAAAGGAGGAGGAACAGTTTCAAACTGAAAAGTTGTTTCCTTTTTTCCCCCTCCCAGCAATATAAGCAGAGCAGTTCAATCAGGCAGGTGGCATAGTATGCAACAGACGGGTAAATAATTACTTTATTATTCCTCTCCCCAGGCTTGTTTTGCTCACTTGACCTTTCCCATCAGCCATTTATCCCCTCTTCCCTTCTCTTCAAGCAGCGTGATCATGTTGGCAAATGTTTACGCCGTATTTCTTCGCTATTTAGAAACTAACTACATCATCTTTATGGCACTACCGAGCTTTGCTGGCACAGCACACCTGACCCGCTGCTGAGAGTCTGTAGCAATCACATCCCATGCTGACACTAACATCTAGGCATCGCAGGAACAAGTCGAACCCAAGAGGAGAAAATATCACACAGCAGATCAAGTCCACGGAGAGGGCTTCCACCTGCTGACTAAGAAGCACAGGCCACAGCAGGTGCTACTACATCACCAAAGGTCTGATTTTATCTGCTAGCACAAACGGCATCCAAAGGCTCCCACCTTTACATGAAGCACTGCTCGCATTTGGGTGAAAAGAATGCTCTCCATTTTCTAATTCATAACCATCGTTGCAGTAACACTCGTAGCTTCCTTCAGTATTGACGCACCTTGCGTTGTAACCACACAGCCCAGGCTCCTCACATTCATCTATATCTAAAAATTCAGAGAAAAAATACATGCATTTCATAACAGATTTTTCTTTTTTAATGAATCACCATAGGACCAAAGCTAAAAACAAACACATCCTTCCCTGAAAGGTACTACATATCTTCTGTTGGCTCTCCTGGAAAACAAAAGACCTCCCCATGCCTGGCACTTAAGCATCTGGAAGAAGGAGACTCAGAATTCTGTGGTTAGCTCAACTTTAAGTTGATTTCTGACTGATTTCACCTGACAAATCATTTCTGGTGCATTTCCTGCTATAGCAATCCCACAGAAAGCCCATTTCAGCAAATACCTTAGTAACAAGTTTACACATGCAGTAAGGAGCAGAATAACATCCCACACTAAACAAAAACGTGACATTTCAGAGGGAAAGATAAGCATCATATTTTCTTACATTTATGTATGTTCTTCTCTGGGGTGGTCATTGCTTGAGTGTGATTTTGCAGCAATCACTTATAATAACAGTGCAAAAAAAAAAAGAAAAATTGAACTGATTTATAGCTGTTAAGAGTTTACGCGTGAAAGAAGTGCATCACAGGGCACAAAGTACTCTGATACAGCTTTGGGAAGTAATCTCTATGGGGATAAGAAAACTTTTCCAATAGAAAACAGAGTTCTGTGTTCCCGCTGACCATGATTCCTGTGATGCCTACCTGTACAGTTGGTGCCATCATTGGGAATAAACGTCTTGTTGTTGTTGGAGGCCTGGAATCCATCCAGGCAAACGCAGTAAAAACTTCCATGTGTGTTATGACACAGCGTATGATTTCCACAGATCTTGCTGGCTCCTATCTGGCACTCGTCTTTATCTAAAAGCAGGTTTACAGACACATTGGAGAGAGAATAGAAATCAGGACATCCTCTGCATCTCCTTCATGGAATGGAGACCAGAGGTGAAGGATCCCCCTTTAACCAGCAGTAAGCTATTACACACGCTCAGACATAGGATTTGACATCACCCTCTGATACACAGATTGATTTGTTGTGTGAGATTGTACCAGAAGGGTGTTATAGTTAACCAACCATCGTTATAAAAAACAGGGAACATCTCTCATAGGAAACACTGACACTTAATAACTCTCTGTCTATTTGCACACTGTTATTAAGAATAGGCTTTCAGCTTACAAAACTTAACTCTAATTACCCACTATCCTGAGATAACCGGAAAAAAGTCAGTGAAGAATGCTGATTTTATGGTATAGTCTAGCCCTCAGTTCAAGAATACATATGTTGAAAGGAATACTAAAGTCAAACTGAATGCTTTTTTCTTTTTTTCTTTTTTTTTCTTTTTTCTTTTTTTTTTTTTTTTCCTGGAGATTTGATTAAAAATATGAAGTAAACCAGTCCACAAAATGACAAAGGTCTTACCACATGTTGAAGAATTCAGTAAGATTACCCAAAAGGACATTTTAGGGATGTGCACAGTTTCTTGTCATTTTACTGACACAGCCTACCTTGGCAGTGGGTTCTTCCATTGCCCACAAATCCATAGTTACAGATACAGGAACTTTTTCCTTCAATTTGGTGACACGTAGCATGAATGTGGCAAGTTGCACAGACATCTGAAACTGACCAGAACAAAAAGAAAAAAATTACTTTAAAAACAAAAGTAAGAGTTATAAAATTGGTCTGCAGTGGGTAACTAGAACAGCCTTAAGTGTAAATAAAATCGATCCAGATTGGAACACAGAAAAAAATCCCATCTCCTCCTAATTCATTTTCAACCTTGAAGGAAAACCATAGAAAAAAAAAGGATTAAACAACATAACTACAACAGTTTTCTTCACCCATCTCTTCCTGGACAGCAGGCCTGCTGTATTTCCATGGCAGCCATGCTGGCTACTCGTTTTGTTTCTATTATTTACTCACAGAATCATAGGACAGAATCACAGCATATTAGGGTTGGAAAAGACCACTGAGATCACCAAGCCTGACCACCAGCCCACCCCCACCATGCCCACTAGCCAAGTCCCTCAGTGTACCAGGCTCTCTGTCAGCCTGGTGGTACTGTACTCCATCAACACATAAACGTGACAAAAGGTATTCATAAAAACGACTGCACACAACCTAATGTAGCATAATTTGATAGTGATATATAAACTAAAATCACATACGAAGTTAGTTACTTGCATTCATGCTTTTGGGGCATACTGTGCCTTTCTCTCTGCTCTCTCTCTACCCTCATGCACACGTGGGCTTTCCAAGCGACCAGTCTTGGATGGGCTTGGATGGGCTTGGATGGGCTGCATGCAGAGCATGGCCACGCTCACAGCCGCTGTGTGTTTCTTGGGAGCAGCGGGCGCTGTCACAGCAGTGTGAACTTCCCACCTTCTTACGGCGAGCAGGGCTGATAGGGACACTGTGGTTCTTACAAAATGCAGATCTTACCGCACGCGTTACAAAATTCCGTGTGTTTCTACACGGTTTCCAAACGCACATCATGCCTCAAGGCAGAAGGCAGCTGACGACGCCAGCTAGCCCCTATGCCCCAATCTCTGGCGGGTTCACCGGAGATTTCCCCTCGCGGTGCACGGAACTCTCGGGAAGCACCACAGCTCCCGCCCCAGCCCCACCGCTTTCACGCACGCTTTCGTCTGCGCCCCGAATGAGAACAGAAAACAAAAGCCTGTCAGCACCACCGCGACAGCCAACGCCAATTACAAAACCAAACTCAGAAGCTCTCTGAGAACGCTTCTATCTTCCGATCAGAGACGGGACCGCCCTCCTCAGATTGCTGCCGCGGGAGATAACGCGCTCCCACCCCCGCTGCCCACCAGCAGTGTACCCCTTCCCCTCAGCAGTCCCCCGCTCTCCCTGGGGCCGGGCCGCACTCACCCGGCAGCCCCGCGCCCGGCGGTAGCGCCAACAGCAACAGCAGCAGCGGCGGCCCCAGGGCCCGGCCGCGCCCCTCGCTCATCTCCCCGCAGCCTCCGCACCCCTCGCTGCCGCGCGGCCCCGCCACCTCCGCATCCCCCCGCGGCGCGGAGGGAGAGAGCGGTTGCCCCGGCCGAGAGCGTCGCGCCGTGCCGAGCGCCTGCCCCCGGCCTTTATCGCTGTCTCCTGGCCAAGCCCCTTTCGTCCCTTCAACGAGGAGCCCTTGCCCGCAAAACCCTCTTTCCCCCCAACCCCCCTTCCCTGGCACAACCCCTTCCTTCCCCAGGACACCGCCTCTGCCCCAGTCGGGCGGGTGGCAGCGCTGATAAGCACTGCCGAGCTCTGCAGCGGCCGGCCTTCAGCGGAGGGGGGGGCACGCAGAAGGGAAGGTTATTCATGATTACTGGGACAGGGGGAAGCGCGGCGGGAAGGTGGCCCCTCGCGCGGCATGCATCCTGCTGGCACCCCGTGCCTGCTGGGGGGCCTCCTTGTTGTAAGCAGGACACACTGGTGGCAGGACTGGGAGACGGCAGCCACAGGAAATGGAGAGCCTTGCATCCCTTAACACCTGGTGCTGCTAGGAGGGCACCTTAAGCTCTACAAATTCATGTGGATTATGCGTCTGTTCTTGGAGGAAATCTTTTGCCTTGTAGGCCTTCCCTGGGGTACAGCCGTATCCCCAAGCGCTATTTTTAATCGACACCAACAGATCAGGAGCACTTGCAGCCAGAAAGGCCAGCAGCATCCTGGGTTCCATCAACGGGTGGCAGGAGGGAGAGGGAAGGGATTGTACCCCTCTGCTCTGCTCTCATGAGGTCCCAGCCTGCAGCACTGTGTCCAGCTCTGGGGCCCCTGGCACAAGGAAGATGGTGGAGTGGATCCAGAGCCAGGCCATGAAGATGATCAGAGGGCTGGAGCACCTCTCCTGAGAACACAGGCTGAAGGAACAGGGCTTGTTTAACTTGGAGAAGTGAAGGCTGCGGGGAGACCTCACTGCAGCCTTCTACTACTTAAAGGGAGCTTATAAACAAGAGGGGAAATAACTTTTTACATGGGTGAATAGTGATAGGACAAGAGAGAACTGTTTTAAAATAAAAGAGGAGAGATTTAGATTAGATGTTAGGGACAATGAAGATGGAGGACATTCTCCACAATGAGGATGGTGAAACAGGCTGCCCAGAGAAGCTGTGGGTGCCCCATCCCTGGAGATGCTCAAGGCTGGGTTGGATGGGGCCCTGGGCAGCCTGGTCTGCTGGGTGGCAGCCCTTCCCATGGTAGGGGTTGGAACTGCATGGGCTTTGAGGTCCCCTCCAACCCTTCTGTGATTCTATAACATATTGAAAGCGATTTGCAAAGGGCATTGTTTTCCCTCCCTTAGTAGCCCAGCAAGATACAAACCCACTATGCACTACAGTTTCTACTGTGCCTTCCGTAGAGATTAGTGGGAATGACTCCCTATAGCTACAAACGTTTTACACAGGAAACAGGAAAATATTTTTGGCTGCAAGCATGAATAAATATATCATTATATTTTAAAGAGAACAAGTTAGAAAGCAACCTTTAAAGAGGGTTACAAGGAAATGTGTATTGATTGAGGAAAATACATGGCCTGGAATAAAACTGCTTGTGTGCTTCTTAGTTGTTATTTAAGACATACTTCAATACAGAATAATCAAAGTATACACAAGGCTATTTTAAATCATATCTTTATTGTTCACATATCTAAATTCAAAGCACAGTCATAGGAAATAAGAGCCTAAAGGATGCTGAGAGGTAGTCTAATCCATTTTTCTGCTCTAATTCAAGCTCAACTGTAAATAAATGATTCCTGGCATAGCCTGATGGTTAACATGACAGCGGTGTAGGATTCACAGCATTTACAAGCTATCAGTTCCAGTACTTTGCTTTCTTTGTAATCTGAAAATGGTAATCCATTCAATTTGTAAAAGTAATAGTTCAACTTTTAAATTAAAGATGCCAAGATGCTAAGACTTTGTCCTGCTCACAACAGCTTTTGTGATCCGAATTCAGATGCGAATCAGATAATGAAATGCCACAAATCATATCTGCTTTGTGGTCACCTGCTGAAGTCCTGAGTTACTTATTTAAAAGGATGAAGATTTAGGAGGGTCATATAGCTGTCCACACAGCTTAGGCTCATTCAGCTTATTCCATACAGAAATCTGTCTGTTGAATATACGGAAAAACAGACAGGATTTCTGTTCTACACAGCATAACGTTTTTAATCTTTTCATTGCCAAATTCAAAGTAATTATGTTTCCTCTGTTCCTGACAGCATTACATCTCATTGCCCAGCAGGCAACTGTACCAGTATTTGCCTCCATTTCTCCTGTTGTGATGGGAAAACCATCATGATGGTCAAAGTAATTGAATTCATCCAGAGACACTTGGAAGTTTTCTGCGCAGTTCTTCCTTGCAGCTGACTAAATGGAGATAATTGAAAACCCAAAAGGCAAGCAGGATTAAACATCTCAGTCGTCTGTGTTTGTTCTGTCTCCTTAGTAGACAGAGAATGTCACTACGCCATTTAAATCCCATTCATTTTGTAAGGATGTTTGGCATAGATTGCACTAGTTATTCTGACATGCAAAGACAAAATATCTGATACTAATGGTCTTCCATCAAACAGATTTCTAAAAGCACAGCAAACATCTTCAGCCAGACTGAGTAACATAACTCAGCCTCGCTAACAGATCACTCAGCTATTCATACCTCAGTGGCATTCTCTAGCAGCTTGCAATCCATCCCTTCCCTCCAGCTGGCAACAAGGAGTGACTGTAACTTGACAGGAGGTCCTTTCTGCCTCCCCAGCCTATTTAAAAATGAGTCAGATTTCTGTTTTCTGGTTATCCACTTTATTTCCAGAACAAGCAACAGCAATTGCCGAAACAGAAACAACTGAAAAATTGTCTGGCCCTCTTCAGCGTCTCATGAAAACATTTCAGTAAATGTCACAGGGAGGAAAAACATTCTCCTGTAATGCATCTTGCTACAGAGGAAATAGTTACACTCCAGTTGTTTGCAGCATATCTGCGTGTGCTTTCAGGTGCCATTTAATGCCATTATCTATGCTACTGCCTCAACTCCTGACAAACAGGGTCAAGATTTAAAAAAAAAACACAAATGAAATCTTTGCAAAGGAATTGGAGATATCTGAATTTGGTCAAACCTTATTAACCTTAAACACTGAATGCTTCAGTAGCATTTCCCTGGAGGATAGGCCTTGGATGAAGCAGACCTCAGACCACAGCATATTCATCTCACAGTAAGAGCATGCTAGGTGATAAAGCCTGCTGACAGTTGCTGCTAATCAGAAAAGCAGTTCTACAGAGCAAAAGGGCTGCTATCTGTAGCTTTAGCACTGGAGTCAGAGCCCAAACCCAGCTTTGCACAAGCTCACTGTGACCTCAGATAAGATAACCCCTTTCTGTCTCTCTTGGCTTCTCCCTCCTCCCTCAGCTGTGAAAATGGGATAATATTCTGGCAGAGATGTTTTCAGGCTTAATATCATAAAAGCAGGCCTGCGGTGATGGCATGTAAACTGTTCTGACAGAGCCTTTGATGTCACCGCAGTCTGCCCCAATTTTTAAATCATAAGGACAGACAAAAAGACTTCATCCCAGTCAGTTTATGGGGCAGCACTTTCATGTTGATGGATCTTGGGATATCACATGAGAAGGCTACTGACTTGCCGCTGCTCCTAAGTCATCTGTGCTGATGCATGCAACTTGTGTCATTACTTTGATAGGATGAGAGGTGGTGGCCTCGAGTTGTGCCAGGGAAGGCTCAGGCTGGATATTAGGAAAATATTCTTCCCTGAAAGTGTGGCCAAGTGTTGGAACAGGTTATAGAAGGTAACACTGGGATGTTCAAGAGACATGTAGGTGTGGCACTGATGGGCATTGTTAGTGGGCATGGTGCGGGTGGGTTGAGTTTGGGCGCAATGATCTTAGATGCCTTTTCCAACCTTAAGGATTCTATGAAGGCTATGCTGACTGAAGGCAGTAGTTAGGCAATAGTTAACTAACCCCTAAGGAGGGGTGGAGAGTCACAAAGCAAAAGTAAGAAACAGTCCCATGCAAGACAGCATCTACTTCACACATTATTTTAAAGAAAATTATAAACAGCAACAATCGGTGTTTTGTAGAATCGTAGTGTTGTGATTTAACTTCAGACAGGTATACAGACAGCTCTTCCTTTCTAATCCTAGCATACTTGTTGATTCAGAAAAGATAGAACTGGACAATGAGCTGAATTCTCCCTTCTTTGCCAGACTCCCCAGGGTCATCCACAGCAGTATTGGCTTTACTATGGCAGCTGCACAAAACTTAGTATCTTCTAGTTAAGACAGAAATTAAGGGTAATTTCTTTGATAAGTATAGGAGGAAAACCAATCCCATCCATCGTCAATACCATCCTTTCTTAACATTAGCTTTGCTACATTTAAAGGCAAGGTCAGTCTAAAAGTGCTGTAATAATTAGATGAGGAGTATAACTTTTTAAATTACCTCTGAAAATCAAAAATCCCATATGCAGGTCTTATAGGAATGAAAAACAAATATGGACTAAAGCCTGCATGTAAAACAGGCTCTATATTTTGTCACTTGGTCGTTTATCTGCACCAACACTTTGTAGAGGGAAAGAAATAGGGAGGAACCTAATAACAAAACCTTTCATTCTAAATACCTTGACCTTTGATCTCAGAGTTGTTTCATAAGCAATTCATCTTTCAGATGCTATTTATCCAGCTTAAAGAAACCTTTGTTATCTCAACTAGAAAGCATCTCATATTTACTGTATTTTTAGACTCAGCAACACAAAGCCAATAGGATGAGTTGGAGCCTCAGATTCATTTCTGGTATACAAATTGAGAGTGCTTTTGTTTGGTTACGACAGCATCTCGGGTCTTTCAAAATTCGATTAGGTGTAACTCTATTATTTCTGTGTTTACTGGCAATCAGAAGAGAAAGAGACCCTGAATGAAAACATTGTCTTAAATTGTAATAAACATGTATGAGTGACAGTTCTAAAGAAAGAAAAGGCCTTTCATTTATATATATGTATATATATATAATATAAATTAATATAAACTACTATTTATATTAATAAAAATCAAAGCTGACAGGTTTGTTCATCTTCCAGTACTCTACAATATTCCCTCAAGACTGTTCAAGACGGCTAGCCAGAAATTTATTGGCAATAAAATACTGTTGGCCATAGTCATTAAATGTTGAATTCTGTCTTGTACTGAATGTTTGTTATTGCACCATTAAAATATAGTAGCTAAATAACAAAACGGTTGATCTTAACTGAGATTTTGTCTACTACCTTGAACAGTATGTCTTACATGGTATGACATAAAAAACTGGTGAACAGAGGTGTGCTTGAAGTGGATGGAAACTTCTCTACAGAAGCAGAAAAAAATGTTTTGGAGATGGGCGTCACCACTCTAAATGATCTTAAAAGTTTTGAACAGAAGACACACACAGACACACTGGTCATCTGTTCCATTTTCTGCAGACCTGAAATTTGGAAGATTATTGTACATCACTGCTGAAAAGTCTGCATAGAAATACATTTTTGCTGTACTAGATTTGGGACATTGCTTGTCAAATGACAAAAACATGAACATATCATACAAGCTTTTACAGACTTTTAGACTTTTTTTTTTTTTTTTTAAATAACTGTCTGGGATTAAAATGTGAAGGTAGTTTCAAAATCGCAGAACCATAGAATCATAGAATGGCCTTCAAGTATTGGAAGGCCACAATGAGTTCTCCCTGGAGCCTTCTCTTCTCTAAGCTAAACAATCCAAGTTCCCTCAACCTTTCCTCATAGGAGAGGTGCTCCAGCCCTCTGATCATCGCAGTGGTCCTCTTCTGGACCCATTCCAAGATCTCTGCATCTTTCTTGTGCTGTAAGCTCCAGGCCTGGATGCAGTACTGCAGATGGGTCTTCACAAGAGCCGAGCAGAGGGGTACAGTCAGCTCCCTCTCCCTGCTGGCCGCCCCTTTTTTAACGCAGTCCAGAACACAGTTGGCCTTCTGGGCTGCAAGCGCACACTGCTGGCTCCTGCCCAGCTTCTTGTCCACCAGGACCCCCAAGTCCTTCTCTGCAGGGCTTCTCTCTAAGGGTTCTTTGCCCAGTCTGTACGAACACCTGGGATTGCCCTGGCCAAAGTGCACCACCTTGCACTTGGACTTGTTGAACTTCATGAGGTTAACATGGACTCACTTCTCCAGCCTGTCCAGATCTCTCTGGATGGTTTCCCTTCCCTCCAGTGTATTGACTGCACCACTCAGTTTGGTGTCATCTGCAAACTTGCTGAGAGCGTACTCGATGCCATCATCTATGCCATTGATGAAGATCCTGAAGAGCACCAGTCCCAAGACCAACCCCTGAGGGACACCGCTTGTGACTGGCCTCCACCCTGACATGGAACCATTAATCACAACCCTGTGGCTGCGTCCAGCCAACCAGTTCTTAATCCACTGAACAGTTCATCCTCCAAATCCATACCTCTCCCAGTTAGAGAGAAGGATGTGGTGAGGGACAATGTCAAAGGCTTTGCAGAAGTCTAGGAAGATGACATCCATCACCCTTCCCCCATCCACTGATTGCCATCACTCCATCACAGAAGGCCACCAGAATGGTCAGGCACGATCTGCCCTTGGTGAAGCCATGCTGGCTGTCTCAGATCACCTCTTTGTCTCCAATGTGCCTTAACGGGGTAACCAGGAGGATCTGCTGCGTGATCTTACCAGGCACAGAAGTGAGGCTCACCGGCCTGTGCATCCACAGGTCATCTTTTCTCCCTTTCTTAAAAATGGGAGTAACGTTTCCCCTTGCCCAGTCACCGGGGATTTCAGCCGACAGCCATGATTTTTCAAATACGGTGGCTCGGCCTCCACACCAGCCATCTCTCTCAGGGCCCTGGGATGGATACCGTCTGGCCCCATGGACTTATATACATTCAGTTTCATGAGGACGTCTCGGACTTGTTCCGTTGTTACAGCGGGACAGAATCCGCTCCTCTCACCCACACCCAGAGGTTCAGGGTCCTGGCAGACATGAGGAGCCTGACCACCAGTGAAGACTGAGGCAAAGCACTTACTGAGCACCTCAGCTTTTGGCATGTGTGACGAAGCCACTTCTCCGTCCTCATTTATCAGGGGGGGAACACTCTCCTTCTGCCTATGTACCTGTAGAACCCCTTCTTGTTATCTTTCACATCCCTTGCCGAGTCCAGCTGCATCTATGCCTTGGCTTTCCTGATCCTATCTCTATACTTGCAGACAGCGTTCCCATATTCTTCCCAGGCTACACAGCCCTGCTTCCACTTCCTGTACATTTCTCTCTCTTCCATCAGTTTCAGCTGCAGGTCCTTGCTCAGCCATGCCGGTCGCCCACCTCCTCTGCTCCATGTCTTCTGCTGGGGGATGGAGAGCTCTTGCACCGGCAGAAGGGTGTCTTTAAGGAGCTGCCAGCTCTGTTCTGTTCCTATGCCCTTAAGGACAGTTTCCCCGGAGATCCCATCCAGCAGTTCCTTGAGCATCTGGAAGTTTGCTCTCCTGAAGTTCAGGGTCCTGACTCTGCTTTTTGCCAGGCCTGCATTCCTGCAGATCACAAACTCCACCAGGGTGTGGTCACAACAGCTCAGGCTGCCTCCAGTCTTAACTCCTCTAACGCTCACCGCTGCACTGGTGAGCTCCATGTCCAGTAGGGCTTCACCTTGGCTCGGTCCGTCCAGTACCTGGACGAGGAAGTAATCCACAGCAGACTCCAGGAGTCTCCTGCATCGTCTGCCACCCGCCGTGCTGCTATCCCAGCAGACATCCGGGTGGTTGAAATCCCCTATCCGGACAAGAGCCTGCGAGCGCAACGCCTCCCGCAGTTGAAGCAAGAAGGCCTCGTCAACAGGCTCCCCCTGATCAGGTGGCCTGTGGCAGACCCCAACCGCTGAATGCCCTTTAGTTTAGTGGACCGATCCCTGATTTTCACCCATAGGCTCTTGCTATGGTTTTGTCATTTTTGTTGTTGGTGTTCCACAACATAACAGCATGTAAAGCAGTGGGAGTTAAAGAGTTAATGTTCTGGTTCTGTGGACTGCCTTTTTTGGGCATTTTGGTTCTTGGAGGGGAGGGGAGCAGTGGCATTCCCCGGAGGACTTGTCGCCTGGAGGAAGAAAGGTGGAGCTCCTGGCAGGACACCAGAGAGAGGCCTCTCTCTCTCGCACGGATTCTCTCGGTTTTGCGGTGGAGAAGCACGTGGTTCCCTCTGCAGTCGACGGCGTAAGGCTCCGGCTTTGGACACTCTCATTTTGTTTGATTTTATTGGATTTAATAAATTAATGCTCCTCCTCAGATCGTTGCCGTTGGTCTGTTATTTTTCTCTGTTAGACCCGTCTATACAATCTCCCCACCCTTGCCCGCAAGTCCGCTGCCTCATTAGTCGCAGGGCCGGGCCAACCGGCCGTGAACCTTCAACACTTTTTTTTCCTCTCTCTCCTTTCTTTTTTTTTTTTTTTTTTTCCGGGCCTGCAGCCCCTGTCACGGACACCGATCTAGAGATAGCTCCGTGACAGCTCTCAGCCTGGTCATGGCTGTTGCTCAGGCACAGCACTTTGCAATCTGCCCACTTCCTAACATAGAAGGCAACACCTCCTCACCTCCTACCCTGACTATCCCTCCTGAAGAGCCCGTAGCCCTCAATCACAGTACGCCGATCGTGACATTCGTCCTACCACATTTCCCTGGTAGCAACCAGATCGTTATTTTCCAAGCACATCATGGCTTCCAACTCATCCTGCTTATTTCCCATACGGCGTGCATTAGTGGAAAGGCACTTCAGCTGGGCTTTCTGGCACACTGCCTTTCTAGAGGGGCCCCCCTTCAAACCTCCAAAAGAAATCTGAAGTTTTCCCCCACTGCTTCCTAGAGGGACATGAGAAGGTTTTGGACACGGGGTCGGCAAAATTGCCTCCTCTGTGGAGTTCCCAGAAGATCCTACAAGACACTGGGGAGGCTTTTCCCCGCCATCTCCTGGCGTAACAGCAACCCTAGGCGTTTCTTTGTCCCGCCGCACTTGACTCTCTTCCCCCATGGGATCTACTATAAAACCCCAGACTACTTGCTCTACCCTAGCAAGCCTCATTGTATCGCCTTCCCCCTTCCTACCTGGTTTAAAGCCTTCTCAGTGAGCCCCGCCAGCTCTTGGGCGAGGATCCGCTTCCGTCTTAGAGACAAGTGACACCAACCTGCAGCCATTAGGCCGGGTGCCGAGTCAATCACCCCATGGTCAAAAAGCCCAAAGTTCCTGTGGTGGCACCAGCCTCTCCACCACTTATCCATTACCTACCTGGGTTTTCCTATCCCACTCCGTGTCCCTCACCGCCCCAGAAGGGATCGAAGAAAGTACCAATCGTGCTCCCACTCCCTCAACCAACCACCCTAACACCCTGAAGTCTTTTTTGATAGTTTGCAGGCTTCTCTGAGCTACTTCATTGCTGCCTGCCTGGACTATCAGTAACGGGTAGAAATCAGAGGCATGAAGCAGATCTGGGACTTTTCTAGTTGTGTCCTTGGCCTGGGCCCCGGGGAGGCAGCAAACCTCCCCAGTTCTCCCCGTCTCTCAGGACCCCTCTTTCTGCCCAACAGTGACAAGGCATCACTTTTGGGGGGGTGTCCATCACTTTCTGGGGGGGGTGTCTTCCTGGCGCCTTCCTCTCTGGCGTGCCTGGGAGTTACTCCACCACTCAGTCTCTTGCTCTCTGACGGTCCTTAACCTCTCCACCTCCTCCTTGAGCTCTGCCACCGCGCTGAGCAGATCTTCCGCCTGCTCACACCTCACACAGGTGGAGTTCCTGCCGCCCTCCCCGGGCAGCAGCAGGCTCAGGCACTCCCTGCAGCCGGAGACCTGAAGAGCCACATTCTTGTGCAGGGCCCCCCCCTGGGTCGGCACAGTCTTTGCGGGGTGAGCTTGTTGCCTGGTGGAGACCATGGTAAGTCTGTGGTCTCAGAGACTGCTGGTAGGTCAGCTGGTCTCCGGAGCGAGGAGGGGCGGTACTTCTGTGCCCTCCTGCACAAGATACCACACCTGCTGCTGCAGCATGCTGTGGGTGCTGCGCACACGCTGCCTTCCCCTCACTGCACTTGGTGGGCAGCGAGGTATTCAGGCCCTCCCGTAAGCTTTTCCTAAGGCAAGGGGCGTGGATGCAGTTCCATTGCCCCGGTAGTGCCAGCACCACATCAGCCGCTCTCACGAGAGCTGTTGGGCTGCTCTGTGGGCTTGGGGTTCCCCCGGTAAAGGAACCGACCAAAACCCCGCTGCCTGTACCTTGCAATCAGTCGCTGCGGTTCTGGCTGGGACGACTCTGAAGCAGCTAACCTCAGCAGTCAAGGGTAACACCAAGTGTTATATTGTGTTATCTTGCATTCCGATATCATGATTAGGAAATTGACTTTCCTCCTCAGACTGCTGCCACTGTTTTGTTTTAAGGCCCGTCTCCCACCTCTTTACCCTTCCCTCCTTTTCCCCGTTCCCCTTTCCCAGGGTGTGGGTCTGTGGGTCTCCTTTCCGTGTGGGTCACGGAAATGGGCTGAACTGGCCTGTAAACCATCAACACACCTCCGTCACTGTCCCTTTTTCTTCAGGCCGGTGGGCCTGTGGGCTTGCTGACTCCCCTGCGTCACAGACGCAGATAGATCTAAAGATAACTCGGTGGCAAACATCTGGGAAGGTGCTGGGGAGAAGACAACCCCGTGGTCTCAGCTCCTAACACTCCCCACCACAGGACAAGCAGAGAAGAAAGAAGCCAACGTGTGGGGAGTATCTTAAGGGTTTATTTTTTTTTTTATGCTTGGAATCACAAAAATCACGCGGGGATGGGAGATGGTTGCTTCCGCGCTGTCTTTGGGATTGGCTGTGGGGATGTCTTCTCTTTTGCTGGACCCGGGAGCGGCTTTGTGCCCGGGCTGGTCCACCGAAGAATGAAGTTGACACGTGTGGACGGTCTTCAAGGTTCATTTCCTTCGCCGCTGAGAACCACAACCATCACGTGGGGATGGGACGCGGCTGCTTCTGCGCCGTCTTTGGGACTGGCTGTGGGGATGTCTTCTCTTTTGCTGGACCCGGGAGCAGCTTTGTGCCCAAGCTGGTCCATCGAAGAATGAAGTTGACACATGTGGACGGTCTTCAAGGTTCATTTTCTTCGCCGCTGAGAACCACAACCGTCACGTGGGGATGGGACGCGGCTGCTTCTGTGCCATCTTTGGGACTGGCTGTGGGGATGTCTTCTCTTTTGCTGGACCCGGGAGCGGCTTTGTGCCCGGGCTGGTCCACCGAAGAATGAAGTTGACACGTGTGGACAGTGTTCAAGGTTCATTTTCTTCGCCGCTGAGAACCACAACCGTCACGTGGGGTTGGGACACGGCTGCTTCTGCGCCGTCTTTGGGACTGGCTGTGGGGATGTATTCTCTGTTGGTGGACCCGGGAGCGGCTTCGTGCCCGGGCCGTTCCCCGCTGCCTGGACTGGCTGCCACGGCCTCCTCGGGGCCGGCTGCGGGAAGTTGAAGCACGACGCCCCACTGGGGATCGGCTTCGAGTGTGGGCCCGCCCTCGCTGCCTGGATTGTCTCCTGCGTGCAGGCAGCGGGGAAGCTCTCGAGGACCTCGGCGGTGCTGGTGTGGCCGAGGTGCGGGTGCTGCTCTGAGCACCTTGGGCTGTCGTGCGGCTCCCGCCACGACGTCTTTGGGGCCGACTCTGGGAGCCCGAGCCCTGGCCTTGCAATGGGGAGCGGCTCCTTGTGCGGCCGGTCCCCCGCTGCCTGGGATGATTTCTGAGTGCAGCTGCCAGGGAGCTTCTGGAGGACCGCACTGTCCTCCGTCTGGGGGGGCTCTGGGAGCAGGTCTCGGCACCTGCAGCTGGTGCCCGTCTCCTCCCACCGCGTCCTTGGCGCTGTTGAGAGGTGTGCCGCTCCTCAGATGAACTTGGCTGGGTTGTTCCCTGCTCTGCTGCTGGCTCTCTGGGCTGGACACTGAGCTCAGGCAGAGGGGAGCTGCAGAATGGGCCGGTTGCTGCCTGGCTGGTGGGGCCAGAGCTGATGTTTTCAGGCCCCGAAAAGCTGTGGGATGGCCCCAGTGGCATCTGCTGGCTGGAAGTGCTGGGGCTGGCAAGGTCACAGTTGGGGCGGGATGCTGTAAGGAGAGACAGGAAGCTCAGCAGGATGAACATGCAGCCCCAGGGCAGGACAGGCTGCCAGCCCTCATGGGGCAGAGAGACTGTGGCAAGGCCACCCTGAGCACCCGCTGCCAGGCCTTGCCTGGCCCTCGTCCCGCGGCACGCAGCTCTTTGCCTCTTACCGGTGCCCACACCAGCGCAGGTGTCGCACTCCCAGGTGCCGGTGCTGGTGGCCCAGAAGGAGCAGTACCGGTGCGTGCCTTGCGAGGCACAGGAGCTGCAGAGGAGCAGCTGCCAGGGCCTGCGGAAGCAAACGGGTTGTGGCTGTGAGGACAAAGCAAGCTAAGGCGGGGAGCAGCTGGCACACCTCTGGTGCTCAGTCCTTGCTCCACCAGCCTGTGGCGAGGCTGACATCCCACGCAGAGCCCCAGCGGACTGCAGAGGTCACTCACCCCTCTTCCCGTGCCCTCTCCCTGCCTCCTAGGTAGATGCACATGTGGGCATCACAGCGCCTGTGCCTTTCTCGCAGCGACCAGTACTCTTCGTCCCACCAAGATGGTCGTCTGCCAGAGAAGAGAGGGAATGTGATGAGTCCCCCAGGCGTGAGGCAGATCTGGGGCAGCCCTGCTCATCCACCTTCAGCTCATTCCCAGCTTCTCCGTGGAGCTGAAACCAATGCTCGCAGGACGGCAAGGGACTGGGCCTGCCGGGGCAGTTCCTGGGCAAGCACAGCACCTGTGCCCGAGTGTCTGCAGAGCCGGGCAGAAGGACACCAACCTGACAGGGATTTGGATCCCCAGCGTGGCCATTTTGGAGCGGAATCTCGCTCCTCCCCTGCAGACGGGGCAGAAGAACAGCATGGTGGCAGCGTGCAAGCCATGTTTCTGCAGGAGAAGTACAAGCAGCGTGAGCGTGAGCGGGGCTGGGTGCTGCTGAGCACTGGCCGTGCCCGCAGGGTGAGGGGAGGGCTCCTACCCTGATGCAGCCCCGGTGGAACCAGGCCTGTTTGCACAGGGGGCACACCATGGTGTGGTAGGACGTGCTGTCCCCCACAGGCTCCAGGCAGATGACGCAGATGTTGTTCGGAGTTGGAGCTGCCTCCGCTGCCTGCCGAGGGCGATGCTCCCAGCAGAAGGACCTGGGCGGGAGGACAGAAGGGATGGGCACAGTGAGAAGTGCTGTGAGGAGGGCAGAGGACCAGGAAAGAGCGTCAGGCCTGGGCTCGGGCTCTGGCTCTGGCAGGATGCTGGCAGGTGTTGCTGCGGGTTCCTCGCTGGGAGGAACAGGGAGGTTCGGCAGCTTGGCTGCTGCTGACAGCCCTTACCTGTGCTGCCCAAAGTATTGTGTGACGCATTCCCCGTCCTCGGCGCAGGGCAGATGGAAGCTGCGCTCACAGCCTGCCTCCGCGCAGCTGATGGCAGCTCCCCTCTCGCCACAGACAAAGCAGTGCTGGAAAGAGCAGAGCAGTCCCCATGAGCGGCGGGCTCGGGGCCTCCGCTGCCGGCCCCACTTCTCCGGGCAGGGTGCAGGCTGTGGGCAGCGCTGCCTCTCACTCTGCAGAGCCACCCGGAGCCGGTTGGTAGGGCTGTGATCGCTTTCTTTGGGCCCAGGCAAAGCTGGTGCGAGCCTCTGCCAGCACCAAGCTCCCCATTCTGCTCAGGTCCTCACCTTCTGGTCCGCAAGCTGGACTGCGCGCTGGATGGCATGAAGGGGGAAGCCAAAAATTCCCCCCATTGGGCTTCGCCATTCCAGAAGGCCATTGGCAAAGAACTGTAGGAGAGAAAAGAGCACGACCTCGTGAGGCCAGGCCGGAAGGGAGCATCCCTGGCAGGAGCCCTAGCCCTTGAGGGAACTCACCAAGCAGAATTGGTGGGCACAGAGCCCACCGTTGGCAAATGTCTGCCCGCAGATGTCCGGGTCGACCTGTGCCCGGCGGCACAGCATGCACACTGCAGAGGAAAGAGAGAGCAACCGTGAGCAGCGGTGAGCACCTGGCAAGGCCGGGTGTCCTTGGGGGCCTTCCCCAGGGCCTGCTCCGTGCCTGCCCACGCCGGCTGAGGGGCCGGGCTGGAGGGGGTGGAGGGGAAGGGGGCATTGCAGGCAAAGCGGTGCCAGCGGGCAGCCACAGACCAAGCTGGGCCCCCTGGCCAAGGAGCAGAGGGGCCCTGCCTGCCTGCGGCGCTGGGGAGCCCCTGCCTGCCCCTTCCTCCCCTCCCAGCCGCAGGCAGACCCCCGGCTGCCCTCTGCCCGGCAGCAGGGAACCGCGCGCACGGATACGGTGCTCTCACCTGGCTCCCCAGAGTTGGGGGCCTCCTCCTTCCCTTCGAACATGTTCGGCATCGACGGCGAGAAACAAGAGAGTCCCTGCTCTCTCCACACCTCACCAGGCCGCACTGAGCATGGCCTCAGCCCGGCAGCCTTTGCTCTGCTCCCGGCCCCGCGGGTCACAGTGGCCGCTCCCAGCAACCACTGTGACATCACGGTCACCACCTCACGGGGCCGAGGGCACGGCACACATGCCGGAGGGCGGCGGCTCCTGTGGGCAGCGCAGAGTGAGGGGCCCGGTGCTGCCATCAGCGGGGAGCAAAGATGGCCTTCCTCAGGCCTTTCGCACCACTGCCGTGCTGGGACGTCACAGCAGAGACTCCAGTGAGGGTCTGCGGGTCAACAGCACAGCCAGCATTTCTAGTGCGTGTGCTGACCGACTTTCCACGGTGTGATGGCGACAGGACAAGGGGGAACAGTTTTGGCCTGAGAAAAGAGGAGGTCAGGTGAACTGCGAGAGGGAATTCCTCACTCGGAGGGCGGTGAGGCCCTGGCACGGCTGCCCAGAGAAGCTGGGGGTGCCCATCCCTGCAGGCAGTCCAGGCCAGGTTGGACAGGGCCCTGTTCTGACCTGACCTGCTGGGTGGCAGCGCTCCCATGGCAGGCACTTGGGGCTGCGTGGGTATTAAGATCCTTTCCTATCCAAGTCTCCGCACATCAAAACTAGAACCCTTATACAATTTCCAGAGGCCAAGCGGCATAGGCAGGGCATGACTCCCTTTGAGCCCGCATATAAAATGAGTCAGGACGACTTCTGAGGTTTGCTTTCTTTGACCTGCTGGCAATGGTCACCATGCCCGAAACAGGAGAGGAGCGGTCCCTTGTCCAGGGCTGCAGTCCTGGAGTCACACTGGAGCATCCCTGCTCGTCCAGCCTGACCCCGTTTCCTGCTTCTCCGCAAAAGTCAGGCCAACGCTGATGGGAGAGCTCCCATGTCTAAGGAGCCGCCCTCTGTGGAGATGTTCAAGGCCTCACTGGACTGGGCTGCAGGCAGCCTGACCTAGTGGGTGGCAACCAACACAACACACTGCAGGACTTAGGAACTTGATAGCCTTTAACGTCCCTTCCAACCCAAACCATACCAGGATCCTGTGATTCAAAACGTCTGTCAGATCCAGCATTAAGCCAGATTACTAAGACATCTACCCAGCCAGTCATGACTTCTACAAAGGCTACCACAGTGGTCAAGCATGATCTTGTCACAGTAAATCCAAGTTTACTACTCTGGATAACGCTTTTTCCCTTTTGTTTTCCAACTGCTTTGAGATGGAATCCAGAAGAAGTTGTTCCAGCACTTTCCCAGGGATGGATGTGAGCCTGAGTGGCCAATGGTTTCCTGCGTCCTTCTTCCTGGCCTTTTTGAAGATGGAAATGACTTCAGTCTTCAGGCATTTCTCCCGTTCTCCATGACTTTTCACAGATGATAGACAGCCGGGCTGTAAACGCACACTGCTGGCTCACGTCCAGCTTCTCCTCTACCAGGACCCCCGAGTCCTTCTCCGCAGGGCGGCTCTCAAGGAGATCCTCCCCCAGTCTATACAAGTACCTGGGATTGCCCTGGTCCAAGTGCAACACCCTGCGTTTGGCCTCGTTGAACCTCATGAGGTCCACGTGGGCCCTCTTCTCCAGCCTGTCCAGGTCCCTCTGGATGCCTTCACTTCACTCCAGTGTCTCCACTGCACCGCTCAGCTTGGTGTTGTCTGCAAGCCTGCTGAGGGTGCACTCGATGCCATCGTCTATGTCATTGATAGGGATGGGGAAGAGCACCGGTCCCGAGAATGACCCCTGGGGGACACCACTTGTGACCAGCTTTCACACAGATATAGAATCGTCCATCACAACCATGTGGCTCTGACCATGCAACCAGTTCTTAATCCATTGAACAGTCCACCTTTCAAATCCATACCTCTCCAATTCAGAGAGAAGGATGTGGTGAGGGACCACGTCAAAGGCTTTGCAGAAGCCTAGGAAGGTGACATCCATCACCCTTCCCCCATCCACCGATTGCCGTCACTCCATCACAGAAGGCCACCAGACTGGTCAGGCACGGTCTGCCCTTGGTGAAGCCGTGCTGGCTGTCTCAGATCACCTCTTTGTCTCCTATGTGCCTTAACGGGGTAACCAGGAGGATCTATCCTTTCTCCCTTTCTTAAAAATGGGAGTAACGTTTCCCCTTGCCCAGTCACCGGGGATTTCAGCCGACAGCCATGATTTTTCAAATACGGTGGCTCGGCCTCCACACCAGCCATCTCTCTCAGGGCCCTGGGATGGATACCGTCTGGCCCCATGGACTTATATACATTCAGTTTCATGAGGACGTCTCGGACTTGTTCCGTTGTTACAGCGGGACAGAATCCGCTCCTCTCACCCACACCCAGAGGTTCAGGGTCCTGGCAGACATGAGGAGCCTGACCACCAGTGAAGACTGAGGCAAAGCACTTACTGAGCACCTCAGCTTTTGGCATGTGTGACGAAGCCACTTCTCCGTCCTCATTTATCAGGGGGGGAACACTCTCCTTCTGCCTATGTACCTGTAGAACCCCTTCTTGTTATCTTTCACATCCCTTGCCGAGTCCAGCTGCATCTATGCCTTGGCTTTCCTGATCCTATCTCTATACTTGCAGACAGCGTTCCCATATTCTTCCCAGGCTACACAGCCCTGCTTCCACTTCCTGTACATTTCTCTCTCTTCCATCAGTTTCAGCTGCAGGTCCTTGCTCAGCCATGCCGGTCGCCCACCTCCTCTGCTCCATGTCTTCTGCTGGGGGATGGAGAGCTCTTGCACCGGCAGAAGGGTGTCTTTAAGGAGCTGCCAGCTCTGTTCTGTTCCTATGCCCTTAAGGACAGTTTCCCCGGAGATCCCATCCAGCAGTTCCTTGAGCATCTGGAAGTTTGCTCTCCTGAAGTTCAGGGTCCTGACTCTGCTTTTTGCCAGGCCTGCATTCCTGCAGATCACAAACTCCACCAGGGTGTGGTCACAACAGCTCAGGCTGCCTCCAGTCTTAACTCCTCTAACGCTCACCGCTGCACTGGTGAGCTCCATGTCCAGTAGGGCTTCACCTTGGCTCGGTCCGTCCAGTACCTGGACGAGGAAGTAATCCACAGCAGACTCCAGGAGTCTCCTGCATCGTCTGCCACCCGCCGTGCTGCTATCCCAGCAGACATCCGGGTGGTTGAAATCCCCTATCCGGACAAGAGCCTGCGAGCGCAACGCCTCCCGCAGTTGAAGCAAGAAGGCCTCGTCAACAGGCTCCCCCTGATCAGGTGGCCTGTGGCAGACCCCAACCGCTGAATGCCCTTTAGTTTAGTGGACCGATCCCTGATTTTCACCCATAGGCTCTTGCTATGGTTTTGTCATTTTTGTTGTTGGTGTTCCACAACATAACAGCATGTAAAGCAGTGGGAGTTAAAGAGTTAATGTTCTGGTTCTGTGGACTGCCTTTTTTGGGCATTTTGGTTCTTGGAGGGGAGGGGAGCAGTGGCATTCCCCGGAGGACTTGTCGCCTGGAGGAAGAAAGGTGGAGCTCCTGGCAGGACACCAGAGAGAGGCCTCTCTCTCTCGCACGGATTCTCTCGGTTTTGCGGTGGAGAAGCACGTGGTTCCCTCTGCAGTCGACGGCGTAAGGCTCCGGCTTTGGACACTCTCATTTTGTTTGATTTTATTGGATTTAATAAATTAATGCTCCTCCTCAGATCGTTGCCGTTGGTCTGTTATTTTTCTCTGTTAGACCCGTCTATACAATCTCCCCACCCTTGCCCGCAAGTCCGCTGCCTCATTAGTCGCAGGGCCGGGCCAACCGGCCGTGAACCTTCAACACTTTTTTTTCCCCTCTCTCCTTTCTTTTTTTTTTTTTTTTTTTCCGGGCCTGCAGCCCCTGTCACGGACACCGATCTAGAGATAGCTCCGTGACAGCTCTCAGCCTGGTCATGGCTGTTGCTCAGGCACAGCACTTTGCAATCTGCCCACTTCCTAACATAGAAGGCAACACCTCCTCACCTCCTACCCTGACTATCCCTCCTGAAGAGCCCGTAGCCCTCAATCACAGTATGCCGATCGTGACATTCGTCCTACCACATTTCCCTGGTAGCAACCAGATCGTTATTTTCCAAGCACATCATGGCTTCCAACTCATCCTGCTTATTTCCCATACGGCGTGCATTAGTGGAAAGGCACTTCAGCTGGGCTTTCTGGCACACTGCCTTTCTAGAGGGGCCCCCCTTCAAACCTCCAAAAGAAATCTGAAGTTTTCCCCCACTGCTTCCTAGAGGGACATGAGAAGGTTTTGGACACGGGGTCGGCAAAATTGCCTCCTCTGTGGAGTTCCCAGAAGATCCTACAAGACACTGGGGAGGCTTTTCCCCGCCATCTCCTGGCGTAACAGCAACCCTAGGCGTTTCTTTGTCCCGCCGCACTTGACTCTCTTCCCCCATGGGATCTACTATAAAACCCCAGACTACTTGCTCTACCCTAGCAAGCCTCATTGTATCGCCTTCCCCCTTCCTACCTGGTTTAAAGCCTTCTCAGTGAGCCCCGCCAGCTCTTGGGCGAGGATCCGCTTCCGTCTTAGAGACAAGTGACACCAACCTGCAGCCATTAGGCCGGGTGCCGAGTCAATCACCCCATGGTCAAAAAGCCCAAAGTTCCTGTGGTGGCACCAGCCTCTCCACCACTTATCCATTACCTACCTGGGTTTTCCTATCCCACTCCGTGTCCCTCACCGCCCCAGAAGGGATCGAAGAAAGTACCAATCGTGCTCCCACTCCCTCAACCAACCACCCTAACACCCTGAAGTCTTTTTTGATAGTTTGCAGGCTTCTCTGAGCTACTTCATTGCTGCCTGCCTGGACTATCAGTAACGGGTAGAAATCAGAGGCATGAAGCAGATCTGGGACTTTTCTAGTTGTGTCCTTGGCCTGGGCCCCGGGGAGGCAGCAAACCTCCCCAGTTCTCCCCGTCTCTCAGGACCCCTCTTTCTGCCCAACAGTGACAAGGCATCACTTTTGGGGGGGTGTCCATCACTTTCTGGGGGGGGTGTCTTCCTGGCGCCTTCCTCTCTGGCGTGCCTGGGAGTTACTCCACCACTCAGTCTCTTGCTCTCTGACGGTCCTTAACCTCTCCACCTCCTCCTTGAGCTCTGCCACCGCGCTGAGCAGATCTTCCGCCTGCTCACACCTCACACAGGTGGAGTTCCTGCCGCCCTCCCCGGGCAGCAGCAGGCTCAGGCACTCCCTGCAGCCGGAGACCTGAAGAGCCACATTCTTGTGCAGGGCCCCCCCCTGGGTCGGCACAGTCTTTGCGGGGTGAGCTTGTTGCCTGGTGGAGACCATGGTAAGTCTGTGGTCTCAGAGACTGCTGGTAGGTCAGCTGGTCTCCGGAGCGAGGAGGGGCGGTACTTCTGTGCCCTCCTGCACAAGATACCACACCTGCTGCTGCAGCATGCTGTGGGTGCTGCGCACACGCTGCCTTCCCCTCACTGCACTTGGTGGGCAGCGAGGTATTCAGGCCCTCCCGTAAGCTTTTCCTAAGGCAAGGGGCGTGGATGCAGTTCCATTGCCCCGGTAGTGCCAGCACCACATCAGCCGCTCTCACGAGAGCTGTTGGGCTGCTCTGTGGGCTTGGGGTTCCCCCGGTAAAGGAACCGACCAAAACCCCGCTGCCTGTACCTTGCAATCAGTCGCTGCGGTTCTGGCTGGGACGACTCTGAAGCAGCTAACCTCAGCAGTCAAGGGTAACACCAAGTGTTATATTATGTTATCTTGCATTCCGATATCATGATTAGGAAATTGACTTTCCTCCTCAGACTGCTGCCACTGTTTTGTTTTAAGGCCCGTCTCCCACCTCTTTACCCTTCCCTCCTTTTCCCCGTTCCCCTTTCCCAGGGTGTGGGTCTGTGGGTCTCCTTTCCGTGTGGGTCACGGAAATGGGCTGAACTGGCCTGTAAACCATCAACACACCTCCGTCACTGTCCCTTTTTCTTCAGGCCGGTGGGCCTGTGGGCTTGCTGACTCCCCTGCGTCACAGACGCAGATAGATCTAAAGATAACTCGGTGGCAAACATCTGGGAAGGTGCTGGGGAGAAGACAACCCCGTGGTCTCAGCTCCTAACACTCCCCACCACAGGACAAGCAGAGAAGAAAGAAGCCAACGTGTGGGGAGTATCTTAAGGGTTTATTTTTTTTTTTATGCTTGGAATCACAAAAATCACGCGGGGATGGGAGATGGTTGCTTCCGCGCTGTCTTTGGGATTGGCTGTGGGGATGTCTTCTCTTTTGCTGGACCCGGGAGCGGCTTTGTGCCCGGGCTGGTCCACCGAAGAATGAAGTTGACACGTGTGGACGGTCTTCAAGGTTCATTTCCTTCGCCGCTGAGAACCACAACCATCACGTGGGGATGGGACGCGGCTGCTTCTGCGCCGTCTTTGGGACTGGCTGTGGGGATGTCTTCTCTTTTGCTGGACCCGGGAGCAGCTTTGTGCCCAAGCTGGTCCATCGAAGAATGAAGTTGACACATGTGGACGGTCTTCAAGGTTCATTTTCTTCGCCGCTGAGAACCACAACCGTCACGTGGGGATGGGACGCGGCTGCTTCTGTGCCATCTTTGGGACTGGCTGTGGGGATGTCTTCTCTTTTGCTGGACCCGGGAGCGGCTTTGTGCCCGGGCTGGTCCACCGAAGAATGAAGTTGACACGTGTGGACAGTGTTCAAGGTTCATTTTCTTCGCCGCTGAGAACCACAACCGTCACGTGGGGTTGGGACGCGGCTGCTTCTGCGCCGTCTTTGGGACTGGCTGTGGGGATGTATTCTCTGTTGGTGGACCCGGGAGCGGCTTCGTGCCCGGGCCGTTCCCCGCTGCCTGGACTGGCTGCCACGGCCTCCTCGGGGCCGGCTGCGGGAAGTTGAAGCACGACGCCCCACTGGGGATCGGCTTCGAGTGTGGGCCCGCCCTCGCTGCCTGGATTGTCTCCTGCGTGCAGGCAGCGGGGAAGCTCTCGAGGACCTCGGCGGTGCTGGTGTGGCCGAGGTGCGGGTGCTGCTCTGAGCACCTTGGGCTGTCGTGCGGCTCCCGCCACGACGTCTTTGGGGCCGACTCTGGGAGCCCGAGCCCTGGCCTTGCAATGGGGAGCGGCTCCTTGTGCGGCCGGTCCCCCGCTGCCTGGGATGATTTCTGAGTGCAGCTGCCAGGGAGCTTCTGGAGGGCCGCACTGTCCTCCGTCTGGGGGGGCTCTGGGAGCAGGTCTCGGCACCTGCAGCTGGTGCCCGTCTCCTCCCACCGCGTCCTTGGCGCTGTTGAGAGGTGTGCCGCTCCTCAGATGAACTTGGCTGGGTTGTTCCCTGCTCTGCTGCTGGCTCTCTGGGCTGGACACTGAGCTCAGGCAGAGGGGAGCTGCAGAATGGGCCGGTTGCTGCCTGGCTGGTGGGGCCAGAGCTGATGTTTTCAGGTCCCGAAAAGCTGTGGGATGGCCCCAGTGGCATCTGCTGGCTGGAAGTGCTGGGGCTGGCAAGGTCACAGTTGGGGCGGGATGCTGTAAGGAGAGACAGGAAGCTCAGCAGGATGAACATGCAGCCCCAGGGCAGGACAGGCTGCCAGCCCTCATGGGGCAGAGAGACTGTGGCAAGGCCACCCTGAGCACCCGCTGCCAGGCCTTGCCTGGCCCTCGTCCCGCGGCACGCAGCTCTTTGCCTCTTACCGGTGCCCACACCAGCGCAGGTGTCGCACTCCCAGGTGCCGGTGCTGGTGGCCCAGAAGGAGCAGTACCGGTGCGTGCCTTGCGAGGCACAGGAGCTGCAGAGGAGCAGCTGCCAGGGCCTGCGGAAGCAAACGGGTTGTGGCTGTGAGGACAAAGCAAGCTAAGGCGGGGAGCAGCTGGCACACCTCTGGTGCTCAGTCCTTGCTCCACCAGCCTGTGGCGAGGCTGACATCCCACGCAGAGCCCCAGCGGACTGCAGAGGTCACTCACCCCTCTTCCCGTGCCCTCTCCCTGCCTCCTAGGTAGATGCACATGTGGGCATCACAGCGCCTGTGCCTTTCTCGCAGCGACCAGTACTCTTCGTCCCACCAAGATGGTCGTCTGCCAGAGAAGAGAGGGAATGTGATGAGTCCCCCAGGCGTGAGGCAGATCTGGGGCAGCCCTGCTCATCCACCTTCAGCTCATTCCCAGCTTCTCCGTGGAGCTGAAACCAATGCTCGCAGGACGGCAAGGGACTGGGCCTGCCGGGGCAGTTCCTGGGCAAGCACAGCACCTGTGCCCGAGTGTCTGCAGAGCCGGGCAGAAGGACACCAACCTGACAGGGATTTGGATCCCCAGCGTGGCCATTTTGGAGCGGAATCTCGCTCCTCCCCTGCAGACGGGGCAGAAGAACAGCATGGTGGCAGCGTGCAAGCCATGTTTCTGCAGGAGAAGTACAAGCAGCGTGAGCGTGAGCGGGGCTGGGTGCTGCTGAGCACTGGCCGTGCCCGCAGGGTGAGGGGAGGGCTCCTACCCTGATGCAGCCCCGGTGGAACCAGGCCTGTTTGCACAGGGGGCACACCATGGTGTGGTAGGACGTGCTGTCCCCCACAGGCTCCAGGCAGATGACGCAGATGTTGTTCGGAGTTGGAGCTGCCTCCGCTGCCTGCCGAGGGCGATGCTCCCAGCAGAAGGACCTGGGCGGGAGGACAGAAGGGATGGGCACAGTGAGAAGTGCTGTGAGGAGGGCAGAGGACCAGGAAAGAGCGTCAGGCCTGGGCTCGGGCTCTGGCTCTGGCAGGATGCTGGCAGGTGTTGCTGCGGGTTCCTCGCTGGGAGGAACAGGGAGGTTCGGCAGCTTGGCTGCTGCTGACAGCCCTTACCTGTGCTGCCCAAAGTATTGTGTGACGCATTCCCCGTCCTCGGCGCAGGGCAGATGGAAGCTGCGCTCACAGCCTGCCTCCGCGCAGCTGATGGCAGCTCCCCTCTCGCCACAGACAAAGCAGTGCTGGAAAGAGCAGAGCAGTCCCCATGAGCGGCGGGCTCGGGGCCTCCGCTGCCGGCCCCACTTCTCCGGGCAGGGTGCAGGCTGTGGGCAGCGCTGCCTCTCACTCTGCAGAGCCACCCGGAGCCGGTTGGTAGGGCTGTGATCGCTTTCTTTGGGCCCAGGCAAAGCTGGTGCGAGCCTCTGCCAGCACCAAGCTCCCCATTCTGCTCAGGTCCTCACCTTCTGGTCCGCAAGCTGGACTGCGCGCTGGATGGCATGAAGGGGGAAGCCAAAAATTCCCCCCATTGGGCTTCGCCATTCCAGAAGGCCATTGGCAAAGAACTGTAGGAGAGAAAAGAGCACGACCTCGTGAGGCCAGGCCGGAAGGGAGCATCCCTGGCAGGAGCCCTAGCCCTTGAGGGAACTCACCAAGCAGAATTGGTGGGCACAGAGCCCACCGTTGGCAAATGTCTGCCCGCAGATGTCCGGGTCGACCTGTGCCCGGCGGCACAGCATGCACACTGCAGAGGAAAGAGAGAGCAACCGTGAGCAGCGGTGAGCACCTGGCAAGGCCGGGTGTCCTTGGGGGCCTTCCCCAGGGCCTGCTCCGTGCCTGCCCACGCCGGCTGAGGGGCCGGGCTGGAGGGGGTGGAGGGGAAGGGGGCATTGCAGGCAAAGCGGTGCCAGCGGGCAGCCACAGACCAAGCTGGGCCCCCTGGCCAAGGAGCAGAGGGGCCCTGCCTGCCTGCGGCGCTGGGGAGCCCCTGCCTGCCCCTTCCTCCCCTCCCAGCCGCAGGCAGACCCCCGGCTGCCCTCTGCCCGGCAGCAGGGAACCGCGCGCACGGATACGGTGCTCTCACCTGGCTCCCCAGAGTTGGGGGCCTCCTCCTTCCCTTCGAACATGTTCGGCATCGACGGCGAGAAACAAGAGAGTCCCTGCTCTCTCCACACCTCACCAGGCCGCACTGAGCATGGCCTCAGCCCGGCAGCCTTTGCTCTGCTCCCGGCCCCGCGGGTCACAGTGGCCGCTCCCAGCAACCACTGTGACATCACGGTCACCACCTCACGGGGCCGAGGGCACGGCACACATGCCGGAGGGCGGCGGCTCCTGTGGGCAGCGCAGAGTGAGGGGCCCGGTGCTGCCATCAGCGGGGAGCAAAGATGGCCTTCCTCAGGCCTTTCGCACCACTGCCGTGCTGGGACGTCACAGCAGAGACTCCAGTGAGGGTCTGCGGGTCAACAGCACAGCCAGCATTTCTAGTGCGTGTGCTGACCGACTTTCCACGGTGTGATGGCGACAGGACAAGGGGGAACAGTTTTGGCCTGAGAAAAGAGGAGGTCAGGTGAACTGCGAGAGGGAATTCCTCACTCGGAGGGCGGTGAGGCCCTGGCACGGCTGCCCAGAGAAGCTGGGGGTGCCCATCCCTGCAGGCAGTCCAGGCCAGGTTGGACAGGGCCCTGTTCTGACCTGACCTGCTGGGTGGCAGCGCTCCCATGGCAGGCACTTGGGGCTGCGTGGGTATTAAGATCCTTTCCTATCCAAGTCTCCGCACATCAAAACTAGAACCCTTATACAATTTCCAGAGGCCAAGCGGCATAGGCAGGGCATGACTCCCTTTGAGCCCGCATATAAAATGAGTCAGGACGACTTCTGAGGTTTGCTTTCTTTGACCTGCTGGCAATGGTCACCATGCCCGAAACAGGAGAGGAGCGGTCCCTTGTCCAGGGCTGCAGTCCTGGAGTCACACTGGAGCATCCCTGCTCGTCCAGCCTGACCCCGTTTCCTGCTTCTCCGCAAAAGTCAGGCCAACGCTGATGGGAGAGCTCCCATGTCTAAGGAGCCGCCCTCTGTGGAGATGTTCAAGGCCTCACTGGACTGGGCTGCAGGCAGCCTGACCTAGTGGGTGGCAACCAACACAACACACTGCAGGACTTAGGAACTTGATAGCCTTTAACGTCCCTTCCAACCCAAACCATACCAGGATCCTGTGATTCAAAACGTCTGTCAGATCCAGCATTAAGCCAGATTACTAAGACATCTACCCAGCCAGTCATGACTTCTACAAAGGCTACCACAGTGGTCAAGCATGATCTTGTCACAGTAAATCCAAGTTTACTACTCTGGATAACGCTTTTTCCCTTTTGTTTTCCAACTGCTTTGAGATGGAATCCAGAAGAAGTTGTTCCAGCACTTTCCCAGGGATGGATGTGAGCCTGAGTGGCCAATGGTTTCCTGCGTCCTTCTTCCTGGCCTTTTTGAAGATGGAAATGACTTCAGTCTTCAGGCATTTCTCCCGTTCTCCATGACTTTTCACAGATGATAGACAGCCGGGCTGTAAACGCACACTGCTGGCTCACGTCCAGCTTCTCCTCTACCAGGACCCCCAAGTCCTTCTCCGCAGGGCGGCTCTCAAGGAGATCCTCCCCCAGTCTATACAAGTACCTGGGATTGCCCTGGTCCAAGTGCAACACCCTGCGTTTGGCCTCGTTGAACCTCATGAGGTCCACGTGGGCCCTCTTCTCCAGCCTGTCCAGGTCCCTCTGGATGCCTTCACTTCACTCCAGTGTCTCCACTGCACCGCTCAGCTTGGTGTTGTCTGCAAGCCTGCTGAGGGTGCACTCGATGCCATCGTCTATGTCATTGATAGGGATGGGGAAGAGCACCGGTCCCGAGAATGACCCCTGGGGGACACCACTTGTGACCAGCTTTCACACAGATATAGAATCGTCCATCACAACCATGTGGCTCTGACCATGCAACCAGTTCTTAATCCATTGAACAGTCCACCTTTCAAATCCATACCTCTCCAATTCAGAGAGAAGGATGTGGTGAGGGACCACGTCAAAGGCTTTGCAGAAGCCTAGGAAGGTGACATCCATCACCCTTCCCCCATCCACCGATTGCCGTCACTCCATCACAGAAGGCCACCAGACTGGTCAGGCACGGTCTGCCCTTGGTGAAGCCGTGCTGGCTGTCTCAGATCACCTCTTTGTCTCCTATGTGCCTTAACGGGGTAACCAGGAGGATCTATCCTTTCTCCCTTTCTTAAAAATGGGAGTAACGTTTCCCCTTGCCCAGTCACCGGGGATTTCAGCCGACAGCCATGATTTTTCAAATACGGTGGCTCGGCCTCCACACCAGCCATCTCTCTCAGGGCCCTGGGATGGATACCGTCTGGCCCCATGGACTTATATACATTCAGTTTCATGAGGACGTCTCGGACTTGTTCCGTTGTTACAGCGGGACAGAATCCGCTCCTTTCACCCACACCCAGAGGTTCAGGGTCCTGGCAGACATGAGGAGCCTGACCACCAGTGAAGACTGAGGCAAAGCACTTACTGAGCACCTCAGCTTTTGGCATGTGTGACGAAGCCACTTCTCCGTCCTCATTTATCAGGGGGGGAACACTCTCCTTCTGCCTATGTACCTGTAGAACCCCTTCTTGTTATCTTTCACATCCCTTGCCGAGTCCAGCTGCATCTATGCCTTGGCTTTCCTGATCCTATCTCTATACTTGCAGACAGCGTTCCCATATTCTTCCCAGGCTACACAGCCCTGCTTCCACTTCCTGTACATTTCTCTCTCTTCCATCAGTTTCAGCTGCAGGTCCTTGCTCAGCCATGCCGGTCGCCCACCTCCTCTGCTCCATGTCTTCTGCTGGGGGATGGAGAGCTCTTGCACCGGCAGAAGGGTGTCTTTAAGGAGCTGCCAGCTCTGTTCTGTTCCTATGCCCTTAAGGACAGTTTCCCCGGAGATCCCATCCAGCAGTTCCTTGAGCATCTGGAAGTTTGCTCTCCTGAAGTTCAGGGTCCTGACTCTGCTTTTTGCCAGGCCTGCATTCCTGCAGATCACAAACTCCACCAGGGTGTGGTCACAACAGCTCAGGCTGCCTCCAGTCTTAACTCCTCTAACGCTCACCGCTGCACTGGTGAGCTCCATGTCCAGTAGGGCTTCACCTTGGCTCGGTCCGTCCAGTACCTGGACGAGGAAGTAATCCACAGCAGACTCCAGGAGTCTCCTGCATCGTCTGCCACCCGCCGTGCTGCTATCCCAGCAGACATCCGGGTGGTTGAAATCCCCTATCCGGACAAGAGCCTGCGAGCGCAACGCCTCCCGCAGTTGAAGCAAGAAGGCCTCGTCAACAGGCTCCCCCTGATCAGGTGGCCTGTGGCAGACCCCAACCGCTGAATGCCCTTTAGTTTAGTGGACCGATCCCTGATTTTCACCCATAGGCTCTTGCTATGGTTTTGTCATTTTTGTTGTTGGTGTTCCACAACATAACAGCATGTAAAGCAGTGGGAGTTAAAGAGTTAATGTTCTGGTTCTGTGGACTGCCTTTTTTGGGCATTTTGGTTCTTGGAGGGGAGGGGAGCAGTGGCATTCCCCGGAGGACTTGTCGCCTGGAGGAAGAAAGGTGGAGCTCCTGGCAGGACACCAGAGAGAGGCCTCTCTCTCTCGCACGGATTCTCTCGGTTTTGCGGTGGAGAAGCACGTGGTTCCCTCTGCAGTCGACGGCGTAAGGCTCCGGCTTTGGACACTCTCATTTTGTTTGATTTTATTGGATTTAATAAATTAATGCTCCTCCTCAGATCGTTGCCGTTGGTCTGTTATTTTTCTCTGTTAGACCCGTCTATACAATCTCCCCACCCTTGCCCGCAAGTCCGCTGCCTCATTAGTCGCAGGGCCGGGCCAACCGGCCGTGAACCTTCAACACTTTTTTTTCCCCTCTCTCCTTTCTTTTTTTTTTTTTTTTTTTCCGGGCCTGCAGCCCCTGTCACGGACACCGATCTAGAGATAGCTCCGTGACAGCTCTCAGCCTGGTCATGGCTGTTGCTCAGGCACAGCACTTTGCAATCTGCCCACTTCCTAACATAGAAGGCAACACCTCCTCACCTCCTACCCTGACTATCCCTCCTGAAGAGCCCGTAGCCCTCAATCACAGTACGCCGATCGTGACATTCGTCCTACCACATTTCCCTGGTAGCAACCAGATCGTTATTTTCCAAGCACATCATGGCTTCCAACTCATCCTGCTTATTTCCCATACGGCGTGCATTAGTGGAAAGGCACTTCAGCTGGGCTTTCTGGCACACTGCCTTTCTAGAGGGGCCCCCCTTCAAACCTCCAAAAGAAATCTGAAGTTTTCCCCCACTGCTTCCTAGAGGGACATGAGAAGGTTTTGGACACGGGGTCGGCAAAATTGCCTCCTCTGTGGAGTTCCCAGAAGATCCTACAAGACACTGGGGAGGCTTTTCCCCGCCATCTCCTGGCGTAACAGCAACCCTAGGCGTTTCTTTGTCCCGCCGCACTTGACTCTCTTCCCCCATGGGATCTACTATAAAACCCCAGACTACTTGCTCTACCCTAGCAAGCCTCATTGTATCGCCTTCCCCCTTCCTACCTGGTTTAAAGCCTTCTCAGTGAGCCCCGCCAGCTCTTGGGCGAGGATCCGCTTCCGTCTTAGAGACAAGTGACACCAACCTGCAGCCATTAGGCCGGGTGCCGAGTCAATCACCCCATGGTCAAAAAGCCCAAAGTTCCTGTGGTGGCACCAGCCTCTCCACCACTTATCCATTACCTACCTGGGTTTTCCTATCCCACTCCGTGTCCCTCACCGCCCCAGAAGGGATCGAAGAAAGTACCAATCGTGCTCCCACTCCCTCAACCAACCACCCTAACACCCTGAAGTCTTTTTTGATAGTTTGCAGGCTTCTCTGAGCTACTTCATTGCTGCCTGCCTGGACTATCAGTAACGGGTAGAAATCAGAGGCATGAAGCAGATCTGGGACTTTTCTAGTTGTGTCCTTGGCCTGGGCCCCGGGGAGGCAGCAAACCTCCCCAGTTCTCCCCGTCTCTCAGGACCCCTCTTTCTGCCCAACAGTGACAAGGCATCACTTTTGGGGGGGTGTCCATCACTTTCTGGGGGGGGTGTCTTCCTGGCGCCTTCCTCTCTGGCGTGCCTGGGAGTTACTCCACCACTCAGTCTCTTGCTCTCTGACGGTCCTTAACCTCTCCACCTCCTCCTTGAGCTCTGCCACCGCGCTGAGCAGATCTTCCGCCTGCTCACACCTCACACAGGTGGAGTTCCTGCCGCCCTCCCCGGGCAGCAGCAGGCTCAGGCACTCCCTGCAGCCGGAGACCTGAAGAGCCACATTCTTGTGCAGGGCCCCCCCCTGGGTCGGCACAGTCTTTGCGGGGTGAGCTTGTTGCCTGGTGGAGACCATGGTAAGTCTGTGGTCTCAGAGACTGCTGGTAGGTCAGCTGGTCTCCGGAGCGAGGAGGGGCGGTACTTCTGTGCCCTCCTGCACAAGATACCACACCTGCTGCTGCAGCATGCTGTGGGTGCTGCGCACACGCTGCCTTCCCCTCACTGCACTTGGTGGGCAGCGAGGTATTCAGGCCCTCCCGTAAGCTTTTCCTAAGGCAAGGGGCGTGGATGCAGTTCCATTGCCCCGGTAGTGCCAGCACCACATCAGCCGCTCTCACGAGAGCTGTTGGGCTGCTCTGTGGGCTTGGGGTTCCCCCGGTAAAGGAACCGACCAAAACCCCGCTGCCTGTACCTTGCAATCAGTCGCTGCGGTTCTGGCTGGGACGACTCTGAAGCAGCTAACCTCAGCAGTCAAGGGTAACACCAAGTGTTATATTGTGTTATCTTGCATTCCGATATCATGATTAGGAAATTGACTTTCCTCCTCAGACTGCTGCCACTGTTTTGTTTTAAGGCCCGTCTCCCACCTCTTTACCCTTCCCTCCTTTTCCCCGTTCCCCTTTCCCAGGGTGTGGGTCTGTGGGTCTCCTTTCCGTGTGGGTCACGGAAATGGGCTGAACTGGCCTGTAAACCATCAACACACCTCCGTCACTGTCCCTTTTTCTTCAGGCCGGTGGGCCTGTGGGCTTGCTGACTCCCCTGCGTCACAGACGCAGATAGATCTAAAGATAACTCGGTGGCAAACATCTGGGAAGGTGCTGGGGAGAAGACAACCCCGTGGTCTCAGCTCCTAACACTCCCCACCACAGGACAAGCAGAGAAGAAAGAAGCCAACGTGTGGGGAGTATCTTAAGGGTTATTTTTTTTTTTATGCTTGGAATCACAAAAATCACGCGGGGATGGGAGATGGTTGCTTCCGCGCTGTCTTTGGGATTGGCTGTGGGGATGTCTTCTCTTTTGCTGGACCCGGGAGCGGCTTTGTGCCCGGGCTGGTCCACCGAAGAATGAAGTTGACACGTGTGGACGGTCTTCAAGGTTCATTTCCTTCGCCGCTGAGAACCACAACCATCACGTGGGGATGGGACGCGGCTGCTTCTGCGCCGTCTTTGGGACTGGCTGTGGGGATGTCTTCTCTTTGCTGGACCCGGGAGCAGCTTTGTGCCCAAGCTGGTCCATCGAAGAATGAAGTTGACACATGTGGACGGTCTTCAAGGTTCATTTTCTTCGCCGCTGAGAACCACAACCGTCACGTGGGATGGGACGCGGCTGCTCTGTGCCATCTTTGGGACTGGCTGTGGGATGTCTTCTCTTTTGCTGGACCCGGGAGCGGCTTTGTGCCCGGGCTGGTCCACCGAAGAATGAAGTTGACACGTGTGGACAGTGTTCAAGGTTCATTTTCTTCGCCGCTGAGAACCACAACCGTCACGTGGGGTGGGACGCGGCTGCTTCTGCGCCGTCTTTGGGACTGGCTGTGGGATGTATTCTCTGTTGGTGGACCCGGGGAGCGGCTTCGTGCCCGGGCCGTTCCCCGCTGCCTGGACTGGCTGCCACGGCCTCCTCGGGGCCGGCTGCGGGAAGTTGAAGCACGACGCCCCACTGGGGATCGGCTTCGAGTGTGGGCCCGCCCTCGCTGCCTGGATTGTCTCCTGCGTGCAGGCAGCGGGGAAGCTCTCGAGGACCTCGGCGGTGCTGGTGTGGCCGAGGTGCGGGTGCTGCTCTGAGCACCTTGGGCTGTCGTGCGGCTCCCGCCACGACGTCTTTGGGCCGACTCTGGGAGCCCGAGCCCTGGCCTTGCAATGGGGAGCGGCTCCTTGTGCGGCCGGTCCCCCGCTGCCTGGGATGATTTCTGAGTGCAGCTGCCAGGGAGCTTCTGGAGGGCCGCAACTGTCCTCCGTCTGGGGGGGCTCTGGGAGCAGGTCTCGGCACCTGCAGCTGGTGCCCGTCTCCTCCCCACCGCGTCCTTGGCGCTGTTGAGAGGTGTGCCGCTCCTCAGATGAACTTGGCTGGGTTGTTCCCTGCTCTGCTGCTGGCTCTCTGGGCTGGACACTGAGCTCAGGCAGAGGGGAGCTGCAGAATGGGCCGGTTGCTGCCTGGCTGGTGGGGCCAGAGCTGATGTTTTCAGGTCCCGAAAAGCTGTGGGATGGCCCCAGTGGCATCTGCTGGCTGGAAGTGCTGGGGCTGGCAAGGTCACAGTTGGGGCGGGATGCTGTAAGGAGAGACAGAAGCTCAGCAGGATGAACATGCAGCCCCAGGGCAGGACAGGCTGCCAGCCCTCATGGGGCAGAGAGACTGTGGCAAGGCCACCCTGAGCACCCGCTGCCAGGCCTTGCCTGGGCCCTCGTCCCGCGGCACGCAGCTCTTTGCCTCTTACCGGTGCCCACACCAGCGCAGGTGTCGCACTCCCAGGTGCCGGTGCTGGTGGCCCAGAAGGAGCAGTACCGGTGCGTGCCTTGCGAGGCACAGGAGCTGCAGAGGAGCAGCTGCCAGGGCCTGCGGAAGCAAACGGGTTGTGGCTGTGAGGACAAAGCAAGCTAAGGCGGGGAGCAGCTGGCACACCTCTGGTGCTCAGTCCTTGCTCCACCAGCCTGTGGCGAGGCTGACATCCCACGCAGAGCCCCAGCGGACTGCAGAGGTCACTCACCCCTCTTCCCGTGCCCTCTCCCTGCCTCCTAGGTAGATGCACATGTGGGCATCACAGCGCCTGTGCCTTTCTCGGCAGCGACCAGTACTCTTCGTCCCCACCAAGATGGTCGTCTGCCAGAGAAGAGAGGGAATGTGATGAGTCCCCCAGGCGTGAGGCAGATCTGGGGCAGCCCTGCTCATCCACCTTCAGCTCATTCCCAGCTTCTCCGTGGAGCTGAAACCAATAGCTCGCAGGACGGCAAGGGACTGGGCCTGCCGGGGCAGTTCCTGGGCAAGCACAGCACCTGTGCCCGAGTGTCTGCAGAGCCGGGCAGAAGGACACCAACCTGACAGGGATTTGGATCCCCAGCGTGGCCATTTTGGAGCGGAATCTCGCTCCTCCCCTGCAGACGGGGCAGAAGAACAGCATGGTGGCAGCGTGCAAGCCATGTTTCTGCAGGAGAAGTACAAGCAGCGTGAGCGTGAGCGGGGCTGGGTGCTGCTGAGCACTGGCCGTGCCCGCAGGGTGAGGGGAGGGCTCCTACCCTGATGCAGCCCCGGTGGAACCAGGGCCTGTTTGCACAGGGGGCACACCATGGTGTGGTAGGACGTGCTGTCCCCCACAGGCTCCAGGCAGATGACGCAGATGTTGTTCGGAGTTGGAGCTGCCTCCGCTGCCTGCCGAGGGCGATGCTCCCAGCAGAAGGACCTGGGCGGGAGGACAGAAGGGATGGGCACAGTGAGAAGTGCTGTGAGGAGGGCAGAGGACCAGGAAAGAGCGTCAGGCCTGGGCTCGGGCTCTGGCTCTGGCAGGATGCTGGCAGGTGAATGCTGCGGGTTCCTCGCTGGGAGGAACAGGGAGGTTCGGCAGCTTGGCTGCTGCTGACAGCCCTTACCTGTGCTGCCCAAAGTATTGTGTGACGCATTCCCCGTCCTCGGCGCAGGGCAGATGGAAGCTGCGCTCACAGCCTGCCTCCGCGCAGCTGATGGCAGCTCCCTCTCGCCACAGACAAAGCAGTGCTGGAAAGAGCAGAGCAGTCCCCATGAGCGGCGGGCTCGGGGCCTCCGCTGCCGGCCCCACTTCTCCGGGCAGGGTGCAGGCTGTGGGCAGCGCTGCCTCTCACTCAGAGCCACCCGGAGCCGGTTGGTAGGGCTGTGATCGCTTTCTTTGGGCCCAGGCAAAGCTGGTGCGAGCCTCTGCCAGCACCAAGCTCCCCATTCTGCTCAGGTCCTCACCTTCTGGTCCGCAAGCTGGACTGCGCGCTGGACGGCATGAAGGGGGAAGCCAAAAATTCCCCCCATTGGGCTTCGCCATTCCAGAAGGCCATTGGCAAAGAACTGTAGGAGAGAAAAGAGCACGACCTCGTGAGGCCAGGCCGGAAGGGAGCATCCCTGGCAGGAGCCCTAGCCCTTGAGGGAACTCACCAAGCAGAATTGGTGGGCACAGAGCCCACCGTTGGCAAATGTCTGCCCGCAGATGTCCGGGTCGACCTGTGCCCGGCGGCACAGCATGCACACTGCAGAGGAAAGAGAGAGCAACCGTGAGCAGCGGTGAGCACCTGGCAAGGCCGGGTGTCCTTGGGGGCCTTCCCCAGGGCCTGCTCCGTGCCTGCCCACGCCGGCTGAGGGGCCGGGCTGGAGGGGGTGGAGGGGAAGGGGGCATTGCAGGCAAAGCGGTGCCAGCGGGCAGCCACAGACCAAGCTGGGCCCCCTGGCCAAGGAGCAGAGGGGCCCTGCCTGCCTGCGGCGCTGGGGAGCCCCTGCCTGCCCCTTTCTCCCCTCCCAGCCGCAGGCAGACCCCCGGCTGCCCTCTGCCCGGCAGCAGGGAACCGCGCGCACAGATACGGTGCTCTCACCTGGCTCCCCAGAGTTGGGGGCCTCCTCCTTCCCTTCGAACATGTTCGGCATCGACGGCGAGAAACAAGAGAGTCCCTGCTCTCTCCACACCTCACCAGGCCGCACTGAGCATGGCCTCAGCCCGGCAGCCTTTGCTCTGCTCCCGGCCCCGCGGGTCACAGTGGCCGCTCCCAGCAACCACTGTGACATCACGGTCACCACCTCACGGGGCCGAGGGCACGGCACACATGCCGGAGGGCGGCGGCTCCTGTGGGCAGAGCAGAGTGAGGGGCCCGGTGCTGCCATCAGCGGGGAGCAAAGATGGCCTTCCATTGCCCCGGTCTCGGACTTGTTCCGTTGTTACAGCGGGACAGAATCCGCTCCTCTCACCCACACCCAGAGGTTCAGGGTCCTGGCAGACATGAGGAGCCTGACCACCAGTGAAGACTGAGGCAAAGCACTTACTGAGTACAATAAGTAAATAAATAAATATTGAGCACAATACGTAAATAAAACTGTTCTTTAATCATCCCTGCTTTAATCTGAAAATTTAGGCAGGAAAGTGTCTTTGTAGATGTCATAATAACTAAGAAACAAGGAAAATGCATTTGTACATCATACCTTCATGAAAAATATATGTCTCTTAAACAGAGGTGGGTTTTTTTCCTATAGAATTCTACATAACAAAGCAAATTCCTTAGTTCTTTCTGGAGGTAAAGCAAACAAAAAGGGAATCAGGAAATCACCACAGATAACATTTTTTAAGCTTCTGAAAATGCTAGAAAATGAAGGGTTTTTTTATACCTTGTCATATGGAGTCCTGCCTGTGATAAAAGCACAGAAGCAGTGCAAGTAGTGGGATGGAAGAAGAAAAGAATAATGTGTGGAAGCTATTGCTTAGTTGTGGTGAAATGTTTGAAAAAGCAGGAAGACACTCAAGATAGCTGCATGTTGGAAGCACAGAAGCACATAGAGGCATTATTATCTTATGCCCAAATTAAAACAACTACAGCTTGGACATTACAGTTAGAAACAACCCACTCTGCCTTTATAGTTCTATTTTTTAACTTTTTTTGTGTGTGGAAAATGTGACCCTTAATGACAGTCTGAGTATTTCACTGTAGTTTTCCAAGTAGTGGAAGTATAATGAATATTAACTGTGCTTTTCTAATAGTCCCTGATATATGTTTGTCCATTAGAGCTTATCTCAAGGTAGGAATTCTTACAGACCTTAGAAGTTCATGCTTTAGAGCATAAATTTTATTCAGAACTACAATATAAATATATATATATAAAATATGGATATTCTAGAAGGTTCTGCCATATTTAACCTGGCCAAAGTAGTTAGTAAACATCTGATACATCAGCGACTGCTGTTCCTAGGCTACTTTTTTGATCTTGCACATAAAATGAGCTTTACTGTTGTAGAAGGAGCACGGCAACTGGTTTTTGTCACAGACAGTATTCCTCTCAAAGCTCACAAAGTGGGAAACAGAAAAATTAAACTCACACACACACACAAAAAGCATAACTTGAGCAAGAAAATAAAATTTGTTTAACAACACACTGCCAGTTACAACCTTTAAATTTGTAGGAAAAAAAAGTCCATACAAAAATTTAAGCTTTACCTACAAAAACGTACAGAAAAATCAATGAATAAACAAAACCGTTCTCTCTGTGCAAGAAACTTTGATGCAGGTAAAATACAGTTACTGCACAGCCCTGTTAATGAGGTACTCACACTTAATACTCATTAGCCTTCCTGAGGAACTTTAAGAACATCAGAAGAACTTGAGATTCAAATAATGCAAGTCTGTGGTAACTAAATGATAATTTCCTATTTAGTCCTCCACTAGGCCAAGTATTTTTTTCTGCCATGCAATGTACTGTCTTGCTGTCTAACTGTAACTACCTTAATTATTTAGTTCAGACCCACTTAAAATACAGATATTTCATCCTTTTGGGCCTTTGAGCAACCTAATCTAGAGTGAGGTAGCAGGGAGACTGGAACTAGCTGATCTTAAAGGTCCCTTCCAACTCAAACCATTCTATGATTCTATGATCTTTATAGAGTAACATAAATCAAATATCCCAATTTATAACTGTTTCAGGATTAACCAGTGTACATTAACATAATATTTAGATCCAGGTAAGTGATTTTATACTTCTTCCCAGTCTCCCAAGTCATAAAAAGAGAGCGTTATATAGTTAGGCTGATGGCATGGTCCCATCACTGGTTAAATGAACAGGCATGTATATTTAAGGATAGCAGTGTCATCCTTTAGGTTGGATCCTGGGCAGCGGAAGGGATAAAATTCAAGATTACTCAGCAGAATTTCTCAACGTACGTTCAGAATCTTCATCTGGGCAACTGGTCTGCAAAATTATCAGCGATTTTCCTGTTAGATTACGTGAGACAATAAGCAACTAAGATATCCCAGGCAAGACAGGATGTCATTGCTAACATCTGATGGTTCTGTCAGACCTTTCAGAAATAATTTAGTGCTTATCTTGTTATTTTCTGTATGACGGGTGTTTATAGTGACTGTGAAAATATTTTTCAAGGACCTTGACTAAAATCTTGCTCATCAAAATTAAGATGAGATCACATAAACTCATCTTTCTTATCTAAGAAGTCTACTCTTTCCATAAAATTAAGGCAGGAGAATCTAAGCCCCGAAGAATAACAAGCAGCATCACTATGGTTGAATTAATACCAAAAGCTCTTATCCTGCGAGAAGCTTAAACATAAGACCTCAAACAGCATAACCCCTTATTTCTTACTGACAATCCTGAAGACACTCATTGCAGTCACAGGTACAGTCAGACGGTTGGGCTAGATGATCTTTTTGGTCTTTCCAGCTTCAACAATTCTATGATCAACAAATTTAAAACTGATTTTCAACCTGGTTAAAATTGGGATTGAGCTCCTATTAAAATATTTGACTAGTTCAGTACTAATTAGACCAATGAAGTGCGTCTAGGAAGGCTTCTGAAGGTTACTGAAACACATAAGGGGAAAATGTGAACATTAAGACTGTTTATGCTCTTGACAAGGTACTTAGTGCCTCAGCAAGAGATAACCTAAAGCTTTCCAGTCACCGTAAGCACACACATAAAAAGGAAAACAACACGCAAAGCAACAATTTGCAAATTAAGAAAACCGTAGGAACAACTTACGATCGACATATGTGATAGAGTACTCAGCTAACAAAGCCCTTTTGAAAACTCAGTGTGCCGCTGAATAGAAAAACTCCTTTCACAGATTCATAAATGAGGAATCTTAGGTACATGATTGACAAGATATTTCCAAATTTGTTGATCAGATCTGTTAAATTCTGCATAGATAGAAATGACATTTTCATGAACAGTTTGCATCTCAGCTGCAGGACCTCATCTTGCTGTTGGGCTACTTGAACATGGGAGAGGACTGGAAACAGGTGTGGAGGGGAAGAAAGAACTGGTTAGAAGAGCTGAAAAAAACAGCTGGTATTCTTTGGTAAGAGCTAAACTTGCTAATTTCTGTCATTTCTCCATGCTTAACCAGAAGTTTCCAATCTGAAAAGATCCCACAACCCTCCACCTCAAGACCCATCCACACTGCAGTGACCAAGAGCTGCAGGCAGTGCTGCCCAGTCCTTCCACGGAATACACAGCAGAGAACCGAAGAACTACCTTGATTTGTCTACCTTTTGAAATAACTTTAAGAGTCACTTAAAATAAGTCACTCCTTGCAAGATCAGAATTTTAAAAGAGCTTCAACTTTTTACAAGCAGTGATGTTTACTTACCAAGCAGAATTAGCAAAATACATAATTTGAGAAGTAGGTAGTATGCAGGGTAGAAACAGAAACTGCATCCCATCACAGATCTGCAAGCATTATACCATATCCTTCAGCTGGTTCTCCTTTGAAGCTTCCCAGCATGGAGTAACATGGCTCTTAGACAAAGTTGTTCTTTGGAGATAAAAATAAACAAAGAGAACTCTCATTATAAACTACTGTAGATTCTTCAACATATAGGTAATGCGCATGCATGTGAGAATCTGCTAAACCACAGCTGAAATAACACTTCACAGAGTATATTTAATACCAAATCCTACAGAAGATGTTGTATTGTCTTTTCAATTAAATCATTTTAACACTTGCATTAAAAGTCAAGATTCACTCATTTAAACACCAACTGGCTGTAAGTGAAACATATTGCCCCTGGAAGCATTACAGTGTTCAGCTGACATAGCTTAAGCAGCAGGAATGATCATGAACTTGAGACTGAAACACTAACCTCCTTCAAAGATGTATTTTGGAATCTCCCTGTTGGTCTGTCTGGGAAGGCAGTAGTTCAACTAGAACCTTGAGGTAGCTGATCTTCCTGGGAGCTTAGCTCTGTGTTTTCCAGACATGGAAAGAATCCTTTATGTAGTCCGAGAAGATAGAGCCTTGCATATGCTGTATAACCAAGGAAGACTTGAGTTCAAGTGCGTCCCAGCTTCATTTTGTTTCTGAGTTCTTGGAAGATGTACTGGATCAAATGCTGCTTGTCAGGCAGATCAAACTTTGCAGAAAAAGCTTGGATCAACTCTTGAACATCAGCACTGAAATTTGGTTTAAACGCATGAGGTAGGACAAATGTAGGATGAGAGTTCTCAATCATTTAAGCTGTGAAATCACTACCTCGAAGAAGTCTGTCCTTATTATGAGTGGGCAGTTTTGCTAATTTTCTCACAGTACTCAAGCTGAACCTATGGTTGACAGCAGTTTCTCTGGAAGTGCTCTCATGGAGGATTCACTTCTGAGATCTCTTTACCCTCTGTGCCTACCTCCTGTGTTTCCTCACAAGACTTAATCTTTTCTTTAGACATGCTTGTATTCCCCTGCTCTGTATTGCCCTACACTCAGAAAGGCTCACAGACAAACATATAAGCCCACTTAACAATAGTTCTTTAGGTGTGTTCCAAACAGTGAGATCTTACCTGTTTTCATATTCACCAGTTACCGCCCTTATTGTTTCAGCTTGCAAGTAATAGAATAAATTGTGCTATAAAATAGTTTAAACCCATGCTGTTTGTAAGTAATATTTTATTTTCAAAGATAGACACAGTATCTATTTAGACATATTAACTGTTTAGGGAAAAACAAGGCATGAATTTGAGGTGGGAATTAACTTTTGATTTGAAAAGGAGGGGAGAGGAGAACTATCTTATTGTGCTTCATGCAGACCTGGCCGAAGAAGTAAAGCTAGATTTTAGTCAAAAGTTAGCACCAAGGGCAAAAATGAAGCATCACACTAGGAGGAACATACCGAGCCTTCACAGTGCAAGCATTTTGCTCAAAGCTGCAATCCCCTCTAAATCGAATTCAGTTTTTTTCTTCACAAAGGTACCTTTGTTTAGAGATCAATAAAAGCACAATTTACACTAAATTTGTTCAGTGCTCTGGATTCCTACCCGTGAGACTCGGGCAGTCATTAAATACACCTATGATACTTCTGATTCTTCAACACCTGCTAAGCCTTGGACTCAGTAGCAGCCAATGAAACATTCGCCAGATTGGCTGAGAACTTTAGCTCAGCAAAGTGACACTGCATTTCTTTCATCACTTCAATGCCTGTATTTAGTCGCTCAGACTCCTGCCTGTTCACCATCAATCCTAAATCCTAAATCTAAATTGCTGTTGTGTAGCACACAGAAGGACAAGCAGGCAGTATGGAAGAGAAGCAACCAGAAAGTTGAGAAAGAGGAAGCTAAAAGCAGAGCATCTTTTTCAGCCAGTACTTAAGTTTTGGAAATCTGTGTGCAAGAGTTACAGAGTTGATTCCTATGGCTATGAAAGAGCACAGCCATGTTAAAGAGAAAACAAAACATTTCTCACTGATGAAACCCGAGGGCTTGAAGGGTCTCATCTCTGCCTCATAGAACGAAGCAGTCTTCCACCACTGAAATAGCTCAGGCTTGTTATTTCCATCCTACTGAAAATGAGGATTCCTACCCTGTTCAGCTGTTGCTTAACTTCAGCTATAGTCAAATATGTGCATGAGTCCTCTCAAAATACATTTGATGTAATGCACTTTTTCTTAGGCAGCCATGGCTGCTAAAGAAAAAGAAAAAGTGGAAAGTTATTAGTTGCACAAGATGAGGGGAAAAAAAACAACAAAGCAATAGACAAGAACACAGGAAAAATTCAGAGTGCAGATGTAATGACATTTATTAAAAGGCATGCTACAACTAGAGTTAGGAAGTAAGATATAGGTATCAATTAATCAGCATATACGTGAACTTAAATGAAACAATATTTTGCAGCAAAACAAATTCAAACTAACCATGCACAACACAACTAGAAAATAGGGTTTCTTTTTAATATTACATCTTCTTTGCACATATTATATATCAGCAAACATGGAATCTTTTTTCTTCAATGCCAGAAGCTGTTTCACAAGTGAAAGTTGAAACTGTTGCCTATTAAAACATACAAGACAATTGATTTTTCTATATAAAATCATTTTACACTTTCATTTGCCCACTAAAGCCATTTTTACCAGTTGTTCTTTTTTTTTTTTTTTTTTTAAGATGTTACAAATAATTACATTATTTTCTTGTGTTAGATCAACATTTTTATAAACTGAAAAGGGATTTTTATGAACAGATAATGCAAAATGAAGGAATTTCAACAATACCTAGCCATGCTTTTGAATGTGTTGGATACAGTACTAAAAGCACTCCATTAACCCCTTGCCTACAGCACTGTTTCACATTAAAATCTCATTTTCTTTATGGACTAAGTGTTTCATCAACAAACAGCAAGTAAAGGCCCCTTTGCATTGGGTCTTCCCTTCAGAGAGGAACTTGAGAGAAAATTTTTCACATAATGTATCACTAAAACCAGTACGGCCAGTCTTTGGTCAGAAAATGAGGTGATGTTCTGATGCAAGAATCTGCTTGCTTAGTAACACTTTTTGTCTGCTGCTGCAGATCTAGGGTGAAATTTTGCAGAAAGCAGATAACTCTCAAGGAAAACTGGAAAATACTTAGAATAGACTAAGTGGTTAGATTCCCACTCATCATAAGTAATGCAGTTTCCAGGAACTGAAAAACCGTTTGCAGGAATGAGATGACATTAGTCTAATGTGAAAGCTTTCAGTATCTGTCAAGGACCTTCAGCTACGTAAGCATTTCCCTTGCTGGGGTCTGCTCCAGGCACAAACTATTGTCACTATTCAGGTTGGAATTATATGGATTATGCTTGGATTCTGGCATACTGCAGTATGCCCCTCCGAAATACAAACCCAAACCTTCAGCAGTGAAGACAATGTTATCATTAAATCTGTAGTGAAGTTATAACTGACAGCCTGTATTGACAACTTGTTGTTGTTGACAACTTTCATTCTTAACAATATAAATACACAATTTCCAGGGGAAAGGAAAAAAAAAAAAAAAGAGTATTTATTGTACATGAAACAGAAGTAGACATGAGAAAACCTTGCACACAGGACTACTGAAGGCACATAAACTTTGGTCCCGCTTTACGTTATATCCCACTCACCTCACACAATCAAGCCCTGATATTAAATGCTTGAGAAGATTTCCATTCTTTCACGAAATAATTCACAACTTCCAACCATTAGGATTTTCTTTTAAAAGAACAGGTGAACAGTCTTGTATAGTGCAAAGAAATCATCAGAAGACTGTTAAATATAACGGAAAAACTGTAATCTGAACAGTATCTTTTCAGCACAACAGTAAAAACTGTAAGTGTGACAGATCTGCTTTAGATAAAAACTTACCAGGATAACAGTTGAAAGCATATGAAGAACAGCAGTACAGCAGTACATGCTAGTTGTATACAATGACAAGGAATAGGTCTGTATCCTTAACAGACTAAAATCTGTATCACTTTATGACTCAAAATAAACGAATCTGAGGAGGGGAAGATGCACCTGTTGGGTTGTTTTTTTTCAGCATGGGTAAATAGTTTTCTCTGTTCACGAACAGGTTTGCCACCTGCACGGAAAGTGTCATATAGGCAAGTCTCCTCAGATCCGTGGAATAACTGAAGCACAAAAAAGACGCCAGTCTATCTCAGAGCACAAAAAATAGAACTGACGGTACTAGCAGACAATGCAACCAAGTCAAACTAGAACTCAAATTTTCAGCTGATGTTCCAAGGCATTTAAAGAAATCAAAAGAAGCTGAAGCTTTACTACTTTCAAATTACAGGTAATCTGAAAAGCCACCGAGTTTCTCCTGGGTTAAGAATGCCTGACTACACTTTGAACCAATGTGCTGCCATCAAAAAAAATTAGGAGTTGGAAGTAACCCAGGGCTGATTTTTGACTTAAAATATACAAAGGCAGAGAACTCTACCCTCATCCATTTCTGGTAGCTGTGACCAGAATTTAACTACTAGTGTTTTACAGTACAACTTCTGTGTTACAAATTACAACATGCTACAAAAGTGACTTAAACAGAAATCAATAATTTATATTAAAGAAACTATGAACCTATATTTAATAACTTAATACCACTGTATAGAGAGGATGAAGCCAGAATCTTTCAGGGAGTTGTGCTGTATTAAAACAGGTAACATATTGCTAGGTGGGATATTAGGAATATCTCAGCCTAATCCCAGGGAAATAAACTGGGATGATGGTCAGCCCTAATCCCAGGGAGACGTAAGATTAAGGCCTTCAGAGTTTCATTTTCAACCTACATCAGCGTAAGGATCTGTAAAATAAAGCCTGCTCTTCTCAGATGTACTGAGCTCATATTCTTTAGAGACTCACAAACTGAGATGCAATCGTGCTTTCCCACTGATGAGTCAAGCACAATTTAAGAATTACTCCTTTTGTCCTTATCCTTCACTAACAGTGCATTATAGTAACATTTTTGCTTTTAATTATTCAAGGCAGAATACTGAATGAGATAAGCTAGACTTATCTACTACCATCATTCTGTTACGGAAACATTAAGATGTACAGCTATTTTTGAGGCTTGTCTTCACTTTTAAAAGCGGATCTCTTTAAGAGAGAGTCTCTGAGAAATACATAAATTTACATGTAAGCTGACCAGAATGATTCAATTAAAGAAACAGAATGATAACAAGAGATAAAAACAAAAAGATACAGGACAAATATATCATAAACAAACAAACAAAAAAAACTTAACAGAAGACCACAAATATCTACTATCCAGATTTTCCTTACATTACAAATCTGTAAATCTCTGGCAGCTTTAACTGTAGGCCTCCTCATTTCAAACTGCAAATAGTTCAGAGCTGGCATTAATTCTATTCTAACATTAAGACAAAATAAAAAGATTATTTCTCTCTCTTTCTGTGAGAATGCTGTACATTCTCATCCCTTCACATTTGTTTAAGCATTAGCATTAAGTGTTATTAGAATCAACAAATTAAAAGGGTACGTAATTTGTATGTTTGTATACATACATAACGTGATACGGCACACACATATTATGTGTGTCAATATTCATTCTCAAATTTAAGGTTCCTTCTCTCTGCTTTAGAATTACATTCAGGTCTAGTATGATTCCTCTGCCCTTTAGCTGTAGTTCATTAAAAAAAAAGTGATAAATCACACGTTATGAATAATGTCCCAGTATTAACAAACCACTACGTGCAGTAACAAGGAACATACCTAGCAACTGACTTTAACTGTTATCAATGTGACAGCTAAGGTTAAACATAGACGTGAATTACAAATTAAGTATCCTGTTCATTTGCAGATAGGACCTTTTTCAACAAGGCCTCTTACAACACGGAACTTCACTAAAAACATGAAGATGATATTTTCTAATAGGGTGCTCTGGGAGCTCTGATTCTGCACATCTTTTTCCAATTCTTTTTTTAAAATTATTTTTAAAAAAGGATGACAATTCACTAAATTGAATCAGTCATTTCAAAGAGAGGGAAATGGGAAGAGTACCTCAAATCACAAATATAACATTGTGTGTTATTCTTAAGCATTTAGCTTTCCATTAAATATAATGTTCTGAAAAATTATTTACTTGTGTTGAATACAACCTACTGTAGCAACCTACATAGTCAGCATTTTACTTACTGTCAAATGCCATGCTTTTGTTGTATTTTAGAGACCTGGGACCTTATTTAGTATGATTAGTTGCTTCAACTCAAGCTACAGACTTTAAAGCAAGGCAAGGTAGTACATCATTGATTTTACAGAAGTAATTCAGAGTAACAGTCTGAAGAATCCTACTCCTACTCCAAAATACTCAGATATTTCCAGAATTATACCCTTTGTTCTAGAAAGATAGGAGAAATTCTACAACTAATAACAATCACGAAAAAACAAAATGAATGAGTGGCAAAAAATTCTGCAGTAGTTATAAACAAGCAAATGTAATGATGTCACGTTTTTAAAAGTGATGTATTTTTGGTAAATTCTGAAAAGAAGTAGCCCTTAAAAGGAAAAAAAGAACTCTTTAATGACAGAAATCAGTAATGTTCATATCTACTTTCCGTACAAAATCTAACTGCATCTTAGCTCATTCTCCAAAGAGAAATAGACATTCTGTGATTAATTTTTTTTTTTTTTTTCCCCCAGCCAAATACAGGTATCAGACAACTGCAACCAGGTAAATTCAAAGAGGCCTGCAGGAGTGTATAATGGTTTAAACTTAATTTCCACCTCTACCGTATCTCTATACTAAAGCACCAGACTAGAAGTCAGAATACTACTTGGGGCAGGGGAGGGCGGAGGGGAGGAAACACAGAAGTAGCAGTTGGGAAAATATTTACAAGAAAAACAAAAAAAAAGAATTTTAAAAGCCAGCATTACATTTTTCAAGATACTTCAGATAAAACTCAAAGCTGTTGTGTCATAAGCACACAGTAAGGCACATAATAAGAAATTAAGTAAATACTCAGTAACTTCATTGGTACAAAAAACTCTTGAGGTTTAATTTTTCATCCCCAAAGATGACCTTACCAAAAATAACTTCTTAAAAATTCATTAAGCCATCACAGACCTGAATATTTGCTATAAGATTGTAAACACGTTATTCTTTAAAGAAATGTAAAAAACTCTTTGAAATCAGGACTATTTTCTCCTCTTATTTTCTTCAAAATACTATTACACAATATCACTTCATAGTAAAATAGCACATCAAACTTTCATTCCAGGATGAAGTCAAGCTAAGACTCTAATGTCACAGCTTGGAGAAACTCATCAAACATCTTTTACTCCACTAAGAAAAGGCACTGCCTTTCCTTCAATAATTTAAGCCATATGAACAGCACAAAATTTATGCTTTAAAAAAGTTGCTGTAAAGATTTGCCGAAGTGTGGACACATACTGTAGTAACATAAATACTGTTCAGAGGGCGTTTGCAATCAGTGCTTGATTTTTTCTTCAAAAAAGCCAAGCACTGTTTCACATTCAAATCAGTGTTTCATAAGAGTAGAGTGGATTTACCATTTTGTTAGAAACATTCTCAGTTTGGTGTATTGAAAAAGCACTCTAAAATATTTTGTAAGGCTAATTTGAAACAAAAATTCAAAACATATTCTCAAAAGTAAAGTTAAAATAGGAAACGATGATAAATATTATTTCTAAAGAAAGGTAATCTTTTTATTGATTAATAGTAAGATTTGATCATATACTGGCAGCTGAAATCAGAAAAGATTATCCCCTAATTCTTTGCTGTGTGTATGAACTCTTTCTTTCAAGAGGCAGAATTGGTCACAGCTATTTCAGTCTCTATTTGATAATATTAACAAAACCGCAAAACAGTTTTAAAAGGAATGTTCGCAGAAAAGTCAGATTGTATATTTTGAGAAGGAAACTCGGAGGTGATGATTTTCTCCTAGGTCATAATTGTGAAGATCAATGAGAGCGTGAACTGCTTCTTCCACAGAGCCCAGCTGGATAAGAGCCATTTTGCAATCTTTCCTGAAGTACGACAAAAAACATTATTAATGTGAACCAAATTCTCATTGTGGTAGTCAACACAAAAAGAGTGACGCAAGTATTTTTTTAGCCACATCATATAAGGTTCTTCCTACACAAAATACAGGTGCAGTGACAGATTTAGTTACGCACCTCATGAAACAGGGAAGTAACAGAACTGTATCAATTTTGCTGATTGATAACCTACAGCCACGCTATTCTACCATAACATTGTTTTCCAATAAAAACACACCCAAATGTGCCTCAAAACCCTCTGGAAAACACTGGTGTTGCCTCTATATATGAGATTCTAGCAGGTGTGACCATGCCAAAATAGTATAGCAAAGATGTCTTAATGAATGCTAGAACAGATTCATTGTAATCTTTTACTTGACATTTTACTTGTACAAATCTTGTAATTCCTTCCAAAGAAGCTAGAGTTACATTTACTTTCCTTAAACTTATCTGACTTCAAACACGTGTGGAATTTATCAACAGGTCAAATATTTTTCATTTAGTTAGGCTAGCATATCTTCATTTAATCATTTAAAATTTTAAGATTAGAATTAGCATAAGCATTGTCACAAGCTGTTAAGCTATTGCCTATAGATAGTGTTATACACAAACGGAATTTCTCCAAAAAGCAATTAGCCATCTTTCAGGATGAATGATTTCCCAGCATTTTTATATGAGAACTTACTGGAAAAATCTGAAGGCTTTCACAGTAGATCCAGTACGTGCAAAAAGACTCTTAAGATCATCAAAAGAAACAGAAGGCCTGTTTAAAAACAAAACAAATAAAAATCTTCTCAATCTGTAAAAGAGCACAGACTACAGCAATAGTATCACACTGCAAGTTCTTGCTGCTAAATTAAATTTAACCATCTAATAACAGCCCCACTAACACTAGCCCAGCTCAAACTTCTTGGCTTTGACTCTATGATTTAGCACTGCAGTGTGCTACCAAAAATATTTCAGATACAATCTATCGCTTTTCATCCCATTCCTGCCTTGGATAAATTCAGAAAGCATAAGAATTAACTGGTAGCTTCTGAAATATTTTTGCCTTTTAATTACTATTAGTGCACTTCACATACCTTCTATTTTGAAAGTCTATTTTACTCCAAGTGTCATTTCAGAGGTGCCCTATATCATCTTTTTTTTTTTTTTTTTCCTGAATTCAATAAAATTCTATGGTTTCCTTCCTTTTTTTTTTTTCTTCCACCCACCCCGTCCCCCCCTTGAATAGTTGGAGAACAAAAGAAGCCTGTGCAAACTTATGCTGAGCTGTCACTTTACACACTGTTGACAGCATTCTAGCAAGGAAAAAAAGGTTGCTTCAGTTTTAGAGAACATGCTTTTTAATAACTATTTCTTAATAACTCCCTTTTTGTAAGCTGCCTGAATGCTGCAAAGACCATTCTTTAAAAAGTGTTAGAACAATTAAAAACTGTATGAATATTACATAACAACGTTAATCCTAAATTTGATGCAACATAACTCTCAAAAAGCACGTCTTTAATATTCCATGAAAATTTATAACACAGAACTTCAGATGTGAAAAAATACATTTGCTCAAGAAAATATATGCTCTATTAAAACTTGCCAAGAAGAGCAATAATTCTCAATCCATTATCCTCTTCATTAACAATAAAAATAGTGGCAGTTAAACCATTTGCCCATTGTTAATTATACAGCAAAACGACCCATTTCTTAGGAAGACACAGAAGATCAAGAAAATTCACAGCTTATACCAGTTAAACTTTGTAACTTTAAGAACATAACCTAAAAAACATTATCTTTCCAAGAAGATCATACACGTTGGTACTCACGGGATGTTGGAGAGATGTAGGGTGGCAGATGGAGGAAAGATATTCTGGAAGTTCTTAGAGCCAGGCTTCTTAAAGCGATGTAATGGGCTATTGCTATAGTCCTTTGTCAGACCGTTGTCCTCCTCTCCTTCACGAGGCAGCTGAATATTCTGATGTTTTGAAAGAGTTGCACGGATGAACTTCCCATAAAGCTTCTGTCCATTCAAGTTGCTGATAGCTACTCAGTGGAAATATCATTTGGACATGAAAATAGATGATCAGAGGGGAACTAAAAATGGTTCTTTGGATACTGCTCTTGCCTTCTATTTAGTGACAGATTTCACATTCTCAATTTAAACAGCAAGCTCCATTCTACAAAGTGGGCTAAGTTTTCTCCCTTCATATCACTACAATTTAGTGCAATGGAAATGCAAAATGGCATTATTCTTAAACAGCTAGATATAAGACAAGGTATATGAAAAATGTACGATTTATTAATATGATAAACTATGGGAAAAATGTACAACTTTTTAATAGAAGCATTTATTAGATTAAGACTTGTAGGGTTGTTTTTAAACCACTATAGGAAAATCATCTGCTTACATGAAAGCAAGCCAATCAATATCAACATTTGAAAGCAAAAGTTCATATATAGAAGAGTTCACAATGATGGATTTAATTTGGTTATGTTAGTCACTGACAGAAGGCAGATTACTGAGCATTACCATATTCGTGATAGTTAGGACCATAACTGCCTTTAAAATCAGTACCTATTTGAGCCTGGGTTGCATCTGCCATCTGAACCAAAGCATTTTCTTTATTCTTGAACATGATCTTCACACGAAGCACATCACCATAAGCACCTATGGAAATTCAGAAAGAGAATTTGTCCAGAGGATTACTACAAAAAGCACATGTGCAAGTCTGCCGATTTTCACTAAAATCAGCTTAACAAAGAATAATCATCTCTTTAAACAGCTTGGTCAGAACATAAATATGATGGAGATATTTCAAGCTTGTATATTATTTTTTGAGGCTCAGAAATAGGGGGGAAAAAACCACACCAACAAGCAGAATCTCAGTCATAAAATTGCATGTCTATGTTCAGCTGTTAAGTAGCCCAAGTGTTAAAAGTCCTCTCAACAGAGGAGTATTAAAACATTACCGTGTCAACATTCTTCCCTGCAAATAACAAATATGCCAGTTCTGTAGCCCATTTCCTACGAGACAACCTTTGCCTTTTCATCTTACTTTGCTTTGCCACTCTTTGTAGTGAAGAAATTCAGAACACACACTGAAATTCTTCTGAAACTGCAACAATTCTGTCTTTTTCTACTTGTGTCTTACAACTACTGACTCAAAACACCATCATTTAAAACCAGCACATTCTCTTGTGCATTCTCTGGACAAAACCATTTAATTAACCACTACTTGCCTCTTAAACAAAAAGAACTCTAGCCCTGTAGTTTCTAAAGGTATATTTGACATATCTTACCAAATAGGATGAAAAGTCCATGTGGTGTGATGGCCTGTTTAAATGATAAAATGAGTGTATTATTTTTAAAGCCAGGCAAATGAAGAAAACTAGACCTTAAGTGCATGGTAAACTAAAAGAATGGGAGAGATTCTGAACACGAATACCATTAAACCAATTCACCAAAAGCCATTCGCGTCAGTAACTAGGGTGTATTGCATTCTTGTTAATACATATTTATTATGCACATATCAAATACATAAACAGGCTAACACTTCAGCTCATGCATTTTCATCACTCAAAACTAAGAGTCTGTCACGCTGGAGCAATTATTAATATGTTAAGTGGCTTAATTACTTGAAATTATTCTTATGTCTTTCTATGACAGCATTTCATACACTGATAAATCAAAGCAATTTGCTATGCTAAAAATAGAAAAGAGCATTCAATAACTCAATCTGTCTTTTCTAAACTCAGATACCACCTAAAGAAACCTAAAACTTGTTTCTGCAACGTGTATTTGCTATGTTTTAAATTCTGTCCCCATGGCCACATATTAGTAACATGCACGCTATTTGTTTATACTTGAAGCACATATGGAGTGATACTTAAATTTTGTCTGATTAAAAGCTTTGAAAAGAAAGCCTGAAATAAGTAATTTTTCTTCTGAGATTTTGCATTAAATCCTAGCATGCCAAGTTCCCCCATCATCAAAGAAGCGAATTTGCACTCTAATCAACCCAAACTTTATTCAGCTGAGACAAGAGTTTTGCCTTTAATGAGCACTAAAAATTTATGTTGTTGCATGCATTGCAGTATAAAGTTCTAAATGGTAACTTCTTAGATATAATTATAGATATAATTAATCTTAAGTAAAGCAGCAAAGTCCTAAAAATAGCTTTAATCTATGCTTCACATATCCTTATTCTGAAAAAGCACAGTCTCTTGTGGCTCAGAGAATCATCTTTAATAATTATTTGTACAAAGCACATCAGAAATCTGTAATTGATAAGATACACTGACAAAGCACAGTGTAATTGCTTTGTCTTACAGTCCTAATCTATAGCTTTCTTTTAATGCTTAATGTGAAATTCAATTATTAGTAAGGAAAAAAATTATGAAATACTTTTAGATTAAAGGAATTGGTCAACAGATTTTTAAACTTTTGTAATGTGAATATAACTTCCATTTTGGCAATAACTCTTAATATCATCAGTTTTATGGTTAAGTGAATCCAATGAGGGCATAAAACAAACAAGAATTTTACATTACTGTTGTAGTAATTGCTTATCAGCAGTTAAGTAAAACTCAGTATTATGTTATGACCTTTCTAAAGCTTACTTATTAATTAAGAGATGCAGATTGCTTCTAATTAAGTATAGATCAATATGTAAAGTTTGAATAACAAGGGTAAGGCTATGAAACAAACCACTGCAAAAGTAACTAGGCGGTCTTACTGCGAACACATAGGAGAAAAATAAAAAAAACAGTTGTGTGATACTATGAAAAGTGAATATGCATATTTATTGACATTAAGAAAATGGATTTATAGATATGTCATACCAAGGGACACCCATGCCCCTCCCCTTCAATCTGAGAAAGCTTGCCAAACTGGCATCATATAATACACTGCGTTGGATCCAGTGGTTCTTTGGGTTCCCTTCCAATCCCAGGCTCCACACAGCACCACGTAAACCCAAACCCTGAGCGTGAGAGTGGTGCCCAAACGCTCCCTGCGGTCCGGCAGCACACGGCCGCGTGGGGAGCTGTGCCACGCCTACCGCCCTCCGGGACACAGTCTTTCCCTGACTCACTGAACCTCCCCTGACGCCGAAGGCTTGCCCTCAGCTCCTCTGCTCTGGGATGAAAGACTAGGAATCTTCTGACAACGTTTTCAAAGAAAAGCAATTTGTCGTGTTTTTATCTTTATTTCTCTTCACTCTGGTTTCTCTGACTTCTCATGTATCAAATGAAAAATCCTTTAGCTTTTCTAATGATAAAATAGCACCTTGAGAACTGTAATATCACTGAGGTATCAATTAGTTTAGCCTTATGTTGTGTACTACCTCAAACATTTTGCATGTATAACCTCAGACCCTTCACTAGTTACAAACTCACCATTACATTGCTAAACTATTTTCTCTGAAGTAAATTGTGTTTAAAAGCTTTTCACTGCTGAACAGAATTTTTAAGCTTCATCAATAATGGAAATTTGCTCAAACAAAAATAGAGATCATAGAATCATGGAATCACCAAGGTTGGTAAAAACCTCTCAGATCACCCAATCCAATCCTCCACCTATCACCAATATTGCCCCAGTAAACCACGTCCCTCAGTATCACATCTAAGTGTTTATTTGACACCTCCAGGGTTGCTGACTCCACCACTTCCCTGGGCAGCCTGTTCCAGCACCTGACCACTCTTTTGGAGAACTTTTTTGTAACATCCAACCTGAATCTCCCCTGGCACAACTTGAGGCCATTCCCTCTAGTCCTCTCACCAGTTACACAGAAGAGGCTGATCCCCACCTCACTTCAGGTATTTGTAGAAAGTGATCTGGTCTCACCTGAGCCTCCTCTTCTCCAGACTGAACAGTCCCAGTTCCCTCAGCTGCTCCCCATAGGGCCAGTGCTTCAAACCCCTCACAGCTTCGTTTCCCTTCTCTGTACACACTCCGGGGCCTCAATGTCTTTCATGCAGTGAAAGGTCCAAGACTGAACGTAATACTCACAGTGTGGCATCACTAATACTGAGTACAGAGGGATGATCAGTTCCTAGCTCCTGCGGGTAACACCATTTCTGATACCAGCCAGGATGCCACTGGCCTTCTTGGCCACCTGGGCACGCTGCTGGCTCATATTCAGCTGAGCACTGACCAAAATCCCCAGCTCCATTTCTTCTACACAGCCTTCCAGCCACTCTACCTCAAGCATGTAGCATTGCCTGGGGTTGTTGTGGCCAAAGAGCAAGCCTCAGCACTCGGTCTTGTGGAACTTCATCCCACTGGCCTCAGACAAGCTATGCAGCATGCCCAGATCCCTCTGTAGGGCCTTCCCACCCCCAGACGGATTGACACTTCCAGTCAACTTGGTGTCATCCACAAATCTACTTAGCGTGCACTCAGTGGCCTCATCCAGATCATCAGTAATGATATTGAAGAGGACAGGCCCCAGTACCAACCTCTGAGGAACACCACCCGTGACCAGTCTCCAGCTGGATTTAATTCCCTTCACCACCGCTCTCTGGGCCTGACCCTCCAGCCAGCTATTTACCCAGCAAAGAGTGTACCTGGTCCAATCCATGGGCTGCCAGTGTCAAGGGCTTTCCTGAAATCTACATAGTCTATGTCAACAGCCTTTCCTTCATCCACCAGGCAGGTCACTTCATCACAGAAGGAGATCAGGTTGGTCAAGCAGAACCTGCCTTAGGTGAACCCATGCTGGCTGGGCCTGATCTCCTGGTTGTCCTGCACATGACACATGATCTCCCTCAAGATAATCTGTTCCATAAGTAATGCCCCGATTTTGGTATTATCAGCATAGAACTTTGCTCATTTGTAGCTTCAGCTAAATTTAATTTGCAGTAAGGATTCTGGCAGCTGGTACTATTGGTCTCTTGCATCAGTACTATTGATCAAACCTACCTCAGGGTTGAGGTTGCTGACCATTAAAACAGAATTTCCTGGAGCACCTGGATTACTCGTCTGTACAGATGCCACACGTGTGGTGACTGCAAGAAAAGAAAGTACTCCAGGTAGACGTGACATTGAAAGATTATAGCCTCACTTGAGACATTTTAGAAAACAAAAGCAGACTAAGGTCTTCAAAAAATTTGATCTTCAATAAAAATAATGTTTGTAAGTTATTAAGGTATTCCCAGTATCTGATTAATACAGCAAAATGCACCTCCCTCTATTGATAAAGAAATATTTAGCCACAGCAACAGACCCACTGAAATGGGGATATAAATTGCAGTCCAAAAATGAACAGAAATCAGCTAGCACCAAAATTTATCCTGTGCTAGAAAGGAAGAGATTGCCAAGTTTAGAAGACTACTTATTTCTCATTTTATATTTAGGAAAGAGGAGACTTCCCCTTTCACCTTTGAATGTCAAAGACGACTTTTAATTCTTAGAAAAATAGATACTTAGAATTTCTTCTCTGGCAGGTAATCTTTTTCACAGCATTACAGTTCTTCACTTATTAAGTTAAAAATAATATCAACATGTGTTTTTTATTATGGCAAGAAATTTTACAGAGTGCTATGATACACAAAGAGAACCAGAATGACTAAAATGTGTTCTGACTGCTACACTTAAAACACACTGCTTTGAAACCAGGTGTCTTCTGATAGACTGCAATGCAAGCATTGATGGCTTTAGGTTTTTTGTCTGTTTGTTTGGTGCATGCATGTTTGGTTCTTCGCTTGCTTGCCTTTTTTTTTTTTTTTTTTTTTTTTTTTTTAAATTAAAGATAGAACATTACCAGCACTTTGAGGAAAGTATGTGACCGGGCCAAATCCACCAGTCCCTACATATGGTTGGAAGATCATATCTTGGGACCCTAGTAATAGAAGACATCTAATTAAAACAGAGATTTTAACATTTCTGGAAAACAGAAGAGACTTCAGGAATGAGACTCAGCCACCAGTGCTGCTATTCTCACTTTCATCTGCGATTGCATCTTTTATAAATGTTTGAGTAAAAAAAAAACCAAACCCCTTCTAATTGAAATCTACATTTCCGTGTTTACATTTTTTAGTCACTTTTTAAGACTAATATTAAATGTCTCTCAGTGTCCCTCTCTAAAATGCAATTTAGACAAGTTTGACAATGAAAGCCCAGCATAGATTAGTATTCACTGAAGTTTAGACCCATGGTGCAGTGTTTGCTAAGTATATTTTTGTTCATAAAACTGAAATACATTCTAGAAATTTTCTGGAAGTAAATCATGCAATGTTTTACAATGATGAGATATCACTACTTCCTAGATATTTATGAGAAAGTATGGGCTAAATTAAAAAAACAACCAAAACCAGTCTGAGTTTCTGAATTCTAGTAGCTATTAAAGTATACTTTTCTTTTCAAGCAGGAGAACCTTTCCAGTTTGCATAAATACACTAAAAAAACAGCAGCTGCAGTTACAAGCATTAAACAGATTTAGAATCAGTGTAGAAAGAATCTTGCTTCAAAGGTGGCTCATGGGCTTTCAGGCTACAATGTGGAGTTAAACACTACCTTGGGTAACAGGTAAGGTTGTGTTAGATGCAAGCTTGATCTGTGGATTCTTTCATATGTATGTTAGCACTCCAGACTGTTGGCTTTTTATTTTACCAAACCAGGACACACATAATCAGTACATGAAACCTACAAATCTGGCAGTGCTTTAGTACACAAACTTCCATCACTGGAAGAAAAAGCTATGCTCACTAACAAATGGTTGTCACTACAAATGATACAACACCATGTGAAGTATCAGTTATGAATCACAATAACAACAAATGAAACAGACGCCGTAGATCAAGTACTCATAAATATTGCATAATGTCACACCTCCTCTTATCTGTAGTGTCAAAGCACCTTTAATATAAACAATAGAATACATTCATCAGACCAAAGCAAGCTATTGTGTTCTTTATAATAAACCAGTGTGTGCATCATGCTGACAAGTTCTGGCAATAAAGAAATGAATCACTTATTCACAATCCAAAAATGATAATGAAAACATTAATGAAGAGATAAAGAGCTCTCATTTTGCCAAATAACATCTGCATGTTGCACACTGATACCAAAAACATACATGTAAAAGTAGCCAAACAGAACTAATGCAGAAAGATCTGGAACTCTGCGATGCATGTTGTATTTGTAAAATCATTTGCTTTACAGCTGGCAGGTAGCTTCCAAAGCACACTCTTTCATGTAACTCTGCCCATGCTCATTGGGTGAGGAAGACTTTAAAATTCAAAGCATTCATAAAATCTGCTTTCCTACAGTGCAGTATCTCAAAAATTTTAGTTTTACTATTTAGATACCTTCAAGTCTACAGTAAAATTGGATGCATTATTCTGATACCTGCTTTGTCATAGAATTATAGAATGGCTCGGACAGTTCACCATCAAACCTGCTTGTACTAGTAATAGAATATGAAGCATAAATACTGACATGACTCCCAATATCTTTTTACCACATCATTCAGCTAAGTGCTATTTGAACACACATATGGCAGCATAATACATTAATCTGTTTGATGATTTGCACTTATTATTAAAGTTGAATAAACAAGCATGCACATGCTTTTTATGCCAAAAAAAGCTTCTCCAAAGTCACTTCAAGCAGATAATGCTTTCTCTATGCAATGGAAGTGACTTCTAAAATTTACTAAAGGAATTTACTAAAATTTTCTTTTAGAAGTCAACTACAAAATTTAATTGTAATATATACGTATTACTTATAGCTTATTCCTTATAGCAAGCAGTCATTCTAAAATATCAGCAAACAAGAGCTAGCATATTTTAAAACATTTACTTTCCAGTAGCTTTAGGGAATCGGTCAATTTTGGATGGCTGCCACTGACTTTTGTGATATGCAGTGTTCATTATACTGCCTTACATGAATGATATAATTCCACACCATTCTGAAGATACAGATTTTGATAATGTTTTTAATTAGCCCATCTGAATATATTCAGTAATCGTTTATCTGAACAAGGTTTCAGATACTCATTTATCTAGAATAGGATATTTTGCTTTCCACACAAACTTTACTGAATCCAACAATCAGAATTATACATAAAACGTTATTTTGTTTGTTCTTAACAGAATCTATTATATGGCCAGAGAATAAAACTCCTAAGAGTATGTAGTGTAAAAAACATAATGATCATACTGCATATTTATCAGTAAAAATAAGGGCTTCTTACCAAAGGCAGCAATTATGGCTGGATCTATGGGTAGCTGGCCTTCAGCAGCTGGAAGGTCAAAGCGAGTGAAATCTCTGCTTTTCTCATTGTTGTACTTCACCCTAAGGCTTGCTAACTTGGAGAATTCAATACGTAGAGTGCAGCATGCGTTGTAGATATTTCGGCCATCCAGAACCTGGAAACAAACAGTTAAGTTTTCAGATACAAAATACTTTGTTGCAAACCTCCCTCCTAAGTTATTTTCAACTGTATCAAAAAAGAGAAAAAAGTGCAAGTACCAATAGATAAATATTCTGCGCCTTTCATCTTGAAGCAGAGTATAAAGGCAACCCTTTTGGACTAGGCCCATTCCAGACAGCTCGAAAGCAGAATGCACTGGCGGTGCCTTTGTGATAACATTTTTAAGAAAGGTTAAAAAAAAAAAAAAAAAAATCTGGACTTCAGCTGTCAGAGGGAGGAGTAGAATACATGAGAGAATCAGCCCTGCAGGCCTCAAGGTCAGTGCAGGAAGAGGGCATGATACACTCTATGCGCACAGCAGCGACTCCACGCAGCCCAGGAGAGGCCCATGGCAGAGCAGGCTGTCCTCTGCAGCCTGTGAGCACTGCACAGAGCAGATCACCCCACGCAGCTGTGGAGAAGCCCTTGGTGCAGCACTGGATATGGCCTGTAGAGGTATAGCCCACAGTACAACTCACGCCCCTGCAGGAGCAGGGCCTGGGCTGGAGCTGTAGCCTGTGGAGAGGAGCCCAGAGTGGAGCAGGAGCTGCCTGCAGCCCATGGGGAAACTAGTCTGTTCCTGAATGACTACATGCCATTCTGGAGCAGTTCTTGAAGAACTACATCCCGTGGGAAGGGGCTAGAGTTCACATGCAGCCTTCATGGAGGATTATATTGCACAGGAGGGACCCTACACTGGAGGGTATGGTGTGGGGAGGAAGGAGCAGTAGAGACTAAGTGCTATGGACTGACCACAAATCTTATTTTGCACACGCTTATACTGCTTGCAGGAGGAGGAAGTAGTACAAGGGACAGGAGTGAAACAGAACCTGAGAAGAAGAGGTGTGAGAGGAAGGTGTTCCTAGTTTTGTTTTTAGTTCTCACTATCCTTATCAACGTGAAATAAATTTATCTTTCTCAAGTTGAAACTGTTTTGCCCATGATGGTAACAGGCAAGTGATCTTGTTCTTATCTCAACTCACAAGCTTCTTCATCTTATTTTCTTCCTATCTTGCTGAGGAGTGGAACTGGGAGAGCAGCTTGGTGGGCACCTGGCAGCCATTCAGGGTTAACCCACTCTTCAGATTGAACCTCACTGAAAACAGTTCAATTAGTTTAACAAAGAAACAACTTGTTGTCACAGCACAGCTACCATCAGTCTTCCCTACCAACAGCTCCAACCTTTGACTTGGTAGAACCGTGCAGATTTCCATCTGTGTGCTATACACTTTCTTACACTTGATGGTAGAGTACCATTCTCTTACCTAATGAGGGTTGTCAAAGTTATTCTACTGCAACAAGACAGTTAGAATGAAAGGAAGTCAGTTAGTGAGCAAGCTATCAGTAATGTTACGCATAATGGCCGCTTTACCATGTGAGGAAAACACTGAAACAAACCAGCTGAGTACACTACACTTACCATTTTGGCATAATATGCATTCACTGGTTCAGCATATTGAATCAAGGCTTGAAACTGATTGTTCCTTGTAAAGGTGACTATCTTCAAGACAAATCCAAACTTAGAAAAAATCTGAGAAGAAAGAAATATGGACTTTAAAAGAAAATTAATAATTCAATTCCCTGTAAAAAAAAAAAAAAATCCAGCATTTTAATACTTAATAGAAATTTTCTGAGACATATCTTTTGTAAGAGCTGAACAGAAATAAACTGGTATCAGAATTTGTTTCAGGTTAAAAAGAAAAAAAGAAAAAAAAGAAGATATAAAAGATGGGGAAGAAGGACAAAATTCTGCTAAAGAATTAGCAATCCTTGTTGTTTAGTTGTTAAGTAGTTGTTAATCCTAACAACTAATAATAATAACAAAAAGAGATAAGATCAGCCTAGGGAGGCTTATGTCCCGTGTCAAAGCTGAGTTATGACAAATGGACTTTCACAAGTCAGTTAGATAGGAACTGCAAACTGTCAAGACACATACCCTTACAGCCTATATTTCAAGCAATTTCTGCAGACTGATGATCAAACATATCTCTCAAACAGTTAATGTGTCTACAAATTAATAACATAGATCCACTGTCCTAAGTAGAAGACAAAGAAGGAAAGAAGCAAGACAAGCACTCACTTGAGACCCATCCTTTTATTGATTTATAAATGTATCAATTTATAATTGAGTGGTGTTTGATTTACTCCAAATGCAGGCACTGTAGAAAAGTCTTTAAATGCTGAAATTCTGTATATACATATATAGATATATACACATACACACACACATTCAGAATGAGAGCATGTAATATATGAAACACTCACTACGTGACATGATGACAGCTTCTGTGGCACTCGGGGAGAATGTGGACAAATGTGTAGCAAGGCTAAGACATATCATGCAAGCGCAAAGAAATGATGGCAAAAGTAACAATGAAAGAGGAAAAGCGAGTTTCGAAAGTGCCAGGAGTTTTAGAACAAAGTTCTAAAACAATGCAAAGCAGTCAGGAAAGCAGAATCCCTGGAAAAGTATTAATCCTAGAAAGGAAAGATACACGAGAGATAAGGACAAGCATTTATTTCCAGCCTATTAGCCTTAGAGTCAAGGAGTCCCCGTTCTAAAACTTTGTGCCCAGTTTTTCAGGACTTTATGCTACAGCCATCATTCCCTGGTAGAAGACAGAACAGAAACTTTTTTCAAAGCAATTTAAAATTAGCTGTCAAGTTCCTGTTCACAAAACGCTTCCCCTTAAGAAGCCTCTAAGTGCAGTTTTTAAATGTATGCTTCCATGCATATTTCCACAAAAACAAATAGACGTTTTTAAGATACACCTGTTTGTTTCTAAACCTAAACCCCATAGTTTTGTTTCTACAAATATAACAGCAAGTATTCTGTTTCTTACAATAGATATTTTAAGGCAGATTGTGGATAAACAAAGAAATAAGCAAATACAATATGTAACTGAAGTTTTGGATGACAGCCTGCCTATAAGTATACTATACTTACCAGTGAAATTTTCTCATTTCCATTAACTTTCCACACTTACACAGATAGGTTTCTTTGCAGCACTGTAGCTATCTATCATGCACAAAGTGCTGCTTTAATTAGTGGACAATGTCCCTTATTATGAACTCCAATTGAGCTCCCTTTTCAAGCGTTACCTAATTTTCTAGACCTACTGCAAAAATAGTTAACTGACAGTTACTGGATGACTCAAACACTGAAAAATACAATTTTGCTGCATGGAAGTAAATGTTAGTCAGATTAAAGTAATATAATACAAATCTCTTCTTGCACTGTCTGCTTTATCAATATCAACAAAAAAAAAAAAAAAAAAAAAAACAACCCACCAGCAATAACAAAAAGCACACAAGGTTAGATCCAGGAGTTGCTGTTGCATGGGTAACTGTGCATTGCTATGCACAGATAGTTAACTAATAGATTATTCCGTGTACACTAATAGTTTTAAACAGTTGACATACAAGTCCTATGATTTATTATTGAGTAAATAACATCTGAAGGTATAAACAAAAGTTTAGATCACAAAAATTTTGACTTCTAAGTGACAGCTAGTAGAATACAAACTAATCCATACTGGTTGGGGGAATAGAGATTAAGAGAAAAAAATAAAGAGGCAAGAGGAAAAAGCAAACATTGATAATAAACATTTGAGATGCTAAGTAGAGCAGCAAAAACATCTTTGTCCAGACTGCAGCTCCTTGTAAAAGACTGCTAATCATTTCAAATCATATTAACTCAGGAAAATCTTATTAGGGGCATGTTTTCTGTTGGAAAGATTTACTGGTATTTATAAAAGCTTCAAGTATGAAATTCTTTACAATACCTGAAAGAAAAATATTTACAAATCCTTGATAATCATGAGCAGAAGTTACAGTAATGTCTTTCATAGCTATAGTCTACTACTATAGTTCTCAGTGAGTAAAGCAAGTGACATTCTGAAAGCTAATGATAATTTAAAATATTTGCCCAAGCAACTATACTTGCATGTAACATCCCTTGTACCGAATTATAAAAGTGATTTTAAAATGCTAAAATATAATGCAAACTTTAAAAAGTTATTGAGCACAAAGAGTACTAAAATAAGTCAAGAATTCACAAGTTCCTAGGCATAAATTCAAAGTAGCAATTTGTGTTTATTATTCATTCCACAGAACTCTTGCTATGATTTTAACTAAGATAAAGAACTATAAACCAAAGAAGAAACAAACAAAACCAACCAACCAAAACACAAAAAAAATCATGAAAAGCCAACTAGAAAAGTCCTGTTTAATTGGGTTTCTTTGGAGTAAAACCAATTCAAGCCTAGATCTCTAAATTATGGCAGATCATGTTGGAAGTGACAGTCCTTATTAAAGATGAGTAATGCAAAACTGAGGATACCTAGGTACTTTAAAAACAAAACAACAACAACAAAAAAACACCAAACAAGTATTTATAGTGGCAACATAGAAACAGATTTTACTATTTGTTTTACCAATTCTTATTACCTGATACAGCACTTCTAAAGTGACAGGGTAGAAAAGATTTTCAACAATGATTCGAAGAACAGAACTGTGACCTGGACAGAGCCCACCTTCAGCAGGAAAAGCACTTGTAATAGCCAGGTTTCCACACTGCACAGCATTCATAGTTTGCAATGCAGCTTGAGCACTCTGAAATCATGACACAGCAGAGACCAAAATTAACTTACACACAGACAAACTATTTGTGTCTAAACAAAGATCTCTTACCAAAAAAAAAAAAAAAAAAAAAGCATGTAAAATGCATTTAATGTGCAACATTTAAAAGCCATATTCCCTCTTTGTAAATATCTATGGAAGTGCAACAACATGGTAATGGATTTCCAACCAGCCAGTAAAGCACAGACTGCTTGGTTTGCTTTTCTTCAGAAACTGAGTTTTGGCAAACACAAGCTTAAAGGTGCACATCCTGTTCTTTCTCTTCCCAGAGCCAAACTATCAGCCACAAAATAAAACACCTTTAAACTCACTCAAACCATCTCAATGGAATTTGAGAAGTCTGTAAACTCATTGTTGGTAAGCTTTTCTCAAAAAGATCCTTGGATTACTCCTAAGAGCCTTGCAGAGATGGTCCCTTTCCAAATATAGCATTGTGACTTGAAACCACATCTCAGTAACAATCTTCTCATGGAAGATTGACTAAACATGACACAAGGTGTGGATGTTACCCAGTTTCATGTGAACTTCCAGAATAAACTGTCCCTCAGAGCTGAGCCTAGATACTAAGACATCAATAATTTAACGCTCAGTTGCTAAGCTCTCTAAAATTTAAATAAAAAACTCAAATGAAAGGGTCATAATTGAAAAAATATATACTTAAATATATGTATATATAAATGTATATTTTAAGTAGGCAATATTTTGTAGAAGGAGAAAGAAAATATTCTCTCATGTACTGAACTGAAAAGGATAAGAAAGAAGCAGTCTTATTTGTAAACGTGTCTTTTTTTTTTTTTTTTTGAGGCTGTTATCCACACCACACTCTTGAATCTTGTTGCCTTATTTACTTGTTTTTGCAGATAACAAACCAATCCAGCAAAGAGACAAATGACGTTTACCAGACTCACAAGTTAGCAAGATTCCAGCGCCTTTCCTGTTAACGCAAGTTAAAGATGAGCACTGATTTTTGCTGTGATCCCTATATTCAGTATTAGTACAGAAAAGAAAAATTGTTACCCAACCAATCACATTCCAGAACTTATTTAAGATCCATTTATCTTTAAGAAAGCACAAATGTAAAAATGAAGCCGTATGTTTTTATGCGATGCCTGCTACTCCATTACTGACACACTAACAAGAAAAAATTAAAAATCAGTGAGAAGGGTTTATGGGAAACGTGGTTATTTTCTTCATGTTCTGAAGCTGTTGAGATCTACCTTCTAATATTAAAACTTATGTATGGAAAAAGCTCTTTCAAAACACACTATAAGAAGTATTTTTAAGTCATGCAGAACATAAAGGCCACAGAAAAGATGTCTCAGTATCTCAGGCTAATACAAGTCAGATGCTTAAAAAAAAAAATAAAAAAATCTAAGCACTAATAATACCCCAGAAATAAAATAGACTTCACAACATATAAAAAAATATAATCCAGGCAAACTGACATGACTTCTTCTAAAGACAACAAAAGTAGAAACCTTTTGGACCACCAAACCACTGAATCACTTTGTTTTTAACCATTGTTCAGAAGTACATAGCAAGATTTCTTCTTCATGGATCTCTCACCCTCACTCATCTCAGCAAGATCAGGGAGAGAAAACATATCACACTGGAGCAGAAAGGAGCAGCAGAGAAAAAGCAATACCATTCCCTTTCTCCTGTACTGAATGGGAAGAGGCAACAGTCAGCAGTGAAGGGAGCAGAAGTGAAAGGAAAGGCTTGCAGGTAGAGGTTCAGGTTGTGTTGGATTTTGGTTTTGTAGTTTGTTTGCTTTTTGTTCTTTTTATCTTCAGTTCTCCCTATCCTACTCTATTTTTAAAGGGCAAAAAATTACGTTCATCTTCCACAAGTCAAATCTGCTTTAGCTGTGATGGCAGCAGGTGAGTAATTCCCCTGTCATTATGACAACCTATGAGTTTCTTCATCATATTTCCCTCCCATGTCCTGCTGTGGATGGAGAGAGCGCAGCTCAGTGTGCACCTGACAGACATTTGAGGTTTACACATGGCAGGCATAAAAATGTGTACTTGAAATCACAGTACCATGGTGACTTTAACAATAATGAAGTTGATGACAGATTTCTAGGTAAACTGAGCTTCCAAGTGCAGTTCCCTAAGGTGTAATATGCTGACCATAGAGATCACTATTACTAAGACAATCCTGCTACATTTTTCCTCTGAATCCTCATGTATTTAGCATATTACTCCAGAAAACTGCTCACTTTTTAACTGCCAAGTTATAAGCTGAATCACTCAGAAGAATCCAGGAAGCACCAGAGCTATAAAGCAGAGAGTAGAACATAAAGCTGGAAGGAGGAGAAACAACATTTCTAGCTCATTTTGATAGTAAAATGCTGGTAGGTGAGTTCAATCACTCACAGAATTGCTACTTCAAGGATATCTCAAGCTCTTTCAGTTTTTAATACTGCTAATTAACAACAAATGCTCATTAAAAAAAAAAAGTATTATTAATATTAGATTTCTACTAGAAACCTCATCCAGAAGTCCAATTAGAGAGCAATTAGTCTTTAGAGTAGGTTCCTCTAGAAATATCCCTTAGTCACTTCTTTCCCAACTGTTCAATACTGAATGTAAAAATGATCACACTAGAGCTGTAAAATACAAATAAAACATTAAACATAGGATTTTTTTAAAAAATTACATACTTTCCATTCCAATTGATAAATTCATCATTTAAGAGCTTGCTTTTATATAGTTCTAGGCATTGAGGGATATTACAAATGTCAGCTTGCACAAAGGGCACAAGTAAAAATATAATATGTCCATCAATGAAGCATGGGCATGTAGTTTCTAGAGATCAGAACCCTGACATTATATGACTATTATTAGTACAAATTACAGCAGTTTCAGGTAAAAGAAGCTAAGCCTTTATCTTACATTAAGATCCACTTAAAAGGGCAACAGAGATTATTCTCAGTGCAAACTGAATCTATAATTAAGCACTTGCCCATCTCCTACTAAACCTCTTCAGTGAGAGGAAAGTTCCCATTCTTTTCCTTATACAGAAGGCTTGTTCTTTCAAAATGAAGGCACAATCATCCTGTGACAAAAGCTCTTTCACATTGTTAGCCTTCAAGATCCCTGATGCAGGGCTCTGCCAGACAAAAGTTTACATTTGACAAATACCATTAACAAAACAATAACTCATTATCTTATTTTTAAGAACAGGAAGTTATCTAGAAAAGCTTCAAGGAACTGGACATCACAAAGAGATTGCTTCTGACATTATGCACAAGAAAACAAAAAGATATCTCAATGCCAACAAGACAAGTATTTTATTTTTCAATAGTCTGTGTTTCATATAAGAAAATAATACTAGAAACTGTTATCGCTACATCTGCAAGACATAATATGCCCTTTGGAAAACAAATATGGTTACATAGCTTTTTCTGAGAATTTATCGCCAATTGTAGAAAAAAGGGGTTTAAGAAGCAAGATTATTATATGCGAGAAAGAAGCTGTAGATAACAGCTTCCATGTACCAACACTTCAGATATATTTGAAAACAGAAAAGTAATTTTGCAGCAGTCTTGACGATTTATCAACTGGTTGGAACAGAGAGCTCTGAAGAATTCACTAATTTTATCTGTTATTTCCCAGAAAAATTATGAAGTTCTTAGAATCTACAAAGAGAGAAAACCAGAAGCACTTCTTCCTTCATATTTTATTGTTTGATTTATAATTTGTGGTTGAAAGGAAAAAAGTCATTTTCTGTTCAGGCATTTGCATTCTTGCAGGAAGGTATAAGAGCGCATAATGGTTCCTCCCCAAGAATAAAAGAGTATATTTAACTGAAGCTCAGGAGCAGAATGGGGCAAACAATTGACTCTTCAGCACTGAATACAAATTGGGAGTTTTCCAGAAGAGGTAGGGAACTTTTTTGCAGTAGGTAATAAACGCTACTGTAACTATATCACATCTCATAGGAGAGAGAAATGAGATTGTCCTGAAAAAGTAGAACTTAAGAACTTAAGAAAAAGTCCACCATACAAAAAATACAATGAATAGATTTGCTTTTTCAGAAAGATACATTCATGTCAGCTGACAGACCTAACAGAACGATTCCTTTCTAGCTTGTTTTCTAATTGAGCACAGCCTTAGTCTCACTTTATGTAAGCAAGACAGGTGCATCCCAAGTCTTTCACCAGCTGAAAACACAATTTAAAAAAAATAATAGTTGCGGTTGGAAGGTACCTTCAGAGATTGTCCAGTCCAATATCTTTGCTTCGAAGAAGTCACCTAGCTTAGATTGCTTATGACTGTTTCCAGTTTTAAATGCCTCAAAGGATGGACACTCCATAACATCTCTGAGTGACACATTCCAATGTTTGGCCATGCTCAAAATAAAAAGCTTTTTGTTTGCTTGCTTTTTAAAGTTCAGTGCATTTTCCTGTATTTGAGTTTATGAACATGGACTCTTTTCAGTGATGCTCAGTGACAAGAAAAGAGGCTATCTCCACCTCACCCCTCTCCAGGTATTTGCACGCATTGATAAGATACCCCTGATTTCTCTTCCCCAGACTGAATAAACCCAGCTTTTCCTGCACTTGCAGGACAGATACTCCAGTTTCTTAACTACCTTCATGGCCTTTTGCTGGTCTTACTCCACTACATCTATGTCTTTCTCGTATAGAGGAGTCCAGGAATGGACTCCATATTTGTGTCTCACCAGCGCTGAACAGAGGGGAAGAGTCACTCCCTATCAATCTGAAGGCAGTACTCTGCTTTCTGCAGCTGAGGGTGCTTTCTTTGCTGGAACAACACACTGCTGCCTTATGGTAAAGCTGGGGTCTACGAGCAAACACAGATCACTCTGTAGGCTAGCTAGCTGCTTTCCAACTAGTTGGTCCCAACACAAAATTGTTGCTTGGGTCTACTCCTTCCCAAGTGCAGGAGTTAGCATTTTCCTTTGTTGAACTTAATCAGATTCTCATCAGACCACTTCTCCAGCTTGCCTAGTTTCCTCTCAACAACAAGCAGTGCAACTATCCGGGATGTCAAACACAACTCCCAGTTCTGCATTATTAAAAACATGCTGAGGATGTGTCCCATGTCATTATCCATGATGAAAATGAAGATCACAGAATCACAGAGTCTGTGGGATGAAGGGATTCCATCAAGTCCAACCCCCCTACCAAAGCAGGTTCCCTAAAGCAGATTGCACAGGAAAGCAACCAGGTGGGTTTTGATTACCTCCACAGAAGCAGATCACAGTCTCTCCAGGCAGGTTGATTCCATGTTCTGTCACCCTCAAAGTAAAGAAGTTCCTCCTCTTGTTCAGATGGAATGTCCTGAGTTCCAGGTTGTACACGTTACCCCTTGTCCTGTCACTGAGCACCACTGAAAAGAGCCATCCACTTGACTCCATCCCTGTAGTTACTACTGCTGTGGTTACACTAGTAAGATCCCTCCTCAGTCTTCCATCAAGACTGAGCAGACTCAGGTCTTTCAACCTTTCCTCATGTGTGGAATTCTCCAGGCCCTCAGTCACCTTTGTGGCCCTCCACTGGACCCTCCCCAGCAGTTCGCTGTCTTTCTTGAACTGAGGAGCCAAGACATAGATACAGAAATATTCCAGATATGGCCTCATCAGGGCAAAGTGGAGGGTCACCTCCCTCACTCTGCTGGCCATGCTCTTTTTAATTCCATTAAATACCATTGACTTTCTTGGCCACAATGGCACACTGCTGGCTCACGGTCAGTCTGTTGTGACATCTTTCTGCGTATTAAGATCTCTATATTCCTCCAGGGTCACCTGGACATGTCTAACACCTCTCCTATGCCTCCTTTTTATTGAGTTCTGCCAGGAAATGCTTGTTCATCCATGCAGGCTTCCTGCCCTCTTCACTGGACTTCCTGGCCATCAGGAAAGCTGTTCTTGAGCTTGAGCTCCTGCACAGTAATTTTAGAGTTTCCAAGTCCCTTTCTGAAAGAACTTTCTGTTTAGATTACAGCCGACAGAAAAAAATATCTATTATGATATGATCATTAATGTAGTATTTTAGAAGAAAATAGTCTATTTACTAATGTAAATCAAGTATAATTCTATCTTACTAAATAAAAATATCATACTTACAGCCTGACTAGGTAGACTGTCAGTCTTAAGCTCTCTGTGGTTGGAATACTGAACATACACAGGCTGATTGTGGATGTGAGGTACAGCAGTAGAGCAGTAGTTCACCATACTAATAGCATTTTCCTCAGAAGCCATTTCCAAAAAAGCCTACAATAGAATTATAACAGTATTCAACATTGTTTTATTTACAGGAAAGAACAAAACATCAAACCATAACTTATTCCTAATTCCACTCTCACTAGAAAAAGATCACACAAAAGCGACTAAGGTACATACCTTTCACCTTCACACACCAGCACAGAGGGGCTTACAGAAAGAGCTTTAAACTAGCTACAATGGGGGGAGGGGACAAAACAGGGTTTACCAGAGATAAGCCTAGGGGAACAATGCTTGAGCTGGGGGTGAGGTAGATGACTCAGCTGAAGTGCATCTACACCAATGCACGCAGCATGGGCAACAAGCAGGATGAGCTGGAAGCGATTGCGTCAGCTGAACTATGACTTAGTTACTATTACTGAAATATGGTGGGACCATTCCCACGACTGGAGTGCTGCAATGGATGGTTACAAGCTCTTCAGAAGGGATAGATGAGGAAGGAAGGGTAGTGGTGTAGCCCTTTATATTAAAGACTGTTTTGATGTTGAAGAGCTTGGGTTTGGGAATGACAAAGTTGAGTGTCTGTGGGTAAGGATCAGGGGGAAGGCCAGTGGGGGCAACATCTTGGTGTGGGTCTGTTATAGACCACCTAATCAGGATGAAGAGATGGATGAGGCATTCTATGAACAGCTTGCGGAAGTTGCACAATCGCCAGCACTCGTTCTCATGGGAGACTTCAACTTCCCTGATTTGTGTTGGAAATACAATACAGACCAGAGGAAGCAAACCAAGAGGTTTCTAGAGTGTGTGGAAGATTGCTTCCTTATGCAGCTGGTATGAGAGCCTACCAGGGGTGGTGCTCTGCTGGACCTGCTCTTCGCTAACAGTGAAGGACTGGTGGGTGATGTAAAGATTGGGGACTGTCTTGGGCAGAGCGACCACGAAATTGTAGAATTCTCTGTTCTTGGAGGTGTCAGAAGGGTGACTTGCAAAACTGCTATCTTGAACTTCCAGCGGGCAGACTTTGACCTGTTCAGGACACTTGTTACAGGGGTCTCTTGGGAGTCGCTCCTTAAGAGTAAAGAGGTTCAGGAAGCCTGGATGCTCCTCAAGATGGAAATCTTAAAGGCACAAGAACAGGCTGTCCCTGAATGCTGTAAGGCAAGCCATAGGGGAAGAAGGCTGGTGTGGATGAACTGGGAACTATTGTCGAGACTCCAGAAGAAAAAGAGAGTCTGTGTCCTCTGGAAGAAGGGACAGGCTGGTTGGGGAGATTACAAGGAAGTTGCTAAGGTATGCTGGAAGGAAGTTAGGAAGGCAAAAGCCCAACTTGAGCTCAGATTGGCCACTACAGTAAAAGAGAATAAGAAATCCTTTTACAAATATATCAATGGTAAGAGAAGAACCAAGGAAAATGTCCATCCTTTACTTGATGCAGAGGTGAATGAGACCACTGAGAGTAAGGAGAAGGCTGAGGCCCCCAACACCTTCTTTACATCTGCCTTTAATAGGCAGATCAGTTATCCTCAGGGCACTTTATGCCCTGATCTGGAAGCCCGAGATGGAACGCAGAATACACCCCCAGTGATTCAGGTGGAGACAGTTAAAGAGCTCCTCCTCCACCTGGACTGCCACAAGTCCATGGGACCAGCTGGCAGGGGTGATTGCTGAGCTGCTCTCTGCCATCTATCAGCACTCCTGGTTAACTGGAGAGGTCCCAAAGGATTGGAGGCCCGCTGAACTCCCATCTACAAGAAGAGCCGTAAGGAGGATACGGAAACTACAGGCCAGTCAGCCTGACCTTGGTACCAGGGAAAGTCATGGAACAAATCATCCTGGGTGAGATCACACGGCATGTGCGTGGCGTCCAGGGGATCAGGCCCAGCCAGCACAGGCTCATGAAAGGCAGGTCGTGCTTTACCAACCTCATCTCCTTCTACAACTGGGTGACCAGACTAGTAGATGAGGGAAAGGCTGTTGATGTAGTCTACCTAGACTTCAGCAAAGCCTTTGACACGGTCTCTCACAGTATTCTCCTGAGGAAACTGGCTGCCTGTGGCCTGGACAGGTATAGCCTCCTTTGGGTAAGGAACTGGCTAAAAGGCGTGCCCAACGGGTAGTAGTTAATGGAGTTAAGACCAGCTAATGACCCATTACAAGTGGTGTCCCCCGGAGGTCGGTACTAGGGCCCATCTTGTTTAATATCTTCATTGATGACCTAGATGAGGGGATTGAGTGTACCCTCAGTAAATTTGCAGATGACACCAAGCTCGGAGGCGGTGTCAATCTGCCCGAGGGTAGGGAGGCCCTTCAGAGGGATCTAGATAAGCTGGATCACTGGGCTGAGGTGAATGGGATGAGGTTCAACAAGGCCAAGTGCCGGGTCCTGCACTTTACCCAAAAATAACCCCATGCAGCGCTATAGGCTTGGTGTTGAGTGGCTGGATGACTGTGAAGAGGAAAGGGACCTGGGGGTGTTGGTTGATGCTGGGCTGAACATGAGCCGACAGTGTGCCTAGGTGGCCAAGAGGGCCAACGGCATCCTGGTCTGTATTAGAAATAGTGGCGCCAGCAGGAGCAGAGGGGTAATCATCCCCCTGTACTCAGCACTGGTGAGGCCGCATCTTGGGTACTGTGTTCAGTTTTGGGCTCCTCACTACAAGAAAGACATTGAGGCCCTGGAACATGTCCAGAGAAGGGCAACGAAACTGGGGAGGGGTCTGGAGCACAAGTCTTATGAGGAGCAGCTGAGGGAGCTGGGACTGTTTAGTCTGGAGAAGAGGAGGCTCAAGGGAGACCTCATTGCATTCTACGACTTCCTGAAGGGAGGTTGTGATGAGGAGGGATTTGGCCTCTTCTTCCAGGCAACAAGCAGAACCTGAGGAAATCGCCACAAGTTGTACCAGAGGAGGTTTAGATTAGATATACGGAGAAACTTTTTCTCTCAGAGAGCGGTCAGGCACTGGAATGGCTGCCCAGGGAGGTGGTGGAGTCGCCATCCCTGGCAGTGTTCAAGAGGCATCTGGATGAGGAGCTACGAGATATGGTTTAGTGGCTTGTGGTAGCAACGGTAATCAGAGGATGGTTGGACTAGATGATCTTGTATGTCCTCTCCTTGTGATTCTATGATTCTACGGTGCTGCATTAAAAGATGTTCATTTATGCAAGTTTGTGGGGATATTTTATTTGAATCTCTGAATAGACTTCTGCATTTTAAGTACAATATATTATTAAAGAAGAGTTGGAATAAGTATGATGTATGGGAAGACATGCTAATAAAAAATCATTGCTAACAAATTTATTAGAATCCTGAATACAAGCGTTACTGCTTAGGTTGCAAATGCATACACTGATTGAAGCAGTAGGAAGAGGACACTAAATATCTATTGTTTCTGCACAATATTAATCCAGTCCAGTGCTGTAGACTATTATTACTTTTAGGATTTCAGTGTTTATACATGATTTAAATTACCCACCACCTAAAAGCATTTGAAAAAAAAAAAACCCAAAACCAATTTATTTCACATTAAAAAAAAAAAAAAAATCAATCTCCAGGTTAATTATTTTATCAAGCAGGTCATTTCAAGACAGCTGTCAACATAAATAGTGGCAAAGTAGTTAAAGTAGTTCTCCATCAGCATATGTTCTTACATAAGATGTATATAATGTTTATGACTAATGGCAACAAGTTTCTAGATCATTATGTAATCAGAAAATATATGAAAATAAATTAATACCAAGACATTTTTCCAATTGAAACAATGAAAATTTCGATCCGTGAATGAAATACTTAGACATCACTGCAATCATTTCAGTCAAATGCAGTACCAAAAGCATTATAGAAGTGAAGGACACCAGCAGGCTTGCTGTTGTAATTGTTACCTGACTTCTTCCTCTTAGAATCAATACATTGGTTACTTTGCCAAAAGGGAGACCTAATGAAATGACATCTGCTTCAGTGGCATCATCTGGAATTTTACGAAGATGAAGGACACGAGAAGGTAAGCATGGTGATCTCACTCTTTTAGATTTCCTGTTGTCACTCCCATCACCTAAAGTGTTTTAGAAAAGAAGACAAACAAGACAAACTTATTATGCAGTATAAATGCCAAAACCTAAATGGGAGAAACTGCTGTCTCAGTACTGACGTTAACTGTTTTCTACAGCTTTTTGAATTCTCAGAAAGGTCAGCTCATATATAAACCACTGGCAGTTTGAAAAGGTTCCCTTCACCTGTTCCAAAACTCCACAATAAATGTGAGGTCCTTCCGCTCTCCTTTCCTTTCTCCTTCTCTTTCATTTCCCTGTCTTCTGTTGGTTTTTGTTTGAAGTCTTGCAACTGGAGATGCTAGTAACTTCTTTCCAAATACACATGAAAGATATTTACAAAGAGTTAATTACACAAAAGGGGCAAGTTAGTAGTAACTGGGAGTTGATACATTCATTATTTTATTACCAACTTATCTTCCTGCATTGTTAGTTCCTCAGCCAGACTTAGCTGCTACCTCAAATAATTAACAACAACAACAAAACATTAAAGAAAGACTGCCGCCCCATATGACTAAGTTTAAAAGAATTCCCTTTGAAAAGGATACACAGCAGTGAAACATGAAATCCATACAGATTATAAAGCCACCCCCTTTGGCAAATGGCTTTTTTTTCAATTTATTTATTTTTTTTTTATTTTGCCTATTTGAATCCTGTAACAGGTAAGTGACCAACAGTCACTTTCCAAGAAGTTGATTCACAGCCCTTAAGAGCATTTTTAAGCAGAACACCACAACTAAAACTCGCATATTGTTCTAGAGGGTATCATGATGGAGTAATAACTGTTAAAGTAATAAAAACAAAATTCACCAGCCAATCCACAGATCCTAGTAATAGATACTTCTAGAGTAAGATACAGAGGTATAAGAGACTTGAAAAAATATCCCAAAACACGAGGGAAGACAGCATATTGGTAACTGAATTTAAGTCTAGCTGCGTACTACTAAAATACATTAGCTTTTGTTTTGTCTTCCTCCTATTTATGCGCTATAAACAGCTTCGCTCCAGCAAGAGAGAGAGAGAAGCTTAACTCATCTGTTGCACCTGCCATTTCACAGAACCACAACAGACTATGAACAAATATCGGTACAGTTTAGCAAGTTATTTCAGATTTTCTTCTAAATTTTGACTGCAGTCTAAAGCTGCCAACTGTTTCACCCAGGTTATTTTGTGCATGAGGAAAGGTCGTTAATACCAGTATAACATAAGAGTTTGTTAAGCCTTGCTTTATCCTTGAAGAAATTTTAAATGCTATTGTATGCTCTCTGTGCATTCTAGAGAACATGAAAAAATGGCAAGCTTGCTGGGGAGGAGATTTTAAGACAAAGAGAAATATACTAAACATTTATCACTGCAAAGCCAGGACAGGGTATATTACTATTAAACCCCAATGATCTGTACTATTTTGTTAAAGGTAATTATAAGGTTCAAAAAGGACAAGATGAAGTCCTTGACTTTACTAAGCTGGGTACTGCTTGACTAAATAAAGCCGCAAATGAAACCTAACAAAGATATTGCCTTTAAGATGAGCATCTCTTGCAAGAGTGACATCTTCTTGGGTTCTGGGTTCTGAATCATTACTGAAGGTGACAAGATGGAACTAAGTGGAAAGCACAGCATTATCTCTCTGCATCTTGCCTGTTACAGGAGTTCACTGATCAGGTATTCAGCAAAAAAGGACAGCGCTTAACAGAACAATTTCAGCCTGTGTATGTGCAGTGTACATCATCCATTTTACCACCTACCCATTAGCAAGTACGTGCTAATGACTTACATCTGACCTAAGAATTTCATAAGTGTCTTTTCTGTAATGCTGTAAATACACCAAGTTTTGTGGAATTTGAGTTAAGTCACTAAATTAATGATAAAAGCTAGCCCTTCTTCCATCCCAAACACAAAGACCTCAGCACATTTTAAACCATATTTCTTTATATTTCTAGCTATTGTTTGATACAGATCTTGATAATCCACTCAGATTTACTGGCACCTAAACTTCAAAATGGATTCAATGTTCTTCAAAGTATGCCCAGGGCCATCACCTCGTTGGAATTCTACACTCAATTGGGTAAAAACAGAAAATAGATATCCATATGGGAAGCCTTTAAACAAAATTAAATTAGGACCCAGTATTACAAGCAAAAGCTCATTACAATCATGATTCATGACTGTATAAATGTATTTTCCATGTGAATATCTTTAGATTGAGAAATGCTAAGAGATTCTAGATAAATGATCCACTACATATAAGAAATTCCGCAGTTGAAGCTGTTGCATTAGGGAAAAAGCTGTATCTCAACAAAGGTTATGGGAAGAAGTAGAGAGTCATCAGTGAGAACTAGGGTTTTTCTGGACTTATCAGGAGCCAAAAACTCCATCTTATTTTAAAGATCAATAGCATTTAGAAACCCTGGAAGTCACTATGAAGTATCAGTGATGACACTGATAACTAAATACAAATATATATTCTTTGCCAGCTGGCAAGTTCTTACAAAAAATACTACCTACACAGGCCTGAAATATCTTTCAGCTATTAAATTACTGAATTCTAGACTTACGCTGTTTCATGACAAGCAGAAGCCTCTGAATGTCATACTAAATCAATAGAACTATGAACAACCCAACATGTGCAAATAAGAAATAGAAAAGATGAATGTTCAGATTAGTTCCTTTGCCTCTCCCTTAATCCTGTTTCCCACTGGAAACACAGCAAGCAGATATTAAATGCTTATAAAGAGGTTGTTTGCTCTGCCCCTTGCACCCCTACAAAATCAAATACTGATGAAAAATTGTCTGTGTCACAACCTAGTTAACTGTAAGTAATATAAATTAACTTCTGCAGCCATGGGCCATGAATACTTCAAGCCCACATAAAAACAAAATATTTCTAAAGGAAATAGTCCCAGCCTTCTCCCACATTCAATTTTTTGCTTGACCTAAAATTTCAGGTACAGGAATACAGTTATTGCATCTTTCTCAATGTGTTTTTTTTTTGTGTGGTAATATCACTTCCATATGAAGAAACCATGGCAGAGGTTTGACTTTGAGCCACAAATCACTTAAATATAATCAGTCTCCTTACCCCGTCTTTCTACTGAACTTCTCACCTTTACTCAAAGAAACCCACTGTGCTGAAGAACAATCAGTGCATATAAGTGGTGAATCAGACCAAAGAACCATCTGATCAAGAAAAAATACATACAATTGTTTCTACTGCTTGCCTTGCAAAAAATAAAATAAAATAAAATAAAAGCCCTGCCATTCATCTCAGTCCATTGAGAGTTCATCTGGGGACATGAACTGGCAGAAAAACAGCTGCAAAATTTATCATTGGACTGTCTATGCTGCTACTCAAGAAATCCTAGAAGTAGGGTAGAAAGCATGAACAAGAACATTTAAGGGAACCAACTCAAATGTTTATCACAAATCCATACAACATGCCCTATACCCCACTAAACTGACACCAGTACAAGGTATTAATCTAGCTCTGTAGCCCAGACTGTATTGAACACTTCAGAAGAAATTCCTTTAAGTGTCCAACTACAGAAAAATGGAGCAGGTGTTAGGCAATCTCCACAGAAGGCTACTAGCCTGATCACGATCACACAAAATTAGTATTTCTTGGCCCATACCAACAAGTCAGTTTTAGAGCTTCTCAACACTGCAACTGAACAAAACTGGGTAGACTCCAGTGCCTCTACTGTTAGAGTCACTTTACACAGTTCAGGACTGGTGAGGATGCTAACTGAGACAATTAAGAACTAACTAAATAAAAATACAGAGAAAATACAAACATTGTTGAAGAAGAACTGTGATAAAAAATACATTTTTCTTACATGTACCTTTAGCTGGAGTAGAACTGCTCATGGTACGAGTCCTTCCACTGACCCTAGAGGAAAGGAGATTGCCAGGTCCATGCTGAAAAATAAAAACCAGGTTTACCAGTAAAAGCTGTTACAGAAAAAAAGCCTGATAAAAAAAAACTTAACAACTCCTTCCCAAGAACATCTCCTTTCTATGTGTACTATACATTATTGCTGTACATTTATTTTTCAGTAAAACAATGCTAACCATACAACAGGTCATTCTATCTCATTACATTAGTTAGCAAGTTCATACACATTACACTTCTCTCATTTATCTTACTATAGTTCATGTTTAAAAGATTAACAAATGTTTGTTAAAAGAAATTAGCTGGTAGCAAGCTCTCAGTCTGTGTTCAGCTTTGCTTCCAGATACAAATAAACACATACCCGCAGTGATCAGCAGTTGTGCTGACCTCAGAACACTAACTTGTAACATTTTCATTATACCTGTAACAGGTTTTTTGAACTTAGTCATCAGCCACAGAATTTGACAGTGGATCATCCATACTTACAAAAAAATAAAAAATAAAGCAGTGAAAAAATACATTCTTTAAGAATACGGAGAATTTGTGGCTCTAACCACTAACAGAAAAGAGTTTGAGCAACACGGATTCTTCGTCCAAAAATGCCAAATCCAACATGCCAGACTTAACTGGCAACTGGGCACTGATTTTACCCATTAGGTTTACTCTAGTATGCCAGTCCAGCACCACCTTTTTCACATCACAGTTCCTCAAAATACCAAAAAGGTTCTTCCTAAGACAGTTATACTTGAAATTTGCAGTACACTGCAAGTAAGAGTATTTACATGAAAAAAGTGGAGACTAAGGGAGATAACGCAGAAAATGGATTAAGCAGATCCAGAAAGCACATCATCACTTTGGTGGAAGGACAAGCTCCTGTTGCCCTCGCCCCAGTATTCTCATCAGCTCCATGAAACAAGCAGTTTCTGCTGCACCAGTTCTGGTGCCCAGGAGATAATTCAATCCTTCACTAGTGTGTTTCAGCAGTTTGAATCAAGTTATTAAGTTTAACATCTGAAAGCAAAATCCAGAGCAAGGGAAGGGGCAAGAAGAGATGTCTCTATGAAAGCATCCGTTTGGCAGCAGTAAGCCACCATACTGGTTGGTATGGGCTGCAGAAGCATTTGCCATTGAGGACTGGTTATAAACTGCGCATAAAGAAGCTGTTTGGTCCTTTTTGTCCTTGAAGTTTGCCATGGGTTCCTGCTGCTTCCACCATGTTCACAGAATCATAGAATGGTTTGGGTTGGAAGAGATCTTTAAGATCATGTAGTTCCAACCCCCTGCTACAGGCAGGGACGCCTCCCTCTAGACCAGGTTGCTCACAGCCCCATCCAGCCTGGTCTTGAACACCTCCACAGTGGGAGCATCCACAACATCACTGGGGAACTTGTTCCAATGATTCACCACCCTCATAGTAAAGAATTTCTTCGCAATATCTAGTCTAGAACTACTCTTTTCCAGTTTAAAGCCATTCCCCCTCATCCAGTCACCACACGTCCTTATAAGAAGTCCCTCCCCAGCTTACCTCTGGACCCCCTTCAGCTACCGGAAAGCTGCTCTATCTAGGTTAAGGTGGTAAAAAAAACTTCTCAGGCAAAGTTAGCTGCTCACAAAACATCACAAGTGTTAGAGTGGGGATTAAAACAAGACTGTGTTCATCCCATCAACGGTTTACGGGCTGATTCGGCCCAGTTCTGTGACTAGTGGGGCAGAGGGATTTCGCAAAATCCGCGTCTCCAGAAAAGGGAAACGGGACCCCAAAATAATTAAAAACAGCAGCAACGATCTGAGGAGAAACAGTAATTTACTAAATATGGTATTGGAATACAAGATAACACACTATAATACAATATAATTAGAATTGAAGCTAATAAATCAAATATAAGGAGAGAAAGACTGCCCAAAAAGCTGAAGGCCTTACACTAATACTGAAGTGATGCATGCAGTCAGGACGAGCAGCAGTGAGGAGAGGAGAAGGAGAGCGACATCAGGTGACCTTGCTAGGAGTTGCATCTCCTGTATGTTGCACCTCTTCCTTGATGGCCGAAGTCTCATGAGCCCACCAAGTTAGAAATAATTCACCCTTGTTCTGCCAGTCCAAGTCTATTTGAGCCACCTCAATTCTGGCAGCTTGGTCTACCTAATGGTTGTTTTGATGTTCTTCAGTAGCCCGACTCTTGGGCACATGAGCATCTACATGACACACCTTTACAACCACATTCTTTATTCGGGCAGCAATGTCTTTCCACAGTTCAGCAGCCCAAATAGGTTTACTCCTTCTTTGCCAGTTACTTTGTCCCCACTGCTGTGACCACCCCATAAGGCATCTGCCACCATCCATGAGTCAGTATAAAGACGAAGCATTGGCCACCTCTCCGGTTCGACAACACCCAAGGCCAGCTGGACAGCCTTTACCTCTGCGAACTGACTTGATTCTCCTTTTCCTTCAGTGGCCTCTGCAACTTGTCATGTAGTGCTCCACACAGCAGCTTTCCATCTGCGATGCTTCCCCACAATATGACACAATCCATCTGTGAACTGGGCAAATCTCATCTTCTAGTAGTTCGTTGTATGGTGGGGCCTGTTTAGCACACGATACCTCTTCTCCTGGTGGTGTCGCAAACTTTTTGCCTTCAGGCCAGTCCATGATCACCTCTAGGATACCTGGATGGCTGAGGTTCCCCATCTGAGCTCATTGCATAATCAGCACAATCCACTTACTCCAGGTGGCATCAGTAGCATGAGGATAGAGGGAACCTTTCCTTTCAACATCCAGTTCAATACTGGCAGTTGAGGTGCCAGAGGGAGCAGTTTCAGTACCGACTACTTTGGAAGGAGCTCTAACCCCCTCACACCTCCTCCTCAGTTGGAGTGTAGCACTCTTTGGATCCCCTGTATGCTTGACTCCAGAATCCCAGGGGTTGGCCTTGGGTCTCTCCTGAGGCTCTTTGCCACAAACTCCAGGTGGGACCTTTCTCACCCACAGCAGTGTAGAGGATGTTCTTCACATCCTGTCCCATCTGTACTGGCCCCAGGGCCATGGCACAGGCTGTCTCCTGTTTAATCTGCTCAAAAGCCTGCTGCTGCTCAGGACCCCACACAAAAGTATTCTTCTTACACGTCGCCTGATAGAGGGGGCTTAAATGAGGCTGTAGTTTGGAACGTGCATTCTCCAAAAACCCACTACACCCAGAAAAGACTGCATCTCTTTCTTATTAGGGGGCCGAGACATGGCAGTGATGTTGTTGACCACATCCATTAGGATGTGACAACATCTATCTTGCCACTTTATCCCTAGGAACTGAATTTCCTGGGCAGGTCCTTTCACTTTGCGTCATTTAATAGTGAAACCAGCATGCAAAAGGATCTGGATTATTCGCTCTTCTTTCTCAAAAAACTTCCCTTGCTGTGTTGTCCCACACAATGATGTCATCAATGTAAGTGCTCAGGAGCACCACCCTGTTCCAGTGCAGCTTGATCAACCCACAGCAAATGGTTGGGCTGTTTCCACCCCAAGGCAAACAATTCCAGGTATACTGAATGCCCCTCCAGGTGAAGGCAAACTGTGGCCTACAGTCTGTGGCCAAAAGAATGGAAAAGAAGGCATTGGCAATGTCAGTGGTGGCATACCATTTGGCTGCTTTTGACTCCAGTTAGTACTGGAGTTCTAACATGCCTGGCACAGCAGCACTCAGAGGGGGTGTGACCTCATTCAGGCCACGGTAGTCTACCGTCAGCCTCCATTCTCCACTGGCTTTGTGCACCGGCCATATGGAGCTGTTAAAAGGTGAGTGAGTTTTGCTGATCACTCCCTGATTCTCTAGTTGACAAATCAACTTATGAATGGGGAGCAAGGAATCTCTGCTGGTGCAGTACTGCTGTCTGTGCACCATCTTTGTAGCAATCAGTACATGTTGCTTTTTCACTCGTAGAAACCCCACAACTGATGGATCTTCTGATAAACCAGGCAAAGCAGACAGCTGCTTAACACCTTCTGTGTCTGCAGCAGCTATTCCAAAGGCCCACTGATACCCTTTGGGATCCTTGAAATATCCCCTTCTGAGGTAATCAATACCAAGCACACAGGGAGCCCCTAAACTAGTCACAATAGGGTGCTCTTGCCAGTCTTTACCAGTGAGGCTTGTTTTGGCCTCCAACATAGTCAGCTCTTGGGAACCCCGTCACCCCATGAATATAAATTGATTTTCTCCCTTGGTGACCTGAGGGCATTAGAGTGCACTGTGCACCAGTGCCCACCAGGGCCTTATATTTATGTGGTTCTGATGTGCCAGGCCATCTAATCCACACAGTCCAATACTTTTATTATTATCCCCTTCCCCTTATTATCCCCTTTTCCCCCCTGGCTGGGGTCAGGGCCCCTCTATTTGTTACCTCTGTTGGTCTTACAGCTATTGCTGTGTCCCACAGCAACTGGAGCAATCACCATTTTGGAGAAGTTCACCTTGGTGGCTGATCTGTTTGCAATTCTTTCACCTGTGCTTGAAGTGCAGGAGTGGGTTTTTTAAGCCACTTTTTCATATCTTCTCCACAGTCTTGTAAGTAATACCACAAGGCAAAATGCGATGTAGTCTTACTGTTGTCACTTGCACGAGCAGGAGGACGTCCTCTTTTCATAGCTGAGATGTTGGATGATGCAGGTGGGGAGGAAACCAAGTTGATCGGCCTCTCCAGTAGGCTGCTTTGGGAATCCTGGTCCCCATCAGATGTATCTGGTACCACCACAGATCCATCAGCCTAACACACATTAGACAGTTTGTCTATTATATCTTCTTGATTGCTCTCCATTCTGTCCAGTTTTTCACTCACTTTCGTAATGTCTGAAACACAAGCTTATTGAGGGGTTAAATGTAACTCAAAGTCTTGAAGTTTATTAATCAGTTTATAAGGGGTCTTCTTCCCCTCCTGCCATACACTGCTGCATACATTTCTGGTGCAGTCTTTGTGAAAAGACACAACATATCCGGTGTACATTTGACTCTCTTAGGATCATGCTCTTGGTCTGGCTCATTAGGAATGAAAGTGGAGCTATGTAATGTTTCCACCACAGCGTATTCTCTCAAATAACGCAGGCCTTTTCCCATATCAGTCCATTTCTTTTTCTCAGGCATCAGATCATCTTTGAAGGGGTATCTTTCTTTCACAGCTAACAACATCTGCTTCCAGAGAGTGAAGGCCTGGTTCTGGCATGTACTAATATCTCTGTCAATGGCTAAGTCCCTAGCAATGCCACCCAATTGATGAATTTCTCTACTATCTAACCACACACTGTTGTTGTCCCAACGTCAAAGTAGCCAGGTGACAATAGGCTCATTTGGGTGACGTGAAAATCTTTTCTCAGACCTCTAATTTTATTCATTTTCAGAGATTGATTAGTAATGGTAACAATGTCTTGCTCACCTCCTACTCTTTCAGGACTTCTTGTTACCCTCCTGGGAGTTGGTGACCGCGGTCTTATTGAGGGTCCCTCACCTGGACTCAGGGGCACTTGCCCTGGATCTCAGAGTCACTCCTCTGGACCTCTTTCCTGTTCTTTTCTTACAATGAGTGCTCCCTCTATTTTCCCCTCCTCCTTCTTCTGTTCTGAGTCAAGATTTGTTTCATTTTCCATTCTCTTACAGGGGCAACTGACATCGATTCTGGCGCCTCCAGTGGTTGATCAGGTTGGTCAGTTCCGATGCTCTCACTCTCCAGTTCGGCTCAGAGTCTGTCTTGTTCAATTATGAGGATATTTAGTTCAGATTTGAGCATGGCTTGATGAGACTGAATTCTATTTAGTTCATTTTGGAGACCAAATTTGTCATGCTGGAAGGCATCTCGCTCTGTTTGGACTTGAGGATGTCTCTCTCGGACCGGAGGGTGTCTCACTCGAACTGGCAGGCATCTCGCTCAGCCCGGAGGGCATCTTGTTGAAATTGAAGGTTGTCAAGTTTGAATTGCAGTGAGTCTCTCTTGATTTGGAGGGCATCTCTCTCGGATCAGAGGGAGGCCCGCTCAGATTGGGGGACGTTTTACTTGACTAGGAGACCCTCTCACTCAGCCCGGAGGCTCTCCCTCTCAGCTTTGAGTCTCTCCTGGAAACCTTTTCAGCTTGGAAACTCCCTTGCTCATTTTGTGCTGTCTCCCTGAGACTCTCCCTTTCAGCTCTGAGACACTCTTTCAGCTTGGAGATGCTCTCTCTCAACTTCAGAAACTCTCCCTTTCTGGGATAGTATTGAATAAGGCCCGATAAGCATTAGCCAGGCCCCAAATCATCTGTGCCTCCCCAGATCTGCCTGAGCCACAACATTCCTGTCTCAAATAACTGTTTAAGCTCTCAGGGTCTTTCAGGTGTTCAGGAGTAAAGTGCCATGACACCAAGGATGTCCATCTCTCTAAAGCCTCTCCCAAGCCTCTCCACACTCCCTGCCACTCAGTATACTCTGGTCTGGGGGAACGCTTCTTTAAAATATGATAAATACAAATACTGAGTGAAATGATGAGTAGTGCATTCAGGGAAACTGACAATGTGATCAGATGAGCATTCAAAAAAAATGCATAAAGGATTCAAAGGAGAGACTGGGAGCCTGTTTAAAAATCCCAAGTTCTGTAAAATTAGCAGCTCCCTCTGCAAACAGGTGTAAAAGAGAAAATGGAATCCTAATTTTTTTCTCTTTACAGAAAGAAGATGCAGCGCTCAAAGTTTACAAATAGCCCAGAATATTGGCAGTCTGCCTGGACCTTCAAGGTCAAGTTTTCAGTGAACACCTGCGAAAGAGATAAACTTCCACAACGAAGCTCTCTGAGAGCAGAGAGAGATTCATTCTAAAAAAAATAAAAAGCAGCTTTTGCCTGCATTCTCCGCCAAGAATGTCAACGCTTTACGGGCTGGTTCAGCCCAGTTCTGTTACTAGTGGGGCAGAGGGGTTTCACAAAATCTGTGCCTCCAGAAAAGGGAAACAGGGGACACCAAAATAATTAAAAACAGCAGCAATGATCTGAGGAGAAACAAAATAATTTACTAAACATGGTATCGGAATGCAAGATAACACACTATAATACAATATAATTAGAATTGAAGCTAATAAATCAAATATAAGGAGAGAAAGACTGCCCAAAAAGCTGAAGGCCTTACACTACTACTGAAGTGATGCGTGCAGTCAGGATGAGCAGCAGCAAGGAGAGGCGAAGAAGAGAGAGACATCAGGTGACCTTGCCAGGAGTTACATCTGCTGTCTGACCACAAAGCCCCCTGGGGAATGTAGTTCTTCTTCTCTTGCAGTCAGGTACCCAGAACTGGAGCATTAACACTTTAACTCCCAGTGCCCTACATGATGTTATGATGTGGAATACCAGTAACCAAAAATCATAAAACCATGACAATCCCTCACTGGCAGCAGAAAACACTTCTGAATAAGAAACCACATCTAAACAGTACAAATGCAACATCTAATGCAGTAAGCACTGAGAAATAATCTACCAAAAAAAAAAAAAGAAAAAGAAATAACAAATATAGAAAACATATTAAAGGAATTCTTATTCTCATTGTTTTCACTTGCCACCAATTAAATCTGTTTCCAATAAAAATATAAGCTAATGTAAGGAGCAGCTTATTTAGTTGAGAAATACAGTACACTGTATATCATACAACCTAACTCATATTCATTCACATAGCCACACTTTAAACTTTCTAACTGTGGGTAAAATGATTGCCAGGTTTCTAATAATCTCATACTCTGCTTGGTTAGATGCTGGAATTTAATTAACACTCAAAACCAGTATTAATTTTTAGTTATTACGTATATCTTGAGTACACAAACACTGAACTTCTAAGTAGCATATTTTGCTTGTAAAATACTGCTGTAACTTCAGTTGGCAGGGTTTTTTGCTTATTTTTTTAAACTTAGTGTTTATTTGACAGAATAAATATCTGCATTTTTTAAGAAGGCTGCATCAAAAGTTGGTGATTCAGCGTGACAACCTCCAGCAGCAGGCACCTTCACAGAGCCTCTTGTAGCTATTTTGTGGTTTCATTACAAACTGTGGCATCAAAAATACCTATGATTATTTTAACAGATAAGTTGTTTTCAAAGATTTAGTATGCATTCTCACAATTTTATATTTAATTTTAATTGAGCTGATATTAAAAAAAAAAAAAAAAAAGAAGGTTTTTTTTACAGCAAAATAATTTCCCAACCCCTCTGTGTGGGAAACTGTTGATCACAGCCTGAACATCAGATTGACCACCTGAGGCAAGCAATGAGTCAGCTGCAGGAGCACAGGTGAAGGTGATTCAGCTGCACTACCAGAAGATCTTATTTAAGAGCTGACTACCACTAAGGCAGGATCTCTTTCTCTGGAGACTGCTCCTTTGTGGAGTTTACTGAGAGCCTTCAACATCGGTGAGGGATAATTTCCATTTATAATAGATTATCTTTCTATCACGTTAATCTTTCATACAAAACATCTGTTTACCTGTTGACTGTATAACTACACACCCTCACATTTTAAAAGGCTTTCACAACTGATTCAGCTCAGGACTCAAATAAGCATCTTCAGCCAGAAACCAGAACCTACTATTTACTTAAAATTTCTGTAGAAATTAAAAAAGTGCGTAAAGGCAGGATTTTCACAAATCAGAGTAAGTTGCCTAAGAATTAGCCTACAAATGAAAAAAATCTACTGACTATGCACTATTAGATATACTATTTCATGGAATTTATAGTGCACAACAAATAAACAAAAAGGTCTGCTTTCAACTAAAATTTTACTGCTTCCAATAAAAAGGAAGCATCAACAACTTACAGCATTAGATATTTTGCAGGTATGGCACATGAAACTGCAACTGGAATGTTTGACACTGACTTCTGGGCAAAATTCTTAGATGGCTTCCACAGCTAATATTAACTTTCAGGGTTTAAGACACCAAGAAGAACAGACAAGCCTTCACAACAAATCACAAAGGCCATAACTCACTATAAGAGATAATACAGAAAGTCTGTAAATCAAACAATCTTCCTCTTAAAGATATTTCAGCCCTCTCAGAACAAGTTTCAAGCATATTCTGAATGAAAATATATGCAACCTTCTTAATAAATCTGCATCCTTTGTAGGCCATTCTGTGAATACAGCTTCCTCTTAGTGAGGAATTCCATATTGCGTGTGGAATTGTGCTGCAAACCAGATCAAGGAAACAATTCCAAGTTATGTCTGTGTGCACACATGTCAATATAAAACAATTCAGTCTGCAGAAGCCTATGCTACAACTCTGCAGAACTGCAGCAGCTGTAGCTCACTGCTGCATAGAATGAACTGCTCCAGAAAAAGGGACTGATCATTCCAATGGAAAGTGTAATCACAACATTCAGTGGTGACATGTGCCTGTACCTGAGCAGATGCATCATTGAACCAGCATCTCCTAACACAGCTGCATGTGTTCTACCTGTTCTCTGACAGCCATTAACTTAGGAATATAGCTAGTCATTACAATGAAAGCTCTTCAAACCCACGAGGTCATCACCTTGTGAGCTGTTCTACTTGATCTAACAAAGGTGTTGAGTCTCTTACAACACCAGAAACAGTCATCATTACAAATGCATAACTATTTTTATATGTTAAATCAAGATGTTACAGAACAATTGGCCTGAGCGTCATGCTGATTCTACAGTCCTTATAACAAAACTTGGTTTCTCACATCCACAATTTTTTTTATTATACTATTATATGCATACTCCACTGAAATGCTGTTCTGATATATAACTTCCTGTCCTAACACTAAATTATTTACCTACTCACACACAGTTACAGTGTATTTACTTACTACACTGTGCTCCCTATAGGAGCGTGCTATAAGAGAACTGCTATCAACAAACTTTTTGCAGACAGATGACCAACCTTCTTCTGAAGTACACGAACACCACAAAGGTGATGTTCTATGTTTTGTCCTTTATTCAACCATGCAGCTGATCAGCTCTCTCAGTCACTGTCTGAAACAAAAATCAAACCCAATGTGGAAACATTCTAGAAGAATGCAAAGATTGACACAGTTCTCCTGTAAGCTGAAGCACAACATGCAAGCATTGGGATTAATCTGAGGAAGGAAAGAAAGAAGATATTTTCTTCACCAGTGTCCTCCTACATATTCATAAACAAGTCTACAAAGGGATGACGGAATTCAAGTTCCTAAATTCAGTCCCTGTCCCTTTCCCAGAAAGCACTGAAAGAAATATTTTGAAATACTTCGAAAAGTAACAAAGTAGGATGTAGGATAAATATTTAAACACTGCTCTGGTATAAAGGCAAGTGTTAAAAATGACTACACAAGAAGTTACTTTGGTCTAGGTATTACGCTACAAATTCTTATTAAGTCTTTCTGTTGAGGCTCAAGAGTCTTGCCAGTGCTCCTACTTTTTCTCTGTATACAAGTTTTTAATTGGGTTATTTTTAGTTAATTGCTGTTTAGAAACTCCAGCTGAGAAACTAGTCAGAGCAACCAAATCCTGCCTGCAAAGTTAGCCTTGATAGCCTTCTTGCTACTGATTTTGACACACTTGGTAGGAACTTCTTCCAGCAAGCCCTCAGGGCCTGCAGGGACGCGACGAGGAAGGCCAAAGCCAACCTGGAGTTGGATCTAGCTAAAGGATAATAAAAAAGGCTTTTTTAAGTACGTTAATGGCAAAAGGAAGGCCAGGGAGAATGTGGGCCCCATATTAAGTAAGGGGAGCGTTGTGGTAACGGGGGATGCTGAGAAGGCAGAAATACTGAACACCTTCTTTGCTTCTGTGTTTAGTGAAAAGGCTCTCCCTCAGGAATCCCAAACCTTGGAGGTTAATGAGAGAGTCTGGAGAATGGGAGACTTCCCTTTAGTCAGGGAAGAGGTGGTCCGTGAGTGCCTAGGAAACACTAAGGTCCATAAATCCATGGGACCTGATGGGGTGCATCCACGGGTGCTGAGAGAGCTGGCGGAGGTCATTGCTGAGCTGCTCTCTGTAATCTTTCAGAGGTCTTGGAGAACTGGGGAGGTGCCTGATGACTGGAGGACAGCCAATGTCACTCCGGTCTTCAAAAAGGGCAAGAAGGAGGACCCAGGTAATTATAGGCTGGTCAGCCTCACCTCTGTCCCAGGGAAGGTGACGGAACAGCTTGTGCTGGACGCCATCTCCAGACAATTGGGAGAAAAGGAGGTTATCAGGAGTACCCAGCATGGGTTCGCCAAGGGGACGTCGTGCTCGACCAACCTGGTGGCCTTCTATGAAGTTGTCACTGGCTGGGTGGATGGAGGGAGAACGGCAGACGTAGTCTACCTTGATTTCAGTAAGGCTTTTGATACTGTCCCCCATGACATCCTTATAACAAAGCTGAGGAAGTATGGGATAGATGAGTGGACAGTGAAGTGGGTCATGAACTGGCTGACTGGCAGAGTGCAGAGGGTCATTGTTGACGGTGCAGTGTCCGGCTGGAGGCCTGTAACTAGTCCCCCAGGGGTCTGTGCTGGGTCCAGTCTTGTTCAACATCTTCATCAATGACCTTGATGAGGGGATAGTGGCCACCCTCAGCAAGTTTGCTGATGATACGAAGTTGGGTGGACTGGCTGACACGCCTGAAGGCTGTGCTGCCATTCAGCGAGACCTGGACAGTAAGAAACAGGATGAGGTTTAACAAAAGCAAGCGTAGAGTCTTGCACCTAGGGAGGAATAATTGTATGCACTGGTACAGGCTGGGGGATGACCTGCTGGAGAGGAGCTCTGCAGAGAGGGACCCGGGCGTCCTGGTAGATGACAGGTTGGCCATGAGCCAGCAGTGTGCCCTCGTGGCCAAAAGGGCCAATGGCATATTGGGGTGTATAAAAAAGAGCGTTGCCAGCAGGTCAAGGGAGGTGATCCTCCCCCTCTACTCTGCCCTGGTAAGGCCTAATCTGGAGTACTGTGTCCAGTTCTGGGCTCCCCAGTACAAAGAAGACAGGGATCTCTTGGAAAGAGTCCAGCAGAGGGCCACAAAGATGGTGAAGGGCCTGGAGCATCTCCCCTATGAGGAACGACTAAGTGAACTGGGTCTGTTTAGCCTTGAGAAAAGAAGGCTGAGAGAGGATTTGATCCAGGTTTATAAATACCTGAGGTGTGGGGGCCATAGTGGTGAGGCCGGACTCTTTTCAGTAGTGTGTGGGGACAGGACAAGGGGAAATGGGATGAAGCTACAGCATAGGAAGTTCTGCATGAATGTGCACAAGAACTTCTTTACAGTGAGAGTGACGGAGCACTGGAACAGGCTGCCTAGGGGGGTTGTGGAGTCTCCTTCTCTGGAGATATTCAAGACCTGCCTGGATGCCTACCTGTGCGACCTGCTGTAGGGAACCTGCTTTGGCAGGGGGGTTGGACTCGATGATCTCTAGAGGTCCCTTTCAACCCCTACAATTCTGTGATTCTGCGATGTCAGCTTACACAGCCCTAACACCAATGTTGCTGTTTCAGCTTTCACGCCACAGCAGTCTGAGTTGACTGCAGTATCTTCTGTACTCATTCTCATTCCAGCATCCCACACACACATCAATAATCTCATAATAGGTTAAAATAGATTTTCTTAAATCACAAGCTGACTTACACCTTTCCTCTTTCACTACAACATTTCTGCATTTGTTTGGAATTACTGAGCATTGATAAGAGCAACAGAGCATCCAACAGATCAAATTTATTCTTTAGTTACTGAGTAGGAATTTAAAAATGCTGGGAAAGTATAATTTTAAGCATTTCTTTAAAATAAGTAAAATCCGTAGCCGTAAATAATTAGCCCAGTAAGTGGTGCCTACAGGTGCAACAACCAATGACAATTTCATGAAGCAATTTTTTCTAATCTACTGTGGCCAATTTCCCTGACTAAAGGCATATTACAGAACTCCAGATGACAGCAATTGATGCCTTCCCTGAAATTACATAAACTGTTCCATGATTTTAAAATTTCTGATAGTAATATATGCGTCAAAAATTCTGTAACTCAGGCACTTATAACAAAAAAGTTAAAGCAGCCTCCTACTTTTCTTTTCAGCCACAGATTTTCCAGTATAGTTGAGTTAATTACAAATGGAATAATCTGTAACTAACTGGCATTTCATCTGAAAGATACACTTGGTTGTTTTCCTACAGCGTATCTCCTCTCTGAACTGCTTCCAAGTTAAAAAATAAAAATAATTAAAAAAGGAAAAATATGATTGTAGTATTCTGCCGTGAGACAAATAGAACGACAAAAACATGGCCCAATAAAATAATACTTCCTAAACACACCTTTCTCCTTGCATATAAACTGTAGCTTTCATATTTTTTCTATGTGATTCTACTCAGAAACAAAAGAATTGCTGTTCCAAAATCTATACTGCGAATAATGTTTTCAAGTTATACTAGTGACAAATCATTATTAAATATTCATTAAATGCACACCCCATTAATTTTTGCAGAATCTCAATTTAAAAAAAAACAAACACAAAAGTTAAGGGTCATGATCAAGTGTGAGAATCCCCACCATTTTCTACTTCCGCAAAAATCTTTCCAAGCACTTGTCATATTCCTTTATTCTTTCTTCCACAGACTACGTTTGCAACTGCAGGGATGAAAATTCTTTCAAAGTGAGGATTTAAGGTGAAGTACAATGTTATCAGTGTCAAAGTAAAAACATTTCAAAGAAAATGGAAGTTAACTAATAGAAATTTCAAGGTGATATATTTGCATTAAAGATAAGCACAGAGAAAGCTGACGTTTCAATATGCTGAAACAGAAGGAAATTATAGACAATCATCATAAACAGGCAAACCTTTCTTCCTCCACTGCAAAGTTCCCTCCCAAACACATTGGCTCAACAGCCTGATCATCAGACACCATCAAAGAAAGTTGTTCTAGCACAGATACCTGCTCTTCTGTAGGCTTGAACGCTCAGTGGTTCTTTTAGCAACACAGCCAGCTCTACTGTCTCTGTTATCAATTATTAAAGCTCCCTGCTATACCAGTAACAAGATACAGTAAACTCTTAAAAAAAAAAAAAAATCATGCAATGGTAATTATTAAAAAAAAAAAAAACCACCACAGACTAAAAAGGGAATAAAAAATGGATGAAGTGTTAGCTTTGTTGATCTCATTACAAAAAGACAAAGGTTTCTCTTCAGATGAAAAGATTTATTATCAAATAACTAGTGAAGCTGAGACAAAGTACACTGCTGAAATATGAAGTTGCTATAACACAATAATAGCTTCAACAGTTTCTAGGGGCAGATGCCATACTGGAGTTGAAGACACAGTGCAGACTTCTCAGAAGCCCTAAACATACTGCATGAAGTACTTAGCTACAATTTCAAAGTCAGTAGTTTCAAAACTATTTTGTGTACAGTTCTTGAAAACTGTCCCATTGCCTTTTTTTAAACAGGCATTTCTCATTTGAGACTATAAACTGCTTTGTTCGCTTTTTTTTTTTGTGGTTTCTTTACTTAAGATCGATGCAGCAGTTTTAAAAGAAATGCAAAGTAAATATGTTTTTTAAGTATTTTCTAAATGCTAAGTACAGTGGTTATAATCACACCCAAGATATGGATTACAAGGCTTGTCTGCAGTTTATACATGTTGAGTGTTCACATCAGCAGAAAGAACATGGAAAAGGAGATTTGCTCTACCAAGCTACAGCATTCATCATGCCCTGCTAGGGAGGAAGGGAGAGGAGAGAGGGGAAGGAGGTAGCGGAAAGCTCAGGCAGTGCCTCTACTCCCTGCTTCTCACCATGCCAACCAACACGACACGTAATACACTTACTGCACAGTATACACCTAGGCCATTCACCCCCTTTGCTGCATGAACAACTCACATTAAAAATACTACATGGCTTTAGTGTACAACATAGAAGACATAAGAACTACTAAACAAATCCATGCTGAGAAATTCTTCCACACTCAGTTGTTTTCAGCAAGCATAGCCAAAGTTCATAAAAATGAAGCGTTCTGAGTTTCAGTTTAAGATCACTGCTGCAGTTAGCAAGTAACAGAGGGCTTCTGGGGAAGGGAGAGCACCAGGTGACTCACCCGGGATCCTGCTGGGTGACCATGCTGCCCAGGGGCAAGCTGGCTGTGGGTGTGCTTGCTGTGTGCACCTACCCCTTCACAGCACTAAAATGCAACGAAACACTCAATAACCGTCAAAAAAGACCCTGTTTTATCCTCCATATCTAGAAAATAATCGGTTATTTCAGATAGCAATGTCTAGCACGTTATTTTCTGCCTTTCAAAGCAGACAATGAGAAACAGATAGATAAAGCGATGCATTCGCTAAGCACATAAAGCACAGCGAATGCAGCTGAATGTGCTGACAACATTCCTGGCTGTGACACATACATCATTCACGATGTGGGAGGAGCCAGCCTCACCGACACAGACATCAGCTGACTGACAACAGGTAATACGTTATCGGCTGAGATAATTGCAGCAGTGTAACATTCGGGCCTTTAAATCTTGGCCAAACTCAGCAACTACGGACACCAAACTGAACAGAGATGACACTGCCATTAGCAACCAAGTTTCTATTACTCTCACCTTATTGAAATAACTACCTGCCGTGGATCATTTCTTTCTTTTTAATTAATGTTACTAAAAATATTAACTAGCAAATATCATCATTGTATTTTTCAAGAATATTGGCATCATACTTTCTTTTTGCTCGCTTTTAATTATTAAAACATCGAAGTTAAGATGTTATAACTTGAGATATTAGCACACTCCAAAGTAGATGTGACTGCTGTTTCAAGAGCTGTTGCTGCCTCCACCCTTCCAAGTGCCTTTAATTTTCCTCTGCTAACCAGGAAAATGAAGCTAGCGTGACTAACAGATTAGACTACAGAGCACTGCCAGATTATTCATGCACTGTAAAACACTTCAGGGTTACTGCTGTCAAATTAACCTCAAAAAAGTGCTGCTTAGATTGCCAGTAGTGCAACATCAGCAACAACAACAAAAAAAACCTCTTAGTAAATGTTCTATTACTGTGCAAGTATCAAAATTAAGAAAATAATAAATCACCTTTTTAAAATCAGATAAATATTTTTGTAGTGAATATAAGTGTTCTCCTTTCTACTTTTGGCTTAAAAAATAATAAATCGCAAGATTATAAAATCAGTTACTCCCTTCATCAGACCTGAATACAGTTACAATTACTACAGAACCACAGGATGGTTGGGTCAGAAGTGACCTAAAAGCCCACAGAGATTCAGCCCTCTGCCAGTCTGGTTGTCACCCAGCAGATCAGGCTGCCCAAGGCCACATCCAACCCGACTTTGAGGACCTCCAGGGGGACCCACACCTGAAAACAATATGGGTACTAGTGACAACGGGATGAGTTTCACATCGGATGAAGCAAGCAACCAGGGATAAAGCTTCAACTGCTGCCTGCTTTTGCCATTAACTCCAACTTATGTTTTGTGCTCTGTGAGAAAGAAAAATAATTTCAAGTTGTAAAAATTTATAATGATTCCATTCAGAGGCACAAACCATTCCTCCTTTCCCAAAGCGCACCAAATATAGCTATGTCCACTTAAGGCTAAACATTTAACATTTATTTTCCTTCCATTTTCCACTCTTTTTCAGTGTTCCAGCCTACTTACAATATTTCGTGAGGCTGCCAATGTCGTATTTTACATGCTTGTAAGGTTTCCAGGAGTTAATTCTGAAAATAATTTTTAGTCATTTTTCATTTGTGCATACAAATAAAACCTCTATTGAATCAAAACTGAGTTTATTATTTAAAGATATGTATTCTGCAATGTTCTTAAACTGAAATCCCAAAGCAAACCAATATACAGAGAAACTGTAAGTACTACATCTGGGTTCTAAACTGTACTCAGACCTCACAGCATAATTATTAATAGCAGAACTATGATCAGTAAGAATCCTAACTGGTTAACTGTTAACTCCCAGTGCATCTGCAACAATGACTAGCGCTCCAGAAGAAGAAAACAAGCCAATCAACTTTGCATCCACCATCAGCACCAATTGTATTTTAAAGGAATCCTATATAGTTTTTATCACTTAAATTATTAACAGGCTCCGGACCAAGTAGAGGAACAGTTCATCCAAGTCTAACTCAATGGAAGAGGCAACTAAGCACTGAGAGGAAAATTATTTTGTATGGGTTATACAATTTTACTGTAGAACAAAGTTAACTAGCTCCTTTTATTTGAGATAAAACATCATTTAAGTCGTCAAACTTTCTTAGACTGTGATAAAAATAAAGAAATCTCAAACTTACTGATTTTATATACAGGGGATGAAATAAAGAAAAAACAACTTTTTCAATTAAAACCCTGAAGGCATCCTCTAGCCATTTTCAACGTTTTGCATACAGTTCCACCACAGACATTCAATAATCATGTTTGCCCCTGACTACTGTAGCAGAAACCAGAAATCAAGGTATTTACTTTTAGAAACATTCAAAGGTTGTATTTAACTGAACAGTTTTTCTACTGTACATACTAAGTACAATAATGGAAAGAGTGAGGGGAAAAAAAAAAAAAAAAAAAAAAGAACTCAAAGGACCTCATCCTCCTGTCCTAAACATAACTTTAAGCATTCTTCCTCCACTTGCCATCTTAAAACAGATTCTAAAAATCCTTTTCTTCCATTCTCCCAAAAATATACCTAACAAATATTTAGTTGCGTTTTTAAGTACCATGAGTTTTCATTAAGTAATAAGCTGAGGAAGAACTAAAGAGTCATTTAGTCTGCTTGGCCCCTCTCAAATCTTAGTCTAGCACTGTGCAAGGACCCAGTAATGAAAAGTACTTAAGCTGACAGCAATCCAATCATTGTTTCAGCCTAGCACAAATATTAGCTCTTCTAAACATAACTGTAATACTGTGTGTTTTTTCTCTTTTCTAAAGACAGCTTGCCTATGTCATCTTCAGCATTAAGGAATACAATTTGGCCACTTGTTGAAGTATTTTTCTAAGAAAGTGAATTGCTGTTTTCAGTTTTTGGTCAGAATGGAAAAAAGTATACCAGCAGTTTGATTCACTTAATACTACAAATTTTAATTATATCACTTAATATTTTAAAATATGTTGCAAATACTACATACATATACCAAGAAAATCCATATCTAACATTGTTATTATTCCATTTTCTTAGAACACTCAGAAGATTGGATTAAATTGGGACATAACCAAGATCAATATTTAAACAGAAGCCTAACAATTAACTGAGATAACAGAACTTTATCCATACTGACACCAGAGCTGAATTTTCTGATGCAAAATCTTTAACAGGAATACCAGTTTAGGCTCTTTTTCCCCCACGTACTCCATACTATTTTCCCACTGTTTGTCAAATGGACAACCTAATTGAATAGAAAAATAACATGTTATCATCTCTACAGCAGAATCACAGAGCTGTGTCTGCATACCTTATGGCACAATGCATCCCAGCTGAATTAACAGCTTACTGACACAAAGGTGAATGAGCAGCTTATTGAATCTTTTCCTTTCCTTTATTCTGCTCCATCATGGGAATCAAATTCAACAGGCCAAGATGGAAAGCAATTTTTTAAATAAAGACAAGGTTGTTTCCTCCTCCTTTAAGTAATACTCAATCTTCTCTGTGGGAATACAAGAAGGACTGTACAGAGCAGCAGCTGCGGAGCAAGATAAACAGCACGAGAACCAAGGACACCTCTAGAAGAAGAAAGAATGGCTTGTGGCTCTGATTGGACAAGCACCTGCATGAACGGTTCAAGAGTGTTTATGTAATGCTCTGTTGACATGTAAAGGTGGATGGGAAAGTTGTACGGGCAAACAGGAAAGCTAGAAAAAAAAAGCTCGTGAAGGTAAATAAGTGATGTGAGAACTTGTAATAAGCATTCACATCTGAGTCTGTGCATCAGATGCCGCACTGCTCCATGTTCAGTTGAGCTGCATCCGGAGGTCAGGGAAACAGATCTGTATGAAACTTCACTCAGTCAGCATCAGTAAAAGTGTTAAAGGGCATTCCTGAAAGCATATCATGATTAGCAACATTCTGCAAAGGCCAGACTAAGCAGCCAAGCAAAGGGGAGGCAATTTTGTCTATATTGCACAGAACTTACTAATAAAGAAGTCAGAACGTATATAGTATATTTCACATTAGAGACAGCAAGTACTTACTAAAAGTAAACAACTAACATTTATTTTTCACTTAGCAGCAGATACTCGCAGCCAGTCAATATTATTCAAATACCTTTCTTCCAAAAATAGCTTAACAAATGTAACATTTGCAATATTTACATGTCGTTTTCCACCTATTATTTAATGAGAGACTCCTTTTCTCCTGCTAAAACTACACTTCTATTCACAGGAATACTAGCACCATCCAACTTAAAAGTTAAATGCAGGTGAGGCACAGTGGTGGTTAAAGGGACTTCATCAGAAATGCTAATGCTAGGTTCAGTCTCCCACAATGCCTTGAATCTGCATTACAGAAACTTGTGTGTACTTTCCTGCTATGACAGGAGAAAAATACCAATGACGGGGACACAAGCTTCACAGTTAACAGCACGAATATCAAAGTTTTATAACTCACACACAAAATCCAATGAATGCAGATTCACTTGTTCTATATCAAGCCTGAGTCTTGAAACAGTTTATCTACACTGGATTCTGAATTCACAGCTTTGCTTACATATACAGGTTTACTTGCCAGCTCAGTTTTTCACACTTACACTCTGAATTTTCTGACTTCAGCATAACTTACTTGTGCCAGGCCCAAATTCAGATGTGCTTACAGGCTCCCGATGTTTCATGCACTTTCATGAATTAGTATGTCACTTCAGCCAAAGCTAGCAAGTAATCACAGAAGTGGACAGTCTCCATCAAAAGAAGCAAGTGAACAGCAAAAATAAAATTGTTGTTGGAAAAAGATCTGCTGAAGGAAATTCAGTTTGATTGATGTACATTCAACAGATTTGAAAGTTGTTATTTAACTAAGAAGTACTTAAAGTATTTGTCTAGTTTAACAGCATTGCCATTCCTGTGTAAACTGAGAATGTGACAGTCCAAAAGTTCACAAGACCCAAAATGCTGTCTTTAACACTTGCTAAGAGTACCTGGGACAGACCTTCAGAAAAAAACAAGCACACAGCAATATTTTGTCAAAGTACTCTCCCCAGAACTACATAGACAGACACATCTAAAAATAAGACTAAAATGTTAGAGATATAAACATATTAAACACAGAAAACGTGCAAATATAGCCTATCCATCATAGACACACAATAAAAAAAAACAATCAGTGAGTAAAGGAAGAAGCAAAAATGCCAATCGTATTCATAACAACTCATCTGTAGACAAGGAGTCTTGACATATTTAACACTCACTTCTCTCTGAACTACCTTCAAAAAGCTTATGGCAGTAAACCTACAAAAAACGGCTGAAAAAATGGACTAAGATTCAGACAACAAATCTTTACATTTCTGGGACAGACATCCCTGAAACATTTCTTTCTGGTTTTGGCTTTGTGAAATAGATTTTAGTACTAGAGGATACAAGGATACACACAAAGCCAGAAAATCAAAAAATCACAGGGGGTAGAAGGGATCTCTGGAGATCATTTAGTCCAGGACACCATTGGCCTTCCTGGCCACAAGGACATACTGAATCCTCATGCTCAACCTCCTGTCCAACAGGACAACCATCTCCTTCTTTGTAGAGCTCCTTTCCAGTCAGGTCAGCCCCTAACCTGTACTGATACGTGCAGTTATTGCCTTCTAAGTGTAGCACTCCATACTTGTCCTTGTTGAACCCCCTATGGTTCCTCTCCACTCGTTCTGTCCATGTCTTGCTGAACGGCATCACAGCATTCCAGTGTTTCAGCCTCTCCACTCAGTTTCATATCATCAGCAAATTCACAGTGGGTACACTCTATCCCTTGACCCAGGTCACTGATGAAGATGCTGAACAAGACTGGGCACAGTACCGGCCCCTGGGGAACAGGTCTAGCTACAGACCTCCAACTAGACTGTGCTGCTGATCACAACACTGAGACAATGCTAATAGACAATGCCTTGTCTGTTTACACAGTACAGGCATAAATTATCTCCTTATTAAAATAAAGTTAACAAATGCCAAATTATTTTGCATAGTAATCACACTTCTTCCCTCTCCAGAACGCTAACACAACTTTCAAAATATCTACAAAGATTTATACCCTAAAAATGCAGATGGTAACACAGATCTAGAGAAAAGCAGTAAGAGTTTCAGCTTCATAAAACATGGACTTCAAAGTTCTCTAATGCTATGGTTTTGATCAGGGCAGAATAAATGCATAACTAGTGCGCAACAACTTGCACCAATATCAAGTATTTGTATTTTTATCCCTTCTGTTAAAGAGTAATAATTAATGTGAGGATCATTACAAAGTTATAGAAAAGTGGTTCTCTCCACATTGTTGTCAAAAGGAGCAGTGACTATCAATCAGAAGTTGCAAGGCAATGAGTGTGAAAGCTACAGCCACATGAGCTTGCCCCCAGGTGTCCCAGGATGTTCTCCAAGGCCAGGTATCCCTGAAGGCACAGTTGTCTCATCTACCTCATTCTGAATGAGTGAGGTACATTTACAAGGTGGAATGCATCTACCAGGTTGTCCTTTATTAGCTGGCGGACAGTCTGAGCTGCTGTATATGTAGTGAGTTACTGAGCACATAGTGCTATTTTGATTTCAGTTCTGCTGTTTCTACCAGTTGAACACTTTTTTCCGTAGTACCTGCCTCTTAGCTAGAACTCATAACTTTAATCTCATCCTAAGGGACAAGAACCCATGTATAATTTTGAATGCTGCAGAGACTGATCAGGCACAGTGACACAGAAGCTCTGCTGTGCTTCAAAAAAAAAAAAAAGACAAAAAAAAGACAGCTTTTAATTGTAGTGCTACCACTGGCTTACAATTTCAGTAATGTTGTTTGCTGATAGTTTAAATACAAATTTTACTAGCAAGAAAGATGAATGCTGCCTAACACTTAACACTTACATATGTAAAGATGAAAAATACAGTTTTCCCAGCAGGTTAAAACAGGCTTTCTGTTCGACGACAAAGTTACTTTGGCAGATTCTTCTCAGGTGTATTCCATCTTTAAACAGCAAATATGATACTCAACACAATCCTTACTAAAACTTTCATCCTAACTCTTTAAAAGCAATTGAATGTGTGAGTGCATCTGTAAATAAACACCACAGAGAATGAAACCCGTACTGTGACAACCTCATTTCCTTAAGCTTAATACTTTTCCACATCACACATGTACCTGTATGATGTGGTACCATGTATAGATTTGCTGTATTTTACACTTTACTGTCCACAAGTCTGAAGATATTTACATGATGTAAACAAACAGTATCCTACTTAAACCACCAGCAAGCTATCTGTTTTCCATTTGGTCAGAAAAAAAACCCTTACACACACTTCTGAAGTATAGATAGTTTAGTAATGATAATTCTATTTTATAATATATTACTGTGAAGGATTAATATTAGGAAAAATATGGTTAAGGGAAACAGAACTAATACAAGAGACTACCAATGAAGTATCAGTAAGAATAAGTAGCATTGTATTCTGACAGCACGGGGGTTTGAACCTTGATTATTTTTTAGGTTCACGCCAACCCCAAGTGTTTTACTGTTTTATACTAAAAGAAGGAACAAGTGCACAGGAAAAGATGAAAAATGATTCATACCTTAAAACCAACAGGTAAAACATCTGATGAAAGTCTGTGTGAAAAAATTAGAAAAAATGAAAGATGTTAGAGGGCAAATTATTGCAAATATAATGGTAAATAGGCTAAAGAAAGAAAGAAAACGTTATAAAAATTAAGTTGTGATGAGCTGTGGACTTTTCTCTTGCAAAGGAAATGATTTAACAATGTACAGTGTGGAGAAAAAGCAACATATGACAGTCTCGATCACAGAAGCAACCAGTCAAACTTCTGCAAAATTCCTATATAAACCACACCCTTTTTACCATTGGTTTTTAAAAATAGTTCCTTGTAAAAACAACAACAAAAAGAATGAACAGGACTACAGGTATTTATCAACAGCTACACCTGACTGAATGAAGGAAACCCATTTCTGTTATTATCTCTATTGTGCTGCAAGACTAAATAATGTACTAAACTTAGCTCATGACTAGCATATTTGGAAAAAAAACAAAACAAAACAAAAAAAAACAAAACACAACAATACCACCGATCTCCCTTCTCATGCATCCAAAAAAAACCACAACTATAAATTGATATGAAGCTACCAAAAAGATTTGCACTTTGAACAATCATTCATTTAAAAGCATTAAACTACTTTTGGTAACTGCTTACTTCAGAGTGATAAAATTGTTTATGAACATAAAAATAATCCTGTTCTCAACTTGATCACAACAGTCCAAAGACACTTATTCTGGATGGTTTTTCTTTAGGAGTTTTTAATTTTTGGATTCACACTTTAAGCTTCTCTCCACAACAAATGCCATATATTTATATATTTTAATGAAGATTCATATTCACAATCAATCACAGAATTGTAGAATTTAAGAACTCTGAGAATTGCATACTTGAAATCAAGCAGATGTAAAGTAACAGAAGTCTACAAAATTATGCGCATCATGTAAATTAAGCATCACATTAATAAGCTACATGAAAGATTTGCATCAAGATTAACAATTGAGAATAATACTTTCATAAACAAGCTGAATTTTAAATAACTGCTTAAGATTTTATAGAAGAGTAATGTTGTATGCAAGAAAAGCACAGTCACATCTATGATACCCACTCTTCTTGTGCTTTTTCTCTGGTCTGCTTTGTTTCATCCTCACTCGTCATTTCTTGCTGCATGATATGTTCACATGCAGTAGTCTTCGATCCTCAGCCCAAGTCTGTTTAACCTGTTGAAACAAGCAGTAATAGAATAGCCACTGTTAAAATCATCTTTCAGGAAAAAAAGCTTTCGTAATAGTGTATTAATTACACAAACAAAGGACAAAATCTCTCATTGTCTACAGACTAATAAGAGCACACAACATTACTGAAACTCTACTGTAGTTTACATATTTCCTATATCCATAAAGCCTACATCTCTTGTAGACATGAGTGCTGCACCTTTTCAGCATGCAGTAAAAAGTGCCTCTCCCTCTGTCATTCAGTCCCCTCAAATATCATTCATACAGAATGCAACTTTCCCTCCAGTTCTACCTCACAGTAACGTCCTCATTTCTTGAAACTCTGAAATGTACACATGAGTTTGTTTGCAAAATCATCATTTTTCTTGATCAAGGTATACTGAAGTGATTTAATTGCAACGCTAAAGTCATTTTACTGTAAAGTGTGATTTCCTGTTGGTAGGGGGACAGACCTGATTCTGCAAGAAAACCTATTTCTGAATTCTATTAGTATTTAAATCCACAGATCGTGTTAGCATTCTAGGTATTTACACTGGTAATTAAATCAGTTATCACCTTTGAGCAGCCTACAGTTTTAAATCAGATTGCTTTAGTTAAACATCAAGTTATTAACACTCATTACACTAGAACAGTTTTAACCTAGGCTTCAGATGGCATTTTTTGAGAACTCTGGATCCTACTGAGGCTTTGCTTATGATCAGCCTCCCTCCATATCTTTTAAGATACATACTAATACAGTGACTAGTACCACAATAAAGAGCTTCTCCAAGAGAACACTGTTCACAATAGTTCAAACAATGCTTGTCACAATACGCATTAATAACATCTATTTTATTAAATAAATAAAAGACAAGCTCCATGGCTGCAAAATAAAATTCACAAAATAAGAATTCCCAAGGAATCACAATCTTGTTCCTTGGTGATTCCATAGCACTATTTACTGTGCTACTGTCTCATCCTTCAGCCAACAGAAAACAAAGCGTTTCATGTGATCCTGCAGACAAGACTTAAAAACCAAGAACAACTTTCAAGTCACTTTTTCGCTTTTTAAGTAGTCAATTTTATTTCCATATATGTTTTTCTATTTTTGGGAAAGAGAACCATTGTATGTATAAAAACTCTATTTCAATAAACTGAATAACATATGTTATTGGATAAAGTGGTATCATTCAGATAGAAAGGATCAGCCCGGAGTGACTGATCTACCTAACACTTCCAGACTAATGACAGATAAGATAACTCAATTTCTAAAGCAACAGGTAGCTGCTTTCCATCTAGGAAAAAAAAATAAAAAAAAACCCACCACATATAACTAAGAAATAAATAGGATTATAGACACCAGTTCATTTTGTTTATTAGGAAGCAAAGTATATTTTCACCAACTCTCCCTTAGGGCACAAGCAAAATGGTGTTACGGATCTATAAGGCTGGGCAACATCTGTATTTTTTTAGTGTATATCTTCAGTTACTATTTGGCACCCTCTCCCTATAAATATTTGGTGCTTCAGAGCAGAAAAAGCAAGGGGAAAAAAAATAAAAATACAAAAAACAAACAAACAAACAAACAAACCTGAGAGAATAAGAATATCTGCTTTCATACTTCTGAAATTGCCCAATTCTACACGGAGAGCAAGCTTGTGTGTACCTCTACCCATTTCTATCATACAAAAAAGATTATCAGTATTGATAGAAGCCAAATGAAAAGTTAACAAATAATGTACTTTTGAGTTCAAGAAGCTTCCATGGAGGAAGTTTCACACTACCATATCCAGTGTATTATACTGTGCAACGAATAACTTGAAAACAAAGAAACCCTACAGATTCCAATCTGATGGTGTTTCAGGAAAGGACAGGTAACTGAAACAAGAGGGATTGAACAGATGTAAAGCTAGAGTAATTCTTCTGATAACAAAAGATCTGCATACATAAAGCAAGAAAAAGAAATTAGACTGGAAAATAGAGGGAAGTAAAGCGACATTTAAAAAAGTAAGAAAGCATATGCATCACAGTAGGTAGTAAAATGAAAAAAATGAACAACAAAAAATTTCCCAGAGAAATGAAACTACAAGGAAAATCTCATCAAGCCAAGAAAGGCTTGGTAGGAATCTAAGACCTGTGAAGATCATGAAGGATTATGTACAAGGTTACAGATTGAACTAAGTCACCTGGCATGCACCTCAAACTCTGTATTATTTAATTTGCAGTGATCTTTGGGTCACTGTGGCAACATGCATTTAATGCTGACTGGCAAACTGTATTCTAAGCATTTCTAGTGTTCTGGTTAAGAGTCTGAAGGTGTATGTCAGCATGCTGTCTGATAATGAATGAAGCTTAATTTACATGCTTACTCAAAAGAAGCCCTAGAAAAAGATTGTCCCTCTGACATTTCCATAAATGTTCTTCAAATCCTCCATACTTTTCAAAAGCGATGGAGTCTAGGAATTGCAAGAAGGCAACAATCAAAGTTGGAGCAATGCTCTCAATCAAATCACTGCAAGATACAGGAGAACAAAACAGCAGCAGTCTGGTCTTGGTTACAGAGGGAAGTTGCTTCGTGTACTTTTCACATGCTACTGTACATGTAGCAACCATGCCCCCTAAAGTCAAGAAGAGGGTTACCAAGTCCCTGATTTCTCCACATGGTCCCAAACCAGAAGAAATCCTAAGATTTGATTTCTGCCAGTTGAATTGTCTATGGATCACCCTTGTTTCCATGGTGAAAGCAGTCTAGTTCCCAAGGGCTGGTCATGTTTATTTACAGTGGTAAGATCCCAGTAGGGTTTACAAGTGTGAGCATCTACTGGGGTCAACCACATGACTAGAATGTATGTAAGAAAGCATTATATTGATTCCTGTGCTTCTGGTATGCAGTTTTGAGGAAGTATGTCTTCTCCTAGACTTCAAATGCCACTATAATACACCATGTCTTTTAATGAATAACAACACCATGTTATATTATTTGCAGTATGGTGTGATTAGGAAAGTTAATTGCAGAGATAATGGTCAGATTCTTGAATCATATGAGCGTTCATACCATTGGCTACCACCGGAAATTTAGGGTGCGGTTTCCTGGTCACTTTATGCTGATCTAAGGCTACAGTGAGAGGAGCCAGCCATACCATTCCCCACCCACCTACTTTCACAGCTTTCCCTGAAGCTATCAGCAGTGTGGCAGCACGGAACCAGAACAATTTACCACGTAGCCCACACACACAAGTGCTGCACCATCACTCAGGTACAGAAATGAGCTGCTGAGGATGGTGCTGCACTTCTGGCAACTGTCCTGTTAAAACAGCTTTAGCTAAATGGGAAACAGCAACAGCAGGGAAGAATGCTAGCAAAGGAACAGCCAAAACACTTTTTCCTTTTCATCTATCCACTTGCAACAGTGTCAAAAACGCTGCCTTCCCCTGCGATGTAAAACTTGCATCCACAGATTTGATAACACGAGCTCCGTTTTCACATACTGAAATGGAAAAAAGCCTCAAATGCAAAGCTTATGCAGTACAAAACGAAATTTAAGATGCACATGAATGACGGTCAACATCAGAAAAACTGAAAGCAAAAGTCACATTCCTTGAAACACTGTTCCCTAGCAGAGCTACAGGCTTACTTTCATTACAGAGCTAACTCCCACTCTCACATTCTGTTACAACACTGGGTTTAATAAGCAAGTCAGTCTACACACATCTGTGCTTGCCTCTTAATACATCCAGAGGCAAATCAGCTAGCATGGCATTTCTGCAGTGGGAAAATTCATAAACAGCCCCTGGTAGGAGTCTGCATACTCAATTGCTGATCTGCCCCCCCAGGGCACCAAAACAGATTGGCTTTCTTGACTGTAGACAAAATAATGTAAATAATATTTTGACAACTGGTAAAGAAATTGTGAGTAATTTAAAATTTGCTGTTTTCATGTTTCTGATGTCAGACAAGTCATACTTCCAGTTATATAGGATGTTGTTAGTACGCAAGTTTGTTCAGTGAACAGCATTCTCATGTGGAGGGATGTTTTCACCCAATATATGCTTAGTACTAAAATCTTTTCTAAACATATAACCCAAACTGCATTAGAAATAGATATCAATGGAGGAGTTATATTAGAATTATAAATCCTACCTTTTCCTATCATACAAAAAATACATAATGTAAATCCTGTAAATATTTGTGAAATCTAGGGATAATGACATATGTGTATCTTTAAAAGCTTGACCAAAACAAACAAACAAAAAAGAATTACTCAGGTTGGAAAAGACCTTGAAGATCATTGAGTCCATATCCAACATCACCTTCCAGAATTTAGAAGCCTTGTTATACATGGCGGTTTTATCTCATAATAGAGAATGGAGTGGATGAATTTAACAAGCAAATAGATATTCAGTTCCTGTATTCCTGATTTTTTCCTCTTACTAAAATACAAGAAAGTCAGTATCTTCACTTAAAGAACATACATGTACACACAAGGCCTGCCATCAACAGTCAACTGAAAATTATATTGTTGCTAATGGCTTTCAACTTAATCACTTTAACTTGGATCACATTTACCTCCAAATGCAATAATATTAAACAGAGAGCCAATTGCTTTGCCATAAAAAAGGGAGATTTCTCATATAATCACAGAACAACCCAAGCTGGAAGGGACACACAAGGACCATCAAGTCCAATCTCTGACTCTACAGAGAACCACCTAAAATCCAAACCCTGTATGTAAGAGTAGTGCCCAAATGCTCCCTGAGCTCCAGCAGCTCTGGGCCATGCCTGCTGCCCTGGGGAGCTGTGCCATGCCCAGCACCCTCTGGGGCACAGCCTTTCCCTGACCCCCCGGATCCTCCCCTGACCCAGCTCCATGCCACTCCCTCGAGCCCTGTTGCTGTCACAGAGCAGAGCTCATTGCTGCCCTCTGCTCCATGTGAGAGCTGCAGCTGCCATGATGCCTCCCCTCAGCTCCTCTGCTCTGGGCTGAGCAGACCCTGGGGCCACAGCCTCTCCTCACGCCTCTCACCCTCCAGATCCTTCTCTCCATCTTTGTCTTCAGACACTCTGATAGTCTGATGTCCTTCTCGCACCAGCACCCAGCCCGTACACAGTACTGGAGGTGAAGCCACACAGCATAGAGCAGAGGGGACAATTCCTCTCCTCACCCGCTGGCAGTGCTGGGCCCGATGCACCCCAGGACACAGTTGGCCCCTCAGGCTCCAGGGCACGGTGCTGACTCACATTCAGCTTGCTGCTGGTGAGAAGCTTCCTGATCCAAACAAAAACATTTCCTCTTTGTTTAACTTCATGTATTCTTATCCCCACTAGAATTAAGTTTCATATTCAAACTAGCCTTTCACATCCAACAGTACACAACTACTCCCTGTAAGTAATATCCACTGGTTCCAACAAGGTACAATTTCATTCCGTCACTCTTCTTATTCTGAAAAGTATTTAACAACTAAAATATAAGGTAGGTTATAAGAAGTTTCTACTATAAATTATTCATCGTAGGGCAGTTTTAACTCCAGTGTCTCAGGAGCTTGTGTTTTAAGTGCCTGACAGTTTGGACATCCTGCAATCAATTCCAACTCCCAGAGAGCCCTCAGTGCCTTCCAACAAAAAGCCAGTCCCCTCAAGCACCCCGCAGGTCAGGCCTTCCTGCAGTGCCAAGGCTGCATCTCACAAACCACAGCGTGAACCTGCGGTTTTCATCAAAACCTGCACCACTCCTGAAACACCCGAAAAGCTCTGTTTAGGGAAATTTCCTTCAAAATGCTCCACTGATCCACCTGGAATGCATCCTCAGTCTTCATCTTATTCTCACCCTCAGCGCGGTGTTAAGTCTTTTAGTATCCCTTTGAAGTTTCTCAAAAAACTAGTTTTGAAGCAAAGGTGAAAACATGCTGAGGGCACCAAACACACACTTCACCGTTTTTTTGTTTTTTGGTTTTTTTTTTCCCAAATCTGTTCCAAAAAGGTACTTCCTTACACCATTTTCTTTTTGATTAATCAGCGCTTACTCAAGAGCGTTCCCCCTCAACCTGCCTCCCTATCACAGCTTCCACCCCAACCGCGTTGAAGGATATCCGAGAAGGCTGGGCTTCACTGCCGCCAGTCTTGAGATAGAGAGGAGAGAAGGAAGCTCCCTGAATCACTGCTTCAGAGTACATGGATCCCAGGAGCAGTTCGGCTGCTCCAAGTCACCGTGTGAACTTCGCGTTGGTTACACATACATCTCGCACAAAGGCAGACATACTGCCCTGAGCGATCTCTTTCACGCATAAGGAAAAAGGAAAGAACAGTTCGCTTTTATTCCACAGAACTTACGTTAAGCACGGTTTCTTGGAACAGTCAAATTTCTCAACACGTTGAGAAAAGCATCGGGTAAAGGAAAAAAAAAAAAAAAAAAAAAAAAGAAAGAAAGAAAAAAAAACCATCCGCAACCGCGTTCGTACCTAAGCAACGAGCAAAGCTGACAGCGCGCATCACCGTTCCACTTTACTACCCAGTTCCTAAACTCCAGCAGGACCCGCGGCAAAGCCGGGGCACCCGGCACGCCCGCAGAGGAGCGAAGCGCCGCACCGCCCGGCCCCGCGCACGGCACTGCCCGCTCACGGCACGCACCCACCGCGCCCGGCCGCCGCTCCAGGAAAAGGGAAGGGAAATAAAGCAGCGCCTCGGTGCCGGAGGGAAGCCAGGCACCGGCATCGCAACGCGACACCACTGCCGAGCCGGCCAGGGAGAAGCAAAACGGAAAAAGAGACGAACCCGAGAAGCAGAAAGCGATCAGCACAGCACACCGCCAGCCAACTCCCTCCTGCCGACCACCTGGTGGGGCGGCGGGCGACAATATCCCCACCCCGGGCCCGGGCCCGGCCCCTTCGAGCACCGCCCCCCCCCCGCCCGGCACCCACCTTTCGCCTCTCCCGGGCGGGGGCCGTCCTCCGGACCACTCTCCCCTCCCCCGAAGTGGGAGGAGGGAAGCGATGTGAGGCAGCTCCCCGCCCCGCCCCAGGTGAAGCCCCCCGAGAGTCGCCAGTCCCAGGGGTCAAGTGCCGCGGCACTTCTCTGCTGCTCCGCCGCGGCGCCAGCTCCTCCGGCGGGCACTCACCCGCCTATTGCGCAATGGGGGGGCGCAGTGCTGAGGGGCGCGGAGCTGGCGAAGAGCTGCCGCCGGTGGGCGTGGAGCGGGGCGTGGCCCCCGCTGCCTTCCCGCCCCTTTAATCCCGCCGCCGCTACGCAGGCGCGTTGAGGGAGTAGTAGCCCGTCCTCGTTGCGCATGCGCAGAAGGGGTGTCACAGTGCAGTGGGGTCTTTTGCTCTCGGGTATAGGTGGCGGCGGGGTGGTGCAGGGAGCGGGCGATCCGCTTCAGGGCCCTCAGAAGAAAGAGGGGAGACCCTCGGCCGTCGTGCCGTTCTGTCAGCTGGTGGCGTTTCTCCGCGGTGTTCTCCGTTTTGGGCGCTGAGGAAATATGCAGCCCCAGACAGTGGGGTCCCAGTCACAAGGTGGCTCCTGGCGCAGCCCGAGCCCTGTGACTCCCACAGCCGGCAGTGGGGCGTGGAGCCCTGTTGCTGTGCTCCCATAAAGCTGTTTGTGCAGTGTGTCTCTGCAGAAGAGTGTGTGTTCTTGCATGTCGGTGCGGGTGACAGGAGACCACTTCAGTGCAAACCTTCTGTGTGGTGTCAGTGTCTGCCTGATGGGCCTGGTGCCCTTACGGCGTGAATCCTCTGACACAAAGTGGGAAAAAGCTTTCATTGTTTCACGTTTGGTGCCTAGCACAGTCAGCATGCATGATAGCATCGTTTATGGAAAGCAATGGGATTTGCTAAATGTTTGCGTCTCCTGGAGTTTGTGCAGTGCAAAAGGCAGTCTGTCACTGAGGCTTCTGGTCTGCAACCCTCGCTCATTAAGTGATGGCAGAACACTGGTGGAGTAAGCTGTGAGCACTTCCTGAGAAGCAATACCTGTGTCCTGTCACCTGTACCTGTTGCAGGAGGATAAGCTGGTAGGTAGCAAGTTCACCAAGAGTTTGGCCTGGTTCCTTCCCCCAACAAAGAATGCCCAGGAGAGTGAGTGGAGCTGGTGGAATGTATATGCCAAACTTTTGGTCTGGGTTTGATCAACAGCTGTAGGCTGAGAGTGTTGTCGGTCTTGGCCATGGAGCCTGTCCAGAGAAGGGCAACAAAGCTGCAAAGGGTCTGGAGCACATTCCTGTGGGGAATCGGGATTGGTTATTAGGAAAAATTTCTTCTCGGAAAGGGCGGTGAGTTATTGGAAAAGGCACCCCGGATAGGTGGTGGAGTCACTCCCTAGAGGTGTTGGAGAAATGTGTGTATGTGGCACTTAATGACATGGTTAGTGGGAGTGGCGGGGATGAGTTGATGGTTGGACTTGGTGATCTTACAGGTCTTTTCCAACCTTAATGATTCTGTGATTCTAAAACGAGGATGATTTTTTAATTTCATTTGAAAGCTGTGAAGCCTACAGTGGAAAGACCCTTCATCCCTTTTCTGCTTTTTGTACCCCAAAGCGTGGTGGTACCTTGTAAGCACAACTGCTAGTGTGGCCAGCCTGCACACAGTGTTAAGGAATGAACTGACCTCTGGAAAAAAAAAAAAAAAAAGCATATTTTTAAGCTAGATTTGTTCCTTAAAGCAAGGCAAAAAGTGGATCTCTGTGCTGATCTTCTACCTTAGGATGGAGAATGGACTGATAGGGCAGGAAGCAAGAGTAAGTCACTTGTAGGAAGGGGGAAATTTGACATGAGCCTCTCAGATTTTTCTGGTTTGAAAGTACAGCTTCATAAGTACTTCAAACTCACTTGAATTTAGTGGCCTGGGAAAAGTTGCAATCTCAAGTGGAAATTAAAAGAGAGTTTTATATGCTTTCCATCTTAGACTAGATTTTGTTTAACTGCCTTCTGGTGAAAGCAAGACAGTGTATGATGCAATATGCATTGAAATGACAAACCACTGATGTAAACGACAATCCCAAACCACCATGGTTTCCACAGTTTCACTCTTCTGTGAACAAAACGTTCAATACTATTGCTGCTTCAGAAAGCTGAATGTACTAGGTCAGGCAGCAAACATCGTATAATCTTAAGCTATTTTTTAAATTGGTCTAAATCTGTGTGAATAGAATTACAATTTATTTTATTTTGTTTTATTTTTTGTCAGTTCAAATAAGAATTTAAAGGGTGTTATCACCTGTGGCAGAAACGAGGATATGAATGTATTGTTTGATTTAGTTGGTCAGTTTTCAGAAGTAATTCTTGAAAACAGATTTCTTTAACAACATAGAAATGTTTAAAAACTTGCTTTTCAATTTCTGCATGAAATACAGGAGCAACACAAATCATGGCCATCAAAAAAAAAAAAAAAAAAAAAAAAAAGGAAGAAACCAACAACCTGCCCAGCATAATGACTGTTAAGGTAAGATTAGAAGTACTTTGATGAACATGCGTTTGAATAAATGAATATTAGTCCTAACATCGAACTCAGAATCATTTGGGATGATAAAAGAGCGCAGAGATAGACTCTAGGATATATATATTAAGATAGTTTTCTATATACATCAGAATCTACCAGTGTGTTCGGTATATCAGTGCATTAATATATACACATCAGAATATGCTTGAATTTTATAATGTATATTTATCAGCAGTTGTTTATGCATACATACTTCAGTGCTACATGGTCAATTTTGAAAGATCTCTCTGGAAGTCAGGTTGTGAAAAATGCCCTACTGTTTAATTCCTTGGCACACGTTACAAGTGAAATACACAGTGTAATTTGAAAATATCATGAGTGTTCTCTTGTAATTGATCTCTACACCATAAAAAAAGAAATGAATGTGTTTCACCAGTAATTATCTAGACCATGCTGCTGTTGAGGAATGCATTTTAATTCATTTCCAGCTGCTGTTCACAATGCCAGTAGACATTTTAATAGGTTCCTACGATAGAAGAAGAAACTAAACACTTTGTGATAAGATGTGAGCTGGTTGTAACACACACAGGGAACAAAAGAAAGAAAGAAAAAATTAAACATTCTCATCATGGAAGGGAAGAAGAAAAGGGGAGAGGGAGAGAGATGTAAAAAGGATGTGAAAGAAAACACTGCTAGGAAGTAAGATTAGGCACTGGGAGTTGTTTCTACCTTCTTGGCTGCTTTTACTGATATGTTTTCTTGTTTTTTCTATTAGTTCAGCAATTTTACTCATCCTTTTCTGCTTGGTTCCTTGGCCGGTTGTGTCTGTGCCTTTCCTGTTCCTGTAAATTGCACTCTTCCTGATAAATGTCAAATTCATATTTATGGTAACTTCAGGGAAGTTGGTGGCATTGTACGGTCTACAAATAAGGAGTGAGTGATGATGTTGAATGGACGTATTGTTTTTCAGTTAACTCTTTTATAAAGACGTATAAACTGGATGATGGTCTTGTTTACTTTAAAGGAGTATAGGGTGTAACTTAGTTAAATAGAACTTCTAGCGACTCCAGCAGTCTGTAAGCACAGATCCAATTATAGGACCAAGGCCTGGGTGTGCAATAGCTATTCTGCTCCACATATGAACATGATTAGATAGACAAAATCAGTTAACATAATGTCAACAACTTATGTTTACCTATTTTCAGCAGCACGATGTTTTATGGAAAATAATTGTCTTTGAAGTTATTTATATCAGTTTAAAACAAACAAACAAACTGGTATCTTGCACATTTATCTTACTCTTATTAATAAGGCCAATAGAAATATCAATAATACTTGTTTACAGCATCCCTAATAAACAGAGTTTTCATTTTCTTTAACTATATATTTTCGAACTAATTGCATGAAACTCTCTTTGTTTTAAGCCCACCTATTTAAAAAGTTTTCATTTATGATATTGAAAGTTAACACATTTTCTCTTTTCTGATTAGGTCAGTTTTTAATGTTTGCCACAAAATTGTTGTGTAGTCTTCAAGTAGTAGTTCTCATATGCTGTAGCCAAGAAGAGAACATAATGTATAAACTGACACAGTACCAAAATGAGACGTAAAACTCTTGGTTCCAAATCTCTTTCTTCACTGTGTCTCACCTGACATGACTATTTACATTTCCATGTTTTAATTTATACATCTGTAAGTCAGGAGTTGTATTTATTTTGTAATAGAGAAGTTAATGACCATCTCAGAAAGAATATGCTTAACTTTATCAGTGATGAGCAATTTAGCGCCACCTTTACTCTTTTCTTGGCGCACTAACTAGTAAAAGATATGAGTTTTGTCTCTTTTCTAACATTTAGTGTTAAGTCATTTTAAGCAATACACACAGTTACAGCCAAATGTCAACTTTCAGCTTATATAGTTACTTCTAAACTGTGCTGTCATCATAGTAAATTAGTAGTTTACACATCTTTCCTACATTTCTTATTTTTGCCAACCAGGTGTGTTAAGTGAGTGCTGAATCAATTCTAACTCATAGGAACAAACTAGTTTCTATATGGTTTTAAGAATTCTTTTTTTTTTTTTTTTTTTAACATTTATTTGTTTTTGGCAACTAGAAGATCCTCTAACCTGTTTTTAGTGCAATGAGAAAATATCCCATTCTCCATTTTATTTAGATTCCATTTACCTAAAATAATTTTTTACATCATTGTCTTTCCTGAAATTCTCATACTAAACCTTTTCAGTTCTCTGTATAGTGCTCTATGTACTCAGATGTGCTGTTTCCACAATTCAATACAACTTCTAATGGGATTTTCTTTGTTTAATTTGTTAGGGGAAAATAAATAAATGGTTTTATTACACATGACTAGGGTATGTAGTTTGCTTTTAACTGTCAATGCATGAACTTTACCAACAACTGTGGCTCAAGAAGTAATAGTTCCAGTGAAGCCCGACAACTCATTGCAATTTGTTGGGTCCTCTGCTGTTTTAACCCAACTACTTATTAACATCATTCCTCAAACTCGGTTTGAAAAAGTAACCTCCTTCTCCGCTTTCTGTTGGGGTCGGTCCTGTTGGCCAAAGCGAGGATAATCATTTCCAGAAATGCAGACAGCAGACATACGGAGAGAGCTGCCATGAACTTAACACCCACCAATCTAGACATCACTTTCCATGGCCATGTGGCTGTTTGCTCCTGATTGTGTACACTGTCCCTGCAGTACACTACATTACAAGCTGCATCTCTGAGATTGGCTGGATTCTGGGGAGATGCTGAGCTACGCACTTCATCCAGGTGAACTAATTCTGCTGAATGGACCAAAGCGGCAATTAGATGTTGTGGTTTACATTCCTGTCCTTTACACAGGGGTCTGATGCAGTACAGAAACTGGGTCCAGAATCTTAGTGGGCTCTGGACAAAAAGGAGAAATGTTTTTTTCCAGGCTGTTAAAAGCTGTGTTTATCAGAATGCCAAATTTAAATCAGGCTGGAATGCCTTTGTGTGGCCACGGTTTAAAAGAATTTTAACTTTATTTTTTCCTGAGAGATGAACTTGACAAATTTCTATTCAGCTAGTAAGCATAAAGAATAAATGTATTAAACTATAGGTACTATTGCAATAGTCACGTATTAGGTTTCTACTGAGGAATTCAATTAAAACTGCTTCACAAGAAAGTCTGAAATATTCTCACGTGAAAATGATTTTCTAGTTAGGATTTGATTGCCACTCAGTGTTTCGGTTCATATCCTGTTTTCAATGCAGAACCGTTCTTAGACAGTAATGAACCTAAACATCATTTGTTGACAACTGGCAAAATAGTATTTGTGTATCTCATGGAATTGCTAAGAGACAAAGCAAGTAAATCATGCGTGATGAAAACAACGTAGCTAACTTGTGAGCTGTAAGAGCAGTGCACTGCAGTTACCGAGTCCTGAACTGCTGGAATGCTTTAGCAAGATCTGACTCACAGAAGAGAAGAGATCATGTGAAGATGGTAAGAGATTATTTTTGCAGATCGGAGTGTTGAATGCACTAGGAAATGGTACATGATCTATAGCAGTAGCAGAAAAAAAAATATCATTTGTGTTTGTTATTACCAAAGATTAATCTCTAAAGCAAGATCTAACAAGCTTGGATATATAAAATTATGCTAGAAAATTAGCATGTTAGTAGAACGGCCTGGAGCTACAGAATTCTACCTCCCAGAGCAATAAATAAATTCTGTTATTAAAGTAAGCATTGGGCATTGAACAGTTCATGGGAAACCCTTGGGATGCCACCCCAAATCCAGCTTTAAGCTCAGAGGGAACCATTTTAATCACATAGGTCAGGAGACAAGTGGCAGGCTCGGAATTTGTGGGACTTGCTGTTTCACCTCCGTAGATGACTGGTTTTCTTTGCTGATAAAATAGAACTAAACAGAACCTGGTGCACCTGCCTGTTCTGAGATAATCCTCATCTTACAATAACAATAAAATTGTCTGGGATCCATCCAGTGAGTATGGCAGCAGAGATCTCATTCTTAGTTGCTTTTGCTGCCCTTCTCTCAGGAATCAACAAGCACGAATCTTGGGTGTGTATGTAATGAGTCACTGCAAATCTAGTGGCTGTTCTGTATATGCATGTAAGATCGTGGCCTGCTCTCACTCTGCTTTAAATACACGCCTCAAAATGCGAATATTATCAAAAGACTCTCCAAGCCTTTTGAATAATACCAAAATTCTGTTTCATATAGTCTGTTTTATTTCTTCAGATAGATGTATTTTGACATCATGATTTACTTTGCATTTAACAGTACTTACTGCCACAGTGTAGCATACAAGAATATCTTGATGCTTTAATAATTCTGGTAATACTAAATAAACTCTTAATATTGAAAACCATTTGACCAAGGGTTTCTTAGTCGGTTTGATTGTTGACTGGAGAGAAACGTGTATTTTTTTGTTGTTGTTTTGTGTATGTTTGGGTGTGTTTGTTTTTTTCATTATTATTATCCTGTCTTACCAGTTTTAGCTGTCCACTTTTCAGGACAAGGAATAATTTATCATACTTGCATTTTGACATTCTGTGACCAAGAGTTCTGATGTGGGACCTATTCAGATTGGTAAAGCTACAAATAAACTGTATGATTTGCCACTCAGTGTGCAAAGTGCTGCCCTCTCTCTTTTGAGTACTGTTTTCCACAAAGTCATGACATCTAAGTTTTCTCTTGTGTCAAGCTTTTTTATAACTGAGGCCACTGCTGTGCTAAATAATGGAGAAATGATCACATCTTTTCTAGAAAAAAAAAGTTTTTGTACTTCAATGTAGCAACAACTCTGCTCAGGTAGTTGATTTTTTACCTCTTTGAGTTGCCTTTCTTTTACAGCTTGAAGTAACACATGTAGTAGATTCATTACCACCTCCAGTTGCCTTTCTATTCCACTTGACATAATAGTGCCGTCTATCGGATAGCTTATAGATTTATTTATAATGCATTTGAAAGTGCTGAGGAAGCAAAACTTCTGAGATCGTCAGTTAGCTGGTAATTATTGTATTGGAATATCATTGCTATGCAACAACTTTTTTCTCCATAAAAAAATTTCCTCAACATTCTTTCAGTGCTATACATAGGCTTACAGTATTCTGTTCCATTAGTGGACCAAACTTTCAATGAGTAATTATCTAGTAAATTGAAACACATCTTTACTGTAAAGCTCTAGCATGCTTACATTTCACTTTTCTTAGTATGCGATTTTTTTTGTATCTGTTGTCCTTACAGTCTTTGATGGATCTTGTGTACCATCATGCTTATGACTCATTTCTTTTACATATGTTTTTTGTTAGTTGATGGTCTTACTAGATGCTGCAGTGTGATTTTAGAGTTTGCTCCCAAATTATGTTTTACAAACTATTAATTTCCAGCTCTGCACAATTTCTTTAATAACAGATGCAGAAGTATTATCTCACCTGAACTTTGTAAGTGACCAAATGTTCCGATATACACATTAGTGGGTGAGAAGTCTTAGCCATGGGAACATCTGCTAAATGTTAGATTTCTGGACATCTGGAATAAGAAATATCTGTAACTGCACAGTGTTGCTTTTTACATGCGATATCTATCTATTACTTGGCTACACTTCTGCAGACATTTGGAATTATTTGGAACCAAATGCTGTTTTGGTGACTGTTGCAGAGTTCACACTGACATTAACTTGTGTATGGTGCTGATATATGGCTACAAACAGTTTCCAGTGGGGGTACAGTTTCTAAGACTGCAGTCACAAAGGCATTTTTCCACTTACACTTGTGTGGGTCTAAAAAGACTTCAGATTCTAGCCTTAGCCAGCTACCCAAAAACTGGTTCAACTGCTGCATAATGCAACTTTTGAGTACTTGTGTCTTTATTGAATCATGCTCCAAATGTCTGTGTAATGCTCAAGAACAGAGACCATGACTGTTAATTTTGTGCCCAGTCTTCTGCTTCTTCTATTGGTAGAGCATTTAATTGCTTCTGGTAACAGTTGCTGCTGGTAACTGCTGGAGTTAACCTAGAGCTTAGGTCCTAGGCTTTCTGCTGTACACTAAATTGAACAGAGTTTAGAGTTTTCAGTTAATTTCTGTATTTTGATTTCCTTCAGTAGTTGTCAAATGAACAATAAAATTACAAAAGAAGTATGAGAGACAGAGTACTTTTGCTTTCTAGGCACAACTAGAAAATAATACAAAAGAGGTACTGCTCTTCTTAAAGGAAGTTGCTTCTGTCAGCTCTGTTGAAGTCCAGTCATAAAACATCTTGACCTAACAGAGCTAAAAAGAGGTTGACAGTCAGGCAGGGGATGAACTGTCCAACAAAGACTTGGCACTTGTTTTAGGAAAGTGCCTTTCCACTTCCCTTGTTCTTCCTTAATCATTCGGTTATCTCCCTGCAAGTTGTAAGGAATGACAGATGAACTCTGACTGTTCTTCTGTGGGGGAATCTTCTCATGGACAGTGACGGAAATTAAAGCCATAGGAACAGAGAATCATTTAGTTTGGAAAAGACCTTCAAGATCAGCAAGTCTAACCATCAATCTGGCCTACAAAGTCTCATCACTAAACCACTTCTGCAGTATCGCTGGTAATGGAAGACTGCCACTTCCAATGCTTGACACTCTCTCTTTGAAGAAATTCTTCCTGATATCTAAATCTGTTCTGATGCAATTTAAGGCTGTTTCTTCACATCCTATCACTGATAGGATCACAGAAGACTGACGCACTGATTGTTGCAATCTTTTTTCAGTTAAATGTAGAGAGCAATGAGACCTCCCTTCAGCCATCTCTTCTCCAGACCAAACAACTCCAGTTTCCTCAGCCACTCCTCACATATGTTGCTTTCTAGTCCCTTCACTGGCTTTTTTGCTTTTCTCTGCACCCAACTAAGCAACTCAATGTCCTTCTTTCTTGTAGTGAGTGGCCCAAAACTCAACACAGCACTTCAGGTGCAGCCTCACCAATACAGAGGGACAATCACCTCACTGGTCCTAATGACTATGCTATTTCTGACACAAGCCAGGAGCCATTGGTTTCCTTGGCCACCTAGGCACATTGCTGGCACATGTTTGCCTGAGTGTCAGTTAACACTTCCAGGCCTTTTTCACCTGGGCGGCTTTTCTGCTGTTCTTTCTTGAGCCTGTAATGCTGCATGGAGTTGTAGTGACCCAACTGCAGGATCCAGAACTGGGCCCTGATGAATGCCATATGGTTGGACTTAACTCATCAATCCAACCTGCCCAGATCCCACTGCAGAGCCTTTCTACTCTCAAGCAGATCAATACTGCTGTCCAAGTTGGTGTTGTCTGTAAAGTTACTGAGGGTGCACTCAATCCGCTTGTTCAGATCTTTGCTTCATTGACTCAGTCTTATTATGCTAGAGATGCAAAATCCTGCAACTCTTAAGACAGGCTAGTGAAAGGATTAGCCATTACCCTTCTAGACTTTCACTTCTACCTCTTTCAGAAAACTGTATGAAGATTGAGAAACTTACTTAGTTCAAGCAATTGCAGTAGTGTCTGCACATATTCTTTTAGTATTTTTTGGTGTTTGTTCTTCCTGAAAGCTCAGAGTAGGAAAATCTTGTGAGCAGGTATGTTCCATTATTTTTAGTTACACGTATAATTTGACCACAGCGTGAAACCTTAACATTATAAGCATGACCTGTAGCACTCTTCATTATGTCTTTTGCTTTCTGAGGGAAGTATGTAGTACAAAGCATTGGCTTACTGTATTCTGCTGTAGATACAAACTGAATTTATATAATTCACTGGGTGGCAGTCATTTTAGTCCACCTACTTGTCAGGGCAGTGCTTTAAGCACCAATACCCAATTCTGCAGGACTTTTGCACAGACTCAAGGTTTGAATTCAAATTCTGTGAGATACTTGGTCAAAATTACAGAGCATTGATTTTTGAGCTGGGGACACTTTACTAGATCTACATATGTGATTAGTGGTGTATTTCTGGTATCAAACTGTGTATTCAGAGCTTTAACAGAAGATATGGTCAGTTGTAGCAGTGATTAATTTTATTGTTTTCGAGAAGTCTTTAAGAGGCATTGTGTCAGAACCAAGTTAATTAACCACGTTCTTGTATTTTCTGTAAACATGCCAAAGAAATACCTAGTATGTTTAGAGAGAATTCCTACTGCTGTTGTCATTCACCTAGCTTATACCTATGAGTCCTCTAAAATATAAATCCAGTTAAGTGCACCCCTTCAGAAGTAGGAGTCCTGTGGATAATAGAACAGTCATAGATACAGTGAGGGCAGGCCCTACAAGTCTAGAGCAGATTCACAGCTCATCCAAAGTTGGTAATTTCTTGCTGCCTACTCACTCCCTTAACACACCAGAAGAGCAAGCTTCACACACGCTCACACAAAATCTGTTTTTAAAAGTTAGTATTTTCATGCCACGTGTTCTACAGGTGAAATTCTGTTTTCCCTGTATTCTGTCAAACAGTCTTATTGATCTCAGTGGTACCTCCAACGTGTGTTACATGAACAGTACTAAACATGTAGCTCACCTCTGTTTCTTTGTGTACAAAATTAATTAAAGCAGATGGAAGCATCTGAGTAGTTTGTGCTTCTTCTCCCCATGGAAGACTGCTGAGTAAAGTCAGAAATTATCTGTAGTGAGTACCCTTGTTGATTCCTGCAAATATGACCTAGAGACAGAACAGAAACAGGAGTGCCTTGATGCAGATTCTTAGTCCTGTTTTGTCTAACTCTCGCTGACTTCCCAGAAGGGAACTGGATCAGTTTCATTAGTGTCTTGTGGCAGAACACCCTAGACAAGATATTGTCTTCCTTTGCCAGCGGTGTGTACAGTGAAAGTGTTCAGTGTGTGTTTCCAGTGCTGGTACTGCTTAGGATTTTTTTTTTACAGTGGTTGTAGGAATGCTTTGAATAAAGCTGTCAAAGCTCAGTTATGTATATGAAAAGTGCTAGGATAAAAGGTGTGCTGTTGTTCTTGGGAATGGTGATCTGTACTGATCCTTCAGCATGACATTGAAAGTATGGTCAGATTTTCTTATCCGTATAAAATGAATAGTCACTAAGGGATGAAAGGGTGAAAACTTTTCCTTCTTTGCTGTGTCCTTCAGCTATTTCTGTCTTCCTTTCAATAAAAAACATAATGTCTCCATCACTTGGACAAAGAGATAGTGAGAGTAGAAACAAAACTGTATTATTATAAATACTAAACAAAACAGTATACCATGAACAGATATGCAGGATGACACTCCGTTCTTCCTAGATATCAGAATTACAAACAGAAAGTTACAGATAATAAGTTGTGAGATGAAAAAGCCTTCTCCTGGTTACAGCAAAACGCAGGAAGCTGTACACTTTTAGTTTCCTGAAGTCTTTCTCAGGTGGCTGGAGATAGATATACTCAACCTCCAGCATGCTCCTTAACAGTTCAGTGGATGTGGGCCTCATTAACTGCCTAATGTGTGCCCTGCTGTGCCTTATTTCTGTAATCAGTTGTATGGAGCAGCAGGCACAAGACAGCAGGGGCAGTCCTGATGACTGTCATTAATTACTAAGCATGTTTCCCATACATGCCCTTTAAAGATGCAGACCTTCTCTCCAAACTCTGTAAAGCTTGTTTTTGCAATAGATGGTGCCATGGTTTTTCCTTTCTTTTCCTTAGCCTCCACCTTGAAGGCTATCTATCTTGAATGGCAACTTTGCATAGTCTCACTGAAAGAGATACCCACTTGTACTTGCTTTGAAATACCAAGACCCTTCTACTGATACCATAACAAATGTTGAAATCTAGTCACTCCTTCAGTGCTTTTTTTCATCTTTTCTGAATGTTCCTTCTGTCTCACTCCTTAGCCATTCTCTTGTCAATATCCATCCATAGGACAACAACAGCTAATTGGAACTTTCTGAAGAAAAGTAACATGGAGAGCCACACTATTATTCAGCACTAGATTTTTTTTATTGTATTTTGTGTACAGTCTGCCCTGTGAAAATGGCCACCTGTAATCTAATCTATAGTAATTAAATTCCTGCAAAATCCAAAATCATACAGAAGACTGTCAGGTAGAAGTAAAAGTACCTCAGTTTTAAAGACACTGGAAAATAATTAAAAAAAAAAAAAAAAAAAAGTTTTCTGCTTGACACGGGTGATTTAGCCTTGTCTGAAGCTAGCCTTGGCATATGAAATTAAGGAAGAATGTAGCTGGAGTATTTTTAATTAATCTTCTTGTTCACATTGGCCTTTTGTTCTTTGTACGACTATGTATGTAAGTGTAAAAAGGGCAGGCTGCACCTTAGTTGATATGTTATTTAGTGAATGTTTTCTTTTTGTTCAGCTTTGTTTTCGTGGTAGTTATACTTACTGCTAATTTATTGCAGCCTTATTAAAAAGCTTTGCTTTGAAGATTAAGATGATAGTTTCACGATGAGTTTTTGTTTTGTTTGATATTGGCTTTGCTGGCTTTCTTAAAAACAAAAATGTCTAAAAGGTGTATCAGTGAGACATGAAACAGAAATAAGAAATTACGTTTGACTTTACATTGGCTTAGTCAAACATTTTTCTAGCCATCTGCATTTTGGTCTGCTCTTATAATTAGTGTTCTCCATTTACCAAACTATTCTGATATGATACTATGAAGGTTATGGGCTAGATATTGCTCTTACCATTTTCTCGTCTTTTAACAGCAGAATCCACAACACGATTACAATGCACCAGCCTCACTGCTTCAGTACAGAAATGTAATTAACATAGCCAGTTATCAAGACTGCCTGTTATTTGATGTGATCAACATTGAAAAAGTTTTGCATGTATGATACAGATTAAGAAGGAGCCTAGAAAAATTTCTTAACCTCTTTGCTGGACATATCTCAATTGAGCATAGCGGGGAGAAACACAAAAAAATAATCCTTTTGATGGTATATAACTCTGGCTAGCTCAGACTAATGGAAGGATTATCAGTATCTCCTGCATGTGAGCTGGAAGAGGCTTGCTCAATTAGCTGTGTCAGTAGAAGCCTGCATTGCCTTTACAAGGAGAACCACAGCATACCTGAAATTACCCTTGGCTTTTTATCTGCAGTGGTAAAAGTAATGTAACAGAGAATGGGTACAGGTTCACACTTGGTCTATTTGTTTGATGGTAGCTATTCCTGTCTAGCAGAACCGTCAGATCTTCAAGGAAGCTTTCCTCAGGGCACAAGAGCTCTAGAATCTCTAGGTGTAGGAAGTCAGGAAAGGAAGGCACAGTACCAGCATGGCTGAACCAGGACCTGTTTGTCAAACTGAAGAGCAAGAAGAAAAATGCACGGGCTGTGGAAACAGGGACAGATACTATGGGAAGAATATTAGGAAACTGCTAGGCTGTCTAGGGAGAGGATCCAGAAAGCCAAGGCCCAGCTTGAACTGAGCTTGGCAAGGGATGCCAAGAAGAACAAGAAAGGCTTTTATGGGTACCTCAACCAGAAAAGGAAAGCCCAGGGGTGTGTATCCCTTCCTAGTGAGTGACAGGGGCAAGCTGGAAAGAACAGACAAGGAGAAGGCTGAGGTACTCAACAATTTTTTTGCCCTGGTCTTCTCTGATAACTGCTCATCACGTAGCCCTCAAATGTTTGGTTTGGAAGGAGGGGATTGGTGAAGCAATGTCACTCCTGCTGTAAGCAAAGATCAGGTTCATGACCACCTGATGGTCCTGAACATCCACACGTGTATGGATCCAGATGAAATGCATCCCAGAGTCCTGAGGGAACTAGCTAATGTAGTCACCAAGCCATTCCTGATTTTATTTGAAAAGTCATGCAATAATGTGAAGTCCCCGGTGACTGGAAAAGAAGCAACATCTCACCCATTTTTAAGAAGGGTAAAAAGGATGGCCGCAGAAACTACCAACTTGACAATCACACCTCTTTGCCAGGGAAGATCATGAAACAGATCCTCCTGGAAGCTATGCTAAGGCACATGGAACACAGGGAGGTGATACAGGAGAACCACCATGGCTTCACCAAGAGCAAGTCTTGCCTGACCACCATAATTACCTTCTATGATAGTGTAATTGCATCAGTAGATAAGGGAAGAGCCACTGATGTCATCCATCTGGACTTCAGTAAGGCCTTTGACATGATACCCCACAACATCCTTCTCTCCAAATTGGAAAAATATGAACTTGATGGGTGGACTATTTGATGGACAAAGAACTGGCTGCAGGATCGAATCCAGAGGGTGGTGGTTGATGGCTCAGTGTTTGGATGGAGATCAGTGACAACTGGTGTCCCATAGAGGTCCGTGCTGGGACTGATACTCTTTAATACCTTCATCAGTGACACTGACAGTGGGATTGAGTGCACTCTCAGCAAGTTTGCAAATGACACCAAGCTGTGGGGTGCAGTTGACACACTCAAGCGTCAAGGATGCCATACAGAGGAATTTAGGCAGGCTTGAGCAGTGGGCCCAAGAGGACTTCATGAGGTTCAATAAATTCAAGTACAAGGTCTTGCACCTGGGTCAAGGCAGCGTCCACTACTGATATAAGCTAGGGGATTAAATGATTGAGCACAGCCCTGGGTGTACCGGAGGATGGTAAACTGGATGTGAGCCAACAATGTGCCCTCACAGTCCAGAAATCCAGCTGTATCCTGGGCTGCATTAAAAGAAGCATAGCTAGCAGGACGAGAGAGGTGATCCTGCTCCTCTGCTCTGTGCTGGTGGGACCTCACTTGGAGTACTGCATCCAGATGTGAAGTCCTTAGCACAGGAGACGCATGGACCTGATGGAGCCCATCCTGAGGAGGGCCACAAAAATGATCCAGGAGATGGAACACCTCTCCTACGAGAACAGGCTGAGAGAGCTGGGGCTGTTCAGCCTGGAGAAGAGAAGGCTGCAAGGTGACCTGACAGCGGCCCTTCAGTATCTAAATGGGAGCTACAGGAAAGAAGGGGCCTTTTAGTATCTAAATGGGAGCAACAGAAAAGAAGGGGACAGACTCTTTAGCAATGTCTGTGGTGACAGAACAAGGGGAAAGGGCTTCAAACATGAAAAGAGTAGACTGAGGTTTAGATAGAAGGAAGAAATAATTTTCAGTGAAAATGGTGAGGCACGGGAACAGGTTGTCCAGAGATGTGGTTGAAGGCCCATCCCTGGAGACTTTCAAGGCCAGGCTGGACCAGGCTCTGAGGAACCTGACCTAGTTGTGCATGTCCCTGTTCATTGCAGGGGAGTTGGACTAGATGACCTTTAAAGGTCCTTTCCAACTATGAGGATTCTATGATTCTATGATTCTGTGATCAAAAACTCAAGAAAGGTACCTAAGGTGGAGCTGCTCTTCATATCTCTCCAATTGAGAGAAAAGAATGTGATTTGGGACCACATGAAAGGCCTTGCAGAAGTCCAGGTAGATGACATCAGTTGTTCTTCCTTTGTCAACTGATGCCATCACTCCATTGTAGAAAGCCACCTGACTGGTCAAGCACAATCTACTCTTGGTGAAGACATGTTGGCTTGGATCACCTCCTCTTTTCATGTGTCCCTTAACATAGATTCTAGGATGATCAGTATAGTACTATGATCTTCCCAGGCACAGATATGAGGCTCACTGTCCTGTAGTTCCCAGGTCTTTCTGCCCTTCTTAAAAATGGGAGTGGTGTTTCCTTTTTGCAAGATTTCCACATGCAAATGAGATGCAAATAATAATGCCACACTGAAAATTGTTTGAATTTATTAAATGATCTTTATGCATTTAGTTGTCCTTCTTGAAATGAAAGCAATAATGAGTCTAGAAACAATAAGCAATTTGTCCATCATCTTTTATACCCACGAGGACTGTGATTGTTCTGCAAGTTTTAAGTGTGAACCTGAAATTTTCAGTTTCCTCATCTTCTAGGAAAGAGTTTTTCCACCAGCAATGGGTACTGGAAGACCCCAGGCAGAGCCAGACTCAGAAGACAGCTGAATTTCAGAATCCAAATCTCAAGGGAGGATTCTGCAGAAAAATGAACGGTAGCCCAGAGAGGATGTGCAGAAACTTGGAGTCAGAGGTCTCTGATCAGTCATGAAGGTGACACTGACTAAGAGTGGTGAATGGTGGTGTTGGCAGGTGCTGTCACTGGACGTACTTGTCAAGTCCCATCTTGCAGCTAGATCCCTGTAGGCAGAGCTTTGTGCCTGCACAGTGTCTGATTGAAATCACTGCATAGCCTCAGGCAGCTTTCTGTTATAATAATAACCACTGGAGCCACTAGATACAGGCTCCCTTTGCCTTAATGAGGAGTAATGTTTTACCATCCTTTATTGTCAACTAGATGACAAAGAAGACACTTTTACCTGCTTCTCCTGGGTTTAAGGGTTTGTTGTATTTATTTTCTCCTTGTCTTAGATTAGTTTTAACACCCATTTTATTACCTGTATTTGCAGACAAATTTCTTTTAACCCAAGCAAGTGCAGAAACCCTATGAGAGCATTACAAAGCATTAATTTTTTAAAATCGTAGAATCATAGAATGCTCAGGTTTGAAAAGACCTTAAAGATCATCCAGTCCAGCCACAACTTAACGATATTACCCTAACTAACAATCTTCCACTAGATGATGTCCCTAAGCACCACATCCTTACATAGTAGTTTTTGTTTTGATTTTAATGAGGATGATCACTATTGTTTGTGTAGGGTTCTTCTGTTCTGTTCTTATCCTGCACATCTCACAAAAGGATATGGAGGTACTGGCACAGGTCCAGAGAAGGGCAATGAGGCTTGTGAAGGGTTTGGAAAATCAGCCCTTTGAGGATAGGCTGAGGGAGCTGGGGCTGTTTAGTCTGCGGAAAAGGAGGCTGAGGGGAGACCTTACTGCTTTCTTCTAGTATCCAAAAGGTGCTTACAGTGAGAGCGTGGCAAGCCTCTTCTCACTGGTGTCGGGTGACAGGACGAGGGGAAATGGCCTCAAGTTGCACCAAGGTAAGTTTAGGTTACTTAACGTTAGGAAACACTTCTTTACAGAAAGGGTGGTTAAACACTGGAATATGCTCCCCAGGGAGGTGGTTGAGTCACCGTCCCTGGATGTGTTTAAGAGCCGTTTGGATGTGGTGCTTGGAGATATGATTTAGCAGAGGGTTGTTAGAGTTAGGGTACTATGGTTAGGCTGCAGTTGGACTCGATAATCTTTGAGGTCTTTTCCAACCTGAGTAATTCTATGATTCTATGATTTATCACACAGTGCATGGTTATTGGCGTTTTTTTTTTGCTGTTGTTGTTCATTTGTAACAGTGAGTATTTCTCCATAAAGAATATCCATAGATTTGAGTTGTTGCTCAATCCTTATCATCACAGCTCTCTTCTTTTGCTTCATTTCACAGGGATTTTTTATTAACTGACTTTTTTTTTTTTCCAAAAAATAAATTATTTTGTGTTATATTTGACACAGTCCTGCTTGTATTTGGTATTATCTCACTGTGCTGGGGTGTCCTTCTGCTTTTTCTGACAAGCAAAATACCTTACTTTCCCTTGAATTTCCCTTTCCTTGAATTTCTAATCCGATCTTCTTTCACCTTGCTTGGCTTATTCTCATTCTGGATTTATTTTTTTTTAATGTTTAGTTAATCATTGCAGTCAGCTTAGGACCTATTCTCATTGTTTTCCTTTGAACTGTTTGTTAGAATACTACATAATTCAGAAGACAGTTGTTCTGATTCCTGGCACATTTCCCTTCTTTTCCCTTTGATCTATAAAATACCTGCTCTGCAAGCTGACCTGTCAAGCAATTCCTTGTAAATAAAATGTGCATTTCCCAAGACAGGTTCTTGCATGGATCAGAAAGCTGAAGATATTGGCCTTGCCTAGTAGAAGGTTTTCCCATCTGCATTTTCTCTGGAATTGTGGTTGGAGGAGATGACATCCCCATGGATTTGTAGCAGCAGGAAACATTTGGCTGATGAGCCAGTGTTTTGCATATGGCTTTGAAGAAGTTTCACCACGTCTTAATAAGATGCATCTCTTAGTAGGGAAACCTCCACTTCTGGTAAGCTATTTTTCAGCTTCTGCAGGAGTGCCTCATGATCCTTTAACTGTGGGCACTACACACAGCAGTGTGTGCCTCTGTGTGTGTCTGTGCTGTGTTTTCCTCTTGCAGTATCTTTTTCCAACTCACTTCTGGGAAAATATGGAACTGGTACAGTGACTCCTTGCAGTTCTCTGCCAGATCCTATCCCATGCAAAGGCAATTAGGTTTATTTGCTTCAGCTTTGCATGCTAAGAATGAAATTAGACAAGATATGTCAGTGACAAATCTCATATTGGCCTGTACTTTGTTGGGTGCAGTTACTAATGGAGACACTGATTGATTTGCACAATAACTGGATCATTTAGGATGCCTTTTCAGCATAAAGTAATATCTCAGATTTTTAGAGAGTGAGTAGAAAGAAAATATTTGTTGATAAATCAAAATTAAAAAAAGAAGATTGGTTTTCAGAATCTATAGGAGAAATACAAAGGAGTGCTGCTAGATTTAAAAAAAAAAAAAAGAGAGAGAAAGAATTATGTTGGATTGAATAATCCTGCAACCTTTACTTTTTTCTTTATTTTTATTCTCATTCTTGTGATTTGAAAGGCCAAAGCAACTTCTGTGCTGTGGCTGTTGTTTTTTTAAATGAAAGAGAAGATTAACCTGTATAAAAAGTTGCACAGCACCAGGCTGAAGTTTATTTTGCCTGCGGGAGTTTGACGCATTGTTGAAGTTTGTGATAGACTTTGTCTATTAAAATTCTGAGTTTCAGTTCCGGAGAGGATTTCTCAGTGTCTCCCAGAACTGGATCAGAAGAAGGCTGAAGGCATTGGTAGGCAGCAAAGTGGAACGCCTGCCATCTTCCAAGTAGCCTTCTCTGCAGTCTTCCCTTGGAAGTACAAGCAACACCAAAACTCCATTACTCCGTTTGTTACTTGATCACTTCTGTTGTATACTGAAATGCTACAGCTTGAAAAATGTGTGACAAGTTAACTAAGGCACATGGAACATAACCCTTACAACAGCATCCTGAGGGAAACTGAAGATCCTGCACTGTGCTGTTTGTGCCGTCAGTCTGGCGCCATCAGTGTAAATCTTCACAGATACATGGAGACATGAGAAAGGCCAAAACGATAAAGGCCTGGTTGTAGAAGCTAAGCCTTAGGCAACAATTGTTCTCATTCATTTATTGCTTGGGGTTGCTTTGAGCTATCATGAACTTTTGTTTTCAGAGAGTGGCTGATTTCTAGCTACAAGTATTAATGGATCAGTCATCCTTCCGCTGCTCAAAGATTCAAGAACTACATGGGAAACTTCCAGCCCACTTAGTGCCTGTAGTAACTTGTTCAGTCACTGACAAAGCGTTATCTTTACATATATGCTTTCACAGTTGTTATTCAAGTCAATGTCACGCAGTCAGAAACCAGAGTGTTGAACTGCTAAACAGTGCTGTATTTATCTCTGTTTTGTCTTAATGTGGAACAATGTTTTGTGTTCGCAGAGATTTTTTTTGTATGAATTTTTTCCAGTCAAGAATAGAGGCTGTCCTTGAGGCTATATTTGTCCCTTAGGAAGCATGGAGAAATAAGTGATAGAGCAGTTAAGCCTGCAGGTTGTCTGCCTGAACAAAAACTAACTGGCTTTAGTTTACTCTTTCAGTGGTGTTGGTGCTATTAATGTTTGGAATATGAATATGGAGTTGTAGGTAGCTGCTACAGAAGAGAGCTGTGATTCAAGCAGAAGATCACATGCGTTGGTTCGCACTCGTGTTGGAAGGAAGTCTGACGGCTAATGCGTTGCAGCATAGAGTCATGCATGTTGAAGGTGAATGTGCGTGGGCTCAGCAGCTGCTATGCAAACAGCAAAAAGAGAGTCCCTGACTGCTTTGCAAAAAGGGTGGGAGGATAACTTGGAGTAGGAGCCCTCAGCCATCCAGCTTTAGAAAGATCTTAAAGATGGTTAGCAAATATTTGAGTACCATAGAAACTTCATTCAAGTTATTTCCTGTCAGAAGTAAGTGATCATGACAAAGATTTTTGAAATGAATCATCTGTTTTTAAAAGCAGGTAGCAGAGCGCATCTCTTAGAAGTGTCTCTCTTGTCCTGTAAGTAGTTCGTCACTGTTCTTGCTTGCTTACTGCTCAGTTAGGGTGTTTCTAGGTTCTGCTGCTATTGAACATGTGGAGGTACCCACTACCCACACCGCCAGCCACAAACCCGTGCTGAGGGGGAAGAATTCTTCCTGCACTTTGAGCAAGGCTGATGAGTGAGTGTCCACCTGAGTTCAGGAGGTCGTGGTTTCTAGTCGGATGAAGTAGGACAATTCTGAGAGACCCCTCGACCCCATTGTTGTCTTTTGTGAACACAACCAGCCAGTCATGGATTGTGACCCTAAAGGCACGCGTAATGGAGACACTGGAAAGCCTGCTGTCCTGTCCAGAGGCCTCATTAGGGGTTCTTTTCCTTTCTAAAACACAGCAATGAGATTATTTTGGGAAAAAAAAAAAAAAAAAAAGTGAAGGAGCAATGCTTTGATTCAATAAGTTATATTTGTAACAATGAATCTTCTAGTATCATAAATATTTATTTTTTTTTCCTTCAATAGGGCACTGTCCTGGCAGGCCATGGCATTGTACATTTTCCTGATATGATAATTGCCTTAAAAAAAAGAAAAATATTATCTTTTGGGAACATACTTCATGATAGTAATTGCCAAGAGGATGACAGCCTGCAGAGTGACTGTCTTTGCCACACTCTCTGTCAAAGACCCTAACTCACTGCAAAGCACTCAGCATTTATTAACCACTTCCTGCACTGAAAACCAGTTGTTCACTTGATGATCCTTTTTTATCCTCACCACTTAGCCAAATGCAGTTAGACTAATCCATCCATGCAGTTTTCCATAACATGTTTATCAAGGCTGAGTAAACCCTATAGAAGTAGGTGTTCAAAATTAAGAAGAAATACTATGTAATTTGAATAGCAAAGATACTGCATTTTTGTCTTCTCTACTGGGGTCAAGGACTGCCTGCTGGCAGAAGGGCTTGTTAGGGCTAGTTATAAGTTTCTGTGCCATAGCTCAGCTTTTAGTGGAAACACTAGATTAATTTCTGACCCTTCGTGTAATGTTACTTACGGTTTCATTTCAGGGATACAGTGGGTGAAACCAGAACTTAGATCTCAATTAACTTTCTATGACAGCATATGTCATTATTATGACAAATACTGAAGTGCCATAAGTAGTAGTATTTTGAATGTTAGCTTGTTTTAAAACAGTTAAAAATCAAACAGTTTTTCTTGTACTTGACTTATAAGTAATATTTGCATTGCTGCTTCTTTTCTGGCCACTGAATAAAGCTGTCTGCTAACAGTTACATCAGAATTAGTTTGCCTAAGGAGATGAGCTAAAACTTTAAGGCAGTAGTTAGCCTTCTCTGCTTTTGTTAGAAATCTGACAGGATTTGCTTTCGTTATCCTTGCTTAATAGCATGTAAGTTGGTGCAACTCCTCTGCTGAAATAAGTCTGCTTAATTAGTTAATTAATAAGCTGGACATCATGTTTCTCTCACATAGTTGCTTTTAACTTAACTTCGCCTTATTTTGGTTAAATTAATCAAAATATCTTCCCTTTGAAATCTTTGTGCTACATAATGTGTGATAGAATTGTATTTCTTACCCATATTTTGGCCATATTGGACCTGAGTGATGACTAATTAATTCTGTGCTCTGGTACAGATCTTCTCTACCACCTGTGAAACACACAGTGTTAAATATTTATTGTTGTAAATTGCTAAGAAATTTTGATTTGGGGGTTATAATAGGGAAAACATAGGACTTTTAGTGACTCTTCTTCATGTATTTATGTGCTGCTAGTGATTAAGATGCATAGTAAGATCCCATTACAACTGGCTTCTCTGGATTTTTGCACAGAGGTCAGATAGATAGTTTTGGTCCTTCTGCAAAGGAATGAGGGAGGAAAGTACCATACCCTCCTCCTTGCATACCTGCCTGAAGGCCAAGGACACAGCAACCTTGATAGTGTTACACTGACAGCTCATTCCAGTATGCCAGCAAAGGAGTTCTTGAAAACCAACTCTAATTTTTGAAAGTTAGTGGAATTTTTTGAAGACAGAAAGTAGCCTTCCCTCACCCTTTCCCTCTTTCGGTTTGATTTTCTCTCTGACTCAGCTGACAGCTACGCTTTGTATGAGAGCCAAGGAACAGGAAAATGGGAGAGGGAAACTGGAGTCCCATGTCTTTGTGTCAGGGCAGTTTGCTGCAGCACCAAGCTTACAGGATTCACCCTTCACGGCAGATATGAAAAGTAGAAAAGACCTGCATCATAAACCTGCAATCAGGCTGTGTATTCTGTACCAGTGGCTCCTGGGGACAAGGGTGGGACAGGTTCTGCTCAGCCTGTGTTCATGGCTGAGCAGCCTCCCAGGCAATACAGGTTACAGCAACCAAAACACAGAAAATAGTGGTCAAGTGCAAACTTTGTTAGAGCAGTTCTTGTTTCACAGAAACCTCTTGCTAAACACTGAAATCAAGAACTTTCTGCTAAGAGCACGTTTTTCCTGCCAATGTGCATGATGGAACTGTTCTGTTATGGAATAACCTGATGGAGTTACAGAGGAAATGGCAACTGCGAATGGTTTTTGTAAGTCAAACAGAAAAATACCATGAATCAATAAATCCAGAGGAGATGTAGTTGTCAAGTTTCTAAGTTTTAAGTCTGATTCATCCCAGTACAATTTGTAAGAATTGAACAGTTTTGTCTAATTTTTAACGTGCTTCTTTACTCACAGTGAGTCACAATGCCTCTGAGATGTTTAAAATCATTGGGAGCAGAAATGCACTTAGCTGCTCACAGGTTTAGACTACAGCGATCTGCATAGCTGGGACTTTCTTTATTCACTCCATCAAAGTAGAAGAAACATTTTTAATTCTTTTTATCTGAAGTAGTCCTTTATGATATACTCCCCATAGAATTCACAGTTTTTAGTCTATTAAATCAAGAGGTGAGAACAAAGCATTTACCATTATGTTGACTTAAAACTGTCACTTGGCTTCAGACCCATCTCTAATACCTGCTGAATTGCATGGAACAAGGCATAACCATGTTTCTCAATATCACCATGCCTTCAGGTGTCAGAGTTACACTCCATAACTCTTACATTTAATACTTGTCTCTCAGCTTCAAGTTAATAACAATAAACTTCCCCTCTAATTTTGAAATAGCAGAAGGCTCACTTTTATCTACTGATTAGTAAGAAGTAAGGAAGAGACTTTGATGTCCTCCCTTTGGAATTGTTGTAATACTTTTGCTTAAGCCTCCTGATCCGATTTGTAGGGGTTCAGTTGATGAAGGATTAAAATTTTCTCATAACCAAAAAGCGGTTCTCTGCCGCTAGCTCCTTCTGAGATTCTTCTCTTATCTTCAAGGTCAGGTGGAGACATCAAGGCACTGGGAATATGCTTTGTCTGTGAGATAGCTCTGGAGGACTTCGCAGTGTTCTCCCACATACCAACTCTATTTATTTCTTCTTAATTTAAGCAATGTGCTCAGGCTTAGAAGAAAACCACACAAGAGTAGCCTCCAGCCGTTTTAAAGCTGCACTTACCTACTTTTCAGGCTGTCTTAGACATCTTTCTTTTGTTAGTTTTAACAACCAGTATTTTCATAAGGTGCCACTGCTTCAGGGCAGCTTTCTCTTCCTGTCACGGCTGCTTTAGATTTTTATCCCCAGCGGACTACTTGCAAGATCCATTCTCTGTTTTCCATAAGATATTAAGGAGGATTTCCTTTACAGATTACATCTTTGTCACTCTGGTCATTTCATTACACTGGCTGTTAAGGGAACGTTTCCTTTCTACAGTCAATAGGTGCATAAAAGTAAGTTCTTTGGGAACCTTTCAGTGCACTGCAGACTGGTACCCCTCCATTAGCTCCTAAGGAAATCACGCTGTGCATTCGGTCCTGTCTGGGTTATGCTTCTTATTAAAATGTGAACAATCCTTCATCATCATGTTGTAGGTAAAGAAAAAAACCCAAACTCTTTAGGTCTGAGATAGTGCTCTCAATAACATGTGATTGTTTTAGAGCATGAGCTTATTATTTCTGCTACATTTAGAATACATATATAGAAATATAATGGGGTGTTTATCTCCACTGAATGTTAAATGGTCAGTGGAGAAACCTGCACAGAGTTTGGTGGGGTTTGTCTTTTAGCATCTTGCTCCCCAAAGCACTTCACAATGACCCTGTTCTTACTACTCACGTGCATACACCCATGTGGACAAATTCTGTATAATCATCTCCTCATTCTGGTGATAAAATCACCCAAAAGAAGGATCCTGCAGCCCCACCATGGCGCCCTCTAATACAGGAAGGGGACCTTTGATGAAGAAAAGAGCACTTGGGCAGTATGACTCTCTGAGCACATGTGCTTCATGTATCCAGGCTGCTGCTGAGACCCAAAGGTGCTGTAAATCCATGTAACTACCTTCGCTTTTGCAGTATGACTGAATTAGGCACAGAAATGTGGATAAAAGAGGCATTGAACAGGAAAATCAGAGCAGTTGGCACACAGTTTTCAGAGTTGCTTGGAGAGCAGAGCAAACTCTTTGCAAGGATCTATTACCACACAGTACCATTTGGCGAAGTCAAAACGTGCATTCTATTCGAGTATGATGATATTTACATATAATTTATAACTGTAAAAAGGTGTGTTTCAACAGGGGGAGGGGGGGGAAAGAAAAGATGATCCCTTCCCTGAACAGTGTTTCAACTAGCAGTAAAGTGTCTTGCTGTGGAAAATGTGTTCCCTAAGTAGGTAAAGAATTCCAACAGAACCGTGTATTTCAGATGTACCTATCCTAAGTTGGGATGTTTGTTATTCCGTTCTTTTGTGTGTGTGATAACAATCAGGGGACACATGCAATTAAGTTGACTGATTCTGAGAAACAAAAATCTAACCTTGGTGCTCATTGCCCCTCTGTAACAGAGCGTCAAAACTGCCTGAAGTCAGTGAGGCTGTGGCGAGAGCCATGATTTGGAATCCTTCAGGACCAGGATGCTTATCTGTGAGTCTGAGGGAGACGCCTCCAGGCCACAGCAGGTGCTACAGAGGGAAAGGCTTGGCACAAATTGTTTTATTTGTCTGCTAGAGACAAATGTTAAATGAATAGGAAGAAGCTATGATTTCTTTGCTGACTGCAGGTAAATCAGAACTGCAGACTGTAGGAGAAGCTTAAATGAGCAGTAGGAGGAGTGGGAATGAATGCTCTCTGTTCTGCACTAGGATGGATGTGTGACCAGCATGACATACCAATCTTCCACTCCCAAATCATGCTTTCCTGGAGGGACTTCACAACTCTCTCACTGAGCCCATAAAGACACTTTCTGGGTGGGGAAGGTCCCCAGAATGCCCATAACACCACCTGAGCACCTAACACTGGCACTCCGTGCCTTCCTCACTGAGCCTCTTTGTATTTTCACCTCTGCCCAGCATGATGCAGGAGTAAGGGCTGCCAAGGGCTGTGCGCCTGTGTGCTGCCCTTGTGACAGCATTGTGTTATGGATGCCAGCAAAGAGAAATCACGGACAGTGCAGAATGGCTGATAATTGCATTAACTGGGACTGGTTTGACTGCACTTTGATTGTGTGCTGAACATACTTAAACAGATCTTCATTAATTTAGGGGCTGAAGAGAGGCTGCAGCTCTATGCACAACATTCAGAGGTTCCCTCCCGCATGCAAACACATCTTTTAACAAGCCAAGCCTTGATCTTGTTTGAGGTACCTGAGAAAATTTAACTGTAGTAAATCCACTGAAGCTGAATTATTTGTGGAGAGAACATATTACAGGTCTTCCCAAAGATCTCGTCTGCTGTTTGTTATCTCACATGTGCTGTTGTATTAGACAGAAAAGCACAAAATGGTGTACTTCCTCATGTTCCAAATGAAGTGACAGTTGTTATTCTTTCCAGCAAATCTAATTGCATCAAGTATTTCTCACACAATACTCACAATTAAGATTTCCAAAAGAACAGCTAAACTATAAGACAGAGGGGAGCTGTTATTCACAGATGTTGGATTAAATCTAATTTGTGAGTGTAGCAGAAGCTACTTAGACACAGGCGCTTAAAGCACATTCCTTCTTCCTGTATTCTGAAATAATACTTGGACCACTTGAGGATATTCAAATACCCTGAGCTTTTCCTGGAAATGTTGGAATATGGTGTAGGCAAAAGAGAGAGAAAGGAGAATCTTATAGCACAGGCAGATGACTAATGATGGTGCAAGGTGTGAAAAGACATAGGGCTACTAACAGGGGAATGGAGATGAGCTGAGTAATCAGAAGAACGGGGTTTCAAATATTCATTTTTACACAAACGCAATTGTGACAGAATAGGTCCATTAATCTAAGAGGGAAGGCAAAAAGTGAGATGCAGCAAAGGCTCCACTGCCTTCAGGTGAAGTTGAAGGGACATCTACCACATTAACACAATGTGGAAATAGGCAATGGAAAATCTGCACTGAGTCATAGCGCTTTATGGGACATTTGTTGTAAAACAAACTCCTTGCCATGTTGTAGGCATGCTTGACTCCTACTTGTTACTTTTTTGTGTCTTTTGGTTTCAGAGCTCACTGTAGATTGTCACTGTGCTGATCACAGCACATTCAGCATTTTGGAAGCAGCTCCCAGCTGCAGGGAATTGACCAATGTACCCAGGAGCAGCCCACAGGGCTGGAGATGCTGCTGCCCTGCTGTTACCTCCAGGTTGTGCTCAAAAATCCTATAAGGTCTGCAGCTCCCTCCAGCTCCTCCAGATCTGAGCAAGACTGGATCAAAGAAGGGTAAGGTACTCCGTTTTTCGAGGTAGCAAGGTTTTGTATTCATAGGGGAAAAAAGATGTAGTCCAACATGAACATGTGCCTCTTTAAAATCTTCATCAGTCTTCAAGGGAGGGAGCTGGAATTTCATCTGATTAATTTTTCCCCACTCGCAGTTGTTCTCAGGAAGGTCACCAGCTGAGGAATCGGCAAAACTTTTCCCATTTTGTTTTGAACCCTCATCTTTTGGCAGCTCACTTTGCATCTCCCAAATCCCAGCCAGCCCGAGTTTCCAAACACACCACCTCCTTCTCAACCATCCTCTGCCATACATGAGGTATCCCCAGCTGATGTTTATTCAGCTCAGAGAACAGCGGTGTATCTAACAGTCTTTAGCTGTTAACATGAAAATCTTACCACGTGCTCCCACCAAGAGGATCTGGTACCATCACCCTTTCAGATCATGCAGCAAAGCACTTATTTGACTGCTTTCAAAAGATTCTTTTTCTTGCACTATCCCTTCAATACTCTTTGTCTTATCTAGGTGAGAACAAGCCACATCTGCTCACATCTCCTTCCAGATGTAACAGCCCTGGCAATCCTAAGGCATACTTCCTGATTGCACTGCTGCAACCAGTGTTACACATGCATTATTGCACAATGTAGCCAGCTCATTTTCCTCCAGGATGTCTTTGGTTTCCAGGGCCAAGTCTTCTGGGAACAACCACACAGCCACAGGCAAGCTGTCACCTCATCCAGCTGTACCCCCAAACCTGTGCTGCCCCACACAGGTAACCTGCCTCTTATCTCCAGCCCTCTGTGCCCAACTTGTCAAGCCTGGTAAGAAAGAAAAACATGGCCCTGAGATTGCAGAGCACATAAGTGAATTCAACATTTTCTGTACTATTACCAGAATTCAACAGGGATGGAACCCTTACAGCACCAATAATTTTGTTTGAGCACAGGCTTTGAAGACTATAAACTATGTGACCATTACATGCATTAGAAAATAAATTCTAAGCCTTGAAAGATTCTCTACATACTCAGGAGTAAAATGCCCTACATTTTTAGCAGTACTGTTGGCAACACTGAGAGGTTGCTACATCTGGCTTTGCACATGCTCTTAAACCAGGAGAAGGATGTGTGCTCTTGTCCACTTAGAGAGCATTTGCGCTTTTTCTCATGAGCTTCTGTACTTTCCATACTAAAGAAGGAAGGCCATGTGCCTGTACACGGGCATGTACACATGCTGTAGTTTAAACCTTCTGATGCTACATGCAGGTGCTGTGGGAGGGATTGCCTTGTTTGCGGCAGTCTGGGCTGGGGGTGTGTTTGTGTGAAACAGGTGTGTAGCCTAACTCCGTGAAACACAGAGGAACAAGAACTGGTGTGGGTAATAAGCCCAGGAAAGCAAAAGAAAAAGAAAAAAAAAAAAACACCTATCCCTAGTGTTCTACATCAGCACAGGAATCTCTGCAGAGCATTTGTATCTCAGAAACAGATCTGCAAGGTGACATTTGCTTCTCCCAGACTTCTTATGGGACATGTATGCAAGCAAATATGTAGAAGAAAACCCACTTCAGATGTGTTGCATTACTCCAAAGGAGCGTAAGAAAGGCAAACACCAGTAACACAGTAGAAGTATTCTCAAGAAGGAATTGTTTAATCACAAGCACCTTCCAGTCTTAATCAAACTAAATCAGTTCTTCTCTAATAAACTAACATTTTATCCATAGTTATTATACACACAGAAAAAGAAAAAATTAGATTATCATTTTAAAATGTAGTACTGCTATTATAAAAGAAAGGCTGGATGTTCTGCTGGTACAGCATCTCCCTCACAGTTTAGCATTAAACTGTGTCAGCATCTTCTCTAGCTTCACTGCTAGTGCCATGTTACCTTTAATCCTTAATTTTCCTGACATGAAGGCCATGGTTGGCTTTAATTTACCTAAAAAGAAGATACAGAATCATCAGGAAAAGGAAAGGAACTGGAGATAAAAAAAAAAAAAAAACTTTGATATCATATAGTAGTATCTAGTAGTTACTTTACTACCAAGTTCTACTGTAAAAGCAGCACATACTTAGGAAAAATAATTGGAGATGTGCAGAAAAGAAGTTCAACAGATTGACTGGATGCTTTCTGAAGCTACACTCTGAAAATTTCAATACCTACTGAACAAAGCAGTACAAATTTTTATTATAAAATCATAGACTCACAGGGTGACTTATGTTGTAAGGGAACTTAAAAGGCCATGCACTTCCAACCACAGCTCATCCAACTCCAAGACTACAAAGAGAGGTTAGCCTATCTGCTCATCCATCATCAGGATGTTTCCTGCCACCAATAGCTACCTCTGTTCTGCTGAACCTGTTTGTTACTCACCTGTGAACATCTTCACAAAGTCACTGCTCGACATGCTCATCACAACATCAGCTGCTGCAGGAGGCTTCCCAAACCCAGCACTCCCGCTGCTGGTTTTCAGGTCAAGGTACCAAGTGCCTCCTTCATCACCTGAGCAGAACAGGGAGAACCTGTGGCAGCACCACAAGGACTGATGTGCCCTGTCATTTCCTATCCCTGCCCGCTTTCCTCTCCCATCTTTGTTCTAGACACACTGGAGGTGCTGTGCCAGAAGCTGCCACTTGCCCCACACTCTCTGTGCAGACAAGGTCAGCCCCAGCAGATGCCCCACAATGCCATCTGTCAGGGGACAAGCCCAAGGCAGCGGCTGCTGGCGGAGCTGGAGGCAGCAGGGGCTTGGAGCAGAACTGCCATGCTGACCCTGTGCAGCACAGCCAGCGGTGTGACACAGCAGAAACATAACGCCAGGAAAACACACCCCAGAAGAGCAGCACGTGCTGCTGATGCAGAAAGCATCTCCCTGTGACAACAGCAGAAGGGTAAATCCCACATGCGCTGAAGTTGGCCCTGAAAAGCAGCATCTTATAGACCATACCCAAAGATGTCCTGTCCCTAGATCAATTTTAAAAGATGAGTATTTACATGTGAAACCCCGGCTGCCTCTTGCTAGAAAAGCGAGCATTTGAGGATTTTACAAGTGATGGTCTTACCTGACAGTTCAAACTGAAAGACGCCCTGGGTGGATTTCACCATTTCTTTACTGAGTTCTCCCTGAATAACTCTGAATGTTTCTGCAACAGGACCAGCTGAAGCAGATTCTTTATTAACCTTGGCTCCACTTGATGCCTGTGGAGCACCTACAAGAAATAGATGATTTTTCTCTGTAAAATGCTGAAACACATTTGTTTGAACATACACAGGTACTCTGAAAAGCATAAATGCAGCATTGCTGACCTCTGGCAATTTTCTAAGATTTGAACTTCTTATTTCTCACGGAAAAATGAAGATTTTGTTATCTTAGTGTTAATAATAATAAAGGCAGTTTTCAATAACTGGGAATTGGAACTGGTATACAGCACTAAAGAATTCTGTAATTTGTTTCATTTCTTACGATGTCAAAGTATTGAAAATGAAACCACAGCAGAAGTTTAATTCTGACTACTCACAGTTTATTCATAATTTAACAGACTCCTGACAGCATAAACAAATTAAAAAAAAAAAAATCTATCAGTGCCTTTAATAATGTAACTTTCATCTTAAAATGCTTCCGTCTCACATACCTTTCTAAGAATATATATATTTTCAGCAATTCTTCTGCAAAAATTTCTAAGCTGTAAATCAAGTCACTGCTTTAATCAGCAACTTTCTACACTGCAGTGAATATGCTCATTTAACATTAAGAAAGAGCATTTGCAATTTACAAGGCACATAACACTTAGCAGCCCCTAAAAGTCCTGTAGAAGGTCAGTTAGGTGTCTTATGTATCAGGAAATAATTATTCTACTCTGTGAACTCCTACTAAATAACCTATGTTGAAGGTCCAGGCAGTTGGCAGCATCAGTTCCTGGCGGACAAGTCTAAGTGCAGACTCACGAATAGTATTTTCAAGGGAAATTGACTCTATTCAAACTTAGCCTCTATCTTTCCTTTCCTATATTTGTTTTGGCACTCCTGTAAAACCTATTCAGTATTCTTACGTGCCTTCCAACTAGAAACATTACTATTCTGAAAAAGTGAAACCGATGCTTTTATAAAAAACAACTTCTCCATTTCATCTTGTAGATGTTTACATCTGGTACGACTGTGAGAACTTCAGGTAGGAATAGTGGCTCAAATTCTAAACATTGCAAGACAGATGTAACACTCCTGCAAAATATGCTGATTGCTTGTGATTTTTTTCCAGCAATTTTTACTTGTAATCTTCATACTACTTAACTCTGGTGGTAAAAAAACAAAAGATTGTTCAAAATAAGGCACTGATTATAAACCGTGAAAGTTGCAGACACTACAGTCACTTCCACAAATCAAACATCCCAAATACAGAAAGAGATTTTGCCAAATAGCTTGAATGTAGTCCAAATGCTTGGGAGAAAAGAAAAGTAACTTGGAATAGAGGGGGCATTCATTATCATCACAAATAATCGACTTGTACATGCAGAGGTTGCTCTACCATGGCTTTCTGATTCTGTGGCTGTCATGTCAGTTTCAGCATCCAAGAAGAAGTCAGGCATCAGGGGGTGACCTAAAGGGGAATTGAACAATGACAGTAAGCCAGAGTAAAGGTGAACAGCACAAACAGGAATCCATTCTGAAGGAAACAGCACCTCAGTTTATAAGTAAATGAACTACAGGTTGAAAGAAGACATAGCATGAGGTAACACGTTTAGGTTCTGGTACATTGTAAAATCAGACATAGAAGCCTCTTACAAATGCAATCAGAAACATTGAAGATGAAGAAACGCTATCTCACTGTTTGGTAAATAGTAATACATGCACCTATGGTGCATGTACTTTCTTTTTAATAATGTTTTGGGTTTTTTTTTAAATTTATGGACACTGATGATTAGAGAGCCTCAATGGACTATTATGTGCTTTCCCAGAATTCACATTCTCAAATTTGAGGCAAAGCATCTTTTGACTGACTCACTTAAGAGACCAAAGGAATATATCTACATTCCCCATACAGCCTTCCTTCCTTCCCAAACTTCTCATTTTAAAGATCTCTTTTACCTGGTGCAATTGCATAGACATCAAAATCCTTAACGCCTTCTTCTCTCAGTAGAACTTCATCAATAATGAAGTTTCCAGTGAAACTTTTTGGCTTTGTTAAAATGCAATATGCAGCATCTGCAATTATGTCAGTTTTTCTGCACTGCTTCTCTATTCCGGATCCTCCCAGCATATCCATAGCAGCTGTATGTATGGCTGGAAAATTTGGAGGACAGGAAATTACAAGTTTAGTACTGATGACATGAAATTCTCATCTCCTTGGCAAGTGCATAAACTTTATTTTCCTGAAAGCGAATCATAAGAAGACGACACTGTGAAATACCATCAACCAGCAAAGAATGCTCAACCAGCAAATAATTCTCAAAGTGTAAAGATTCCCTTACTTGGAAAGTATTAAAGGAACCAAAAGATGAATAATGGGAAAAACTCCTTATAACATTCATATTATTCAATGCTTCTATCAATACTTTCCACACAAAGACTTCCTCTGGCTTTATTCGGGACATGAAAAACTAACAGGACAACTATCTTTCTCAAAGTGAATGTGCATCAGTAATTAACATATTTTCTGCAGCAATTACCATACTGAAAATCTCAGTACTTAATTTTAGCCCTGCAATAACTTGTGAGATAACAAAGGATCTCTAAGTTAAAGATGAGAAACCCAATAGCACAAACTCAACTTTCTGAAGAGCTCACAGAATGGCTGTGTTAGACCCATGAATAAAATCCATATCTAAGGTGTCTAACAATAGCATTTCACCTAATTTGGATAAAAGAAACTGAGGTTGATCAAAGGTTTAGTGTACATACAGCTAGATGTTTTTCTCCTTATAAAGTACAGGAAACATATTTGGCCTTTCTTCAGTCTGCTGAAACATGATGGCCCAGTAAGATTTCTTTTCTTTTTTCCTTTTTTAAATATCTATAACAGTTTGAGATTATTTCTGCCATGTAATGTGGTGAAGTTTGCCAGGCCCTTTCAGCGTGAGGTTATTCCACTATTCTGAATGATTAACCTGATCACTTTTCCTGGCCCATGCTCCTCTACTTTCCTATTACTACCATCTATTATTGTTCTAATCACAGCAAAACTATGGGCAAAGACTGATATGAAAAGGTTTTGAGCATCTACTGTCTCATAATCTGCATATCCTTCCACCTATTTCATACAAAGTGCTGCTGGTTTTCCATTAATTCATGTAGAGCATCTTCCAGTTTGACCCTGCAATACCTCTACTACTCATTCACACTCTCACATCCTTTTGGCAGGCTACCTCTTTTACTTTAAGATAAATGGAGAGCCTCCTAACATCTCACTATCAGCATATTTTCACATTTCAAAGAGTGGGATGAACCAATAGAACCATACTAGCACAATGGTAATCTCTGCATGGAAGCTAATCACATATATATGACATTCTTTAAGTTAAAAACTTTGCAATTGTAATGTAGATATTATGAAAGTCACCTCTCTCTCACTCTCTAAAGTAGTTAACTTTCTTAGTTCTGGCAGATAAACCTTTCAAAACATTTTTCTTCCTAGAGTGCTTGCACATTATAGACTTTTATTCTTCAGGTCACATGAACAGTTTTCATCACGGAAACACTGATATACACAAATTTTGTGAGCTCACTTAATGCTTCTAATGCTTTCAAGACACTGGCCTCTTTGTTCAGCAGCTGACCAAACTTTAACAGCAGCCCTGATCCTCACTGACCCATGGACAATAAATTGGAGCTAGTATAAGATGGGCACAACAAGTTATTTTTCTGCAATACAGCTCTTTAATGTGCTGTGACTTGCAGGAAGTGTTCGTTGGTTGCATGAAAAAGCAATTGCTTTCCCCACTGAGCCAAAACTTTTTTTTTTTTTTTACGTCTACAGAGGTATGTATCTTGCCAATTTCATCTACTTTTTGGGAATCTAACTAGCTGGGGATTCTAAATAGTATTGGACATTTAATACCTATGAATGAAAGTATGTTAATGCTCAGGGATTCCATGCAAACCAAGGCTTGAGTCATGTTGAAAGGAGCAGTGACAAGACAGGTGAAAGAGCAGAATGCGCTCAGGCTGAAGGTAAATTTGAATGAAAGTGGCAAGGCTATAGTGAGAACTAGGAAAGAAAGCCAATACCAACACAACATCTTTGATCACAAAAAAGTATGCAGAACTGCTCGGTGTCCTGAATCGGTCCTAAATAAAACCACCCGTATAAGACAAAATACAAAAATTCATAATGATCACCTGTTTTAGGCCATAAAGCATTGACAGCAACTTCTCCTTTAAATTCTTCTGCCATTCCCAAGACACACATGGACATGCCATATTTAGAAATTGTGTAGGCTACAAAAAGTACACAAAAATCCTATATTTAGTATGATACAAATTAAGAGTCTGCACAGAATTTTACTTTTGAAGGATGGAAGTTATGGAAAATCAACTTTCTGGGGTCAAAGCAGTATCTTTGTAGAGTATAGAAACTCTCCCAGCGTCCCCCACCCCCACCAGACACAAACTGTAACCTGTCATTTTGTCACTATGAGCAAATGAGCTATGTATTTTTTGGCAAATTGAAACAATGACTGAACCTTAACTGTATGGTGTTTTTCTTGTGTTTTTCTCAGAGACCCTTTACACTAGTATTTCATAGGGGAGGAAAAAAAGAAAAGGAAAAAAGCACGTTGTAAATCCTTTTTGTCTACTTTCAGAAGGGGGTGTTGCATGGAAGGAACATGGACTTGCAATGTTAACCATGTTACAAGTGTTGAAATTTAAAAGGTAATCTACAGGTTTAAAATGAGCAACATATGTTCTAGCCTAAAGACACAATTGGGGTCTCCTTCACTCCTCAAAGATAATTTCTGTTTAAAAAGACAGCACTGAGCTTTATAGCTATCAAATCAAATGCAGAAGCATAGAGAAAAAAGATTTTGCCTTTCTATCTCTATTGGCAATAGAAAACACTGTAGTCTTAAGAAATCCTACAAAAAACTTGTAATTCTTCCTGTAGAGCCTTCTTGGAAATATTAAGGCCATACTAGGGGCATGAGATTCGCACTGTGTTTTACCAGAAAACAATTTCTTTCAGGTAAGGTGCAAAACACTCTGAGGAACCATTCCTGTCAGTCTCTTGTGATTGCTAAAAACACAATATGTGGAATTCTTGGCTGGCACTCCTGCACATTTCATTAGTTTCTTATATATTTCTCAACACATAACAACAAAGGCAATGGATGCTACTTACCACAGTGATTTTTGAACCACGTGGGTTTCATATTCATAGGTGGGCTGAGGTTTAGGATATGGGGGTTCTTACTTTTCCGTAAGTGGGGAAGGCAGGCTTTAGACCTGGAAGAGAGGAATCAGACAAGACAGTCATCTCTTATTTTACAGAACATTTACCATTACAGCAGAGCAGTTGTTGCACTTTCACAAAGGTCCAGTGGTGACCCTTCCCTTGTAATCAAATATTTAACTGATGAAAAGAACAGAAAAAAAAACCTGTCCTATCTCACTTATCTCGGGAATAGCATTCATGTCTAACAGCTGGGCTGCATCCTCCAAGCTGTGCAGCAGCATCTACTAAAGTAGATATTTCAGATGCTCAGAAGCAATAGTCTCCTTGCAATAGTTCTGGAAAGGGAATAAACCATAATGTGCTAACATGCCAGACTACCAGTGTAGAGAATCATCTAGTCCCATATTTATTATCTTCTGCTCACATATTTATTTCATTTTTAAAACCACATTTGAGAAATAATACAGTGTAGTGAAAAGCTATTATGACTATTCCAAGAAAAACTCGAAACCTACACTCTAGAGACTGAAAGTAATATATTTAATTCAACTTGGAATTTACATGAATCTGTAAAGTGTAACTGCCACTTCTACAACTGGTACACGTTTTCATGGGCTCTCTAATGGAGAATTCTTACCAAGTTTGTTAGGGAGAACAGAGCTGCCATGGACTACACTACCTGCCTGCTACTCACGCATTTCATCTGGATGCATGCATACTGCCAGCCACAGAGAAAACACTCTCAACTGTAAAATGATTAAAGTAGATGCTGTCTTTTACCATCTGCTTAAACAAGCTGGGGTTTCAACTTTTTCCAGCAACAGTGTTTGAGACTCACTAACAGATTCCTTACTGCACAGGAATCAAGAAGACTACAACAGGTATACTCTGTCAGATGGGAAATCCTCCCGGTCTTCTCCACAGACAAAAAAGCCACACTATCTACATATATGTATTTAGTTATTATTACTTTCTGTGCCAAGATCTCAGACAAGCTGAGATAGTATTAAACGTTTCGTTAAAATGGCTTTGGTTGCTGCCTCAGCACTTACGTGAGGTAGGTTCCTCGTACGTTGACATCCATCATAAGATTGACCTTCTTGGTTTCTGTTTCCAAAGTGCCGGTCAAAGAGATGGCGCTTGCATTGTTCACCAAAATATCAATCCCTGGTTTTAAAATAAGTCACCTCACATTAGCAGTGAAATAATAAAAAAAAAAAAAACAGGACTAAAGCAGGTTAGGCTGTTCTTTCCTCTTCTTCTTCATTGAATAATCTGCTTGGTAGACTCCCCTGCCCCTCAGCATACCTCCAAACGTCTTCACAGCTTTCTCCACGGCGCTAATAATTTGCTCTTCTTGCCTCACATTAACGATGCATGGCAATGCCCTTCCTCCAGCTGCTTCAACTGCGTGATTAGAAAACAACACACTTAGAATTTGTCTCTTAATCTGCACAAATTACCTACTGAGAATTTCTCATTCAATGAATGCATTAAAAATTACACCTTTCAAACCATGACCCTTTTAACGCTGCATAATGAATAGGGATGCCACGACAAAATCCTAACACTGAGAACATGCATGGCTCACCACACATTTTAATTAACATAACTTTTTTACATTTATGCACATGTGTATTCATTACCATCAAACTTTCAATACCTCACAGAATTCTTGGGAGGCGAGAGAAGCGCTCGGGCTCATTCTTTTAAAGCTGAATGGGATCTAGGAGAGTCTGAGCAGTTTCCCACTCATACATGAGAATTAAGTGAGGACACGCACACAGCCCACAGTCTGAAGCCCACCCTGATTACAACTTACTCTCTTCTGCAGCTGTGTAGATAGTCCCAGGAAGTTTAGGATGGGGCTCTGCTGTCTTGGCAGCGATCACAATGTTTGCACCATCCCTGGCAGCCTTCAGAGCAATGGCTTTGCCAATTCCCCGGCTTGCGCCAGTGATGAAGAGCGTGCAGCCTGCTAGTTTCCTGAAGATGAGTAGGAGGTAGAGGGGAAACAAGAGGGGGAACAAAGCAAAATCTGGAACTCAGTGACTTCTTGCACTCTTCGGGGACAAAAACAATCACTGCAGTCTTCCCAACAGGCAACTGCCTTTAACATTTTACAAAGAAAACAGACCCAAAATACAGAATAAATGGATAAAGCTGCAGCAAAACCTTTCACTACCACTGAAGATACGATGACTTCCCACGTTTATCAATACAAAGAAGCAGGACGGCTGTACAGGTCACCCAGTCGCATTTCTCCCTTTTTGTACAATAATCCAAGACTGCCTACAACAGAAATGCTGCGTTCTCCAAAAACAGAAAAGTTTTGTTCTTTCTAAAAGCAACAAAACCAACAAATTCTAATGTTTTGACACTCATTGCAGCTCTCTGTAATTTACTTCTTTCAGCCCTCTGAACACAGAGGACTGGTGGCTCAACGCGCTGTAAAGGCAAAGTCCAGAATTACAATCCGAATGCAGGATGCCAAAGATAAGAGCCAAAAATCAGATTTTCAAAAATGATCATGATTTCCCTTAAGGCTTTTACAGTAAACTCAGTTTCCCGGTAACTGCATTTAATCCAACAAATCCTCACAAATCTGTCCAACCAACCAGCAGGCTGACACAGCTGTGCAGCTGACTCGTGACTGAGCCCCCATGTACAAAGGTGTCACATGGAGTGGAAGCACCGGTGAGCTACAAAGGAACTGGGAATATTGCCTGAGTATATCAGCACAGTGTAAGGAAAACCAAAGTTCACCTGCAGCTGAGACTTGCAAAGGAAGTCAATGGCAACTCATTTATCTGCTGTTACGTGGGTAGGAAGAGGCTGAACAAGGAGAAGGCGTTGCTGAGTGGCGTGGGTGATTCAGTGAGAGCAGACACTGGTAGTGCCTGAGGTGCCTGGTGCCTTGGTCTTCACCAGGTTTCCTTGGTTAGGAACACAGTTTACCAGGACAAGAAAAACTAGCCGTAGATGAGAGGTAATCTTAGAATTGTGAAGGTTGGCAAAGACCATCTAGTCCAACCATCAACCCATTCCCACCATGCCCACTAAACCATGTCCTTCAGCACCGCACCTAAACCCTTCCTGAACATCACCAGGGATGGTGACTCCACCACCTCCCTGGGCAGCATGTTCCAATGCATCATTAATCTCAAGGAGAAGAAATTTTACCCAGTATCAAACTTGAGTTGACCTAGAAGCTTCTTGAGGGGACACAGCCATACAAGTCCACAGATCAGGCTGCAGCAGGTGTGCTCATGCCCTTGCAAGGCCCCACTCTTCATACCTGACAAGCCATAGCGATCACTGGAGTCCCCTGCCAACTAGGGGAAAGGGAATGGGTGACACATAGTAACCATGGGTTTGCCATAGATAAAATCAGGTCTGGCACACCTGATTGACTTCTGTGATAGAATGGAATAATTTGAGGCCAAATTGAGAACAGTTGACACCCTCTGCATTAGCAAGGCTTTCATTGCCATCTCCCAAAATACTTTTGTATCCAAGTAAATACACAGTGGTCTGGGTGGTTGAGGGGTAAAAGAAAGGTTGACTGGACAGGTTCAGGGGGGTGGTGGGTAAGAAGCAATACTCTGCCTGGAGACCACTATTAAGCGGGATCTACCCCAGCACTGGTCCTGTTCAACATCTGGATCACAACCTGGAGGAGAAGACAATGCGTACTGGGAAGAGATGATAAAAGGCTGAAGTGCTTGAGAGCAGGACTGCCATCCAGAGAAGCCTCAACAGGTCAGATGAATGTCAACAGAAGCCTCAAGACAGCCAGCAAGGACAGGCACGTGATTTTGAAGATAGAGTCCCTGCACTGATACAGGCTGGGGAAAGAATGGCCAGGGAGCTGCAAAGCTAAAAAGGCACAGGGGAATTTGGCAGAGAGCAAGCTGAGCATAACTCAGCAGTATGCCCACCAGGAAATGCCAGCAGCATCCCATGGTGCAGGAACCACAACCAACAGTTGGAGGGAAAGGATTGTGCACCTCTAGTCAGCACCTGTATGACCACACTTAGACCCTGTGTCCAAACTGGGGCCTCTCAATATGAGAGGCATGTTGACAAATAGGAGTTTAGCAGAGAAAGAGAGAATTGGCCAAGGGCTGGAGCTCTTGGCCTGCGAGGACAGGCTTAGGGACTGTCTCAGCTCAGCCTGGAGCGTGCCCACCTTTGCAGAAACCCAACAGCAGCCTCTCAGAGGCTCTCTAGAACTCCCTTGGTCCTGCAGCTGGAGCTCCTCCTGCAGATTCCATTTCCTACTAAAACCCACAAAAATTGTTCATCAACATTAGAGACTTAAAAGGGAAAATTCACCTTCATTTCACCCCCTCTGAAACGCTGAGCTGACTCAATACTCTTACACTTTTATTGCGTTGGTGTTTTTTTTGTTTGCTTGCTTTTAAAACCTTCTTGCTTAGTTTTCCTATAGCCATTTAATTTGTCCCCTTTGGTGCAGTGTGAGAGCTCCAGCAAAGCCAGATACATCAGCCTCTTCTCTTGTTTATTCAGTGTCACTGAGAGAACTGCACAGAATGCAAAGCATCTTGCTCTCCTAAGCCGGCTAAGAAGTTGCAAGACTTATTTCCTAAGGCACTCGACAGTCTAAGCTGTTACAAAGTAGGTAGGAAGTTGTTTAAAGTTGCCAATATTGTGAAGGCTCCAATGAGGCTGAATTCTGGTAATAAGACAGAACGTCACATTCACCTCCAAGCCCTGCAGTCTCAGGGTTGTTAAAATCACGAAGGTGGGCTTCCTTCCCAGCAGGCACAGCTGCAACCAGGGGAGCCCACAGGCTGCATCGTGGACGGCTTCTGCACTTATACAGAATTTCATGACTACTGCTTACAACATATGGGAACAAATAAGGACAACGTATGTCCCCGCTCATTCTCACCCCCGTGCTGGGCATGAGAACAACACTGCAAAAGTCACTCAATTCAGATTCTACAGCACACCCACCGCCGCACTTTGCCCTCCGGACGCTTGGCCCGTGAGCGCACAGCACCTAGCGGGGCTCCTGGCCCGGCCCCGCCGCCCAGCCGCCCCGGGGACACAGTGCCCGGCCGCGGCCTCCGCCCAGCCTCCCCTCGCCCACAGCGGGCTGCAGAGCACGCGTCTATCCCTCCGCCTGGCCCCGGCCCCGCTCGCACCAGCGCGACTCTGCCCCGGGAGCCGAGGCGCGGGAGGCGGTGGCTCGGAGCTCGCGGCCCCGCCGGAGGAGCGATGGAAGGAGGAAAGCCGAGGACGCCTTACCCAGTGTTGGGCAGCATGGCGGCACGGCTACAGCGCGGCCCAGGGCGGCGGCCGGCTCCGCGCGGGATGCGCTCCTCCGTCACACCGCCCTCCGCGCAGCCGCGGCCCGGGGAACCGGGCGGAGCCAGGACCGAGCGGGGCGGGCTGAGGGGCGGGCGGGGGCACGGGGCGGCCTGCCGCTGTGGAAGGGCTGTGGGCACTTCAGGGGCCGTGCGGGCCTTCCTCTGGGCTGCGTGAGGCGAAATTAATAGACCGAAGTGCCCACAGCCGTACTGGAGGGCTGGTGAAAGTGTCAAGAGCAGAGTTCTGGTGGGGGAATACACCTCGTTCCAACACCAAGCGCAAAACCTTTCACATTTTCAGAGACAAAATAAAAATTGCATCTGAGATCTCGCCCTTAAGCGAAGGAGTGAATGACCAAAAGGACGCGACAACTGAAACAATTATTATTGAAACATCCTATCCGCAGAACTATCGGTCTGTCCCCAACCACCCTGGGGCCCCAACGCAGGTGCTGACATCCCCGCTCTCCAGGGCGCTCACTGGTCACCTCCATCACAGCGCAGCCAGCAGCCTCCCTCAGCCCAGCCAGAGCCGCAGGCACAAGGTGGGCGTTGCGGGGCTTCCCAAGGCTCCCACTCCGACGGCATCACTCTGACTTCTTGCTGTATGCTCACTGTGAGGGATAAGGCACGGAAAAGCAGGGCGGCCCCAGGAGCCCGCTGCTCTTGCGCTCTTGGGCTCCAGGGAAGCTCCTGCGGCGCTGGGCTGCGTGTCAAGCTGTCTCCCATGAAGGATGAAGCGGTGAACGACAAGAGAGCAGAAATGGCACCCGGGCTCCGGCCGCTGCTTGGTGGCAGCAGGGACGGGGCCAGAGGCAGGCTCCTTCTGCTCCACGCTGCTGCAGCACGCATTGGCCGGCTGTGAGCGGCTCCGGCTCGGCGTCGGCTGCCGGCTCTCCTTTGGCGCTTGCGCGGCCGGGGCACCGTGGCTGCCGCCGCCTGGGTGCCGGCTGCCGGACCCGCTGCCAGTAGGCAGCCCCTGCAGGAACAGGAACGGGGAGCGGCCACGGCTCTCCTCTTCCGGGCAGATCTCGACCTGCGCTGCTCAAGGTGCCGAGGGCTCTCTGCCCCGAAGTCTGGGTTCGAGTTGACGAGGGGCTGCAAAACGCAAAGGAGAAGAGTCAGTTACTATCACCTTGCACCTGAAAGACAGCAAGGTACAGGAACTAAGATGTTCAATTGCTAAAGACGAACACGGGAATGAGCAGCATCACGAGCTGATCCTTGACCCCCTTCTGCAGGGCGGGAGCGTCTTTGCTCAGTCCAACTGGGGTTTGCCCTTGCAGACATTTCTGCAACAAAGCGGTCTTCACTGTGCCACTCGGCAAGTGAAATCCTGCTGAACATCCCGGGGGTTCTGCTGGGGTGTCATTGTGATGGCAAATGTTTGTGATGGGGGTGCTTCTGCCACTCCCAACATAGATTCACAGTGATCACCCTGAGGTGATGCCCGGTCCTTTTCACCCGAGCTGTGCTCTGTCCTTTCATCCCCCCAGCTTGTCTCAGTGCATGCTGCAATGCAGCTTATAAATCAGATTATAAATCAGATACAATTCCATGGGCTTTTCTGAACTCTCATGATCTGCAAACAAGAAGAGTGCAAGAGTTTCTACTGCTTTGTTCAGTAGCTAATGAAATGTTCGCCGTACATGTAGATCCAGAAAGCACCCAGCCAATCTGTTGAACTTTTTTTTTCTGTACATCTCTGATCCGTTTTTCTTAAATGTGTACTGCTTTTACCACAGAATTTTGTAGTCAGTAACTCAGTTTCTTTCTTCTAGTTCTGATTTGCGTGGTTTCGTTTCAGTTAAAAGCTGGTGCTTTTTTCACTTGTTAAAACGTACAGAGTATTTGTTGAGCAAGGGTCAAATCACAACTTACACAATGCTGAGTTCTGGCCGTGTTTTGGATCTGTGATTTCCACATTTACTGCCATTCAAATCATTTCTCAGTTCCCTTCAGCAAAGCTTTGGAACAGAGCTAGTAGATAAACGTGAGGCAAAATGACAAAAAGCAAAACATAAAACACACACACACACAAAATGTTATTCAGTAGGTAAAGTAACCGTTATGGTTTAGCCCTCAGCTGTACCTTCAGAAATGGCCTGGAAAAGCAAATTCTGTTTCAGTCAGTCAGCCTCCTTTTCTCAGTAATCCACTTCACTGTTAAGTAATGTATGCACTAAACATACATGCATGTGGAAATACTTTATTAGGCTGTGATGTTTGAGATGGGTGAGATTTAATCAAAGAGAATGATTCAGCGTTTCTACCAAAACTCCTAGCTTATAGAAGGATCAAAACTCCTAGCTTATAGCGAAGGGGAATTTCTAAAAACTCAGATCTTCCTGGAGCTGAGTTACTGTTTCCTGGTCAGGCCGCCTCTGCTCCTTTCTTTTCTGATGACTCTCTTCTTTTCTGGAGACTTAAAGCCATCCCTGGCTTTCCTCACATGGCTTCCTAACGTTGCATTTGTGTTAGGAAAGCCAGGAGTTAAATGTGATACAGTATTTGAAATGAGGCTGGAAAAGGTGCTGCCTTCAAACTTTGGGAGGGAAGCATTACTAACAGAGTATTGGCCTTTCAAATGCAGTTAGAACACAATGCCAGTCCTCATTTTGACTTGACACAGTGTAAGCATGAATAAGATGTGAATCTCTAAGAGAAGACATAACTCAATCCTGCTGCAATGCCCGGCAAGGAAAACATTTTTCTGTAATGATTATGTATAATAATTCAAAGAGAAATTATATAACTATTATATATTTTTTTAAATGTTTCATGGATAATTCTTTCTTTGGTTTTCACCTTTTCTGCAGATAGCAAACTGCCCTCTGTTACTGTGAGCTGTACGCCACCTAACTGAACATGACATGAGAGTGTCTTTGAGTGATCGGACAGGTAATGAGATACGAGGTCTGATCCCAGGAGTAGGGGAAGCACAGCAGATTTCCATTGTTTCCTTAAAGCTGAACTCAAAACTAACTTATTCTCTGAGTGGGACGCAACACTTTTTGGTCTGTATGGTTTGCCAATGTTCACAAAGTGCATAGGAACTGATCATCTCCATTAGATGGTATCAAAAAAGAGCGATGGTCTCAAATTCTTGAAAACCACAGTGCATGTGCCCGAGTGCAAAAATAGGGTAACAGGAACTTTATTTCTTTAGGGATCCATACGAGACGTGCTTTGAAACCTGCAGATTGTAGAAAATGTTTTTGAAAGGAATGTATATTTTCAAAGAGAATTTCCAAACACTGCCCTGTAACACCACAGGAAATTAAGCAGATGGAAGAACTTGGGTATTGAGAGTGAGGTTCTTACTTTGATGCTTGTGTCATCAGCAATGCCTCTGTGGTTTCTATGCAACTATTCTGCTGAAGCATTTTGTTTTTCACAAGAGGGTGGTGACGCACTGGAACAGGTTGCACAAAAAGGTTGTGGATGTCCCATCCCTCTAGGCATTCAACGCGAGGCTGGATGTGGCTCTGGGTAGCCCGGTCTGGTGGTTGGTGGCCCTGCACATAGCAGGGGGGTTGAAACTCAGTGATCGTTGTGGTCACTTTCAACCCAGGCCATTCTATGATTCTATGATTCTGTGATTCTATGATTCTATGATTCTGTGATTCTGTGATTCTATGATTCTATGATTCTCTGGATTGCAGGCTGGGGAGGAAGGAAGGATGTGCACCATTCTGTTCAATATTAGATACATCCTGCAACCTAAAGGCACAGTGTACGTGCTTGCTTCCCTGCCTGTGCTCTGTGTGTTTCCTTTGCATTCAGTAATACTGCTCCCGTGCAACATTGCTGGCAGCTGTCAATGCCATTTGATGACAGTCTCTGCTGCTGGTGTTATCCTAGAGACAAACACCTTCCTTAGAAGAAAAGTGATTTTGCTGGAGATGCATCCAGAGAAGAGCAAAGCTGTCTCTGGCTGGCCACTGTGCTTTTTCTCTCACCATTACAGTAGTAGTGTTTCCTGCGGGATGAAAGCTTGCCGTGCTGCCCTGAGGGATGATGATTGTGAATGGCAACTGGGTCAGGGCTATGTCTGGCTGCTTCTGTGGTTGTACACATGTTTGGGGGGGGGGGGGGGGGAGGCATATATAAGCTATTATGGATTCAAGCCCAATGGATCAAGCAATTCAGTAGCAAGATACAAGGAAAAACAGAAAGATGGAATCTCTGTTTTCTGATGATGTGTTTATGCTACTCTACTTGATCCAGGGTCGAGCTTGTGTCCTAGAGGCAGCATCATGGGAACGTGGGTAGGTATCCCACCACCTTCCACTCAGGTCCTTGGGGCTGTGCTGTGGGATACTGTGGCTGGTGGTGCTGACTATTAGGTGTACTTGATCCTCGCGTTACAAACTTTCATATGGTGCCATTTTTGGACTTTATGCTCTAAACAGACAAGGCTGAGCAATGTGCCAGTCTGCTCTGCACTGTAAGGACAAGCCCTACAGTGGGTGCTAAAATTCTTGTGGACATTTGCATTCCACAGGATTTTTACATGAGGACAGAAATGCTCTGCTTGTAAATCCGTTCCTCAGGTCACAGCTTTTGAGGCTCATAAAAAAGAAATGACTAAACAAATTTGTTGTTCTGTTATCAGAAACAGAAGAAAAACTCCAGATTCTTTTAGTGACAGTTCCAGTTAATAAGCGAAAAGAAAACCAGCTCTAAGGCCTATGTAAAATACAGGCACTATCTGCTTGCTGCTGAACGTAATGAATGGGACTGATCGCTAACTGTAACAAGAAGAAAAGGTAAGCTTCAAGTCCCCACGGGCTCTGTTTCGATGAGCTCTTGTATTTCATCAGCTCCACTGGCATGTTTTTTCCCAGCCTGAGTCGAGTTGGGAAAAATCCAGCTGTGTGTGTGCCAGCAGAGGGAGCGCTCAGCACACGAGATTGAATCACGGAATATCCCGATTTGGAAGGGGCTCTCAAGGATCATAGAACCACAGAAGGGTTGGTTTGGAAGGGACCTCAGAGCCCACTGAGCCCCTGCCATGGGAGCGCTGCCACCCAGCAGGTAGGTTAGAACGGGGCCCATCCAGCCTGGCCTGGACTCCCTGCAGGGATGGGCACCCACAGCTTCTCTGGGCAGCCATGCCAGGGCCTCACTGCCCTCCAAGTGAGGAATTCCCTCCTAACACCTAATTGCAATCTGCCCTCTGTCGCTGTATATCTATTCCCAAACTGTGTAAAAAGTCAGTCTGCATCCAAGTAATTGGTGAAAACTTTGAAGAGAACCATCCCTAAGATGAAGCTCTGCTGAGCCCCATCAGTGACTGGCTGCCAGCCAGATGTAATCCCTTTACTGTAACCCTTTGAGGTTGAGCTGTCAGCCCATGGTTCACCCATATTTTGCCTAGATAGCTTTTGTCTGGTTTGCTGTGTCTTCTGTCTGGGATGATACAGTGAGAAATGGTATCAAAATCTCCACTGAACACCAGTAGATGACATCAACAGGCTTCCCTTGCTCTGCTAGGTGGATAAGCTCCTCATTAAAGGAGATTAAGTTAATTGAACAGGACTTTCCCCTCACAGACCAGTGTCAGCAGTGACATTGTCCTTCAGTGTTTCTCACCACCTCCCAGAATAATCTTCTCCATAAATTCTGTCAGCCACTGAAGTGAGACTGACAGGCCTCTGGTCACCAGGATCCTCTTTCTGACCCTTATGGGGAATAGGGACAATGTTTGCCAGCTTCCAGTCAATGGGGATCTCTCCAGATTCCCAAGACTTTTGAAAAAAAAAACAATTAAGAGAGGTCTCAGGATGATGTCAGCCAGCCCCTGGGGTACTCTGGGATTAGTCCCATTGGGCCCCATACACTTATTTTCATTCAGCTGGAGCAGCAAATCCCAGTCAGGCGTGGAATTGGCTGTGAGTCTGTCATTCCCACAGCTATTATCTCTTCATGGTTCTGGTCACATCCACGCTGCAGTATAGGGACAAATCTTCCTGGGCTGGAGCACATACAGGGCAAAATGCTGTTCTTGACGAGCTTGCAGCAAACTCACCACAGAATAAGACTTACTAACAAGAACCAATACATTTTTTCTTCTCTTGGTAGAATTCAAGGAGAATTCAAGGATAAGCAGAATAGCAAAATCTTTCCCTCACAAATACAAAGTCCTTGCTCTGGAACATGAGTGAGTGTACACTTCTCAGAGCATCTTTTACATCTTTTCAACAAGAATAGCTATTTGCTCCTGAGCTATGCTTTACTATGCACATAGAGTATATTTAAACATTTCCAAAATCTTGATGGAATATATAACACATTTATGTGAAGTTTAAATAGGAACTGGGATAATTCCCTTGTCCTTTGTTGTTTTGTATTGTTTGTTTGTTGTTAAGCAGGATTTTCTTTATCTTGTTGCACAACCATTTTGACTCACTGAGTCCCAAAATACAACTTTAGTTATCAAAGTGTTTTTAGAGTCACTATCCTGTGTGTTACGTTATACAGATATTGATGGCAAGCAGCCTTGCTATGAAACCCCTGTGAAAATCTCCCAGGAAGCTGTTGTCTTAATTGGCTTCAATAAAAGATTAGGATCACTTTTGTGATAGGAACAAAACCTACTTACGAATAGAAATGGGCTGTACTTAGCAAAATTTGCTTTTTTAAAACCAGATTTTCATCAACTTATCTTTTGGAGCAAACTTCTTTAAAAGTCAGCACTCTTGTAACCATTTACCTGTTGCATCAGGGAAGTTATTTCATGTTTATTCAACGATGCTTTCCTTACCAGAAGCACTAAAGAAGAGATGTGATCACTAGAAAAAAAAAAAACAAACAAACAAAAAACAAACAAACAAAAAAACCTCAGAATTTTTTCTTAACTGCAGCTCTTATGTTGCACTCTTGCAAATATTTCAACAGCATTTTGGTCCAAAGATGTTCAAGATTGTATCCCCTCAGGGCTGTTGTAAGAATCCGGTCACATTGCCTTATTTATGGCAGTGGTGGCCCAAAGGTGGTTTGACTCCCCACCCCTACTTTCTTTTAAGGCTAGGGCCCCTGCTTGTTCTTAGGCTTGTGGCTGGATTCTCTGACACACTGAGAGAGCTTTATATGCATTTACTACATATTTCCTACATTTAAAGTCAATGATTGATGGGATTAACAGACTACAAGCTATGAAAGCTGAAAGGAATGAGGGTTTATTTAAAGCAATCAATAGATAAAGCTTATCTTTGTTACAGGTAACATTCCTTTTGCACCAGTAACTCAGTGGTGCAAATGTAAGCTGAAAAGTAGAGAAACAAAACCTGTCCCTCTCGAAGAATTAGCATAGGTTTCTCCCAACTTATAAATAAGCCAATATGATAAACTGTAAAGGCTGGATTTTTTATTTCTCTACTCATCAGTGTTTCTGCACACCTCATTATTTAAAGGGACTGTTCCTTGCTCAAGTATGACGGTCTTCTGAGTTTCCAACCTGAGGTCATGGCTGTGTGGTACCCTCCTGCACCAGCTCTGCTTTGGGGTCTGGCAGTTCCTTCCGTAACTCTGCCTCCCGCCATTCCCACCTGGGGCTTATGCTGAAGAATGGAGAGGAATCCTTGCAAACGGTGTGAGGACAGTATCGCTGCACCTCTTGAGAAAGGCTTACTTCCACAGAGTTTTATTAGTGGGCTGCACACATCACCTGAAGGAAATGAGAAAGGGAAGAGAAGGCAGGGGACAGCTGCACAGTGGACGGCCAAGAAACAAAGCCATGTGGTACCCAGAGGAGTTTCTTCTCCAGTGTCAGCAAGTAGTAAGGATGAGGAAGGTGACAATAACTATTCTTGTCAGACTTTTCCCTCTGTTAACCCTGTGCTTTACATTTGGACCCAGCCAAGCTCCCTGTTGTTGTTCAGATTGTGATGCTGTCGGTGCTAACAGGATCACATTCCATCAGCTGCAGGACACGCATTCTGGCTGGTCCCTGCACTTCGTGCATGTTTAAGATGGTAATACTTACAGGGTATTTAAATGACTATCATCTACTTCATTACTTTCAACCTCCTATTTTTCTCCCAGTACTAACTAGTTAAAAGCATAGTAAGAAGACAGAGAAGATTCTCAAACTCTTGTCATTTGCTTCCCATGAGAACCTGTTACAACAACAGTACTGAGATTTGCAGATGGAAGCTCATGTGAACAACAATCAAACAGAAGCAGCACATGACTGAGACAAAGCAAGTTAGGTACAGTGTGAAAGGTGAAAAGTGGGGTCCAGAAGAACACGAAGAAGGCTGCTAGCATTACAAAGTGAAGGCACTTCTGTGGATCTACTTGTGCTACATTCGTCGTGTCTGGCACCTACAGTTCAGCACAAACACCGGGTTTTTACAAATCAGTGGTGGTCACAGACTGGACTTAGCATCCAGTGCATTAGAACTTCACAGCAAAGAGGCAGAAAAGTGAGTGCATTTCCTCCATAGCAGGGTAAAGCTTAAGCAAGCCAATCTCTGTGCAGGAAAGCAAAAAAATCTTCTCTTGTATTTCCTTAATGTGGACAGTGCCTTCTAGCTTTCCCCCTTACTTTCTCCCACTAATAGGAACCACATGGCATGAGCACTGGCTTGTGGAACACACCTTTTTCATCAATAGTTGAAGTTTTATCAGGGTAGAGGATAACTGCCACATCATTATTTCCAGTTGTAATCTTTGTCCTAAGGGTGTGTTAGCATGTGTGAGATACAGTACTGGGAGACTACACAGCACAAAGTTCTGGGTCTTTTTCCCTATAAATATGAACTGTACTCCATAAAAATGTTTTGTCCAGAAGGATGTTGTCAGCTATTTCTTCATAAGCTAAGAGCTTGCTATTTTTTTTTTCAAAAAAAAAAAAAAAGAAAAAGAAAAGAAAAGAAAAGAAAAGAAAAGAAAAAAAAGTGATACGGGGGAATGTAGCGATTCAGACTTGGGAGTAAAAGGAGAATGCTGAAGGTCACACCTATTCACCAAAGACCACATCTCTCAAAACTTTGAGTTTACCAGGCCCAGAATGGAGAGAATAAAAGAACAATGCTGTTGCCTCATTCAGAACTGGGAAGAAACATGCCCATATGGCTCATTTTCTTATTTTCTTTGCCTGAGGAATAAGTGTTACACTGCTGTTGACTGTAAAACACATCCTAACTAAGCAGTGCCCTGTGTTTATATTTATCACTTTGATCGCTGTCATTTTCCTTTCTTTGTAGAAAGGGAGAGACCCACACAGAGTGAGGTTTCCTCCATAGGAAATGATCCCTGCCCCAAGAATTCTGCAGCCTGAAAAGATGTGACACACAAGACAAGTTTGTCAGCCCGTTACAGATGGGCAGCTGCCTGAAGGACTGCAAATGGCCCCAGGATTTCTGTGACAGAACTGAAAAGCAGCCCCTCAGCAGCCCCACTCTGTCACCACAGACCTTCAGCCCCACTGTCTGCCTTTCTGTGGATGCAGCACCTGGCTAAGCCTGAGCTCTGTAAAGCATCTTGTAGAACAGTACATCTGCGCTCACAGGTCAGCAGTAGGAGGACAGAAGTGGAAGGACTGTGGGTCTGCCATAGCATTTGTGCATCACTCATTGATAGCTAATACAATTCCGAACAGGGGAACTCACACTTAGCAACGCACGAGGGCTAAAAGCTTGATCCAGTTACACATTCTCTGTGTTGTGAAGCACATTAGGGAGTAACTTGTGGGGACAGCCTGGAGACCTAAGTGTCAGGGTTTCTTAAACATAGAAAACAGCCTATTGTACTTATCTGATACATAAAAATTACACATTGTACATTCTTACTAATGTCAGACAAATATCCATCCTATAATTAGCATATATTCATACTGCCAGATCCCCTGCTTTCTTTCAAGTGGGTTACTTGTTGAGCTGTTATTACACATTTTTTAATCATATTCATTGTACAGGCTCTTGTTTAATTTACCCTGCATTACCCGTGTATGTCTGCCAGGTGACAGCTGACACACACCTGCTGTGGCCACAGATACTTCCACCAAAACTCAGGTGTCTCTCCCATCGTTATTTGCCTTCCTAAAACAAAGAGGGAGCTGCCATCAAACTAAGAAGGAAATGATGAACCATACTCCTGCCCTTGTTACCCATTCCCGTAGGGTAATAAGGAAGATAGTTACCCCGAGGAAACTCTGCCATACTCTTCACGTGCAGCTCATCAGGGATTTTTCTGACTCCTATTTCATATTTTCCAGATTAGTATTTTTTGCCTGTAAGACATTTATGTTATTCATCTAAAGCAGAAGTCATTTTCAGTCCTGAAAGGGGCTCATTCTTCACATTTCAGAATATTTTTCTATGAGCTTTGTCTTCCAGACAAATACTGAAGAAATCAGAAACCTTTTCTGTATAGCAGCAGTTTACATTCTGACTTATGGTGCATTGTCAATCTTATTTGTCCTTCCACAAGAGAAAGCAACTGAAACTGCTTCCTTTTTGTGGTAAAAGTGTAAGGAGAGCTGAAAATGAGACTTCTTGGACTCTCTGGAGCTGCAAGAAGAGTCTAGAAAGTGAATGTCATTCATGTCTCTGAACCTTTAAGTGGACATCAGGGTAGCAAAATCCTTCCTACTGTAAGAGACAAGCAAGTCCAAGATCACCTCATGAGACTGGATATGTACAAGTCCATGGGGCAGGATGACATGCCTCCCAGAGTCATGAGGGAGCTGGCTGATATGGTCACCTAGCCACTCTGCATCATATTTGAAAAGTCATGGCTGTCAGGAGAAGTCCCTGGGGTCTGAAAAAGGGAAACATCACTCCTACTTTTTAGAAAGGCAGAAAGGAAAGCACATGGGAAACTATAGGCCAGTGGGCCTTACCTCGGTGCCTGGGAAGATCATGGAGCTGTTCCTCATAGAAAAAATGTTAAGGCACATGTGAGATGAGGAGGTGATCCCCGACAGCCAGCATGGCTTTAACAAGTGCAGATTGTACCTGACCAATCTGGCTGCCTTCCATGTGGTGGAATGATGGCATCACTGGATAAAGGAAGGGCAGCTTGTCTACCTGAACTTGTGCAAAGCCTTTGGCATGGTTCCACATCACCTCCTTATCTCTGAAGAAGAGAGATATAGATTTGAAGTCTGGACTATTGGATGGTTAAAGAATTGGTTGGATGATCACAGCCAGAGTGCTGTTATCAATGGCTCTGTGTCCAGGTGGAGGCTGGTCATGAGTGATATCCCCCAGGGATGCATCTTTGGACCGGTTCTCTTCCACATCTTTAGCAATTACACAGACATTGGGATCAAGCATACCCTCAGCAAGTTTCCTGATGACATCAAGCTGAGTGGTGGAGCTGATACACTAGAAATAAGGAATGCCATCCAAAGGGAGTTGGTCAAGCTTATGAAATGACTGAGGTTCAATAACGTCAAGTACAAGATGCTGTGTTTGGGTTGCAGCAAACCCTGACAAGTGTACAGACTGGGACACTCACTGAGAGCAGCCCTGTGGAGAAGGATTTGGAGGTTCTGGTGGACAAAAAGCTGGACATGAGCCAGCAGTGTGTGCTTGCAGCCAGGAAGACCAACTGTATCCTGGCCGATTCAACAGAGAAGTGGCAGCAGGGAGAGGGAGGGGATTGTTCCCCTCTGCTCTGCCCTCATGAGGCTCCATCTGCAGTACTGTGTCCAGATGTGGGGCCCCCAGCACAAGAAAAGTGCAGAGCTGCTGGATTAGCTCTAGAGGAAGGTCAGAATGATAATAAGAGGTCTGGAGCAACTCTCCTATGAATAAAGAGAGGAAATTTAGGCTAGATGCTAGGTTAGATATTAGGGGGAAACTTCTTCAGTCAGAGGGTGATGAGGCACTGGCACAGGCTGCCCAGAGAAGCTGTGGATGCCTCATTCCTGGAAACGTTCATGGCCAGATTGGATGGGGCCCTGGGCAGACTGATCTGCTGGGTGGCAGCCCTGCCAATGGCAGGGGGTTGGAAGCGAATGACCCTTACAGTTCCTTCCGACCCAAGACATCCTATGACTCTAAATTAAAATCCACAGGAATTTCACACAAAGAGTTGTATGGTGACAACTCTGAAAATTCAAAATCTGTATTCTCAAGGGTATTTTAAGCACCTATAGCATAGCATTTTCAAAAGCACCTCAGGGTCTGATTTTCATATGCTGTCTTCTTCATGATTACAAATTATTAGATGCAACCCAGTAAGAAATCTAACAAAGAAATTACAGGGTCACAGCCTGAACCAATGGGTGAGCTGGGACAGTACGTGAGTGCCTGGAGCGGAGGGGGGGTCTGGAGCCACCCTACTTTTGTGCAGTCTGAGTCTGTGTGGGTTCCCCCCTTCCGCCCGCCCCTTTTCTCTCCTGCGGTGCGACTGTATGAATGGGGGAGGGACACACTCCTCATATTATCCCTTTCTCCAAGCTGTTACCAGGACGGGTGAGTATATTCCTTTTGATATCTTTTCCTATAGCGCCTATTTCTCAAATAAAGGCTCTATCATTGCCATCATTTGCCCTACAAGCAGGAAGTTGATTCTCCTCTAGTATGCTTGGGTGTGAATGTGAGACAGCCTCATTGGTGCCTGCAGTGACAGGAGTTGTCTACTGTGTTTCCTGCAGCATCAGGCTGGCCCCAAGGACTTTGTGCACATGAGAAGTTGGCCACAAGCATGTCTGAGGTCTCAGCCAGGAGAAGGACAACAGGAACCTCTGTCAGATGGTTAGCAGACCCAGCTGTTGCAAGACGACATTTCAGAGCTGACCAAAGGCTGGGTATATTTCTTGGGCAATACCATGACCTTGTAGACTTTTGTAAGCTGTTATCTACTTTGCTTTTTGTCAATACACATGCTTAGTCTCCTTTTATCTTAACTCTGATTTGAAACTAGGAGTTCTGGTTTTGTTTTGCTTTTGTTTTTCAAGTTGAGAACTACCAATGCAGTGCTACCGGATCCAGTGACTTTGTATTGGGTGTTTTTCAGTCTCAGTACTTACTCCCCCACATTCCTTTGAATTGTTCAGAATAAAACATGAGTGTCTACATGTGTGCCATAGGCTGGGTTGTGAGTTACCAACAGTGGAGTCTGGGAAGGACAAGAATCTTCCATTAATCACTGACTGCTGGAAGGTGACAAAAGCAGTGCACTGCATTAAGGTTCCTCAAATTGTCCCACACTGCCTTCTATTTAGGAAATAAGCTCAGGGCACTCCTTTGCCTGATCGCTTCTTTTAATTCAGACCTGCTGTTTCCTACAGGACCAGAAAGACATCTGCTTAAGCACTTGCGTAAGTCTGCCCTGCCCCAGTCAGGCAGAGTACTATTTGCAATGCTACACCATATCAACCTTACTGCAGATGACTGCACTCTCAAGCTGCTCTGCCTGAATCTGGCTTCTTGTGGTCTTGTGTCCTCCATTACTGTTCCAGCAGGGAAGATGCCTCCAACCGTTGAGGATCCCTTATGCTCTCTGTGCCCTGGTTTCTGACCTGTGTAGTGGGATGTAGGACAGAGTGCTAAGCAGGAGGCAACCAGACGCTGCGGTGATCAACTAGCAGAGAAGGATCATGGTCTTTCAAAGGTGAAGTACTGAAAGCGTCTTTGAGAGTGACAGAAATTGCGTGGCAACATGCAGTGTCCCCACAAGTAACTTTGGGACTGGCAGGTAAGTGAAGGGTAAATTAACTGACAAGTCTTCACTATAAAACATTGTGTTAGTGTTTAATTACAGATGTTCCAGGAATATGGGTATGGTACTTCATAAACCCTCCTTTTAACAACTTTCTTTACATGAAGAGAACACGTGTGAGTGTGAAGGAGAAGTAGTTTGGTTGCTCTCCCTCTTCATGGATTGCTCATAAGCAAATGGATCAAGTTGTGAGGCTGCTTTGCTGTGCATTGGAAAATGAATTGTCCTCTGAATTCCAAAGGCTTTCTATAAAAAACGTAAAAAAAAAAAATCCCCTCAGACAATTATCTTCGTCCCTGCTGCACTCTGTTCTCTTTATTAGACATTTCCCACACAACTTCCAAGTGACAGCCTCCCTGTCCTGTCCTCTGCTTTGCTCACTGAATGTGCAGGACAGATGATGTCCACAGACATGCTGTCAGTGTTTACAGCCACGTTGACTATTCTTGTTCTGATCCTCCCTATAGCACCATAGTTCTGCTAAACCACTACTGAAAACATGGGGATAGGAAGCCCTCTCAACCCATGAGAGAGAGTTTGCTTCCTTACTCAGTAACCTTCAGCATTGCTGGAGTGTCGTAATGCCCCACCTCCACTCACCACACAACTTGCCTGCAAGTCCAACCACTCACCCTCCTGCTGTTAGGGAGGAACTGCCATCCACCTTGTTGCTCTGGAATTCCCATGCTTGTGGCTGGGTGTCTGGAAGCTGAATCTTCTCCACAGGTCCACCTCCTGCTCTTCCCTTCCAGAGCACCAATTTCCCACCAGAGAATCCCACTTTGTTCTGCCCACTAGTACTGTTTGCAGGCATCTGCTCCTACTGAGCACTTTCATTCAGAGAAGAGTGTGACCAAAGGGAGGATGGTTGTATAGTACTCTGAGAACTCTAGTACTCCCTGGAATTTCTGTGCTTGTATGTTTATTCAGCTGGAGGCCATTCCCATGAGGATTCAGCCGTCTGCCTGCTTCTTGGAAGGATACCTGAAACGAGCTGCTCTCACACTGGGGCACAATGACACACCATAGGGCTCTCACAATGGCTGAGGCCAGCATGCACCTTGGGAACTTTCTGACACCATACAAATGTTATTCCTTCTGAGCTCCAGCTCACAGACAGGATCAAATCATGTTGGATCACACAAACAATATCTAAAACGGAAGATTTTTCTTTTAACTCACTCTGCTGTCTCTGGGGGCTGCTTTTTCCAACTAGTGGTACTGCTAGCTGATGGCACCGCTGCTGGTTGGGACTTGTCCTTAGCAGTCATCCTTAGCAGCTGAGTGCACACAAGTGCATTAAATGTGCAGGCCCAGCCACATCTGTGGTCACAATAAATAGTACAGTGCTGGAGGGATGCCAGGGAATAATGGTAGGTTCCTAATTAAGCCATTCAGTCACTGGGTGCCACCTGTTTTCTGCATGGATATGGTACCTCTGCTACAATCCATGATAGAGGGATGATACAACCTTCAGGCCTCTCTTCAGGCAGATGGGCAAGTGTTTCTAAACAGGAGGCCAGAGATCTCTTTACCTCCTGTTTGGCAACTCATACATTCCATTTGGCAACCTACTGGTTCAGCCAGTTTTCCCGTGGGGAAGACTTTGTGTTTGTGGTATTGGGAGGCTTTTGCCTTTGCCCGTTGTTTTTGTCCTTATTTTGTTGATGTTGACGGGAGAGCATGCAGCCTGGCAGGCTGCTAAGCAGAGTGTAAGCTCATACTGAGCACCACGAGATGTTGTGTTTCCAGCGCTGGGAAACTGGAGTGAGCAAATTCCTTGTCAGCCTGGTGAGGGCTGTGATTAGTTACACCACAGATGGGTAAACAGAAAACGAGATATCCAGTGTTGTAGAATAAAGTCTATGGTAAGTCTGGGTTGCAGACATAACATTCGTCAGCTCATCAAATTAAAGACAGAACTCTGTATCTGAACATGCACCCCATCTACTTTGAGGTGCTTGGCTGGGGTGTTTGTGCTGACAGAGCTCAGCATCGAAGCACTATACGCACAGCAAAGAATGCAAGAAGTGACCAACCCACCTGGAAGATACCAGCAGAACTCAGAAGCTCTCCATCCTGGGGAGAGATCTGCCCTTACAGGAGCATTGCTTCTTGCTGACCTTCCATTTCCTAATGCAGGCAGTGAACTAAACCTTGTTCATCTAAAACTGTAAATCTGTGATGAAGGGCTGGTGACATTGTTAGGCTAACAGAGCTCATCGGCAGCACATGTGATATCAACCAGAAACCTCTGGTGCAATTACAGCCCTGCATACAACACTGTGATGATAATAGGGCATATTAGCCAAGCAATGGCATCAGAGGTTTGAACAGGATTTTCAAATCCTCTTTTTATTTAATGAGTGCAGGCATGACATTGACCTGGGGCTGCTCCTAACAATGAAGAAGTGAAGGAGTAGGAAGGAAACAGGTAAAAAGTGGTAGGTGAGCAAGTTTTGAGGCTGTTTGTCCTGCTGCCAGAAAAATATGAGAGAAGAGGAAAGAAAAAAATGCAAAGGAGATTGGAGAAGGGGAGATGAGAAGAAAGACAGGAAGTGTGTATCATGGACTGCTCCTGAGTTATCTGCAAAATCAACTGCTGAAAGAAAACTCACATACAATTCAGCAGCAGTACACATTAATGTCATCGCTAACAGAGTCTGCTCCTCTGCTGCAGAAAGGGAATGAATAAAAAGGTGAAAGACCACCAGCAAAGAGCAAGTCCCATTTGTTGCCTGCCTACATAGTACACCTGGTTTAAGGAAGCTAATTCCTTTCAGAGTGTTTGGAAGGCGGGTGTCTTCTGCAGGAGCTCCTTATTGACATAACTTTGGAAATATATGAATTGAATATTGAAAAGACCATTTGGCAGGCCACCTTGGAGCTGCGTGATGTGTGTAGCCCCTGATGGGGGTGTGTCTGGTGGAGCACACTCCTCAACAGCAGCCTATCCCAGCCCTGACAGGAACCTGAGGTCACCTGGAGGCCAGCAGGGTGATGGTCCCCTCCTCAGTGTCACCAGTGCTTTGTCTCTATATCCCTTCACTAAGAGCAAGATGTGGGAGCAGAGTGTCGTGCATTTGGATAGAGGACAGCTGTCCCTTATAGTAATGACTTATCCTTCTAGTAATGACTTCCACTTCACTTCTCAGTCTTCAGGATTTTAACACATAACCTTCAGTTTCAATGTATTTGAGATCCCTGCTGTGTTTCAGCAATGTGATGGCATCTCATTGCAAATAACGAGAGCAGAAGGCATGACAGTCTTCCCCTGATGAGGTTTATGCTGCAATCAGATTCCCCTGCTGCATCACAGGCAGACCTGGGAACAGCACTGCTTTTGGCATTAATACACTTCCAGATTGTCTCCAATATAATCTTGCATAAGCACTGTTGCCATCGTAGCATGTGTTAGCCCATTCAAGTTTTGCAATGCTGGCATATGAGAGAGGAAGAAAGGGAACCTCTGGGGCATGGAGCAGGCAGCCGGTATTCTGCCAGCAGCATCCAGGTCCATTTCCTTCTACAGTGATGCAACAAGGAAGGGGAAAAAAGCCAGTGGAGGAGATGAACAGAGTTTGCTTTGGCACATATTTTGCTTTATTGTAGGAGAAACCAGCACTCAAGAGATAACACTGCAAGTGCATGGTGAGCCCTCCCGTGATTAATTGCAAAAATATTCCCATATGAGTAATGTTGCAGCTGACATTTTTAGTCGTGGACAAATGAAGAAATTAAACGTTACAGTTTTCATGACAGATAAATTGCTTTGGTCTATGACTGCTTTTGTATCATGCTATATACAGACGTAAGAGGCACATACATGCATGTGTGTGCAAATCTGCCCCCCATGAAATTAGCAAACAGGCATTGTTGTACCTGCGATCTCATGCCAGAAAAGAAAAAGGCAAGAAGTAAGTTGAGTATCTCTGTATCTGCATAACCGAGCAGCAGTTCTTTGGGCATGGCTCCTTGGAGTAAATCAGCTGGTGTATGTATGTCAACACACTTTCATCAGAATAACGAGGACAGCTATTTTGTGCTGTTACTGCTGGGGATACAGTCCTGGCTTCATGTACATCCTTGATGAAGATGGATGCATGCCCAGCGCCATCCCCAGGGGCCATTTTACTCCCTCATCTTCAAACCTCACTGTCCTGTGGGCAGCCTTCCTCCTCCTTATCCATCCGATTAACTGTCTCCTGAGCACCTGCACCTCCACCCTCCTCCTAGTCCTCCATTCTCATCTTCCTCCGCCATCCTCATCCTCCATCCTCATCTTTCCTCTTCATCTTCCTCCTCCTCCAACCTCATCTTCCTCCTAGTGCTCCATGCACATCTTTCTTCTCCGTTCTCCTCCATCCTCATCCTCTCCCCCCTCCTGCTCGTCCTCCTTCCCCCTCCCCAGGAGCCCCGCTACGGGCTCCACGGGATGCGGGTGCCGCGCACCAACCCCCGCCCCGTGCCCAGCGGCGTGTGCGGGTGTGCAATTGCACACTTCCTGCGGTGTGTGCGACCCGGCCCCGGTTTCCGGTAGCTGACAGCCGCCGCAGCCTGTCCCTGCCTCCTCCGGCGGTGGTGCCGCCGAGCCGGGCAGCGCGCACGGACACGGACACGCACGGGAGGAGGAGGAGGAGAAGGAGGAGGGAAGAGGAGGAGGGACCGGAGCACTCCCAGCACCATCACCGATCCCCCCCCATGCGATACGGGCGGCATCGCGCAGCCCTGCTCTGCCGCGGACAGGCACCTGCAGGTAGGGGACCCACCCGTGTGCATGTGCCCCGCCGCGTGGGGGCCGCCTTCCCCCCTCCTCCCCCCAGCTTTGTGCGCGGCGCGGGGCTCCCCGCCCGCTGCTGCCCACCCTCCCGGCCTTTGTGCTTGGGCGGGGGGAGGGCTCCACGCCGCGGGTGGGGGCATCGCGGGGGGACGGGGCTGCGAGAGGGGGGGCGGCCCCCCCGGCCCCCACGCACGGAACAAATAAGGCTCTCAGCCATCCCTGGGGCGAAGGGGTGTGCGGAGCCTGGGATCTGTTAGCCGGGGGATCCGGCCCGCGGGGAGCGGGGGACGCTCGGAGGGGCCTCGCGAAGTTGGGCTGTCAGCCGGCAGCGAGGGCAGAGCGGTGCGGGACGGGGCTGGGAGGTTTGGTTGAGGCTTGGGGGGAGGCATCGTCCGGGCCTTATGCAGCTCCGGTTCGGCTGTCCGGCAGTGGTGCTCCCCTGCAAGGGAGTAAGTGTGACACATGCGTTCAAACTCGCCTCCCATCCACGACGTTAATGGTTATAAATATCCCCCGAGTGCAGCTGGCTACAGGCAGCACTCAACACACAGCCAGGATGCTTCCCTTCAAGCGAATGAGGATGATCTTGCAGAGAAGCCAAGCAGTGCACTGGCTAAAAATGAAGTCCCCGATATGCACCCAACTTTGAGTACTGGAGTTGTTGATCTGTGAAGTCTGCCTCTGCCTGCCGATTGTGCCATTGCCCCACTGCCCTGCTCAGAAATGCGGTCTCAGTGAGCAGTGCAGCAGCAGGAACACCGGCTCACCTCTGAGCTGCTGGGGACAGTGATTGCTTTGGAAGAGAGATGGGACCAGGCCATCCACATGCTTGGTAGCAGCAGTCAGAACTGCAGTAAATCAGTTGATTACATCGCTGCCATCCGGTCTTGATGGCAACTTTTCAGGCCAGCGATCAGGTTTCTTTCAGCTTTTTTCTTCTTCAAACCAAACATCCCCCTAAAGGAACACAGGTGTTCCTCCTGCTGTAACTCAGTGCCCAGCCTCATGGGGCTGCAGCTGCATAGTGCTGCAGTTAACCTAATCACTGCATACCCACTCACCTGTGTTCCTCTCAGCCTGGAGCAAAAAGCCATCCTCCAGCTTTCTGCTGGAGTCTGTCAGCTCTCCAAAATGGATTCAGGAAAAACTGACAAACCAGCCTGGTGGTGCATGTGAATGAGTAGTGAACAGATAGGAACTCTGCCAGTGCCCATGTACCCATGCTGTGGTGGTCAGTGTACTGTAGCAGAATACTTTCTACCACTGAGCAGCCCCAGCATTTCAGCAGTGCGGTATAACTCTGCTCACAGGACGCTGATGGGTTTGCAGGTGCCACTAGCTGGGCCCATGGCTCTGCTCTCCAAGGCCATGGCTGTGCTCCTTCCTGTGACACGGGGTAATGGGAATCTTAGTAACTTAGTGTGGCAGCTATGTAAGTCATTGTTTTGTGTTCCTTCTCTGTAGAAAATACTGTAAAAGCAGTGTTAGTTTAGGTCAGTTGTTTTGTTGATGGACCTGGCCGGCAGCTGAGAGGTACCTGAAAGACTCTGACTGCGTGGCTGTTTATGAGGCAGCACTGTGGAGCGTGGCTGATTCCTCTTCAGCTCCTTGACCTCGTCTCTGATCTGCTGATTTATGGACCTTATTTATGGGCAGGACTTGCAGATCCTTTCACCAGCCAGGAACCACCACGTTTCCTAGGCAACAAGCACAGTGTGTGCCCTGACGGGACCTCAGCCTGTGGTTGTGGTTTGGCCATGCCAGGCCCTGAACTACATGCCAGGCTTGGGCCCGTGGCAGGCCCAGTGCCAGCAATCCAGGTGGGGACAGGAGGGAAGGATGCCTCAGTGCAGTGAGAGCGAGCAGCTCCGTTGTTCTGCCTCATCTCCCATTTTCCATTACAGGTGTTGCCCATATCTGGTCTTTATCACGGTTGTTGTGTTGCTGGAGAGTTCCTTCATGTTACTCCATTCTCTTTTCCTATTTATTGTCCAGCAAAAAGCAGCGGCTGCCATCATGCACTCACTTGATGGGTGTTAGCTGAGAAACATCACACGAACCCCGCTGGACCTAGGGCTTTAGTCCTGTGGAAAGCTACAGGAACGAAAGTTTTCCTGTGAGTTTGGAATCACAGGATTAGGTTTCTGGTATTTAGAGAGTGGGTACTGTGACCTTCTGCAAGCTTTTATTTCCACTGCTGGAGTTCAAAGTCATTATCTTCTAAAGACAGCCAAAATATCTTCTGTATGCAATTTATAAATAATACCGAATATAAAATATAAGGGATGGGGTTGAGAAGCAGTGCCTCTCCCCTTTTCTGTACAGCTTTGTTTATTTCATCAGCCTTTTCATGTGGTCTGTCCTACTGTTCTCCTCTGTGATGCTCTGCAAAGTGAGTGCCTTTGGTCAGTGTGGACAGTCCAGCAAAAAGAAAAAAAAAAGGAGCACCGATGTGTTGCAGTGGGCAGACAGCCAAACCCACACATTGCTCAGCTTTGGCAACTGAAGGGATGAGCAGCAGTTTTCTTTTTCTGAGCGGTAGTTTGAAAGCGTTGCTGTTTTGTCCCTCTGCCTATCAACAGCAGCATTGTAATGACAGAAGAGCGCAGGAAAGTATCCGTGATAGAGTTGTCGTCTGTAGCAGGTTTATTCAAAATGTGGGGAAAGCCAGTGGCAAATGAATTTATTAATTTCAGTTTTGGGTGTCAATCCTTCCATGGCTTAAGGCCAGAGAAAAGAAGAATGATACATGATCTAATGGCTTGTGTTGAAATTCACTCTTTGCCCCGCTCAGTGACTGTCCTCTGCAGTGTTACAGGCAGTGGCATTTGAAAGCAGTGTTTCCCCGGCGTGGAGGTATCTGTGAAAGGGGAAGCTGCAGTCTGTTGTCAAGGTCTGTTGTTGTGGCTGCTGCTGCCAAATGCTTGTTCAGCCCTATCACCCAACCAATAGCAAAGTTTCTAGAGCGCTCCTAACAAACCTGGCTGTTCTGTAGGTGGAGATTTCCACGTGGTCAAGGGCTGGGAGGGTTACAGGCTGTTTTGGGCAGCCAGGTAACAGTGTGCTCATCAGTGGCCCAAAACAACTGCTGCTTTATATTTATTTTTATATACATACATATATGCATAATAGAAAAAATATACATATGTTTTATATATAATATCAAATGTATACATATGTGTAGATACTGTATACTAAAAATACAATAGGATCTTTTATATATTACATGCATTATTATTGTCTTTATCAGACCATATCATATTAACATTACATATATATGTATATGTTATATTTTGGTATTGGCATTATACATATTCCATTCCATTCTGTTCTACAGTCAGATGAAGTAACAGGGAAAAGTCCCACAGGAAGGTGAATGGGTGGGTGAGTGGCAGTTCTGCTGGGCTTGGTCCTGCTGCCAGTGCTGCTCAGCACCTTCCAGAGTGCCACAGTGGAAGGAACGACAAGTCTTGGTGCAGCCTCTGCAGGTAATGTGAGGCCGGAAGACATGGAAATAGAGCATCACATTTGAAAACCATCTCATCAGGCTGGGGATTTGGGCTGAAAATGATAGATGTGAGGTTTAAAATGAAGGCGTCTGCTCTGTAATAGGATGAAACTAATGCTGAATTCACAGGCTGAGCAGCAAAGCTATGAGCAAAAATTATTCATGTTAAAAGAAAAAAAAAAAAAAGAAAGAAAGAAAGAAACCAAGAAATGCTGTGCCACCCACTAGGTCAGAGTGTCCAGGGCCCCATCCAACCTGGCCCTGAGTGTATCCACAGCTTCCTTGGCCAACCTGTTTCAGTGCCTCACCATGCATAGTGCAGGATTCCTTCCTAATATCTAATCTAAATCTACCTTCTTTTAATTTAAAACCATTTCTTCTTGTCCTGTACCTACAGGCCTTGGTGCAAAGTCTCTCACCATCTTTCCTGCAAGCTCCCTTAAGCACTGAAGCTGCATCTGAACTTCCAAGTGCCTGTTGTGCACAGAACACATTGTGTTTTGAGCAGCACATACATATGCTTCATCTGTGTTGCAGTTGTATGCTTACTTGCTTCGGCATGCAGGGAGTTTCCAACATGAGAACTTCCATGAGGGAGAGCCATGCCTGAGACACACACTTGGTGTTGCAGTGTTTTCTTGTCTTTCTCCATAATCCTGTAGCTACATACTGTGATTCCTGTGCTTATGGTGTCCCTACGCTCAAAGTACAGAGAGGAGAGGACATATTCATGTTCTCTGCAAACTGTACCCCCGAAGCTGTGTAGAAAACTCTCATCACCCTGTGATAGTTTGCAAAATTGGTTGCAACACGCCATAAGGAGCCAACATATTTTATCTGGTAACGCTCCAAATGTCGTAGCTTAGAATTTGCAAAATATTGCAGGATGGAACAAAATTAATGAACAATTCTCAGCATGTAGAAGCTGACGCTTTTGTTTTCTGTTTAATCTGTGATGTTTTGATCCTTGCTGCTGAGCCACTTTTGCTTGGATGACTCTGCTGTATTTGTGGAGGATTTTCCATTCTCCATCATGCAGAGTGTCACCCTACAGCAAGTCCATAGTCACAGCAGATTGTGTCACTGTGCACTGTAAGGTTAAATATTTGCTCAGATCTTACAGTAACTGCAAGCTTTTTATGGAGTCTTCTTCACATTTAACTAGGAAAGTGCATATTTCCTGTCTGAAATTTAAATTTCATGCTGTCATTTTTTTAGCTCTGTTAGGGGGAAATATCATGTACAGTTGTTTTTGTTTGTTTGTTTGTTTGGTTGGTTGGTCTTTTTTAGTTAGAACGCGTTTAACTTTCTTATCTGCAATTATAAAACCAAATTTAGCCCTTACTCGCTGGCTCAGCATTACATGTTTTAAACCCAAGAGGCAAACATTTATTGTGCAAACAGTAAACTACAATTGAAACTGTTCAGTAAAGTGCTTGGCATAGACTGTGCCAGATATATGAATCCTAGCAGTATCAGTACACTTGATAAGAGTATCTTTGTACGTATCTCATTCCAAGGAATATTTTGTTCTTGCCTAAATCTCATACTGAATTACCCTGTTAATATGGTTTCAAACCTCCAGATTCCCTCACCGGCCACAGAGGGTGGCCTGCAGCTTGCTGTGCTTCCTCACCCCACGCTGATGTGCCAGCCCTGGCTGAGAGTGAACAGCCCCACTGAACTTTGCAGCTCCTGCAGCTCTGCCCTTTTGGTGAGGTGTCCCCCCAAAGCAGCCATTCTGTGCTATAAATATGTGGTGTACGTGTACCTTTTTTGCTCTTGCCCTGCTTCCTCCTAACCGTAGAAGATGTGGAAATTAACAGTTATCATTTCCAGTTAATCCTCTGGCACTGCTGAATCCTGACTCATGCCCTTGAAAACTGAAGCTGATTCACACACCAGCCATTCAAGTTAAACATCTCCCTCTCTGATTTCCAAAAATGCGGATAACTCTTGTGGAGCCAAACCAGCTAAAAAGAAATGTTGTTTTTGAAAGGAATTCATGAACATTTTAAATCCCCCAGCAGCTTGATAATTTCCAAATCTTCTGGGTTTCAAGTTATATTTAGGTGTAGATTTTTCCTGCAAGTTTAAAGCTCATGCCCTGTAGATCAAAGCATACTAAAAACCTCGCGTAAAGAACTTCACAGGAGGATGTAAGCTAAGAACCCTGTAAACGGTGTATTTTCACTGGAGAGAGTGTAATGCAGGACTCCAGCCTGAGTCTGACCTGGTACGTGGCATCAGCCTGCATATCAGGCACGGTGCTGGGTGTTGCTGAATGGGCAGTGGGGTCTGATTGAAATATTGGTCACTGATAAAGGCATTTTGGCTGGGAAAGACTGAGTCAGACATCTGGATTTTTAGCCGCCTGTCTTGGTTCTTGGGGGAAAAAAAAAAAAAGGTATTTATTGCAGGGACAAGTGAAGAAAGGCAGAAAATTGTATCTACTATACATATACACGTGTTTAAATCCACAGTATGTAGTTTTTTTCCCCTTGTCTTAGCCTGGCTGTATTTGCTTGCTTATCATAAATACTGTAAAGGCTCAGCTGTATAGCATATTGGATGTTACGTTGCAATCCAGCCGAATACAGTCAAGTGATCCTCCCAGAGAAAGAAAAATTAGTCAATTAATACTTGCAAATTTTAGTCAGGGATTAATCAGTGAATTTTTTCCTCTGTTGTTTTTTTTTTTCCCCAAATTGTCTGTGAATGTTTTCTCTTCATCAAGGTTTTTATTTGTTTGTTTTTTTGTTCTTTTGTTGTTTTTTTTTGTCAGGTTAGGTAATCTATTCTTAATTTCTGAAACTGACCTTGGAATGGAAACGTACAGCAACTCTTCCTGGTAATGCATTCACATGTACAAAAAAAAAAGGGAAATAAAAAATGTGTAAATTTAGATTTACAGTTTCTTTTGACTTTCATGAAAATATGCGATACCAAGCCTCACAAATAAGTCCTGTTTTGCAGCAGTTCCCCAAGACAGTGGAGCTCTACTGGGATACAACGTCATGCAATTTATATTGAGGGTGGTTATTCACATAACCTTCTATTTACAAGAAGCATTCCGCACTTTAATTGAGCTCTCTTTAATATGCTGCATCTGCTTTAATGCACCGTGTATGCTCTTTGCATCTGTACAGTCTCACAAAGATGGTTAACATTTGTTTAGGTCTAGCTAGAAGTCAGGGAGAAATAGCAATTCAGAGCCATGTAGTGACGATATGCACTATTAACCATTGCTGCTTTTCTTTTTTTTTCTTTTCTTTTTTTTTTTTTTTTGGTTGTTGTTGCTAATATTCCCATTGGATCGTTAACCCTGTAAACATAGGTGACCTCTTTTCAGACAGGCATCTCCAAAACTATCTTTGCCTTTACTGACCTCCTACATACTGATTAAACTGCTCCACTGTGTTTGATTAGCTTAGTTTACAGACCATTTAGCTGGTGCAGAAGTATTAACATGTGATAATCCTGTGAAGATTAAGATGGGGAAGTAAAAGCCTGGAACCGCTTCAGTAGGCTTTATGACACAAACTGGGACGAGTCTTGTGTGTTTATGTACATTCTCAGGACTTGCCCCTTGGGCTCAGCAATACGCTTCTATTCTGGAGTAGAAATTGCTGCTGCCCCTTCAGCGAGAGGTGGTGATTTCCATCCCTCATGGCCATTTGTCAGTGCTCTGCCCGTGACTGATTTCACACTGGGCATGAGGAACATGCTAATCAAGGAGATCAGAACTAAGCAAATTGCTCAGTTGTACTTTATTAGTACTGATGCAACTCTACTGTGGTAGCGCAATTAAAAAGCAGAAAGTCTGAGTGGAGGCATTTAGGCATCAGCTGGTTGATGTCATTCCTTGGCTGCCTCTACCTGTGAATTTCACCATCTGCCAACACTTTGCAGTGCTACAAGCCAGGTTTTCTTGTTCCTGCTGGTACAGCTGAAGGTAGATCTGTAATACTGTACTATATGTTTCTTTTTATATATCCATTTCATCTGAAGCCCCTTTCCCTCTACTAAGGGCCAATGACATATTCCAATGGAGTAGCCAGCACTTTTTATTCTTTTTCACTTGTTTTTTACTGACAGATGCTAGCTCTTCAGAACACAATGATATGGCCAGTGCAAATTCCATTTCCTTCCCAGGTCATTCACTGAGAGAGGCTGCACTATGGCCATGGGTGAGGAGATGGCAGAGCATCTCTGTCTGGCTCGAGTGTCCACTGTGGAAGAGGGAACCGGTCACTTTGCTCAAATGCAGTTTCGTCCCAGCTCCTATTGTCACGATTTGGAACTACCTTGCTGAGTCAGTAGGATGGCTTCAAGGGCCAACCAGGTTCCCTTGACAGGGTCGTAAAGACTTCCTGTGAAGTTAGTGCTGCCTTTGCTATCCTTGGGAAGGGAAATAGATGGAGAAGTCCTGGCTGTGTGGAGAGATGGGGCTTTTGTGTGGATGAAACTGCTGCTTCTCTGGGCTTTGAGTGGGTTTTCTGTCTTACAGAGCTGCAGTAAGATTTTCCTTCCTTCTTCTGTGGGCTTTTTGTCCTAGCTGATGTCCCATTAAAAGTGCTTTTGAGAACAGCTTAGGTAGAGGTCTGCAGTGCTGCGTGGTGTGAAGGTCCCTCCCAGCTGACCAGCAAATCGGCGAGTTGGATCCAGGCTCCCACAGCTGCTGCCGTAGTCCTCTGCCCGACAGGGTCCTTCTCCCAGAGTGAGAGGGTCTCTTGTTCCCACTGCATACTGCCTCTTGTCAATTAGTACCTACTCCATATGATACAAGGTACCTTGTTGAACTTTGACTGAAGATCAAGTAAATTAAGTCATGTAGGTCATTTTTATATGCTTGAGTCACCTTTCTTCTCTGTTTATTGGCTGCTTTGAACGACTCTCAGCCATCAGAGGATAGCAGTTTTCCCTCCTGATTGTTGTGCGAGTGTAATCCTATCCGGTTACATTAAGTGCTGGGGTACTTAATGCTTAATCATTCTCTGCTTGTGCAAGATAATTTCTCAAAAATAATAGAAGTGTATCATTTTCACTGTATTAATAATTACACTACGTAGAATTCAGAAGAACGTCGGAGTAAAATTTCTGCTGATATGACATGCTGTTTGAGAAACAACGATTCTTTGGTTTTGGGGTATTGTGGTTTTTTTTCCGCTGGTTTCAGGGGACTGACAAAAGAAAATGGCATTACCGTTTTTCACGTGGTTTGACCCATTAGATTGTCTAGTAGAAAGTATTTGAGTAGGCGTCAAATTGAATTGCTTTTACATTTTCAAGACGCTTAAGATATAAAATAGAAGAGACAGCACTAGATAAACATGCTGCATATGTAATAATATTACTGCCAAGGAAATTTAATTCAGTCTTCAGTGATGGGTTTGGGCAGATGTGTTGCATTTAGCTAGAGATAAGTTAATGCATTCAGTGCAGTCTCAAGTAACGAGGAGCAGAATGAAACTGATATTTTGCATTAGTTGTGTATTATTTATTGTATCAGATATAAGTGTGCAGCAGACACCTGATACTACCACCATCTGCTTGGTATCAGATGCTGTGTCTGCGTGTGGAGCGCGCAGGGTGGTGCCGTCTGAACTTTCTGTACAAGAATTGCCTTGGAACAGCTTTCCCTTTGTAAACAATGACTTTGTTAGTGTTCTTCTGAGTAATTTTCTTTGCTAATGCTGTAGTTTTGCCATTAAAAGTCAGGATTTCTGTTGGTAGTTGGCAGCAATGGGCCTATATTTTCTATCAAGAAAATGAAAAGCGTCGGTTATAATCAACTCCTGTAAGAAACCAGTGTTTCTGCTCTTTGAGAGTAGCAGTTTGTAGGAAGACACTTAGAGGGTAGTTCAGTACCAGAGTATATGATGAAGGAGATGTAAGTCTACCCTTTACCCTGCAGAGGCATGACACTCATTTTACAGGAGAAACGGAATCAGAGTGCCCTGGGCTAAAGGATGTCTCCTTGCTGAGTTCATTTCTGTCCCACATGCAGCCAGAGACAGCTGAGCACCTGACTGCACTCAAAGGTGACAGGTGCCCTCAGGGTGGTGAACCTGGATTACCTTACTCTGCCCAGGAGTGCTGATGGCTGCTGTGATTTCCTTCCTACCTGCAAAATGATGAGTGCAGAGGATGGAAGAAGAGTGTCACAGCACTGATACAGAGCTGTATAGTCCTGCTTCTGTTTGCCCAGGAGTTAGGGAAGGTTTGTGGCTGGAAGGCGCAAACCACTTTCTCCAAGTCTCAATGCAAGGACTAGACCTGTGTTTCATAGGCTGTTTTCCTAGCTGTATGAGCTGTCCTGTTAGTTTAGCAGTACCCCACTCCTGCAGGTTGCTTTGCTGGGTCTCCAATTTCCAAGGGCTGGGAGCATGGTAGAGACAGAAATATCCCATGTTGGTAGAGGAAAATACTCAGCAGTGTATTTTGGGAAATGATAGCTTAGTCATTGATTGAAGGAGTCTTTCAGAAAATTGGGACAATGCAAACAAAAGGGAGAAAAAAGAAAAGTGGTGGCAATGGAAGAACTCTCCAGCACTGTCTGATACTCTTCAGGAAACGCAGCTGGCTGTGTTTGCACATGTGGACGCTCCACTGCACCTACAGCGTGAGAGTTACCTAGCTTGCCTCTTGAAAGCAGTACATCTTTGTTTTGCAAGAAACAGAAGCAACTATTTTTCTCTCTTCCTCGTGGAGTGCCCTTGGTAGTTAGGCTAGGGGAACACAGAGTAAGTGGGGCAGGCACACAGCACCCTGGGCAAGACAGAATGTTTTTTCTGACAAAATTCTGTTTTGTTGTGGTCCATTTTGTGCTCATAAAGGTCTCAGTAGTGTATGCTCGGGCTGAGTGGGCTGGGAGTGGGAGGTTGCAACCTGCTGGGAAGAGCAATTTTTTAGGAACTTTTGCTGCTGAAATATGCATGTATGAAACCCACAGCCTGCCTGGTTCCCAACTTCTTCAGTGTTAACAAAGAAGATTGTCTCAGAACTTCCATGAAGGATAATCCTTGATTATCCTTCGGTAGGGCTAGTTTGAGAAATTCTGCAGGCATTGTGAATTTAGTCTTAGGCATCTATGCATGCACTGCTCACCAAGAGAGCTCCCTGCTTCTCCCGCTGTGCTGTGTGGCTCCAGCACCCTGAGCAAAATGCACCCTATTTACAGGCTGTGCAGGTAGTGGCACAGGTCACATACACCTTGCCTGTGTTCTCAGCAAACTCTGAGGTTCACATGGGAGGAGTGAGGAGATACAAGAAAAATCAAGTGAGTGTGTTCACTGTGCATTATTTTGCATCTGGTGTACAACTTCGGTCAACTGGAAGTCTCCCTTGGCTGGGAAGCATGTGCTGTGGGGGTGCAGGGACTGGATGGAGCTGCTGGAGTTAAGGCAGGCATGAAACCTTTATCTCAGCTTCCACCAGTCCCTCTGTGGTACCACTGGCATCTCACTTGCTTTTCTGTGCCTTTGTGCCTAACAGCAAGGACCACTGGTGCTTCTGAGACATCCAGATGTGCTGGGGAAGCACTGGGAAAGTTATGGGCACACATAAGCCTTTCTGAAACTGGCAAGTGGTTTATGTGAGTTTGAGATTCGGATGAAGACTGGACTTTCTAATAGTAATTATTAAAATTAGTCTTTATCCCTCAGTGGAAGCACTTGTTAGAACAGAGGCTGGTGACCTTTTTGCTCTCGCTCAACCGGTCAGTCCCTGATAACATTACCACTTGTGTTCTTCCTGGTCAGTTGTTTAAAATATTCCTGCGTTTTGTTTTTTGGAGCTTTTTGCTGACATTCATTTCCAAAGTAATTTTTTTTTCCTAAATGTTAAGTGCTGATGTAATAGACTTTGTGTACTGCTGGTGTTGAAAATAGTCCACAGGCAGCAGGAGGAACTGGTTGTTATTAGGTAATGAAACTGGGAGATATCCATACAGTACAGTGCCACAAAAGGAATTCCCAAGTGATACAGCTCCCCCAAGCCCAGCACAGGCAGCTGCCTGGCTCTGGCTGCTTCTCAGATCTGCTCTGTGTTTCTGTGACCAACACCTGTCTGCCTCCCTCAGCCCTTGCCCATGGTCTGACCTGTCTCCATGCATTGGACTGCAATGAGAGGACTTCTCCTGCATTCCTTGTGTCTTCAAAGGGTTGTCTCAAGCGTAACCTACTTTCTGGCACAGAATGAGCACTGCCTGTGGAATGATGAATTTGTACCAGGTATTGCTCTTTTATCCCCTTCTGCTTACTCCATCCATTGAACTAGACTCCAGACATGAACAACCAGAATCCTTACATTTGTATAATTTTATGTAATGGCTAGTTACCAAGCACAGTGCTACGACATGTTTAACTTGCACATCTGTGCTGCAGAGAAGTCTTCTGACTGCTGTTTCACTATCTATCGTCTTTTGAAAGTGTGCAGCCAGAGGTTTTTAATTTCTTCCCTTTTTGTTTTTGGCAGATTTATTCTGACGTTGCACAGCTATTCTAAACATAAGCCTTGTGAAATACCTTCTGAGGCTTTGGTTTTTTTTTTTCATATCTGTTTCAGAAGTATCAAATAGTCCATTTATTCCAGTCTGGCAGATAGTAAGGTTAAATTTCCTCTGACATCCATGAGTGTTTTGCTTGATTTAGTGATTGCAGGGTTGGAGCCAACTCTAGCGCAGTGTTGGTGCAATTTGGAATGAAACCTGTTTATAACAAAGGTGACCACCTCCGAGCCAAAATGACAACAGTTCTGAACTGGTCTAAGGGCAGTGATGTGCCTAATGGGGAACCGAGCCACTCAATTCTGTTTCCTGTTGCTGCTGAGCTTTATGAAGCGACAAGCTAAGGACAAGCTAAGGAAATCTGGTCAGAACGTGCTAATTATTCCCCGGGGGTCATGTGCTCTCACAAATGATTTTTCTGGTGCCATCTTTTTGTTTCCTACAACTAGATGAGAATATCTTGCAAGCCTGTGTTGCCCTTTGGTGGACAAGGTCCCTGGCCCCGTGGAGGGGAACAGAGAAGCTGATGCTGATGGAGGGGCATTCCTGTGAATGCTAGGCAGAAGGGATGGCTGATCCCTTGTGTGCAGGAATGGTCCCACCTTCCTGTGTGTCAGAAGGACTTACAGACATCCACAAGAGGGGGACATCAGGGGATCACACTGTTTACCAGGTGCACGCCAAGTGCATACCATGTTTCTCCTCTACCATGCAGTCTCTGGCATTTTTGCTGGACCACACTGAATCGCTGGATTGTACTCCTCTCAGCCACTGACGCGGAGCTTGCCCTTTGTAAACATAATTTGAGATGCCCAAACTTCTCAGATATCTCCTGCACTTTGCAAAGCCTGTTGGGTGCATTGTTTCAGTGCAGTTGTTTTCACTGATGTTGGTTGCTGTAATTTGACAACAAACAGGCATGTTTGCAGAAGTGATAGCATTCATGCCCCATCAGAAGCAGCATTTCAGTGCTTACATTTCCACTCTAGTAATGTGGTTTAATTTGAACAGGTGACTGCAAAGTGATGTATAAGTGTCCTGTAAGATTACACAATTTCTTTTCTATTGCCAGAGCTGACTGCAGGTCATTTGGAAGACATTGCTTTAAAAACTGTGTCTTATCAGGACAGGGGCACACTATACTTCTGCAGGACAGCAAGGGAGGTGTACCCTTTCATTTGGCATGCAAGCAAGGCTTCCAGTGCAGGGGGCTGTAATGCTGAGGGCTGGTCTGCAGTATTGTTGTTGGCTTTGTGTGTGTAATGGAACTCTGGCTGGCTGTGCCAGCACTCTCTGATCCTTGACTGTAAATGCAGTAGCCAAATGCTATTGAAACTTTAGACTGAGCTGGAAGGATCAGCAGGATGAGCAAAGCAGGAAGGCTGGCACTTGGTCGGTGGTTTCAGTGATAGTATGCAATCGGAGCTGCTGCCCTTCTTGTTGAGACTGGCGTGCACCTTTTACTTGCAGTTGTGCAGGTGGAAGTGAAGAACGGAGAATGGGGAGCGTCTTTTGGATCTGGTGGGTCTTTGCTGCTGCCTTGCACGTGGCACAGTGGCTTAATGAGGCGCGCGCAGAGCAAAGGCAAAATGCTGTCAGTGTGAAATGACTGCATACCAGCACAGTTTAGCTCTGGTGCAAGTCATCGGAGAATTGTCCTTCCAGCTCTTTCTCAGCACTGAATATGGATGTTGCAATTTGCAGTAGGGTTAAAGGACATTGTACCTTGGGAGAGTCTGTGTAAGTACTATCCAGAGAAGGGTACCGACACTACCACCACTGTGCTTGTGGCAGTAATTTTCACTGTGTGCCCCCATCAGCCTTATGCCACTAATAGAGGTTTGCAATTGGAAAAAGCCAACCAGACACCAGCAGAAAGGTGCAAGGCATTAATTCAAGAGCACATAGTGCAGGTTCTTGTTTTGGACTCACTGTTACAGTAATTAATCAGCAGTTCTTCTGAGAGAAGATGAAGCAGTCCAAGCTCATTGCCAAACAATGGCAAACTGGTCAGGGAAACTGAACGTGCTTACTCTCTGTATACATGGCAGTGCATTCCTTCCCACGCTTTCTCTTTTTTTGTTTCTACTTTATAAATTTTTTGATTCTACTTTATAAATAATAGTCTGTGTCATTCCTCATTGCAATTCCAAAACAGCCCTTTGATTTATTCCTCTGAACAAGACATGTCCAGATATCTGCTGAATCTGCATGAACAGTTACGTCTGTAGTGTGAGAGACCTGGCTGGCTGCAAAGCAAACACTCTCTGTGGCACAGCTAGATGACTGGGTATCTAATGTGTGCATGTTCTTACAGAAGGCCCTTACAAAAATCAGTCTGTTCATTATATATATATTCAAAAGCCTTGTCTTGCTTGGACTGTGATGTTCAGTTATTCATGACCTATTTTCTGGTGTTTGTAATTAATTGCTAATAGGTTGTTTGTGTCTTTAGAAAGCAGAAGAAATTAGATTACTGATATAAGTGTCCCCAGAATGACCACTGGGCATGATGTTTTGGCTCATATATAGAATAAGTTGGGTGGTTTTTTAGTATTTTTTTTATGATACAGTGGCTGTATATTTTCTGTTAACTCCATTCAAAGCCTGGAATAAATGCAGTCCTGGAAGATAATTAGTTGGGAACCCTATCAAGTTGGTATAGTAAAATATCTTCTGGTATCTTTGAAACCTGCTGTGTTTTAGAGAATATTTTGGGTTATTGTCTGTCTTTTAATTGGCAAGAGAACAAAAAATCTGGAATACCACAGATGGAAAGTTTTATATTTTGAACTTTTTCCTCTGTTATCTTTGGAGAGAATAAGAAGTTTATCTGTGTGCATTTCTTGAAAGAGTTTAGTGTTGTGCTTTTGGAGTATGTACCTTAAAAGTTACTATCTTGCTTGCAATAGCTTTTATTCAGATGTTTTTAGTAACATGCATCTTGTCTGTGGCCATTTCTCACTTTAATCGTGAAGCAAAACAATTTGAACAGAAAAGAGTAGTGTGGGAAGGGTGTCCTGTTTGGTGTACTAGATCCGCTACAAATGAATTGTAATGAGAGTAGACTTTAATAAATACATGCAATGCCATAAGTATGTATTTATGCTTTTTCTTATGCACCCTACTTCAATTTTACTGATTGCCTGGGGTATAGCCTTGTTTTTCATTAGCTGTTCACAGTATTCCTCAGACTAAGTAGCATGTTGTTCTGAACTTCAGTTGTCTGAAGGCTACATTTGTGCTTTCAAATCTCAAGAAGAAATGAGTCTCTTGAGAGCCCTCCTTGCTAGAGCTCTTCTTCAGAAATCTTCATCTGTGTGCCCGCCACCAGTGCATTTTGTAAGTAAAACATGAATATTCTGAGCATTCTCTATGTTTCTTAATTACTCACCATTTGCATATTTCCATGTTATACATGCCAAATGTTGTGCTGTTTTAAGAACTGTGCTTGCATGAGAACACAAATTTAGCTCTTTTGGCCAGAGCTTTGGAACTTGGTGTGTGAAGCTTTGACAGGTTATTAAACATGCGTGGTGAGATTTTATAGTTGTTTACATGTCTGTAGAGATATCTGAAAACCCCACTTGGTGCCTGTCAATCCCTTTAACTGCACAGTGCCTTTAAGATCTGGGACTTCTGTTGATTGAACCAACCAAGATCAAAGGAATCTTTTCCATGGAGAAATGTTTGGGCCCTTACCATTTTAGTCCCACTGAACTCAGATCTTCGGGCTTTCCAAGACCTCTGCATTGTGCTGTGCCTCATACACTGGTTTTTATGTTGGGAGCAGCAGCAAGTCCAGCTGTGTGCCCTGCTCCCTCGTGCACTCAGGCCCAGCATCACAAGGCTTCAGCCTCTTCGGGGTACCCTCAGTAAGCACACCTTGGTGGTTCCAGGGAATCGTCTACTTTAAAATTCAATTAAAATTTTAGGCTAATCTGATCTGTTATTATAATATGTTAGAGGCTTGCAGCTAGAAATGTTCCCAGGGTTAACAGAAAAATTAACAAATAGTTGGATGGAGCATTTACAGTTTTTCTTATCCACTGACTGCTGGTGACAGAATGTTACCCAGTACTTCTGACTGGCTTTACATACGAATGCAAATTCTTGTGTTTCCTTGCTCATCTCTGGAATAGCTTTCCTGTTCCTGTTTCTTCTACATCTCAAGTCTTGTCTAGGAACTTTATTAGGGACTCAATTGCATGTGGTCTTTATGCACAGCTGGATACAAGCCAGGTCATAAATTAATGGTTTTTTTAGGATTTTAAAAGGAAACTGCGGGGCAGGACCTCACCCTGATGCTGGTAGTATAATGATAAGGATCATTATTGATCCTTTGGAAAATGCACTATAAAGATGGTTTCAGAATGTTATTTTTGCTGAGAACTAAGTCCTTGGAAAATCATTTTAAGTCCAAAATCATCTCTGTGTTTCCAAAGAAATGAGAAAAGATAAATAAATTTTAATATAGAAAGTGCAGTTTCACCCTTGCACAGAAACACTGAGTTGCTGTGGTTGCTCTAATTTTCTGCAGGAAACAGCCTCCCTATTTTGTGTAGACAGTTAACAGTGTGGTTTCACTCTTACTATTTAGCCAGATGGCTAAATGGCTGCACCATTCCAATTTTCCTTAGTTTAGAAGAGACCTGAAGAGAGAGAAATCCTACATTTGAAAACACAAACCAAATCTGGAACAGTGAAGTCACTCATGGGCAAAGAAGGTCTGCTTGTGTTTGCTTGTGAGGGGGAGCGTGGTGTAGTTAAGTGCCTGGGCAGGAACTTAAGGCATTGGTTTTCCAGTAAGAGGACAGGAGAGCTGGGCTCTTATAATCTGTGTGTAAGTCAGCGATAACATTCTTGTTTTCTTTTTAGTAAATTGCATGCAGACTTTCTGTTAACAGAAGTTCCAGGAAAATGAAAGACCAGGGAAAGCATCTTGCCTTTAGGCTGTGTGCTTGACCCTCCTTATTATCATGCTATAATTAGAGAGAGTACACACACTTCATTGCAAATGCAGGCAATTATATATTTTAAATATTTTCCAAGTATGTGGGTCATTGTCTTCAACAGAGAATGGTTGTGAACCACAAGCTGAGGCAAATGCTGGGACATCTGATGCAGTGTGGTTTTATATTCAGACCATCCTGAGAAATACTGTGAAGAGGCAATTTTGGAACGCATTTGAGTAAACAACAAAAAAGAACCAAGCCATGATACATGAGCCCCTGACAGCTAACTATAAGCTCAGATTTTTTTTAACTACTCATCATTTTAAAATCCTATGCGTTATGTTTTTCAGAAATGATTTGGCAGAAAATGTGTTCTTCCATTAAAAACGTCTCTTGCTTGAATACAGAGGTAGTAAAACATAAAAGGTGGCTAGGACTGACTTGAGGCCACAACCCAACACTCTACCACTGTTCACTAATACTAATTAATGCACAGGAACCTTCTTGAGCAGTCTGTGCATGGTCCACCAGTTGCATCACACAGCCCTTGGTTTTGCCAATGTGCATCCCTTGACAGTGCTATCAGCAGAGTTTTGCTGTCAAAGATATTAGAGGTGCTGTAGAGACCATCTTCCCCTTGTCACTCCAGCATCGTGTGTGCCAGGGGATGGTGCTTACCTGGAAGTCATTAAATGCGAAGGAGGGGATTTATAGCACTTGCAAGAGATGATGAATTAAGAGAAACAGAGCACTGGGTCTTCCTCTTGTTTCCTGGAGACTTGACTGTCTTGCCACACTTCAGCCCTTCTCTCAGTGGTGCCTTGGACACATTGACTGGAAATTCCCAGGAAAAAGATAAGCCTGAACCAGAAACAACTTCAGTCAGGCTGTTTTCGAGATGTGTAACACTACTTGCAAAGCTCTGGAGAGAACTTTTTAGGGAAAAACTGTCAGTCTTGCTCCATGAGCAATCCCTGCTGTAAGTAGAGATACCCACTCACAATGGTTTCCTTAGCAAATATTGGGGCCAGAGCATATTAAATCAGTTGTTCTGTTGTTTATGGTTGTTTTGTTTTTCTTATATAAAATTTTAGCAGACAAAACATTAACTCAAAGCAAAAGGGTCCAGCTTATGACAGAGATCAAAGGACAGGTGACTCAGCCAAAAAATTACATCCACGAGAGATAATGATACAAGAATGATACAAGCATACAAGTGTATTTAAATCAGCTCCAGTTCCCCAGAGAATGGAGATTAAAGCTCTTTCTCATCCAGGGAAGTGGCAGCAATGACATTATTCCTTGAGTAAGTCAAACCTCATAAAATAGGCATTTGAGCCTGCTGTAGTCAGTGGAGTCTTGGCTTTGTGGGCTATTAGATCAAGGCTTCCTGAGCAAATCTGATGGTGCATATTCTGGTTGCAGTCATACCTGTGTTAAAGGAAGGTACAGCAGTGCAGTGATAGAAATGCCAGAGCTGGAGACCTTCATTTTGACTTCAGTGAAAAGGACAAGTTGGATATGAAGGCTTGAAAAAGTTGAGTATGAGGCCCATTGAAACACTGAAGGAATGCAGAGCCAAGTTCATGCACAGCTTTCCATGGGCTAATATTCAGAATGTATTTTACTCAGGTCTTCATTCTTGCTGCATCTTTTCTACTGTTGCTGGTGTAGGACATAAGTGTTGCTAAAAATGGTTTCATTCTGCATGCTTCCATTCTGCAGGGCTTTCAGGCACTCTAGGAATGTTGGAGTGAATGGGGACTGAATTGCTGTTCATTGTGGGCTGGTGGAACACTTTTACTTTTTAAAGCAGGATTTAAGGAGGTCCAGCTAGTGGTGTTTTATTCGAAAATTCTACTTAAGCATATGCACATGTGCATGTAAGTATATTATTGTATGTTATGTTATACGCATACATTTGGTCATGTTTGGCCATTGCAGCAGTCAACATTCTGAAATATGGAAGTAAATTTGGTAGTATCACAAAAAGAGATGAGGGACAGCCAGATTTGATTCATTTTAGCTGGTGGAGGTATCTCATGCTTTGGCAGTTCAATAATGCACAGTTTGGCTTGTGGGTCAGTTCAAGGGCATTTCAAACAACCAATTACGTTTTCCCTCTACCAAAATTTTAACAAGTGCATTGAAAATTGTTACATGGAGACAGCCTTCTGAAAACTCGCTGGTGAGCTGATAAATATTTCAAAGTTCATTTCTGTACTTCTTTTCCCTTTCTAGATTTGGAATTTTAGGAGGTATAGCTAAAAATAAATGTGCATAAATGCACTGAGCACACAGTTGTGTTCATTAGTGGCACGTGTATGTAGAAAAAAGAAACACAAAAATCCAAAATCAAAGAAAAAAACACACCAGTTTTGCAAATGAGTGTTTATACACAAAATTCTGACGTGTATGTGCAAATGGAGTGCTGAAGCAGAGATAATGAATGCACAGAGATGAGACAGGCAGACTACATTTTGTCAGTGATGCAAGCACCTACAAATGCTGCCCAGCATTGCACTCTTCTGACATGAAATGCATAATCTGAGCACAGTTCCTGGAGTGTAAGTAGAGGGGGAAGTCATTTCCATGATCCCCATGTCCTGTGCCACTGCCTTGGGAGCACGTAATAGTCACAAGATGGTTCATCTAACAGCCTGCATGTCTGCACAATGGCTAGCGCTAAATTTTTTTTTGCTTTTGTCAGCAAAATTTCTTGATACTCTGTGTTTACACTGCACAAGCCCTTGTGTTAATAGTTTGAGCTCTCAGCCTTCAAAACCCTGAAATCTTTGCTGAGCACACTGCTCAGGAAAGCAGCATAAACAATGTGGACGGTTAGTATTTTACAGGATCACCTTAGTGCAGCAGAGCCTATGGAAAGAGCGTGGCAGAACATGTAATTAATGGAGAAGAACACAAGATAGAGAAAGTGAACTCCAGGATGACCATGTGCTTTGACTTCTCCTTATCTAGAGGTGCTCAGCAACTTTGCAGATGCATTCATGAACTGCAAAAAGCTCACTTTCCGTTCTGATGTCTTTCTTGGAAGGGAGATCCTCAGCGAGATGAAGCAGTCCTGCATGTTTCTGTACTGTTCCCTGGTGATCCTTCTTATTGCAAGTAAGGACATCAGTATCAGTTCTGTGTCCCTGAGAACACAAGCTCAGAAAGCATAGTGGATGCCTTGGAGGAGGAGTTACAAAAAATTAACGTGTGAGCAGTTACCAAGAGTGTCACAGTGAGCTGCAGGGAGTGGAGTGAGGGACAGGTCAACCTGAGGAAGCTTGAATTTAAACGTTGGCATCTGGTTGAGAAGAGAATTTCTTACATGATGAGATCCTGCTGTGATTGCTCAGATTCACTGCAATGCCTGTTCTGCTCCTGTTTCACCTGGTCCTTCTACTTTTGGTTCTCCAAAACCCTTCAGCTCTGCTGCGCAGGAGCAAGGCTCATACAGTGCCTGTTTAGTGGGTGTTTAGGAAAAATTGTGACAGTCAAACCAGTGGTGCTGCTGGTGTCACATTTGGATTAAGGATCAAACCCCCCAAGATGTTCTTCAGTTTACTCAGCTGGTTATTTGTTAGTCATTTCGTTTTGTGGGTGAGGAAGGCTAATGTGAAGCTCAAAATCCTGTAGTACTCTTCAGTGTGAAAGGTCACTCAAATCCCCAAACCCTCTCCCAGTCAAATCCTTTTCTTTCTTTTCTAGCTGAAGGAATTTCACCAGCATACAGGTTTCACTGCTTCCTGCAGGCTTGCTGTGATGACAACTGCAGTTGAAGGCGTGCTTGGCAAGGAGAGCGTCTTTTCTAAAGACTAACCATCAGCTGGGGAGGAGCTGCGGGCTCGTATAGCAAGTGTGACAGACAACTGTGAGATTTTTATGAATGGAAAACAGCACTGCTTTCCCAGAAAGACATGCTGTTATTTTAAATTCATACCTCCCACTTGGTCTCCATCTTAGGAAACGGTGCTTCATGCTGCTTATTGTTGATAAGGATTCTGTTCATTAAGAACTCCGGTTCTTATAGTTATGGTTGAAAATCTGGCTTGCCTGTCCAACAGCAGAACCCCTACTGAATTCAGAAAGCCCAAGATGTAAGCATGGGAGCTCAGAAATATTTAAAAACAAAGACGCTTGCCACACATAAATGAATTGATAGGAAATTTGGGATGACCCTTGAAATGCAGAGGTGAAAAATTAGTGTAAAGGTTTGGCTTTGTTCCCATGGTGTACTTATTTCTAAATCCACTCTTACTGAACTAAAAACATAAGAGAGAGTGCAAACTCACATAACTTGAGAATAGTCCATGATTTTTGTTCAGGTGAGAGGTTGTCTTTCTCTGAAGACTCTCATCTGGAGTCTGTGAAAGAGCGGTGAGGAAAGAGCAACAAGTTAATGGAGCTGGAGGAATTCTTGTCTGGTTTAAGGGTTCATTACCAAACTATCTTGGAAGCTTGTAGAACTTGCCAGAACCTTTCCTCTGTAATTTATACTCTTTATTTCCTGGAGAGACATTCAATTAAAGACCTGTTTTCCTAACTAAAGGGAAACATGTGCAGTTCATATCACAGATGGAGGTCTGCCCCTTTCACCTGTGGTAGAGCAGGGCATCCAAACGCTTCACATGTTGCCTGCAAGCTCTATTCTTTATGTACTTTCTTCCTCTCCCTCTCTTTGCTGCACTGTCTGCCTTTCAAGTAGAAAACAAATTCAGTTGTTGATGTGGAAGTTTTGTGCTCCTGAAGACTCATGCTAGAGAAAGCACACTACCTATTCCTAACCCTTCCAGTTTGGTGGCCTGTTCTGAACCAGTAGTTGTCCATCCCAGTCCAGTGATAAGCTGATGACATCCTTAAGAAATCAAAACATATGGCTGGGACCTTAGGCATTTGAAGAGAAATACCTGGAACAGGCAGAAGCTCCTGGTGACTCTCCTTCTGCCTCTTCCTTTGGGAAAGAGAAACGCAGTTGGCCTCTCGTTCTGGAGAGGCAGGGGTGCTATGGAACCACAGCAGGACCTGGTGAGGACCTCAGCACTGATATGAATGGATTTCTGCTGTTGCTGACTTCAGTCCTTTAGCAATATTAAGCGTTTGGCTTAAAAAGCACTAGTAATAAAGGAAGCCCTACTGTTGTCCATCTCTTGAATGAAATAGATACTTAATGCTGTGGGGGCCAAACCTTTAATTACAATTGTTTTAACTAGTGAATGGTTTTCCCCACTGGAAGGTACAAAAACAAAGATCTTTCCAAGTAAACAGCGTTTCTTCTTCAGATGGCAATGGAATAACAGCCCGGCAGGTATGGCCAGGGTAGAGGGGCTGAAACAAAGAGGATTTGAAACATTCTGAGTTGTTTGTTTCTTTTTTTTTTTACTAGCATGAGAAAGCGGGATCTCTACAGAATCAGCTGAAAGTTACATTTAAGCTGTTACATTTAAGACTGGTTTGAAATCCATGCTAGGTAAGATTGAATAAATGCAGGTTTTCTACACATCTTTTAATGTTTCAGAATTCAGATTTTGGAGTTTTTATACAGCTGTATGATTATAAAATTACTTTTTATTATTAATAAAAGCGATTTTTCTGTTGTAACCTTATTTGAGAATGTTGGGGTTCTAGGAAATTTTGAGCAGGGTATCCCAGCTTTGGGATAATGTCCCAAGAGTTGGTTGATGTACATGCCTCTACTATTCTCCTGAACACAAATCAGTGTGGAAGTTCTTGAAATGCTAATAATCAGTAGTGGTAATGGGATTTCAAACATGTGTTTGTGTGATATGTGGACTTTTCCAAGCCTTTGCTGACTTTTTTTAGGACATTATTACCCTGGGGAGGAAGTCTGTTATTGGTTACCTGTGATTATGTGAAAGGACGGGCCATGTTTCTTGCCTTCCTTGTCACAAAATGCACTTGCCACCTTCCCTGAGATGGAGGTCCGCCAAATGTGTGCTCCAGTGTGCGAACTCTGCTGGAGGACCCCCACTTTCTGCCTCTAACTTCCACTGCATCCCATTTTTCATGTTCATTTTCATGTTCTTTCCCTGCATCCTCACTTCTTTTGCCTTGCTTCCTGGTAAGCCACATCCAGATTTCCTCATTTGTCCTGAAGGACATCCCATAAGGTCTTAACCAGAACTGCACTGGCAAGCCTAATAGAATCATAGAATCATAGAATCACTCAAGTTGGAAAAGACCTTAAAGATCATCAAGTCCAACCACAATCTAACCATACTACCCTGACAACCCTCTGCTAAATCATGTCCCTGAGCAACACATCCAAACGGCTTTTAAACACATCTAGGAATGGTGACTGAACCACCTCCCTAGGAAGCCTGTTCCAGTGCTTTGGAACATGCACAGGTTGGAAGAGAAGGAGTGCTATTTTAGAGGCTGCCATTTTTCATTACTGTTTTCTCACTAAGGAAATGTCCTCTGACAAAACCCTAGGTCTGGATACAGAAAATACTCATATTCCCAAATCAGATGACGTTCCAGTGAATGTATTAACACATCTCAAAGAGTGGTTTTGCAACAGCAATACTTTCTGGCATAGCATGTGTTCTGTACACATTACTCATTACAGTGGTATGCTGTAAATGAAACTGTAAAAATGTAAACAGAAATAAAATACGATTTTTAACTTAGGGCTCAGAGTGCTGTAGTGAATTTCCAGACCTAGGGATGCTTCACTCTGTTAAATATTATTAGGCTGTGAGCTGCAGAAAATTGCTGTGGAAAGTTAAGGCTTTGCAGTCTGTAATGCAGTTTAAATACTGTTATGAAGCTGTAGTATGTTTTTGCCAGCTTCTGAATGATTTCACAGTGTACATGCAAGCAGGTTAATTAAGCATGAGTCATCTTATTGAATCTTGTCCATCTGAATGAAGGACTTATATAATCTTTAGAATGTGCTTTAGCATACGAGAGCAGACTGTCAGAGAGCAGCAACGCTCTGTGAGCGAGCAGACAAGCTCACTCTTCAGGAAACCAGGGAAGTAATGATGGATTTTCTGACACTCTACTGTGCTTTCTTCAGGGTGCGCCTGCTCCTGCCAAAGCAGAATTGTTGACTTCTGCTGCAGGTTGTGAACCAAAAACACATAGGCTCAAGAGCTTAATTGATGCCATTTCCCAGTTCTTCAGCCAAACTGGGCTTTCCATCTTCCCAGGATACGTACCTGGTTGTGCAGCAACTGGGCAGCTCTGTGCTTTCCTATGGCTTTGCACTGATGTTGCTGATGAGTACAGCCCTGGAGAGCAGCTCCCTCCTTTCACCTGTTTGCTTTCCTGGTTGTCCTCTTTATCTTGTGTGAGTTTGGTGTTACTCCTCTGTCACAGTTTTATGATTTTTGTTATTGGTATTCCGCATCAGAACATCACATAGAGCACTGGGAGTAAAAGAGTCAATGCTCCATTTCTGTGAATTTTGGATAGTTCTGGGTATACCTGTCTCAAAGAGAAGGAGAACTACACATCTCAGAGGACTGCTCACTGTTCTGTTTCTGTTTTCTGTTCAGAGGGAAAGATAAAACTGCTCGCAGGTCACGAGACTGTCCCTCTTCTCCTGCTCAGCTCTGCAGTGTGTGCTCCGTAGCCATCTCGCCTTCAGAATCAGAGCAAGGCCTTTGGTTTTTGGACACTCTCTCTTATTTTATTTGATTTATTATCTTCAATTCCAATTATGTTGTATTATATTGTGTTATCTTGCATTCCAATATTATATTTAGTAAATTAACTTTACTCCTCAGACTGTTGCTGCTGTTTTGTTTTAGGTCCAGCTCCCTACTTTTTCCCCTTTCCCCCCTTTCCTCTTTCCCAGGGTGTGGGTCTGTTGGTCCCCCTGCCCCATTAGGCACGGAAATGGGCTGAAGCAGACCAGAGACTGTTGACATCCTTTTCTTTGTGTTTATTCTGTGATGGGGTATGCTTTATGCCCAGATCTTTGCAAATACAGTCAGCTGAAATGGAGGTGCCTCGGGGACTTTGACCCTTTCAGGACTGACTATGTGCCTTTAAATTTTTTTAACAAACAGCTGCATGAAACTCGCAGACCTTTAAAAGCTGTGTATTTTAAAAGAGCAACATTATCGTGTGCCTAACACAGTCTGCAAGGTGGGGACCCGGCTGCATTTATTACACTGCACGAAGGCACTTGCTGTGCAAGTTGCATTTCAGGTGATGCTGTGATTTGTGTTGATTTTAGGGGAAGCATTCTTTGGAGGCTGTTAGCCACTGTGTAGCTGTCCTTCTGAGCCATAACACATTTCATTTTACATCTAAAAATGTGTGTGTGGAAGAGGAAAAGGAATAAAATTAGGTGTAATGTTGTTGTGAATGCTGCATTTCAGTTGGGGAAAAAAAAAAGTGCAAAGGGATTTTCTGCGTGTATGAAAATATAGGTGAGATGGGGCCAGTGGTAGCTCCAAGTCTGGTAAGTTGTGCTCCGAAAGCAAAGGGAGAAGATGAGGAAGAGCCTCCACACAAGTCTGCTCAAACAGGCAGAAGTCCCCAGTATGGTTTAGTTGTCAGAGGCAGCCTGAGAGCCTCTCCTTGCGTATCACCTGCCAGTGCTGCAGTTTCCTTGTTATCTCTTGATTACGTTGATGAAAAATGTTTTGCTCAGTTCATGAATAATTGAAAAAATATATTTACCAAATTAAGATTGTATTGAGTTGTGATACCTTGTTTGAAAAAAAAACGCCCTCTGGCACAATGGGAAACACAGACATCCTTAGTTTGGGATACAAATATGCTTTTAATCTCTGCTGCTTAACCTGAGAAATAACTTTAAAATGTTTTCAACCCAACCTAATCCTAGCAAACATGAAATTCTGAGTTGTTAACTCACTTAAATTATTGATCTTTTCCGGCAACATGAGTAATCTCCATTTTTAGAAGTAAAGCGATAGCATGAGGAAGGAGAGACTGTCCAGTTTCATTAGGCAAGGGGTAAAAGCTGTATGTTTGGGCATATCTGCAAAGTGCTAACTGTTTTACCAACCTCTGGGACCTTCTGAAGTCAGTTAATGCTTTGCAGTTGACTTTGATCTTTGTTAGGAACAGTCCTTGAAGGGACTTGGAAATGGTCTCGTGAATGATCCAGAATTTTGCTGTCAGATGCCTGAGTAGATTGTTATCTGGCTTTCAGCTGGGATAGAGTTAACTTTCTTTCTAGGAGCTAGTATGATGCTGTGTTTTGGATTTAAGATGAAAATAATGTTGATAACAAGCGGATGTTTTAGTTGTTGCTGAGCAGTGCTTACATAGAGTCCAGGACATTTCAGCTTCTTGCACTGCCCTGCTAGTGAGCAGATGCACAAGGAGCTGGCAGGGGTCAGAACCAGGACAGCTGACCCAAACTAACCAAAAGAATGTCCCATATCATGTGGCATCATGCTGAGCAATAAACTGGGAGGAACTGGCCAGTGAGTACTGCTGCTGCTCAGGAACTGGCTGGGCATCTGCTGGAAGGTGGGGAGCAATTGCCTTGTGCATGGGTTGTTTAATATATACTTTTTTTTTTTCTTATCCATTTCTTGTCAGACTGTCGTTGTCTCAACCCATGAGTTCTTCTGTTGTTTCCTGGTTTTGATTCTCTCCCCCAGCACCCTGGTGGGATGTGAGCAAAGGGTTGTGTGACACTGAGCTGCCTGCCAGGTTAAACTACAGCGTCCCCTCAGGGAAGAGAATGCTAAAGCCCAAGCAATTATCTGCAAAAGATTTCAGCATCTTTAGCTAAGTTATGTTACAATTCCTTGTTCTTCTGTATTTACTGAGCAAATGGTTAATGTTTAAATGTACTTAATTTTATCTTCTTTTTCTCTCTATTCATTTAATGGAATGACCCATGTCACATCTGATTGTCTTTTTCTGTGGTAAATAAATGAGTATCAGAGAAAAAACTGCAAGGTCTGCAGGAAAGTCCTTGCGCTGAAGATCTGGGAAGCTGAGGGCTTGTGGTGTTTTGTGGGTGAGGTCTTGCCTGGAAAGTACCTGTTGCATGTGGGTGGAAAGCAGTTTCTGGCAGGAAAAGATGAGCATGAGACATACCTTGTCTTTTTATGTTAGACCTGAAATATTACTGGATTTGTGGCCTTGGCGACAGATGTCTTTGTGCTGCAAACGTGTAGATAATTGTGATGAAAATGACAAGTGTTTGTCTTCAACAGAATTGCAGTTTGGATCTGTGAAGGCAGAAGATGTATTAAAAATAAAAATCCACGGAGTTCATTAAGAAATGTTATAACTTAACCTTGCTGGTCCCTTAAGCTTTTGATAAGCCTTTGGACAGATGGCAGCTCTCAGTACTGCTCAGCAAAGGGTGAATTTACTAACCATTTCTGCATATCAAAAAATAAAGTTTCAGGCCTTAATATCCCTGAAATTTGCTTATAAAGGAAGTGTTTTATAAATTAGAGAAACGTGCATAAATGATGTAAAATGTCATAAATTTTCATCAGATGCAGAGTGGATGTCTGAGCTGTTGCTTAGATTGCCACTTTGATGTTCTAGATAAATTGTATGCTTAAGATTTTATTTAATTTTCATGGCCTGAGTATGAGGTCACGTCGTTCACAAGTTTTCTGTCTGCATTTGCATTTTGTCAGAGATTTAAGCTTCAAATCCTATTGCCATTAATACTGATCTTGGTTGCTTAGAAATCTATTTTTTATCTTGTTTTAGTTGTGTATCACAGGGATGTTTTTCCCTGAGGTTTTAAATGTACATTTTTCAAGTGGAATAAAGAAAGGGACTGCAGAGAAGCAGGTGCTATTTTGTGAAATGCCTTTCGGAGTGCATGAGTTGAGAATAAAATGGTTTTAGTAGAGCTTACGAATGTCTGACAACACTGAAAAGAGTGGTTTTGCTCTCTGTTTGCAGGTGCCTGACAAGCATGAGCCTGGAGGAGCACAAGTGTAAGTGCTGGGATCCTGTTATCTGAACTGTGTCCCCAGCTGACTTCTAGCCAGCCGAGCTCTACTGATCCTGCATCATGGAGGACTGCCTTCACACCTCCTCTGAAAACCTCTCCAAGCTGGTGAGCTGGGCCCACAGCCACGGGACCATCTGCAGCCTCATCCCCAACCTCAAGCACCTGCTGTCTGAAGGGGCCCATGGCAACCTGACTGCCATGTGGGGCTGCAGTGCTGGCCATGCCTACCACTGGCCCCTGGCCGCCACTTGCCGGGCTGGCTCCCAGGAACGTGTCTGCTTCCAGGACAGCCGCAGCTTCAACTCAGACAGTCCCAGCATGTTGGGGGTGTCCTCTGAGGCACAGGCCAGTCCACTTGAGCGTTACCCAGGCCGGCCAGGGAAGGCTAAGCTGGACTGCACCCGCACCCGTGACTCCTGTGACTTCTCCTACTGCAGTGAGCCCTCAGAGCTGGGCGAGCCGGTGGAGGAGTACGAAGATGAGGCCACTCTCTTCGACATGGTCTGCGAGTCCTCCGTCACGGATGAGGACAGTGACTTTGAGCCACACATCCACCGCATGCCCGGCGGCCCTCGTAAGCGGCCACCTGCTGGGCTCCCTGCTGCTGCCCAGGCACAGCCAGCTGACGAGGGCAGTGGTGAGGTTCTCCTCAAGAAGATCAAGCAGGAGCTGCCCGAGGACTACTACATCGTGGCCAATGCTGAGCTGACGGCTGGTGCTGATGGGCCGGCCCTGGCCCTCACCCAGATGTCCAAGCCCAAAGCACCACTGCAGGCAGGGCCCTCTGGCCTGGGCCCCACCAGGGCCCTACCCCTGCCTGCAGCTGGTCCCGACCCTGACCCACAGCACCTCTGTGCTTCCCCTCCTGGCCCGCCCCGGCTCCCTGTGCAGAGACCTCCCCGAGGTGCCCTGGCTTCTCCAGCCCGTGGGGCAAGCAGTGGCCCCCCACCTGCGCTGCAAGCACCAGCCACTAGCTCCAACACCGCTGCCATGGGGAAGGCCATCAGCATCCCTCTGTCAGCCCTGCAGCTGCCTGGGCAAGAGGAGGCCCCAGGCGCAGAAGAGACCATGCTGCCTGCCCCGCAGCCAGCCCCAGGGGGCAGTGAGGCAGCTGTGTCACCCTCGGTGAGTGCAGAGCCAGAGGTCAGCTCCAGCCAGCAGCAGCCCCCTGCTGCCCCTGCTGCCACCCCTGAAGCTGCAGTGCCATCGATGCCAGGTAGGAGCCTGGGTGGAAGCAGCATTTTGGGGTCCTCCAGCTTGGTGTGAGGGGGAGACGGGATGAAGCCCAATGTTTTTCCCTATTAGTAGAAGTTCTCATATGCCTACTGTCTCCCTCCCTTTTTTCCATCTCTTGCTGCTGCCAGAGCAGTGAGAATTGGCCCAAACGGCAGTACTCCTGCTGAATGATTGTCTTGTGCCAGTCTGCAGGACAGCTCAGTGTTGGACACAGGTGATTCTGAGGCAGAGGAGGTCTGGACCTAAGTGCAGGTCGTGCGGGCTTTGCCCTTCCAGGAAGTGCATGGTGCTTTCTTGGGAGCAGGCAAAAGCAGGAGGGAGATCATGATGTGCCCCCTTGCTGGTTCAGCCTATGGGTGTCTGCTCAGGTAGAGCAGAGTTAAATAGTGGGGGGAGGTGGAAATTGCCTTTACTCTATCCCTGTGGCAGCTGCTTTACCCTAAAAACAATGACTCTGCCTTGATGAACCTGGGCACCCTGAAATCTGATTGAATCTTATTAATTAGCAAGAGCTTGGAAATCTTGTTGCCAGAAAGAAAAAAAAAAAATACCTGCACTACTTAAAGACCTGGTTTTACTAAGTAAAGCCCTGCTAAGCTTTGTAAATTAGGCAAAGTGGTTGTTGTCTCAGATTTCTGTTTGTGACTCCCATTTCTGCATCTCTGAGAAGTTACTTTGCAGTAGTCCTGTCCTGTAACATCCCTCTTGGAAATCTCAGGCTGATTTAGATCAGATTCTGTATATATATAAATATGAGAGGTATGGGATGCTCCATGTCAATCCAAATTGTGTGGTAAACCTACTTGCTTTGCATTGCTCAGTTTACAGCACATAACTGCTGTGTACACTAGAGCTGGTTCCTACCAGCTTGCAGGCTGGGGCATGCAAACACAAACCCAGGCAGAATTTTGCTGTATACATGTGTGTGTTATTTTGGAGTGTGGTTTGCTTTCAACAGATGCATTAAAAACAAAAAGCAAGAAGAACAACAAAACAAAACAACAACAAAAAACAGGGGGAAAAAAAAACCCCAAAGGCAGAAAAAAGCAACGCACACACAAAACCTTCAAACTAGTTTTGTCAGGATTTGATGGGGAAAGGACCTGAAACCTTTTTATTTATGAGTGCCCTTCTCTGCTCTCAGGTGTCAAACAAGGGCAGCAGCTGTTACCACTGAGGGTAATACCTTGCAAGAATGAACACAGTACCATGGTTTCTACCTAGAGCAGGGTTGGTCCATATCTTATGTCTTGCCATGAGGACAAAGTGAAGTATCTAGATTTACACCCACTGTAAACCCCTCAAAACCTCGTAACACTGCTTGCATAGACAGCAGCATCACATCAGCATGCTGCCCAAATTCCAATTCAATTCCAATTCAAATTACATCCTTAATTCTTGAGTTTCTTGTATTGTTCTCAAAATGTATTACATGGTTCCTCTCCTCAGTCTGGTATAGTGTTGTAATTTGCTACTGGGCTAAAAGGTATCTGCATGTCAACCAGGGTAAAATGATTGATACACAACTGTCACCTTATACATCTGTCACGTCTTTAATTTTATAGATCTATCTCCTTTGGCACAGAAGTGCTGGCATAAATCTTTGAGCTGCAGAGAAGTGGGTAATGTGGCACGTGAATTTATTGTGAATTCATTGCTCTGCACAGCATATTCTTGCAGCTAAACGGTGAAGATCTGATTAAAGACTGCAGCATGTTTATTGTTCATGTACATAATACTGTTAGATAGTTAGATTTACTTAGCAAACAGGGATATGGAAGTGGTGCACAGTGTATAAAATTTGAGCAGTATTGAACTAGGTGAAGATTTTTATCTATCCTATATGGAAATGTTTATGTCTAAACTGAAAGACAATGATTAGTACAATTCTTACATTAAAAAAAAGGCAGGAAATAATTATGCAAAGGAGCCTGGAGCTGTTCTTAATTTATTGACTTGGTTGATGTTTTGACAACAAAGATACAGTTACTTTCTTTATTTATTCAGTGGCAGCTGAATGTTGCAGAGACTTTGCAAAGGCATTTTCATGTCTTGACAGTGAAGTGGCATTGAATGTTAGATGCTGATTTCTGTTGGGCTCAGGTCTCTATCTGAACGCTGTAGGATATACTGAATTAGTTTTGTTAAACTCAAACTCTAGTATGTGGACATTCGTCTGTGAATTTTCTGATTGTTTTTGTTCTACTTTATTAGCAAAAGCTTCAAAAATGTACCTAGGTATATATATATAAGTACCTACATACGTTGTACTTAGTCCTTTCTTGTGGAAGAAAATTTCTCTTGTGAGAAAAGATAAATTTCTGAAATCGTGGAGAGCAGGGAATTCCTGCTGTTTCTACTTCCCAGATAGCCTCTTTTGTCTTTCTCTTTTGCTAACACTTGGTCTGCTTCTGTCCAAGAACCAGCAAGAACAGAGTGGGTCGCATCTGTTGAGATGAAAGGTGAGTAAGAAACACAGATTGCAGTACATACTACCTTGAAAAAATTCTTGTCATTTGGATGTCTGAAACCAGAAGTAGGAAAAAAAAAACATTTGGTGAAGGATGTGTAATAAGCCTACAGCTTGGAGGTGGATAGAACTTTCTATGTATAAAAGCAATTTTTTGATCTTTAGTGGTACAGGACACAGTTTGTAGGCAGAGTGGCTGAGACATTTCTGAAGGATGCTCACCATCCATCCGAGTGGAGGCTCACCTCTGGCAGAGGGTGAAGATGTGCCTTGGGTTAACAAGCCAGTGCAACAAGGTATCTGTAGTCAAATGCTAGTCTAACACTATCAATACAAGAGGAGCAAAGCGGTCTGTGAGGAGTCATTAAAAAGATGTGAAATCCACGTGCACAGAATATGCAGAAACCAGTCTTGAATAGGGATGGAAATCCAAAAGATCCTATAAGTGAAATGGCCAAGTGTGTTGTTTTGGTCAGAAGCATGGCAAATCATATTCTGTTGGTTCCAGTGCAATGCCAGCACACATATCACTTGCTGATGCCACTGGGCTATAGGGTATTGTTTTACATGTACATGCTTTTGCAGAGTTTGGGAAGGACAAAGGTTGTCTACAGACACCGGTGCTGCAACAGTCAGTGTGCTGCACACTGTCACTGCACTATGGTTTTCAAACCACTGTGAAGGTTAGGAGTGTGTGCCATGATGGATGCTGGATGGATAATGCCTCAGTGGCTGATGTCCTCACTCTGCATTCCTCCACATTTTTTGTTTTCTGTAACTGGTATCTCAAATCCCAGAGCAGTGCATAAGTCACCTTGGCAACATGGGCAAAGAGCTGGTTTGATCCTGCAATCCGATCACCAGGAGGAGCTAGTGGGGGTTGCAGCCTGCCACAAACAGCACCACAAAATTGGACAGTACTGTCGGTTCTGTGTGTTTGTATGCCATTTTTTTCTCTTCCCTCCTGTACATGAGCATGATCATGGTAAAATACGGTATATCTTTTGGAGTTGTGTGATGCCTGTGAAGAGCTTTTAAATTGAATGTCCTGAAGTGTTTGTCTGCAAATCAGAGTCTTGCTCACTCTGTAACTGTTTGGGTTTAAATTCAGTAGGAGCTCAGATCCTTGTGACCGTACGATTCATGGACTTGGAGCTGTTAGATGAGGATTAAAATGTTGCACGACTTGGGAGGGAAAAGGATCCCCCCATACCTCATGGGTTGTCAGTAGTAACTAAGTTTGGCTTAAACTCCGAAATCACTGTTAACGTGGCAAGTAAAAAAAGGTGCCAGCAAGCACATTCCAGATAAGTACAAATAACTGAAAACAAGAAATAAATAATGCCTTTTTTGAGAGGTATATAAAGTGTCAGCCATGTATACAGAAAGGAGAAATTAATCCCAGCTGTAATCCTTCCAGTGGAACTGCGCCAAGAATGAGTGTAACACAAGGCAAATAATCACATCAAGGAAACTTTTCTTAAGCTCTTCCAAGAACACTCGAATAATTGCTGATAGATCTCTGTGTTTTAATGTATACAGAGATTTATGGCTTTTGGGTAAAGTGAATGCTAAAGTCTTTCTCCAGGGATGCATACTGCTGAATGTGGTCAAAGGAGCAATTAAATGGTTTCTTGCTCTTTGTGTTGGAGTAAAGACTTCAGAGTCCACTGGTGGCTCTTTAGGTCACTTAATTGATTCCTATTACTTCTCCACTAGCTCAGCAAAAAATGAGTGCTGAAACAAATAATTGCAAAAACGTTGTGCCTTTTTTTTTTTTTTCTTTGAGTTGCAAGGCCCTTGTTTATTTAGAAGAATAAAATTAGATAATTATGTTTTAACTCATCAGAAACAAGGAACTGGTGATTTAATTAATCACCTCCTGCATTGCCACTGCTTTTTGATCTTGCAGCATGGATTTGCTAGTCCTCTCCCAAAGGGACCAGGGCAGGCTTGAGAATTGGGCCCACAGGCAGCTAGTGAGATTCTACACGGCCAAGTACAAGGTGCTGCACCTGGATCAGGGCAATCATGGATATGTGTACAAACTGGGAGAAGAAGTCACTGAGTTCTGCAGAGAAGGACTTGGGAGTTCTGGTGAATGAAAAGCTGGACACGAGCCAGCAGTGTGCACTTGCAATCTAGAAAGCTAGCAGCTAGAGCTGCAAAGGGGGGGGCAGCAGGGAGAAAGAGGGGATTGTCCCCCTCTGCTCTGCCCACATGAGGCCCCATCTGCAGTACTGTGTCCAAGTTTGGGGCCCCCAGTGTAAGGAAGTTAGGGAGCTGTTGGTTCAGATCCAGAGGAGAGCCATTAAGCACCTGTCCTGTGAATAAAGGCTGAAAAGCATGGCTCATAAAGTCTGGAGAAGAGAAGGCTGCAGGCAGACCTTGTTGCAACCTTCCAGTACTTAAAAGAAGTTTATAAACCAGAAGGGAGACCAACTTTTTACCTGTTTTGGTAGTGACAGGACAAGGAGGAATGGCTTTAAATTAAATGAGAGAACATTGTTATAAGATGCTAGGAAGTAATTCCTTACTCAGAGGGTAGTAAGGCACTGGAAGAGGTTGGCCAGAGAAGCTGTGGATGCCCCATCCCTGGAGGTATTCTAGGCAGTTTGTATGGGGCCTTGGGCAGCCTGATCTGGTGGGGATCAACCAGCCCAGGCAGGCAGCTGGAACTGAGTGGGCTTTAAAGTCCCTTCCAACCTAGCTATTCTGTGATTCTGTGTTTATCTTTACAATACTGTAAAGGACTTCTGTTTAAAAGCAGAATAGTGTCATAAAAAGGACACACTCAGCATCAGTAATATAGTCGTGTCTTTGCTTTCATCAGCAGGGTCCACAGTATGACAACTGAATTTAAGAAATTAAAAGTTTCCAGCTAATAATTCTCATATAAGTGTATGTTTTGTGAGACTATTCCTACAAAAGGCTTTATTATGTTATTAACTTTCTAAGGAGAAACCTGAAATGAATGCTCAGTGAATACTGATACTTCTGGAAGTGTATTTATCAGCATTTCAAATTCCATGTTTGTTTTCTTTGGTAGAAATTTCCTCCAGATGCAGAAGGCTCATGCCCATCTCTTTGCAACCTTGAAGACCAACAGTGGACTTCTCATGTAGATCTCCTTGCTGCCCTAAATATTAAATATTTATGAAACAGTGCAACTTTGCACACAAAATAGAGGGCTGGTGCTTTTTTTGAATGTAGCCTGATATGGGGGAAGGTTGAGGATGGACTTGGGTAGTATACCTGCAATAAAAGGTATGTAGATTTGGAAATCCACTCTAACAGGTGAGAAATTGTAGTTTCCATGCAGTCTGTGGCAATTCCTTTCCTCTAGTTAAAAGGGGTTGGAATCCTCCAGAAAGATCCACTGCAGCCAGGCCCTGGCAATATTAAAGGATTAAAGCTATAAAAGATGCAGAGTTCATCTGCCAGTTGTAAGTATTCTCTGGGCTCTGAACAGAGGAATTGCATCACAAAGATTTATTGAAACTTAATGTAAATATAATTTTTCAGTTTTAAATGTTATAACATGAACAGTATTAAGGTGGTGTGTCATATTGGAAGAGTAACTGGCAACTTCAATAAAAGATTGTGTCCTAGAGCATCACTGCTCGTTTCAGGCTTGGAAACTTCCTGTCTCTCTTGTCACTCCAAGATAAAATGCAGAAAAGCAGAAGATAGGAGGCAGAAGGGAGAAGTAGAAAACAACCCTTTTTACAAGACCAGCAGGATTAGATGCTTTTGCTTCTTAAACAGACCTCTGCTCTGTGCAAAATTAAATGTTTTGTGATACAGATATATAATGGAAGAAAGTAATTCCAGAGCTTGTTCCAGCAGTTCTGTAAAGATATGGGAAAAAAAAAAAAAAAGGAAATCGAACATCTCCATTTTTCAGTGCTCATACATTTCCATTTCTTTATTCTTTCTGTAGAAAGAGGTGTCTTTGAGGGCTGCTTCATCAGACTGCCTTCAGAAAACTTGTTGACAAATGCCTCTGTCACTTTTACCATGGTCTGTTTAATTTTGAACCAGTTCTCATGGTGTGATTTAGGAGTCTTTAAGCAAGAAGAGAGAGGCAGGGTGAAATCAGATTGGGATCTGCAGAGGAGACAGATCACAGCAGCCAAGATAGGCACTGATCCTGGAAAGGCCTCAGGCATGTGTTCTTTTGCACTTTGGATGGGATGCTGGAACAGAAAAGGGAACATGGGGCATGGCCTTTAGTTCAGGGTACGTAATGAGACTGTCTTTGCACTTTGAACATTACTTAGTAAGTATGTCTGCAGAAGAACCATCTTACAAATGTCTTTGAGATCTAAGCTTTTAACAATCCAAGTAAACCATGCAGAAAATGGTTGTCAACTGTCTGTTATGGGAGCATGCCATTTTTGCATAAGATGTTCTGTAAAATAAGCACACAGTGTTTTCCTATTTCTTCAGTTTTCCTCATACCTAAATTATTTCCCTCTTGGTGAGTATTGTGTCATGTCCTCTTATTGCACTCGTGGTGAAGCTAGAACACCTTTCAATGTGAAGCAGATCAGTAAAAAAATCTGAGTCTACTTTCTATCTACTTTAGCAAAATAACAAATTTGAAAACGGAAACTCTTTGCAGTTTTCAAGTGCTCAGAAAGGAGAGCAGAAACGTGGTGGTAGATTATTTTGTCATGACTGGCACAGCACAGAGTAGTGTATGCTAAAGAAAGCAGATCCTGGAAGACGTTGAAACATGCTGCTATCTGTCTTTCTTTGATAAACATGAGGTAATGAAATAATATTTCAGATTGCCCAGAGAAGTTGTGAATGCCCCATCCCTGAAGGCTGTGTTCTGACCTGACCTGCTGGGTGGCAGCACTGCCTACAGCAGGAGGTTTGAAGCCGCTGAACTTTTAAGGTCCCTTCCAACCCACGTCTTGCCATGGTTCATCAATAACCAACACTTCCGCAGTACCTTTGCCAGAAGCTTAGCCATGCTTTCTGAAACACGTGTAAACTCCTCCTTGTAGCAGACAAAGCAGACATCGGTATGGGAGTAGAAGTTGACTCCAGTCCTGAGCCAACAGCATGGAGGAGGGCACCCACTGGAAGGTGAGTAATCCTGTGAAGATGTGCTAAACCTCAGCATCCCCAGAGACACAGAATCTTGAGCAAGGTGGAAGAAGTGGTGAAACTTCACTGATTTCAAACTGGAGTTCCATTAAGTTCGTTGATCAATCTAACTAATGAAACGTGGAAGACATTATCAACAGCTTTAGTGCTGCCTCTCCCAAAGTTCAAAGACCACCTTAAAAACATGTTTTTTTCTCTCTCTTTCTGGATGATTTCTATTTCACAGGCCTTGGATGCATCTCTTATCTTTTGAAGTGTGTTACCTGTGTTACATACTTCTATACTCTGCCTTCACTGACCTTTTTTTTCCATCAAAGTATAGTTGAACTGCTACCGTATACATACAGTATGTAGTGAATTACCAACTTTGATCTTGGAACTGAAATGCAGTTCTGAAGCACTGACGTTCCAAAAAGCATTGCTACGAGGGTGGTGATTGTTGCACCAGGAGACACCAGTTTCTCTTCAGAGCTGTGGAGCTGGCAAGGGTACTGTTCTTTATGTGGCAGCCTGCAAGAATACTGTAAACTTTTGAAGAAGGCGTTGAGTGGGAGGATGCACACTGTGTGAGAAAAGACCTCTTGTGGCTCAGTAGGAAAGAACAGAGCAGCCCCCTTCAGTGGTGGGCTCAGGGCCTCCACAGCTGGCCCCGTGTCTCTGGGCAGGGCACAGGGTGTCTGCACTGCTGCCTCATACTCTATGTTATATGCTTAATTACGCTTTCACCGTTAAGTGCACTGGCTACATCTTACTTCTAACACACACTTCTTGCTCCCATTAACTTCAGTGCACACATATACACACAGCCAAGTACTGTATGTGTTCCTGTTCTTTGTTCTAGGACGTATCTAGCCTGGTGGTGACACTGCGGTTTGCTGTTGCTTTGCATTAGCTAGATCTTCATTATGAAAGCATGCAACCATTGATTAATGTTAATCATTTACTTGATAAATTATTAGTGGGGGGGAGGGGGGGGAAATGTTGACCTTCTTTTTTATTGAAAGAAGGAAGAAATTGATTCAGAGATAGTCTGACCCAGGTCACATCGCCCCAGTGCAAAATCTGAACACTCTTCATTGCTGAATTATTACAGGCAGGACATAAAAGTGCCCAAAGATAACTGCCTGTGAAAGATTAGGATACTCATCTGGTCTCTGAGTAGCTTGCTTTACTTTGCTCTCACCCCGTTCCAACTGGATATTTGCCTGACCTCTGCTTTAGTCCATCTGGCTGGTCAAGTTTGCCTGAATGAGTGAGCAACAGAAGTATGGGGTAACTTCTTCCTGGTCTTGACTTGGTGCAATCTTCCTCTGACTGCAGTGAGATCTGTCTTTCAGTCATGTGGAAGTCCTAAGTTATAAGGATTTTCTTCTGTCACTGGCTCTTCAGAAACGGAGTATTACCAGTTGTTTGGAACTGCTGTCTGTAACTGACAGAGCCTGCAAGAAAACAAATTAACAGGCAGGAAAGTCACTCTAGGTTTCACTGCTCTGCACTGTTGCCTGTACGCTGGTATGTGCTTTGCTTTTTGCTCATAGATCTCCATTTCTTTTTTCTCTCTGTATAAGGAGGCATCTTTTTGCCTGTGTTTCATCCCTCCTGATTTCAGACAGCCCTTAAAAACTTGTCAGCAAACACCTTTGTCCCATTTATCATTCACTTGCATAGTTGTTAAATATATCAGACTGCTTTTTGTGCTAGTTCATGATAAAATATCCATATATACATGTATATACTACACATCCGTAACTACATTCTTTAAGTTATACTCCAGGTTGTACTCTTGCTTGAATTAGTGTGTGTCATTTTTGTATGAAATCATTCAGTAGCAGGGGAACTCTTTGTTCTATGCTGCATAGAAGAACGAATTATTTTTATGGAAATAACAATACAATCCAGGCAGGAAAAGTTTGACATTGTAATTACAGAAGAGAAATAACAACGGTATTCTGAGCAGCAAAGAGGTGTGTATGTATGCATACGCTCTGTGTGTGTGCACGTGTCTAGAAATAATTTGAAAGCCTTCAATTTATTTAAACAGACTTTCTTCAAATACAGCTGCAAAATGTGACTATGTGTCTCTTCAATTAAAGTCTGACACAGTAAGTTTAAACACGTATTTGGGGACAGACACAAACAAGCCATGCCAGGAGCAGCAGACTGATGGCGCCTGTGTGTTCCTTATCTCTGTGTCTGCTCTCTGCAGAATGCCCAGCTGTTCCCACTGAGACTGCTGTGTCTCTAGGGCAGAGTGTGCCTGCTTTGGCCATCCAGGGCGAGGGAGCAGCTGCTTGGCTGCCTCTGATACCCGAGTTCTGTGGTCTTTCTCTCACTTGTAATGCATTCACCTCTCTGCCCTTGCCCAGCTGCTCAGTCTCCTACCGGTTTGTAGGAACTTCAGGTCTTTGAACTTCCACCCCTACTAGTCGTGACTAGCGTGTTTGCAGAGGTTAAAGCAAAGTTCAATTGTTGATTTTTGTGGAGTGTGAGGAAGAGAGGACTGTCCACACAGGGACAAGATAGCAAAGCAGGCTGAGAACTTGTCCTTAGGAATTGTTTTGCTTTAAGTAAGTGTTGCACTTAATCCTTTCTAGAGAACTGTATACAGAACTGGTCCTTTAATTCTGGTCTCTGACCCTCTTGAGACAAGTACATGCATTAAAAGTGTGTTCTGAAACTAGTTAAGTGAGGCTGTAAATTGTGGTCTCTTTGTAACATTCATGCCCTTTGCAGCTTGCTTTACTCTAAGCGCAGAATGTAGTGTGGGAAGGTGAAAGCATATTGTGGTTGGAAAACATCACCAATCAGAAGATCAGAAACAAAGCTGCAAGCTCTCTAATGGGGCAATCTCAGCACTTAACTAAACATAAGATAGTTTGGGGAGAAAAGGTCCTTCAGTACAGTTTTCTGGGGTACATGTGCTGTGTTCTGTGCTACTGAAAGTCTGTGGTGCTGGCTCTCTGCGTATGTTGCCTGCTACACCTGCAGCAGACAGTTCAACCAGAACAGGAAAGTACACCTTTTGATTCACTACCAATGGCACTTTAATAAAATAGAGGGGGAAATGTCTGCAGTCTCTAATAAGCAATACATCAAATAAGCACTGTCAGCCTGTGCAGAGGCTCTGCAGCATGATTTATTACATTAATTACAGTCATGTGGGCCTCATGCTCTTAAGTCTGAAACTGCTGTCACATTCTAAACTTGATTTAAGCATACATTTTGGCCAAGACTAAAATACAGTCTATTATGATTAATGTAATAAAATATTTATTACATACTCTCTTTCTTTGTTTCACTGCTCGTTGTCCCAGTTAGCCTGCCTCATTCCAAAACCATGATATATAGTCAGATTTCAGACGATGAGGATCCTCATCTGTTTTTCATCTCTTCCTTCACTGTTGTTCTTTTTTTACATCTCTTTGTTCTGATTCTCCCTTCTCTCCCCTTCATCTTCATTTCCCACCCATAATTCCCAGCCCTGCATCTCACTGCTGTCTGGAGTGAATCAAAAGCAGCCAAACTTAATAGCCCTAGCTGTTCCCTTCAAGACCTCTTGCAGCGGTTTCTCAATTATACTTATTAAAGTTAGATCTGAAATGCAGCGGCATTAGAACTATTGGTAGGCTGTAGCTGAGAATATGCTGTGGTGAGGTAGGGTTGTGTGGAAAGAGAAGTCCAGTCTGCAAAGGGAAACATGTTTGTGTCCTTTTTCCCATTATTCTTTCACGGGGCTTGCAAGTGTAGAAAGGACCCAGGGTGTAAGACTGTGTTGTTTGGCAGGTTTGGTCCATAGGAATACACATGCTGAGAGGGAGAGTCCTCAGGAACGGTGACTACGCTCAGTGTAAGCATGTTGTCCTTTTGGTTGCACAAGTAGGCAATAGCCTTAATGTTCCTTCCTTGTGCTGCTTTTCATGTGGACATGAGTCTTAGACAAAAGCCATGTCCCCAAAGGTCTCCTGATATAATAAGCAGTTTTACGCCATTGTGCTGGATCTGTAATGAGTAGAAACAACTCAGCATGGAGATTGTTGTGGCACAAAATTCCATGGGCCCAAATTTCCCAAACCACCATGTAAATCGGCACTTGTGGTTTTGTACAAGCCAGCCCACTCTTTAGATTGCTGTCTGGGTAATTAGTGTTTGCAAGGTTCATTTGTAGACGTAACTCCATCATTCTCTCTATGAGCATAATAATAAGGATGGAAACCTTAAGGAAAATGTGGATCTCTCTGTCTCTGTTTAAAACTGGACTTTTCAACATAAGAATTTGTATCTTTCCCCTAGCACTTCACTGGTTTTCAAATAATAAATGTCATCCAACAAAGGCGATTCTTTTCACATCCTTTCAATTTTTTTTTTTTCCTCATTTTGAGTTTTTCTTCTTGTGTTTTCTTCTCACAGCAGCTTTTTAATCTAGTCATCTTACATGCATGAATGTTGTTCAGTCTTACTCCTCTACTGCCATCTAAACAAGTAATGACTGGCTGATCGCTACATGTCTGTATAAGCACATGCTTACACACAGGGGCTACAATGCAGGAAGCACTCACCGTATGCTTTGCTGAACTGGGCATGCTTTCTGTGCTACTGCCAAGCAGGCCAAGTCTACTTGGAAAATGAATGCTTCACTTCTGCAGTGCCACATCCAGCTTCCAGTTCTCTATTTAAGTTAGACAATTGCTGACATACCCCTTTAGTTCCTTCTGCCACAGGTTGTGTAGTACATGAAATGCTTTGAAAGAGCAACTTTACACTGTGTTGCTGACAAGTCCTGGGTAAAAAGGAAGAATATTTTCTAGTGTTCAGTGTCTAAGCTGAAGAAAACCTTTGGCAAAAAAAAATGGCTCTTGGCCTTAGCGTTACATTGAAATCAGTAGTTGAAAGGTTCGCAGTGGAGTTTGCTGTTTTGGTAGAAAATTATTAGCCTATGCAAAGGTACATTTGCAAGCATAAATCTTGCATTTGCTTCACATTGTGTTGCATTTTGTCACTTAGCAACTTTAGCAACACTTCAGTTTAACCAGTCTGCTGGATTTTTTTTAATCCTGAGCACTGAAAGACAAACATTTATGTGTTAGAAGTAAACATAGCTTTAGAAAGTTTACCTATTTTATCCTGGAAGTAAAGGGATTTCACATCTTTTGAAAACTTACTAATAATGCTAGATTTGCTGTATAGAAAACTCATAGAGTTCTCATGAAGGGACCTTAAAGATTGCCTAGGACACCACCCATAGGATCAAGCTGCCCAGGGCCCCTTCCTACTTGGCCTTAAGCACCTTCAGGGATGGAACACCCACAGCTGCTCTGGGCATCTGTGCCAGGGCCTCGCTGCCTTCTGATTGAAGAATTCCCTCCTAATAACTGATCAAAATCTATCCTCCTTTAGTCTGAAGTCATTACCCCTTATCACTGCACACCCTGACAAAGAGTCTCTTCTCATCCTTCCTGTGGACTCTCTTGAAGTACTGGAAGGCTGCTGTAAAGTCTCTCTGGAACTTTCTCCAAACCGAATAAGCCCAGCTCTCTCAGCCTGTCTTTATAAGAGAGGTGCTGCAGCAATCTGGTCATCTTCCACACTGTTCTTGTGCTGAGGTCCCAAGGCTTGAATGCAGTACTCCAGATGGGGCCTCATGAGAGCAGTGCACAAGGGGGCAATCCCCTCCTGAGCCCCAGCTCCCTCAGCCTTGTCCTCCACATCTCTGAAGAGTTGTATCCCTGAATCTCAGTCAAATATCCTAGGGTACAAAGAATTTGTTCTTAAAAATCATCTGAAAAATGGAAATAAGAGAATGATGAGGCAGGACAGGTGAACCTTTATTTGTTTCTGGACTTGGTTAAAACTCAGATTACTGATGTGGAACAGGACAGCTAATGTGGCAGACTCCATTCCAGCTCTGAGCTCCGAGTACCTTTCACTCGGACATCCCCTAGGTATGAAGTCTGTAGTTGCTCTGCTGCTCTTGCAAAAGGTCATCTGCTTCCACTGTTCTCCTGACTGTGCCTCAGGGAGCAGCCATAGTCTCCAGCTCTGAAAATGCTGTGCAGTATTTGGCAAACCTTGCGGAGCTGCACTTACTGTATTGATTCTTGCTAAATGGAGGTTGAAAAATTAAGTGGATTTGGGTAAACATGAACTAGGTAGCCCCACTGTTGGGATACAGAGGAAACACATCCAGTGTTGCATTGCAGACATTTACGACAGTGCAAGGAGAGCAGCTTCAAAATAAAGTGGGAAACTGTACAATCCCACACAACATAAGTACCGCTGTCAGTGTTCAGCAGCTGAAGTAAGATGTGAAGTAAAATAAGAATACAACACTTTAATTTTTCCATTAGTTTTGACAAAATCAAAGCCAAATAGGTGAAGTGACGACCATACTGAGGACAAGTTTAAAAAATTCAGATATGGTAAATGCACTTTTAGTACATCTGTGGGCTTTTTCAGGATCAGAAGATGTTACATTACAGTCAGATAGAGCAGCAGTGGCTTCGTACAAGTTGAAAGTCCCTGGAGCTCTCCTGATTTGCGGTGTTCATTAGTCATTGCTAGTGTCTGCTGCGTGGAAGATAGATCCTGTCAGTCATAGGAGAACATAAATTCTTAATCCCTTGTCATGGCTCCAGGTTTTCTGGTATCTGAGGATGATATAGTGGTCTCATTAATATTGATGGGAATTTTATTGTTGAGTTTGCATCTTTTATCTTTTTTGGCTGTTGTGGCAAGAAAGTAGTGAAAATGGGTGCAAACTAAAAAAAAACAAAACAGCTCTAGTGCCTGAGTGAGCATTAATTTATCAGACCATTCTACATCTTGCAGAAAATGTACAGATGGCTAATGTTTGTTTTTGTGACTCTACTTCATGGATATGCTGATTTATAAATATGCTCACTTGCTTGGAATCTATGTTCTCTTTTCTTGTAGGGTTCTTAATTTTAGAATCATAAAATATTTCACTGACGATTGTGCTGGAAGAGGTTAACAGAATAGAAGCATAATTTGTTTGGTCCAGAAAACGTAACATCTCTTATAAGTGGATTTTAATTAAGAAATTTCTACCTTACTAGAGATTTTACATACTAATGAAAGCATTTGCTGAAAATGTTAAACTGTATGGGGTTTGACTTAATGTAGTGGAAACAGGGAACTGTAATTGTTAAACAGAATTTAGTAGCAAAGTCAGATTGGAAGGGCAGAAATTCAAGAAAAAGTGCAGGAGCACTTTCTTCTGCTTCTGTAATCTGCAGCTAACAAGTTAATCCTTTGATCCTGCAGAAGCTGTTAGATGTCAGGCCTGATGAAAGTCTCCAGGCAGTCACAGGATTTCCCCTCCTCTTTTGACTGACTCACCAAGTCTAAGCTTAAATAGGTATGATATATTATGGCATAGAAAGTGCACTTTATTTGGCCTCAGGACTTTCTAAAAAGTGAGTTATTGTTTGATATGAAATAATTACATTAAAACATATGTATTTTTGACCTAAGCCTTTGACTACTCCATGCGTGTAGGAGTTGCCTTGACGAATTTAGTCTGAAACAGATACTAAAAATGCCAGAAATATCATTCTCCAAGTGCATAACTCTCCCTGTCTCTCTGTCTCAGCATGATTCTGGGAGTACTCAGAGACTCCTGTAATGGGGAGGCCTCCTACTTTTTCTGTCCTCAGTGGTGATACTGGAGAAAGACGTTCAGTTATTTATTCCTGTGATATAATTAAAGACAGCAGATCATTTTCTAAATTTTATTTGCAGTAGGATGGCAGATACATCATCACTGGCCTTGGCTTGTGCTGGCTGTTATTAAACAAGTGCACACTGTGGTAGGACGCTTGGCCACTATGAGCAGGTGAGCTGTAGCACTGCTTGCAGGAGTACACACTTGTTGGCAAGTTCTTGAGTCTTTCCCTCTCCATGACTTGGTGTGACTCAGTGCACAATGGGGCTACTGCTGCCCACTGTGGTTATTGACACCAACTGCCTGCTGATACACTCTTGAAATAGGAAAGAAAAGACAGGTAGGAGCAAGCTCTGGTTTACGTGAATCATTTCAGTTGGCTCTTTATAGCTATGTACTGTGGATTAGGTACCGCTGCATTTCGGTAATTGCAGAGCGGAAACAGAAGCTACCCTGCAAAGTGCCTGGGGAAAGAACACTAAGCTCCAGCACAGATATATATGGCATCCTGTGTGTGCTATGCTTTTTCACTTGAATAAAAGCATTGTGGTTGAATTGGGCTTTCCCCAGAAAGATATTTCCAGTCAGAGCACAAATCAGGCAGAGGAGATGCTGGCTAGTAGTGTGATTGCCATCCAAAAAACCTTTTTTACTGGAGATCTTGTTGACATCCTTATGCGGAATTTGAGTCCGTGTGCAGTAATAGCTCAGGTTTACACTCCCTACTAATGTTACAAATCCTCTCTGAATATTAACAAGCGGCATCACTCTGATGTGAACAACAAAAGCAAGTGCTTTTCCCCCGCTGTACATAGTGACAGAGGAGGTCATGTTCTGGTGAGTCTGAGTTTGTCTAAGTGTGCGAGCTGAAATAAAAACAACCCTGTTTTTGATAACTCAGCTGATAATGTTAAGTCTTGGCTGTACTAAGATCAGATTATGAAAGACCAGACCGCAGCTGTTGCTGTGTGGGAAGGATCATCTCATGGTTGTGGGCTAGCCAGAGACTCTCAGCTCCCACTGGGTCATCTGTGTAGTCTCTGCCAAGTCACTTTATCTCTTTGGCTGCTTCTAAACTGAACATTTAAACTACTCAAGCAGTCCTTCTAACTCTCAGTTGGGAGGTTACCCCCAACCCAACAATAAGGTGAGATTTACTGCCTTTTTCTGACATTCTGGTTTTCTTGAAAGTGAAACACTGATGTGGAGTGAGACAGGAATTAAAGATGTGTGGATCAGATGTTTTGTGTACTGTGCAACTGAGGCCAGGACCTCATGAGATGCATCTCCATGTCAGCTTGTTTTGTAAGTTTCTGCTCCTGGTCTGCATAATGGGGAACATCACTACCAGCTCCTGAAGTTGCATTGCTACAAGGAAAAATTATTTGGTTAGTTTGGTTTGGTAGTTTGTGGAGAACAATAAATTTTGGTTCATCAGTTCTGTTTTACTAGTCAAAACAGATTAGATCATAATATGAGAGCATACATTTTCCCTAGACCCTAGTAGCATGCATGTAGCTAAGAATACAAGAAGAGTGAAAGCATGTATGATATCTCCCCATTGTCCTATCCTCCAGCAGTTTACAGCACAAGCACCTTTTCAATTTGGAAACACTGTCTTGTGTTGAGGAGCGCTTTGTAATAGTCTTCTGTACTGTTACGCAGTATTTGAACCCATGCATGATAAAGAGTTCATGATAATGTGAGCAATGGACACCTGAGAGCAAGCAGGTGTATTTTGCAGTCATCAGGGGACTAATGTAGATTTCCACCTGTGTTTTCAGTAGTTAAAAATTCCCAAAATTAAGCCTTGGCCAGATGAGCTTTTCGTCTCTATCCTGCGAGATGCAGCAAGGTGAGAACAAGCAAACATTTGGGAACTGCTATGCTGGAAATACTCCTGTGTCAGAAAGAGCATTCACTCTCAGTCTTCAGACCCAGAGATGAGACCCTGTACCTCAACAGTTCTCCCAGCTTATGTATTTTCAAAAATTCGCTGTGATAATAGCTGAGATGCCTTTTAGTCTTGAATGAATTGCATTATATTTAGACACTTTACCAACCAATCCATATAGATTTGTAAGGAACAAAATGACATTACACCAACATAATCTTCTTGCATACTAGCTAGGCCACGTGGTTAGAGCAGAAACAATGCCAAATACCCGCATTGAAGAGGACACTGATTCTCTTTCACAAAATTTCCCGTAGGAAATCAGAGGTGTGTAGAGTAGAAGGGCTTATTGTAAATATTTTTAAAGAGCCATTAGCAGACTGCAGTCCAGTAATATTTGTCATGGTCTCCTTGTCCAGCCACAGGTTGTGTGGAAGGGATGCAAGATAGGCCTGATCTCGGGCCATAGTTTGATTAGTGTTCCAAGTGGCACAGGTGTTCTGGGTTTGTCTGGGATGGAGATAACTCTCTCACAGCAGACTATAGTGTGCTGCAGTTTGGATCTGTGGCTACTATAGTGCCAATAGCAGACCAGTGTTTTGGCTGTTGCTGAGCAGTATTGCGCAAGATTAAGGCTTTCTCTTTTTCCCACTCTGTGTCCCAGCCAACTAGGCTGAGTTTGGCAAGAGGTTGTGAGGGGGCTGACCCCAATTGACCAAAGCAATGTTCCATGCCATACCTACATCACACTTAGCAATAAACATTGGAGAGGGTTTTTTCTGTGGGAAGTAGGCATTGCTTGGAATCTGGCTGAACATTATGAGAGGTGGTGAGTGATTGCCTTTGCATCGCATGTTGGATTGTTTCTTTACTTACTCAGATTTGTCTCAGCTCTCATGTTTTCTTGTTTTTGCTCTTCGCCCTGCTGAGTGTAGGCAGAGAGCAAGTGACTGCGTGGTGATTGCTGACCATGGTCAATCACCACAAGAATAGGAAGGAAATAATGAAATTAGCAAAAATCACAGTTTGGTGACAGTAAAAGGGTGTTTGGATACAATTTAAGTCTCCGTGGTGGCTGGATTGTATGGTTTGGGAATAGATTGTCTTTCAGCACAATGACTTCTCCTTGGTTAAATAAGGAAGTAGGAACTTGATGACATGAAGAGTTATGTCTCCTTCCTAAGCTGTTCTGGGCTATAAACATTGTATTAGTTAAGTAAGGCTCATCTAATCATCTGCTTTTGCTGTAGATGAAAAGCATGTGTGGATCATGGCTGTGGTTCGCTTGACATCTGTTAACTTTGGTTGTCTCAGACTCACTGAGTCTCACTGTCTCACTGCATTAGTCCCATGCTATGAGATATCTATGATATTTGAACACCCCCATAGAAAGAGAATAATTCACTACAACTCCAGGCTAGATTCCTGGTCAAAACTGGCCCAGCTCTCCTGATTTGGCGGGTAGATAACCTGACCCATTTTGTTCAACATTTCCCTCCTGCCTTGATGTAACACATCAGAACACTGCAGGAATGCAGTGTCTTAGGGGCAGTGTTTTGCTCATACAACTTCAGGGGATCTTTATTGAGCATGGGTTTTACAACTGCTAGCTGCAGATACAGCAATTTCCTTTGCAGTTTAAGGAAAGATTCCAAAACGTAAATGACTGAGTGTCACTGCTGTGTTGTGACAGGGCATTCTGTAAGAAATAGTGATTGATGACACATATAAAACCAAACCATTGTATGTGCTTTTTATATTGCAACAGTACTTAAAATGTGGGCTGTCAATCAAAGAACAGATTACTTACGCGGTGCTGTAATAGGTGGTGGTGGGTGCAGTGAACAAGGTATCAGGGTAAATGTTTTGTTTCTGCACTTCAAACAGCATTAGCTCTTTATTTCCAGCCTGCAGCTAGCCATACTAAAAGGATCTGTGCAATCCATTGCTTGAAGCATGAGACTTCACTGAGGGCTGCTTGTAGCTCTTTGATGCTGACATGAAAATTAAAGCCAGTTTTTGAAATAGACTGGTTACATTTTCTCCCTGAGCACAGTTAAAGCAAACATTGGTGCCCTGTGGCAACATTTTACGTGGCTGCAGAAACCTCGAAAGGCCTCAGCTGCAGACCTCCAGCTCTCTGTGCTTTGCCAAAGGCCTGAGGACCCTGCATGGCAGGTTTCACTGAATGCTGTGGGTGCAGTGAGCACCTGTATGTGAAGACAAAGAACAAGGGTTCCAAGCCATTCTCAGTGCGTCTGTCTGTATGGAGGTGAGGAGAGAAGTGCTCTGCAGGTCTTGATGCTGTTGCTTTAGATGAATGGAAAGGGAAGCCACCCAGCTACACACCAGTCTGTGCACCACCAGAAACATCTCAGCCAGATTAGTGATGGAGATTAGGCCACCTTCCTTTTCCTGCTGCCTGCCCTCCCAGCAGCCTGGCAGGGCAGTGTGGGCAGGAGAAGCGGACACCTGAGCACTGCTGCAGAGCATGGATGCCCACGAGCTTGGTCTGTGAATGGAGAGGTGGTGTGAATTTTGCCAGATTCCATATGACTTTGTGGTGTGTATGTAGGGTGAGAGATAACAGGTAAATTCCCTATTGCTGTAAGTGTGGTAGAGAAGAAACGATAAAGTGTATGTGATTTTTGCAATTAGATAGATAGAGCAAAAAAGAACTTTCCTTTTTCTCCTTGATAACTGAGAGAAAAGGAGCGTTCCATTTACAAGTACAGAAAGTAGTCAAATCGTTGGAATTTTCCTTCTTTACACATACTGCTCATCATTTTCTAAAACCATTAAGGCTTATCTTATCCATAATGACAGTTCTGCCTGTGTGCTTACAAATTGCATCCTTGTAAAGACAGTTTCTGCATGCCAAGAAAACAGTCCTTAAGTACATTCTTCGCTTCCTTGTAAAAAGCTTTTCCTATTATGCTTATGACCAGCCTGAAAATTGTCATTAAGAACCATCTTTGAGTCACATCCGGATGCTGTGGTTTGATATGTCACTGATTACAAGGACCTTTGAATATAGCTTTATGGAGCAATATAAAGTTGTTTCCTGAATTTGATTTTTTTCCTGCAAAATGAGAAAAAATGTTCAGGATTGCTCTTCATCTGTCAGGGTATAGCTTGATTATGTAGAAAAACTGTATAATCGTGTTAAGTGCTGACAGTTTTATTTGATATTTTCTAATGTAAAGTACTGCATTAGTTTTTATTCTTGTATGTTTGTAAATTACACATCACTTTGTTGTACCTGCTAACTTCTTTCTTAGGATGTGCTGCATTATTTTGTAGTGTGTGTTTCTATCTATATCTATTGGCTCTTTAGAAATGTGTCTAATTAAAGATAATCATAATTTCACAAATTTAAGGCTTTGGTTATTCTTTGTAGAAAAAAATGTTAAAATGAGTACAACCCCTTGTTTCACAAATGAGTCAGTTCACAATGGGCTCATTACTCAGGTGGGGCTCAGCATGTGGCACCGGAGTCTGCTGAAATGCCTTGCATTTGTTCTGGAAAGCAGATTGCCTCTAATTAAACTGCTTTCCACAGGTCTCTGTGCACAAAATTGTGTTCCAGTGCCGTGAGGAGTTCATTTTGTGACATATTCTAGTTACGTCATTTGTAGAACTGAAGTTGACTCTTCAGTCATGTGGCAAGTATGTAATGATGTTTTCAAGTGTTCTTTGTGAAATTTCATTTCTTTTTGTTCATTCTTTTAAAGGAAATTTACTTTGGGAAAAACCTTTCACACAAGCTCACTGCTCCTTCTGTTTTGTTTTGTCTTTTTCCTTCTCCCTCTTCCAGACCAGGATGAGAGAGCAGCAGAGCTCAGCAGGGAGCAGAACGAGAAGACCATTCGCAGCACACAGACGGCTCTCCGCAATTTCCGGGAGTTCCTCATCTCCAAGTATCCCTCTGAGACCCGGGAGATTTACGTTATCCCCTGCAAAGAGCTCGATGCCTACCTTGCTTCGTTCTTTGTGGATGCCAGGCAGAAGGATGGGTCTGAATATGAGCCAAACAGTCTGGCTAACTATCAGTGTGGGCTGGAGCGTTATCTGAAGGAGCACAGGTATGGATACAGTATTACCAGGGATAAGGAGTTCAAGAGGTCCCAAGAAGCCCTAAAACAAAAGCAGATAGAGCTGAGGTGTAAAGGTAAAGGAAACAAGCCGCACAAGTCCATGAAGCTCACCTTTGCTGACGAGCTTATCTTGCGCAAAAGAGGCTTGTTGAGCCGGTACAATCCTGAAGGGCTCTTGAACCTTGTCTGGCTAAACAACACTAAGGCATTTGGACACTGCACAGGTTTTCATGGGTCCACCCTCAAATGGGGAGACATCCGGCTGCGGGTGACAGAGACTGGGTTGGAGTACCTGGAGTGGATGGGACCAGACAATGGAGATATCAATGCCAAGAGCAAGAGAGGTGGGACAGACTCTCGGGTGTATGCCACCCAGCACTCCCCACAGACCTGTCCTGTGCAAGACTACAAGGAGTATGCCCAGAGGCGGCCTCCAGCCATGCGCTATGAGGATGCACCTTTTTACCTGTCAATCAAACCTGTCGTCAACTTGGCCGCCCTTCACTGGTACAATTGCCAAGCTCTGGGGAAAAATAAGCTTGCCAAGATGGTAAAGACAATGTGTGAGAAGGGCAACATCCCTGGTAGGAAGACCAACTTCAGTGTCTACCAGAGCTGTAGCACATTGTCAGAAGCTCAGAGCAACCAGCTTGTGCTGATCTGCAATAACTTGAGCCAGCAGGCTGCCCAGTCCATGGCAAGCCATAACAATACTGGCAACTTCATAGTGTCAGCATCCTATGACTCTTCCTCTGACACAGCTTGAAAGAGGGGTATAACCTGGACAGATTTTTCTCTTCTGTTTTGTTGCAAGCGTTGAGTTTGTGCCCAGTAATACGCATCAACTGTGATTGTACACTACTCTCCCATAGTCCTCTTTCCAGTGTTAATTCACTTTATAAAAATATATAAATATATAATATATTTTTCTTTTTACAGATAAGTCAATAGAGATAGTTTAGTAATACTAACATAGTATTTATAGTGTTAATACAAAAATGAAAGTTGCATATGGATTATAATATAATTGCAGATTTTAAAAGGACAAAAATGGTTCTCAGGCAACACAAGATAGACTGGAAATACCCTTTTTAATGTGCACACATCAGTGACTGTAATTCCCAAGGGAGGCTTACGTAGCAATTCTGTTTTAAAGCATTTTTTTTTTTTACTTCTTATTTTAACATGGCCTCCTAGAGTGGAGGAGGCAAACCTACCACTGGCTGCTGCTTCTTACCTGCTGGCTTGTTCTTGATCAGAAATACAAGGAGATAAGAGATACATCAATGTAAGTCTGTGAAACCATTTACAAGAAGTTTTCTCTCTTGTTTTTTGGGGGGGAGGGTTTCTTTTTTTGTTGTTGTTGGTTTTTTGTTGTTGTTGTTGTTTGTTTGTTTCCTGAGGCTTATTTATGCCAGATGGAAAAAAAACAACCCAAAGTCAGCAAAAGGCTGTTGATTTTCTGTGATCAAAACATCACTGATCTTTACACTAAAAAGTATTGTTGGCAAAAACAGTTGTATACACAATTTTAACTGTTTAAGCACTGGTCATTAGTGTTTTGTCACTGTGTATACTTAATGTAAAATCTACTAACTTTGATCCACTCTTTCAGTATTCTTGGGGATGTGAGGGTGCAGAAAAATCCATTATCCTCTCCCAAAGCACCCAGATAGAATGCATCAAATCTGTCCTAAGCTATTATTTGAAATCCACAAAAAAATAACGTAGGGAGTATAAAGATAGTTGCATTTATTCTACAGAAGATTAAAAAGATGAGTAATTTTAAGCACTGGAAAACAAATAAAAATCACCTACACGTAATCTGTTTTCATTGCAGACAATGGAAATCATGTGAGTGATTCTTAGGGCAGAATTTGGTCCTTTAAAGACTTGAAATAATGAATGCTATTGTTCCAAGATTTGACTTTGTAGCATAATTGTTCTATGTGTATGGGGAAAACACTAACACATTCAGTGTGTCAATGAACCTAGACTTTTAAAATGATGTATGGTACTCTCCAGTAATTCTGCTTAGCTTATTCTGCGTTACAGATGGAAATGTTCCACTAGCATACCACAGGGACTTGGTAAGTCTATAGACAAGTCCCCTGACATGGTATGGTGTCCTCCAAAGTCCATGAAAGACTCAGCCTCAGCTCACATCCCATCAAACTGTTACTGAGGACTTTTCTTTTTGCTTTTGTGTTTCTTTGAACTTCTTTGCTTTTATTTCTTTACATTCATTCCTTCCTTTTATGTTGTTTAAATCTGCAGCTGTGCAGCAACTTCAGGCATCACTGGTTCCAAAAAAAAGTGAAAAAAAAGTAGCAGAAAGAATTAACTGCATCCCACCTGGTGCCGTTTAAAACTTGTTTTCAGTGTTGCTGCGATGAGGTGTGTATTCCTGTGTATGAAGGAGGCAGCAGAATGCCTGTATCTCAATCCTGGAGGTCTGTTTTGGACAGCGGGTGGTTAGCAGATACCCCATAGAAGGTTTGGGAGCAGAGATTTCCTCTTTAATAAACATCTGTCCTCCCAGGAAGCTTTGTGCAGGTGACACAGCCCGAATGATCGCTTTGTGCTCTGCACTGCAGGGCTTGTATAAAGCCTTGGTGCTTTGTGTGCTGGCTGCTCCAGGGTCTGGCACATCATGGCAGGGTAATCATATCTGCAACCCCTGAAACTGCTATCTCTTAGGGCTGCAAGGTAGGCATTGCTGTGATGGGCACTTAGATTGCAAAGCTGTGCTTTTGTGGCTTGGCTCTTCTGGTGAAGATGAAGGAGAGGGAAACACAGACGTCTGCTGCTTTGCTTCCAGATGAGGCCAGCCAGTTGATTGGTTCGAGCACAGCCTTGTCTTTTCATGGCAATGCTTTACATGTGATACAAGTGAAAATAACTTTGTAAGGCTGATGTTGCTCTCTGTAGGATTTCATTGCTGTTTGCTGCTGAATATTCAAGTCACTGGTCTCTGTATGCAGTGAGTGCTGGGGTGTCGTGCTAGAAAGCTCATTCATTATGTTCTGTAGAGCTCCACAAGGAAGCTGCTAGGAAGAGTTTTGCTCTCAATTTCCCCCTGTGCTCACCTCTTAATTACTGCATGACCTGACCCATTTTCCCTTCCTCTGCCACAGTACAAAGCCAGATACCAGCTGGCCTTTGCTGAGCAGCACATTTCAGCACTCACATCTCTCCTCCTCTACACACCCACCCCTCTTTGCTGGGAAGATTTGCCTTGAGGTTGTACAGAAAAGTAACTACCCCATGATGTGTCTGTCTGCTGTCTCTTCTCAGACCCCACAAAACATGAAACCAAACAACCAAATTGTTTATTTTGTTATTATCAGACCGAGGGCTTGGTAGTAATACACGGTTTCTCTGATTAGGGCTTATTGCTTCATAGTGGGCTGTTTTATGTGGACTAATAACTGTGGTAATCCCACACATTTTCTTGTCTTTGAGGAGGCAGATCACCGGCTGCAGCTGTGCGGTGCTTCATGTGATCTGTAATGTTCTGATTCACATCTACACTGTAATTCATCCCCAGCACAGATCTGGGCCTTGACTCCAACTACACATACGTCCACATACAGAGTTGCTTTCTTCAGTTGTAGGATGGTTTGTGCCTTGCTGTGCCAAGGCAATGTCTCTGATAATGTTTCATGTCAGCAACTTCTGCATGTCTGGTTAGGCAGTAAGGTGTGGATTATGTGTTCTCATTGCAGGAGCCCCAGCATTACAGGGTGTGTTTTCTCTGCTTTGTGGCATCTGCAGTAACTCCAGCCCCTGGTGATGCTGATGGCAGATTGCCTGGGAAATTGTGATCGGGCATCCCCAAATAGACTGCTTGTAGAAGCAGTTAAGCACATATGGCCAAAATATGATACCAAAGCAAGATCGTATCCCAAAAATAGGTATGTTATCTTTGAATGGCATTTAGCACCACATATTACCCAGACTTCATTTGTGGACGATTGCAAGGAATTGAGTGATGACAGCCTAATTAATTATCATCTGTATTAAGCCCTTGGGAGTGTCATTAACCCACTGGGAGGGAGACTTCTGAATTAAAACACTGTCATGGTTCTGTCTCTGCTTGGCAGAAGTGTAGTGTCCCTACTGCTGTGTTGCTGCTGACAGATGACAACCCATTTGCTTGCTGTTGTCTCCCAGTGCTTTGAAGGTGTCAGAACCTGCTCACCAGTAAGTCTCATGCTTACCATCATGGTGTGAATCTGCCCCAGTAAAAAGCCATAGGGGGATGGTCGGGGCTAGTGCTGCACTCATAATCATAGAGTCGTAGAATAGCTTGGGTTGGAAGAAGCCTTAAAGATAATCTAGTCCAGTGCTCTTTCTGTGAGCAGGGTTGCTGACTGCTAGATCAGGCTGCCCCAACTCCCAGCCAACCCAGCCAACCACAGCTTCTCTGGGCAATTGTGTCAGGGCCTCTTCTGAGTAAAGGATTTCCTCCTAATATCTGATCTGCAAGCCTTTGTCTCTGTCTAAGGCCTGGTGTGTCCTACCATAACTCTTGATACCCACTACTTCTTACAATGAAATCAAGAGGCCAGCTCTCAGAACACCATTCGGCTCCTATACAGCACAGCCCATGAGATGGTGGCTGGGTGGGTTACTTGCAGAGATGCCCTGCAGGCAGAAGACACTGCTTCTTTCTCTTCTCTCTTTCCCTTTCCCTTTCCCTTTCTCTTTCCAGTTCCCTTTCTCTTTCCCGTTCCCTTTCCCTCTCCCTCTCCCTTTCCCTTTCCATTTTCCTGACTTTTAGCTTTCTCTGATCTGGTGTTGGACCTTGGCGATGAGGTCCAACCTCTTCAGCTCACTAGCCCAGCAGAAAACACAGCACAAAGGGGGAAATCAAGACAGTTCTCTGCCAGGTTACTGATTTGATTCTGCTCAAAAATTGATGTGCAGGTCCAAGTTGGACAGGCAGAGGAGGATGTTCCCTGTCTGAAGACTGCAGTTACTGCAGCTTTGGAAACCCATCACAGGGATAATGCAGTGGGAGCACCTTCTGTGTAGTTTGCAGCTATGTTGTTTGTCTTCCAAACCATTACTTGAGCATGTATCTGTGGCACTGTGGGCTTGCACAAGGTGCTTCTATTCATGACAGTAGCTGAAGCTGAAATTCTTGATATCTGGGTTTTGCAAACTGCCGTTTAATTTTCAAATACAAATTTGTGCAACAAAATGCATTTTTAAGTACAGGAGAATGAAATACTGTTTTGAACTACCTTGTAGACTAAATTATGAAGCATGTCTAAAACAACAGCACATACCTTATTCATTTACACAGTGCAATAATTTATGATAGCATCTGTGCCATTGGAATATAGGACAATCTAACAATGGAAGTAGTTGCACATTCTCCTTGCTGAAGAGTATCAATGCTTTCAAGCTATTTTGTACTTTTATTTTTAGAAGCTGCCCGTCACTAGTATTCAGTCTACGGTGTGGTTGCCCACTTATTTCTCTTAGAAAGGAGTGTAGAAAATGAGATTTGGGCAGCAAGTTATATTGCTGCTTGCCCCTTCCTTGCCTGTTTGTGACTGTCTTCCACCACAGGTTGTGCAAGTGCTCTGTGACGTGAAGACGTGGATCGGGAAGAATAGGTGTTGTGTCATGGCAGAGCCTGGGCTGCCCCGGTCCTTGGAGCAGCCCTAAGGGAACTGAGATTCTGTATACTCTACATTTCTTCCCCGCCCAGCTCGTATTTACCCCTTTTTCTCCCTGCCTGAGGCAATCCCATAAGTGCATTGACTGACATTGACTGACATGGTGTGTGGGCTGGTTATTCCTTCCAACCATCAGTTGCAACTGACTACGGCTGACCAACTGGTCTTTCCATCCCCAGCGTCCCTCTCTCCATCCCTCTGTCCCTCTGACATTCCTCTCTCCTGGCATTTGTGACATAGGGGAAGGGGACTGCTCTGTGGAGGGCAGCCCAGAGTTCCCTCCCTGCTATCAAGTGACCTTGTGCTTTGGGGATAATGCGCTCAGGGCAGGCTGCCTCGCTTCGAGTGCTTGTGGTCTGTGGGATACACCAACACTCAGAGGCTTGCATCTCATCTCCCAACACTCTGCCTTTCCCTTCTTCTCTGCTTTTTGTGGGAATGTTTTCAAATCATAAAAGCAGAATGGAACTCAGTAGTGTGTTGAGGGCCAGTCTTGTGCTTGTGCACTGGCCTTCCACTGATGTCTTTAAACTGAGTAGAGATGACTGATTCTCCTCCATACATACATCCTGGACTGACATCAGAATGGATGTCTTAGGCAGTGTGGGCAAGAGGAAAGCAGGACCTCCTTGATGCCCTAAGGCCATTTGAATGTATGGGAAGGAGGAACGCCAACAGGATTCAGAGCTGAGGTTTGATTTACCTGAAATGAGCCAATGCATGCTAGGTTAGCGGGGATTCAGCTGTACACTATTTAGTGTGGCTGGCAGTGGATCTGCACTTTTTAACGAGGGTTCTTTGTTAAACATTAGCGTTAATGAGATAATTGTCTTGCCTAATGTGAGTTGCTGTCCTTGTTCTTAAAAGGGGGATGTATTTTCTTTTATTTCTGTGCTTTCAAGTAAGTGCTGAATCGGCACGCTCTGCTGAGGAAGAGTGTGAAGAGAAGGCAGTCCAGCATAAAGCATGGCTATCTTTCTAGCAGGAGAACTGGGACTGCACTTTCTGGGGACGGTCCCCATGCACTGAGCCTGCTTTGTAGCCAGGAGCACTGGCACGTCATCCGGTATCTCCCACATGTCTGATGGCCCTGTGCAGGGTCAGCGTGGGTGTCACAGCACTCCTCTGAAAAATCAGATCCCTGGCCAGCCAGGTAAGGCCACTGTGCTTCTGCAAGCTGAGCAGGGAAGGCCACAAGCACAATTTGGTGATGGTGCTGTCCCTGTGTGCATGATGGACATATGCAACTGACACACGGGGCTGTGATGTATCTCTGCATAGGTTTTGGAAAGCTGGGGACCAGCAGTAATGTGAAGGCTGGTTCTCCCTGATGCTCTACTGCATAATGTTAGCTGGCAATGGAGTGATCCTTTAGAGGAAGATGGGTTCCTCAGAGCCCCAGCAGACGGTGTGGCTGCATGGCTGCCAGCTCCACCAGTGAAGCCGGGTGCCGGTTCCATCCTGCCTCTGGGGTCTGCTGAGGTTGTCCGCCAGCACCTCAACTCTTCTGAATCCAGCGGAGAGACACTGACTGCAGCGCAGCGTGGGAAAGACCCACAGCTTGGAGGTGCCTGTGAGCTTGTTGAAAAGTCTGACAATGTCCATTCACTGGAATATATTCAAAGCAACGGGGATGTCTAAAGCTTTAACTCCTAATCTGATGGGGAAAAAATCAGATTGGCACAAAATTTACTTGTTACGTGAACTGGTGGGTGTTAACAGTCGCTCGAGTCTATGTCTCAAGTCAGGAATTTATTTTCTGTTTTCTTACTGAATTGTTTTATGTTGATGGTAATACAGACAATTTTTTTTTATTTTATTTTTTTATTTTTTAATACAAATGCCATTAAATGAGCTGTCTTTGCATTGGAAATGGACCTACTGTTTCCAGGGGATTAAGACACTTCTACCTTCTCTTTTATTCTGGTGCTCAGTATTTGCTACACAGCAGTCACCGGTCTCTGAAAAAAATGAGTACCGTTTCAGATTTTTATTTGATCTGTTGTAGTTAATAGAAGATTTACTCACAGTGTTTAGGATTTTGTATGGTAGATGCTAACTTTGATGCTAACTCTCATGCTGCCTGGGGATTCCCAACCTTTGGGATTTTTGGCTAGCTCTGTTTTGTACAGTCCATAAGCATCGTGCAGATAGCTAAACTGCCAAGCAAGGGGAAAAGAATCAAGAAAATATAAAATGTTCTTTACAAATACTGTATTATTCTTACACTAGAAAAATAAACTCTTAACATCAATTTTGCTGACACTATCTTCACCCTTTCAGCTGTTCTTTTTGTGAACACAGGAGACTCTGCAGTGTTCCTCATGCCTAGAATTTGATTTGCTTTGTGAAGGCTTGTGATCCTGCTGAGATTGTCTTCTGCCTCATTGTAGCATGTTCAGCTGGCCTAAATCACATGCAGCCTTAAGTATTGCCAGGTCTGCCCCACATTGCCCCTGCCAGGACTGGTCCTTCCCTTATACTACGTTGCATCCAGGCTGGGCTGCTCTGCACAAGGCTGGGTGTGAAAGGCAGAGCAGAAGTACCTGTAGCACTCAAGACTCATGGGGAGAAGTGAGAAGTGGATGGCTGTGCCCACAGGCCCAAGTGCTGCTGGTGGGCAGAGCTCGGTGCCAGCCCTGCAGAGCTCATTGCACCGCTGGGCTTCATGCTTCTACCCACCTTGTCACAGAAACATCTGAAACGTGCAGGAGAGGACATCACCCAGCCACTGCTTTGTTGTCAGGGCTTTGTCTGTGCCTGCATGACCCACGTACCTCTGGGTCACCTTGAGACCTATCAGGCAGATCAGGTTATTCAAGACGTAAAACAAAGCAATTGCAAAATATCTGAGTGTAGTGAAGGTAGTGGAAAGGCAGAGGAAAAGCCTGGCAAATGCAATAAAAGTTTTTGGGTTTTGTTTTTGGTGGTTGTTTTTTTTGTTCTAAAGAAGGCAAGCGTAATCCTCATCTTTAAGCCATCCTTTAATATCCTACTTTGTTTTACATTGGAATTAGAAAACCTTTTCCATTTGTTTTAATTATCTGCTGACTTTAATTCTGCCTTTGAAAAATGTTTTTGCTATGACAACCCCAGCTATCATGGTGAGTAGCGTTAGGGAAAAACAGCTAAAGCAAAGCTTTTATCTTTCCCCGCATGCAGTGTTTAATCTTTCTAATCTTTTAATGTGAATGTGTTTTCTCTCATTCTGAAAATTGACAAGATTAGGACTGTCTCTCCCAAAACAGCAGTTCAAAAGCATGTTTTGCTTAAGCATAGCTAGCACAGAACCTAATCAACTAGCAAAGTGTGAGAATTCCTGTAAGTGACCAATTGATTCTCAGAGTTAAACCTGTGTCTAAGGCTAACTTCCACATGCCAACTTTTCTAACTCTGCTTAAACTCAACTTTTTTAAGAACAGTTTGTACAAAAAAAGTAGATTTTAATTCTTTTGTTTTATATAAAAGGGATGTTAAAAGATTCACTGTTTTGCCAAACAATAATATTTATATGCATTGTGTCATTCAGTGGTGTTGCTGTTGATATTTTGCATGTTTTCCAGATGTTCTGACATCCGTACATTTATGTGGTATTTGTAGAAATGCTAACCATTGCTGCTATGATCACCACCACTGAAAAACTGAGAGCTGTACTAAGAAGCTGTGCCAGTCAGCAGGTATTTCTGTGTGTGTCGCAGTAAATCTCTGCGTTATGATGTTCTTCCCTGTGTTAAGCCAGTGTTCAGTGCCTTCTGGAGAAGGAATCAACATGTTGCGGTGCACAGGAGGTGCTGAACATCTCATGTCTTCTTCTGAACAGTTGATCACTTATCAGCTCAATGCTTAAAAAAAAAAGTACATAAAAAAATCTTGAGCTCTTCATCTTTCTTTGAGGTGTCTTCTCATCAATTTTAATTTGGAATAAAAAAATAAAGATGCCCAACCGCCTTGATGAAGCTAAAGGCTCCTGCAGCCATCTGCCAGCTGTGAGTACGAGGGGTAAGGAGGAATGTGCAGCACCCCAATGTTCCTGTGAGTAGCAGATCCGGTGATCATTCAAGCCTGTGAGAGCTGTTGTGGAGCTTGCTAAAAATGCCTGCTAATGAAAGCAGTCCTCTGATTACTGTAAGAAACTGCCAGCTCTCCTCGCAGCTGTGAGCCTGCCCTGTAAACAAGTGTCAGCCTGGTCAAGTGGTGGATTCCAGTCCCTTTCCCGCCTCCGCTGAAGCTGCACTTCGCTGCCAAATGAGCCTTGGATGAAATTCAAGCCCAAGATTTTCGGTCTCATTCTTTCCAATTGCTTTCATGACAGATGGGCCCTGTTTATCAAAATTCTGACACCGCATTTTCAGCTCCTTTTCCACCTTCCCCTTAGAATCTGGCAGTTTAGCAGATACACACATGCACAGAATTAATTTTGACTTCACTAGGATTTTGACAGGCTGAAATCATACCATATTGTATTTGTACAACAGAAATAAGCTGTGGGTAAAGGCGTGATCTATCACAGATCCCTGCCACCAGGCAGGGTCAGCTGCACCTGGTATGCTCTGGAAGTGTTGTCTTATGTGGAAACACTGCAAGGCTATAGCCATCGGTTCTGCATCTCTGCTGACAGGTGAAATTCTGCTAGACATCTTGAAAAGGTTTCCAAGTAAGAATACCAAGTTTTCAGGAAAACAGCCGTGTGATTGGGATGTTAACAGTGAGTTGAATTCATTCTTACTGCTCTGAAGCCATCTCTCCACCTCTGTGCAAGGCAATTTATAGCCCTTGGGTTGCAAAATGCTTCCCCCAAAATAGAGTTTACATGACAATTTGCAACGTTGCCATTCCTTTTTGTCACACCTGGGACATTTACAAAATGCAGTATTGCAGGGTGCAGCCTGGACCACCGTGAAAGTCTGTCCATGTAGTAGTCCTGTCCCACAAACTGATGGACTGAAGGTGCAGCCTTGCCTCAAATACTGTGTGCGTTTCTGGGCTCTACAATATAGAAATAATATTAAGGTCCATTAAACAGTCTGGAGGACAGCTAAAAAGCTCTGCTCACTGGTGGAACAGAACATGAAGGAATGGCACACAGCTGCACCTAGGGAGGATGAGTCCAGGCACTGAGAAGCATTTCTTTACCGTGAGGGCAGTCAAACACTGGAACAGGTTTCCTAGTGGTGACCAATGCCCCACAGCTGTCAGTGGCCAAAGGGAATCAGGGCAGTGGTCTCAGTAACATGCTTTAACTGTTGATTAGCAGTTGAACTTGATGTTGAGGGAAGGCCCCTTCTCACTGAGTTGTTCTAAATATTCCTAGAACATTTCTGAAGATCTCAACTGTCCAAAAGTGATGAGGATGCTTGAGACCTTTTGCAGTACTTCAGTTCTCATCTCCTGGATGGACTACAGCTCTCCTCAGAAATAAAGGGCCATTTTATTGCTCTAAAATCCAGTGGCTTCTTCATAGAATCATAGCATTGTAGAATTTCTCAGGTTGGAAAAGACCTTAGAGATCATCAAGTCCAACTGCAACATAACCATACTACCCTAACTAACAACCCTCCTCTAAATCATCTTCAGATGCTTTCTGCCAGCTGAGACCAGCTGCAACAAGTTTCTCTGTTGTTTCTGGTCTCTAGCGGCCATATACACATCAACATGTCTCCACCACTGTAGTGAGGAGTTTCTGCTCCACAGAACTCCTGCCTGCATGGCCCTAATATGACATATGCAAGGCAGTGGCAAAGAGTCCTATTCCTTGCATTCCTTCCCTTTATAGCTAGCTCTTAGTCTTCCAGTCAAACCAATTGCAGAAATTGACTTACCAATTGCAACCTACTTTAAGGAACCTGCTTTGGAGTGGAGGATCTCCAGAAGTACCTTCCAACCCCCATAATCCAGTGATTCTGCAATTCTGTAATTGGTAATTGGCCATTATAGCTCCTTCCCACACACTAACCCAGCCTGCCAAAAGGTGTGTCAGGTTCCTGGAGAACTGCTGTTGTATATTCCCATCATCACTTTGGCTGCAGCTGTATCTACGCTGCCTTCCGCTGAGATTTGAATCAGAAAAGCAACCAGTACCATTTATTTAGTTCTTTGCATGCTGGAAATCCAGTTGTTCTACAGATGCAAACGTGGCGTTAGGTTTTAGCCTGCTGCCTGCAGTGTGTCAGCAGTTTTCCTGGCATTTGTTCATTTTTCACGAGAAGCAAATGGGTTGATGTTAATGCTGTAGTGGATTAGATGCCACCGCCCCATCAGTGTGATGCCTTCTCTGTACATCTTGTCCATCATAAGCTCTTGTAATTGCATTTTGTCCTGAGTGCACTATGGTGCAGGAAAAGCTTTTTGATTATTATTATTATTATTATTATTATTATTATTATTATTATTATTATTATTATTATTATTAAATAATAAAATAGAACCCTGTTGCATTTCTGTCTGTGCTGCTGAAAGGATACAACAGAGAATTTATCCATCCAAACTCCAGTGGAATTTGGGGACTAACTTAGGTTTCTTTGGACCCCTTTGCAAGCCCCAGTTACAATCTGCTGTATTAGGCAGAGATGTTAACTTGAGCAGTGATACCTTTCTAACAGCATTTTTAAATGCAGTTTTTCTGTGGGATCTTCTCATACTGACCTCTTGCCTCTGCACTAGGGAATTTATATATTTGTTAGGGAGAAGGAAAATTTTAATACATTTCAATGTATTAGGCTTGGCAAATCCAGAGTATCTGAGAGAGAGAGGAGGTTTACTGGATTTTTTTTTTTTATATTTTTTTAAAAATTTTTTTCTGAAGATATCAGGAAAACTGTCAACCCCAGTCCTTGTTTGGAGCTACCTGTTCAACTTCAAACCTGATTCATTCTGGATCTGAAAAAAAAAATGGAGAGACCTGGAAAAAAAAAAGAAGAAGAAAAAGGCCTCACTGATAAATGAGGAAAGATTCCATAGCCTTCTTCAGTGCCAGGTCCCCAGCTGGGTTCCCAGGTGTGCCAACCTTTTTTCTTGATGTCGGGGTAGGTTTTAACTCACTTGGATGCCATGTTGCTCTTTCTGCAGCGGATTTCTCAGAAGCAAACTTCAGATTGGTTGGGATCCTTGAGAATGATATCATCGTCAATGTCGTGACACTTTTGTACCAGTTGTACTTTTTTCCTGCGCTGCAAAATGCTCCACTCCTCTTTACTGGGGGTGGTGTAAAGAGATGCTTTACTGCTGTCAGTTGCACCACACTTCAGTCAGATGTCTTCTTGGCTTCCCCCCAAGAATGCTCCTTTCATGATAGAGTATAAAAGTTTATTAAATAAGAAGACAGTAAAATGAAGAGGGTTTTTTGTTTGTTTGTTTGTTTGTTTTTGTTTTTTTGTTGTTGTTGGTTTTTTTTTTAATGGTCTGGGTTTCATCCTTTGCTCACTTATCCAATAATTGGGCTTTTATGAAGCATGAGTTCACTTGTATGTTAATTGGAGTACTCACTTTCACCAATCTGCAAATTCCAGAGACGATCTGATCTTCATTGCGCTTCAACTCTGCTTTTATCCCCCTGTGATAATCTCTAACATGTCTGGTTCTGCTGCCTTAGAGGTTGATTTCACTGTCCGTACAACGTTTGCTACTGTTGCAGTGTAACTTTTTATTTCTGTTTTTTGATATTTGCATTGGTACAGCCTTAAACTTACAGAATTAAAAATCATTTCAGAGATAATCAAGATAGGCATTGATGTCTGTGATAAATGCATGCTTTATTCACAGCATTTTGTCTGTAATTAGGTATAGCGACCGATTCTCATATATTTAATAAACTGTCTTCTGCAAAGTTGACTGCATTGTTTAATCAAATGAAAACAACTTACTTGGAATTCTGAGGTACATTTGTGTGAAAAGCCTCATGGCCCTCTCATAGTTTTCAAGTACGAGTATCAGCGTAGTGGGAAGTTCCTGTGGACCTGTGAAGCATTCCAATTAGCAGAGTGCAAATAAGGCCCGGAAAGAAATAGCTGCTGCCGTGCCCTGCTTTACCTCTGGGGTTGTGTTACAGGGAAAAATTAAACAATTGCTTACGTCCTTCCCTGCTTAGGAATGTGCTTAAAAACAAGCTTGACTTTAACTGTGTGCTTATTTAATCTCACTTCAGTATGAGTTAAAGCATACAAACTAAGAACATTTTGGGAGTCAAGTATTTTCTGGAATCTGGTCTGCTTACATTGGTTCCAAGGCACAGGAGAACTTCCTCGAATCACAGAACCACAGAATGGTTGGGTTGGAAGAGACCTCGAAGCCCACCCAGCCCTAACTGCCTGCCATGGGAGCGCTGCCACCCAGCAGGTCGGGTTAGAACAGGGCCCTGTCCAACCTGGCCTGGACTGCCTGCATGGATGGGCACCCCCAGCATCTCCGGGCAGCCGTGCCAGGGCCTCACCGTCCTCTGAGGGAGGAATTTCTTCCTATCGTCTCAGCTAAATCTCCCCTCTTTTGGTTTAAAACCATCCCCCCTTGTCCTGTCACTAACAGACCATAAAAATGTCAGTCCCCCTCCTGCCTGTAAGCTCCCTTCAAATACTGGAAGAATGCAGTGATGTCTCCCCAGAGCCTTCTCTTCTCCAGACTGAACAAGCCCAGCTCCCTCAGCCTGTCTTCTTCACAGGAGTGGTGCTCCAGCCCTCTGATCCTCCTCATGGCCTCCCTCTGGGCCTTCTCTATCAGCTCTGCATCCTTCTGTTCAGTAGCACAATCATCTGTTCTCCATGCAATTTCATTGTAAGATTGATCTAGAATAAAATTAAATGTGCCTCCAAGGATGATATTATTTTAAGACAGGTGTTTCTCAGGATGGAAAATTCAAAATCAGGCTTTAAAATTAAAAGAGCAGAACATTAAAGTTTAAACATTAAATAATGTTTAAACATTAAACATTAAACAATAAACCTCTCATACTCTTAAAGAGAAGCACCCCAAATGGAAAAACAGAACCAAACTTTGACAGCTCTGTGGAAGTTCCAGAGCTCCATGGAAGAGCTGCTATTCAGGGGGTGATGGCTGTGATAGAGAAGGGTGAATTCATCCAGATAAACCTGAGAAAAAAAACAAAAAGAGAAATCATTCAGGTAAGTGACATGTTCATGTTGGGGTTGGAACCTCAGTGCATGACAGCAAGAGCTGAGTGACCACATGGGTGTGGGACAGAGGAAAATTGTTCCATGGAACATTCTGCAGATGGACTTCTGTCACCTGGCAGATTCCACCAAACAAACACCTGCATGCTGTCTATGGTGGTGCTGCCCTGCAGCTCAACCTCTGAGGGGCAGAGGCACCTTTCCAGAGGCTCTGCAGTTGTTCCAGTGACAAGTGGCAAGAAAATGCAGAGGCCTTGGGATGAAGAGAAAGACAAGTAAGGTATGGACAGGTGAAGGCCAGGGGCCTTTAGGGAACCGGTGGTTTATTTTGGGGTATACTCCAAAGAGAAGCAGGGCTTGGCTGCCATCCCTAGAAAGGGTCACGCGATTTCTTCCTCGAGTAGTGGTTTGCATTACAGCTTACTCTAATTGCTTAGTTCTCAGAGAGAATAATAATAAGAAAAAACAAAAACAAAAAACAACCCTTGGCTATGTATAAGAAGATAGGGCTATTTATATGCAGGCATTTTGTTCTAGGAGCCAAATTCCAACAGATACCTGGGGGAGAATAGACACTGGAGACTGGCAGTACATGGCACATACTTATTGCTGCTCCTCCGACAGCTGCGAAGAAACTACACGGAAGAGACAAAATCCTATGGATACACAGAAGAGATAAAATCCTATGTGTCACCTCAGAGCTCCTTCTGTACTTGCAAGTACAACCATTTTTATTATTCTTGTCCCCATGCAAAATAACCAGCAGAATAGGACAGGGGGAAATCCTTCCTGGGATATATACCCAGGGAAGAGCAGGCAGAAGCCTGCAGTGTTGTGGAGGAAGGATGCTGCTAGCTGTGGGGCAGTTAACCCGATGACTCAAGGTGATGCCATTCATCAGCACATAGAGGTCTCTGTGCATCTGGGCCGTGGCAAGGGACACCTGTCAATATCTGCTCAGGGGAACTGCCCTTGCTTCAGGGGAAAGAGGCTGAGATTCAAGGAAAACTCAAATTTGAGAGCTCAGCAATTTTGGTGTCCAGCTTTTTTAGCTACACTCTGCTCCTTCTCTCCCTGGCAACATGCACTACAGCTCCTGGCCTCCTCATGGAGCAGCGCATTAGGTGTCCAGACATGTGATGTTAAAAACGCAAAAATTTAACATTTTTACATTTAAACGTAAAAGGCCTGGTAATGAGTAGCTACAAACCATCAGGTACTGGCTGTCTGGGCAGAAGTAGGGGCTGTGATGGTTTTGGCAAACAATGACAGATTTGTTTTTCCTATTATGGTAAATCACCATAATCACAAAAACAAGAAGGGTTTCTGCCCATGTAGATGGCCATGTTGTATGGTTGTTCTGGGTTTTGTAAAGAGCATGGTGTCAGACATGCAACTTTCTCAGCCATCACTGCTGAGGCATTTAAGCACTGTCTGTTCATGTACAGAGCTCACACCCTCTGAAAAGTACTCACTGAAAATAAACCCTCAGACCTCCAGAAAGGTGAAGGCAAAAGGTACTGGGGTGAAGGAACAGGGCTGCGATTTTCATGATATCTTCTGTGTTTTCAATTTACTCATACAACATCTACAGTGGTGGTGAGTTAGGCAGCCTGAGTTACACACATAAAAGTGCAGCCTTGTGGGACCTTATCCAGGCCTGCAACCTCTGATCTGATTACGAGGCAGTTTCTTCAGTGCCAGTGTTGTTAAGGCCTTTCTGTAAACAGGATGTATACTCCTGGCCTCCTAATATTTTTCCAAATTCTGTCTGACAGGTCCTGGAGAGAACTCGTGTCCACACTCAGTAGGGTGCAGGTGTGGTTAGTGCCTCCTGGCAGTGCTCCAAGGCCTCTCTTGAGTAATGCACAAGTGTTCAGACATCTATCAAAGCCCTCACTCAGTTGCTGCAGGTGGTGTCAGGCAGAACTGTGGCACAGAGTGCAGGCACTGACACCAGTGATGAAAGCTGGATGGTGATACCCTCATCTTTCAGCAGATGCACTGTGCACAGGTGCAATTCAGATGCAAGATCCCAGCCTTTTTCACCACCTTTCTGCACTCTCTGAGAAGGAAGGTGACAAAGTGTTCTCTCTCGGACAAAAAGAAGTGCTGATAAAATAACAATAATAATAATAGAATGGATGCATAAAAAGGTAGGGGCAAGGATTTCCTACAGGGTGGACAATTGGGTAACTCTTATTTCAGCCTTCTGACCATACCGTGGCTTCATAGATGGTAGCTGAAATATGCCTGCCATCACAGTGCCTTCAATTTGTTTCAGCTTTGTTACTCTAAGACTTCTTTGCTGCAAGTATTAGAGCAATGTGCTGCCCATAGTAGCCTTCACTTTCTGAACTTGGCTATACTTTCAGGGCTTTGAATAACTCATACTGATTTTCATGGTTTCTAAGTATTGCTCAGTGCAGCCCTTCGCAGCTGACATGCACAGGGTTGCAAAACCCATGAGCTTCAGCTCTGTGGAAAGTAGACTTGAACTATAGCGGGTGTAATAAAATTATAGTGGCATCATAAAAATGTATTACTCTTTCATAAAGGAAATTCAGTGCTTGGATATCTACAGGAGGGTTCTTCATCAATCTTCTTTCAGCTCCTCTCAGTAGGGCTGGGGCTCTCCTTTTGAGGAATGTACGCTGAGTGTCATTGCTTACATCATAGCGTTCATCAAGACCTACCTGCCCATGGCCCAGTGAAACACAGGGTCTCATCTGTTGTGCCTAGCGGGGAGCAGAAAGTGGGCTGAGTGGAAAGCCCAGAAACAGCAGCAGCAAATCAGAAAAGCTATTTTTAATCCCCTTCCTACCTTCCTTCTTTCCTTCCTTTTCCTTCCTTCCTTCCTTCCTTCCTTCCTTCCTTCCTTCCTTCCTTCCTTCCTTCCTTCCTTCCTTCCTTCCTTCCTTCCTTCCTTCCTTCCTTCCTCCCCCCTGCCCCCCTCCCACTCCCCTCCTCCCCCCTGCTCCCCCCTTCCCTTCCCTTCCCTTCCCTTCCCTTCCCTTCCCTTCCCTTCCCTTCCCTTCCCTTCCCTTCCCTTCCCTTCCTTTTCTTTCTTTTTTTTCTTCTTTTTTTTTTTTTGAAGCATAGTCAACTATGCTCAAAAACTTTCCCATCTTTAACTTTGACGATGGCTTGAAATACCTGTGTATAAGGGCAGAAAACCCAGCACCACCAAGGCCACCCTCGACACTCTCAACATCTGGAGAAACTGCTGCTAGGCCAGGGATTACACAGACATCACTAGGGCCAGACATCTTACCAAATACTGTTTGTGGGAGCCAGTCTCCCTGAACAAATCAAGTTATTGTAAATTTTGGAGAAGCAGCATTGAGGAGATGGGATTTCAGCCTTCATTATGTCCTTGAGGTCTCAGGGATCTCCCAAATTTCTCTTGTAAAGCTGTAATATTTTCCAATTCACACTGAAGCCAGGGTAATACAAAATATTTTCATGTTAATAACACATGTAAGTAACAGCTGAGAGAGCTGAGGCTGTTCAGCCTGACTGCAAGGCAACCTGACAGCAGCCTGTCAGTATCTGAAGGGGAGCTACAGGAAAGAAGGGGACAGACTCTGTAGCAGGGTCTGTGGTGACAAAACAGGGGGAAATGGTTTCAAGCTCAAAGAGGGTAGATTTAGTTTGGATATAAGGAAAAAAACCTTTATTTTACAGTGAGGGTGGTGAGGTGCTGGAAAATGTTGCCCAGATATGAGGTTGATGCCCTGTCTCTGCAGACGTTCATGGTAAGGCTGGATCTGGCCCTGGGCAACCCGATCTGTCTATCTGTGCATGCCCCTGTGCATTGCAGGGGAGCTGGACTAGATGGCTTTCAGAAGTCCCTTCCCCCTCTAAGGATTCTGTGATTCTATGACCTTGCAAGTCATGTAATTACACTATTTTGGCTTCAAGCTAACATGTGACAACTTTTTTTTTTTCTCCAAAAACTGGGGACTTTTCTCCAGAATTGAACTCCCTGCAAAATCACAAGGCAAAAATAAGAACTTTGGCCGAGGGCAGGCGTAGAAAAGCCCCACTCGCATCTTTGCAACCGAGTTTTTCAGCCAGGTTGAGTCGAGGCGCTGGCAAGCTGGAGCTCCCTGACTGGCAGCCTGACGGCAATGCTGACACCTCATGGCCAAACGGAGGAGCTGCTGATGTTTCGCTTTTTTTTTTTTTTTTTTCCCCCCCCCCCTGCACTTTCTTTTTTTTTTAACCCCTCCTCCTCTATCTCCTTCTGCTGAGTATGGAGCATCATACCCAAGTCACTGTCACACAGCTGTACTCAGTCCAAGCTTCGTTTGGTCAGAACTTTCATTCCCTCCAAAAAGCCCAGGAATTCTGCTGCCATGTTGTGAATCTGGATTTCCACATTTGGCATGAAAGAGATGTTAGGCAGTGAAATGGATCTGTTCTGTCTGAGCATCCTTCCCCTGTGGGGTTTCATTTAATCTCTTTTGCCTAGATAAACATGTAGTCTCTTCCCAGTACTCTCAGGCTGACCAGAAACAAAACTTCTGGGAAACCTGGAAGCTGCTGCAAGTTTCTCCAGATAGGGCACGGAGAAGTCTTAAATGTGTCTTTCCTAGCGGTAATTGCATTCCATAGAATCACAGAACCATTTGAGTTGGGAGGGATCCCTAAAAGCCACCTAGTCCAACTGCTGTGCAATGAACAGGGACATCTGCAGGGACATCAGGTGCTCAGAGCCCCGTCCAGACTGACCTTGAGTGTCTCCAGGGATGGGGCATCCATCAGCTCTCTGGGCAACCTGTGCCAGTGCCTCTCATCTCTATTGCAAAGAAACCCTTCTTCCTTATATACAACCTAAATCTCCCCTTTCCTACCTGCAAGCATCTTGACACATCTTTCCCTTTCCCCTTGCTCCAGATCCCAGCAGTGAAGCTTGATGAACTCTCGGAAGACTTCCATGTCATCACAAAGAAAACAGATGGATCTGTCATTCTAACCACATCTCTCCACACAATTCAACAAAGCTTGGACCAGTTCCTCAAGAATACTGGTACTGGTTTCTCCATTACCAGTGGCACCTTCAGCTCTTCTACCAGAAAGACACATCCTGAGGAGAGCTACATGATGCCAGCTGGTTTGTGGAAGAATGAGCCTGTGCTCATTTGTTTTCTTGTGAGCCATTATTCAGTGATTTCACCACTTATTTGGGCTACTATAAATACAGACATTTTTCAGTACTAAGACATTTATATTGGATTGGTAGGTGAGGCTAGAAGCTATTACCAGATTTAACAAACAGGAAGCAGGTAAATGAATTGCAGTGGTCCCAAAGGGTGGCATGTTCAGTCAGTCAGTTATAAATGATGAAGATAAGTATTTGGGGTCTGTCCAGCTTCTGAGACATCTTAAAGAGGACTAACATCAGATATCACATGTCTGGCATGTGTTGAAAATGAAGATGGTCCTTGGCATCTCAGTTCTAGCATCCAAATGATGCAATTCTCAAAAATCAGGAGTCGCTGTAAAAATAATTATCTCAAGCACCTACAACTAATTCCTGGCCTTCTTTCTCTTGAGAAGAAAACTCCTTTTCTGCTGTAGCTGTGGCAAGGCTCAAAGTCACAAAGAAAGAAAACTTCATAGTCCCAAAACAGAGCTGTAGAGACGTGCAGTTTGATGCTGTGCAATCTGTTCCTGTTCTAAGTAAAAGAGGTAGCTGGGTTTTTGTTTGTTTGTTTTTTGTTGTTGGTTTTTGTTTTTTTTTTTTCCACCAGGCTCCAAGGCTGTGAGAGGATTAGTCAGCACAAAGCACCACTGAGCCCCCACAGAGGCACTGCTTTTCTAGCGGTGTGTACTGCCTTCATATCCCAGCTTCGGTCCGATGCTTACTGACTGCAAAAACGAATGACACCTACTGGCCCTTTTTTGAAAGACAGCTTCCTCCCTTCCCCCGCATTGCTGGAGCACGTGGTGGTGGACTTTCATTTCTCTCACGAGGAATACTTGCTTGCTAACCAAACTTCTCCCATACTGATGATCATCTTTTCACCTAAATCCATGACTGCAAAACCCGTGTTTTGTCTAATGACATTTAATTCACCTCTTCTCTTTGTCTCAACATATCCTTGTATCCATTTCAGCAGTGGCTCACGTCCTCCAGCAATACTAGCTTCATATCAGCCTGCCAGCTTTACCTGCATTGCAACCGTTCCCTTGTGAAGCAGTGCTATCTGGCAGACAAAGTGACAGGGCAAGAAGGGGTGGGAAGTGCCAGGAGGGGTTTGAAGCAGCCTTCCATTCAGTGCTGAAGCATTCCTTGCTCACCCCAGGTCAAACATACCTGTGGTGTGAGGCACACACTCAATTTGGTAGGCTGCAGAATAACATCCAATGTGACCAAATTATGCCTTGCGTGAGAGCTTTTTATGTGACCATTGTGTCCTGACTACAGGTCACACTCTGATTTTTAGGCTTTACTAAAGTGCATCAGGTTGGGCATATGCGCTTTCCTTCGGAAATATGGCACAATGACAAGTGGCTGCCGTGGCATGGGGGAAGGCAGACGCATCAAATTTCTCCTTGTCTAGGTGAAGCTGTGCACTTCAGCACAACAGCACTTTCATTTTCACCTTCTTTGTGGCCAGGAGAGATGACCAATACTCCTACAGTCTTGAATGCTGGACTAGGAGGCAGACATCCACATCACACGGAACAAACCCAGATAGCTAGTGCATGTGTTTGTGTCTTTGCACACTGCCTAATATGTTCTCCTGACACCTGAACTTGAAAGGATTCCAGACCTTATCTGTTCCCTACCATAAGGTATGTTACAAAGTATTCCATAAGAAAAAGTAAAAGTAGAATAAGAAAGCCACATGCAGCAGTCCTGAGCTGGCCATGCAGAATTACATGAGCACAGGGGATATAGGCAGAGTCTTCATAGGCAGAGTTCTCCTTAGAGGAAATAACGTGCTGTAAACCATGTTTCTTTCATTCAAAGAAGAGTGAATGAGAGGTGAAAATAATGACTTAAGATATTTCACTTACTAAAAAAAAATGTCATGTAATGTGGATATTTCTGTTCCACTTGCAGTCTATTATTTCCTAGTCCACTGACTGAGGCAGCCCCCTTTTAAAGGCTTTGAATGCTTTGGGTAGCAAGGCTGCAGCCACCCATCTTGCTGGTTGACATGGTGGCCCAGGAGTGATTGCAATTTTCATTGCAAACAGGATATCCACAACACAGTGACTGAGTAGGAATCACTTGTTTTGAAGATAGTCACCGCATTGTCCATAGGGCGTGCCTGTCTCATTTGGGGACTACGCTGAGCACATAGGAAAGACAAAAAATGAACCAACCATGATGGCAGAGCACCAGGCCAATATGAGGGAAGTGAAGGGAGGCATAGCGCTGCAAATCTCCACAAATGCATGTCCACAAGGTAATTTAAGGCATAGGAAAATGTTACCTAGAATACTGCTTGAGAAGTCACTCATACCAGGAGACAGGGAGATATCCTCTAGGCTCGGCCAGTCCCAACTCCAGATCTGGGAGGTATGCAGTGCCATGATCAAGTATGGCATGTCAATTACTGAACATCTTTCTTCTCTAAAGGAAAACCTCACCTTGATTTGTGCATCTCACCAAGTAATTTGTTCCCTGATAGAAAGGCAAGAAAAGCATTGTCATTACTGTGGCAAGAAAAGCAACCAGACAACAGCAGAAGAGAAAGGAGATGAACAAGTGAAAACAGATGGCATAAAGGAAGAGGTTTGGATGCTGAGCAAAGAACCACAGACTATTCCCAGTGCAGGAGGTGCTGGGATGGTCAGAGCAGCCCTTCCCAGAGACAAGTGAAAGGTAGTGGAGGAAATCCTACAGCTGTAAAAGACATCTCTGCCTGTGCCGGAGGCTTTGGCTGTTCACAGGGAGCCACATTTCGTTAGGGTCTTGCCCAGAGGACCTACCCTGTAGATCCCTCAGAGGCCTGGGCAGGCTTATCTAGATATATATGGAGGGGCTATTGCTGTTGCTGATCTGACTAATGAGGTCTGTGGGAAAATGGAGCCTGTCTTGGGGGACAACAGTGATAGAAGTGTCCAAGCCATGTGCTGGAGCAAGAAAAGTGAAGTTGAAACTAAGTAAGTCATTGTTCTCAGAAAGGGGCCTCTCATACCCATTTGAAACACAATTGCAAAGGAAACCACATCCATCAGTCATTGATCTGTTGGAGAAATGTAGCCCAGACCTTCCAGACAAGGGCACAGGCGTGCTGGCAGTTGGAGGACAAGGAGGACAAGTTGGAGGATGGATATTTTCAGCACTTTGGGTTCTTTCTGCCATCTGCTCCTCGTGGTGTGAAAGGGGCTTCTATCTTGGACCTGACCCACACAGTGAGGCTGGAAGGACATCCCAGGGGTGCAGCTGCCTCTGTGTGCAGAGAGATCTGTGAGCTGGGGGAGAATCTGGGGGTGAGAGTGAAGGAAGGAGGTAAAGGAGGCTGGCAGGAACACCATGGTATTAGAAAAGCTCCCCTGGTACTACACCTTGGCTATCTTAAATGTATATAAATGCAGAGGCCAGCTCATGACTGTCTTTCAAAGCAGTGACATTTTCTGGCTGTGCCTCATGCAGTCAGAATATCTCTATTTTAAACATTTGCAAACATCATAAAACAAAGCAGTGGTGCCTGGAATAGCAAGCCTGAGGGGAATTATTGCTTTTAACATGAGCAGAGGGCTCGTGGTGAAGAGGAGAGATGCCAAGCTGATTACCCTGCGCTCATTCAAACACAGCAGGGAGCAGAGGAGTGACACCGCAGGGACAGTTGGTTATGTCCTATATCATCCTGACACAACAGCCTGCATAAGCCTGGAGCTGGGTCAGAGCTGCAGGAATGTGACACTCCTTCCTTTTCTGCTTGGTCACCTTGCATATTCATGAAAGACAGAGCAAAACTTGCAGGACGTCTACATAGCACACAAGTAGACATTGACTGGCTGCAAGTTACACTTCAGAAAAGCCTAGGATAAAGCAGGGGGCAAATGTATGTGCTGAAGATGGTATCAGCCTCGGAAGCAAGGTCTTTCCTGTCAGGAGCATTTTGTGCTTGTCAGAAGCAATCCCATCTTGTTGGAAGCAAGGTCCCTTCCTACCCATGCGAGTCTCTTTTGGCAGTGCATCTCTCCAAGATAGTGCAGGCACTCTTAATTTCAGATGAAATCTAATTGGCTGTCTGGTCCCCTGGCTGGCATGGCTCTGCAATCATAGCAGCATGAAGCCCATGTCAAGGTGTTTCAGGCCTTTTCATTGGACACTCAGTTACAGGGATCTAATGGTGACCTCTACACAGACAGTGGTTACTGCAGGCCACTGCAAAACCACATGGAAGCCAGTCTGAGACTGCTGCTCACTGCGTTAAATCACATGAAAACCTGCCTGTCTTCCAGGAGTCATTCATTTAGCTGTTATGCCAAGTGACACTGTGGCTGTGAGGCAAGCTGAATGACAAATATGTTTCCTTCCTGACAAAGACAACCACATTTCTGGTGAAGATTTGCTTTTCCCACACCAGTGGTGTTAGCTTTTGAATTTGATGTGGCTTATGCTTTTGATGTTAACTAACAAACTCCTGAGAAGTCCCTTGCCTACCTTAGACTTCAATAAAAATCCCATTATACATGGTTTTATCATTTCAGCACTGCCTTCTTGTGCTTTTTATAATACCTCTTTTACCCACGGGGAACCACCATCTTGGAGGCTTTAAGACAGTCATGGTTAGGAGTTAAAATCTGCTCTTTTCAGGGCTGGTGCTCACAGACTGCTTTAACTCCTGGAGTTCAATGACAGGTCAGTGGTTGGACTAGAGGATCTTAGTGGTCTTTTCCAACCTGAATGATTCTGTGATTCCAGGAGTCACTTCATATTTGATATGCTGGAAGGTACAGGCTTCACCTCCAGCCGGTTTCAGCCCTGACAGGAGCCTTACCTGCCCACTTTGTGTTGGTGGGATCTTTAGATCAGGAGTCCATCCCCAGGAGATGGTGCTTGGCTGCTTATGTTCAATCACAGGAGATTTGCAATAGGATGTTGAAGGCCAGGACAGCATAAGGATAGATGTGAGCAGTTGCCTTAACACCCAGGATCTGAATAATTTAACCATCTCTTAAGGATTGAGCTCTCACTCTTGGGCAAGTAAGGGTATTCCTAAGCTTCGTTGGAAACAGGTATCTCAAGTCAGCCTTGTGGTACCCAAGAGCGTCATTACTCAGTGCCAAAACCACTTCGAAAGTGTTTATTGAGATGCCAAAACCAACCAAACAAAAAGGCACCTTTTGAAAGCTTTTTCACTCCTCTTGCATTCTCCACAAAAACTCCCAACTCACTTGTAGCAAAATTCCACTACCCACGTTTTTATGTAAAATATTTAAGAGCAGACAATTGAGCCTCAAAAAGAGGCATTAAAAATAATAGGGAAAGAAAGGAAATTAAAAGAAGAATTACATATTTGAGGAGATTTACAGCATTCAAATGTGTTCCATTTTGTGCCCAGAGAGCAGTGCAGAGAAAAGCTGGAAGGCATGTAGTAAACAGCAGATGATCTTAAACGAAGATATGATTGCTGCCATGATGTATGTATTTGTAGAGCACTGTATTTGCTCTGCTTTGCAGCTAATCTAGAAAGCATGACAAAACCCCAGTCCTGCTACTGACATTATAGAGCCTACGTGTTGTAAATATACACATGAATTTCTACGTTACAAATGGGCGAGCTTGCAGTAATGAGGATATGTGGTGTGTGGGGAACTTTGTTTCCTTCTGAGGCGCACTGCCACTTTCATCTGCTAGGCCCAGGGAATGGGTGCAGTACAGTGAGACACCAGGCACTCAGCACACACTGAAAGGAAGAGAAGGCATTTGATTCACCCACTGGTATGTGGAAGTCTGGGGAAAAGCAAAGCACTTCTCCCTTCTGTGGCTTGGTTTACATTTTTGTTAAGTAGGGAAAGCAACAGCATATTGCATGACAGTAGTCTCCCACAAACCTGGGGAAAGAACCATGTCAAAGGAGCTCAGAACCACAGAATCATTAATGTTGGAAAAGACCTCTAAGATCATCTAATCCAACTCCAACCCATGCCCACCATGCCCACAAACCACGTCCCTTAATGCTTCCAGGGACATTGACTCCACCACCTCCCTGGGCAAAGAGGAGGTCTGCACAGATGGTCCGCACACAGAAGAAAAAAGCTTCGTGCAAGAAGTGTTCTGTGGCAAGGTTAGAAGCTCTCACCTTTCCCTGCCAGGTCAGAATAAAGCAGAACACCACGGTGTTATTGTCAGCCACCATCTAACTGGTGATGGGAGTAAAATCTCCCAACTGATTCACCTGCAGCTGCGATGTCAAAGCCACCAAGGTGGTGATTCCTCCTTTATCTACTTCTCACTTCCAAATATAGATGCTGAACACAAAAGAACTAAAGACACAATTCCCAGTTGTTATGTGAAAGAAAAAAAACCCCACAACATTATGAAAGAAAGGAAAGCTAACGTTTGCTGGTAAATAATGCACTGTACATCAGACTGGTAACAATCACAGCAGTGATTCACAGTGTTGGCTTTGTTCCTTGCGAAAACAGTCTCTGTTTCTGAAAGCTGTCATATTTACATGGGATTGCAAGGTGCATTTGGTAATGCACTGTAAATATTATTTATGGAGTTATTTACGAAATCAGTTTGGCTGTCATAGAGAAGGGTGTATTATTCACACTATACTTTGTGTATTAGGAAATCCCATCACTGTATTCCCTTTTGCCACTTGAAATCACCATTGCAGGAAACAGCTTATAGGAAAGAAAGACAGGAGAAATGGCAGAAAAGGTGGAAGAGGAGCTTTCACTACCGTGACTATCAAAACTGAGAAACAGATCTATAATGACATCACTAAATGAATGAACAATGTATACTGAAAACATTGTATAGCTGAAAGGCAGTGAATCTCTGATGGAGATGTGTGTCCCATGAGGGAAAGAAGAGCAGAGCATGAACTTGAATATGATGTACTGAGGGAGATTTGGCCTCTGCATCTCCTTGCAGTTTGGTGTTACATCTGACTGCGGATAAAAACACATTTTTGGGACCCAGCTTTTGCTACATTTCTCTTTGGAAATAATGCTACTGGTACAGTGAATATTCATCCCCTGGTTTGGAGCAAAACTGGCTTTGTCACCTTATGCGTCTGGCTCTCACCTGGCCTGTGGAAGCCCAGGTGTCAGGTCCTTGTTCCACAGATTATTTAATCATTTACTCAAATGGAATGAGCTCCATTTGGGTGGAGTGAGAGCACGCTGCCTTTGTGAGCACAAAACTGGGCACGTTCCTGTGCATGAAGGTTCACACACCTGCTCCTGAATGGGGAATGTTTACCTCTGGGGAAAACAAAACTGGAAAGTAATCACACACAAGCACAGGGCTGCCCAAGAAAGAGGAGACAAACCAGAAATCAAAGAGCTCAGCGTCTTCCAGGAGAGGGGAGATGAGCCAGCTGCTGGTGTGGGATGTGGAACAAGTCACCAGGTGGCGCCTCCCATCTGCTCACAAACCCCCACAGCTCCATGGGCTGTCTGAGTGTCTTCCTGCATTGCAACCTCTCTGTATTCTTCCCCACCTGCAGAACTGAAGATGATAACAGTAGCTTCAGTTTTCCTCGTGTAAGGATTGAGGTAACACACTGAAAAAGCATCTGAAAATATAACATCGGAAGTAGCATTTGGCTATTTTAACTGATTGAAAACACCAAAACAAGTAGGAAGTTCCCAGTAAGAGGTATCAGAGAGTATAATTTCTTTTTAATAATGTGAGGGGGGTATAAGTTATTTCTAATAATTTCTAATATTTTTATAACAGTGTTTCTGGGAGATCGGTAAAGCAAAAATTGTTAATAAAAACTGGAAACTCAAATCCTGTAGGAACCACATGTGCTTGCACAGATCAGGCTGTTTGTGTAAAACATGAACATCTTCCAGAGCCTATAATGATAGGGAATGACTTTGGTATCTCAATATAGAAAAAAGTGGGGAGGGGAAAGTATCTCAGTCAAAGAAAAAGAGCAGACAGCTACAAAGAAAGAAGCTGTGGTTCAATTCCTTCAGTGCTTCAGTTCATGACTTCTTTACCTCTTGACAAATCATGACTCTTGCCATCACTTAACCCTGACCTCACTGCTCATCAATGATAGCTGTTAAGTGTAAGGAGTCCTCATTTTCAGCGCTAGCTCTTATCCAGCATCTGGGGCGTACAAGGGCTCTGATCAGACTCTACACCAACAACCTGTGCTAAGTGGAAAGGATAATTAAAGCTGTAGCAAATGCAATAAAATGATTCTCACACTGCATGTGTGAAGATGCTCTTAAGTACACTGGTCAGCACGAGATTACAAGCCTCCTGTCTCTAAGAGACCAAGGTAATGGATACTGCCAGATGCGCAACAGCCCAGGCACATACTCGTGCAGGTATATGCTAACTACTGCTGATCGGAATTTGAACATGCAGTCAATTTCAATAGGGGAAAAGCTTTTGCTGAGGTTACTTTATAGAGATAGATTAATTATTTTAATACTGATTAGCAGTGGAAAAGAAAAAGTAAGTGCAGCAAGACAAATTGATGGAACTGACACTAATTGCTGGAGAGTGGTTTCTAAGACAGAAGCTTCCACATATAGCTTTTGTATTTCTGACAGTTAATTATACCTAGATATATCAACAAGTCCCTCACAATCACATCAAATAATCTTAGCCATTACAATTTAAAAACATTACAACAACTGTGTCAATCTTTTCCCTCTTTCAACTACCTCTGAGCCAGTCCTCAGATCTCCAAAAGCAGAATCTTTCAGTACCTGGGATGAAAACAACACAGCCCAGAAGTTTAAGCTACTTCTGTAGAGCAACTAGTTCCACAAAGGGGAAACTGCTTCATTGCTTGGATTGAGTGCAGTCTGTACACCAAGACTGACAGCACAGTTTGTTTCCAAAGAAAGCCAATACTCTCTCATAACTTTTCTCAACGAAACAGAAAGCTCCTTTAGTGTGAAAAGTACAGCCTACTTTTCAGACTCAACACTAAAATCTAAACCTTTTGCTATCTACTTAACCTTCACTACCTCTGTGTATTTCCAAACTTTGAATGATTTATTCATCTTCCGTACACGTAGATTACCAGACCCTTTTCTTCAAAGCGTCAACATGTTCAGCTCACACTGATAAATAATTTGAGTAGTCAGGACAGCTTCGGGTTGAAATTACTCTTGATAATTAAAAAAAACAAAAACCTACAGACACCCAACCACTGAAAATGGAAGTGACAAAATCCTTTTCTCCACCATAATTTTCTGTACCTATAAAAACTATAATCATTGCCATGACTCACCTCATCCAATTCCTCAAAAAGCACATGATAAGAATAGCTGATACTGCAATTGCACATCTTCAAGCCCTATCAGACCTCTTCCATACAATTCTCTTTCTTAAAAGGGTTTCAATACATCACAGCTTCTGCACAGCTCCATACTCAGCTGAGGTACATGGGCGTGGTGGCATTTTCTCCATACCTTCACCAATCTCTTGGTCCTTGCTCTGCTCTCTTACACATAAGGAATGGGACTGTTAATAGTGCCTACAGCTCAATAATGCTCACCAGGTTGAGGCATTCTCCTGTGGAGAGAAAAAAGATACCCCAAAATCTGCAGACTGCTCTCTGTACTCCTTATGTGCTGTCCATGCTCCTGAAATCACTTCTACAACCCGAGACTAGACAGCTAAGGCTCTGCACAGGACCGATATGCTTCAAATGAGCACCAATTTAACTGATGCGTTCTAAATGCTGACTTCCACTGCAGTTCTCTTTTTTGCTTCTTGAATCCTGCCTCCATAGGAAGAATAATTAAGGTACGGTTTTATTTCTAAAGCTGAAGTGAAGACACAAAGTGCCTATGCAAGGACTATTTTTCACTGTAAGATACTTTGTAAGATATTGGTAACATAATCACAATCACAAAATTAAAAGCGAAAGATTTCACTTTCAACTGGAGATGCAGTTGGTTACCACAAATAAAAAAGGCAAGGAATAAAGCAAACAAAAATGAAACACACCTGAAGTACTGAAAAAGACACCACTTCATGATGCTTGAACTGAAATGTCCTTGCACACTTTCAATCTGAAATTAGAGGATCTTTATTTTATTGAAAGACTGCTTGAAACAACTATTTTTTCCCCACTCTTCTTGGTGATTTTAATTCATTTTCATATTCACAAAATAAAGAGGTAGGTACACTGCAACAATGGACTTGTGAAGACCAGGTAATGCTGTAACAGCAAACAGTATTATACCAGTAATACCCCTGCATGTCAGGAAACAGAAGTGACTTACTGATGTGCTTGATAAATTCATGTCTGTTTTGACAGAAAAAAAGTGACTTTCTCTTTCATCATAGTAAAAAAATTGGTACTTGTATACTTCGTCAGCATTTATGACCTTTATTACTGTGTACATCTCTTGATGACTCTGGTTTGGACATTTATTTAAAAAGGAAGAAATGAGCAAGCACCATGCACTTGACACACCAACGAGGTCTTGTTTGACCTCAGTCTGAAATATGGAATAAAAACCTCTGTTCAAGTACACTGCTTTTTTAGTTGAGCTTGCACTTCCAAGGACAACCGCAAGAATCCCGAATGAAATAGGATTTAAGAGTCAAAAATAAAGGAATTAAAAGATCAGACAGTTCCTGCTGTGGCTAGAATCAGACTTCGCAGTTCTGAGAAACAGCATCATTCATTCTGCCTCAAGTCGAGGTAAGACAGGAAGAATAAGATTTCCAAATGCAGAGTCTTGAGTTATGAAGTATCCTGAGGAATGTGCGTGTGCATGCTGGAAGAAGAAAAATATCTGTTAAAGCACAACTCTGTAGCACTGATACAATTCAAGACTACAGTTTCTGCAGCATTAAGCAGCGTTTCTCCCAGTCTGCTCTTCAGCTCTGATATTCCAACTTAATAACACCGTTTTAAATCAGATACATTTGAGAAGGGCCCATCTACTGTATTAACTTGGCCATTCTCTGCTGCTCTCTTCTCTTGAAATCCCACAAAGGTAAGGAGAATGGTAGATGAGCTCCTGGCCACTCTTCTCAAAGACCTCACACTTGCACTCCCATCAATAACCAACTTACAGGACTAGTTACATGGCCGATGTCACATGTGACTGTATACCAGAAGGGTGCATCAGTAGTGTCACACAACCTGAGGCTGCATGTACAAATGCCATACAATCAGACACACTTCTGGGACATCAGCATTCTGCCCAAGTGATGTACATATGCTTGCTTACCAGAAGAGGACATCTGCTGCTTATGGCTCTAGACAGCCTTTGTATAATCCTATACAGCCCTTTCCAGTTTAAAGACTGGGCAATCTGTGGCTTTTAACAGTTCAAAGGAATACAACAATGCCTAAGATACATGATAGGGTCGTTAGTTTGCATCTCAATTTTTTTCCTATGCTCTCTGCCAAGTCATGCTGGAACAGCACGGAAACAAGTGGCCATGCACTGGCTTTCTTGCTCAATTTCCCATTTCAACACTGAAATCAACCTCACCCAGCATGAGCAAGATAGTCTGTAAATGTAAAACTAAGTTTCCCAAGTCTTCTAGTTGTATCACTTAGAACTGCAGGGTATTTACTTGGCACCTCCTCAGATTCAAACAAGGAAATCTGTACCACTTGTGCCCTCCCTACAATTCAAGAAACATTCCTAAGCCTGATAAAACTGACAGAAATGTACAAAATGTCTGCGATTATGCTGTACATTACAATCCCCCAACCATATTGAGAGGGAAGCCGATAGGTTTAAACTCATAACAAAAGATGAAACTTCACTTGTGACAAATGTGTGAAACTTAACTGCTAAAGATTTTTTTCCATTCTCCCTAGGAGCAGGACTGCTCTTTGAGGGGATGCACACCTGAAACAGAGCCAAGCTGAATGAAACCCTTCTGTATTAGCTCACCTGCAGTGCAGCCTTCTGCTGAGCTGCAATGTGCTGCTGTTCAGCATGGTCGCGGAAATCCTTGTTGAGAGGTGATCTTGCAAGTGCAATGCTGAAAAAAAAAAAAAAAGAAAAAAAAGAACAAGATCACCATGATACATACCCACAGATAAAACTGTCACAACTTTCACAGTTTAGGATTTACTTGACTCATGGCTTGACTTTAACTATTATTTGGAAAACTGCAATTTGTCAACGTCAGTAAGAAAGAGAAAACAGAGTGATCACAGCTGTATCATTTGACCTAGCAAAACCAACTGATGAGAAACTAAACCTGGGAAGCTCAAAGTCCTGAGGCCCGTTGTGGATTTTGCCCAGCAGTGAAGTCCCACTAAAGTCAGTGGAACAAGTGGAATATAATTATCCGCAGTTCCCAGAACTGCAGCTTCATGTTTTCACCATTTCTCAGTCACTCCATGATTGCCCCAAATCACTGCTACAAACAGAAGCACTAACAGCTCTGCAATCCTCAGTGTAAGAATCAGTTCTTGGACAGCACGTTCACTGCTTGTAGTAAAAACTCCTCCTGTTGACATAACCAAAACAATGATCCCCTGACAACAGGTTAGGGTATGCAAAACTGATTTTGCTTATCTCAGTGCAGCTTATACTACGTTTCAAATTAAAGTTTATAAGCAGGTTTATATTACTCTTGTTATCTTGAGACTAACTCAACTTGCTAAGCAAACATAAGAAATTAAAAGGAGATGTTTTCTTTCACTCTATGTAATTAAAACGAGCAGTCATCCTCCAGATAAAAATCAGTGAAGATTGCCATTAGATCTGTAATGCAAGGCAGCTGACAACTCTCTCTCAAACTGGCTCTAGATACTGGTGCTCAAAGTCCAGCTCTGCTCACTCAGAAACAGAAGTATGAAGAACAACAAGGGATCCAAGGAAATTCATCAGCTTTTTCCTAGCAGCAATGATGTCAACAGCTGATTTACTAAATAATGTTTAATGAGCATGGATGCTTTTGAAAAAGATCTAAGTGTAAGATTAGCTAAAGAAGTATAATGTAAGCCAGGTAGAAATTGTTTAAACATTTCATGACAAAAACAAAGACAAGCATCTCTGCTGGAGAAAAGTACTACTCATTTTATTTAAAAGAAAACATTTTCACTTATTTTGAAGACGTTTCTGTTGCATTCAATTGTGTCCTCTAACTTTTCAGTATGACTTTTATCTTGAGGTTTCATCATAAGCTGACATTTTTTTATATGTTTTCTGATTTTAGAGAGAGGACTCCCTTGTGCTAAGGTCAGAAACCAGTTACCTCATTCACACTTAAACAGGCCGTGCGGCTATTGTACTTTGCTTTACACACACTGAGTTTTTTCTACTAAGTTTGCAGAAATTCCATGGTTTTATTTCAGCTGACTCCATGGTTCAAAGCCCATAGCATAACATCTCAGCCACAGAACTGTAAGTGTCTCAAAAATGATGCATCAGTCAGTCCACCATGCCAAAGAAGAGAGTCTGTCTGCTGCTCTGTCCCCTTTGGAAATAGCAGGCTCTAATTCCACTCACTATTTACTATATACTATTTATCTCATTAAATAAAAAAGAAACCAAACAAGCGCTCCTGAAACTCCGCTGGACCCGCAGTGAAATGGGGAAGTATTTTTGACTGAAGGTGTTTGCACACAATGCTGTGACTATTTCTATCTTCTTCCCAAATCAGTAGTTGCACTTGAACCATATACCTGTGTATTGAGTTACAGAAAAGATCTAGCTGAGGTGATTTCAAATACTCCACACACAGCAAGGCAGAATTAAAGGTGACCATGGTGGCCCCAAAGCACAACATTCTCCATTTCTACTTGTAAGCTGGAATGAAATCGTCTTGCTACTGATTCAAGGCAAAATTCCATAGTTTCTTTTCCTTAAATAGGAGATAGCCCAACAAAAGCTTCCAAACTCAATTTAGATCGTTACACCTAATGCGTAGAACACATTTTGGCCATACTGTGAACTGACTTTGTCTTGCATGCAGAGAGTTTCAAGGTTAACTCACTTTTAGAACAGTTCTCTAGACATGCAGTACCTTGAAGTTTATGGCATGCTACCTGCACACCTTAGAGCATTTAGCTTTTCTTAATATTAATGCTTTCTAGGTACTTGCTTCCTAATTATTCTTTAAGGTAGACTTTAGTTGAGCAAGCGTATCTGTTTCTCTCCCTCTCAAATGGAAATTAAGTAAGCCAAAATTCACTGCTGGTGAACAATTTTAAATATTAATGTGGTTCTAGTGTACAAGGTATTTCTGACTGATTACTGAGGATGGCTAGCAAACACTACTGTTAAGTGTTTACGTAAGTTCACAGCTTGCTCAATAATTTCTTTCCTCCCCACCCTTTGATTTAACCAGTGATGTCCAAACAGGTCTAAGAACATAAAATACCTGGCTCCGGGGTGATTTGTGGAAGACTGGTTTTGCATAAGTAATTTTCTCTTCTCCTTGTCTAGTTCTGCCAGGATTGCAACCCTATTTTTATTCTGGAAACCTGGTGAAAATGACAGAAAAATATTAGAAAGATTTACTCAATTTCTGTGGCCCAACTCTAGCTCTGTGGAATTAAAGATCTCTGTGCAATACGACATTATGATGAACACACTAATCTTCAAAGCTTTGCTCCCATCCAAAACGCTATTAATAAGAAGGATTAATTTTCCTCTTCTCATTTTACAACCTGAAATAGCTTCCTTAAGCTATCATACATATTAATACATTTCAAAATAAAGGTCTCTATCTCAAGTTAGACCCTACCCAAGTCACTTCTGGAGCTACAGCCATGGTACATGATCAGATAACCTCCCCCTCAAAGGAAAGGTAAACTTACCAGATTCTACATTTAAAATGCAGTCAAGGAAAGTATGATAACAGTGTAATGTACCCCCAGGGCCTAATTTTTCACGCCAGTAACCTCAAACTGCAATACAATTTCCACATATGTAATAAGTGAGGATGAGACCAACAATAAGCTTGTCACTTTATGTACAAGCACATATGCAATCTCTTATTCAATTCATGCAGAAATTCTATCTGAAAACCAGAGAAGCAACAGCAATGAGCTCAAGATGTTGAAAGATAGCAGGATGTGTGTTCTGATAGAGGCAAGGGCTGTGAGATCCTGCCAACAAGCTGTGATTCAACGTTTCTCAGATCTTCTCATTAATTCTGGAGACAATACAGTAACTACACAGGAACTGAAGAACTTCTAAAAGAGCACAAGCTAAGGTCAAGTCTGCATATACACTCTATCCAGTCTTCAGGCAAAAGGATTAAAATCTGACATGTTACCCAGTGCCCTTCTGCCAGTGCTAGTTTATCCTCAAACACATAAATCTGAGCACATGCTTGGAAGTCAGACAATATGGTGACTCAGGCAAGAAAAAGGAGATCACTTTTTAATACACTGCTATCACCTAAAAAATAAGAACTAAACGTACTTACATTTATCATGAAGCAGATGTTACGATTCAGAAAGCTTTAAGACACTTGTAAGAATAAAATTTTATTTGCTGTTTTTGGACTACGATCAAAAACCAAGCAAGCGTAACTCTTTCTACAGTATTGTACATCTACGGAGAGATTTGGAGGAAACTTTAATCACTGTTTTTCTCTTTCCTTCTCAAAGAGTTTTATTTATTTTAAGTAATAGATTGCTCCAGAACTCAGTCATTACCCATCTGCCATTCACTGTACTGAAAAAGTCATTTAAGAGAATTTGTCAGTGATAAACGGAAAAAACCCTACTTGGGAAAACAGAGGGAGACATCCAACACACACAAGTTATTTCCTCATCTGAGTACCATGAAGATCCTACCAGTAGCATTTTTAATTTGTTCTTAAAGCAAAATAAAACCTGCTCATTTAAAAGTTAACAATGGAGAGAAGGGGGAATGACAGATCCATTTTAGTGAGAAAAATTGCCATCCTTACAAAATCATTCATCACATCTGACAGTCTGGAAGAGATTTCCCTTCAGACATTCCCTGCCTAGGCCCCTACAGCACTTCAGTAAAAGACCAACATGTAATAGCTACATAAGTTACCTATTTGAATGGCCAGGAAAGTAATTTTCTACCTGCAGTTTTTATTCTGCCGTTCTGCTCTCTGTACTAAACATGTAAACATGCCAAAAAAAAAAAAAAAAAGCCATTTTCAGTTACGATGCTCTGATGAGAAGAACTGATTTTCAAACACAGCATTCCTTACTGAAGCTTTAAGTTCAGACTTCCCTTACAACTGGGAGGATGTTCACAGCTACTGAGCAGTTCAGGAGTATTCGTCCCTGCTTTGCAAACTCAGGAGTCCATACACAAAGTTACCAACTTGTTTACAGAAGCTAAACAGATCAACGGCAGTGTCCAATGTCGAACTGAGGACCTGGATTCTCAGTGCCAAGGTCCCAGACTAAAGATATTGTAAGTTCAAACCTGTTCTTTGTTATATCTGTATTTCTGACATCAAACATTTTATTAAGAGTGCTGTGTAGAAGGCAGAAGTTTACTATCACCCTGTGCTGCATGTGAAAGGCACAAGACAACAGAAGATCAAAACCTTGCTGAGTTATACCAGTATCTGTAAGAGCTCACAGCGACCTTGTCCTTCTGACCCAATCCCAAACATCTAAGCTTACCTCCCCATGTCCTTGACCTCCCCATCCATTCTACAAACTCACTCTGCATAACCAAAAGCAGCGTCACCTTTATCTGCTTCAAATTTCTCACTCTTTTTCCTGATCTGTTGGTCACTTCAATCACACAGTACGTACATTTCTTTTGGAATATGCATTATTATTTATCCAAGCATAAAGGTGCAAAAGAGCCTTCAGATATTCTACACTCGGGGAAAGACTTCAAGAAAAGCAGACATTCAGCTTCATAACCATTAAGTTCCATGTAGTACTGACACTGCACGCTGCCTGCTCAATTCAGAAAGCATTTATCTGCGTTTTCGTTAACTGAAATATATGTTTTCCTAAATGGTATCCTTCATGAAGCAAGGCAGCAATCTCTTCCAAAATAAATAAATAAATAAATAAAATCCAAGGAGAACCTAACCACCTAACCACCTAATGCCTGGGAAAAAAGATGGAGTTACTGTACTTTGATTTTCTCACCTCCTTGTGGCTAGCGGCATAACAAAACACAATCTATCATTATACTGTATAGCAATACTTTCAGTAACAATTTATATTCTCATATGCTTTCATTTAAATTTTATAACTGTGAAACAAACAACACACTAGCAAATCAGTAAATCAACTTACCAAAAGATATACTAATATTTTGTCTGTGTCTCTAGTCAACAGCTGAATGCATCAGTGAATGTAAGCCACTGATTGCTTTATGACTGCAAATTTGCCCAGGGAAGAAATCTGCAACAGCCCCTGGGCACTGCACTTGCACTCAGATCAGACTCAGATGCAGAGCAGAGCAGTTTGTAGATGACATAATTTAATGTAAAACACCATGATGTTCCTCTTTAAGAGGGAGTTTGCAAACAGAACACTAAATCTACCTGCTCAGACTGTGTAACATAAATGTGCACAAACACCAGGACAGAAAGATTTCGCAGAACTGCTCCAATTTGAAGCTTTCAGCCCTGCATTTATTTCAAGAGCTTGTTTCTGCCATTGTACCAGAACTCTTCTTCCTGGAATCATTCAGCCCTGTCTGAAGGAGGATCTCTATTGCTTCCATCTGTGGAGACCTGAACTACAGTTCCTCCTGCAGCACCACAACATTCATCTCAGAGGGTTTCCTCCAGCAACCCTAGACATGGTCATACAGGGTCTTTGATGCAATAACACGGTAGGTGAGCTCTGGTTTGCGCACAAACAAAAGCCTTACAACAGCAACCTCATTAATGCACGTTGCATAAGTACTGTGAGGTGCTGCAGCAGCAGCATTGTATTACCAAGAATGTTTAAATAATTTCCATAAAATCAGAAACTGATCTTAATTTTCATCAAATCCACCACTATGGCCTACGAGCTCCTTTTATAAACAATATGTATCACACTGAAAGTTTTTCTTCCCCCAAACTCACTTTTTTTTTTTAATGCTGTAATCAGTTTCATGCAATCAGTGTAATCAGTTTCATGTGGTAATAAAGCCCTGAAATGAGGCTTTCATTAAGTCCTATCTGTTTTTGCTGTACAAAACGGCTGCAGCTTCTCATCTTTGAAATTCTAATAAAATGAGTGCTTTCATAACAGAGGTCCCTGAGCTAAAGGATGTCTAGTCCAAAAACTCTTAACCTTTGCAGTCTTGAGTTTGCAATCATCAGGAAACTGAATTAAGTCCATCTAAGAAAATAACCACTTATGATTAAAGGGAAAGAAACAACCTGGCACAAAAACATTCTGCACGCAGTCTGAGTAAGTTCTAGCGTTCAGAACTCTTCCAAGGAGTGTTTCAGAAAATTCCCCCCCCCCCTTTTTTTTTTATTTTGTCCAAGAGGAAAAATGACAGAATGAATTACTTGAACAGCACTGATACACATACCATACAGCAAGCTGAAAACACAGCATCTGCCTCATACATTTACACTATTGGACTATATCTGGCCAGGAGAAAAACACTGAAAATTCAGAAGCCCTAAACCATTAAATAGATGTTGAATGTAGCCTGTGGAATTTTGAGGGAAGCAAACCTAAGGCACCCTTACAGTAAAATCCCCCACTATTTCCCAGTAAATTCACATATGTATTTAAGAAAAAGTAGCTTTTAACTCTAAATGATATCCTATTCCTTGCACTGATTCTGACTTGGTATTTACAAACTAAAGCAAGAGTTGCCATTACAAAAACCTGCAAATTTGTGAAGAGACAGCTGTTTGCAGTACTCTTCTCTCAGCACTTTTACAGAATCCATTGGGAGCTTTACAAAAACTACCTTCTTTTGGTCAAGCAGCAAGTAAAACGTGTCTTTTGGACTGACCCATTTCGTCTGTGTTTATTTTGAATTCTGAAAGCACACAGAAGAAGAAAAGCAACTAAAATATAAGAGCCTGGTAGCCCTTCCCGTTTCTATGCTTCAGCATTGACTGTACCCAGCTCTGTAGGACTGCTTTCCTGGTAAGGGTACTGACACAGCACTGGGAAACAGAATTCACTTCTCATAATCAATAAGCAAAGAACCATACCTTGGAGGCTTTTTTCTCCTTACTTTTCCATAGGTGAGAGAAGCTTTACAGCTTCATTAAGACTTCCAGAAGGCACCTCTAGAGGGCGATTTAAGCCCCTCCTTCAATTGTCTGAAACAACACTCCCCTCCCTAGCCCAACTGCCTCAGCCCTACGGACGGATCGTTTCCATGATCGTTTGTTTCCATGAAACAATGCAGATGTGTCATCATGCAAAGAAACTCCCCGTGGTGTGGAGTGCCACTACGATTTTATTTGGCTTCTCCTTCTAGGCAACCCTGCTGCCTGCCCCTGACAGCTATCTTGCTCCTCCCATGACCCACAGTGCAGACTTCTGGTCGTCCCCTACACTACCACAAGGGCAGAAGTCCTGCCTAGGGCTGATGGCCGTGCGTGCCTACAGCATGCTTCAGGAAGGGCTTTCACAGCCACCCAGAACTCCTGGGGCCACCTCATGCTAACCACCCAACATGCCTTCTCCAGGAGCTTGCTCACATTTTGCCACTTCCAGCCCCACCTTCCTTCCCTGTTTTGCCTTTCCTACACATTAAACGTGTAGTCTGGGAGATGCTCTGCCTGGAGTCCTGCTATTAGAGCCTACCTTGTCCCGAGGGATTCGCTGCCATCCTTCAGCTCTGGACCAGTTTCACTCAGCTCAAACGTTAACCTCACCGATACCTGCAAATCAGGCCCAGCACAGGTAAGAACTTCTCCTTTCAAAGTTTGGATCTAAAGCACCAGCAGTAGGCATGCGCCGGGCAGACACAGCTGTCTGACTGACAGCTGTAAGGCTCTCACTGAATTTTTTTGCAGAAACACCGCGTATTGTGACTGATTGTTTACAACCAGCTAAGAATAAATGTCAAAGTCATCTCAGGCCCACTCCCGGCGGCAATGACCTAACCCGTCAGCTTCCCCCGCCCCGGTAACCAACTCTCCCACCCCTCTTTCGCCCTCCCCCCAGAACCACCTGCATCAGACTCTCCTGCTCGCATCCCCTCCCCCCGCTCAGGGGAAGGTGCTCTCCACCTCCCTCCCCCGTTACTCCGCTGGAATGGGCCCTCCCGTCCCGTTTCGAGCCGTCCCGTCCCCGCACCGTTACCCACCTGCCGCAGGGCTCCTGCTCCACGCTCCCCACCCCTCTCAGCCCCGTCCCGGCGGGATCCCAGCCATCCCGTCCCACCCGCCCCCTCCTCGCGCGGCTCCGCTCGCCCCGCACCGCCGCAACCAATCAGCTCACGGCACACGCTGGCCCGCGTGTGACGTCACATACCACGCGACGAACCTCTCCCAGCACTGCGCTTCGCCTTATCCTTCCGGGTGGCTCAGAAAAGCGTCACGAATCACGGTTTGACGGACATGCCAAGATGACCAATTGGATTCAAAGAGAGTGGGCGGGCCTGCCCCCGCCTCGCTCTGGGATCGCCTCTGGTTTCTACGCAACGGGGCCGATATTGTGGCTGTGGGCGTGCTGAGTGCTGTGTGGGCAGCGGCTTCAGCTTCGGGCCTTGGCAGCCGTACCTTCCGCCACAGACAAGTGAAATCATTTATTAAAACTGTAACAAACAGATAACGCATCGGACAGCAAACATGCCCCGGCACTGACCTGTGACTGGTCGAGAAGGCAGTTATGCAGCCATACTGTAACTTTATATGCAGGATTTTCTTTCAGGCAGTAAGTTTTCATGAAGTAAAGAACTTTCGTGTGTGTGTGTGTTTGTGTGTTATTTCAATATTTAGTACTGAAATTTTGGATGCAGAGTGGGCACTCAAGCCACTGGCACAGTGTGGGGGGTATGGAGCTGTAGTGACACCCACACGCTGCGCGCCACTTACGTTCATGTGCTTCCCCTTCACCAAGCCGTACAAGTTCCGAGCTGCTCGCCAGCATCCAGGCTTAAAGTGGAACAAGGGCTTGTTAAAGCTGGAGTTGTTTTACTTAAGATGGAATTACTCATATTGGTAAGAATGTAGAGAGAGTGGCTGCCAAATGCCATGCTATTCCATTATCTCGGACAACCAAATGCATACTTTGTTGTTGAAGGGAGCTGACTTTTTTTTTTTTTCCCAAACTTATGCTGCAGACAGAACAGATCATGCGGAAATAATATTGTGGGGGAACACACAGTATCTGCAATGTCCTTTTGACCGAAAACAGTACATTTTTCGTGCAAGTTTTCCTATATTTGTATTATGTTTATGTCTTCTGGGATGGGGAACGTTCCAATGACCAAGGATGCTGCTGTTTTATGCACTTGTGCTTACTCTCAAAACCTCGCTAAGAGTGAGAACTTTCAAACTGCGCAAATTTATGTCTGGAGACTTGTGACTTCCAGATTTAGGATTTGGTTTCCCAGACTGTTTGCCTGGTGAAACTTGTCTTTGTGTGTTTGTGTGTGTTGATGAAAACCCCAACCAGCACTTGAGCAACCAGCAAATAGCTGCCAATCACAGGGAGCTTTCTGTTTGCTTTGGGGCTGCTAAAGTTGTGTTAATACTGCTGAAGGTAAACATTGCTGCTTTATGCACATATGGGCATTATTTTCAAATCCCTTTGTCTAAACAGCTGACTGAGCTCCTTCCCTCTGATTTTCTTTTTCTTGATTTATTTAAATAATTTTTCATTGTCTCATGAGAGTAATCATATGTCCCGTTTTTTCTCCTTTTTAATTATATTGTCTTGATCTGTGGTTCACTTCATCTGCAGGTTTTGTATACTGTCCTTAACTGTTGAGAAGCGCTGTCAGCAAGAAAACTCAGTTGCAGAAAGGCTTAGACAGTTCTGCAGAAGTAAGATGAAAATAATGACACTCTTAGCTTTGAGCATCTGTCTGGAAACATGGTGCTGCCTCAAGTCAAATTATTGGCTTTAAAGAAGTTTCATATCAGCACATTAATTTCCTCTTTGGGCTACAGAAATAGGAACACAGGTAACTCTTGAAGGGAATGAAGTCTAATCTCTAGTACATCAGAGTACGTTCATTTTTCCTGAAATTCTTCCTTCGTGTTCACCAAAATCAAATAAAGCTTATAAAACGTAGCACTTATATAGCAGCTATCAGATGAGGTAAGCTCAAAGCTGAGGTAAAGAAATGATTTACCCGTTTTTTGTCTTAAGTGAAAATGGACTGTGCAGTGTATCAGCTTGGCTTGAGCCAAGATCTTCTGCATGCTGCTCTTTCTTCCAACTGGTAATGCTACTCATACAGATCCATTCTAAACACCACCTTCTATTTCCTGTCTTTATTGTGGGTGACCATAAATTTCAAAATGTTGTGAATAGTTTTTAATCATTATATGTGGTGGGTTTTGGTTTTTTTTTTCTTTGTTTGGCGTTTTTAAAATAATCATTTGCCTTCAGATACTGTTGCTATAGCTGGAGTCTTCAATGGATGAACATTTGATTTTTCATTTGATTGCTGGTGAGCACAGACTTCTATTATCTATCACAAGTGCACTAACTTTCCACTGTCCTGTTTATTGCTTCCCCATGAAACTTGACAGCTTTGAAGCCTTTTGATGCAGTAAAGCGTACCCATAAGCTTAAATATGTCCATGAATACTATTGCTGACTAGACATGATCACATCTCTGTGCAGAGTCAAGCATGTGCATAAGATTTAAATGGCTTGGGTGCAAAAGCCTGGTCTCTTCAATCTCTACAGTGAAAGACATGAGCTGTAATAACACAGGGAAGAAAGGAATTTTTTTGTTTTGCTTTGTTTTTGTTTTTCCAAAAAATATAGCTGAGTTTTAATTTTTGTAACATCCTCTAGAATGGTGTCTTTAAACTAAGATGGGAGATTTGAGTTAGACATTAGGAGGAAGTTTTTCACACAGAAGGTGGTGACACACTGGAACAGGTTGCCCAAGGATGTTGTGGGTGCCCCACTTGTGCAGGCACTCAAGGCCAGGCTGGATGTGGCTCTGTGCAGCCTGGTCTGGTGGTTGGCGACCCTGCACACAGTAGGGGGGTTGAAACTGGATGATCATTGTGGTCCTTTTCATTCTGGCCATTCTGTGATTCTGTATTCTATGCTCATGTGCAGACATTATCATCTCCAAATACAGCATGTGTGGGAAAAGATGTAAGTATCAAGGAGTGGCTCTCAACTGCCAGACAAGCCTGAGTGACTGGTGTGACCTCTGGTCTACCCTGGTGTTTGTATTGTCTGGAGTGTGCTATACAGAAGAATCCAATCATTTAGGTTTTAAATAGAATACTTGATGAAAAGCAAGTGGGTTTTCAATGTCTGGTCTGGTAAATAAATTCAACCTGAAGATAGCCTAGCCACTTGCTAGTCATTTTAAATGTAGTAGGTATTTTATGTCTCATTACCTGAACAGGACAATGGAGATGCATTAGAAAAAGAATGTTATGAAAGAGCTGAAGGAGTCCTTTTCAGACTCATTCTGAGCACTTAAGAAGCCATCTGCCATTATAAAAACATCCTAAGTGGTATTATTGAGCACTTGGCAATCCAGATCAAAACAGCTGTTACCCACTGGTGCTGCTTATCTTTAAATTTGTAAATAGCTTCTTGTACAGGTCACTTTCCATTATTGGTAAGGAGCTGCTCCAATCCTTACCATGCAGGAAAGTACTTTGCAACCAAACTGTTTTGCTGCCAGATAGCATATTTGCTATTGTATGTAACATCTGTCAACTAATTTTAAGATCAGAATTGCTTTAAAGAGAAAAATGTTCTTTTTTGGAGGACTTAGAAAGACAATACAGAAAGCACCCAGTTCTCAGAATCCACTGCCAAACTGCTTCTATTCCAGAAGCTGTAGGTATATCTAGTACACAGTGTGAGCCGATAGCACTGTGTAGTGTCTGTTCAAAATTCTTTCTTGCTTGTGCTGACCTAGATGCCACCATCAGTAAAATAACAGGAAATCTAACATGCATAGAATGCTCTCTATTTAGTGTCAAAGATTCTTAATAGTAATGAACCTCAGCCGTGGATGAGAAGATACAGCTGAAGTCCAAAAGTGGTAAGAGTACTTCCTAAACTAACCCTGCCATAATGGACGTACAGAAACATTCCTCTGTAGCCTTGCTGTATCCCTTTTACTTTTTTTATTTTTTAATTTTTTTATTTTTTCCCCAGCTAAAATGATGTAAACATAAGAAATAGTTAAGATTTTGCCAGGAGAATGTACCATCTTTTTCTGTTTAATATCTGTTATGAGATGGGCAGTGAATTTCAATCTCTCTTTAGCCACTCACTGATTTTGATTCTCAATTTGTATTTTAATTCTCTTGGCTGAATGTTTCACTATGCTGATTGTTTTGTTTTTTTTTTTTGCTTGCAGAATATTTAACAAAAAGAAAACTATCAATAATCATGTATAGGAATATACTGCAGTCTAAAAAGAATACCGTTACATTTCATGGCATGGAGAAGGAAATTAAGACTGGAACATTATCATCTTTTTCATCAGTCATAACTTCTTAGCAGAATTGAGACATTTATTTACTTCAGTACTGCTGTTACTAAGAAAAGAGATACTTTCCTTCCTCAGCTTTTGGCTGTACATTCTTGTGCCTGCTGTTGGAGCCAGATAACCCACATGCTGATGCATTTAGAGGTTTTCTATTTGTATGTAGAAGAATTTTTCCTACAGGAAGTCAGCTACATGACATTCTCTTCTCTTCTCTTCGCTTCGCTTCCCTTCCCTTCCCTTCCCTTCCCTTCCCTTCCCTTCCCTTCCCTTCCCTTCCCTTCCCTTCCCTCCCCTCCCCTCCCCTCCCCTCCCCTCCCCTCTCCTCCCCTCCCCTCCTCTCCCCTCCCCTCCCCTCCCCTCCCCTTCCCTCCTCTCCCCTCCCCTCCCCTCTCCTCCCCTCTCCTCCCCTCCCCTCCCCTCCCCTCCCCTCTCCTCCCCTCCCTTCCCCTCCTCTCCCCTCCCCTCCCCTCCCCTCCCCTTCCCTCCTCTCCCCTCCCCTCCCCTCCCCTCTCCTCCCCTCCCGAATCACTGAAATCAGTCTTACCTTTACTCCTTTCCTTACTCTGACCTGTTTTGATACACAAAATTAATGCTATTATCAGGAATTAGTTGTTGTGAACATTCATAGAATCATAGAACCATTTAAGTTGGAAGGGACCCCAAAGGCCATCTCCCCAAAGGCTATCTCCCCTGAAGGGACACTTACAGCTCCATCAGGTGCTCAGAGCCCTGTCCAGCCTGACCTTGAGTGTCTCCAGGGATAGGGCATCCATCACTTTTCTGGGCAACCTGTGCCAGAGCCTCATCACCCTTATTGTAAATAAAAATCCTTCCCCATATTTAGTCTAAATATCCCCTCTTTTACTTTGAAATCATTTCCCCTTGTCCTGTCACAACAGACCCTGCTAGAGAGTCTGTCTCATCTTTCTTATATCCGCCATTTAGGTACTGAAAGGCTGCTGTCAGGTCTCCACAGAGGCTTCTCCTCTCCAGACTGACAGCCTTAGATCTCAGCCTGTCCTCAAAGGAGAGGTGTTCCACCTCTTGGATCATTTTTGTGGCCCTCCTTTGAATGGGGAAAAGGGTCCCCTGCCCACATTCTCCACCAATAACTGTCACAGGGTCTTCTGGATCTGTGTCTGTGACAGAGGAACAGCAGTCCCACAGGCCCACCAGTCCAAAAAGGGAGGGGGAGGGAGGAGTGTCAAGGGTGTACAGGCTGGTTCAGCCCAGTTCTGTGACTAATTGGGGCAGGTGACCCTTTTCCCCTTTCCCTGGGAATGGGGAAAGGGGGAAGGGTAGGGAGATGGGAGATGGGCCTACAAACAGAACAGCAGCAACAATCTGAGGAGGAAAGTTAATTTACTAAATATGATATTGGAATTCAGGATAACACAATATAATACAATATATAATTGAAAGTGATGCTAATAAATCAAATAAAATGAGAGACAGTGTGTGAAACCGAAGGCCCTACTCTGAATTGAAGGTGAAATGGCTGGGGAGCACAGCCACACACTGCCAGATAGTGGGAGAGAGCAAGTCCCATGACTTGTGGGTCTTATCTTCCCCTCTGAATGCAAATTCATCTGGGGTATGTAGTTCTTCTCTTCCAAGAACTAGGAATACGGACAGTTGTCAGACCACAGAGCTGGAGTATTAACTCTTTAATTCCCCGAGCTTTACATGATGTTATGATGTGGAATACTGATACTGAAAATCGTAAAACCATGACATGCTCCAACAGGTCTACGTCTCTCCTATACTTAGGACTCCACATCTGGATGCAGTACTCTAGGTGAGGTCATGCTGGCTCATATCCAGCTTGCCAGCAACCAGTACTCCCAAATCCTTTTCAGCAGTCCTTGTACTTGGGGGCTGCCCCAACCCAGATGCTAGACGTTGCACATAGATTTGTTAAACTTCATGAAGTTCTCCTGGGCTGACAGCTAGAGCCTGTCTAAGTCTCTCTGGATGGTATACCATCTCATCTGGCATGTTGACTGCGGCACACAGCTTGGTGTCATTCACAAACTTGCTGAGGGTGCACTTGATTCCACTGCTGGTGTCACTGATAAAGATATTAAAGAGCATCAGTCCCAGTACTGACCCATGAGGGATAACACTTGTCACTGAACTCCATCTGGACATTGAATCATTGACCGCCACTCTCTGTGAACGGTCTTACAACCAGTTCCTTACCCATCAGTCCACCCATCAAATCTATATCTTTCCAACTTGGAGAGAAGGATGTTATGGGAGACGATGTCAAAGGCCTTACTGAAGTCCAAGTAGATGACATCGGTGGCTCTTGTCCATTGATGCAGTTACTCTATCACACAAAATCACTAGATTGGTCAGGAAGGACTTGCCCTTGGGAAAGCCATGCTGGTTGTCCCGTGTCAATTCCCTGTCTTCTGTGTGCCTTAGCATAGCTTCCAGGAGGATATGCTCTATGATATTCCCTGGCACAGAGGTGAGACTGACGGGTTGGCAGTTTCCTGGGTAATCCTTCCTAACCTTTTTAAAAGTGAGAGTGATACTGCCTTTTTTTCCAGTCACCAGGGACTTCACCTGACCACAAATAACCTAGGAAAGAGAGCTGCTCAGCAGTTACAAGTCTTGATTTTATAGTACACTCTGTGCCACTAGAATTCTGATACGTAAACACAAATATCACAGTGAGAATTTGAGACTATCACCACATTAATCATCAGGTTTCTGTATTTTCCTGGATAAAAAGTCCTTCTGTTAATGTCTTCTGACCTTTTTATATCCAGACTTCAGCTTACTGCACACAAATCTTCTTGCATTTTGCATATAGTGATCCAGTTTGATATTTGAAAGTGTTTCCAAGTAGTCTGGATCAGATGAAAATACTAAAGATGACCTGTTTCGGCTCCAGGCAGAAAACATCCAGGGCAACACAGAAAAATGTGATTAGTAAACAAAGAGGCACATTGCCTGGCCATACAGTATTCACAGGGAGCTAAACCAATAAATAAATCACTAGAGCTTGGAACTTCATCCTTGTAAACAGGAAAGTCACTTTAGAAACTAGACATATGACCTTCATGGCAGCAAACACTATCTGAGTCACAGAATCACTGAGGCTGGAAGGAACTCTGGGTGGTCTCTGGTCCAATCTACTGCTCAAAGCATGGTCAGGCATGAGATGAAACCAAATTGCTCAGGGCTCTACCCAGTCAGATCCTGAAAATGTCTAAGGATAGAGACTGCACGATTTCTTCTGGCAACCTGTTCTGCTGCTCAGGGCTGTGTGCATGGGGAAAATCAAAGATTTCCAGTTTCAGTTCATGCCCTGTATCTCCTGCACAGCTGCTGTGCACTACTGCATGGAGCCCCACTTCAACTCCTATTCTCCTTTCTATGGGTACTGGGGGCTGCAATCAAGTGCCCCAGAAGCACCCTCCGCCCCAGTCTGAATGTCCCAGCCTTAGGACCATAGAATATCCTGAGTTGGAAAAGACCCACAGGGATCATCAAATCCCAATCCTGGCTCCACATGATCTTCCCAAATCCAGTCCCTGTGTCTGAGAGTATTGCCCAAATGCTCGAGTTCTGGCAGCTTGGGACCATGACCGCGTCACCCAAAGGAGCAGGGTTTGAGCTGGAAACATGTTTGGGCACAGATGCTTAAAGGAAGGGGTAGTAAGTGCACCTAATAAGTCATAAGCCTTTGAGACTCAGGCATGTATGAAGGAGAACTGTCTCCTGGGCAGTGCAGTGGATACTGCAAGTACTGCCTGCCTGTGGGCTCACTGCTGTAGTTGCCACATAAGATGTGGATTTTCTAGAAGAAAGCTGGGCTGTATATTAAATCTAGCTTGTTTATACTGCTTCCTCTTCCTGATAGATAAACAGGTTGTTGTTTCTTAAGTGTAACTAATGTGGCATGCTTCACAGCCTCCTTCTTACAGGGGTCTGGGACGTGGCTGGGGCTTTGGAGTGTTGACACAATTCAAAAATCCCCTGTTAAGTAGCTATTGATTTTCTCTTGCTGTTTGCTGTGATAAATGAGTGCGCCCTCAATAAGTTTACATACGCCAAGGTGACAGGAAGTGTCAATCTGCCTGGGTGTAGGAAAGCCCTACAGAGGGATCTGGATAGGCTGGATCTCTGGGCTGAAACCAGTGAGATGGAGTTCAACAAGACCAAGAATCTGATCCTGCACTTCGATCACAACAACCCCAAGCAATGCTACACGGTTGAGGCAGAGTGGCTGGAAGGCTGTGTGGAAGAAACACACCTGGGGGCTGATGCTTAGCTGAACGTGAGCCAACAGTGTGCCCAGGTGACCAAGAAGGCCAATGGCATCCTGGCTTGTATCAGAAATAGTCAAGCCAGCAGCAGCAGGAGGTGATTATCCCTCTGTACTCAGCACTGGTGAGGACACACTTCGAGTACTGTGTTCAGTTTTGGGACCCTCACTTCAAGAAAGGTATTAAGGCCCTGGGGTATGTTCAAAGAAGGACAATGAAGCTGTCAGGGGTCTGGAGCACAAGTCATGGAGAGCAGCTGAGGGAGCTGGGATTGCTTGGTCTGGGGAAGACAAGGCTCAGAGGAGACCTCATTGCACTCTACAAGTCCTGAAAGGAAGTATTTTCTCCTGGGTAACTGATAGGATGAGAGGCAATGGCCTCAAGTTGAAACAGAGGAGAGTCAAGTTGGACATTAGGAAAAATTTATTCTCTGAAAAAGTGAGAATGGTTTGGAATGGGCTGCCTAGGGAGGTGATGGAGTCACTGTTCCTGGATGTACAGATGTGTCACTGAGGGATGTTGTTTAGTGGGGAGATATTGGTGGGGATGTGTGACAGTTGGACTAGATGATCTTAGAGGTCTTTTCCAACATTAACGATACTGTGATTCTACGAAGTATTGTTTTTATTGTGAAAGCCCACAGTGCTGCATTCTCACCCATGTCCCGCTGTGCTGCTAGAGTTGCCACCTGTAGGCTTCCTCGCCTATCTCCAGGCAGTGGGTTGCACTCCATCAGACGTTAAACACAGGTGAAACTTCATAGCATTGGAGTTGTGACTAGTCATGTATCTGTATGCGTATTTTTACATACCTATATATAGCTGTAAGGGGTTACGACAGTCTAAAAGCGCTCCGTCTCTCGCCCTGTAGCGTGCTACCGTGCCTAATTAGCGCTCAACAGCACAGCACAAACACATTTTTTTCGCAGTTTGAACCGCGGCTAGGTCAGTACTACGGCCCCAAACAGATCACGAGCACAAGGCGGCCGCAGGGCCGCTCCCCGCCTTCGGGGAGGGCCGGGCTGCCTTCCGCTGGCGGGGCGGGGCGGGGCGGCAGGTGGCGCGGCGGGGCCTTTGGGGCGGGCGCTGCTCCCGCTCCTCCTCCTCCGTCCTCTTTCCGCTCCTCCTCCGCCGCCGCCTCGTAGTGCGGTGGCGGTGGGTAGGCTCCGGTAGCGGCCCCGCAGCTCCCCGTCGAGGCCTGCCGTTGCCGGCCGACCCCGGCGCGATGTCGGGCGGCGCGGCGGGCATTCCTAAGCCTCTCCCGTCCTCCGGGCCCAAATCGCTGCGGGAGATGCCGCATCCTCTGGCCACCTCCAGCAGCGAGGAGATGGGGCCGGCGCTCATCCCCAGCCCCGACCTGCTGCTGCCCCGCAGCATCGCCGACAAGGTACGGCCCCGCGGAGGGGAGCGCCGGGGGGGGGGGGGGGGCGAGCGGAGGGGGAAGGGCTGCGCCTCTGCCTCCCCGCAGCCCGTTCCCGGCTGTATCCCGACACCCGGCCGGGGAGCGAACCCGGGGAGCCGCTGCCATCGATGGCAGGCGGGTGCCGGGGCAGGGCTGTGCCCTACCGGGGCTGGGGGCGGTGTCGGTTCTTCGCCGTGGGGCTGTTCAGTGCTCCGGAGCAGATCCCCCACCCGCTCCTTCACAGCAGTTGTGTGGAAGGATGCTGTTGTGTATCTCAGCCTGCCTTCCCTTTGCTTCCCAGCCTGTGGCGTGTGTCAGGAAGGGCTCTGTGAAGCATGCTGCCCGGCTGTGGGTCCTGGGTGTGATGGTGGTTGAGTCTGCCTCTGTAGGTGCTCATCTGCTAACTGCTGTCAAAAGACTGTGTGTCTGTGGGCAGAGTTCCTGGAAAGCAGCAAGGTAGGATTTCCTGGGAGCAGGCTGCAACTTTCTTGCTTTGAGCACTTCTGCTGTTCCTGCAAGGTGTCACGGACCTCCTGGTCTCCCGGAGATGCGAGTGCTTCCTCTGTGTAAAATGGGATTTGTGGCAGTTGGCATTGGTAGCTCCTTTTAATGGGTCTTCTGGCCTCCCTGGAACACAGCATTGGTCCTGCAGCCGCTTGGTTGACACTGTCCATCCACACAACCTCATTCTTGGGCTGTATTGCAGAGATTTGAGTGTTCAGAGCACAAGCAAGGTCCGCTGTGGTTGCTGCTGAAAGGTGTCTGAGAGGGGTACCACCATCTCTAATAGCTGATCACAAACTGAGGCTGGAGAGGTATTTCTGCCCCCAGGCCAGCTTCCTGCTCATGAGGAAGGTTTTTATCAGGTTTTCCCCAGCAGCACAATGAAATCCATAGTAGCTTTGTGTAATACTGCATGTTCTGGGTGCTTGGGAGCGTGAGCATGATATAAAGGGAAGAGCAAATAGAGGTCTGTGCTTGACCTGGAAATGGCACCAGCTCCTGATCCTTCTGATGGAAGAAGTCCAAATGATCTACTGTCTGAAAGCTGTCCCTTCTTCCACTTAATACCTAAAGTGCTGGCAAGAAAAAAAAATGAGTTGACTTTTTGCCACTTCAGGAGGAACTCCAGTGAGCAAACAAGTGTTCATGCATTTAAAGCAATAATGAACTTCAGCTGTCTGCACTTAGTGAATAGTCTGTGGAGTGACTGTGATAAGTAGAGGTAAATAGAGACTTCTGGGTGGTCAGTATAACTCTTAACGCTGAATCCCTGGTGGTGGGTCATTGATCTTTCCAAAGGCTAGGCTAGCTCTCTTGTCTACTTTGTGGAAATAACTCCAGTAGTTGGGTAAAAGAGAGAGGTCCATGTTGAAGTCCAACTCAAAATCTTTTCACCCACTTTTACTTGTTGATGGGATAGGAGCTGTTCTCTTTCGGTGGATCTTCTTGGGGAGTGTTGGAGTCTGGCAATGCAGAAAGTGTGTGGGTTGGTCTCTTTTGCTGAAGTGGCTCTGAGTCAGTTAGCTTCTGTAAGAAACACTCCTCAGCCATGCCTGTGTTAGGGCAGTCCATGGAAGGGTAGTGCAGCTACTGACCCATCACCATGAACTGCATAACTTGCTTTTTCTGGGTTCTTTTTTTCTACTCTGAGCAAATGCTTCTTAAACATTGCTGTGAGATAAAGGTCTCCTGCCTGGAGACTGGAATCCTGTCAGGAAAGTGCGGGAGTAAAGGAATTTGTCTGCCCTTAAAGCAGTGCTTCAATTTCCACCACCACAGATGTGCAGCCTGAAGTGGTTGAACCTGTGCCATCGCAGCTTTGCATTCTTTAAAGCATGGCTTTCTTGCCTTTTTGGAGTGGATGAGTGAGGACGCTACTTTATCCTGAGTCAGAGAAACCTGGAGGACATGCCTGCATGTGTCCTGCTGGTTTTTGATTCAAACTTGGCAATAGTCTGGTAGCTTAGACCTTGTCTGAGTTTTAAGTCTCACAAAATTTTAGTTTTAAGAAGAGTGGCTAATGGTATTGGATCAGTCGGTCATGGGAAAGGGAAGGAGATCCTTGTATGTTATTTTCTGCAGCTTCTCTGGTTTGGAGCAGAGGACTACTGTCAATCTTATGAGGAGTGCTCCAGCATATTTATTGTCTGAAATAATGTCTTCATCTTGACTTGTAGGGAAAAAAGCTGTTTTAAGAGCCTGTAACTTCTCAAATGAGGTGGGCATGCCTGCCTGAATACTTAGCCTTCATAGTGATTCTGCAACAAACATAAAACATTTGAGCTGCAGGCTCTTATCTCTGAATTATTTCTGAATTGGCCAGATCTTTCTATAAAGCATTCTGTTCCCCTCAGGATAAACAGTACTTTATGCAATTAGACTTGATGTCTGACCTCCATCAGCTTTTTCAGACTTTTTCTTCCCATACCCTTGGCAGCCTCCAAACAAAGACACTGCTGAAGCTGAACCTAAGCAGTGCTGACCCCCTGATGTCAGCTGAGAGGGAAACATGCAGGAGGAAGCAATCCCTCAGAATATGTGGTGATGTTCTGAGCAGACTTAGAGCAAGCTTTTGAAAGGCCTGCACATCTGCTAACTGAGGTGTGCTTTTTCAAGCAGATTCTCTTCGGAGGAAGGTAAGACCAATGAGGAAGTGTCAGTGTGAATTTATCTTTCTTTTTTTTTCCTTTTTTTCTGGAGGAAAAAGAAAGGGAAGTTCTGCTTGCGTGTGGCTATGTGACTACTTCACCATTTTGTCACTTTCAGTAGTGAATCTACTGTACAGTCTAGGAAAAACACTGACACTTAGGATAAAAAGGCATTATTAAGAGCTTTCTGGGTTTAGAGCAGAGGTGGGAAGTACGTGGTATGCTGCTGTGTAATTGTACCCAAGTTACTGTGGAATTATTGTAAGACTTGGGATCCAGCCCTGCTGGGGTTATGCTGCCTTAATAGGCTATTACTAAATATTGGAAGTGCCAGGCTGTTCAGAATTAAAAATAAAGTATTCTGTTTGGCTTACTCCTGCTGTCCTCTAGTGTTGTTGTCTTTGCCATCCCTTTAATCTAGTGTCATGAGAGCAGCTTCCTAATAGTGGTATTGGCTGTTCCTCCTATGGTCTGCCTTGGGACCAGCAACTGCTGCATGAGGTCCTGAATGCAAGGGCTCAGTTCTTGTTTGCTGCTTCAAAAGCCCTAGTTTCCCACCTATGCTAGTGTCACAGTCCATTTGGATCTTTCAAGTTTACAAGACAAGGTATTCTGTACATTAAACTTTATTTTATGAGCTCATTTGGAGAGAAAACAAGCAGTATCTTGGTCTGCTTCATACAGACTAGTCTAACGTGAAATAACAAATTATCTCTTAATTCGTGAATTCTTTAACTGGTAACTTGTGGCTTTCAGCTTTCTCACCTATGAGTAAAATAGTTCCCTACTGACTGACAGGTCTCATCCTTCCTCCTCTGTCACGATTCAGGCATGGTATCACAGCAGGAAGCATGAAAACCTAACTGGTCCAGCTTTTGATGGATCCACTACAAAAACATTTTGTGTGAGCTGCTCTATATGGAGGTTTTGTTCTGTGCCATTTCCAAAGGTTATGGATTCTTAAGAGACTGTTGACAGTCAGTATGCAAGAATTGTGGCTGGAGGAGATAGTGAGCTGCAGATGATAATGGCTTCTATCTCTTCCTGTCCATCCTGTCTTACATACAAGTTGCTCCTGCTTTAATTGAATGGCGCTACTCCCAGCATGCATCAGGCCTTATTGTGAGCTGTATTAGCTAAAGACTGAGCAGGACTTCAGTGAGCTTGTCCTCTTTCTGAACCTTTGACTCTCTTCATAGTGCTTTGTGGCCTATAACCTGTGTTGCTTTTATTCTTTGAAGACACATGTGTCTTCTGGTTGCTTACATTAATACTATGCAGAGGAACTGAGCTTCAAGACTGTTTTGCAGGCAATGTATCAAGCAGTTTGGATGTGGGTTACCAGACTTGCAGTGCATAGCTAGAAATTTGCTAATGCATGGAGGAGGCTGTTAGAACTCCAAATGTCTGTGTGCGCTAACTGGAAACTATTGCTTGCATGTGACCCTTTGCTTGTCTGATTCCAGCTACCACCCTGATGAATGCTTAGGCCTGTATTAGCACCTGATCGAGTGTAAATACTTGGTGCAGTTGCTGGAGTGCTTTTACTTAGCACTCATATTCTGGAAGGGAGCCTGGCAACTTCCCAGCAGAAAATATACTGAGTCTGGAGCTCTGCTTCCAGCTTCCTTGGTTGCTAGTTTAATTATTGCTCTTCATCCACCCACAAATGAAACCAGTTTGCAGTATAATCTGAAAGCTTAAAATAAATCTGCTTAAGCTTCTACAAACTTCTTTTCTGACTAAATGAGAACTCTTAGACAAGCACCATGTACTTTTCTTAAAGTAGGCCTGAGGTAAATTCTCAGTCTTTGGAGAGACTGAGACTAGGGAAAAAAGCCAGGATCTGAAGCTAGTGAGCTCATGAAACTATGTCATTGTGGACAAATCAAGCTTGGTCCCAGTCTACAGGAATATGAGATCATATTAACTGGGAAACTGAGGTTTCCAGTATTATTTTCTTCCCAGAGTTTAAGGTGAAGCTGACTGGCCTGTGGGTCCCTTATCAGCCTTCCTGGAGGGATGAGTGCTGTCTTAGTTATTTCCCTTTCCCCTGTTCCTCAGTATTCAGGAACCTCTCTTGATTGCTACCCTAAAGATAAGATAATCCAAAGTAACTTTAGTGACATCGGCCAGCTCCCTCAGCACGTGAGAGTCTTTTCAATTTTAGCCCATGGGTTTGTATCTGTCCAGTTTGTTGAAATGTTTCCTAAGCTGATCCTCCCTAACTGACCATAACGCTTTCTCTCTGGCCTTAAAGGGCCACAGGCTCCTGTCAGTAAAGGCTGAAGTGAAGATAGCGCTGATGGCCTTAGGCTTTTCTGATTCTTGGTCATCAGGTCTTCTGCCACATTTTAGCATGAGGTCTGCATTTTCCTTTCATTTTGTTTTGCTGCCAGTTATACCCTTAAAAGCCTTAATTATTGTTGGTCTTCTCATCTGTCAGATCTGGCTCCATCCCACTAATCCCATCTCCATGTTCCTTCTGGGTCATCTCTCCCTGCTGCTACCTCTCTTATACTTCCTTTTATATTAGAATTCAGTCAGGAAAGGCCTCCAGCTGCCTTTGGTCCATTTCCTGCTTATTTGGTTGGCCACTTCTGAGGGTGGGGAGGTGTTCTATGGAAATCAGCTGGCTGTCCTGGATGTCTCTTATCTCCTAGGCTGTATCTATATTTTTCCAGCAGATCCCTAAAGAGGCCAAAGTCTGCTCTCTGGAAGTGTGAGGTTGTGGTCCTGCTGTGCTTTGCTCCATCATCTCAGGGTCACTTCACAGTCATTGCACTGAGTGGAGAGGTAACACTGCATAGTAGATGAGAATGTCAAGTGCTGCTGGTGTTACTAAATTCTTGGACTATGTTTCTTAAACCAGGAGACTTTTAGAAACCAGCACCTGTCTGACATGCTTTTCTTATTCCTTGAATGTGAGATTTAGATAGCTGTTTAAAGGAATTGCCGTGTCTTTTGTTGCACTGTGTGCATACATCTGGCAGGTCATTTCTGATCACCTCATTAAAAGATCTGACTCCAACCTGGCAAGTTGGCCAAGGCTTTCAACTTGACATCAGTGCTGTGCCTGTAGTAAAGCTGCTGGCTGAATCTGATTCCACATCTCTTTTAATGATAGTACCTAGAACTACTTTCTCAATCCATTGCGTCTCATAAACTGACATCTCTTGGCTAGGCAAATACCGTGTTATCTCACTGAAAGGACAGAGTTCCTGACTCTCTGCTGCTTGTAGACAGCCCAGAGTGTAATGGTGAATAAACAGAATCATTAAGGTTGGAAAAGATCCCTAAGATCATCTAGTCCAACTGTCCACCTACTGCCAGTATTTCCTCACTAAGCCACGTCCCCCAGCACCACATCCCCCAGGGATGGTGACCCCTCTGCCTCCCTTGGCAGCCTGTTCCAGTGCCTGACCACTCTTTCAGAGAGAAACTTTTCCTAATATCTATCTTGACCCTTCTCTGGTGGAACTTGAAGTTATTCCCTCTCATCCTATCACTGTAATCCGGGAGGATGAATTGACCTCCACCTCAACACAACCTCCTTTCAGGCAGCTGCAGAGGGCACTAAGGTCTCCTCTGAGCCTCCTCCTCTTTTCTCAGACCAAGCAATCCCATCTCCCTCAGCTGCTCTCCATAAGACTTGTGCTCAAGTCTCATGACAGCTTCATTGTCCTTCTTTGAACATACCCCAGGGCCTTAATACCTTTCTTGAAGTGAGGGTCCCAAAACTGAACACAGTACTCGAAGTGTGTCCTCACCAGTGCTGAGTACAGAGGGATAATCACCTCCTGCTGCTGCTGGCTTGACTATTTCTGATACAAGCCAGGATGCCATTGGCCTTCTTGGTCACCTGGGCACACTGCTGGCTCATGATCAATGCTTGGCTGAACAATACCCCTGGGTCCATTTCTTCCACACAGCCTTCCAGCCACTCTGCCCCACATGTGTAGCATTGCCTGGGGTTGTTGTGATCGAAGTACAGGATCAGGCACTTGGTCTTGTGTAACTTCATCGCATTGGCTTCAGCCTAGAGATCCAACCTTCCCATGTCATTCTGTAGGGCATTCCTACTTTCAGACAGTTTGACACTTCCTGCCAACTTGATGTCATCTGTAATCTTACTGAGGGTTCACTCAATTACGGAATCACAGAATGTCAGGGATTGGAAGGGACCTTGTAAGATCATCTAGTGCGATCCCCCTGCCAAAGCAGGAACGCCTAGGTTAGGTCACACGGGAACACAACCAGGTGGGAGTTGAAAGTCTTCAGAAAAGGAGACCCCATGACTTCTCTGGGCATTCTGATCCTGTATTCTGTTACGCTTAGTGTGAAGAAGTTTTTTCTTGTATTTATGTGGAACCTCCTGTGTTCCAGCTTGCACCCATTACCTCGTGTCCTATCATTAAGAAGGATGAGCCCCAGAACTGACACCTGGGGAGCACTGCTTGTGACTGGTTGCCAACTGGATTGAACTCCATTTACCACCATGCTCTGGTGCCAGCCATCCAGTCAGTTTTTTACTCAGCTAAGAATGTACCTGTCCAAGCAATGGGCTGCCAGTTTCTCTAGGGAAATACTGTGGGAGACAGTGTCAAAGGTTTTGCTGAAGTCTGGGTAGACTACATCAACAGCCTTTCCCTCATCTACCAGGCAGATTACCTGGTCATGTAAGGAAATGAGTTTTGTCATGCAGGACCTGTGTTTCATGAGCCCATCCTAGCTGGGCCTTATCCCCTGATTGCCTTGCACATGTTGCTTGATTTCCTTTAAGATAATCTCTTCTATAACCTTCTCTGGCACTGAAGTCAAGCAAACAACCCTGAAGTTCTCTGGATCCTCCTTATGGCCCTTGCAGATGGGAGTCACGCTGGCAAGCGTCCAGGCCTCTGGTTCCTCTCCAGTTGACCAGGAACACTGATTGATGGTGGAAAATGGCTTGGCAGTTACCTCCACTGTCTCCATCAGCACCCTTGAGTGGATCTCATCTGGCCCCACGGACTTGTGACAGTCCAAGTGGGGCTGGAGGTTTCTGTCTCCACCTGAATTGTGGGGGGTTTATTCTTCTACTCATTCCAGACTTCCACATTGGGTTAGAGTACCCCTGTGTAGTTGCTTACAGCTAGTTGCTTTCATTATAGAAATTGGAATTTATTGATAAGCATGCTTTCATAATACTCTACTATGTAGATGCTCTGGTATTGAAAACTTAGTGTGGTGATCTTTTTGTGATATGCAACTTCTCAGTTCAGTGTGTTTCTCTGGAATTAAACAGTTCTCATCTCTTCTAACCAAGGTGAAGGATAGCTAACACTTAATTGCACAAACACTTGTATTAACTTAACTATCTTAGTACTGTCACCTTTTTTTTTAATCTTGCCATGTGGTAAAAATGAGCATAGCTCCTAATATACAACTGAATTACTACTCTTTGGGTCTTATTTCAGCTTAATGGAGAAGGTGATATACTTTGAGCTTTAATTCAGCGTTGCACAGCTTTCACAATCTTTTCTAAAAGATTACTTTTATGGTGGTTAATGACACAGTGCTGAAAACAGTCAGACATTGAAAACATACATACAGGAACTTGGTTCTTAACTTCAGCTGTGTTTTAGAAGGGTGAGTCTTGGCAATGACTTGTTTTCAGCCATTGTGGAAAAAGTTATGCTTGGTGGTTGGAAAGAATCATTTGGGCTGCTTCTGCTGGAACCTCTCAAACCTGACAGAGCTGCTAAATGCTCTGTGGGCTCCCTAATGGTAAGCAGGGCAGAGTACGCAGGATAAACAGGTTCAAAGTGACTTTTCCTCACTGTTGGGGCACATCATTCTCTGTAGGTGCCTCAGAGGTCTGTGATAAACCTCAGGCAGCATTATTTCTGCAACTAATGACCTGAGGGATAAAGGATGAATTCCAAGGCTTTCCCATTGACACATGGATGTGAGAGACATCAGTTCTGAGATTAACCTGCAAACTATTGTTGTGGTTTCTCCTAGCACTGCAGACTACTTCTTTGAGATCTCAGATACATCATCTAGCTGCTGCAGTAGGCAGTCATCCTTATCTGTGTGGAGAGGCTGGTCTCTCTAAATAGGTCAGGAAACGAGACAGGAGCTTGTGCAGTGAGGTGTAACTTAGTATTGCTAAATGAGAATCTACTTACCATCTCAAGGACAGTTTAGGTGCTGCAACTTGTGTGTGCTCTCAGTCTGCAGAGTGCAGTGCGCCAATTAAAAATGGTGTTTGATCTTGTGTTCTCTGAAGCAACATTGCTAAAATGTGTTCCCCGCAAACCTTGAGCATGATATTCAGTGCTGAGCTGTTCCAACTCTGAAAGCTGTGGCTAATTCAGCAGCCCAAGACAGATTTGCAGTGAAGCTCACAGACCAAGCTATCCTGTGTACAGTGAAGTGAGTCAGAAAACAAACAAAAAAAAGGCAAAAACCCAACACCACAAAAAAACCCAAAACAACAACAAAAAACAGACAAAAAGACCCTCTCAACCAAAACAAAACAAAAAAAAACCCAAACACCTTGAAGGTGGTGGCAGCTGCAACCCCAAGGTAAAAGTCTGCTAGTAAATTCTTGAAAAACAAGGGAATCTGTTTTTCTTACTGTAACTAAGGGCAGTAGCTAACAGCAAGTTAGGTACTAGCAACACTGCAATGACAAACAGGATGAAAAACAAATGCAGTGAGTTGCAGCTTTTTAATTAGTTTAGTTCCCAGTGCTGGAACAACCTACGAAACAGTTTGACAGATTAATTTTTGGGACCTGTTTTATTTTCTATAATGGGGAGCGGGGGAGAGAAGAAGGAGATGTTATCTTCTGCTGTGGGTGATGTTGTAATGTCCAAACTGTTGATTTTTCTGCTGATTATTCCAGAGAAAGTATCTGTCTGAATGAGCATGCAGGGGACGTGCGTTAGTGGATCTAGTTTAAGTTGTTCTGAAAATAAAGGCAGTAATCTGACGTTCATACAACAGGCACTGAAAGATTTCAGCCAAGAACGCTGCTTAAAATCATCCTCAAAGCATGAATTTGTCTCAAAAAAATCACTGTCTTATGACCACATCCAGAGCTTCCGCAGTGCTTCTCCAGTGAAGCAATAAGCAGTAGGCAAAAAGTTACTCTGGAAAGTGGTAGTTTCTCTGTAGGTTCTAAAGATGGACTTCTGTTTGATTCAGGTTAGTGTTCTAATGTATCAAGTTCAAGAGACTTATACTAGTATATAGGAACATCTAAAAAATGTTTAGTACTCCACCTGCCATGGGAAAAAAAAAACAACAAACTAAATGTAAATAGCAATGGGATTTACTTGCTTCTAGATGTTGCCCTAAAATTAAAGAGTGTGGTGGCCATTCTTGTGAGGAGAACTGGCTTGCCTAGAAAAAGAATAGTTGAAGTGGTCTGTCATGATGATAGTGGCTTCTAAGCCTGATACTCATTCTTTGCTCTGGGCTCCAGCTGAACTGAAGCTTGAAGAACCAAGGCCAAACCACCCTAACATCTGATGAGAGTAACTGGTAGCCTCTTAAGACCAAAACATTGGCAAGCTGTAGAGCTTCTCTGTTATACTGACTGAGAAAGCTGTTAGCCATGCTATTGAACTGTTGACATACAGTGCTTTAGTGGAACTAGTTGCGTGCTTCTGAAGGGCATCCTGGGGTCCTAAAAGCTTACACTGAACCTTGTCTGCACAGTTGGCCTCTCTTTTCTAGTAACTTTGAATGATATGAGGTAGCATGAAAGTAATATCTTGCCGTGCAGGTCTTGCTCAGTGGCAGAGAAGCCTCCTCTCCCTTGGTGCTGTGGGTGGTGTTTGCAACACCTATTTCCTGCTAACTCAGTGGTGAGGGCATGGACACATTTTTGAATGGTAAGCGATTGCTCCAGGCAATGCCTAAACTCATGCTTATCTGGGTAGTATTGGCACTTATCCTGTTGCCTTTTAAACACTTTGTTTAAGGCTGGTTGGATGTGAAAGTCTTGTGTGCTGCCAATAGGAAGCTGTGTTTTGGATTGTTACCAAGGCTATCCCTAGAAAGTTTTTAATCAATACTACTTATTGTCAGTGATCATCGTGGCCTCTTGAGGATTTGTATGCTGGCTTTCATTTTGCTGACCAGTATGCTCCATGGATCAGTGTACTTAGCTCTGGCAGTCCTTTTTGGTAAATGTCTGTACGTGTTACAGTGTCTGTCATGAGCCTAGGTCATAAAAATAGAGGTGTTTCTATGGACAAGTTAGACTGTAGATCTCATGCCTTGTTTCTTTGCTCTTATCAAGCTCTAGATAAGGTGTGGGTTTTTTGTTTTTTTTTTTGTTGTTTTTTGTTTTTTGGTATTGTGAAGGAATGTGTACTCACCTTTCTTGAAGAATGAAGTAGTCTTAACTGTGGCATTTCTTTCTTTCTTTCTTTTTTTTTTTTTTTTTTTTTTTTTAACTTCAAACAGTTATGTACTTTGTTTATTTCCCCTCTTCGGAGCACATTCCATTTTGCTGGAAAACATACTATTAATCAGCAAATGTAATTGAGTACTGTCCCTTATGCCGCACCTGCATAAACTACCTTTGAGAGCTCCTCCAAGAGCACTCCCCTCCAACTTTTCCAGAGCTTGAGATTAAAATGTGAGATGAATAGACCGTTTGATTTGCTTTCAAGAAATTCTGTTGACACTGTCTGGGGGAATGCTAATAATGCAACATATCTGAAGTGGTGAGCATGAGAAATCTGTGTTATAATGCAAACTGGAAGTGTATTCGTGCTTGTTTAAACGTAGAAGTTGCCAGGATAGTTGCTTTCCAGCCTTCTCTTATCTTCTCTTCCTATTTTTTTCTCTCTCCGTTCCCCAGAAATACAGAACAAAGGTCTCTATCTTTTCAGATTTAAAAAAATGTTACTGTTTGCTCTTAGGAGCATCTCATCTAAATCAGTTCTGTGAATACCAAGGTAATGGCTAAATCTGTGACCCACCTAAATATGCTTCTACTAGAGTATGAATGGGAAAGAAGCGATACTGGGTATGTCTGAAAAGTTGTTGGTCTCTAGAAGAGAGCAGTTTAGTTAGAACAGTTTGTTAAGTTTGTCCAATCTTTAATCAAATATGAATCTGCCTTCTTGGAGCGTGGATGACTCCTAGTCACATGCTGAATTCGGATTTTTCCTGCTCAAAGTCTGAATCCTTGCTGCTGCTCCGCTCTTTAGAGGATGATAGCTAGGGTTCTGAAAACAAAGCTTGAAACAAAACACTGGGTGTGTTAGACATGTTAATTATCAAGGTGCTTTTTATCATGTTTAAATAGTTTATGGTCTTCCTGTGTGCACGGCTACAGAATCCCTCTCGCAGTAATTCAGGTCTTGTAAATGAGCAATATTCTTAAAACAAATACCTTGCAGAAGGACATGGAACTTTACACAGCTAGGGGACAGTAATCAGAGTTTTGATTCCAAAGGCCTTTCTGAACGTTTCCGAAAGCACGAACCTTCTGCTGTTTGTGGGGATCTTTGTGCTCCAAGGGTGCTGCTGCCTTTTCCCTTCTGCTGAGGACTAGAAGGGAGAAACCACACAAATTTGTTCTGCTGAAGTATGCAAATCCAAGCCTACTCAAACATTAAACTCACTTGTTTTCTATCAGGTCACAGACACTTTTTCTACTTTCTACAGCTTTGACATAACTGTGAATTAATCTTGCTGGGTAGTAGCCAGACTGGCTTTCGGCTCAGAAAGCTAAATAAAGCTTTCTGCAAGGACTCTGTGCTTTGTGAACTGATGTGAAAGCGAGCCTTGGATCTGGGAATGTCTTCCAAGAGAACAGTTCATCCAGTGGACGTGTTGAAATATCTTTTTGCATGCTAAGGTAACTTGCCACAGTAAGGGATTTGTAGGGTGAGGCAAGCATCCAGTAACTCCTTACTTCCTTTTCTGTTCAAAGCGTGTGGTGAAGTGTGCGTCCCATTAGTGAGAGTTAATAAGTCAAAAGTCTTATCCCTTTGCGTTTTACTGAATTAATGTCTGCTCAAAATAACAATCTGCATAATTCAAGTGCTTGGTTCCTAAAGCCTTTTTGCCTTTGTTCACAAGTAGCACAGTTTATTAGTAATATTGATAGGTTTGTCTTAGCTTCTGTAAAAACATTTGTGAGATGCTACTCATCAACTATAACTGGAACTGCTTTCAACTTTAGTGTGACAATGCATAGCTTTCTGTTCAGATTAGGAAAAGGGGCTACTCTCTTGAGGAGTCTGTGAGGAGATAGGCAGATAGCCAGACTGTGAGCAGATGGTTTGGTCTGGTACGTGACACCTTCCTATGTCTGCATGCACAGAAAGAGTGAAAATATGGCATATTGTTGCCAAGTCCCTGGAGACCCCTGCAACATAGCTAAGAGGTGGGTTGTTGCTCTTACTAAAAATACTGTTTGCAGGAAACACTTCTCTGCCCATATTTTTTCTGTGATGATTTATGGGAAAACAAACCACAGAATGAAATAATCCATCCTATAAAGCTTGACTGTTAGCCTGAGGCTCGAGGTGGGAATCCCATGACCTGCACAAGAGCGCATGGGACCTGTCTGTGTCAGTTGTAGCGTCTCTAAAAGAGTATTTGTTCTGGTGTTTCCCTGTCCAGCCAAATAGGCTGTGCAATAACGAAGTCCTCAAAGAATTATACCTTTGTTAGCAGGAGTGCTTCCAGGTCTTCAGTGGTAGCAAACTGCATGTCATAAAGACCAGCTGCTGTATCTGAAACTTATGTGCTTTTAGGGGTACTGAGGAGTCCTAAGTTTCAAGGCAGTGCAGACCTACAGAGCAGAAATAGTAGTTTGAGTGATGAGTTGCAGAATAAAATCATCAGGATTCATGGCTTGGCAACTTGCTGCACTCTAACACCTCCTTAAAATATCCCAAGAGCAAGCTGATATGATCTTTATCTAGTCAGACCTCAGAAGTAGTTTGTTGGTTGGATGGACAGAATACCAACAGTAGTGCTGGAAATGCTGGAAGTGAGGCTTGGATATGGTGCATGCTCTATTAGGGTTTTCTACCCAGTTGGTTTGTTGCATAGTATCTTCTAGAGCTAGAAGGTGAAAGATCAGTGCCTGTGATCTGAATGCTTGGCACTCTCTCTCCTCTACTGATGTATTTCCAGGTGAGAGCAAGAAGACTTGCTTCTCACTTGATCTTAGTCTGTATTACTCTTAAAATAGCCTCAACCTTGCAGTCTGATTCTGGGAAATTCAGACTACTTCTGAAAGTACAAGTTAGTTTCTGGTGAGTATGCCCATACACAGTACTCTCCTTCTCCTTTATGGAGAGGGGTGTCAGGAGTTGATGTCTCTGCACCCACTTCCCCTTTCCTAGAATTGCAGGTCTAGCCTCGGAGGGTGGTTCTTGCAGCTTTTGTCAAACTACAGTTTAACGCCATTCTGTTTGTGGATTAATGTAGAATTTGTGTTACTTTCTCCTGGGAATTTGTAAGGTTTTGGAGTTTCAGTTAACTGTGTGGGTGTTTTGTTTCTTTTATCTTGCAGAGGAAGACTGTTCTTTCTTCCTCCCTTTCTCACTGTGTCCAGAGTGTTTGTCCTTCCTTGCAGTCTGTCTCCTCGCTTTGATTATTTCCAGTGGGTTGTGCAAGGAAACAAAGGGGATGCGTGGTAAACAAAGATACTAATGTCTGGAAAGCAATTAAACTGAGCAAGGGGGAAGCAAATACCTTTTCTTCCCTTGACCTTCATCTGAAGAGAATTTGTGTATTTCCTTGCAGCTGGTATTGGATAATAGTCTTGTGCAGGTGCTTGGTGAGATACTGTCTCATGTCAGTGACATGATCTGGATGAATTGGAGAATGGAAAGGTGTATTCTCTTCCCACACAGAGCTGACCTGTGCAGACCAGGGGTAGAGAGCTCCAGAAAACAAAGATACCTTCTCTCAGAACTCTCCAGGATAAGTCATGCTGTGTGCAGGTCTGTGAGGGCCAAGTTAATACAAGCTTTTATAGTGTTTTTGAATACTTATATTTAAACCATTTTAGTTTTCCAGTCACCGGCAGCAATTCTGCTATGACTTACTGTTAAGTACTGGAGGTATGAAAATAAGTTTGTTCCAGAAACCAACCGTAATCACTGCATGGAATCATTGTCTCCTTGCCATCAGTGTGTCTGTGGTTGTGCCTCTCTGAGAAGTGGAAGGCAGCAAAATGCCTTGAAGCGCAAGGAGAAAAGTATGTTAGAAACAAAACAGCAAGGCTCTAGGAGTGGTACAGGCCTGGGTGTAAGATCGCTGATGTTGGCAGGATTAATTGAAGATAAGCGTACTTAACTTTGCCACTAAACAGCAACATTTCCATACAGTCTCCAGATGTCTCTTACATCATCTAATACCTGTTGAATGACAACAGTGTACTTGTAACATCAGGTAGCTTTAGGCTAATCCTTTTCAGAGGTGAGATTATCTGTGCTTGGACAACCTTTGGGGCAGTTTACTCAGCACCTGACCTGATGGCTGCTGATGTGTCTCACCTGTCACAAAGGGGAAACAAATCCTAGCCCATGTGGGGGATGAAGCAGATGGCTCAGTTGAAGTGCATCTACACCAATACAAGCAGTTTGGGTAACAAACAGGTGAACTGTAGAATCATATCATAGAATGGCCTGGGTTGAAAAGAACCATAGTGATCATCTAGTTTCAACCCCCCTACTATGTGCAGGGTTGCCAACCACCAGACCAGGCTGTCCAGAGCCACATCCAGCCTGGCCTTGAATGCCTGCAGGGATGGGGCATCCACAGCCTCCTTGGGTAACCTGTTCCAGTGCATCACCACCTTCTGTGTGAAAAACTTCCTCCTAATATCTAACCTAAACCTCTCCGTCTTAGTTTAAAACCATTCCCGCTTATCCTATCACTATCCACCCTTGTAAACAGTCATACCCCTCCTGTTGTATGCTCTCTTCAAGTATTGGAAGGCCACAATCAGGTCTCCCTGGTGCCTGCTCCAAAAGAAGAGGGGTGGTGTGGAGGGTATCTCAGTGTCATAGTGCTCAGGGCTGGGAATGATAAGGTTGTGTCTTTGTGGGTGAGAATCAGGAGGAAGGCCAACAAAGTGGACATCCTGGTGAGAGTCAGTTATAGATTGTGTAACCAGGGTAAGGAGGTGGATGCAGTGTTCTATGAGCAGCTGGCAGAAGCTGAGTGATAGCAATCCCTTGTTCTCATGGGCAACTTCACCTTCTTTAGTCTTTGCTAGAAATACAATACAGCACAGAGGAACCAGTCTAGGAGGTTTCTAGAGTGTGTAGAAGACAAATTCCTGATCCAGCTGGTAAGGGAGCTCACCAGAGGAGGTGCCTCCACTAAATATGTTCTTCACAGAGAAGGTCTGGTGGGAGATGAGGAGGTCTGGATCTGTCTTGGGCAGAGTGACCATGAAATGGTACAGTTCTCAATTCTTCATGAAGTCAGAAAGGGGTCCCAGCAAAACTGCTGCTTTGGACTTCTGAAGGGCAGACTTTGAACTGTTAAGGTCACTGGTTGGGAGGGTCTCTTGGGATTCAGTTCTGAAGGGTAAAGGGGTTCAGGAAGACTAGATGCTCCTTGAGAAGGAAGTCTTTAAGGTGCCATAAGATGAGCCAACAGGGAAGAAGAAGAACTGATGTGGCTGATCAGGAAACGTTTTCTGATGTTCCATGGAAAAAAAAAAAAAGAAAATTTACTTCCTGAGGAAGAAGGGACAGGCAACCTGGGGAAAGAACAAGGGAATTGCTAGGATATGCAGGGAAAAAATCAGAAAGGCTAAAGCTCAGCATGAGCTCAACTTCGCCACTGTAGGAAGAGAACAAAAAATGTTTTTACAAGTGGATTAACAGTAGGAGGAGGGCTAAGGAGAATATTCATCCTTTACTGGATGTGGTGGGAAACATGACCGCTGAGGATAAGGAAAAGGCTCAATGCCTGCTTTGTGTCTGCCTTTAATTTTCAGACCAGTTATCCTTGGGATACTCAGCTCATGACCTGGAAGTCGGGTTGAGAGCAGTTAATCCCTCAAAGTTCAGATGGAAACAGTCAGAGACTTGCTACTCTACCTGGACTGTCACAAGTCTGTGAGACTAGATGGGATCCACCGGAGGGTGCTGGCAGAGGTGGTTGCCAAGCTGTTTTCCACCACCATCAGCTGTCCTGGTAAACCAAATGGTCCCAGGGGACTGTAGGCTTGCCAGTGTGTCCCCTATCTACAAGAAGGGTCATAAGGAGGATCCAGCAAACTACAGGTCTGTCAGCCTAACCTTGATGCCAGGATCATCTTAAGTGAAATTATGCAATGTATGCAGAACAACCTGGGGATCGGGCCCTGCCAGCATGGGTTCAGGAATAGAGAGTCCTGCTTGACCAACATAATTACCTTCTGTGACCAGGTAACCTGCCTGGTAGATGAGGGAAAGGCTGTTGATGTGGACTACCTAGACTTCAGCAAAACCTTTGACACTGTCTCCCATGGTATTCTCCTGGGAAAGCTGACAGCCTGTGGCTTGGTACGCTTTTTGCTGAGTAAAGTACTGGCTGAATGGCCAGGCCCAGAGAGTGGCGGTGAATGGAGTGAAATCCAGTTGGTGACCCATCATGAGTGATATTCTACAGGGGTTGACTCTAGGGCCCATCCAGTTTAATATGTGTATTGATGACCTGAATGAGGGAATTAGGTATATCCGCAGTAAGACTGGAGATGACACCAAGGTGGGAGGAAGTTCAACATGACCAGGTATTTGATCCTGCACTTTGGGCAGAACAATTCTGTGCAGTGCTGCATGCTTGGGGCAGAGTGGCTGGAAGGCTTTGCAGAGGAGAAGGATGTGGGTGTGTTGGTTGACACTTGCTGAATGTGAGCCAGCAGAGTGCGCACGTGGCCAAGAAGGCCAGTGGCATCCTGACTTGTATCAAGAGTAGTGTAGCCAGCAGGAGCAGTGACGTGATTGTCCCCCTGTACTCAGCTCTAGTAAGGCTGCACCTCGAGTATTGTGTTCAGATTTGAGCCCCTTGCTACAAACAGTGAGGCCTTGGGGCATGTTTGGAGAAGTTCCTCAAAGCTGGTGAGGGGACTGGAGCACAAGACTTACGAGGAGTGACTGAAGGAACTGGCTCTGGGCACCCTTACTGCCCTCTGCAACTGTCTGAAAGGAGGTTGTGTTGAGGTGGGGGTCAACCTGTTCTCCCAGGTAACCAGTGATAGGACAAGAGGGAATGACCTTATGTCACACCGGGGAGGTTCAGGTTGGGCATTAGGAAAAACTTCTCTGAAAGACTGGAGTGGGTTGCCAAGGGAGGCAGTGGAATCACCGTCCCTGGTGGTGTTCAAGGAATGTGGAGTTGTAGGTGATTGGTAGTTGTTTCATTTTCTTTGTGGATAACTGCTTCAGTAGGTTTACTATCCAGGTAAGCTACTCACTTGCTACAACAGGATAGGTGAAAACTGAAGTTGAATTTTTAGAAGCTGGGGTTATGAGTAGCTCCCTTGTGGAAGAATACATGATCTTCACTTGAAAAGAAATCAATAGCTACAAAATTTTAGACTTTTTTTTTTTTTTTTTTAGCTTTCTAGGATGGCATCCTAGATGCATTCTGTCTTTGGTGTGTACTACTCCAGAGGGGGGATACTGCCTTCCGGAGGAATTAATACCAAGCTCTTGAGGTTGCACTTCACGTGGATCCAAGCTGCTGTGTAAATCTAGAGTCTTTGAAAGGGTCCTGAGGACGTGAAGGCAGAAGATGAGATCAGCTGGAAACTAACTGACTCATTCTGCATTGCACATGCAAGCTTCAAGTTTATGAAGTTCAGCTGAATTTTTAGCTTGGAGTTTCTTGAAGGATTTAGGATATATTTGTGGGCAGGCTAGTGAGTCCTAGTGTTTGGGCTACGTAATCCAAAAGATAAATGCGAAGCTGCTTCCTTACCAAATAGCAACCTGTATAGTTGGCAGGGCTCATGGATCTAGAGCAGACAGTTAGCTCCTGTTTGTGTTGCATGCCAGGAAACCAAATCCTTTCTTCTGAGGTCATCTCATCTCATGTATCCAAAAGTCTTGGGTATTGTGATGAGTTCTGTAAATTCCACAGCAGTTTGTGAAGAGTCTGATTATCAGTAGGTAGTTGTAGAATTGTGCACAAAAGACCAGTAGCTACAGGCCTGGAGGTCTGAATGTTGAATTATTTCTGCCGTAGGTTGTAATCTGGGCCTTGCTAGACTTTCACCTGATGTGCTGCTTTTGCAGGTGACGGTAGTGATAGTGGTCTGAGGAGGTGAGGAATTTTTCTTATTTACAGTAGGAGAAGGTTTGAAATCTGAGGAAATCTTCCAAGATACTTGCTGGGGCTTAAAGAGTCTGTAGACAGAACCTGTCATTCATTCCATTTACCTGGTCACCAGAAGCTGCGTCTTCTCATCACTGTTGTGTTTCTGCTCTGATTCATGGCAGGATGACTCTACTGTATCAGGTGCTGCATGAAAAGGGCTCTTTTTCTATAACGAGCTTTGTAAGCAGTAAGTGTCTGCTAGAATTTGGACTCTGCTGATCTCATAATGCAGCTAGGTAATTGAAACAGTAGCTACCTTGTCACACCAAGGATGAAGCTGATGCATGAGTCCCTGGCACTGAAGCCAGACTCTTTTGTTATATGAAGCATTTAATATTAACAGTATTTTAAGAGCATTTTAAATGCTCTTAGGTATGAAAACTGCTGACAGGAAGTGCAGATGGATTCGTATTTCTTTTCCTACCAAGCTTTGCAGGACTGACTCCACTTTCTGTGGTAAAAGTAGGCTAGAGCAGATGATGCAGTCTTGCTTCCCCAACTGCAGAAAATCCCACAAGTCCTGTGGAAGAATGCCAGTGTCAATTAACGTGATGCAGAAGTGCTCTGTCTCAGGATTACAGCCTGAGACAACTCAGATTGGAGGGCCATCTGCTGTGACACTTGAAAGCCTACCTCTTTCTAGCAATGGTTAAGATTTAAATGAAGGAATCTAGCCTGCTCCTAAACAAAGACTCCAGCAGTTCCTTATCTTGTGCAGCTAGCTTGGAGGCTCCACCCATTGCTAAGGACAAACAGTTGGCTTCTCACTTGGCCTTCAGCTGCTGAAACATAGCCAAACAGCAGTGCATGATGCCAGCCCTGACTGACTGGGGGAGGGGTTTTGCCACCAGAGGTGAAGCTGTATAGCTTAGTAGTATTATAAATACATTCTTCCTCTGTCCTTTCCCCAGTCACAGCTTCCCTCCAGCTCCTAACCAGAGGTGGTGTAGAAGTTGTGCTTAATCTAGATTGGAGCATTTCATTCAAGGCCGAAATTGGCGAAAAGTATTCACAGCCTTTTTTTTAAGACCTGAGACATTCCACAGAACCTATGACTTCAAGAACAGACTCAAGTAGACTGGAGTGGATTCCAGCCTTCAAAGACCTCCGTCCTGCTTAAAAAGTGCAAGGTGTGTTAATATGATTATTGTAGTCTTCCAGCATAACTGGTGAGGAAATTTCTTGACTTCCTGCACATGGCCATGTGTTTCACCTTTAGGCCTTCGTCAAGTTGTTCTAACAACTTGATGTAGAATTACTGTAACTCAAAGAGTACAGTGAAATGTCTTAAGTTGCCTTTTGGAAGGGCTTTTTACAGGCTTTCAGGAATCTCCTGTTTGATCAGGTTTAAACTGTTTCCACAGTTAATTTATTTCCATACTGGAAGTTTAGAACTTGCTGCAGTTCTGGCACAACTTATCTTACGCTAATGCATATTGCATATGGGCAGTCTAGAGCTGCCTGTTCTTTTTGGAAGTAAGAACAGACTTGTCTACAGCTGCTGCAGTGTCCCAGAGATTTCACTGCTCTTTACTGTGCTCAGCCAAATTTGCCTGTCTAGCTGAACTGCAGAATTTCTGTAGCCATCTCCCGTTTCTCATCTTGCCCCAACATTTGCTTATTCTGTTTTCCTGATTCTAGCAGAACTTTTTTTTTTTTTCTTTTGAGTTGTTGTGGCATTGCATTTTCTTGTTATACAGGTTCCTTCTATATTGAGTCTAAGCCGGGTGTTTCTTGTGTGTTTCAGGATAGCTGCCTCATATATGAGCTGGTAAGCTGTGCCATGTTCATCCTGCTCTTCTGCCCTCTTAAAAGAACATCTTAGTCCCTACTTTCTTCTTCATTTCTGAGTTAAATCTACAGTGTTCCATGTGTTGACAGCCACTTCTGAACGTTACCTGAGAGAATGTATCTAATGTCTGTTTGTAGGCAGTAATTTAGATCTTTTTTTCCCCTAAATGTGTAGACTAAAGTGTTGTTCTCCTGACTACATAAGCAATCCTCAACATGGGGAATAGTACTAGCACTGTTCTGCAGGACTGTGGCGGTCAGAGGGTCTGTCTCTAAAATCCGAGTGTTCTCATGGTGGGTTTGTAACGAAGGCTGGTAGAAACCTAGCATCAATTTTAGCTGTTCTCAAAGGCAGACCTTCATAAGAAACCTGTTCCTGCTGCTCTCACCTGAAAGGTAATTCTGAACTGTTAAACAAAGGAAGACTTTTGAGGATGAGGAGGACTACCCTTGTCCAGCTGGAACATAAACCATAACTGCATAAGGAATACTGATGAGCAAATGGGATCTTACGCAGAAATAATTCCTTAGCTAAAATTACATGTTTCATTTAGCCATGTAAAGACTAAATGAAGCTGGGGCTAAGCAGTAGTTCTTTAACTGAATGCTACTAACTGAGGTGCTGCTCTAGCTGTAGTGACATTTTACCAAGTCTAGCATCCAGGGGAACCTTTGGTGGTGCAAGGGAAACATTCTATGTGTAACATCTTGTGCTACTACTTAAAAACAACAAAAAATCTGCAACAATCTATCTTCTCTGTAAATAAGAGTCTTGAACCTTTGTCTTTTTTATTTATTTATTCTTAAACTATAGTCTAATGTTCCTATACAACCTGTTATGCGTGGTCAGCTAGCTGTACTATGCAACCAGCGCAGAGATGCCCTGGTTATAATTGGTTTATACCAAATTCTAAGCCTTGAAGATGTAGGGATATACAAAGTTCTATCTAAAACCCTTGTTTTGTTGGATGAGTTTTAAGGAATTATAGACACCCCGAACTGTCATGTGCTTCATCCTAAAATGGCTGCTTGCTGGTTCTTTTAACCTCTGTTTCCCCTATGCACTGCATGATAATCTTGTAATTGGAAGGATGGGGATAAAGACTGCCAAGCAAAGTACAATGTATCCATGGGCCTGAAGACTCTGGAAGGGAGGTGCACATAGGTACATCTAGTGAACTGGATGGGGAGTTACTGAAAGTCTCCAGAAGGGAAAGCTGACTTGCACCAGTCAACAGACATATTGCCACTTCACCCAAAGCTTGTCTTACAAGTAGATCTCCTAATTTGCCTAGTTGCTTCATTTTCAGAGACTGAGTTGGTTCAACTCTGATTTCCCTTGAAAATAAACTGGTTTGCTCAGTATTAAGGCGAAGTAGTGTGGTAACGTGCTTTCTTTTCTATTTATGGAACAGCTTAACATTTCTTGAACTTAATATTCAAGCTGCAAACTTGGAGGGTTGACAGGGTGTCCTGGAAGGGGATGATCCTTGAAGCTGCTGAAAGAAATTGTGTGATAATGGCCAAAAAGTATCTGTGAAGCTTGTCTGAAGCATCTTGAAAAACACTGCTTTATGGTGAATCTCTTCATGTGTCTAAAACTTTGTGACTTTTTTTTCTCCAAATCAGGATCTCAGTCTACCCAATGGCACACCAGTTGATACTTCTAGCCCAGCCTCCTCCTCGTCTCTTCTCAACAGACTGCAGCTGGATGATGACTTGGATGGGGAAACAAAGGACTTGTTCGTTACTGTTGATGATCCCAAAAAACATGTATGCACAATGGAGACTTATATCACGTATAGGGTTACAACAAAGGTACTCAGCAACATACTCCTTCTCTACTACTTTTTCCCTCTGAAAGTTTTGTTGTTTGTTTTGTTTTTGAAGGGAATACTCTGGATGTTTATGGCTTGTGTTTTATCTCTTCAGGACTGGAACTTAGTGTCTTTCAGTACCTTGTAATAAATGTATTGATGGCGTAACTTCTTTTACCAGAACTGTTACTACTTCAGTATGTGAAGTAATATGAAGCTTATAATGTGTCAACTTAGATCTTGCCTTTTGTTAAACAGAACAGTTTGTAAACTTGAAAAGCCAGTTTCTTTAGCTTGAAAAATTTTCATACAAAGTAATTGCCACCCATTTGATTTGAGTTACCTCTGCTTGAGGGGAATGAACCTTATTGCTGATTCTCTGGTAGTCTTCACTCATTTTGTCTGTTGTGCTCTGAAATTCTTTAAACTTGTTGCTTAAACGTCTGTTACACTTTCTTGATCATCTGCTTATCTAAATCATAATATGGTAATTTTCATCCTCAAATGTAAAGTAGCTTCCTTGCAGTTGTTGACTGTTAGAACTAGGTAGTGTTAGAATGCTACTGTTTCCTGAAAGTGTGTGAGTTTTTTTTAAGGCAGTGTAGGCCAGCCATTAATGTGACCTAACTATACTAGGAGGAGAAGTAAACTGAAAAGCCTGTTGTATTCACAGCTGGAACTTTAATTTCTGTCAACTAGATGTTCTCATTAGCATCAACTTGATGAGTAATATTGGCATCTTCTTTGGGCACTTGTAGCTACCTAATGTAAAAAGTGTCTGCTAACTTCTCTGTGATTATACCTTATCCGCTTGTCCAGAAAGGTTTACATTACTGCGACTTGCTTAGATGGCACTAACTACTGGGGAGGGTATTTTCCCTTGAGATAAGTCTTCACAGGCTGTGTATAGATTGCAAAAAGAAGTTCCACTTTCAGGTTGCACCAGGGAAAATGTGGTCTTGAAAATAGAAGCTAACTCTTATGGCAGGTTTAACGTAGGCCTACTATTCTTAGTTGTTTTGTCTTAGTCTTGGAAGAAAGAATGTGTCTTAACCACTAAAAAATTCTTAGTATTAAAGGAAAATTTCATGTGGAGTGACTTAGCCTTTGGCTTTTATAAGATCAGAAGGAATAGGCTGAAGACCTGGTTATTCTGTCAAGATTAACTGTCTCTGCACAGTGGTACCCTTGTTCTTCTGCTTGGAAACTTGTGTTAATACAAGGGTTCACTTCTTAATCATAAAATCATAGGATGGCTTGGATTGGAAGGGACCTTAAACCCCCAGTTTTAGCCCCTTGCTGTGTGCAGGGTTGCTAACCATTAGATGAGGCTGCCCAGGGCCCCATCCAACCTGACTTCTAACGCCTCTGGGAATGGGGCATCCACAGCTTCCTTGGGCAGCCTGTGCCAGTGTCTCACTACTCTGAGTAAGGAATTTCTTCCTAATGTTTAACCTAAATCTCTGCTCTTCTAGTGTAAAACTATTCCCCCTTGTCCTGTGACTACTGGTTGGTGCAGTCTCCCTCCTATTTAAGCACTCTTTAAGTACTGCAGGGCTGCAGTGAGGTCTCCCCAGAACCTTCTCCAGGCTGAATAAGCCTAGCTCCCTCCTTTCTTCATAGGAAAGGTACTCCAGCCCACTGATAATCCACATGGCTCTCTGCACCTGCTTCAACAGCTTCACTTAAACCAGAATTTAGAAGGTGGATAAGCTATTTACCTTAGAACAGATGTGTTAACTCAATGTCACCTTTTTTTTCTTAATCTAAAAAACCTACACAGATTTCATATCTACCTACCTGTCTGTTAACACTTGCTTTATTCTGCATCTCACTGTAGCACATAATGCTACTGTATTGTAGCATTACAATACTATTTTAAAATAGTGCATTATTTATCCTCATCAATCACCTCACCTATTTGAGTTTATTACTTATTCTTGTAAACTTCTGGCTAACCCCTTGCGTTAACAATCTAGTCTACAATTGTTTGAAAAAATCTGGTTGGAAGTTTAACAGTATTAATGGCTTGTACAAACAAGTCTTCTTTGATGCCAAGGTAATTGCCCAGTCAGCCACTGTTGCTGAAAGCAGTAATTAAACATGGCAAAAGCTGCATAGGAATAAACCTTAGATGCTGTAATCAGGGTAGGTGCTGATGTTTCTACTTTCAGGTTGTAGTTCATAGCTTTACAGCAAGTCTTGTTCTAGTCATCTGAGGGGAATGTAATTATCATTACTGTAACACATACTTGAGTCTCTGGCTGGAAACCACTGTAGAGAAAGCATGTAACCTGACTGCAGTAGTATTTTCCTATTTGCTTTTTATTTTCCTCCTTCTTCTAGAAAGGTCTTCTATTGCAACAGCAGAAACAGAGGTCTTCCAGTATGCCTCAGACTACCCATGTACTGACATCTTTGTCTGCAGGTAGTGGTGGCTGGGGAAGGGTCCAGAAAGTTTAGTCTAACAGGCTTGCAGTGAAGCTGACCTGAAAAGTATGGAGTTGTCTTGGTCTTGCTTGTATTCCTGCTTTCATAGCTTCCTTCTTAGAGCCAAGTAGTGTTCCTCAGCAAGTCTTCTGGATTAACACATTCTACAACAGCAGAATAAGAATCCCCAACAGAATGGGGTGAGCAAGTCAGGTCTGACTGTGCTGACTGTTTCTCACACCCTGTTTTCTTCTTGATAACTGAAGTTTTCTTAGAAGGGGAAACTAGTGAAACCAAAAGACAAAACGGGTGAAGCTTGTGCTGGAACTTAAATGGGCTTGGCTGTAATGATTGAAGTGCTCCAGATGTTCTTGGTGATATTTTTGTGCTCTTCTGGTAAACTAGTATGTAGTCAAGAGGGATTTTATCTAAAAGATGTTTCTTCTGAGGCAGGAAGGGGGAAAATCAACCTTATGCTGTGTAGTTATCTCTCTTAAGGGAAACGTAAGGTATTTCTAACTTTGCGTTTATTGTACTTTCTAGGAGGGCAGGGAATTCTGTGCTTTCTTCCATGGACATCTGAACAGCTCTATGCCATTCCTCGGTATCCTGCAGTTGCTCTGCAGCTTGAATGAAGTTGCTTTCAGACCAGTGAATGCTGAAGTAGAAGTCTTGTTCTCTTTTTCCTCTCCTGCCCCTGCTTCCAGTGCATGCATTGAACAGATGAATACACAGAGTAGCTTGATCCCTACAGAGGTGCAGATGAAAAAGAGCATTTAACAAATGGGCTAAATTGTGTGAGGTGAACAAAACTATGAACACCAACACTGTTGCCTTTTCCCCCACCATTCTGTTTTTTTTTTTTTTTTTTGCTTAGAAAAAAAAAAAGCATTTTTTACTATGTCTACAATACTAACATGGAGGAAATATATTTAAAATGTTTAGTGAGCATAAGACCAGAACTAGAGTGAGGAAAATGATTACTTGTGGATAGTTGTCACAGACTAGTTTTAGGCTTGGCTGCTAACTCTTTTCAAGAAAGAAGAAACACCAGGCATTGGTGTTTGCCTTAATAGTGCTTCCAACAAGAGGTGAAAGAGTCTGTAACCCCTCCTGCTTTTTGACAAGTGAAACTGAGCCTGGAATACTGCAGTGCTCACTTAGTGGAACTGTGCTGGAATCTTCAGTAAATCCCTGGAAGTGTCTTACCCATTATTTTTGGGAGGCTGAGGTCTGCCACGTCAGTTTCTCAAATTCCTTTGGGAGAGATGTATCCTTGAAAAATGAGATTTATGAATCTTTGTGAGAAAGCAGGAGGAATATGACTCTGTCAAAAACCTAGACTTCACTTGCCATCCCTGGGTGGTGGCAAGACACTCTTCCATTCTGTGAACAGTCTGGAAAAAATAAATTGTGCCAAACTAATGAGTGGTTTGATCTGAAATCCAAATTCTTTCAGCATTAGTGAGATGTGGTTAAAACCTTGAAGGGCTCTTATGTTCTGTCCAAATCGTCTTTGAAAAGCTTATGTGCTCTCTAGATTTGACAGCTCATGCAGCAAACACTGAAATGCAGATGAATATGATGTGTTTTCATTTGGCTCCTTCTGAAGAACAAAACCTGAAAAATGGAAAACTTTACAAATCCATTTGTAACCTAAAGGCAACTGGAACAGTTTGCTGTAGATGAGCTCTAACTGATACTAAGATTGTAGATTAGGACTTATCTTCCTTAAATTCTGCCTCCGTTCCTCCAGACTAAGTAGCACCTAATGGTTTTCTGTAACTGTTAGCAGAACACTTATTAGTAAGGTTCTCAAAGCAGGCAGACTGGACACGTTACTTCCATTGTTGTGCTACAGAGTAAGGTACTGTCTTGTGTAGACATCTCAATTACTCCTTCACTGTATGGTCACTTTTCAGAGAACTTCACCCTATCACAGCCAGTTCACATAAGCTTTCTCTTCTATTGTTTCTTTTCATTTCAATTTCAGATGATCTTCTGCAAGGTGAAATGCAGCTTCCCATTAGCAGGACAAAGCAGTCAGCTCTGGCTAATGAGGGCTCTTTACACGTGTATGCTTTGTCTTATTCTAGTGTACCAGTGTTTCACATACAGTGTTAAAAATCTCATTTGTGCTGAGGCACTCTGCTGTGTTAAAGAAGCTGGTGCTGCTCTGATATGTAGCTGACTAAAATACAAATCCACAGTGGATATCTAAGTCTTGGCAGTCCCTTATTCACAAATACATATGCTCCACTGATGAGCACTCATTATTAGCATATATGCTTAAATATACTCATAATTCTTACTGTAGCTCCTGGATCAGAACGGGGATGAGGTGAGTCTGATGTCTTCTGTTCTAGAAAAGAAAGGTACAAAGAAACAGAAAACAAACCATTCTTTAGGTAATATCACAGTAGCATACTGTTTAGTGTATACTCAAGCTGCTGTTGTGCTGATGGCATGCTAAGGCTGCTGGTTCTTTCTAAAGAGATTACTGTCATAGAACTTGTACCAGATACCCTGTGGGGATTGGTAGGCAGATGTATAGCTGCTGGAGAGTTGGAACCATCCAGAAAGCAGATGAAATGATGAATTGTGTTTAAAGGGTACCCGCTTGGCTCTCTCCAGATAATGCTGTATGTGGAAGTTGCCATCAGTCTGGAAGTAAATACAAAATCACTGCTGGAATTTAGCATGGCTTTCAGTGGCTAGAAATAGCAAAACAGCCTAGTGCTGGACTCAATGCTAGTTAAAAGCTGGGAGAACTGATGCGTTCTCCTAAATGCAAAGTTTTTGATGCCTGGCTGTAGATGTGATGCTGCATTACCAACATGCAACTTTCATTGAAAGATGGTCTTGATGTTGCTACAGATAACTAAATATGACTGTTTAGGTTTCTCTGAGTTGTACTTCTCAGTGAGACATCACTGTAAGGACTGTCTACCTTCTAGTCAGGACTATCCACTAAGTTCTTTGTCAGAGTCCCCCAGTTAGTATACAGTTTCTTCAGTGCTGTTAGGCAACTGTAATGTGTACTGTGTGAGCAGCCTCATGCATTTAGCTTTCTGTTCTACAGGCTATTTAAAGACTTAAAACATTTGCCAACAGTTTCTCTACATACCTGTCTTCTGCCTCAAACTTGTAACGGCAAATGTAACTCCTTGTTTTAATGGAAACTTGAATTATTTAATTTAATATATTAATACTGAAATTTGGCATAGCCTGTGTGAACTTCATAAAGACAAACTGGTTTCTTTTTAAAAATCAGCAAAACTTTTCCTTCAACAAACTTAGCAATGGCTTATGCTCTAATCTTAAAGCCTTGAAGGAGTTTAACAAGCCTGTGGTTTCTGGAATACAGAGGAGTGGTGAAACATTCCTCACCCACAGTTAAACTACTTCACAGGTAAACAAGTCATGAACTATCTTTGCGTTTAATTCTTGATTGCTAAGTAGTCTTGTCCTTGAAGATTTCATGCATTCTCCTCAAGTGTGTGACTGCCAAGAGATTAACATAGTGCACAATATTCTCATCTTCCCAGACTGCCCCCACAAAATATGAGAACATGCAATGTAATACTGATAAACTCTAAGAACACATTCCAAGTACTCATTTTTCTTATTGCTGACTTCACCTCTGCTTAAAAGGCCAAAGGGCATTTCTTTCATGCAGCTTGTAAACTTCATTTTGGGGATGGAGTGTAGTGCAAGGCTTCTCTGTCCTCATCTGTATCAGTGATGGATGTGTTGCATTGCTGCTAAATTTTGAGGTTGAGGGGTTTTCATGTATACTAAACTTATCCTGATTTATTTTCCAGACCACCCGAGCTGAGTTTGATTTGCCAGAGTATTCTGTTCGCCGACGGTACCAAGACTTTGACTGGTTGAGAAACAAGCTGGAAGAGTCACAGCCAACACATCTCATTCCCGTAGGTAGTAAGCAAGAATCTGCTGTTAAGGAAGTTGTATATTTGTCTTTAGAGCGTGTAACACTCCTTTAGCTTAAAATATAGCATTTTATTCAGCCTTCTACTAGAAGAGTGAGAAGCTCTGCTGATTTTTGGTTGATTGAGAAGCTTAAGCTTCTTTCTTAAGTGCAGCACCTGTGAGGTGAGCTTTGGCAGCCTCCTGAAGGGAGTAGGCTGATGACAACACTTGTCCAAGTGTAAGTAGTGTAAGCGCTCAACTTGCTTGCACAATTATTACATCTGAATTTCTGAGTATGAGGCCTTGGAAAAGCTACATGGGTTCTTCAAATCCTAGTGTCAACATTCAAGTTTGTCTTTTGAGCTGGTTTTAAAGGATGTGTTTCAAGGCCACTTGTTTTAGCATTCGGGAGCCCAGACGTAGAGATCTTAACTGATGGCATGGCAGCTATTTTGTATGCTCAGTAGACAGAGGATTAGCTAAACTACGGCACCATTTCTGTCTCTGAAGTTTACAGGTAGTCTGATCACCATTTCATATGAGTGGACTGATACTGATCTTTAGCAGTCTGTATTTCATTTTCTACAAAATGTGGAAAAAGTAGGAAGACGGTGAAATCATGCCATCAGCTCTTCTGAGCAAGGAAATCCAGGAAGGTCTGTAGTAGGTCAATTGTCAGGAAATAACAACACTCTTAACATACCTTTACTTGCCCATCTGATATGAGAGCAACTTTGTCTTTTGCTCTCTCTTCCTCAGCAAGGACTAGACTGTGAGAAGTATTCAGTTAAGCTGTTCCAGGAGCTATTTGAAGTTTTTTACTTTTCTGGAACATGCCTCCAACTGGAATAATAGTTCTGTCTTTCAAAGTTAAGCAGTACTTCACAAAATTACATAACCCCAATGCCTGGCACCAAAAAAACATTTAGTAAAGGGTTGGGGACGAGAGAAGAAGGAGGGAGCTTGTCCAGGGTAGGGAGGGTTAATATCAGCTTCCCAGTCCTTGGTCCATTCCTGTTCTCTGAATAGCTAAAAATGTCCAGGTTAAGGTTCAGTGTATTTCTAATTGGGGGCTGCCAGTGCTACCTCAAGGCAGCAATGGCAATCAGCTGATACTCTAGCAGCAGTAGGTTATTTATAGTAAGGGAATCAAACTGCTTTGCTGTGGCAGAGAATTTGAAGCACACTGGACTAGATGCTTTGGTACAAATATCACAAGTTGCTCTAGTGTTGAACACAAAACCTGTTGCAGAGCAAGACAGTCTGTTAAGTGTGCCTCTTCTAAAGCACGTGGAAGCAGGTCACACTGCCTTCTTGGTCTGCCTGTATGCAAATTCACTGTAGTAACAGTCCTGGACTTATCTCTTAATCTCCTCCATACAATGGTATGATGGGGAGATTGTCGAATGTTTTATGTATTCATTGCTTACAATTAGATGGAGAATGGATGCTAATGGCAATTTCAAGTGTACTGTGACTGTAGTGTATTCTGAAAGGAGTTTCCTAGCCAAACTAGGAATATCTGTATTTGTGAACTGAGGTGGTTCAGTCCTTGGAGGCCTTCTGTCAGACAAAATGCAGGAAGGAGATTGTTTTCCTTGGTAAGGCATAAAATCTTCCTGTAAAGGCTGATGTCTTCCTGGTGCAGGGAATCTTAATAACTAATGCTCAGCAGCCCAAGTAAGACTGAATATGGATTCTTTTTTCTCTGTGGTTACTAAGACCTGAAACTTCCTCTCAACTGTTATTTCAAGCAACTGCTAAAAAAACAAAACAAACTGAGATCAATTTCTATAAAGGTAAGCCTAATATTCCAAGGATCTTGTCTTTGGGTGGCGGTGCTGGGGTCCTTTGAGCCATTTCTGATTGCAGTGAACTCTGCTGCCCATGAGCCATGCAAGGAAATGTGGTCTGTTAGTTAAGAGACAGAAGTAACACACAGTGAAGATATCACTTGCTAGCTGTGTTTACTGACTATTTCAGATGGAGACCTCTGAAGGTCACTCAAATAAAGAACTAGAGCTGTGGTTCATTGGAAGTGCTTACTGTAATTTCTTGTCTCATGCGGTGTTTCTCCTTTTATTGGCCTCTACAGGGTGGCCGGACTCTGTTCTTGGTAGCTGTTCTCATTTGCAAGTAGTTCCATGGCATACTGATCTACTGAAGTAGGTTGGAGTTATACTGAAAGTAGAACTTAGCTGTTAAATTTTTCATGTACCGACAACTATGTCTCTGCTTGTTACTTTCCTTTATAGTCAGACTAGTGACAGTAGCTTCATGGCCCTGTACTTTCAGAACCTGTTTGATGAGGTTTAAATCTAGGCTTTTAGAAGGGGAGATTAAATAATGCTTCTGTGCTGTCTTGTACAAGTGTGAACATCAATTTCTGAGATGTGAATGAGTGCCATAAAAGAAGCAACTTGAACTATAAACAGTATTAAAACAAGAAAATTAGGCCTCTCTGTAGGGCAGAGGTCTTCAAGAAAGCTGTCCAGCTCTTCTGTTTCTGGTTTGTTGGGTCTTGCTGAAGGCTAAATGTCCTGCTGGCTGGGCTGTATTACAAACACTTTCATCTAGTTTGAAGTATGTGATTTGATATACCAAAAGCACTGTTGGGTATAATTTGATGTGGATCCTAAAGGCTCAGTGTTTATGTAAAGCCACCCTGCTTGCAGATGGAAATCCTATGTAAACAAACTGGCTGAATGCGGACAGCTAAAATCATGTTAAGTGGCAGAAATTCTGACAAAGATTCTGCGGTTCTCAAGTGCGCAGACTTCAGTGGTTATTCTGTCCAATCCTGGGTGTCTTTGTCAGAATGGGAGTTCTGCAAACTAGGTGTCCAGCCCGTCCTTTTCCTCCGGTGTGTTGAGCTTGGGGAGTGATGTTCTAAAATGCAGAGTTCCAGCTAAAGCATACAAAGCAAGGGAGAGTACATTTTTCCTCCCTGAAGACTACTGAAGTAAGCATTATTTATCTGAAAACAATCTAATTAGAGTGTACCTTACACTGATTTAACTAGGATGATTGATATGAATGTTCAGGGTAATGAGACAAGCCTTAAATTACGCAAACTGGTTATAGGGGTGTGGTGGTAGCTGGTTTTTATGTTTGTTTGTTCTTATTATGTGTTTGGAGGTGCAGTCTTTATCTATATATTCCATATCAGCTAGAGGAGGGTATAAAAAGTATTTGTGTATGCTTTATTTTCTTCAAATTATTTTGGCCACTGATTTGAGGTGACAAAGAGCCCTTATAGAGGAGAACCATGAGTTTATTGAATAAGATCACCATTGCTAGCATTAAGAGTAAGCAAGTTATCTGTCTAGGCAAACTTTCAAAACAATAAAATGCAAAGTGTGATTTTTAAACTGATATTAGTCTTTTGGGACAGCTTATGCTGTCTTGAATGAACAAAAGCAGAAATTGTGTTTGGATGCAGACAGTCATGCTGAGGTTGAAGCTTGAAGAGCTAGTCTGTCCGAAGGGATGCTTTGAAGTCTGGAGACTGAGTGTAAAAAAAAAAAAAAAAGCTAAATAAAACAGAGCTAGTAGTCCCTGAGGCTGTCTCAAGTTACATGTTATATTGAACTGCAGAGACGAACTGGTGGAGGTGAAATAGAAGTAAGATGAAAGAGTGGATATGTTAGCAGACCTTTGTCACCTACACAGGCGTGCTCAGGAATGCTGACTGATAGATGACTAAGAGTGCAGTATGGCAACTACTTCAGGAAATGTCTGGCCTGGTCTGCTTGAGCATTTGCCATGACAAGCCTGTTTGTATTCCCTTGATCGATGAAGTTCTGTCACTAAGGCTTGAAGCTCCAAGTCTCTTGAATTCTACAGAAAAGCCCTGTCTGGGAGCTCTAAATATAGAATAGAGAGGACAAGGGGGTAGAGTCGTTAGGTTTTCCAGGTTTCCTTGGACTGAGCTGCTGTATTTGAATGTCAGTTCTCAGTGTGTGCATGCAGGCGTATCTGTGTATCTATATGCATGTGTTTTACTATGGTGAATAGCGTGCGGCTGTGCTGGCATCCCCTTTAGAGCTGGAGCTTCATCATGGATGGTGGCTGGAGGAAAATGCCATAGGCTGTCCTGGAAGTACTTAGTGTGCTTAGTACTAAGACACATAGTAGTAGACTCTGCTGTCTTCTGTTGAGTTGCTAGGATTAGGCCAGACTTATTACAGCATGATTCAGAGCAGGGCTTGCATCCTTTCTTACGTATGGTTCCTATTAACAGAATTTCACTTCCTATTGAGAGTGGAGTTAGATTGTTTAGTATGTTTCCAACTACAAGTATTTTTTTGGTCTTTTGAATCTTGTGTGTTTTGTCTCTCTCAGCCACTTCCTGAGAAATTTGTGGTGAAGGGTGTTGTTGATCGCTTCTCTGAAGAGTTTGTGGAGACCAGGAGGAAAGCATTGGACAAATTCTTGAAGAGGATAACTGATCATCCGGTGCTTTCTTTTAATGAGCATTTCAACGTATTTCTCACAGCCAAGGTAAGCTGGTAACTTCCAAACCCAGTCACTGATATGGACAGCAGAACAGACTCCTTTGCAGTCTTTTGAAATAGGAGTCGTTAATAAAACTGTATGTGTGGGGCAGAGCTTGCCCTAAAAGACTGGGGTTGTTTGGGGAACTGTTAGAATTGTGCAGGTTTGATTTTGCTAGAAAAAGAGCAGTCTACAGATAGAGATCTTCTTCTCCAGACCTGCTTGTTTTGGATCCTTGTATAGAGGCCCTTAAAAACATGTTCTGAAGTATACTCCTGTGATGCAAGAGAGATTCAGAACAGAAAAAACTGTAGACCGTGTAAAATCCTCTTTTCAGAGTGAACAGGAGTAAAAGAGGAAGAAAGATCTCTTGCACAAAAGCTTGCAAATTTGGTTAGGTTTTTTTTTCCATCCTGGTTCATGCTTTCTGTACTGCTTGTACTTTTTGCCTCCAAAGCAAAGGGTGAAGACTCCATTGTTGCTTGTTCTTGGTCAATAACTTCATGCTCATCTTTTGCATAAAGCATCTAGGAGTAATTTTCTTTGTCTGCCTTCTGAACTACATTTTAAATAAGACCAGGGTGGTCAGGGTTTGATCTGATAAGTGAGGAGAACTGCAAAAGCATATTTCTCCAATGTCACATAATGCTACCTCACTCAAATGTGAATCTTAATTTGAGCTCACTTTGATGCTCTGCTTGATAGTAATGTGAGACTCAGTCTCAAATTCCCCTTTCTTTTTCTTCACCCTTCCACTCATGGTGAACATTGCATTTTTAGGCTTGCTTTAGCAGTAGAATTAGCTCTTTATAATCAAGTGTGTGACAGATTTGCTCTACTTTTCAGTTGTCAAAGCATGATGTAAAATGCTTAATTGTTTAGTTATATTCTGCCTTTGTTTCACCTTTGTAAAATGAATGGTAAAGCCTTTATCCTCAGCCCTGTATAATATCCTTTGCTTTAACAATATGGAGTGTCCAGGGATGCTGGGGGAAAAGGACATGTTTTCCAGTTTGTCTTTAGTGCTAGTACATTGTTTGTTGTAGCAATGAGAGATCAGTTCACTCGATTAGCACTTCAGAATTTAGTTATTGCAGAAATTTGTGAGACCACCTCCTGGCTGAGAAAGAAAAACAACCTTTCTTTGAATTTCCTGTTTGGATTAGTAAGATGGTAGAATGCTTGGAAGAATGAGTGAATAATTTTGAATTAGTCATCTTTTTTTTTTTTTTTGTTTCTGATGCCTACATGCACATAGCACGTCAAACAGACAGAGGGCAAGAGTCAAGGAACCACTTCATTTTGAATGCAAACGTAGTTCAAAATGATTGTAGCTGTTAAATGTTAGGTTATCTTAATCAGATTTAGTTTTATGTAAGTACTTGAAAAGAATAGCATAGTACATGTTTTGAATATGGAATTTTGTGTTCTTTTTTTCAAGAACAATTAAGCTGTAATCTTATTTTATGCTACCATATATTGATTCTTTACCTCTATAGATCTGCTCTGTTTGGAAATTTGTCTTGAAACAGCATGAGCAACTCTTCAGCAAGTCTTTGTGTTGAATGGTGTCCCCTGCTGGAAAGAGTAAAATGCATAGTGTGTGGCATTTTGCCCCATGAAAACTACATTTTCTGATGTGCTGTAAAGGTGAAATCCTCTGAAGGTTGTCAATATACAACCACTAGCTGTGCTAGTTTCCCCAGGTTGTACTTTCTCCTCTGTACAGTCTTCTTTGTCCTGACTATACTGTTGGTGTGAGGAGGCTGCTGAGCAGGTAGACATGCAGTCCATAGCTCTGTATTAGCCTATCAGAGCCAACTAATGGATGTGCATAGTGCTGGTATTATAGGCTGTGTCTTAAATGTTTGTTGTGGTAGACAGGTAAGTTCCTCTGTGCTGCTCTCACTCTTCTCAACAAAACTGGGGAAACAAAATATTTTAAGTTTAAATAGGCAGGGAGATAACTCACCAGTTACTGTTGAAGGCAGAATAGACTCAACCGAAGTGAGATTAAATTAATGTATCGTCTACTGATAAAAAGACTGATTAAAAGACTAGAGCAGTAAGAACTAAAAGCAAACTAAAACCACCTTCCCATCCTTCCACCCTTTTCTACCTTGTATGCCTGAGCAGTACAGGGGAATGGGGGCTGCAGTCAGTCCATAATGCACCGTCTCTACCACTCCATGGTCACTTCCTGCTGCATGTGGGTCCGTCCCATGGATGCTGTACTTCCCAAGTGGATACTGCAAGGCCTTCCCATAGGCTGCAGCTCCCCGAGTACTGCTCCAATATCACTCCATACCACAGGACCCACCTTTCAGACACTGCTCCTCATAGGTTCCCTTGGGCAGCAGCAGCTTCCCCAGGCCTTCTGCTCTGCTCTGGGCTGCTCTCATTGAGCGGCAGCTCTTGCCCAGAGTGCTTTTGCTTCCCCCAGGCCACATCTACTGCTGCACTGGGGTTTTCTCCTTGGCTGCACTGCAGCCTGCTCTACCATGGGCCTCTCCTGGGCTGCAGGGAGCTGCTGCTCCATGCTTGGAGAACCTCCTGTCCTCCTTCTGCACAGACCTTGGGGCTAGGGGGTGTTGCTTCTCTCACATTGCTCACTTCTCTCTGTTGTGCAGCTCTTTTTTCCTAAGTTTTCTGCCCCAGAGCACACCCAGCATCACTCATGGCTCAGCTCTGGCAATGATGGGTCCTTTTTGGAGCAGCTGGGACTGGCTTTGATCTGATATGGGGCAACTTCTGGGCTCTGCTCACAGAGTCCACTTCTGCAGACCCTATGTTAGCAAAACCTTGCCATTTAAAGTTTAATAAACGATTGTCAAGAAGTCTTGGTGGAAATAGGTCTGCTCGTGTCACTGTGCCCCTGGTTGTAATGCAGGAACATGGGAAAGTCCAATCACACACATTGATGGGGACTCTTACTACTCACAGTATACTTCATACCATTCTCCTGGATAGTATATATCTGTCTAGAAGTAGTCTTGAAACTGTGATAGGCTGTCTGATTTGCACACGGTAAGGTTTTGTGTCCAAGGCTACGTGCTGCATGTAATCTTTTGCCTTTGCAATGTTTGATCTTGACTGGGAGGTGTCTTTTGCTGTACTGGTCTTGCAACACACAAGTATTGTTTGTTCTTACCTGCCAGGATCTTAATGCATACAAAAAGCAAGGAATGGCGTTGTTGTCAAAGATGGGGGAGTCAGTCAAATATGTCACAGGAGGTTACAAATTAAGAAGTCGTCCACTGGAGTTTGCAGCCATTGGAGAGTATCTAGACACATTCTCTCTGAAACTCGGTACCATTGACAGGATAGCACAGCGGATTATTAAGGAACAGTTGGGTAAGAACTAAAATGTTCAACTTTGATACTTCTGTCTGGGATCTCAATCTTTTTCTGGTTGATAGCATTACTAACATAATGTCAATGACTGTAATACATAATGAGGTGCACAGAACATAAAGTCTTAATGCCTCTTGCAGGTTTAAAACAACCTAACACAGTATCTTGTTTTAGCTCATATCTGAATGTTTTTAAAGTTACTCTTGTTATGTTAACCCATTTTCTTACTGATAGTTATTTCTCAGAGGGCTTTTGGGAAGAAGAAAACCTGTAGATTTCTGCTGGAAGAGTACAAGTGGAATTCTGAAGACTATAACCTTAATGGATCTGTCTTGATGGAACAACTAAGTTTTACATGTATAAGATATGACTTTGGCTACTGTACAGAAGTAAATATGTATATAGAAGTATTCAGGAAAAGTCAGCTAAGCTGGTGTGATGTGGACCAGTCACTTCCATGCAGCTGTGGAGCTCTGATTATTAAGATGCTATTACAACACTAGACTGCTATGAGAGTTAATGTTTGCCAAGCTTGGTCATAGTGTCTTCTTTTTTAGCATAAGTGTTTGCAGATACTCTTGCCTAGTTCTTTCTCTGTTTTTGTTTTCCCTTTTGCCTCTGCAGAATACTTGGTGGAATTACGAGAATATGGACCTATTTATTCAACCTGGGGTGGGCTGGAGGTTGAGTTATCAGAGCCACTAGAAGGGGTGTCTGCATGCATTGGGAACTGCTGCACAGCTCTTGAAGAACTCAGTGAAGATATGACAGATGACTTCCTGCCAGTGCTTAGGGAATATATACTGTACTCGGAGTCAATGAAGGTAAAGGGAGCCAAGTGACTGAAGACAGTGCTGTTTTGTATTCATGGGGTGATGTCAGTGAGTTAATTCTCTCCCAGGGTGAGAACGCGTGGTGGTGGGAAAAAGAGAGAAGTAAATGATTTAATTAGGATAATGTTTTTGTAATTAAGTAAAAAAAAAAAAAGTAATGTTTAGTAGCATGAGTACTTGCATGGGTAACAGTATCAGCTCTGCTATTCAGCCACCTAACATAGAGTGCATACATGATGTTGAAAATCTGTTCCTTTATTGTTGTAGCTTTCTATAGGAGACATTCTGTAGCTGTCTAGAATATTCTCTTTGAACTGTTATAAAATCAGGTAAAATCTTGGCCACTGGTTTGTTGTCTGACACTGTAGGAATGTCACATGCAGCTTCTGTCACTTGTATGCAGCAGAGTAGTGTGGCTCCTTTTAGATCCAGGAGTCCAAATGACAAATGACCTTTCCCCTCTCTTCTCTATACATTAGGCAGGATGTGTCTATCCAGCTTTTAAGTTCTGTTTACTAAATAACTGCTTAAAGATGTTGCTCTGTGACAATTTGTCTTGATATCTTGGAAAACTTGATAACTTAAGCACTTATATGTAAGAAGTAGGTTTTAAAAGCTTCATTGTGGTATTTTTTCTCTTGAAGTGAGCAGTGATTGTAAATCTTACTGCATGGCAGAAGGTTTACTGAAACAGACAACTCTAATTTGGGCTGCTGGAGCTTCTCACCATGCACCCATGGAACAGTGTGCATTACTAACACCCTCTATAGAGTACTAACAAATAAATTCCTTTGAGGACTTTCTTTTGGAGCAGCCATTAGGAGAGCATGATATATCCTCCTTTAGAAATGTGTAATAGCTTGTTGGAAAACTAGTCTGAGCAGGTTAGTCTTTCAGCTTAGTCTTCCTATACTTCTGAAACTGAGAACTGGAAATACATATTTGGAGATCTCTCTTCTTAGCTTCAAACAGCTGGTTACAAGTCTGTCTTGCCTGGCTTAAGCAAAGTATTCTTGCACAAGGCTTTGTACTCATTTTCTCAAGCTACCATTTGTTTTCATACCCATGTTATGACTATGGGTAGATCCAGTGTAAGCTAGGTGCATTTCCTTTGCAGTACCAGAATGCTTGGAGATGAGTCTAGAATCTGGGATGTTCAGGCTCTTTCTGTAGGAGGGAGTGTATGTGTATTTAAACAGGACATGAAGTTAAAAGAAAAAAACTCTTACTCCAGAGCATCTGGCTTTTCATAATATGGATTCCATGGCCTGCTGGAAATGGCATCTGAAGTATCAGGCTGATTTATAGGTGATGTTTTGCACAAATGGAGAGAGAAGTGGGAAAGATTTATTTTAAGCGCTCTCAGATAGCAAAGATACTGAATGCATTCTCCAAGGGAACAGTCTAGCTGCAATACTTTGTCATTTTGCTGCTTTCTGTGGTAAGTGTTCTTTAGCTGCCTGAAGTACCTCTTCAGCTGAAGAAGCCCTTGCTTTGTAGCTTAATTTCTATGCTGTTGACTTGACTTTCGAGTGCCATAAAGGATTCTGTCCTTCTGTCAGTTTTTATTTAAGTGGCTGAACTTGCTCATTGTGTTGGCGCTTTGGAATTAGTTGGATCTAGAATCTGTATTTGCAAAATAAAAGTTCAAAAAGGATTATATTGCTTAGTATCAAGCTTGGTCATTTCATTACCTTTATCACACCTGAAAATCAATGAAAACTGTTTTTAGGTAAGGCAGACTGTTCTTTGTTTCCATCTCTCCCATATACCAAAATTGAAATCTGTCAAGCCATACTAAGCACAGTTTTCTTATTCTAAAATGTAAATCTCTTAGTATTGACATGGTAGTCAGCTACAGTACTGTGTTGCCAGACTCGATGAAACTGAGTAACTGAAAATAAGGTTTCTCATGGAGTGTGAGCAGCTTTCTCTTGAAAGAACTGTCCTCTTCATGAGCAGTGCTATTCATTGTCTGCTTTGAAGCCTGCTGTGAAATGTCAGTGTGGACAGCTTTTGGAAGGGATACTTGAGGGGAAGGTAAGTTTTTGGGCTCTAGGAATACAGTGCAACCTTGACAGCTTTTTCCATTGCAAGTTGCACCCTATGTAGCTTAGAAACCTGATTTGTGGATCTGTCTTGAACTGGGTGAATGCCTCTCAGTGGAAGAACTGCCAGGTTCACTTCGTTGTTTTTTTTTTTTTTTTTAGCAATGAGTGCTTCCTTTATCTTCTTAAGGAGCACCATTTCATCTGGTGGGGCCAGCCTGAGGGAACTACACCTACACAGGCAAAGCCCAGAAAGCCTGGTTGAATTACCCACAAGCTCATTCTAGGGAAGCCATGTATCGTGGCTCTGTATTTGTTTAAAAGATTTGAAGAAGTGGATAGAGGCTGGGATTGTGGGCTTGAATTTCAAATATGGTGGTGGAAGCTAGGAGAGACCTTGACTGAAACACAGGTCACACATGAGATGGCCAGATAGTGTCTGGAATCCTGGCACAGATATGTGGTTATGTTTTTTGTAGTGTGCTGGTGTTCCATGGAGGGATGTGCAGAGGACAAAGTCAGTTCTAAATAATTCAGTGCTGATGCGAAAATCATATATGAACTCTGTATGCTTAATGTGGCCTGAAAGGCCTACCAGGTGATGTGTTTCCCAGCTATGTGCTTGGGCACTACTCCTAATGCATTTTTAAAGCAAGCAGTGTCTGAACAGTCTCTTCAAAGGCATGCAGTAAATGAGGATCCTTTGTGAGTTCTAGTTTGCAGTAAGAAGGTACATGCAGTGCAAGTGGCATAGCACTGCAACCTAAGAGGCTGGTGGCAAACTTCTGAAGCTCTTTCAAAGATGTAGGTCAATGTGGAATGTTTCAACTAAATACAAATTGAAGAAGGACCTACGTCATTGAAAGCGGGCTAAGTCTTGTTTCTTGTACAGTGGTACTTGACCAGTGGTTTTGTTCTTTACACAACTGAAGTGGGGTGTGTGATTTCTTGTGTGGAGTTTTTTCTGTTTTTTTGGTATTTCCTTCTCATTGAGGCCCTAACAATCAAGTGTTGCATAGGTAGTGGTAAATCTGGGGTTACTCAGTACAGAGCTCTTCTGAAAAGCTGGTGAAGTGTAATGCATTAATTGGCAACTGTGAAGAGATTGCCTGGGGCTGCCTGAGTAAATACATCCTCTCACATATGGGACAAATAAAAGGGAAGGCAATATTTTTCTCATCGCTTTCAGGTCAACCATTAATGGATAGTTAAAGCTGTATTCAGAAGCATGTTGCTAATGGTCCATAGTGGGCACTTCAGGAGGAATAAAATACTTGCCCTTTGAATCTATTCTGTTGGTACCTGTTAATCATTGGCTAATGCACATTCAGACCCTGTGTGTACTAGCTCCATGTTCACGGGGGCTGAATGCAATTGCTTGAAATGGTAATTTTTCTGAGAAAATAATCACAATTGATTCAGGCTTGCGGGGCACTATGAAGTGGAAAATCGGTCAGGTTTTTGTTGCACTGATAACCTCAAAGACTTGAATACTGTTTCACATAAGTGCTTAGGTTGTGAAATGGATGAGTATGTCATGTTTTTTTTGAAGCAAGCATGACTGATAGCATGTGTGCTGTCCTGTCCCTTTTTTTTTTTTTTTTTTTAACCTAAGCCAACAGTAAATTTATGAATGGAGAGCCTTTCCGGGTATCATGGGCCGAGGCTGTAAAGAGTAATGATTGCAACATCTCCTGCCTTTTGCAGCTATAGTTATTCCTTAACACAGAATGGAGTTCCTGCAGTGGTGACTTTAGGAAGGAGGAGGGAGAAGGTGATGATTAGTGGGTATAAGGCTTGAGCATTTTGGCCAGATTTTGTTATAGCTTTTTAGTAGTATGTGTTCTTAAAAAGACTAATTTCTATTTGTTGTTTTTTTTTTTACTTCAAGCCTGTAACATGACTGTAGCAGAGAACTTGTAGACATAGTAAAATGTAAGAATAGATTCTTTTGTTCTCAGTTCTGGGAAGCCTCTGTCTGTAAAATGTTTGCAACATGAAAGTCACACGGGTAGTTCAGTGCTTTCAAATAAAATGTGCTTTTCATAAGGTTAATTCTTTTATTAAGAACAGCAAAACAAAACCCCCAAACTGCCTCCTTGTCTGAAAGTAGAGTTTTTATCTGACCCTCTAATTGCTGATGAAAATATGCTCTTTACTTTTAAAGGCTACTTTCTAACTATTGTAAAACATATTGTAAAATATACATACTAAAAAGCAAACTTAGAACTGAGTTGTCACTTCAGCTGCAACACTGCAGTTTCTTACAGATGGGAAGGGGAATAAGCAAGAACATACCTCTCACAGTTGTCTTTTCTCTTGCCCGTAGAATGTGTTGAAGAAGAGAGACCAAGTTCAAGCAGAATATGAAGCAAAACTGGAAGCTGTAGCCTTGAAAAAAGAAGACCGTCCAAAGGTTGGAACTTCAAATTACTGTGCAGAATCAACCTGCTCTTTCACTGCTTTCTGACAATAGTGAAGAAATAGAGCTTGCTTTTTCTGGGTCTGGCTTCCTCTTTGCAGCATTAACACTTTGGGGCAGAGCAAGAGTTTGGTGCCAAGCTGGTGTGAAGTGAAGACCTAGCTATGAACGTATTTAACCTTTTCTAGAAATATCTCTTATTACTGATTTCCCACCATTTAGAGAAGGGTGGCTCTGACCTGTGTTGGAGCATCTAGTTGGACTGTTCAGTAGATATGGCTTTAAACGATGGTAACTAAGCAGTCTCTGGTAATTTTGGTCTATGATTGCTGAATCAAGTTCCTAGACACTGGCATCACTGAGCTATACCACATGACTCTTGTGTTGCTCCTTCCTCTAGGGAGATCTTCCCTTGTGATGCTGAATTTATGCAGCAGGGGTCACTGGGTGACAGGTTTTGGCTGGGCTTTTTGTACTTAGCATTGGTGAGGCCCCACCTCGTGTGCTGTGTTCAGTTTTGGGCACCTTAATGCAGAAATGATGTTGAGGTGCTGGAGCAGGCTCAATGAAGGGCAACAAGGCAGGTGAAGGGCTGGGAGAATATGCCCTAAGAGGAGCAACTGAAGGAACTGGGGCTGTTTCATCTGGGGAAGAGGAGGCTGAGGGGAGACCTTATTGCTCTCTTCCAATACCTGAAAAGTGCTTACAGTGAGAGTGAGTTTGGTCTTTTCTCACTGGGGACAGGTGGCAGGACGAGGGGAAATGGCCTCAAGGGTAAGTTTAGGTTGGATATCAGGAAAAACTTCTTTGCAGAAGGGGTTGTTAAGCACTGGAATAGGCTCCTCAAGGAGGTGGTTGAGTCACCATCCCTGAATGTGTTTAAAAACTGTTTGGATGTGGTGCTCAAGGGTGTGATTTAGTAGAGGGTGGTTAAAGTTAGGGTTGCATGGTTAGGTTGTGTTGGAAAAGACCTTAAAGATCAAGTCCAAACCTGATCTGTTCTGAGATTCTGTGATTCTAAGCTTGTGTGCTTATGCTGCCACCTGCTTTCTGCATGAAGAGTAGTGCAAGAGCTGTATCTTGTATCAGTGTTACTTTGACCAATAATGAAAACAGGTTTTGTCCCCTCATTCTGCCTGGGTTTTTTGGCTCTCCTCCATCTTTCTGTTAACAGCTGAAGAATAAACTAATATTACAGGTACTGTATAATAATCTTAAAGAAGGTTTAAGTCTTCAATCTAATTTTGAAACTGAAGGGTACAGACTGTGGAGAAGCAGCCCTTTTTTCCAGTCCTCAGCTTGTTTCTGTCACAGACTCTGACAAAAGTGATAGCAGGATGGCTTGGATATCTTCTTCTGTCTGCTCCACTGATGATTCATGTGGTATTACTGTTACTTCCCAAGTGTAGCTTTGGATGTGTAGGTATTCTAACCTGTTGTGTGTATGGAACCAAATCTGGCACATCCAGTAGTAAGCCAGTTGAGGATATCAGGTACTGATTTCTGTCAAGATCCTGGTACAGCAGAGCTGCTGAATTTTGCTGATCTCTCACCTGCTAAAAGGTTTTTGAAGCTCACCTCTTGGTAAGATTATTGTGTAAAGTGCAACATTTAAGTAGCAGTCTTAGGAATTTTTTGAATTCTTACATTACCTCTCCAGAGTATCATAAGCATATCTTTTGGTAGCTCCTTGTACCTTTTTTCTTAACGTAAGACCTTTATAGTGTATTAAAGGGGGGAAGTTGAAAAAAATTAATAGAATTCCTTGCATGTTCATAAAATACTAGAATGCAACTCTTAGATTCTTTCCAGCCTAAGTGGAATGTCCTTATCTATAAGAACTGATAAGTTAGAGCAGTTAGCAACGCAGCTTACATTTAGTGAGTTATCCTGGCTATAAATTCCTAGAAACTATATACAGACAGAATAACGAGCTAGCTTATGCGGTGAATGTCATAATGGCATTCATGTGCCTTTCAGTATATTTGGCTGATTGGCAGAAGTTACCTTAAAACAAATGAACTAAACCAAAACAAAAACCCATAAAGCAAACCCAAACAGAGCTAGTTTTTGATCATTGCTTGTTAACTTCTTCCAGTGGAGGGCATTCTGGGACTCAAAGTACATGTAATCAGACTGCCTTCACGGAACTCCACTGATATCATTATGTGGTTCTCAAATCAGATTAAAACTCAGTGGACTATAAATACAGAAGGCTTGTAGGGTGCTATAAATGTCTGTCAGGAAATATATGGTGAAGTTTCCACCAAAAGCATTGTGTAGCTTCTTCTGTATGTGTGGTGTTTAACATTAGAGTAACTGCAGAGTCTTCAGCTTTTCTGTTGGTAAGCAAAATAGAGAAGAAGTGCTGCTTGCGTTGGCATGTTTTTACAGTAATTCAACTAAGACAGTGAAGTGCAGACATTTCCTTTTAGTGAGATGAAATCCACTTCTAATAACCTAGGTCTGTCTGTCTCAAGGATTTGTTGTGTGGTGATCTGTGGGAACAGTGAATATGGCAGCACCGACTTTGAAGTGAAAAGTGATTGTGTGTTTACAAGGGGATTGGTGAAAGGCTTGTGTTTCCAAAGAACAAGAAGAGTAAAAATACCATATACATATACTTAAACTCCTGAATAAGACCAGTGTGTATGTGGATGCTTCAAGAAGTCTGTGGAAACTTAGTTGGAGTTCGTTGCTATAGTTCCTCAATTAGAACATACATAATCCATCTGCTGATCACTGTATTGTTACTGTAGCTTTATATACATACAGTCCTCTCAACCTGATGGAGAACTGTCTATGGGAAAGAACGCTTTCTTTTAAATCTTCAGTGTGGTTTTGGATCTCGTCAGAAGCAGGAAGCTATTGAGCATTTAGAAAATGAATTGATTTGGGAAATGTTATATGGTTTTCTTCTAGAGTGAATGATTCTTTCTCTTAATAGCTATGCCTTTCCTATTAAATTAACAGAGTTATTAAAAATGATGTGAGACATGCTTGCTTCAAGAGGAGCAACCCCTAAGCCTTCCAGCCAACCATCTTGCAAGTTCTTGCCTGAAGCCTGTGAGAGATCTTTGTTGTGAGTTTTAGCAGTCTGGATTCTGTGGCCAGAAGCATGGTTCTTCCACTTTCTCTGACCACTATGTAGCTGCTGGCCATAGAGTTGCTTGTAATATAAATCCAGTTATGCGAATAAAGTGTTACTCAAAGCCCATGAGCATCAAAGAGATGCTCCCTTGTGTCTCGCAGAGCTGTATCAGAACCCAGATGCAGGGCTTTCTCTATTATTAGCCTATGGAGTACTTCACTGATTGTCCCTAACTGCATTGTGGAGAGCAGCAAGTATGTTTCTGCTTAAATATGTGCCTTGCCAACTGCAAGGTAGTTGTAAACTCCTAACCTCTACCCACAAAGAACAGAAATAAAATAAAAGGAATTTCCTGAAGGCTTCTGCAGATATTCTTGTTCCTACCCTTTGTGCAATTCACAGCTTCCAGAGAGGAAGTCCACTCATCACGTTGGTGTCAGTGCTCAGGAGTTTCCTCTTGTCATGGTTTTGTAATTTTTGCTATTGGTATTCCACATCATAACATTACGTGGAGCACAAAGAAGAACCACACGTCCCAGAGGACCTCATGGTCAAAGAGGAAAATACGTCACAGGAGTGATGCTCGCTGTCTCTCTCACTGCCTGGCAGCAGGTGTGGGTGTGCGCCTTCAATTTCGAAGTAGGCTTCTCGGTCTTCAGAAACCTCTCTCTCTCTTATTTCACTTGATGTATGAGCCTCGATTTCAATTAGATTGTATCAGTTAGATTGTAATTAGATTGTATAGTGTGTTATCTTGCATTCCAATATCATAGTAAAATAAATTTTCTTCCTTAGGTCATTGCTGCTGCTTTGTTTGTTTCCTTGAGCTCAGCTCCCATCTCCCTACCCCCTTCCATTTTCCCTTCCCGTTTTTTGGGGCTGGGGGGCCCATGGGCCCCCCTGTCATGGACATAGATTGATCTAGATAACTCTGTGACGCCTCTTATGATGTCTTGGGCTTATTGTGCATATATTACTGCCTGTGTAGACCACACATCACAAGGAGAAGGAAGAGAATGATGTTTGTGATTTTTCTGCTTGGAGCACTGTTTGTGAATTGTTCCTGTAGTGGTCTGGCAGCATACAGCCCTTTGATCTAAACCATAAGCGAAAAATGCCAGTTTGTTTGTCCTAGCTTGCTTCTGTCTTGGGTTGATGAGTCGTGGTGTAATCCTTTTCAGTCTCCTTGTAGACATGAAGTAGGCTATCCTTCAGCATTTCTCACGTTGCTTATGCATGAGGACGTGTCCATTGTTGGGCCAAATGAGCTTTACTTGGCCCACAAGTTTATACCTTTGATTCCTCTTGTGTTACGATCAGTGCTTTGCATTTACTTTTTTTTTTTTTTAGGCTGCCTTTAAGGTTAAAGCTAGGAACCTAGAAATTTTTTTTCTGCGGACACAGCTGATCACTACTGTTTATTATGGTCAAAATTTAACACTGAAGTATGTCATTCAGCCCTTTGGGCAAACCTGGATGTTTGTTGTTTCACTAGTGAAAACTGAGAAATGTCTGCAGCTGTAAATAGGGTGAAGGAGAGAAAGCTTGTTGTGGGGCTGTGGTCAGTCTGCTCAGTTTGAGAATAGGAACTGAGCCTAAGCACTCAGCACTTACGTGTGTTGCCTTTCCTCTTCATGTGCCTCTAGGAAGCTCTTCCACCCTGTGCTACATACAGAGATGATGGCACGCACAACTCCTGAAATAGCAAAGAACAAATTAAAAGGTCCTGTCTTCTCACTAATATATAAATGGGTCTTCTTCGTGCAGCTGTAGCTGAGTTCATTCAAGGTCACTACCTTTCCTCTTTAGTTTTGGTTTAGTGGGATTCAAGCATATTTAGCATCTAGCACTCTAAACAGCAGTATCAATCTTGATTTTTTTTTTTTTTAATTTTAATTTTTATTTTTTCGGCAGGTACCCACAGATGTTGAGAAATGTCAAGACCGAGTAGAATGTTTTAATGCTGATCTGAAGGCAGATATGGAGAGATGGCAGAACAACAAGCGACAAGACTTTAGGCAGCTACTCATGGGAATGGCAGATAAAAACATCCAGTACTACGAGAAGGTACGTGGCATTGTTGTAGCACTGGCAGGAACAAAGGTAGTTCATTGTCCTCCAAGACAGTGGTTATTTTTCAGGAAATGTTTGTACTGTTTTACAGTAAAGAACTTGGACATCTTAATTCTTAAGTGCTATGAAAGCTGCTCTTTGTCAGCTGCTTAGTGTAGTCTGTTGAGTTGTGCTCAAGTGATCTACATGAGACTAGCTGTTTCTTGCAAGGAATTCTTTTAACAGCACTTTGTACTGGATGCTTGTCTGTCTTGGATTCTTGAACAAATTGCTGAGATGGAGTAGTAGTTTTCTTTCTACCTGGTAGTGATGAAGGAAAAGGCCAAAAACATGGGTTGTGTATGCCCCATCCCTGAAGGCCTTCAGTGCCAGCTTGGATGGGGCCCTGGGCAGCCTGATCTGACAGATGAAAAAGACAGCTATTCTTCCTGAATGCTTTCTTACATTATTAAAGAAGACCATGTATAAAGAATCCTGTCAGCCTTTCTGAACTTGCATTCTGTCAGTTTGGGAGGGTGGGTCAAGAACTACAAGAGCTGATTTGCAATCCATTTTTTAATCTTTCTTTCTTTCTTCAGTGCCTTACAGCATGGGAGTCAATTATACCACTATTGCAAGACAAGCCAGAGACCAAATAAGAAGTACCTTCATGGACAGTCTAGCACTTCTGTGCTCAGTACCACTAGGCATACTGGAACTCTATGAAGGTCTTTTTTTTTTTTTTTTGTCAACTGAGATGCCAGCTGTGCTCAGGCTGGAACAGACCCTCTGAAGAATATTTGACTTTTCTCCTCATTTTCTGTTTAAACTGGGGTATGTTTCATCTTTTTGAGTTATCTTGAATGGTTCCTTCTCTATCCTATGGAGTGACATGGGGCTTATAGTGAAAGTGCATGGGGATCTTGATAAAACTTACCTCTTTAGCCTGGAAGGAACTGATGAGTAGAACACTAAAAAGATGAAAATAAAACTCTACTGCAAGGTGCCAAAATGACATCTTTATTACTATTCTGTTTTGTTTGCTAAAAATATAATTATTTCCTAACCAACCCTTTTCTTTCCTTTTTTGATGGAGAGGGAAAGACTGGAAGTGAATATCTTCTGTTTTGCTACCACTTGTATGCTCTCACTGGCTAAAATGCCTTCTGGAGAGTTTCCTGTGTGGGAATTGGGCTGGTCCTAGGCAGAGCATACTGACACTACCTACATATAGCCTGTGATACACGCATGAACTGTGTTTTTTGTGAGTGTAGCATGCTGTTGGTTCATACTAAATATCTTTGTTTACCTTGGTGATTATGAAGTAATGTCAGTTGGCTGAAGTGTACTTGTGACCAAGTTGAGGATCAAAATCATCCTGGGTGTCCATGGGGAACGGTGGAAGCAAGTGTGAGTTTCTGGTGTATGTTTTCTAAAGCTCGCTCTGAAATGTGCATGGTAGAATTCTCTTGATCCATGCTTTGTTTTGTTTTTTTTTCTTTTTACATCTAGAGCCTCTTCATTAATAATCAGTTGAGGTGCCTGCTGTGGTAAAGGTAGAACTCTCTCCCTGTTCTTGTTTGTTTTGCAGTTGCAACTAAAAAGCCAAAAAGTGTCAAATGCTTGCCCACAACAAGCATTGTTGTCTGTGTGAAACTTGCCTTAAACAAGTCAGTGAGGTTTAATAGATACACAGTGTCCCTGCCTATCTCTACTGAATCTCATGGCAAGTGTTTTAAGACCTCTTCTGGTACAGATCTATTTTTTAGTAGTTTCTTTTGGCCTTTAGCAGTGTAGCTGCTTCTGCAAGCCCCTTCTCTTTTCTCCTGCAGTCCAGCGTCAAGTGAATGCCTGTTTGGTGTTGATAGCCCTAGTACAGGGGATGCTGCCATGATGAGTATCAGAGTTGTGGTTTACCCGCATGCAGATAAACCCTCTTTGGATGGATAAATTCAAAGTGAGGGGTATTGGAGTTAATATCAGTGAAATATTGGCATTTGGGGGAGAAAAGGCATTAAGAGCTTACTGCTAAGCTTGGGTGATTACTTGGTCTCTGGCAACATTCTTGTGGAGAATTGGAAGGGTAAGTGGGTTTGTGCAACTTCTGCGTTCTCCTGTCAGGTACCGATCTGATTTGGACTCATAAGCACCAAATATATCTGACCCCCACCCCTGCAGTGGCTATAGTGGCTGTATAGCAATTGTCAGGATGAGTTATCAGTGCAGTGTGGTAGCTGTCAGGCTAATGAGATTATACTCTCCAAATGCAAAACTCAAGATTTTAAGCAGTTTAAAGGGGTTTTCATTTTTTGACTTAATGTCCATTGGCAGTTCTGTGGTACTAAACAAGCTGCTTTCTGATTTAAGCTCACAGTTTATCAATATACACTTAGGTGGAGTAACATCTTGAGGTTGTTGTTGGGTTTGGAACAACTAACAGTGCCTGCTGTGCAAAGGGAGTACTTGAAGAGATAGTCTTGATGCAGCAACCTGGCGTTTTCCTTCATCTTTCCCTTCTAAAATAAGCACCTCTAAATGCATAAATTCGTTACAGTTTGACCTGCGGGGCTGGAGTCAATTCCTGTCTCCTCTATTTCCCACAAACAGATCATCATGCTTTTTTGAGCTGGTGCCTGTGTGGTAAATGAAGATTTGTAGTTGACTATGAAACGTCACTGGAAGTCAAGCAAAGCAAAATTGGAAATAATATTTAGACATTTTCTTCCATTCATCAGGAATGTGCAGGATGAGTGGAAAGGATGTTTTTTGCTGCGTTAAGTTCTGTCTGATACCTTATAACACTGGTATTCTGTTTCCATTCAGTTTTGTGCCTGAGGTGGGGCTTGGTTCTGGGTAATTCAGTGGTGGACATCACAGACATTCATCAGTGCAAGAGGCAGTGGGGGGTTCCAGGTGAAGTGTGAGTAATCATTACTGCTGGAGTGGTTCAAGATCAGCTTAAACTTTCATTAAACTGATGCCACTGATTGTGCATCCTAGTTTCTAAACAACCACGTAGTCAAAGCATATTTTGATTTCAGGTAAATCCCATTCCGATTGAGCTGTTGAAAGGTGGGTGTGCCTTTCCTAGGTTGAGTGCGTGGCTCTGTAGCACCTACAAGCTAATTTGGAGGAAAGGCTGTAACTTCAGGCTGTGATCTTGGATTTCTGTGGTACCAGGATCTTTTTATGATCTGGAAAATGAAAATCTCTGACCCTGCAGGGGAAGTGAAACTTAACATTCAGAAGAAAACCTCCTCTGCAAGAGTTGCTGCAGTGTAAGAAGGGTGCGTAGTGGTGGACCTCTTAGCTCCTGTGGGCTACTACAGAGGCTCTATGAAAGAAAGAGCTGTAATTGTAAACCACTGGGTAGCTTTGTGAGGAGCTGTGAATTTTGGGGAAGCAGTGCAAGCAGGGAGAACTCCGAAATAGCAGGAAACTCCTTAAAGATGCAGTTTACTTATTTTGCTATTGTTAGTGAGAGGTTGAGATCTGAACTGCTAGAGAAACTGGCATGGCCTGTAATCCTTTGTATGATGGATATCTTTCTTAGGAGGACCCAAACCCTAATAGTGGAAAAAGTGAGATGCTGGGAAAGGGAAGCTGGAGTAGGACAGGAGCTTAGTCTTTGAGTAACTTCCTGAGTGTTCAGTCACTTATGGTCACCTTGTGTGCTTGCACTGAAATGGTGTTAAAAGTGGCTGCATCCTTCCAGTGAGCCCAGGTAAGATGAGTCCTTCTCAGCAGCCCTTAGGTCAGCCTAGCTTCCTTTGTAATCTGCAGCCAGACCAAGACCTGTCTCAAAGGATGTAAACTTCACTGCTGTCCTGGTTACTCCTGCATAACCTCTAGAATGTTTGTTCCTTCTCTCAACTGGCACCAGCACAATAAAGCAAGCACTGAGATATTGTTTTTTGTACTCAGTAAGGAGCCATGCATTGTTCATACATTTCTTATCAGGTACTGACTCTTGCAATAAACAACTGTTGAAACATCTCATGGCTTTTTCAGGTATCCATTGAAAAACAAAATGTTGATAAGTGTTAGCTGTTCAGTCATAAATGTTATCAAAGAATAAACTCTGGATTCTTCAGAGCTGTCTGCTTGGATTTTTGTTGCACTTGTGCTAAGACTGTAGTGGTCTAAGTCATAGAAAGAAACCTCAGAGAATCATAAAATGGTTGGGTGGGAAAGGACATAAAAGTCCATGGAGTTCCAGATGCCTGCTGTACAGGGGCAGGTTGCTACCTACCAGGTCAGGCTGCACAGGGCCCTGTTCCAGCCTGGCCTTGAGTGCCTCCAGAGGTGGAGCAGCACCTCCAGGGATGGGGCACCCCCAGACTCTCAGGGCAGCCTGTTCCCGTGCCTCGTCACCCTCTGAGTAATTTCCTCTGAATGAAGATTATAAATCTCCTCTCTGTTAAAGACTGTTGTCTCTTGTCCTACCACTGTTAGACCACATAAAGAGTTGTTCTCCCTCATCTTAAGTGCCTTTCAGGTACCAGAATGCCGCAATGAAGTATCTTCTCCATTCTAAACAAACCCAGTTCCCTCAGCCTTTCTGCACAGCAGAGATGCTCCAGCCCTCTAGTCATCTTTGTGGCCCTCCTATGGAGCCCTTCCAGCAGCTGCACACTTGCCTTGTGCTGGGGGTCCTAGTCTTGGATGCAGTCCTCTCCTCTATTGATGCAGCCCAGAATACTGTTGGCTCGTATCCAGTTTTTCAACCACAGCTGCTCTGAATTTCTGCTTAAGCTTTTTTGAAGTCCTGGAGGGTTTCTGTCTTACGTGGATGCTCTGGTGGACCATGAGTTGGGAGCTGCTTCTGAAGGCCTTCACACAGTTGCATGAAAATAAAGGAGGAAAATAAAGGTCCTTGTTCTGCTTTTCTATGTGCATGTGTCCATCTGTTGCTCCTTAAAATGTGGAGACTGGTCAGCAGGGGAAGGCAGACCAGCTTTGCCCTGGTTCCTCTCCTCTGTGTGAATTTGATGGTGTGAAACGGGAATGCTCTTGTCTCATGTGCTCAAGCAACTCTGACTGCTGTGCTCTCATTTGGACTCACAGGTTATGAAATGTTGTCTTGACTTAAGGTGCTGGCATGTTTCTATATCTTTTCGTGTATCTCTGTATAGGTATATGTAGGTTGCTCTGGAAGTGATGCCTCTTATTTAAGTCCATGGAAACTGCGACAAATACAAATAGCACTGTTTGATAGAGCAAATTCTGGGCTACAAACTGTTATTTTTCAACACAGTCACCACCACTAGTTATTCATTTTAACCAGTGTTGAACAGAAGCCTGCATGCTGTGCTCATAAAAATCTGTACCAGCAGAAGTGACATGCTGTCATTATTGCTGAAACACACCACCCACTGCTTCTCTGTGCTCACATCCACTGTTTGGCCTACATCAGTGTTCAGTAAGCAACGATGAATGTCAGTGAATGCAATTATTTCCTCACGGAGGAATGCAATATCACGCCTCGGCTTTATCTGTACTTCCATGTCAGACACCATTTTGTCAGAGTGCCCCTCTGCTACCATCTGTCACATGGCAACAAAAAGCAATGCAGTATTGGTGGGAAGGCTCAAGTTATACTGCCGTACCACCACCATCTGCCTCTGACACTGTGGGCCGTGATCATAAAATAGGAGGTGTTACTTTCAGAACAGCCCTTGTATTTTGTTCAGTGTTTACAATGGAACTAGTAGTGATGGAGAGAAACGCTTTGAGGTAAAATTGTTTGTAGTTCCCTATCAGTGTGTACATTTTTTAAATGCACCATTTGTTTACCTCAATTTGATGGAATGGACCAATAAATGTATTTAAAGATGAGTCCTTTACAAAGAATTCAAGGTTTCATTGTCTGTCACCTTCACCACTGAAATGCGGTGTGTGTATTTACTTTACTGGGCAGCCTATTATCGTGCTACAGAAACATTTTTTTGTGTAAAAGTTTATTCCATTGCTGATTTAACTGAGTGTCAGCTGTCTTGTCACCATGGTTGACTGGGATAACCTGAAAGCAAAGCCTGGAGCTGTGGCAAGGCTGTGAGGGCTGGGGATGATGGGACAGGGATGGCAGCAACTTGCTTGGAATGGGAGAGCTGCTTAGTGAGTGATCAGTTTCTGCTTGCCGCATCCCTGTCTCAAACTGGGGCTGCCTGCCTTTCCTTCTGGCTATTACAGGTGCTGAAGAGCTTTTAAATTGTCTGTACATAGTCTCGGAGCCTGGAAGCCAGTTAATCCTTGTTAAGTCAATTAGCATGTGAGTGGAAATGCAGTCTAAATGCTGATCCTTACAGTGTGTGCAAGCCTTCTGAAACTTGTTTAGATTTACCTGATAGCATCTCAAGAGAACTGGTGCATCGCATAGGGTTCCTTTCAGCTGGAACGTGCCCCAGCATGAGGCTGGGCTTACAAGATGACTGCTACCTGGTACTGGCAGCCCTCCACCTCCACGAAACCTGTTGGGGGTGGTGACCTTCACTCACCTATTTCTTAACCTGCTACAAGAGCGGTACATCCTGGTGCTGGAGATGAAACACCAGTTGCTGAGTCATAGGAGTCTTCCCATAAACTGTTAATGCACTACCATGGCAATGTCCAAGAAATGAGGAGCATGAACATGTATTAAGAAGTGTTTTATTGTAGATATTACAAAAAAATTGTACCTTAATTTTGTGGATTTTTTTTTTTTTTGTTATTGTTCACTATGGCATTTCTGTATTTTTCTTCCTAACATCAGTCACCTTTATTCTTGTCTGTAGTATGTTAGAAGCTAGGCTCGTCCTGCTGACCACTGTGCACTCCCAGTGTGCTGCTTCTGGACCTGTACCATGTAAGCAAAAGTCACAGAACTGCTCTGAGGTTTCAGACTCGAAGGACAAGAAGAAAATAGTGGAGAACTATGGCTGTTCCACTGATTTCCCCTTTTAAATTGGATGATGTGCTTGGAAACACACCTCCCATTTCTGCCCTGTTCTTGTCCATCTGCATTATTGCTAAGTAGCCTAGAATGAAAAGATGTTTGGAACACTGACAGTAACCTACAGCCAGTGCATCCATCACTCTGCATGATGATGCAGTGCAGAAAGAACAAGGCAAACTTCTTTGGCCTGGGTTAGCTCAGTGGCTGAGAGTGTGGCATGCTGTGAGATGAAGATGTAGATGAGGTGCTTCCTGAAATGAAGCTAATTATAGGGGCAGATGCTTGGCAGACCTTTCACTTCCTCAAAGAACTGATCAAGACTGAAAGATGTGTTAGACGGTACAGCTTCTGTCACTTGGTTGGAATCTGAAAAGAACCAGTGCTTGAATGTTGTTTGATGGCCACAATGCTGTAAAGAACAACAAAAAACAGGTTACTGGAGAGCTACCAATCTACCTTCTCAAGACTGCTGTTTGCTCTTGTTGAGCCTTTAGGTTAAACTTTGGTTTCTGTGCTGTCTGGAGCTGGTTGAGTGCTGATGCACTTCCTTTTGAGAGTCTGCCATCTGCTCTGTGAGTTACTGCTGTGTGTACAAGCCATGAAACTGGTACCGTTTGTTGTCTTTCAGGTTTTCACAGAGTTGTAGAACAGCCCCAGGTACTTCAAAAGACTATCAAGTCCAACCTTTCATGGGAAAGAGAAATTGCTTTTGTTCTAAGAACTTGTTGAAATTGCGACTCTTAATCGCTCTGTCGCTGTGCATTCAGACAATCTCACTGCATCAGAAAATACAGCCTCCTTTGCTATATGGTAATTGTGCCTCTTTGAAAGAAGGACCCAAAGGATGCTCAAAGTTATAATTTTTTATCACAATGAGCAAGTAACCTGTAATGGATTTAAAATATATTTATATTTTACTTTGTGTAGGATTATTCCCTCACTCTACTCACTCTTATTTTTGCAATATCTAGCACTACATTTGTGCAAAGGCTTTGTCCCATGGAATTATTAGCTCTTAAACTCTGCCAAATATTTCTCCTACAGCAATTCATGTTACATAAAACAAAAAGGAGGTGGAAACAGTGGCTAAATCACTTGCAAGTCTGATTCTGTGAACTTTCCTGGTGCTTTTTGTCCCATTTCCACAGAATTTTTTTTTTTTTCAGTGTTTTTGCAATTTCCTTTTGAAATAATAATAATATAAATAATAATTTCCAATCAGTATTGGAATCAGTAAGACTTACAATCATGAAGTGAATAGAAAACATTGTGTGCCCCTTTGGGAAAGCAATTCCTATTCCTTACCTTAAAGGGAGGAGAGTCAGGCAGCCAGCCAGGAAAGACAGAACAAAGCAGAAGCCGCTGTACCAGTTCAGCGTGCTTTGGTAGATCTTGTTGTAGGCTGTGGATGTCACTACTCCTGTGGTGACTAAGGACAGCTGCAGCAGGACAAACATCTTACCTGTAAAACAGCAACATTGTTTGTCATCCGTGAGAAAAAAGCCTGCTGTGCCACCTCCCTGCAACATCCAAGTGAATCATCACCACCACTGCACAGAAAAGCGAAGTGGTCATGGCTTAACAAGGGCCAGATTGCACAAACTTACATCTGCTACTGCTCTGGAGCGGGGTTAAGTAGCTCTTCCTTAAAGTATAGGACTAAACTGCTTGCTTAAGCAGTCTAGGTTTTGAGGTTGCAATGAAAAATTGTAACCTCGATTGCAACTGGAAATAAGTGCTCATTTCCATATGATATGAAAAAGCAATATGTTCAGGACAAGAGAGATCTTAATCAGCTCCTGCCTCTGGCCAGAAGGGTCATCCATTGGGCTGAAATGTAATAATGCCTAAAATGGAGAGCTGTGTGTGATTGTGCAATGTGTAGTGAGGAGCAAATTGAGTTCCGTTCAGAACTGCTTGAGGACAGCCATTTTCACTGAAGTGCACCATTCTGTTTCTGTTGTAGTAAACAGGGGAAGGGGAGCAGTCTGATCCTCCTGGGATGCACAAACCAGGAGCACATTCAGGGCCTTGTGCCAACCCTGTGCCTGCACAGCCTCCTCGTCCTGTGTGGCACTGCTGACCGCCACCTGAGGAGACAACACAGTGACCCAAGTGGTTTGTGCTCCTGGAAGTCGGAAGTGTTGTGGTCACATGGCAGAAGGGAAAAGAATGACTATGGGTGACTACGGGCTGTGTTTCAGGGGTGTATGAGCAGTCACAAGACTGAGGTACTGCATGGGTGCATGACCACGCCAGTGGTGTCTGAAGCCAAGCCATTGGGGTGATGATGGTAGCCACCAATACAGTGTGGTAAAATACATCCATTTCACTATTTTCTAATACAGTGTTAGCAGAAAAAAAAATTAATATCTATCTTATGCCATTTCCCTGAAACTGTCATTTTTTTATGTAAAACCTGTCCTTTGTTTGATAAATCATGTTCAGACAGGAATCAATTGACAAGAAGTGTTTGGGGAAGGAAGGGAAGGGAGGGAAGGGAAGGGGAGGGAAGAGAAGGGAAGGGAAGGGAAGAGGAAAAGAAAAGGGGAGAGGAGAGGAGACGGGAGGGGAGGGGAGGGGAGGGAAAGGGAAAGGGAAAGGAATCCATTATCCCCAAAACTGGAAGAAGCCAAATATAAACTGTGTGTGTCACTCTGCTTCAGCACAGCATGTCCTCTGTTTCCCCTGGAGCACAGTGTTTTTGAGCAATACCTCATGTTATTTTCCCTGCCTTTGAGCTGCACACTGATAGTAATCTCTTGAAACATACTGAAAATTCTGTGGATAAATGATGAAGCAACGAGGGAGGAGAAGCTTGGATATGACAGGCTTGTTCTGCAAGTTTTTCTGCTCCTCCCTTCCTTTTTGTGGTACCAGCTGTTATTATGCAATGCACAGATTGCATAATAGTGCAATAATATTATTATTATTTTTATTATTATTTAATATTTAATATTTAATATTTATTTAATATTTAATATTATTATTATAATTATTATTATAATTATTATATTATATTATATAATATATAATATATATTATATATTATATTATTATATATTATATTATTATATTATTATTATAATTATTATTATAATATTTAATATTTATTATTATTATTATTATTATTATTTATATTATTATTATATTATTATATTATATAATTGCATAATAGTGCAATAATTGCATAATAGTAGTGAAAACTTGCCTCTCCCCAAAGAGAGGGATTTGACAGTTTTTTGATTGGTGGGGTAACTGAAACGCTTACCATAGGATGATCCTTCAACATGCTTGGACAACATGGATCTGATGGTTGGTAAGGGGATGAGGGCAAAAAGCATCACTGCTCGAGCTGCAACACAGTGAATATGTATGGTTATCATCATTACCCGCTTTCTGTCTCATAACACAGCACCCACTGCTTTTGAAGACTGCATGCCTCTGGCATGGGCAGGGCCTTTCTACACCTTGCCATGTCTCCTCAGCCTCAGAAAGAGGTTAACATCTGCAGGAGGAATGCAGGTCCTTTCTTCATCCAAGGTGGCACTGGAGAAGCCACCAACTGGGTCAGCTAGCAGAGGCACTTTGCTTGAGCCAGCCCTGATCTCTTGGACTTGACTGCTGGTTCCAGTGTATACATACAGCACTCTCCTTGTGGTAGTAAGGTGGACAATTCAGGTGTAACCATTGGAGAGAGCACCCTATGCTACACAGCTTGGACAGGAACACTGCTTTTCCTCCTGCAGTGCTTCTGGCTCAGCCTGAGTGAAGACCTGGTCCACTTCTAGCAAGCTGTGGTGTTTCTCCAACACGAGGAGTATGCATCTTGCAAACTCAGTATCAGCACTTTTTGGCGACGGACTTAGTACTAGACAAGCATTTTTAAAATTGTAATTTTATGCCTTTTTTTCTTCTGTTGAATTGCGTTGTGGATGAACAAAATCTGGTAAAAATTTAGCTCAGTTTTTGGCTTGGTACAGAAATAATATCCTCCCATCTTTCCTCTTGGAATAACTTTATTTAATTTTCAATTTCTCCTTTCTTGTAGAGGCAGACAGAAAAACTTCTTTGGGTAATTTCTCTTGGATCTTTTTCTCACTTTAAGAAAAAAGATCCCAAAGCTGTGCGAGAAAGCCATAGTCTTTCTGTTAATCAGGTATGAATCACCCATCTCACTGTCATCAGGGACACTTTCTTGGCTTTTGGTTTCCTGTGTTCCTGCAGAGGCTGCATCCCCAAAACAAACTTGCCCCAACTATTATTACCTGTCCCTTAGTCATTTATATACAGTGTAAGATTTGTATAGTACACTGCCATAATATTTTATTTGCTAAAGCAGCTCCGGTTTCTCATATAAATTCTCCCATCAGTCATAAAAACCTTAATATAATAAAATAAATATAAATAAAAATAAATGACATATTAAGAGATCACTTAGCAGGAAATCTTTCACAATTATCTTCCATTGTAGTCTTAAGTCTTATGCCTTGAGAAACAAGTGCTTCACGTTATTGGAACAGCATTGTCTGGCTGCTACTGGTAGCCTGCAACAGTTCCTGCCCTACTGCATTGTGAGCATTTTTCTCCCACTCGGATCTGGACTATGACCAAGTGACAAACTTCAAGTTAACTAGCCTTGAACTGAGCATAGACATGAAAAAGTGCCATCTCTGGATATTGATGTATGCTGTACAAGAGAAGTGTGGGGAGAGGGCACTTGTGGAAGTTCAACTCACCGATGTAGAACAAGAAAGTCCACTGCACAAAGGCCATGATGAGGATGCCAGCGCTGAATGACACCACTCCAATCATGATCATGGTGATGTCCTTAAAGTACTTGGAGAACACAAGTACCCCCAGGAAGCTGGTGATGAAAATCATGTACCCAGCAGCGTTGCCGTGACCAATCTCCACAGCATTCCAACTCAAAGGCTCCCTGATCAAGAAGAGTGGAAGTACATTCATTGCACCAACCACGGCAAGATCATAGAGGATCGCTGCCACAAAAAGCATAATGATGATTAGTTTTGAGGGTGTTACTGGATTTCGGCTGCTTCTCTCTGAAGGCTGGGCACTCTCTGCTCCTCCTGCATGGGCTGGTAGCTGGCTGCCAGCCTCCTCTACACTCTTGGCTTTGTCTGGGCAGGAAGCTGCTGGCTTGGGGACTGTCAGCACAAAAGCACTGTAGAGGAGACAGAAAGCATAGCAAGCAATACTGCAGCTCACCAGCACAGTGCCCTCTCGAAAGTGATAGCTGAAGCCAACAAAGAGGTAGCCAGATGCCATGCTTCCCAGAAAGCCCGCAAGGCCATACACCATCTCAATAATGATGAGCCGCAGAGACCTCCTGCTCTCAGAGGAGCCCAGAGATCCCAGAGCTGTGATGCCTGCCCAGAATGTGGTGAAGCCGCCTGTCAGCCCATTGAAGGCTGCAGACCCATACATCACCTCAATTGGCCAGTCCAGCAGGATCAGGAGAAGCAGGAGAGATTTGGAGACCAAATAGCCAAGAAGTGAGACGCAGATGGGGATCTTCCGATGCACCCTGTCCCCCAGCTTGGACAAACCATAGGCTGACACCAGCGGACTCAGACCCAGGACTAGGTTGTAGATAATATAAAAATTAGAGACAGCTTTCTGCTGAGCATCTTCCAGTACGTGGGAAGGGGCGGTTGAATTGGTCTGGTTGTAGAAGTTCTTCACCACCAGCAGCAGCGCTGTGTCGTAGAAGGCACTGGCCACCTGGGAGCCTGCGACCACTGGCTCAACCCATGTTCTCATTGCCATCATCCCCAACATGGTGCAGATGGCCACCTCTAATCAGGGAGAGAGGAGAGCTGTTTTCTGAGAGATGAGCTGGAGGAAGTAGCCTTTTCAGAAGTTCTGGTCTGGATACATGCTTGAAGTGGAGCGGTGGAGGGAAAATAAAGGTCTGCCAGGTTGCACAGAATCAGAGTTGTGCAAGAAGCAATCCGGCTGGGAGGATGTTTGCACCTCACCTTGGTACGTCTGTGTGCATTCGCATGCACATCCTTGTGCTGCTCTGACCTCTGGCTCAGGCAGCAGAGGCTTTTGTATGGAGACGCCCTGCACTCGCTGGCTGCTGCTGCTCTTCCTGGTGCAGCTTCAACAAAGATCATATGACCTGGAGGGAATTTCTGTCACCCACTTTAGGAAGTGAAAATGGTCATGTAGTTGCTGCTTTTTTTTTCCTTTTCTTTTGGCATCCTTCACATACCAGAAGGCTCTCAGAGAAATGATGCTCATGCCTGACAGCAGGGATAGAAGGCTGAGTGCTTTCCTTGCCAAGTGATTCATGAATTCCTCTTCACTCCATTCCTTCCCTTTTTTTTTCCCACACAAATGTGGTGCTGGCTCCATGGCTCTCAGCTTCTCCCCTTTGCCCTGTTGCTACATCATGCCTCTGATGTCATTGTTGTTTCAATAAAACAAGCAGGAAATTACTCCAAAAAGAAAAAATGAAAAGAGAAAATCCTTACTTTTCACAACCTGCCTCCCTGTCGTTGTGCTGTGTCCTTGGACTTTACAATGTGGGAACTTTCAAAAGGAGGAGGAAATTCCCAGTGCTACCAAGGCACTGGCAGAGGCCACAAAGCTGTGGCCACAAATCCATGATTTCCATTCTGTGCATTGGCATGGAGTCTCAGCTTGCAGCCAGCCGTACGCTTTACTGCCGCCCCGAACTCTGGGTCTGCAGGAAACACTCAGGGGATGCTTGGCAGCTTCAGAAACACTAAGTGAAATGGTAATGATCTCATCCTGCGCTGGCTGAGTGATTCACAACAGGCAGAATACCAGTCTGCTCTGGGAAGATTCACGGTGATGGCTTAAAAAATAAATTAATGATTAATGGCACGAACCATGTTAAAATCCCCATCTACTGCACTCTGTGTTGATTCAGGTGGCATTGACTCAATGCCTGTGTACTCATGGCTCAAGAGTGGCATTTTTTCACTCCTTAGCCCACTTGCGCAATACTTTTTGTTTTAGGTTTCCATTTGAAGGAAAAAATCCCAAGCACTAACATAGGAAGGAATGGGGAATTGTCTGCTAGAATGATTTGCTGCTACCAGAAAATTACACATATATATATTGTTTTTTAACAGACCAAAAGACTTGTAGAGAATTGTAGAATAAATTCTCATTTGTTCCAAATGTTTGGTTTAATTTTTATCAGATTTTCTGCAGTAGCTGTTTCTTTAGGTTTTCTTCCTTTTATCCAAGCACAGTCCCACAGTGTGGGACTGGTTCAGTCAACACACGCAACCAGAGTCACGGACACATTTTGCTATGACTTGGGAGCCCCATCTTTTCTTCCAGATATAAGAGGGAAAGAGAAATGGCTTCATCCCATTCTAGCTTTGATGTGGGACGTTGGTTGTCTTGTCATGCAGAGGAATTCTATGAGCACTGAGCTGGAGAGGCTGCGGACCTTGTCAGCTCTTGAATGAGGGATGCTTTCCCTCCCCACTTGGTGGCATGTACATGCTGCCTGGCTTATTCATCTGACACTCTTGACATTTAGGTGATACCATGCTATGCTCAGTGCTATTCAGGCCCAGAGAGCTAATGAGCTGTGCTAAATGCCGTTAGTGATCTCATGAATTGCATATCTATTTCCAGGACATTCTGAGTCCTTGTTCTCATTAAATGTGTTTTTAGAGCTAGTTCTCATAGAAGCATATAATTTTATGTCAGCAACTGCAATACAAGTGTAACACAAGTTTAACTCAGGCTGTATAACGTATCCTACTGCAAAACACTTTGTGTGAATACCATATTCACTGATCCCACAAAGACGTCAAGATTACCATCCTCCGTAATGAGCTTTTCCACAGGGCTCAGTTCTCACTTTACGGATGTCTCCTCTAGAATTTAATATTTGTGCAGAATTAGCACACGGGATCCTTAAGAGCCTTAAGAGAGTGGCTCTTGACATTTAAAAACACGCAACTACAGAATGATTGAGGTTAGTTCCAAGGCAAAAATACATTGCAGTAGACTGCTGAAACCCAGTGGTTAAAGGCAACCAACGCCACGGCCCCTCAGCCTGGGGACCCTGAGGCATGGTCAGCCCCAGCTCCTCTCCATGGAGAGAGCCCCTGTGGTGCACTGATATTGTAGTGCGGTGAGGAAGGACAGAAGATTGTCCCCATGGTGGGGGAGACCCAGCAAGGATGCATGGAGGAAGCTGTCACTTGGAAAATAGTGTCACGTTTTCACCCTCTGTAGTTATAGTTCCGCTCATCTTTTTTCTCATTTCAGAGCTCTCTTCTTACCTGGTCAGAGTCCGTTGTGGGATTCTCCCCGCACTGGATTGACAAAACCCAGCACCCTTTACATGCGCTTTTTGTTGAGTCAGCTGCATTTTAATTTAGCTCAGGGAATTTAGGCGATTTAGTGCTGACACTTAACTGTATTTCTTCACATAAATCCTCTGCACGAAGATAGGAAAGAAGGCTCCTTGTAGTACCCAGTGCTTGCTTAATCAGCTGGACTGCGGAACAAATCCCACTGTACTTCTTAGATAAGACCCAGATAATCCTTGTGCTAAATGGTATTTTTTTTTTTTGTGAACATTCTACTTTTTATTAATATTCACCTCTTCCTTTAAATTGTTGCCAGTCCATATGGGTTTGGCACAAAGCACTGCAATTCAAGAGTATACAGGTAGGAATGGACTTACTTACTTAATATAACTGTTTGAATTAGAAGGGACCCTTAAAGGCCACCTAGTCCAACTCCCCTGCAATGAACAGAGACACCAACAGCTCCATCAGGTGCCCAAAGCCTGGGCCAGCCTGACCTTGAATGTCTCCAGGGATGGGGCATCAACCAGTTCTCTGGTTAGCCTGTGCCAGAGCCTCGGCACCCTTATTGTAAAAAAACCCTCCTTCCTTATGTCCAATTTAAATCTCCCCTCCTTTAGTTTGAAACCATTTCACCTTATCACATCACATCAGACCCCATTAAACAGCCTGTCTTCTTCTTTCAGGTAGCTCCCCTTTACATACTGAAAGGCTGCTTCCAGATCTCCCCAGAGCCTTCTCTTCTCCAGGCTGAACAGCCCCAGCTCTCTCAGCCTGTCCTCGTAGGAGAGGTGTTCCATCCCTTGGATCATTTCTGTGGCCCTCCTCTGGACATGCTCCATCAGTTCCATCTCTCTCATGCACTGAGGACTTCACATCTGGACACAGTACTCCAGGTGAGGCCTCAACAGCTCAGAGCAAAAGGGCAGTAACACCTCCCTTGCCCTTCTGGCCACACTGCTTTTGATGAAGCCCAGGATACAGTTGGCTTTCTGGGCTGTTAGGGCACCCTGCTGGCTCAAGTCCAGCTTCCCACCCACCAGCTGTTCCCACAGCTGAGTAGTGGGATGAAATGAATTATCCCATAACGGCAGCTTAGTCTTCCATTGCTGAATGAAGTGAGGATGGACAGTTTAGAAAGGTGAAATAAGCACAGTAAAAAAGATGACTATTTAAAAAGTTCACTACCGAATGCAGTGCAGACAATAATCTGTGAAAACTGAGTTCAAAATCAAGAACTGTCCTCCTCTCCCACAGGCTCTCCAAAGATATTCAGAAATGACTTTGGTTATATAGTTTACATGTTTCCTTTTCTTCTTCTTTATTTTTTTTTTTTTTAGTGTATGTCTGTAAACATTTACACCCTGCAGTGAATGGGTACTGAAAAGCCTACAAACATTCTTTGAAAAAGAAAGAGATGTCTGAGCAAAGACATTCAGGGTGACTAAAATCTCCGTAGAAGCATGTGAGCAAATTTGACTCTGGGTCTGTGAGACTGGGGAGCAGAGTGTGGATATGAACAAGAGACAGGCTTTATGTAGTGCCAGTGAGGAACGCTGCAGCAGAATAAAGGAAAAAGAAGCAGCAAGCTTCACCCCCAACCTTGTGGGTTGAGGGAGAAAAGAAGAAAAGTAGTGCAGGGAAAAGAGAACCACTAATTATTCTGGGCTGTGAAGGCAAATCTTGGCCTTAGATGTGAACGAGAAGAGAAAGGGTAGAGAAGAGGCTGGATGAGAGTTCTGTGATTCTTGCTGTGACCGTGCTCTGGATGACTACGTTCTTGGGAAAGCAGATCAAGGAAGAGAGAAAGGGTGGTGAACTGGGATGCACCAGCTTTATAACAAGCTCCTGGAATGTTATCTGAGCTGTCCTGTTCTGCTCAGCTAAGGTGGGGCCTTTCCTGGACCTTTGCTGGGTAGCTCAGCCCTAGCCAGGGGAAATTGTGCAGAATGAGCACCTCTCCAGAGGCATACAGCTCAGTGGGATCCAGAGGAGGCCTTGGGACAATGGAGAGGAAAAGGTCTGAATCTACCCAGTTTCCAGAGTGAGAAGTGAAGGCAACCAAGAGCACTGTGAATGCTTGAAGGCACAGACTCTGTCTTCTGCTGTGATAACTGTTAGTGCTCTGCTTAACCTTCCTCTTTGTAGAGAAAAGACAGAAAATTGCTGTCAAGTTTTTTTTTTCTTTTGCAGACAGCCTTGTGCGGAAATCCAGCCATTTGCACCCGATAAATCTCAGGTTAGTGCTGCGCACGGCCAAGTTCATTTCTCAAAGGCAGGTGAAGAATGGGCTGAGGCCACCACTGAAGGCCCTCCTAGGTGTTCATGGTGGGCAAGTCCTAACTGCTGCCATGAAGTCTCTGTGCACTCTGTTGGGCTAGATCCAGAACAAAGATGTTGGCAAGAAGGGTTGACTATGGTTTTAGTCACAGTGTGTTTACATTTTCCCGACAATGGAGAGCTGCAGATACTGCAGCACACTGGTGACGCTTAGGAGCTCTGCCACCTTCTTTTTCACGTGGCAGCTCTTCCAGTTGAACTTCTGCAGCTCAAAATCAAGCCAAAACAAATGTCCAAGTCCAAAACTTGAGTAGAAGTTCTCAAACTTCTTCCTGGACTGTAGAACTCCAACTGCTTGGGGCTGGGCAGATCCTCAGTGACACTCAGTGAGTACCCCGAGAAGGCTGTTGGCAGCTGCCCAGCACAGCCCGAGGTGGTTTCAGGGTGGGAGGCTGTGGAATAGTGGCATCACTTGTGTGTCACTGCTTGTCTCACTGCGGTGGGTGAGAACTTCCAGGTGACCTCTCATCAAAAGGAGAGATAGCCCTGTTTGTTAGCAGATGCTGCAGCCACACCCAGATAATCACCTACCCTGCAGCCTGGAGGCTGAAGGGTGCTTGTTTGAGTCTGGCAGAGTGGAAAGGTCCCTGGGACAGCAAGGGAAGGTGATAGCATTTTGGCATGATGGGATGGACCTGGAGCTGGTGCCTGCCCCACACTGGATGTACTCTTGCGTGATGGTATAGGCAGGCTATGGGGTACTGCCCCACTGCAGGGTGTGTGTGGAGAAGGGCGTGGATGGGGTAATCTGCACTCTATCCACAGTGCAGGCATGGCAGGAGTCCTCCACAAGCAGGGCTGCCTCAGATCAGGTGCTCCAGGGAAAGCACATGTAGATATGTCAAGGTGGGTCTCATTATGTGCTGCCTGGGAGTGAGCATCCTCCTGGGCAGACAACAACAGATGGGGAGAGTTGCAAACAGGCTTGGTAGATCTGGTGAACTGATAGGGTTCCAGTATGTGTGTGAAAGTACATTAATGGGACTAGAATTTGGGAGAAATCTGAGGAAAATTTTGAGTTGAATAATGGGATGATGGGTAAAGTGTACCCGGGAAACGAGAAAGTCTGGGCAGCTTTCCAGCAGTATTTCAGCTGCTAACTTTTCCCAAGCTGCAGTTCTTCAATGTCTAGCAAGCATGAGCAAATATATATACAATATTAAATTTGAAGCTGTGTGGCAAGACAGCTGCTGTGACTGGCATTTGCTGTTCCTTTTTTTCCTCATTTCAGCTCTCTGGGACACTCAAAGCCTAGTCAAGATAGAGTTTGGATGTCATGGCCTGTTGTGTAACTACTGAACCACTGGTCAAGAACAGTACTGCTGCTACCTGCTGCAAAACTGCTTTTCCTGACAAGCTCCTCTATGAGCTCTCACACCTCCTGCTCTCTGCACAGGAGCAGGGGGAGGCATCCCCCCAGCACTTCACCCCCTTGTCAGCGCTGTACTGTGTACTTTGGTCACAGGTTGAGTGCCCTGCCCTTGGACATTACCTCCAAAGTTCCTGTGGGAGCCACCAAGGACTCATGGCCAAGGTAGAGCAGAGCAAGGTGGGCAGATGGATGCGTAGGGGCACGGGCAGAGTGATCTCTGATGTTTAAAAGCACAGTGATTTAGTATTTCTTCTGTGCAGAAAGGGGATGAGAGATTAAGAAAGCTCTGAAAAATCAAGCCTTTTAGGTACTGAAATGCTGTTTTGATCCTTTAGTGCTGAAGCATCTCAATAACAAATTCCTTGGAAATATCCTGCAAAGCTCAGGAAGGCTATATTGACTTATCTTCTGATTTATAAGCTCAAGGAGTCTGCATATCAGTATATTAGAGGACAATGCTACAATCCAGCTATTTCCTGACTCCCTTTTCCTGAAGGCTGATTAAGCAAACAGTGGCCAGCAGTCACCAGGGCTGATCCCCGTCCCGTACCACTGTTACCCAGGCCTGGCAGAGTCTGAGACCTGTTCTGTATCTGCCAGATTTCTGTCTACCTCCCTAAGAGCTTGGCTAAGTATGCTGCTTGCTGCACAGCATCCAACCCTGCTCAGACATGGCCTGAGCTTGCTTTCAGCCGGCTTCAGAAATGGCTCCCTCTGTGAATAAATTCCTATCAGTGAGATTTTCCCCTATTTGTCTTTCTGTTTTCCGCTGTTTATAACTCTGCCTTCTGACCTACTTTACTTAACGCCTGTTCCTGCCAAAAATTTCCACTTTCTTTATACAGAAAGTATCATGACTTGAAATTAACTTCCCCATTGGAAACAACCCTATCAAACTCATATAAGCTCAGCATCTCTGGAGCTCCCCATGGCTGGAGCTTGGCATGGCTGTTTTCCTCAAACACAGAGTTAAAGGAAAGCTGTAATCATGCTCTTTTTGGCATGAGTAACACAACCAAGAGACTTTGTTTTACCTTACTCTGTCCCAACGCTCATCCAAATCAACCCCAGAGGCGGTCAGTAAGAGAGCTGTGGTGTGGGATAAGCTCTAAGGGCCAACTCCATCCCATGAGGCAGATGCAGGATAAGACCTCCATGGTGGCCACCTGATCTTGCCACCTGGAGCAGTTGTGTTTTGTGTGAAGACAGGATCATATTGAAATTAGAAGGGAACAGCAGAGGCAAGGAGTTGGGAGGGAACAGAGAAGGGTACTGCTACTGTACTGAATCTTCTGTGGGCTGGTGCTGTGCTGCAAAGCAATGCTCCTAGAGGCAAACAAGTGAGCAAGTGCCCTACTTTGCACCTTTCCCTCGTCACCCTAATGAAGTAGGGCTGAGCGTTCCTGTCTCCTCCAAAGAAGGTGGAGTGTCACCTGGGGTAACAGGTTTGTTGGGAAAGTCAGTTCCCATTGTATACTAGGAAAATCCACATTTCTCCATGGGGCTGACACTTCACAGATACACACAAGCTCTTCCCTCCTTTCTAATGATAGGTTATTTGCCTGTAAAGCCTTGCAGGAATACTTCATCAGGATTATGTAATTATCTGTTTTGCTAGCACCTTCTCAGATCGGTGTCTTTCAGTAGTGGCTGGAGGACTTTGCTCAATTTAACATGTGGCAAAGAGGTGCTACAAGAGGCAGATACAGTTTGGTGGGCATAGTGGTGATGGGTTGACTGTTGGATTAGGTTTTAGTGATCTTTCCCAACATTTATGATTCTGTGATTCTATGAAGTGCTGATTGGGGCTGCTTGATGAGGGCTTGCTGGGTTGGTGACACAGGTGATAGGTGATACCTTTGTGTGCTGGGCTTGCTCTGAGATGTGCCAAAGCAATGACTCTGCCTTGTCCTTCCCTGTAGGCACCTTACAGAAGGACAGAGCCTCATGCCTCCCTCCATCCCTCTGTGCAACCACTGTGCCTTGTGTTTTGTCTGGATTTGTGCAGTTCTACTGTAGGCTGAGGCGGCTCCCCACAGCCCCTGCGTCCCACCCTCCAGATGTCAGTGCTGCTGCATGGTTCAAGGGCTGCTATTCCACAGCCTTCTGATTTTCTTCATGGATTTTTTTTCCTTTGCCACTGCCCTGGGTGGGATTGGAGTGGACTTGAGGCTGCTCCTGGTGCTCCAGCAACTAATGCTTATAACAAAAGCTCTCCTGGAGACACAACTGATGAACCTGTGGGTAAGGTGGCCAGTTAACCAGGGCTCATCCAGAGCTAGAAGCAGACCCTGTGCTCTGGATGGCATTTGTTTTTTTTTCCCTGTTACTGTTTGGTCTCTGTTGTTTTTTGATGTGTTTTTGCCGTGGTGCAGTTGTGGCAAGATGCTGGGATACATGGGGATTCCGGGGAGCAGAGCAGGGCTGGGCTGCCTGCTGCCAGTGGCCGGCTGAGTGCACAGCCTCATCAATTCAGTAAGGTCACTGAAAGTCATTTCTAGAGTTAAAGTATGTGGTAATATCTGTGGGTCAAGTCCTGCCTGGTCTGGTCCCTCCTCTGCTATAGCTTGTGGTGCCCTCTCTGCTATTTTTGTTTTTTTTGGTTGTTTTTTTTTTGGGCACTGATCCCACAACGTTCACTTTGTGTTCTCGCCTCTGTCTGGTCCAGGAGATCTGAGGCAGGGATTGTGCCCCGTAAGCAATGGATAAAACAGCTCTTTTGAAAACCTTAAGTACTTACAAAAATACTCTAAAGGTTGGCAAATGTCACTTTGGCCATGCAGTGTTGTGCTGGGGATTTTAGCTGTCCTAAGTGTTTCTTAGTGAACAAATATGAACAGCTGCTAACAGTGGAATTTATTGCCAAAATTCCCAAGCAACTGCTGCCCACGGATGTGACTACTCGTTTTGCAATCTCTAACCCCACAGTGTTTGCTAACGGGAAAGGAAATCCACAGGGCTGCTCTCTGCAGGCATTTGGATGTAGTACCTGGAAGGAGGGGGCTCAGATGGAACAGTGGGAGCAAACAGAAGACTGTGCTGCCTTTCAACAAGACCTGAATAGATGGGTGAGTTGGGTAGAGAGGATCCTAATGAGTTTCAACAAGAACACGTCTATGGTCCTACATCACAGGGGAATAAATGCACTAATCAGTACAGGATAGGGAGCGACTTCCTGGAGAGGAGCTCTGCAGTGGACAACAGGGTGACCATGAGCCAGCAGTGTGACCTCTTGGCCTGGAAGGCCAGTGGCATCATGGGGTGCGTTAAAAAGAGTATGGCCAGCAAGTTGAGGGAGGTGATCCTTCCCTTCTACTCTGCCCTGGGAAGGCCATCTCTGGAGCACTATGTCTGGTTCTGGGCAGGAAGCAGGAATCTCCTAGAAAAAGTCCAGTGAAGGGCCACAAAAATAATTAAGGGCCTGGTGCATTTCCCATACTAGGAAAGTATGAGAAGCCTGAGACTGTTTAGCCTGGAGAAGACTGAGAGGACATCCTATCACTGCCCCTAAATATCTAAAATGGTGGGTGTCAAGAGGCTGGGGCCTGGCTCTTTCTGGTGGTGCCCAGTGACATGACGAGAGGCAATGGGCACAAACATAGGAAGTTCCTTCTGAACATGAGGAAGAACTTTTTTACAGTGAGGGTGACAGAGCACTTGGACAGGCTGCCCAGAGGCTGTGGAGTCTCCGTCTCTGGAGACATTCAAGACCCACATGGACATTTCCCTGTACTACCTGCTTTATGGAACCTGTTTTAGTAGGGGGGACTGGGGTGATGTCCAGAGGTCCCTTCCAACCCCTGTGATCCTCTGATTCTTTGAAACTGCTGCACATGGCCCACTGAGATCCCCATTGTTCTCAGCCCACAGGGGGCAACCGGGCTGTAACCAAACAGTGGAATGCCCCCAACACAGGGGAGCTGTGCGCCTGCTCCCACTGCATCCCTGCAGCTGCTGGATAGAAACACAAAGCAGGCTTCTGTTTTAATGAGAAAATAATTATATACTTGCATTGTAGGCCTCACAGTCACTATAAAACAGAAGCAGGATAACATTGAAGTGGTTAACATACAGAAAGCCAGGTACTGTTGAAGCTGTTCGGTGAGTCATGACAAGGATGCCGCCTTCCGGTTGCCAAACCAAGTGATGTTGTTCTGTTTTCCTTCAGATGATGTCAGTATGGAGCGAGATGAAGCCCAAACTGGCAGCCTTTAAAACAAACCGTTCAGAAAACCTGCGCTGTAACCCCAAACTGCTTATAATCACAAATGCTAATGCTTAACTATTTCTCAATACACAGTTTCATTAAAACCAGTCTTTGCCACGGGAAAGGATCTGAGCGCTTCTTTTGCGGAGACAAAGTTAACTCTGCAATAGTGCTCCTTGGTTGCGTTGGATATAGTTATATATAGATAAATATGTATTACTGGCGTATACTTATAAACACCTAAGCCTGGTAGCATGCAAATGAAATAACAGAGAGGCGAGTGAGCTGCACGGCACCCGTGCTACCACCACACCAAGTGTGCACTGCTGACAAATGCCCATAATTTCTGGAAGAGAAGAACACTGCTGGCTGCAAAGTTTGGCTGCCCGGGGCTGGCACAAGCCACTGCCATGGGGAGGAGAGCGGAGGCCCCCAGTGCTCCTTTCCCACAACTGTGCCCCTCGTAGAGGGCAATCTGGTTTGCTCTTCTAGGACCAAGGGGCAACAAAGCACGAGGAAGTGTCTTGAGATGGGTGACCAATGTCAGCTGGTGTGGGAGGAAAGCAGACCTCCGGGTGGAGGGGAATACAGATGTACCCCCATTTTGGGGAGCATCGTCTGATGCGGGGCCCTCTGCTCAGGGCACCTCGTCTCACAGCAAACAGGTCAGCAGGGCCTTCTTGTGCTCCACGGCATGGAGGGAGACAATTCACAGAGCTCATGGGTGCTACAGTTCCCTGAAAATGGGCCTCAAAATGTCCACAGGCATGCTGGGGGGAATTGTGGGGAGTAATACCGTTCGGTTGCAAGCGCTGTGTTGGTTGAAGAAAAGCACCAGGAGTGTATTCACAGTATTGGTACTTACTAGAAGTGAGCTCGCTGCTCCAAGACAAAGCAGCGCAGCAGGCCATGAAGCCAAGGAGAGGCTTGGGGGAGGACCAGCACTGTGGTTTTTAAAAAGAAGTCAAAATAATCATTGTTTGTCTATAAAAAAGGCAGAGCGTTTTATATAGAAAAATGCTCAGCATTTTTTGTTGTTGTTGTTGTTGCCTCCCAAACTTGTTCATTTCTGGTCCAGAAATTATGGTTCCCAGTTCTAAAATACTCTTATTGTATTGCTTGCGTGAAAAGAGTAAACCCGCAGCCTCTATACTACATACAAATACAAAGCACAAGAATAAATACCACGTTTCTTTTCCTAATTGTCAGCTTACAAAATTGGTCAATACTTTGCAATTGTGACTCATGCAAATACCATGTTGGGTCGAATTTTGATATCACAAATACTGCATTAACTCAGTGCCTTGTTTTTATATCCCCTTTCAGACAAAAAGAAAAAAAAAAGAAAAAAAAAAAAAAAGAAAAAAGAAAAAAGAGAAAAAGAAAAAGAAAGAAAGAAAGAAAGAAAGAAAGGAAGAAAGAAAGATATGAGCACTCACCCCTACAGCTGGTACACAGCCTGGGAGAAAACCCGCACACGCACACTGCCACTCGTATCCTTGCACACGCACACGCGCCCCACGCACACACAGATGCACACGAACCCCTGGCGGCTGATCCCGGGCCAAAGCAACAAGCACGGGCCCTGTGGTCTGCTTGCAGCGCTGCACGCTCTGGCTGGATGGCAAATGTCATGCTTCCCCCTGCCTGCCCCCTCGCTCCCTCCTGCCCCCCAACTTCTTGTTTCCTGGGGACCCGAAGGCTCCCACAAAGCACTCTGCTCCAAAGGCTTTTTATGTCGTATAAATATAGTGAAAGACGTAGCTCTCTTTCCTCTCTATCTCATACTTCTTCCTAGGCCAAAGTCTGGCTCAGTTCAATTATTGCCCCGTTTAAAAACTAAATGTCCTTTATTTGTATTCATTTCCCACTACCTTTCTGCTTCAAACTATCCATCTCCATCGGTTATCCACATACGCCATTCTTTTCCCCCTCCCCACCATCAAAAAATAGTTGTCATCCGCTAAATACAGACTTTCTATTTAGAAACTTTGTTAGGTAAATATGATCTGAGAACCTGGAGCTCAGGTGATATTGCAAGCATATAGGATCCTAAAGCTAAGGTGATCCATTTGGCTTAGCTCTCATCCCCATCTATTCCACTCCTGAATTGTGATGGCTTGTGTTTGCAACACAAGGGCTATATTTACTGAGTCTGCTGGATTGTACATTTGCAATAGATGCTTCCCCGTTTATTTGTGGGTTTTTTTTGTGTTTTTTTCTTTTTCATTTAAACAGATAAATTACTAGATAGGGCGTGCAGACCCCCCCTCCAAAAAACCCAACCCCACTCCAATCCCAACCCTGAACCTTTCGGTCCCCTCAAACAAACAGCATCAGAGGGTGACGTCGTCACGCTGTGGGGGTGATGCCGATGTGGGCGCAGACCCCTTGGTGCATCCCAGGCTTCCTTGGCCCTGCAACCCCAGCATCATTTCCAGGGGAGGAAGCAGGGGTGGGAGGAGGGGGCGTTTTCCGAGTGGGCTGTCCCTGTTGTTTTAGAGTTGCCGGGAGCTGGATCGTTTCTGTGTCTGTGTGCATCATCGAGTTCGTTGTGTATTTAATAAATATTGGATTAAAATGCTGCTGCTTTTTTTTTTTTCTTTTTTTTTCTTTTCTTCCCCTCCCCCCCTTTCTCTTTTGTATTTCCTTTTTTTTTTTTTTTTCTTTTTTTTTGGTTCTGCAGGTGCTGCCACACAGCTACTCGTCTTCCTCCCGGTTGGCATAAATGCCGGCCTCCCAGCGCAGCGCCAGCGCGCTCTTCCTGCGGTTCACCCTGGTGGCCTCCAGCACCTGGGGGGACAGAAGGAGAGGACATCTGTCACATGTGAACAGACATAAAAATCCACACATCCAATAGGGGTACTGTATGTAGAGAGGTATGTATGCATATATATGTATACATATAAAAACAAACATACAGTATATATATATATATATATATACACAAACATATGCACGCATATAAAAGCGCACATATGGTATGCATCTTATATGTGGACTCACATGCATGCACGGAAACAATTATTTTAGGTAAGGAACAGTTTTAAGACGTGTTCAACAAGCTTAAAAAAATAACTCAGAGTGGACCAAAGGGTGCATGGGGTGTGCACACAATGTGCTCCTCTGCAGATAAAGAACAGCGGATGCCTGCCTGCACCACTCCTCCTGGAGAAGCCCAGTTCTTAAGTTTAAAGAGCCAGTAAGAAAAAAAAGAAGAAAGGAAAAAAAAGGGGGTAAAAAAGACCAAACAGCAATATGTGACTCATCCATCAGCTAATGGCTGCCACCCCAGGTCCTACAGCCCCCAGCATGCTGCTCTGCACTGAAGCGGCCTTCTGAGACAGTGCATTGCCATTTGATTCCTCTGCATAGGAAGTCCGACGAGGTGATGACTTAAGCCTTGGCTGGGGTAGAAATAAACAGCTGAAGTTTAAGAATCACAGAACCAAGCTGGAAAGGACCCCCAAGGACCATGGGGTCCAACCCCCATCTCCACACAGCACCACTCAAACCCAAACCCTGTGTGTGAGTGAGGTGCCCAAACACTCCCTGAGCTCCCCACAGCTCAGGGCCATGCCTGCTGCCCTGGGGAGCTGTGCCATGCCCACCGCCTTTCCCTAAGCTGTGGGCGTGCGAGCAAGGCTGAACAGTTTTTATTTTATCCAGTAGAGGGCAAATGTGCCCAGAAAACTCACGATTCATCCTAGGGAGAAAAGAATCCATGAGGAAATCCTTCTGGGATATTAGCTGTGTGCAATTGCAAGGCTGGGGGCTGTAGGTTTAAACTACGTGCCTGGGGTGCTGAGTGCCCAAGCCATGGAAGACACTCCAACCCGCGCCTCTGAATAGTGGAGAAATAGAACCACTTATCAGGGCATCGTCACTGTCTCAGAATAAGAAATTACAGAGGCTGCTTTATGGTTAGCAATAAAGGGTAAAAACAAAAAGCATTGTTTTTGTTTTTTTTGTTTTTTTCTTTTCCTTCAAATGGCAACAGGTAACTACTAGGAGACTACTGAGACCAGTGTAGGGTAACGATGAAGAAAAACACAGAAAATTATTGTTTTCCCTACTGGATAAGGAAATTCAGAGTTAAAAAAAAAAAAAAAAAAATCCAATTCAGCACAAATTTCAAACTGAAACCAACACTGTCACCGAGCAGTGATACATCCAAGAGAGGTCTCTTTAATTTGGCCTGGTTTATGGTTTATAAAAGGGATTTTATATCATTTCCATAATTTCTGGTCAGTGTTTTCCCGGCTGGAAATCATCCTGTTGCAATGGTCTTTGGTGGTGTTTGTAAAAGCCAGGACTTGGAAAACCTGAGCATTTCTGCTTCAGATCAGTCAGCAGAAAGCAAAGATGCATGCCAGGCTGAGATCTGAGCCCAGATCCCCAGACTAGCAGCTGGGACCACAGAACCACCACGTATACCTATAACAACAGATGGGACCAACTGCTGCCACTGCTTTCTGAATGTACTGGTAACACCACATGAGATGGGGTGGCCGGGCTCCAGAGGGATCATGGGGTGGGCAACTGGCTCATGCTTAGCCTGATGGCCTGGGCTGGTAACATCCGCAGAAAAATCAACATGATATAAGTTGTTGAATTTGGGTAATGTGACCAGTAGGTACATCAAAAAGAGAGGATCTGGAGTGCAGAAATTGGAGTGAAGGAGAAACGTGTACCAAGACATGTAGGGCTGTAAAACTGCCCTGCAAAAAACTGCCGCACCAATCTTCTTGTTGCAGCTCTGGGTTCTGCTGAGAACTTCAGAGGCTCTTCCTTAACAGATTTCATTTCAAATGGTTTTGAGGATTTGGAAAGAAGATTGAAACAGCTATCAGCATCAAGTACAAGATTAATTTGTTTACCCATCCTAGAGATGGAGACCGATCTGTCCTGAATTGTACTCTGACAGGCGTAACAATATCTGCTCTCTTACCGGTAATGAGAATAAAGAGCGATAGATATGCTTTGGTCCACAGCATATTCCCACCACCTGGCACCAAGTGAAACTACTGCACAATACAAGCTAATTTTCACTGTACTGTGGCAGCAAAACCAATGTGGAAGCAAACAGATTTTTCTGGAGCTTCATATATTACTAATTCTTCCCATCTGGACCTGAAGAACTAAAAGCAACAGGAGTAAGAAACTGCAGAGATTGGAGTGTCTACATTCTGCCATCTCCATGCAGAAAGACACCTCCAGGGAAGCACATCAGGCACAAAGAAATAACAGAAAACCAAATGCTTTAACACACAGCTACAGCTACTGAGTGATGAACTGCATCGGCTACTTCAGCACAAAGGTATTTTCTGCACTGTGCCCACTCAGAGCTAGTCTCTGAACATACCTGGCCTCCAGGGAGCACAGTGAGGAGCTGGCTGGTGGAAAAAAAACGTTCTTATCCAAAACAAGAGAGTAAGAGTACTACTGCTGCTAGCCAGTACAGTAGCATGAGCTGTGTGTCCTCTGCCATCAGACCTAGTCTGCTGGTTTTCTATTTCATAAATAAAAAATTTTCAGCTGTCACCTTAAAAAACCATGTCAGAATTACCTAACTGCAGTTACCAACTACAGCATGATTGGTATTCAGCAAAGTCAGGTTAATGCCAAGTATATCCAATAACACTTAGACCTGTAAGGACAAAAGCAGCTGTTTTTAAGGATGAGTACAATCTCCACTCGTGCAGGCACACGGTTATCAGCGATCTCTGTAGAACTGCACAAGGATGTGCTTTTAACACAGACTTGGCTCTTTTGGTAACAGCTTGCTTTGTGGCCAAGCTGAAAAGACACATCTCCCCTTCCCCATTCACACACATCACCTTCCAGCTCACTGCACCTCATGCCAGCACCCTTCCACAAGGCAGGCACATCGAGCCTGCCCCTGAGCTCCTGTCCCTCACTGTACGAGATGCCCTGACCACTACTGTGTGTGAAACAAGCTTCTGGAAGATCCTACACTGCTCAAGTCTAGGAACGCTCCACGCAAGGATCAGTCACTGCTGACTGCTGGCAGTAAGATAAAACCCACAATAAATCAATGAATAGGGGAAGGCACAGTTTTTATTTTTCTTTACTCTCCAGGACAGGTGATACTCATGTACCCATCTTGAGGCGCCTGATGTGGAGAAGATATGCTGTGAGATGGGGAAACAGTGGGAAGTATGAGTGTGTAACACAATGCTGGTCCTGGATAGATGAGTGTCAGCTATTATCAGGATCTGTTTGTGTCCCTTAGAGAAGCCCAGATTCACATGTACACCTGCACAGAAAACTACAGGCAGCTGAAACGGCCATGTTACTGAGCACCTCATTCCTAAAAAACAGTGCAAAACAGCTACTGAGGCATTTGGCAGAGTCCAGCTTTGTAGAATACTGACTGTGTAAGTTATTACCTCGTGCATTCTGCCAGAATGCCAAATGTCACTGAAAATGCCTTTTTTCTAAGCAGGTCTGGGTTTCTTCTACACTGAGACCAGCGTGGATATTAAGCAGGGGGACTGCGGTCATGCCCCACACTGCAATGCACAGGGACAGGGACATGCTCACACCATTCCCTATGCTGGGACCACGCACTCACATCTGCCTATCTTCTTCCACCAAGAAGGGCTGGTGTGGGGATGTCTTCCAGAATGCTGCAGATTTTGCTGCTGCTACATACTCATTAACCAGGGATGGAGGAAAGCCACACAGTATCTGAAGGTGCCTGGGCCCCAGTCATGGTTTTGCCAGCAGAATGGCAACACATAAGTTCTCACTTCATGCCTCAGGAATGCCTCAGTCCTGGGCTGCAGCTTCCAACCCTTTAATTGCAACCCCTCCCATGCCAGGGGTTGAAACAAGAATCCAGGGGAGAGAAAACCTGCCACACAAACACTGGTTGATGGGAGATAAGATGGGATATCCCCCACACACATTTGCATCCCAGTTTTGATATGAAACAGTACTGGCACACAGCATGAAAATGCAAACTGCAGCAACATGCATTGGGAACCACCATGCAAGAGGAAGCAAAAATAAATAAGCAGTTGAAAAGTACCTCTGAAGTAACCTTGCTAGACAGTAATTTACAGGTGTACTGGTAGAAAGGGAAAAGACCAGCATTAGTACATTGAACAAGCATGTTACAACTAGGAAACAAGAACAACATAAAGAAATTGTAAGAACTTCCACATCTCAGAGAACAGGATTTCAAGCAACTTGGTGTCATGGAAAAAAAAAACCAACAAAACATTAGTCCACTTGGTGGTTTTTTTTTTTTTGTAGTTGTTGTTTAATGACATTGCTTGGCCTGTCTCAGTCTTGTTTACTGTTGGTGCTTGACTCATTTTTTTGCTGATGCTTTTTTTTCCTCACCTGCTAAGCCTATACATCTCTGAGGAAGAAACTGCCCATTTGGCAGAGCAGTGATGTTCTTCCAAGAGCAGATGCACTTGGTTTGCACTCCATCTCTGAAAAGCAACACTGATCCCCAGCCAGAGCAGCACTGATGTAACCACTCAAGTCAAACATGAAGCAGAAGGTGGTAGTGGTTAAGGTGGAGGCAGGGAACAGGTTCTCTTGGAACCCTTCTGCCTTCTGGTGCACTTCATGTAAGGAGCAACTGAAGCCCTCCAGACCAGTACTCAGCATGTGATACAGAATTTCCACAGACTTTAAACCCCTCAAGGATTCCAGTGAGGTGATCACATCAGCTGACTTCTGCCCCTGCCTTAACAGGCCATGGAGGTGCTCTTCAGTTTTGTTAGATACAGGCAGGGCACACCTTCTGGTTAGGTGCTGAGAGATCAGTGATCCCAGCTAGCACATCAGGGCATGCCTTAAACTGCAAGAGGCAAAGCAGTCCTGCCAAATGTGTGTCTAAGAAGCACCAGTGCACGCACCTGAAGAGTTTTGTACACAGAAAAGAACGTGTCCACTTGCACTAATGACACCTTACCTACAATATACGGCTATCACAGCTGTGTGAGAAGGTTTCAGTGAGGGCAAGCCCCACTCACTCTTGACGGGGGTTAGTATGCTGGGGATAAGCACATGGTGAGTATGCAGCTTCTTCAGTGGTGAGGTTTTGAGCCAGCAGATTTGTTTCTTGAAGCTGATGGAGGTTTTTCAAGGCCTTCAGCAGGAGAAGGGACCAAAAGCTTCTGGCATGCTCCAGAAATTCATCTGCTTTTGAGTCATCCATCCTACTGTGTTTTGGTTAACCAGATGAAGTGCAACAGGATCCCTCTGCGTTTCATCCCTTCCGACCCCTTATGCTACTTTGCAATATTCACGACTAGAAGCTGCCAGAACAGCACTGTCTGGTATCCACATGATAAAACTTCACTTCTACGTACCTCATGAGACTCTGCCATCAATAAGACTTACTAGAAAGTGGTTTGCTTGGAGCATGAGCTCCTTGCAGCTGGGATCATTGTTCTGACATCTCTGGAAATTGCCTCGAGGGCTCTGGCTGCTTCAGCAAACACAAAACACATTTAAGAAGTTTTGTATCTCACTTTATCTCACTGCTTTGCACTGACTCTCCACAGAAATTCACAGTGTGAAGAAGAAACATCTCATACTTTGTTGGGAAACAGGCTGTGCAATGTATGCACCTGGATTTCGGGACTTCCAGCTATGAAATTCATAGCTCCTCTTACTATTGCCTTCAATAAAGAGAATGGCAGAAACCCAGGGACCCCTTTCACAAACTGAAATTCTGGCCAACTTTCTGTTTCTGTTTGTGTGGGGAAAAAAAAGACAACAAATCCAGTGGGAGAGATATAGCACACCGAGGGATCCAAGGTGTTGAAACATTCCCAATCTAGCACGCCAGGGGACTGCTTGTAGGAGAGCTACCACTTACTCTCAACTCCATGCATTCTGGGACTGGACTTTGTGAGTCAACAAAGAAAGGCATGAACTTATGGTTGATCCACAAAGTTGAAGCAGCTGTTAAAATAACCCACTAGTAAGTCTTGATGGCAGATGAATAAAAAAAACCTACCAATTTCAGGGCAACTGCCTACTGTCCTTACTATTAGCTTTATTATTAGTCAAAGTGGAAATTAATGTGAGTTGTTTTTGACATTTTCCCAGACACTGCCTCACATCCCACCAGCCCTCATCCTTCCATTCCAAACATGCTAGCTCTTACCGTGTGTTACAGCCCTTCAACACCTGCAAGGTGACTTGAACAGATTCTAGGGAAATATATTTTTGTTGTCCGTCTCTTAGTTATTGTGATCAGCAGAAAGTGAAGAGCACACTTACACTGCTGTCATCCATCCTCTCTCGTCTCTTGGTTTTGTGTGTTTCGTAATCCTCCATGAGGGTCTCCATCAGGTTCTTGGGTCGCTGGGCTCCTGCAGGTTCTTCAGCCTGCAGGTCAGAGTGTGAGGCAGGGCCCTCTGTGGTGGGGGACGGAGGAGGCTTGATTTTCTCTATCTTTCCTGCAACAACAAGAAAAAGAATAATCCCTTCTAAGCTCAAGGACTTGCAAGCTGTTTCCAAAAGAGAACAGGATAAGCATTTTCAGTGGTGTTTGAATGAAGAAACAGATAGGAATGAAACTTGTGAAACAACCTGATAAACTGGAACAGTTGGTGGGTTTTTAAAACACTCCCCTCCTCTTCCTCCCTCTTCCTGAAGCCAGCTATATCAAAATATTACAAAACCTGTCTGCAAAATCTAGCAAAATTATCAAACAACATAAGGCACATTTAACCCATCATCGCTGTTTATAGGAGTATCCAGCTGAATTACCCCCCTCCTATAAGACTCATAGCAGTGGTTTGAAAACGTATACAAGGTGCTGAAAAACTACAAAGTGGATTTTTTTCTGGCTCAGACAGTGCAATGCACAGGATACCACCATGCATTAGATATCCAGAGTCTGGTTAAACTGTGATAGCTCTTTTTTTTCTTCCCATGCTTTTCACCTGCCTTATAATTGCTGAGGGCTTTGCACAGTTCTCTGGTGTCGCTCTCCCCTGGATTACTTCCCACAAGCTGCTGCCAGCCAGGGTGAGGAGACAAGCACAATGAGCTACGGGGTACTAGGAAGACACCAGCACCTTCTGGGAGGACAGCTGTGCACTGATACAGCTGACAGTGCAGCACATGTCAGTGGTTCTGGGGATGAGCACTTGGCTTGACCCAGTGGGAAGAGTGAGGGCTGGCTGTGGGTGTGGGAATAAGGTGCGAGGGTACTGTCAGGGCTGGTGGTAGAAATGAATGATGTGAGAAGGGCTCCTATCTGCTCACATCAGAAAAATACTTGGCTATAAAAAGCTACTGCAGAGGAAAATCAGGTTCCCTTCTCCATGGCACGGCATCTCTTAGAAATAAGACTGTTCAATAGATGAGGAAGGGAAAACCAACCAACCAACCACCCAACCAACAACTCCCAAACCATAGAAATAAGGGAAGTAACCAAAAGGAACATGCAGATTTTTATGAAACTTCCTGTTGCTGACACAAAAATCCAGCTCTTCTTCCAAAAAGTGTCATTAACAGTGGTAGCCACTAGGGAGCAGCCATGGAACCTCCTGAAAGAGTTGTCAGAAGCTTAATGAAAGAAGTGAAACCAGAGTCAGAATTACAAGAAATACCCTGGCAGGGCTTATTTCATTTCTAACCAGCATGGAAAAACCCAGCATCGCTTGTTTCTTGTTAAAGGTTCTGTTTAAGCTGGCCGGGGCAGGGATGAGGCTGGAAATTCAAATCCCCTGAAGCACCCCAGCAGGATGCAGAGGGGGTATTTCTGTGAGCAACCATCATCCTGCTCATTTGGTCCAGTTGATAAAAAGAATGAGCTGGGAATGAAAGGTCTGGTTAAGGCTAAGATGTGCTGTTGTATTACTTCATTCTTGTAGTAATACGTGACTTCTTAGTTGTCCCACTTGGGTTCTGTGAGCTCCCTGGAGACAGACCCAACGCATACTGATCAGCTGTACAGATAAACACCTTCCACCCTGGAAAATGACACAAAGGGTGGGCTCTGGGGATCTGCATTTTAGAAGATTGCTACAAGCAGATCTATCCTACCCAGTGGAAGACCCATCCATTTCCATGCTGTGGCAACAATCCGGCAGCAGCACGTGGCTGTGCTGTGTACACTGCATAGTGCTGACAGGAATGGTGCTGCGGTTTCATTTTCACAAATTGAGAAGCCAAGGTAGAAATGTGCCTTCCCCGCAGCAAAACAGTGGTTTGACAGTCTCCAACCACATGAGATCACCCTTTATGCAATCATTTTCCTCATGTACGTGGATGAATTCCACTAAAAACACTTCACAGCCTCATTTTGACTACTACTCACAGATGAGCAGGTCTCTTCCTAAAAACGTGGTGAAAATGGGTAAGCAGGTGGAAATCCTTCCTATGCTAACAGCAGTGTCTGGCAGAGCCAGCAGGGAGGCTGTGGTGAGATGACGGGATGTCTGAGGCTTCAGGGCTCTCAGAACCTCTTGGCTCTGGTGCAGACCCACTCTGCCAGTTCAGGCTGAGGTAAGACATGTTGATGGGTTAATTTTCTTCTGGCAGATTTCCATCTGGATAAGTACTGTTCTCAGGCAGCAGGTACATTCAGCATAAAAGCATCACAGGATACAATGATCACAGGTGCCTTCTACCTCTGCAGTCCTGTGCCTGACACCCAATTCACTCAGACACTGCAGGTAGTCCTTTCCCAAATCTGTGCTCAGTAGTGATGATACCCGTGCTCTCAGTCAAACAGTGGGGTACCAGCAAAAACTGCAGCCCCAAGTCACACGTGCTAACAACAGGTATCAGCAGCATCCTCCAGAGGAAACCAGTCCCTTGAGGTCCCTGTTGCAAGACACTGAGTACAGGATAAACACCCTAAAGCTTCACCTCCGAAGTAAACAGATTTTCCCTCTTTTAGACAAATCCTGAAAAATGTTCTGCAGCCTTGGTCCTGGCAACAGCTCCCCACTCTATGGCTTCAGCAACTTAGTAAGAGCTTCAATTTCTCTTTATTTCTTTCCCTACGCTCATAGCAGGCCAGAGCTGCTTTGAGAAATGCTCCAATCAGTTCTGAGAGGAAAGGGGAAGCACAGAAAGAGGGAACTCAGAGCTGTCTGCAAGGCACTGCCTGGCAACTCTGTGTAAAACTGAAGACCTGGAAGAGCTGGGAATGGATGAACTCCATCCCAACCAAAACCTCTGCAGAGTACCTGGGGAGCAAGAGAGGTTTTTTAGGAAGGTGACATCCATGTCTAGAAGCCTGGTAAGTGTCCAAGTACCTGTTGCTAGAGGAAGAATGGGCTGTGCATGATCAGCTGGTCTGCTGCAGAAGAAGGAAAGAACAACAGAGGAGAGGCCCTGGAACAAGAGCCCGAACATGATCAGCAAACATGTTAGCCAGGTTACACAGGAAATGGAACTTCACACAGAGCAACTACTTTACAGGGGCTGTTGGCATCTTTAAGACACCTGCACAGAAAACTTTTGAAAATAAAGTAATTCAAGACTGATCGTTTTAGAAAACTAGTCTGGGATGAAGTCAGAGATGGTTCAAGTATGTGCAAAAATACCATGCTGGAAACATGGAGCCTCACTACCACAGCAGGTGAAAGGTGTGCTTCTTTGATCCTGAACTCCAAGTGAATAACCTGAACATGCAAATACACAGACAAGCAAATAGTAAAAAAAAAAAAAAAAACAAGCCCACACCTCTTTAAGATCCTTTCACTTCATGTGCCCAAGGAATGAATAAGACAGTAAATGACAAATGAGCTGGGCTGGTAGGCTGCTAAGGCTCTCCTGGAGGTGTCTGGAGGATGAGTGATGAGCACTCCAGAGAATCCTCGTAGAAGAGAATGATGAACTTTGCTTTTCCTTTACTGGTGCTTATGAAATTGTAAGCAAACAGTACCTTTCATGAGCTCACAGGCTGTACTTCTGCTCTGCCCTTTCTTAAAATTATTTTTAAAAGGGGTTAGTGCATATATATTACACCTAATCTTACTCTTTACACCGATAATGGGCATTCAAAATTTTGCAGTAGCCACAGATATTGAAAATACCTCACCTAAGAATTTTTGCTTCTCATTTCACTCCAGAACATGTCTCTCTGGGATGAGGCTTAACGTGATATGTTTCCTTTACTGCAGGTATTTATTGGTGAAAAACAACAGGGGGAAACTGTTTGCAGGCTGAAGCGACCACTCTGACAGAGGCCTACTCTCCATAGCCAGACACCACACAGTTACCTGACATCGAAAGATACATCATCACTTGCCATCATAAACTGCAGTGTCCCCCCAGGCTTTTGCTTTCCACTGAAAGCCTCCCATCCAGCTTACTAACTGAAAATGAGGATGGATGATTGGTGAGGAGCTCTCCCAGATGCATGCATAGATGGACGGGGCTGAGCTCCAGCATGGATGAGCAGGCTGTGCAACACTGCCTTCTGCCTCAAGTTGCAGTGCTTTGGTCACAAACATCAGAAAGGCAAACGTGGCAGCTTCAGGAAAGCTTTATCTAGGCAGAGCATCTCATGCTGGGGATTTCCCCAAGCTGTTATGAGACAGCAAATATTCATGACTGGTTTCTAACTGAAAAGTCTCCACCGAATGCAACCCACTCACATAATGATTTTCACACCTTAGAAATACACCTATTTTGAATGGGATTATTACAGCCAGGCACTACATGCAGTTAAGATACAAATTCTTCATTCTCTAAGTACTCATAATAAAAGGGACATACATGACAATCATAAAACTTAGGCTGGAACCCATTGTGTCACGCACTTTTTCTCCTGTTCAGAGGGGCTATTAAACTGCCCAAGCTTTTGTACCCATGAGAGATGGTGAGCCACCTGCACGCTGCAGGAGCAAACCCCTGGACTGCTATGCAGCTACTCAACACCCTGCCACGTGCAGAAAGTGCTGCAACAAAGCTGTGTGGGAAATGCTCACACTGAAATACAGTTTCACAAGTGTTTTTCTCCCCAGGGCAGTGAGCACGCCCCCAAGCTGCTGGAGCTCAGGGTTTGGGTTTGTGTGGTGCTGCGTGGAGCCAGGGGTTGGACCCCATGGTCCTTGGGGGTCCCTTTACAACTCAGGATATTCTGTGATTCTTAAACATTATTACCCCAGATGAGGTCTTGTTCTGTGTATGCACAACACATAGATGAAACAGTGCTGAGTCTTGCTCCAGTGATTTGAGATGTGTTAAAAGGCAGCTTTTAAACTACCCAAACAGCCTTAAAGCTGTGACCAAGCTTGGTCACTAGGAAGCCTGCAGCTTGCACCGGGTGGCTGGCAGATGCCAAGTGTGGTGTTACCCTCCGTTCTATGAAGCTGTATGCCAAGGTGGCAAAACAGCCTATTTACTATCTGAAGCAGCGAGCAGTTATCTCACACATATAGCCACACAGATTGTGCTAGCCTTTCACTCTTTGTCAAAATAGCAGATCAGTTCACTGCATTCCTTTTTTTTTTTTCTTTTTTTTTGTAGTTTGCGTTTCTGTGACAGTATAGTGACAGCCCAAAGCATTAAGTGAAGGACCACCAGGAGCCCTAGCAAAGCAGACCTGCCCAGTTCATCACCAAAAAGCAACCTGGGAGGCAGGTAGTTTACAATCTGATTACTTACTGCACCTCCTCAAAGGGGTTCCCGTGAATTTACAGCTCCCCACTTAAGGAATAACAACAGATTTGACAAATTAAGATTCGACTCCTAGCCACTTTCAGCCAAGGCACTCTGAAGATGCTAATTCTTTGGCAAAGGCAATCTGGGGACAGAAATGCCTCTGTTTCTTCAAATATTATTATTTTTTTCTATGTGAAACTAGATACTCAAATTACAGGATCAGATGTTTCATAGCATATTCCTCATTATACCCACCACTCTGTACATCACCTTTGTAGCTGGCTGCAGTGAAGTTTTACAAACAGATTTTGTTGACTCTGTTGAATCACTTTCACTATTTTTGTTTTGAAAAGATGCTGTAAGTACTGAAATAAAAGTAAGATCTTCCACAGCTACGCGTGGTATTTCCTCTCCCTATTCGTGAGGATGCCTGCAAGCCTTACTTGCAATACAGCTAGATGAAGGGATAGCACAGATGAGATAAGTTGATGGTACTCACCCTGGAATGCCAAGGGCACTGAGCCATCTTACACCAGCAAAGTGCTCTGCTGAGCACATCCACTGCTTGGAAAGCAGTGAAAGTAGAAGATACAGGAAAAAAACAGACAATGGTCTTTTTGGTTCTTTTGATCAATTACATCATTATACATATTCATCTTTTCCTAGAAATTAGTTCTTTGCCTTGTTACCAGCTGCAGATTGCAGTTGTTTGAGTCACTGGCAAATACATCCCAATTTTCTTTCCCTGACATATGGCAGTTGGATCTCTACAGGAAACTGTACTGATTCATTACAAATATAAGTTCATCATTCACATTAAAATGTAAATTACAATGAGCATTTTAACATCAGACACAAAGTAAATGTCTTGTTGTATAGAGGAACAAGAACTAGCAGAAATATACTGTTTTCCCAGATGCTTTGTTAAAACAAGCATTAGTGTCAGCAGCTATTCCAAAGCCACTTGTGAGTAAAATGCAAACATTATCAGCCTCATTTCGAGCACACGGAGCTATGGATGATGCTGTTTTTCAAAGTGGTCATGAGCACACCTTTACACAATGAGGACCTATACTAGCTGAGAGCCACGGTGCCATGTCTGTTATCTTGCCAGACACTGCAGAATGCACACCAATTTCTGGAGACTCTCTATAAAATAATAAGAGCAGCAATAATAGCACTCCAAAGAAATTATCAACATCTGCTACATTTTTTTGCAAGAAACACAGGTTAAAATCATTCTCTTTACAGAGGAAACAAAAGCAAGTGTTAGCTATTTATATGCTGTGTGATACATAAGCTCAAACTCATTGCATTAAGGGACTCAGTCCAGCCTTGTTTGAAGTCTTCAGTGGATTTCAAAAGAAAATGAACATCCTGCACAAGTTTTGGAAGCATGACTGACTGCACAAGTTCTGGAAGTACCACTGACTGACTCAATTATGCTTACACCAATTGAAAAAAGGATGGACTATAAACACGCTGGGTAAAATTAATACTTCTTCACAATGACCATGCTTAATAAAAACTTCCAAGTGCTTGCAAAGCACAGTCTGGTCTATACTCATGAAAATCACTACAGTAGAAATAAACCTGACAAGTGCTCCTGTTTTGTTTTTTTTTGTTTGTTTGTTTTTGTTTGTTTTTTGTTTTGTTTTTGCTGTTTTCATGACACAATAGGAAGGGATGAGCGCTATTTTAGTTTTTTGAAAGAGGGAAGAGAAAAACTTTTACACTGTAACTGCTGTGCATGCCAGCCACCACAAAGAACCAGAAGCTGATCAGCCAGAAGAGGACTTTTTCTGGACCTACCAAGCTCTTTGTTTCTAATATCTGTGCAATGCATGACATCAACTGAAACACATGGCACTGCTCAGCTCTGGACATCTTTTTACCCAGGTTTATCAAGAAAGCCAAGTAACATTTGATAAGAGAAAGCAAAACAAACAAAATCTGATCTAAAACCTGTAAATTCCAGCTATCTTTCCACTTCCTTAATGACTTGCAAGAGCTCTGTATGCTCGTTTTTCAAATAGCCACATAGCTGCATAAAATGCTGCCCATCATTTCTCATGATGATGCTAAATTTAATTTTGGGTGATTGGAGGAGGACAGTGATAAACACATTATGCTACAATGTGGCATAAGATGAATGCGGTGCATCATTTTCTAATAGTGATCAGTAGGATATGTTCATTACTTCTGTGCTATGTTTGGGAAAAACAGAAATTGTCCCCAGTTGGACATTTCCTCATAGAGGGAAATCTGGGTTGTTGCACACCCTCCTCCTGCTTGAATACTGCAGTCTCCAAGAAGATGAAATCATGGCAACTCTCCAACCCTCTGTAAAACAAATTGATGCATTCACTCAAAAATGGCAAAAAAAGCCAACCTGATCTGACCTTTTTGTTGCATTTCATTTCCTCTCCAACGTGCTGGGTTCTTACCTGGTGCAGTTTTGTAAGACACTGTTCTGGTGGGCAGGGGCGGTGCGCTCTTCGTAACTGGGCTTGGTGCCAACTGCAGACCTTGCCGCTGCCTCTTCAGCTCCTCTTCTCGCTCCTGGGCAGCTCTGATCTCTTCTTCTATCATTGATAAAGTCCGCTGCTTCCTTGATCGTAACTTGAAAGGGCCCACGGTCACTTCAGGTTCCTGTGTGGCAAGGATGGAGGCAGTGCTCCTCAGCTCAGCTGCTTCTGAATACTTGCTGAAGTAACTGACTTCATGCCTGTTCTCCTCCACAAGGAATGGCTGGCTGGCAGAGTACACGGGCGACTGCTGTGAACTCTTCCCTTCCCTGAGTCCTGAGTCATCTTCTTTTGAAGTCTTTGGTATGGTGTCCCTTTTTTCTTGAACAGGTGAAGACACCTGGGGTGGCTTAAACACTGGGTTCTGCTGCTTCTTGGAGGCTGGAGATAGCCTGGTGGTGGCTGGCTGCTCTTTGGCAAAGATTTCCTGTTCTGCTGGGATCTTCTCTCCCTTGCCATTTGTTTTATCTGCCTGTTCGGCTATGGCTTGTTGGATGGCATTCTGAACAAGCAGACCAGCGTGGTACTCCAGTTGGTTGTCGATCAGCATAGAGTCTGCCAAGGCAGAGGACAGCGAGTCACAGCCTGGGTCGCTGAATGATTTGGACATGCCTTCGCCCCTGCACTCTGCTGGAGTATCGGTCTGCGGGGTCTGTGGCAGGGAGAAATCTGCCAATGAGCTTTCCTGCAGGGCACTCATAGTTTCATTAGAGGCACCACTGTCACTGATGTTATCCATGCTGAAGTCATTGGAAAGGGTCTCCAAGACAGTGGTATCCTGAGATCTTACAGACAAGTCATCCAAACCGGAGTCAAGCTCCTCAGGAGGGGAGGAGGCGCTGGCTGACTTTGGGAGCTGGTCTAGCACACCCTGTACATCATCCTTCACCACCGTGAAGACAGCTCTTGCACTCATGAATTCTCCATCCTCTGACCACAATTTTGATGCCTGTCCAGCTCTGGAGCTATCACTACACGGTAACTCTCTTATTGGGTCAGCACTGTTGTTCTGAGCATTTGTATCATCCTCTGAAGAACAGGAGACTTTCTGTGCCTTGACAACAGTGATGTCATTACCCTCGTGTTGACCTGCTTGTCCATACATTGAAACAGGTCTTGTAATGGTGGAGAGAGGCCTGTCTGCATTTGAAGGATTGAGGCTTTTATAGAATGGTTTGACGGAGAACATTTTGGGTGTTCCTGACCGCCTTGGTGGGACCTGACCTTGAGATGGACCTGAATGCTCCATCAGTTGGAACTGCTTCCTGGCAGCTGAGAAATCAATTTGCTCTGTGACAATATCTTCTTTCTTGATATTCACTGGCTCTGGTGGTACAAAGGAGCAGCTGACCTGTTTGGGAGATGTTGGTGTTGCACTTTGCTGCTGCAGTCTCTCCTTGCGCTCCTTGTACTTCTTGTGGGATTCCAGATGCTCTTCATCCAGTTGTTCCTCAAGGGTCTTCTCCTGGGGAGGGTTCCACCATTTGGCGGCAATGTTAGGGTTTTTCTTGACAGCCTGGCTTTTAATGAGCTCCCTTCTTTCCTTTTCAAGTTCTATCATTTCCTCTGATGGTCTCACTTTGCGGACCCTGTACTTTTCTTTCTCATCTTCATCTTCAAAGAGCTTAGAGGGCTTTTTGTCCTCATGGAAAGCTCGCAGTTCAAACTTAGCCTCTTTCTTAAGGGTTGTAAGAGTTGTTTCTCCATCCTTAGAAGATCTTCTAGAACTGTTTGAAGATGTGGGACTTCCTGGAACCTTCAGACTTTCCCCAGTGTCGTCCTTCAGTACACCCAAGGAATGGCCATTAGAGTTCAAGCTTTCACCTGCTGTACTGGCTTCATGTGGTTTAACAACCAAGGATGCCTGCTTGTCAGCTACATTTTCTTCCCTTGCACTGGGTACTGAATCATTAGAAACGTTAACCGATGCTCCTGAGCCATCCATGATAGTGACTGCACTTAGTTGAGGAGAGGACGTCCCATTAAAGGTATTATCGGCAGAAGAATCACAGCAGTTTGCCTCCAGCACTTCATCTAGATATCTGATCTCTTTAGCAACTTCACTGTCCAGAGATTCATGCCTGTCCTTAAGTCCATTGTGGCTGGCAGCAGAAGAAAAGAAGTGGGTTGGATTGTCTATGGGATGTGGTGAAGCCACTGTGGTGATGCTTTTATGTTCAGAAACTGGAACTTCAATTTCCATTTTTTCTTCCTTTGTAGAAAGCGCAGTAGCTGGCTCCAAGAAATTGGCACAATTTTGGTCTCTATTTTTTTTTAACCTGATGTCATCCTCAGGGATTCTGGAAGATTTCTAAAATAAAACAGAACAAAACTTTGATGAAGTCCTGAAGAGAAGCACTGTATTTTCTGCAGACTAAACACCATCTGGAAAGCAAATCATAGCACTTTCTAAACTCAAGATTAAAAGAGTTCTTCACAAAATTAGAAGGCAAGGTAAATAATTAGTACTTAGAAAAAACATAGTTAACTCACTATAAAGTGGACATGGCATTAAAACAACAACAAACTTTCATTTAAATATCTCCCAACTGGTTATCATCCTTACTTTGTCATTATTCCAGGCCTGTGTCCCGGTCTGCCACTAAAAATGAGGTTTGGCTTTTCAAGTTACTAATGACTTAACAGTTTAGGTTCCTGAAAGGCTTGCACGTGCAGCACACAGCACCTATCAACACGGTATTTTACAAATGTCTTCCACACCTAAAGAAAACCTCAGAACCCTTCCACAGCTGATAAGCATTACTGCCTCCGTCTTGCAGAAACAGATGCTGACATGCAGAAAGAGCAGGCAACTCATCCCACATCAGGAAAAGGATGAGACAACACCAGGGGATGCTCATTTCTCAGTAGATCAATCTCAGCCATCAAACACAGGGTAGAATTACACAGCGCTGGAAAAAACATGGGGTCTTTCTCTGGCCCACACAGAAATCCACATGCAACTGGACCTGGGAGGCAGGAAGCATTCATGACTCCCACAGCAGCATTCATGAGATCACCACAGGAAGCACAACAGGGACCAGAGTCATGGTCTTCTCCCTCCCACTCTTCCATCTGCAACACAGACGCACTGCACTCATACTTCCTCGTGATGAAGACACTGTCAACATCATCCTTCTAGGATAACTTGGTAATTTTCTCAGAACACAATACGATCTCAAAACAACCAAACACGGCATGCCTATTCATGCCATCAAACACTTCAACACAGAAACTCACATTCTGAGGTCTCCGGCTCCTTTTTCACATAAGCTCTTATGCAGCACTACTGGTGAAGCATGGATTAGGGAAGCAAACAGCACTGATCAAATCCTCCAAACACAGTGGCTCCCCAGAAAGGTCACTCTTGTATGCTGGCCGCAGCTGTCCTTGCCACCATTCATCATGCACTTTGTTAGCACACAATGCAGCAGAAAATGACCAGCCAAGAGCACAAGGATCTTACCAGCCACTTGAACAATCACATTGCCTCTGGGTTTATATGGGCAGTAAAATGCATTTGACACACCTTGAAGAATTTGAGCCAAGCAGAAGAGCTCTCCTTCTAAAAGCATTTTGAAAGAGTTTCCTGTCTAATCATGCCACTGCGCAGCGCTGAAGATAATGCTACCTTCATCCATTAGAGATTTTCTTCTTCATCATACTTAGATGCCACAAAACACCTTAAGAACAGGGAAACAAACAATTCTCTTTTGTCTACACATCTTACTTATTTAGCTGGTTCTACTTTTATTGCACCTTCTGTTGAACCTACATATTCTCAAGCTTTAGTTTCTACCAGTGCTCTTCTTTAAGTCTATTGCATTTTTCACAATTTACATGTCTAACTGTGGTCAGCTTTGTCTTCAGCCTGAGTAAAGATATATTCAAGCAAGCAGGTATTTGCAAACAAGCGCAGAATAATCAGTAAGAATGAAACTTTGTTTAAACCTGAAAATGCAAAAACTACTCTGATCTGTCTGCAGAGCTCCAAGTGTCATATACAACAGGCACTCACAACAGGCCTAGAACTGCAATTTTTTTCTGAGTTTTGGGTTCAAGTCTACCCTGTCAGACTTGCCGACATCAAAAAGAGGACATTGCTACCTGAAGCAGATTGAGAGGATGGGACTTAAGGCTCTGTGCAGGGCTGCTGGCCCTTCACAGCTGAGATGAGCATGCTATTAGCTTCTGCTAACATTTGGAGCTAGCAATACACCTGCTGTTGCCCCCAAGACCTCATAGCTAACACATGCCTACTGCCCTCACTGAGCCAATGTATACAGACCTTTTCAGATTGGGTCATGTTTGGGTATTCAAGTTACCTTGAGAGAACCAAACAAAGGTAAAGTACTTCATCAGTTGATTTCTTAATGAGTAATAGCTCATCCCCTCATCATAGCTGCAACCTTCAGTTCACAATTAAGGCATATACATGCAACTACCTAATCAGGGCACGCATTTATGGCGGCATGTAATTCTGAGAGTGCAAGTGTCTGTGCAATTAGTGTGGCACATGTAATTATCTAGTAAGCAAGACAATTATGCAGTAAAACCTATGAGGAAACATTGCTCCTCATGGGAAGAGGCCTCTCTCTGCCAAGCATTAATAACTGTGAGTAGGGAAGGGCTCTCTGCAGGGCAGTAAACCAAGTAATGGAGAAGGGAAAAAATAATTATATTTGTAACAATTCCTTGTTTTTCCCTCAACACATTGTTATATAATCTTGGGACACTTTCAGGACAACCAGGAAGGAATGCTTCAGAAACCCCTGTATGGAGCAGAAGTCAACCCACAGACGAATTATATGAAGAAGAAGCTGTGAAGATCACATGGATAGACACAGATCAAACTGTCAGGAGAACCAGCTGGGAATGGTCTGGAAGAATGGCACACATTAGGATGAGGACATGGTGATGGGAAAAGACTGGGAAACTACAGTTTCTGTGCTGCTTGGCAGGATGAGCAGAGCTTGCCAGGGGCTGCTGCTGCACACACCAGCACCTTCACACACACTGCCCACTGAGAGCAGCTGTCTCAAAACTATTAATAAAAGTCTGTAAATGAGGGAGGGCCAGCATTCAACCCTTGCTGCAACCAGCAACTTTGCCTTAACAGCAATTCCTGTATACTGCATTTTCCAGAAATTACTGTTACGTTTACACCCTCTCTGAACATGCATTCATTTCTCACTGTTTAAGTCAAGATGCAAGTGTAATTATTGCTGTTTGTACAATGCTGCTGCACTTTAGTAAACTGCAGTTATTAGCAGCCTGGAGAATTATTAGCATACTTCCTTCTTGGCTGAATTCTTCATCCACAAAAGTCTAAGTGTTTGAGCATTCAGATCTTTTAGGAGGAAAAAATGGTGGGTGTTCTAGCAGCAAGACCCAGCAAGTGTACTGCCAGTGCCTTCCTTTGTTTGATCCAACAGAAAATGCATGTGACACCAAGTGGGAGGCAGTCCTTCATGGCCACATCCACATTCTTCCCAAGCAACATCATGGCAAAAAAGAAGAAATAAAAAACAAGGCAAGATTAAACATTAAAATTTAAAACAACTAAGAGTTCTAAAATACAGTCTCCTCATTGCAGGCTTCTACTGATCACTCCACCCAAGTTTCACAATAGCGCTTCGTACTGCTCATCTCCAGGCATCACAGGCATTGTGGGCATCCCATTTCTTTGGGCTTTGTCTTCCTCTGCCGCAGTTCTGTAGTGACCCTGCTCCTCCTCCCACTGCTGGATCACCGTGCCACTGCTTTGTCCAGCCCTCTATCCTCAGTCTGTGGATCTAACCCTTGGTCTTACCACACCTCCAGGAGTTTTAGTACAGAAACATAACTTAGAATCACATTTGAGTATGGCTGACTTGGTAATCCACACCTCCCTGCTGATGTGAATTGTATTCTACTGTTTTGGCCTGCTCTTCTGAAGTCTCTGTGCAAAGCAGAAGGAAACACATGATGGATTTGCTAGGGGGTTGACTGGCTTCAAGAAAGAGTCTGTTTTCATTCAGCTCCCTGTTTTGAAGAACTGGACACCATCTGCACCACAGACAGACCCAGTACAAAGCATTGCAAAGATGCAGATGATGTATGCAGCTCAGGGCTTCTAGATAGCCACCATACCCACTGAGAAACTTCCCAGCCTTGACAGGGATTGCTCTGCTCACCCTTGAAACAGCAAGTATTTTGCCAAAGAAATGGAAGACTTCCACATGCAAGTGCTGAAACTCTCAATGGGGTAAAAAAAGAAAAGAAAATTATATTAGCTCCACCCCAGTAGTACAGTCAAGGTGCTGCCCACCTCCAACTCTCAAAATATGCTGATCCCTCTTGTGGCTGCTGGAATGGGCCTGCTCCCCATGAGAGGCTTTGCAGGCACCATATTGAAGAAACAGGCCAAACCTTTAGGAGATGAAGCTGATGACGGGAACTCAAGGATTGTAATGGGATCGCCACTCAAACACACCCTAAAGGAATAAAGCCTTTTCATTAAAACAAATACAAAGTGTTGTCTTCTCACTCTTGTCGGAAAATATCCTATTTTCTGAGTGATACTTCTACACATACTCCTCAAAGTTTTGAAAAAACGCCATGGAAAAAGTTATCACAAGTAAATTATCATCTTGCACTCAGTGAAGTTGCACAGAGTTCAGATTTTAGAAAAAAAAAAAAATCCTCACATCCTGTTGCCAAATTTTGCTGAATTCCGGACTTGTCAGACACATGCTGGCACTACCTTGAATAGTTTGATTCATAATTCTGCCTGCACACAAAAGCAAAACCTGGCCTGTTCCTCTCTCAGAGCAGTACATGGTGTCCTCAATACATGGATGCAAACCATTCCTGATGACTAAAATTCATTAGAGTTGAGTGTCAAAAATGATGTTCTTTGTGAGCAGCTGGCTTCGCTCTTCAGCAACTTGACTGAGGTAGCCAGAGAGTACAATGGGCAAATTTTCTTCATGAAAAGCTGGTTAATCTTCGTCAAAGCACTTCAGAAATCACAGTGCAGTCTAAAGTCAATGCAACTTCACCCTAATTTCCCCTAAAGAGCAGTGGGGGTTTCTTTTGGAATACAGAGAGCAAAAAGGGATGTGAAGATACAGCATCCAAACAAGTTGCTACTCAGAGAGCTTGCTGTGTGACATTTTGTGAGTGCTTTTCCATATGCAGTTTTTCTTGACTATTTTCGATGAGTTGTGATTGCGTTTGCTCAGAAAGCACGTGGAAGTCTTTGCAATATTCTCTTTCATTCCAGCTGAGCCACAGACTGCAGCTTCCTCATGTGATGCACAATAGGGCTCTTTTATCAAATTGAAGTCCAATTTTCTTTTGCTGGTGTAATAAATTAAGGGTGGAAGAAAGTGCTTCAGAAAAGGAAGAAGTATACAAGTTCTTTAATGATGAGCATATGAGGCACGGTAGGATATTTCAGTGACACGTACATAATGAATGACACTGTGCTTTCCCAAACACATCATTAGAGCTTCTACATCTTCTGTGTCTTCAGTGAAAAAAATGCTAAAGTGAACCATCTTTGGAATAATACTACCTCTCCCTAACTTCAAGGAATGTAAATCAGAGGCAGTTTTCTCTAGGTAGGATCCTTTAGGCCGGTTATTTTCTGTCAGTCATTCCCTAAAAATACAGATCTGGTTCCTCTGTGAAGAACCTGCAGTCCTTCTGACTGGATTTCAGTTATTGCTACTGGGTCAAGAAAAACAGATACCTTCCCTTTTGAAATTAAATGCTTGTGCAGTTGATAAGGAAAGCAAAAAGAGAACAACGACAAACACACACACACACACACACACACACACACACACACAAACCTAACAACCCAAGAGGCAAATCATATTTTTTTGTTAAATATTTTCATTCCTGTAAAAACTGTAATTGTGCAAAACACCTATTGGGACAGCATGATTTGTATGGAAATTAATATTTAGGGACAGAAGGCTGTTAGCTGCTGAATTAGCAGAAATATACCTCTGATAAAAAAATAAATGTCAGAGAAGTCATTCAAGTGTGATGGTTATACAGCCTCAGTTGCTACAGCATGCGGGACTGGCTCACTGTGACAGCTCTGTTCAGCTGTAAGGCAACCAAGATGCAAATGTGAAATTACAGGAAGCCGTGATTAAACTTTCATTCAGAAACAACAGCATCACGGTGCTGCCATGCTCCACCACCCCCGCTTTCCAGCAGCATCCAGAAAGCAGGACGCCCTGAGAAGAGTGTTTCACATGCTGGGAGGATGTGGAGCAGTCTCCATTGCTACGTGGGGATGTGCAGCAGTTTGCAGGCTGAAATGCAGAGCAAGGGGCATTACACTGCCCTAAAATCACCCACTAATCATCCATTACAGGTTCTATTCTCTAAGGAACAGAAGGAGAATTTCTTTTTCACAGCTGAAGGTGACCCACTGATGAGGGTGTTTACCAAGAGCTGTCACACTTGCACCCAGTGCTGGCGGCTCTGAGCTGGGAGCTCAGGGCTCTGCTGCCAGAAGGACTCCTTAATGCCCAGCCCTGCATATGGTAAGGGAAAGAAGAAAAAGCTCCATTCAGTAACGACAGGAAAGTCTTCAGTCTGACAGAGCACCAAGTATAAATATTGAACTAAGCAGAATACAGCTCTGAATGCATGCATGAAAAACCATCGTTTCACAGAATTCCACAGCTGAAATCTTTCTAACACACAGCAAGAAAGGAACAATTGCTTCGGTAAACCGTGACCTAGTCTCAGTGGGGAGTGGAAAAGACGCTAAACTAAGCCTTGCTTTTAATACCCTCCAGCCCATCCAGATAATGTCAGCGCTAGAAAAGGGTGACCTTTACGGTCACTTGAACCAAAGAACAATTGAGACAAGGGGATTTCCCAAATTCCTCGGTCTTTTCATCAGGGGGTGGAAAGTTCTTGTTCCATCTCAAGAATGGAGCTACCACCATCCTCTGTAAGAGTGAAATCCAGAGGAAAACACTGGCATATTAATCATTCTGGTGCATGAGAAAGAGAGGTCCTCAGGAAGGAATTTGTGTTAGGCAGAGACAGGAGGAAGGCAGCTAAAGGAGACAAAAGGCCACACAGTTCACTTGTTCCCCAAGCAGATCTGATGCTGCCGGGAAAACTGTTTTAATACGCTGCAGAACGGAGATAAACCTGCTGCATGCTCACAAGGAGGCTTTCAGAGATGTATTAGTATTAAATTAAATGATTAAATTCTGATGACACAGATTCTTTCGCTGTCTGACACTGCTCGGCAAATCTTTCCTAAGTGGCCTAAACTGCATTTTCTGAACAAAGATACATGATCTCTCTACGCTGGAGTGCTTTCACTGCCTGCTTTCAAGGGCAGCAGAGCAGGAACAGAGTGCCTCAACTGAAGCAAACACCTATGCACTACTGCACACAAAGCTGAGGTTGGCACTTTCTTCTACTTCTTCGCTTCCCAAGCACTGGCAGCTGGAGCTCACGCTCCCTTTAACTATTTCCTAAAGCCAATTAATACTTGCTGCACTTCCAAAGGGCAGGGCTACTCAAGATTGGAGCTTAACAGTTTTGGGTCATGACGCAGAGAGGGTTCAGGGAAGAAATTATACTCAGAAAAGTGGGAAAAGAAGGCTAAACATTTGTTTCTCTTTGTGAGATGAAAAAGGTTAATAATTATTACAAATGCTTTGGCTCTATCAGTAGGACTTGCAACAAATGCACTCACCCATTAGGTTAAGACGCATCACAGCAAAATCTGCTTAAGTAAAGAAATGGTGGCTGCATTGTGCAGCGAATCTCATGTACTTATAGCATCTGCCTGGAGCACAAACAGCCAGACAATGCTTATTTCGCTGCAAATGATGAGCATTCGAAGGGTTAGGGGATCAAATCTGGACCAGCCAACAGGCTTGCATGGTCTATGGATTGTCTTCTCCTCAGTTTCTCAAGGAAATGGTATTACTTTAAGCCCCTTTAACTCTCTGCAAAGATTTATCAGTACATACAATGGCTTAGCGTGGTCCGAATTTATATTTAGCTCTATCTAAAATCTTTGATAGGCTGTTACCTCTAGACTCAGCCAAAAGCAGATCACTGACAAATTACCAAAGGAAAATTGAGAGGACATTAAGAAAGAGGAAAACTAATCTAGTCCTAGCTCAAAAATCATTTGGATTACATAAGTGGAGAGACAGAAAGTATGAGGGTGATCAAAGGATATAGGTGAAGTCTCTGGCAATAGCTGTGCTGCGCACACAGTGGGAACGAAGCCACTTTCAGGGAGAGTCTGGCATAACATCTACCCTCAGCCACACTCCCTGATGTCCCACCACACTCTGTAGCGTGCCAGGAAACTACCATGCAAACATGCTTTCACTCCACAGAATCAAAGAATCACGGTGGTTGGAAGGGATCTCCAGAGACCATGAAGTCCAGCCCCCCTGCAAAGCACGTTTCCTACAGCTGGTCGTACAGGTAGGTGTCCAGGTGATCTTGAATATCTCCAGAGAAGGAGACTCCATGGTCAGCTCTGTATACTCTCTGGGCAGCCTGTGCCAGTGCTCCAACTCCAGTCCCTTTTACCAGAAACATCACATGGTTACAAGAGTATGTGAGCTACATACTACAGTTTTTATACAAGAGCTGAAACTTTGTCACTGGTAGAGTGCAATCCATAGGGCTCTTCCTTTAAGGGCACACATATAATTCTACTGATGACACAAGTTCAAAAGTACCTATTCAAAAGCAAACACCCATAAAACAAAATCGCTATTGGTAAATATGAATTCAAGGTAATCAAGATGACCAGGGGAGTTTAACACAGCATTTCTGCCTGCAACCTAGTAATACTGAACAGCAAAAGAGGACAAACTCTACAGATTGTAGAGAACAGTTTTGCTAGTAAGAGGCCAAATGTCTACAGTTTCTAAGAAGGAGGATGTCAGTAATTTCTCCACATGCCACTTCTGTCCCCAGGCTACACATATGACCAACTGTGTGAGCCCAGCGCTGTGAGCATTTGGCAACTTCATCTCTGCCTTATTCACAACACAAGCACAGCACTATGCTCATCCCACTGCCTCTTGCAGGAGAGTATTTCAGATGAAGCGAGACTTGGACTGGACATGTTTTCAAATTCCTTACTTGGGAAAAGGGCAGTTGACAAATTCCAGCGAATAAGACATTCCTTTTCAGCAGCTACTGTGTCCCATCCCTCTGACCCTGCTCTCCTCTCCTCTTCCAACCAGAGACTCATTACTCCTTCTACTCCTGTTGAAAACCCACTGATTAACTGACCAACTGCACATCTGGATGACATTAGGATATTGTTTGATTAAGACATTCATCACTTGCTCTTTCAGCAGCTGGAGAATTAAGATAATGGTGGGGAGAAATGGTGCTAAATGAACCAACCACTCCAGCTCAAACTGCTGCTTGAGAAGGCTCCAGCCCCTCAGTGTGGGTTTTCTTTTTCCTTAATCACAGAAAAAAAAAAAAAATTATATATATATATATACTGCTTAAGTCATTAATATTGGCAAGGTCATGCAGTCTGGGGAGCAGTTATAGAAAGGGTTGCTTTCACTGTACTTCTCAGACAACTTGCTAGCTGATAGGAAAAGCACCCCTCTCCCATTCTGGGAGCTAAAGACTGTGCTCTCCAGGTGTAGGCACAGCTGAGCGTCACAGTGTGCACCAAATGCCATAGGAACCAGGAATGCTGCTGCTGCTCTATATGGCAACTCACAGCACCCGGCTTTATTCCTTCAGGGCTGACATACTGAACAATGAGGCTGAACATATAACCCTATCAGCTGAAGTTTATTTGGCAGCAGCAAGGAATATAACACACTTGACTAGTGAGCAACATACCTCCAGAACAATCAAAGGATTCACCTAAAAACATTTTGCTGGTACTGACTGAAGTATGCAGGTACTGCAGGTGTGGACAGTACCCTGGTTATCACATGCACTGGATATGTATACAACAGTGTTTTTCACATCCAGAACCAATATTCTACAGTATCAAGCATAAACAGAAAGTTGCAGACTTCTGAAAGCTCTTCCTGGTCTTGCACTGAGCAGACCAGCCACAGAGCAATGAATTCCATCCACGGTGATCACAGGAAAAATGACTAATTATTCTAAGTCCTCCTCCCTAACTGAAATGATAAGGTGCAATGAAGACAGAAGCCACAGGTCAGAAAGCTTAGCTTACCCTTTTCCCTCTCTCTCTTTCTGTTCCTGCAAACTCTGAAGCAAAACCAAAAAGTGCCATTTTCCACAGGAACAGTCACTATTTTTGGCTCATTAAGTCAAATTCCTTCTTCTGAATGCTACAGAGCTGTGACATGAGGGGCTGAGCGAGGGCTGGCTCCAGAAAATGAGGCAGCCCACACCCTCAGCCCATTCACACAAAGAGGCTGTTTTAGGAGGAAAACAATCGTTTCAGCAACTGGGAAAGAGCAGACTTCACAAGCTCTGTGCTGTAATTAGCAGCAGTTTTCACCTGCTAGGAAACAGGGAAGGACTGTCTTTGCTCTTTCCACAGCAGAAGCTCGAGCATGAATCCAAATGCTTAGGGCACCCTGGGTAACCTCCTGCTTCAGGAGACCCAGAGCAGGGCACGGTCTTATTGCCTGCAGAGAATGTGCCTGCCACATGTGAAATAACTGCAGGCAGGGAACACTCTAAAACAATTACAAGGGAGGGAGACTGGGAAAAAGGCACAGTGTTTCCTGCAGCCTCGCACTTGTTCACCGCTGCTGCCTTGGGCTGTGACATTTGAGTACCCCTGGGTTAGATTTCCAGGGGTCTCAGCAGTTAAACCTAAAAATGTGAGCTGACTTTGGGATTAAATAGATTGAATTTAGGATGACCTTACACATGTCACTACAGATGATACAGCTTCAGGGTTGGAACAGAACACTATACTGGTCCACATCAGGTCACCTAAGTATGATATATTAATGTGCTTTCCTGCTGCTTCTGTTCTTCAGACTCTCCCTTTCCTGCTTTGTTTTGAAGAAAAATTTGTATGTGTTCAAAATTGGGCAGGTCTGAAGAAACTTACTGGCACATCCCACATGCTTCAGTGCAGTCTGGCTTTTGGAGAATACTTTGGGCAGCTAGGGTTTTGGTGCTGGGGGTGCCACTGCAGCTGATGACAGACTGTCCATGAAACCGTAGATGTGGCTGGGTGTATGCATGGCTGCTGACCACTTCTGACCAAGGGAATCAGCAGAGGGAAGTAACAGACATCCCTTGCTAGCAACAACCAAGCCCAACAGTGCTACTACTTGTGGTAGCTCACTCCTTATCTGATGCTCTGCCACCTCGCTGAGCCATGCTAAATGAGGCAAGTCTCCACAGCTTTACAGTGAGTAGGCAAGAAGCTTCTAGTCACCTCCTGAATACATCTGTGACAACTGAATACAAGTCAGGCTCTCTCAGAAAGAAAAGCCATTTTCACACCACAACCTACAAATGACTACTATTAATAAAAAATAAATTCAAAGTGATTTACCCGTTTCAGGCCTCTAAATCTTCCCAATTTGCAGCATACGTACATGTGTGGGGACGCAAGGGTACTATGTCCTGCAGTGGGGCTGAGATGGGGACTCAGAGCTGGCTGAGAGTCCCCATCTCAGCCCCACTGCAGGACATAGCACCCTTGCTTCCCCACACACGTACATTAAAGCTGTATCTGGATCCATGTATATGAAAAGCTAGTGTGAGGTGAGCAGCTCACTATTTTTGGCTGTCAACCTGAGGAAGCTCAAGTCTGAAGCCAAACCTGTCTTTCAGAATGGCAAGTTATATCCTGTTTTAGCACCGAGTTAAACTTTTCAATGAGAAAGGCTAAAAGAACCTGTACTCTACCTGGCTGCAAGACTGCCTCTCTCCATAGCTGAAGCCACCTGTGCATGCAGAAGAAATGCATAAGCAACAGTTTGACCAGCCAGCTCGAACTATAACTTTGCAAGACATCATTAGTTCAAAGCAACTCTCACTGGCAGACCATCAAGATATGTGGGGGACACAATACATTCTGCAAATGTTCCTGAGAGCCAGATATCTCAAGTTAGAAATGCTGGTTGGAATTTCTGGTTATGATGCAATAGTGGAAGAAAATACGAATACTAGAAGTATTCCCCCACTTCATTCTGCAACAACAATCTTTTCAAAACACCCATCTCATTATGCAAAGTTTTATCTGTCTCCTCTGTACCACTGCAAACTTTCCTGTGCATGAAGGAAGGTCTTAAGAGACCAGAGTCACCATTTCAACTCATTATCTTCAGACCGTGTTATCTCCAGATATCTGCTTGAGCCAAATTTTACTGGGAATGCAAAATGGAAAGTGCCCCATAGGGCTGGCTATGGGAAGCAGAAGTGGCGCTCAAGCATGTGACTGTTAACAACTGATTAGCATTTTAAGGATCTCACTCTCATTTTTAATATTTTCTCTATAACACTACTTTACCAAGCTGAGAAATTATTATGGGTGTGAAGGTCAGATGTACAAGAAATCCAGTGTAAAATGACAGCCATAAGGAATACAGTCAGACCTCTTCAGACTCATGTCAGCCCTGTCACTGACTGGTTCTGTGTCTTTTCAGTTAATTTCTCTGTCCTCCAGCATTTTCACCACATCAAAAGTGAATAACACTGCAGTCCCCCCTCCCCTGCCTCCCTGCCACCCCACTGTGATGCTGGCCATGGGGCACTGCTCATCAGCCAATTTTCAGTTTTCAGCAGGGAAAGCAACGTATCTGCTTACAGCATCCAGGGAAGTCGATCTGACAAAAGTCTGTCCTGCCTTTCATAACAAACATAAAAATGCTTGTGAAAAATGAACAGTTTTCTTGGATATTTCCTAATGTTCCAGCAGCTATTTAATAACCGGCAATTACAAAGAATTTAATCTAGTAAGCAATCTTAATTGTTCTTCCTTCTCCAGATGCACAAATCACGCGCTTTAAGCCCAAAGGCCACTTCTATTTATTTTATGAGAACGAATTGGCTATATCAGTTTAATTTCCCCTGGTGCTGTAACCAGACCTGCTGTTCTCAAGAAGACAACCAGAATCAGGCAGAAACAGAACCAATTTCTGTGGACAGTTTGCAAGGACAGCTTGCTGACATCCCAAAACTCACCAGCGCAGACCCCTTCATGGACACTCAAACTTCAGAAAAAGACAGCAGGAGAATAGCTACTTGGAATTATCAAAAAATGGCCACCAAAATCCATTCTCTTGAGGAAGTATCACACCAAAGCTTGATAAGGCAGCACAGAGCTCATTTTTCTTTTACCAGTGCTTTACATCCTTGGGTGACTCAAGGTGAGGAACATGTACTCGTACTCACAAGCACATCTATTCCTGGTGGAGAGAGAAGCTGGATAATACAAGAAGGACTTGCACACCAGAAACCTTAAGCTTTGGGGAGAACCAAGAGTTTGTGCTCAACTCAACCCACAGAACACCTGGAAGCCCTCTCTTGATGCTATCTGGCTTGAATGTGTGTGTCTTTCTTATTTCCCATGTTGAGCAGTCAAAACTTCTTAAAAGATGTGCTCACACTTGACTGCCCTAAAAAATGGGGCTCGGGGGCATTATCAGTTCAGAGCGAAAATAGCATGTGCCATGCTTACAACTCCCAGCACAGCAAATGTAAAGCAACTTGTCAAAATTACAAGGGCTGGAGTCACAGATGCCAATCAGCTGACAGCACAAGGTGTCACGGAAAGATGATGCCTGGAAAAACAAGTTAGAAAGGTCATACGGCATGCCACTACTGAAGCTGTGTTTCTCATATACTTACAGTAAATGTTTGTTGTTCTTCTCTGTGTCTACCTCTCAAGCAAAAAGAATTGGAAATAACAAATATTTATTTTTATGTATTTATTGTAAGCTACATATGAAGGGAAAGACTTCGTTAGCCTCAGCATCCCTGATCAGACAGGTAAGCAAGCAGTTGAGTTTCTGCTTTGTAGTAAAGGTGAGGCAATTCAAGCTGGCTTGACCCAAGAAAGCAGGAAGCTACTTTGCACTGCTGAAGCTATCTTCAGCTGCTTCATGCTCTCCAGTGCCAAATGGACACCCAAGGGGTCACAGGGCAGCTCTGTGCCTGTAGCCCATGAGAGCTGTGCTGTGCAGGCTCTTGAAAAACTTGAAAAAGCTTCCCCATGATTGATTTTAAATACTGTTAGCACTTAAACCATCACCCTACATGATGAAGCTGTTCCACAAGCTAACAGAAAGGAAAAGGTGGGAAGAAAAAAAGAAAAAAAGTTAAAAACAAGCCACTTATTGTGGTAGCAAGGAATGCGTGCACAGAGTTTGTTTTGATTTGTTTAGATAAGGTGGCTGGAAACAAAGATCCTTGGGTATTCTGAAAAAGCCAACGGAAAAATGTTTGTTTTAAAACAGAACAAAATATTTAGGTAACTCCCAGCCCTCCCAATCAGTTACGCCTGTTGATTTCTGCTCACTCAACCTAATCTGAGCATTTAAGCCTTGTGTTACATATTCTGTGCAGACAAAGCACAGAAGGTATCTCAGGGTTATGGGAGTTAGCATTTCTTCAGTGGGGTCTCTCTCCACATCTGTAGCAAACCTACTGAATTAGGGGGAGCTAGAGGTCTGAAGTCAGCAGAAACCCTTCAGGTTGCCTGCAGGTTAGCTGAGGTTTTGGAAGAAGCACTTGGAAGCTAGGTATTATCAGGAGAAGCTCCCATTTGCCCGTGCTGAATATGTTAAATAAAGCAAGCCTACATCAAGTTCCTCCTTGCATAACCCATGAATCTGTGGGGCTGCTGCAGACAGCGGGATGCTCAGCTGTGAGTAGACACTATATAAGCAAACTTATACAGAGAAATCTAGAGAGCTTTTATACAGAGAAAGCTAGAGAACACCTGCATTTCACTGAGAAGGAATGTTTTTCATGGTCTCGAAGATCAGTTCATTTCACTAAAACCTTTCAGAAATCCACAAACTTGCAATTCAGTGAAAGGTGTGGGATAAGCAGACAGAAAAAGATGTCTGTTGTTCATAGTTTAAATCATAAGCATGCATCTTACACACACAGGGGGCTGCCATCTATTAAGACTGCAGACCTACTCATCAAGGTAAGCAAAGGCGTATCAGGAATTAGTAAGGAATCTTCAGGTACACAAGAAACACAAACATGCAGTCCTTAGCTGCACTACATTTTCTAGTATTTAAAGGCAATTATTTAGTTTTCCTACGAGGCCCAGCCTGTAAGCTTCCATCAAGGCACTGGCTTCTTTTCCTACCTATTACAAATTTCTTATAATGATGCCCGCCATAAAAGTAAGCCTCTCGAAATTGATGGCAATGTGGAAAGAGGTACAAACATGGTTCTGGAATGACATCTTACAGTATTAAAACTCAGTTAACTCTTCAAGTAGCTAACCAGTGCAAATTTCTCGCTAGGCAGGTGAGGCTATGGCAGAAGATGAATTCTGGGCATACAGGATCCCCTTGAAATTGCACTGCCTTCTGTGATAAGATTCAGCTATCAAAGGGAACAGGAAAAAACAGGAACAGGCTTGCCAACAGCAAATGCGCTGAAAAAGCACTATGGCCCACTATAAGCATACTCCTCCTGATGCAATAATATTTTCTTACTAAAAAAATGCTGGGTTAGAAATATCTCAACTGCCTTTCACGTTGTGGAGACTGATGTGAAGAACAATAATGAAGGAACATTTCTGTTTTGTGGCACACAGAGACAAGAACTCCCCAGGCAATACAATACATTCTAGGACTGGTCAGAAAAACATACACTTAAAATTCATATAATAATTATGCCTATGGTTTTACACGTACTCCGTCCTGAAATGTATCCAAGGCTACCAAAGTCATGTCCATTTTAAAGGAAAAATCAATCGAAATCAAAGAGATACAATGCCGAAACCTTGTTACAGAGAGCTTTTTGAAGACAAAGACACTAAATGGCTGATTCATTAAGTATGCTGGAGAGCTTTTATTGTGTAAGTGCATCACAACAGGATTTCCGAGGACTATTTTTTCTCCAGTGTTATTCTCTTGCACATCTATTTCTGCTCATTTAAGGACTGATGGTGAAAAACTCTATGTAAATCTCTAGTCCTGTGAAATTAAGAGAGCTTACAGGACAGTTTCTATCAGTAATATCCTATCGGACTGTTCTGCCATATGTGTCAGTTTCTTTTCACTAGAGATTCAACCGAGATAGCAAGAACAAGGCCCCAGATACTTTACAAAGTGTTAGGTATCAACAGACCTCGTGTAATACCATACAGATCCTTTTTGGGTGAACCAGCTTATTAACCTGAGACCTATCCGGGGAAAAATGTTCATCTTCTTCCCCCTCCTCCTCCCAACCTCTTTTTTTAACAGTTTTGGTATTCCCTAGCTGTAGGACTTGTCTATATCATTTTGACAAAATAAAAATAGACGGTAGTAGTTGTGAACACCTTGAACGCTCATTGTGAATTCACAATATTCATTTTGAAGCTCTCTGAAATGCTAGGGTGGTGTGTCAGAGACACTATGTCATGGAGAAATGGTTCCACTGAATTCAGGTGGGGAATGCTTCCTCTTTAATGCCTTTTTTATTTCAACTAAATGCCTTTTCATTGGAAATCAGGAGATTCTGGCCTAACAGAGACAGAGGAGTTTCTTAAAAATGATCTACCAGAACACCCCATTAATCACAGTTTGCAAGATCTAACAAATGCAGCAGTTGACATGCTTAGGCAAAGTGAGAAGAAACATGGTGGCTCTTTTGGCTGCCAAAACCCACTCTCCAGTTGCTCTGCCATGTCTACATGGGTCATGACTGTTGGGTGCATTCTGCAGGCACTGGCATCTTCATACCATACATATTCACAAACATGTTCACCGCAGACAGAAGTGTTGCCAACTGTGCAAGAGACCCTGAGATATGACATGAGACCTCCCATCATTTCTGCCACACTTCTCTTGGGCAGCCATGAGCAACTGCAGCGGCTCCATGGGAGGGTTGCTGCTAACTGAGGGACGGGAGCTGCAGAGCTAGGAATGATGACCACCCACATCAACACGCGTCTGCGATTTCTCTTTTCTGGGTTTTTCCAGTTTTCTTTTTATTGGTCTTGGTTTTCCTTTGAGCTTTCTCTTGAGTCGTTTGTCACTCTTCCCCCTCTGACTTCCTCCACCTACCATCTGTTTGCATCTCAGTCTAAGAGTTGTTGATGAGTGCACCACACCATGCTCTTCCATGCAGCATCCTGCAGTGGAACAAGTACTGTGGTTTGAGCTGGTTCACCCCACTTCTGCATTAGCTGACTTCTGCTGAGACTCTGTATAGATTGTACTCAGAATGTGACACTGAAGCATGGCTCGTGAACTGCCAGCAGTCCTCCTGGTTTGCATTTTGAAGAGCTCAGCTGCAGTCTGGGGTAAAGTGTTGGTCTCTGAGCTGATGTGCTATCTCACACTCTATGCAAACATCAGCACTGAGACATTTGTTTTTAATTCCCTCCTCATATTACAATAATAGAGACAGCAAACAATAAAATCAACCCGTAATGATTTCTTGGGCTCAACCCAGCTGCTGAGCAAATTAAGGCTCTAACAGTGACAAGGCTGCGGGGTTCTGGAAAGCAGCTGCCAACATTGTACTATGCAGTGTGTCCCGCCTGCAGCTGCCTCTTGGGCTATGGGAAGCTCTCCCAGCTTTGGCACACCTGGTAGTCAGAGATCATATCTCCAGGCTTCATCTCTTCCTCCTCCTGCCATTTTGTATAGCTTGGGGGAACTGGAGAGGGAAGAGTCCTCTGGTTGTAACTGCTGCAGGGCCAGAGGGTGACTGAAGTCAAGCGTCATCTCATGCAGCTATGCATGTGCACATACAGGTGATTCTGCAAACTGAAGGTCTGCAGAAAGCTGCCCAGCTCTTTCCAACCTATGCTCCTATGTGATTAATAAATCACAGAGGCAGCATGGGATGGCATCACAAGGGCATGTATTAAGGGGCACACTCTGGAAAAAGTAGGTGCAACAAGAAACCCATACAGCCCATAGGTACCTCCCCTTCTGTTGCAGGGATGATGGGCAGAACAACACCTTGCATTTCTCTAGTTCCTCCATAAAGAGACCTCAAACCAAACAGAAACTATTCAGGTGCTTCAAAACACTTCCAGAAATTATCTCAATTTTACAAAATGATCTCAATCAAGCATCTTTCAAATGCCTGCCTTCCTTGAAAGACCACCCACTCATGTACTCAACTGATGCTGAGGATGTTCAGCCCCTGACTGAGGAGCTGTGTAAGGCATCTACCAAGCTGAAACAACCTAAAGCTGCCCTCATGATGCAGAAAGACTCTGAACTGTGACCACGTTGCTCTATCTGGGAGCTGCTAATGAGCAACTCCTCTTCCTGCATGCAGGAAATCTCTTCTTGTAATTGAGTAAAAGGGACAAATTGATACTTGGAATTGTAACATGGAGCAAGGAAGAGAGGCAGCGCAAACCAGCACCATAAACAGGTAGGACAGGCTGAATTGTTGTCCTGTGAATAGAGCACCATCAAGCAACACATGGCCATCAGAGGGAAACCAAGCCCCTGTTCACAGGTTTTTGCTCTTGCATCAAGCTCAGACAAAATGTGCCCATTTTGAAGCCTTCCACCTACATGCACAAAACAAAACATTGGGAAGGATGGCTATCAGTAAAATGCTGCGTGGTGTTTAGGAGAAATTTCTCATGCAGTATTTTGGAGCAACACTACAGAGGCTTTAAAAAAATAAATAATAAAAAAAAACCACAGTAGCAGCACAGTCTACAGATATTCTGCTAAGGTTTTGTTGTTTTTTTTTTCCTTAATCATTCTTGCCTAGAGCTCTTTATCCTGCTGGAAAGACAAAACCTCTACATCCCTCACTAAACATTTTAATGAATGTTTTAAAGATTCTGTTCACAGGGTATGTGCAGTCAGAAGCTTTTCTGGCCGTTTGGCACATTCTGTCCAGCAGAGGAAAGCTAAATCCTCAGGTATGAGTCCCTGCTAGGCCATCACATTGGTCCTTCTTCTCTCAACAGGTGAGCAGACTGCCACATGAAAGGCACTGCCGAACCCTGGCAGACATCACTGCCCAACTGTAGGTCAAGTATTAAATTCACTTTATTTCTCATTGCCTCTATTTTGATTGACTGGTGAGTAAATGGGGCTTTAGAGTGCAAGAAGGGGTTGATGCCAAGATTTTAGATGCCTTATTAACAGCTAATGTGAAAGCACTGGAGCTGCAGTCACTTCCAGGCTGAGACCAAACTTTGGAGCACCATTTGGTGTTTGTCTGAGCAGGGCTCTCTGCTTGGCCACACAGCAAATCTGGGACAAACCATGGCTGCACACTTGCTCTGAGGGGCACGGTGCGGCTGGGGCTGAAGCAGCAGAGCTGCTCCTGGCACACAGCTCCTACCTCCTGCCTTAGGTTCCCATACAATGCATGAGCACCTGGCTCACCATGTTGCCCCCAGTGGCTTCTAAAGAGGACAGAACTCGGGACAAGGGAGAAAACTTCAAGCTGGTTTTCACGCAGCAATAAGAACTGATACAGCACTTTTTTTGCCCCCGATGACAGGTAGTTTGGTGATTTCTGTGACCGACTGACAGGTTCACAAGAACTTCTTTGTTTAGAAAGAGATCATCATGAGGAGGATAAACATGCGTATTTTTTCCTTTTTTTATGTTCTGCAAGTCACTAACTGACAGACAGCAGAGTAGTGGGTGCCCTGTCAGCTGAATATCCTTTATCAAAACTGACACATTCAAAATAAGGCAAGGACCTGAATTAGTTACAAACTAAAAAACCAAATGCAACAGCTAATATTAGAACTCAATTTTTACTGCTTATGATGACATAATGCTGGCAGACCTCATCATGTGAGATCTTCAAGCTATAAATAAATTTAGTGTAGAACAAACGAACATTTCTGAACATTTTTTACATGCAGGGCTGAATGCATTACAGTTTTTTGGCAGAACAAAAAATAGCACCAGACCAAAAACACGTCTTATTTTTAATGGAAAAACAAGCCAGTAGAACAAACTTCCAAAAAAGGAAATCTCTAATCGACGTGAGCAAACACCCATGCATGTCTCCAACTCTTCTCATTCAGTTTAATAAGAGAGGAAATCAGGCCAGCAGAAGTTTACAGACTAATGCAATTACAGAGTGGCTCAACAAGTGCCGATTTGTCTGTTATCTACGACACATGATAAAGTTATGCTAACAGATCTTCTCCTTTCCCAACACTGAATTTTCACCATCAGAAAGGATGCTTTTCATGGGAGTGGTCAGCTGCTGGAAAATGTATGAATGACCACTTCTTATAGCTATTTTTAAGATCCATTAGCTAACAGAATAATTGGATTTACCTATAAATAACAGTGCGTTTTCCTCAGATGGTGTTTAACATTTCTTACATCACAGGTGGAAAAAAAAAGAATCCTCTTAGCAGGTCTAGCATTAAAAGGCAAATAAAACTAATAATCTTTGTGTTGCTTCAAAATTACCACAGAATTCCTGTGAAGACAAGGATACAATGCACTACTAAAAAGTGGCTCGCTGTAAAAAATCACTTGAAGACAACTGAGCTGCTTTGCTGTTTGCAAGTGGGATGAACATGGGAAACAGCCTCTCTTCTGGAATGGTGTGCGGGAGCCTGCACATGGACAACAGCGGAGAGCTGGACCAGCTCCAGGTGTACTGAAAGTAGAGACTGCTGTCTGTTGGAAGCACAAACACTGCCGACCATGCACTTAGAACAAAAACACTGGAATGCTGGCGCTTAAAGCCAAACTCCTGAATTTGCATCCTGATGCCTTAAAAAGTGTCTTTGAGGTCAGATGCAGCTACACCTTACTGATGTGTGCACATTCAGATGTAAATGCCTGACCTTTCATATGTCCAACTTAGCAACTTCTGGGGGGATTTTTCAAGGTCCCATCCACAAGTGAAAAACAAAATTGGATTACAGATGTAATTTCTTACAATGTCAAAGAATTTGAGATTCAGACAGAAAAAACGTACAGTACTACTTAATACTTACTACCACCTCAGCAGAAAAGTTACCCAGACCACTTCATAGTGTGCTGATGTTTAATTTAAAACATCCCCACAGCAATTTACTTCTCTGAATAAAGCAGAAGTGCTGTTCAGCTTGCCTGCTGGGAGGGAAAGGACCCAGTGGGCATCTTGCCCCAGTTGGGACCTATGGTTTGTTGTGTCAGAGCATGGAAAGAGCATGGAAAGAGCATGCTGCCACTCCACCCAGATCTTGTTCACACAGCATTCTAGTACTCTGTTGGGTGGGCACCATTACAGCATGTACATTTGGACATGTACTTAGAAGTATTTCACAGAATCACAGAATGACTTGGCCTGGAATGGACCTTAAGGCCCATCCAGTTCTAACCCCTCTACCATGGGCTAATTGCCACCCAGCAGATCAGGCTGACCAGGTTCCCATCCAACTTGGCCTTAAGCATCTCCAGGGATGGGGCATCCACTTCTCTCGGCAAATTTGTATGGTGTCAGCTAATAACTTCCAAAACCACATCAGGACAGAGCTTTGCTGGGAAAGTGAGCTAAGCAGAATTTACTCAAATGCATATTATGCCTCCAGTCAGGGAACTTCCACCTTCTGAATGTCTCAGCAACTGACAAAGAAACAACCTGGCTAATGTGCTTATCAGTGCGCTAGCACTGACATCTCTTCTTACCAATTAGTGTAGTCACAAAAGGATAAAGAAAAGATCATGGCTTTGTGAGGTAACGTGACATCCAGCTATTACAGAAGCTGTGCAGAAATCTGGAATGTGATTAGGGGCATTTCTTCAAAGCCAAGCTAGCCCAGACTCCTACCTGACTGGTGCATCCTGCCACTACTCTACTTGATACACAGAATCCTCACTCTCAGGTTTGGCAGAAATTCCATTTTAGGCTCATGGCACAAGCTGTAGTCTGCCTGGCTGCTAGGTTCACCTCTAAACTGCAGTGAGGGATGCATGTGACTGCTGACAGTCCTCATTCATGGCAGTGCTCAAAGGAAGGACAGGCAACAGATCCACAACAGGCTAGTCCAGTGCACAAGAGCCCGTAAAACCTGATGACTTCTAAGCTGCATTACATACATAGCACAATGTGTAGCACACGTGAGGACACAAATAGTGACTCTCTAGTGAGTCTGCTCACAGCCAGCATGGGAGCATAGGCCAACCATACCTAAAGCTTTGCAAATTATGGCATAACCACAGAATCACAGAACTGTAGGGTTTGGAAGGGAGCTGTGGAGTTTTCCCAGTCCAACTCCCTGCTAAAGCAGGCTCCCTACAGGGTTGCACAGGTAGGTGTTCAGGTGAGTCTTGAGTATCTCCTGAGAAGGAGATTCCACTACCTCTCTAGTCAGCCTGTTCCAGTGCTCTGTCACCCTCACAGTAAAGAAGTTCCTCCTCATTTCTGTATGGAAATTCTGACATTCCAGTTAGTACTCTTGTCTTGTCACTGGGCACTGCTGAAGAGAGCCTGGTCTCATTCTCTTGACATCTGTCCTGTAGTATTTATAAGCATTGATAAGATCTCCCTCAGTCTTCTCCAGGCCAAACAGCCCCAGCAGTCTCAACTTTTCCTCACAGGGGAGATGCTTCAGGCACCCATCATTTTTATGGCCCTTTGCTGGACTCATCTTCTCCTTCTTGAATTGAGGAGCCCAGAACTGGACATGGTACTCCAACTACTCTGACCCCAGGTCAGAGCAGAGGGGGAGGATTACCTCTCTCACTCTACTGGCCATATTCTTTTTAACGCACCCTAGGACACCACTGGTCCTCTTGGCCACAAGGGCACATTGCTAGCTCATGGGCAACCTGCTGTCCATCAGGACGCCCATGTCCCTTTCTGTAGAGCTCCTTTCCAGAAAGTCAATCCCTGACCTGTACCGTTGCATGCCTCCCCAGGTGTAGCACTCTACACTTGCCCTTGTTGAAGCTCATCACATTCCTCTCCACTCAGCTCTCCAGTCAGCCCAGGTCTCTCGGAATGGCAGCCCAGCCTTGTGGTGTGCACACCCCTCCCATCTCTGTATCATCAGAAAACCTGCTAAGAGCGCACCCTATTCCCTCACCAAATTTTGACTAAAGGTGACTAACATGCTGTTTAATCAAGACATCAGTTCTACTGGAAATCCTATGAATGTTACGAATTTATTGTTGTGCAGTCTCCAGCATCAACACTTTTCAATTTTGTAACATGAACTACATTGTAAGCACTGCACAACTATGCCAAAACTGCAGACAAAGTACCTCACCTTGACCAGTACATCTGGAAATAGGATTAATGCTTAGAAGCTCTAGGCACAGCCCAGTTGTAAACCTCAATATGCTAAACACTATGGAAATACAGTTTTAACATAGCAATAACAGCCTTCTGACAGCCCCATGTGGAGCTAATCAAAAAGGTGGACATGTGAATGACAAGGTGAAAGCATCATGAATGAAAAGCAGAGGCCATGCACACACCATAAGAATGATAATTCCTAGTCAGAGCATGCTAGCTCACCAACAACACCAACAAGACTTGAAGAGAGATGCTTAGAAGGTTTCTTGGATTGTTAGGCAGACTGTAATTAACACCATAAATCAGAACTTTTCTGAAGACCGCAGGTTATGCAAGAAAAGAACCGATTGCTCAGCAAACTTCAGACAAAGCTGCCAATGGTTCAGAGCAGAAAAGAGCATGAGACATTTCTGTCTGCAATGGGCAGTGTGAAGAGAGACCAAGAACAAAGTAATGCATGTCTTCAGGAAACTGTTAGCTGTGAGTATAATTAATGAAGGGAACAATTTAATGCAGGCTATGATGAATGCTCCCTTGCTGGACATGTGGAATCAAAACTGGATGTTTTTCTAAAAGATAAGCTCTAATCCAAACAGAAGTCAATTTAGGGAAATTCAGTGTCACAGCGCTGGTCATAACATGTGACTCTTTAAACCTTCCAACCCTTGGATGTAATGAATCATGAATATCAATGGTACCTTTCCTTCCTTCAGCAAAGTGTCTGGTGATACGGTGCCTGGATGTGGGTGGGTTATGATTAATGATGCATTTTACTACGATTTTGCTCAAGAACTATTTTCCCTAATGACTGCTACAGCTTAGACAATACTTTCTTCCGGGAATTACAACAAAAAAAATGAATTCACTAGAAGTTCAATTTTTTACTCATAAGTTCTGGTATTATTTTGCTTCCCAGCACAAGATGAGCAAGAATTTTCTAATGGGAACAGAAGCCAAGTTTTAATTAGTTAGAATTTATACCAAAATGAGCCCAGAAGAAATTATGAGCACATAATCAGGATCTGTTTCTTATTAGTGCCAGAAAATGTCAGTGAAGTTATACAGCTGTATGTTCAAACCTATAGATACAACTGTTCGAGAAGCAGAATCAAAAGCCTTTCTCACTGAGCGAGAACAGTAAACGTGGTGCTTAGCTGGAGACATATGAAGACAATTCTGGTTACCCATCATAGAACCTGCTGAAACCACCACCCCTTCCTTGCCCCAGATGATCTTTTTTACTTTCCTTCTGCCTCCTCCAGCCTGCGGCATGGAGGGTACTGGGACTTCCATTTCTTTTCAGTTTCATGGTCAGAACTTCCCTACATTTTCTTTTTCCAGATGGATGGGTGTGCATAACCCTCATCTTCTACTGCCTTTGTTCCTGCTTATTCTACTCTTTCGCCATTTCTGACACCATTATTTCATTTCTGTTCCACTGGCTGACAAACCACTGCTATTCTTACATCCATGGTGTTAAGATATAAATTCTAAATTCAGGCTGCAGTCAAGAGAGGTGAATGCATGATATTCTGCACCTATGAAGCAATTCTTTGGTGTTTGCAGCAAGTTGTGTGGATGTCTGGAGCTCCCATTTGTGGTCTTCTGGTTTTCTGATTTTTGTTAATACTGGTTATTATTCCTCTGGTGCCTAGATTACTCGTTGGATTGGTTCTCATGTTGTGTTCAGAAACCATGCTCTCAGTGATCAGCAGTAAGACTCACTGAGGGTATTACTCTTTATTTTGCCAACAGTGATGCTCAATATCAACACAAATAGATTTATGGTGAAGGAAACGTGAAGAAAAGGCAAAGCATTCTTGCTTTGAGAAGATAACACTCTAAATTAGATACTGAGGTCCCAGAATTATTAACGTATTTTTCTCATTTAGATTTCCTCGACTCAGCTGCCCAGGGATGTGGTGGAGTCACCGACCCTGGAGGTGTTCAAGGAACGTTTGGACATTGTGTTGAGGGACATGGTTTAGTGAGAACTACTGGTGATGGGTGGATGGTGGGACTGGATGATTTTGTAGTCTTTTCCAACCTTGGTGATTCTGTGATTCTGTGACTTTGGAACTGGATTTCTTATTTTGAAATTGCCATGCTACTTAAGGACCACCAGATAAATATCACTGGACTTCGGTATGGGAACTTACTACTTCCATTCAGCTGATCACCCCTCTTCGGAAGCGTTCGTCCTTTTATTTTTGCTTTTAAAGCCCACAGAAATCTTGTTTATAACACTTTGATTTTTACAAGGTTTGAGTGGCAAGTTATGGAATATACAAGAAAACGTTGTTTATGTTGTGTTTCTTTTCTTCTTCTTCTTCTTCTTTTTTTTTTTTAACACATCAAAATATAAATGTTTAACAAATAATATTTGCATTTTTCAAGAGAAAATTGAAAATGTCTTCCTCTCCCTGAAATTTCACTCTCACATCCTTAAAGGACAGCTATTCAAACTCCATTCCAACAAGCCTTCTCTTCAATCCATTATGTAAAAACAATAAAAAAAATCTAATTGTTTGTTCTAAGTATGCTACTATGTCTAAATCAACACTTTAATATTAGGATTAAAGATGGGCAATTAACAGAATATGCCAGAACAGAATACATCATTATCCCCGCACAACTGTAGACTTGTCATGGGAAGAGGTTTTATTGGCTGAAGAATGAAGGAAGAAAACTTTCTTCAACAGCACTACACTAACAATGCTTATAAAGCCAACCACAGATTGCCAAAAGACACTGCAAAACCAAGTGTTTATTAACCGGGTAAAATGGGATCAGCTGCACATGATGGATGTTATCCAGCACCTTGATTACATACTTCGGTTTAGTACCTCACTGGTGAAAATCAGACATGCTGCCTCAGTACTAGTTTTGGAAAAAAAAGTGTCAGGTAGCACAAATTGCTAAGAATGCTGTACACAATATCTAAACAGAAAGGAAAAGCTTAGTTCAGTGTTGAGATGCTTGAGATTATGATGACGAAGCCATACAACTGTCTTCAAAGACACCCTCTCCTTTGAGTGAGCAGGAATAACAGCACCCCAGTTAACAGACTATTATTTCTCTCAGATGTGGAGTAGTTACACACTTAGGTAAAGGAAATGAAGAGCAGAGAATGAAAGGCCACACAGCTGAACACCTAACTTGTGTGAAAAGCAAATGGCAGTGAATGCTTCCATACCTTAGGCAGACCTGTCCTACGTAGGTTCAACATTAAAACCTGAAGGCTGAGAGGGAAAATGAAAGCTGCAAAGAACTGGGATCACTTTTGAAAAGCAGAAGCATGAGCATCATGCTGCAACAGGAACAACAAGCTAGAAGTGGCTTAAATGTAATTTGCATTTGATGATACTAAATCTCTCTAATCATACAGCAATCTAATTCCATTTGCTCAGACGTCATTACTGAAGTCCTCCAAAATCAAGAAACTCCTTTTAAAAGCACAAAACTCTCTTTATAGAATCCTTTTTATTTTTCTTGTGCTTTTTAAGACCCCGGAGGTCAGCCTGACATTTGAGAGCTTTTCTCTGCAGCCAAAAAAACCAAGCAACTTTTCCTTAATTATTTTTAAAGCGAGCCTTTTTTTTTTTCTTTACTTCTTCAATTGTATGACCTGAAAGTTTAAGAGGATGCTAAATATTGTGAAACTAAGAGCCAGAAAGACTGGCAATACAGGAGGGATGTAGCCACTGATAAGCAAGCACCATCCAGCCATGCTGCATGTTTGCTGCCCTTTCTTCTTCAGTGCTGAGAAAAAGACTGGCACTGCATGATCACAATCTATGTAATCAGACAGTCATCTTCTGCTGCTGCATAATGTCAAGCACGAGTCAGCTCCTCCTAGGATGTTTTCATACTTACTTGTTACCAAGACAGACTACCGGTCTGAAATGGCACTCCAGTTCCAAGATGTGATGATGATTTTCCACCGTGTCAATGCGTCTGGGAACACAGATTGTTCTAAGGACTGGAGTGTTACATTAGAAATCAGCCTCAAGAACCTCCTTCCTGGAAAATGCCAGGAAATTGTATCTGCTCTGTACTCTGAAGAGAACAAGCCAGGAGTTAATTCATCTGAATCACTGAAGACATAATGAGAACAGCTTTGGTTACCTACAGGAATTTATTTGCGTGAAGTGCTTGAGTTAATGTATGGCAGTTAGAATCTGAGAACTGTCAGCTAGAAACATTATCTGAACCTAATCATAACCTGAACACTTCTTCCAAGTCTTGCCGTTAGCATGCCACCTTACAATGGTCTAAAATCTGGAGATGTTGCAACAAATACCCATGTGTACAAAGGAAAAATAGCACCGAGCTGAGCAAAATGTACATTATAGAAGTGAAAGGACTGTATCTACCTTTGCAGATAAGGCCTTTCAGTTTCATCTGAGCTTAAACTCAAAACAATTTATTGCAAACACAGAGCACTCAACAGTTAAGTCACACACCTGGATAGGCTGCGCCTCTGCTTTGGGGAATTTATGTTCCTGCAGTTCCTCCTTGCTTCCTATGGGCTAAGCACAAATTACAGCTTTTTAAATGAGCAGCGTTCATTAAATCAAATTACTGGTAAAACCACATTGCTAAATGTGCTCCTAATTAGTCTTAGAATAGTTTTGCTATGCACCAGGAGACCAGAGGTGGCTGTCTTTCCACTAATCCCATCTGAGCTAACTCCAAAGCCCCTAGCAATAACGTTAAAGGAAAACGTACTGAGGGCACCACAATAAATAGTACCATCTACTGCCACAGAATCCACGTACACCCACTACCGCACCACTCAAACCAAGAGGAGTTTTGCTGTTGGTTTCCACAGGAGTAGGCTTGAAATCTTAGTGTGGAAGGCAGCCTCATGCATGTCAAAGGTGAGTAGCACAGTCTTCCAAGCATGAAATGCTAAATGGAGATTTTGGTTGGCCCACGGGCTTGTATAAACAGCAAGGATGAAATATTGCAGCATTCCTCCAGAAAGGTCAACTGCATGCTCTCATCAACTGTCTAATTATTATGATTTAATAAAAATTAATGTAAAGAAATGCCTGCAAAGGCTAAAGTTAACATGAAATTTATCACTGGCTAGACTAGTTAGCTCATCTCAATAGAGAAACACAGATACTTGGTAGAAATAAACAAATATTTATATTAACTGATACTGTTTGTTTTTGAAATCTGCAAGGCAGAACTGTAACCCAAGGGCCACAGGCAGCTTCCCCATCATTGTCAAATGCATGTTTTCAAAGCTTCCTACCCACAAAAAGTCCTGTGGAATTCACTCCTCCTGAGCACAGCTGTAAATAACGCCTCCAACTTGATCTTAGACAGTTGTCTTTGCATGTATGTAACAAACACATAGCTGTGGACAGCAGGCTGTGCCTTCATAGGCTGGCATGGCATAGCAGGCATGACCATGCATTTGGGAGTGCAGAATCATTTCTTATGGGAAAGCCATCTCTGCCTGTTTTTGAGAAAGCAGCTAAGGAAAGAAGGCTGACGGCCTGACTTATTTCAATGAGGCAGCCACCTGCCCAGATGATTCCACTGGACCAGAAATACACACTTCCTTGTTTGAGCTGGTGTCACAACCACACAATCACACCACGGTGACAATAGAGAATTTTAATCTTGCAACCTCTCCGACGGAAAGTGGGCAAGTGAAAATTTGATAAGTATGTTCCCCAGGCACCCAATTTAATTTTTGGCTCAGTTAGTATCCTGAATTGAAGCCCAGAGACTGAACCACAGCCAATACTGGCATTCTGTTTTCTGACACCTTAGTGCATTTGGATTCGAACATCCTGAATTTACTGTCACTGCTCTAGTACTTGAAGCACTCTGCAGTGCACACAGTTCAATGACGAATGTCATGCCTTCGGGGATTCACTGAACACATGGCCAAATTTTCTTTTCATCTATAGCTCCTGGTAATACACGGGGCGTCTCAGACACGTTATAACTTATGACCACGGAACTGTATTAAAAAGACAGAACCAGTACAAAAAAAGCACTGCACAGAACTTTCCTGAATATATCAGCAATGCTAGATTAAGACACTAGGTTAAAAAAAGATGACAAGAGCTTTTACAAAAACGATCTTTAGAGACTTGCTAACTGTGATAGCTAGGAGAGCATACTGCAGATTTGTATTTCTCCAGAAGCTTTTGCAATGCAGTAAGGCACAGCGAATGCTTCTAAATGTTACTCTGCCTTGCTGCTGTACGTGCATGGGTGAACACAATGAGCACCTGTACGTGTCTGGAATTACAGAGGTCTGGGGCAGCCAACAGGACAGGAGGAATCAGGCAAACCATACCAGAATTCATTGACATTACAGGGTGGAAAGGACACTGAGCTCTTTCCATCCTCATATAACTCTGTTCTAAATATATCTAGATCAACTCTGGCAGAAAACCTCTGCAAAAGGACATCCCACCAGCATGCTGGAGAGTTCAGGACTTCACACAGGCATCAGCATTTTGGAATTCCTAGAGCTGCCCAACCCCTCCTTGACACTACAGTAAAGATAAATAAACAAACAAATAAATAAATAAATAAGCTGAGAAAACTATAACCCAGCAGCCCAGGAGAACCCAGCATTAAGAGTTACCATGCCAATAGGCACAGATATTATCACGGTCCTGTGAGAGCACCACGGTCCCAATCCACTGAACAAATGACACATAGCATGTGTTGTATTGTCACAAGCATGCAGAAACATAAAATCTGGGATTAATTTTTGGATAACTTTTGGTCCTTTAATTAATTAAGACAAGACACTGGACATTACTGAGGTCAGCAAATAGATAAGGACATTATCCTTTACACTCACTGAAATACATTTTAAAATCTGATTTACCCAAATTAAAACAAGAGAGATTACTTATGTTCTTTTGGAAGGGTGTTGTATAGATGTTGACAGCACAAAATACCAGCTCCATCCCAAAGATTACATAATGATTAAGAGACCTACAGAACCTGTAGAGTTTGGATCTCTGAGGATGGAAAGGATTAGAAAAGGCATAGTCAGAATGAACAGGCAACAACAAAAGGAAGATCTCCTAGTAGAGAAAAGAAGTTTAGTATGCCTCAGTCCTTCTGTTTGCAAGTATGCACTTTCTAGTGTGACTTTGATATTTCTAGAGAGATTTATGATATTACAAAATCATAAAAGCTGGTAAGAAGTAAGTCTTGAAACTTATACGAACTACAAGAAATGGCACTTTAATTTTGATTTGCTTTTTTCTCGGTGCAGGGGGATGGCAATAAAAAAAGCCAATCAGGGTGTAGTATTTAGAAGCCATATATTTCAATATTTCTTTGCTACTTTTGAGGCTAGAAATCTATTTCAAGAATGGAAGGTATTTCTGGCATTTGTCATTTCTGGAAGGAAAAACCATACCAAATATTTCAAGAGCTGAGATAAAATCAGGAGAGTTGAGGACATGCAACAGGTATTTTTGAATTGCAAAGTAACTCTTTCATATTAAATGCCATCAGAGACCAGGGGACTGCTTTCATGGAAAAACACTGCAATGTACTGTGAGAGTAAGTATACAAATAATGATATCCCAAGCTAATTTAAATTCACACTTTTCAGATGTCAATCTTGCTGACAGTTGTTCTGCTGCTACAGTTAATTGCTGTACTTTTGTGAGTCCTCAAGGCTAACAGTCTTGAAGACAATCCAATTTAGGAGACAACCAGCACGTATTAAGCAACTAAGGGGACTCAGAATCAGAAGACCTGGATTTCATTCTTCTATCTGCTGCTGACATGCTGCATGACCTTGAATAAAATACTTAACTTATCCAGGCTTCAATCCTTCCTTAAAATGCATCTCCTAAAGCTGCCGTGAGGTGTAATTAATTAATTCATGCCCATAAATCTTTCAAAAGCTTAGTGATAGATGGGACTATGGAAATAAAATTATTAGCTGTATTTTCCACTTGCAGATGGACAGAATGATGTAGAAGCCTTTCTCTATAGCACTGCTCAATACGAATAGAAATGCAGAGACACATAAACATACACAACACACAACGTCTTACTCATTTCTTCAACACTAGCAAAATGGGAGTAGACAGTGCAGGAATAAAGACTACACACTCCTACAGAAGGGATCTCTGACACTGCCTGTCCTTCACAACACAAGATTACAGATTATGAATGTTCAACAGAAGTATGAAAATAAATTGCTCTTACCCGCAGCCCCTGCTCCATGGACAAGCAGAGGACCTGCCAGGGTGCCGTGTACCTGAACATGTTTGGCCCCCTTTGTAGACAGACTAAATAGCAAAAGGCACGCAAGTATCTCAGGTCTCCTGGTTGCTCTTCATCTGAGGGATGCTTGAATTGAGAGAAATTCCTCCAGCTGTACACTTAAACGGCCTCTCCAGCAGAATCTAAGACACAGCTACAGACATTCCACTTGCACCCGGAGGAACTGAATAACTAATGCAATAAGAGGCTTTTTTCTTAGGAAGAGCTTAGCTCAAACTCAATTAGCATAAATAGGGTGATAACCTTTGAACCTCCCACTCCTCCTCCTGGAGGTCGCTCCCTCCCCTGCAAATCTTGGATCTGTTTGTTTCCACCGGTGGCATTTGACTCCTCTTTAGAAGTCATCAGAGATCATCTCAGCTATTTCTCACATGTGTTGCAAAGATTTGTCACTTCATTACTTTTGCTATTATGTTTTAGACGGGCTCAAAGGAACTCCCTTTTCCTGCAGGAAGGACAGATCGTGCCTTCCCCTCTTGGGCAGGGTTTTCTCTCTCTCTCAAGATGCAGCAGCTTGCTGAAGAGATCCACACACACACTGTTATAAATGCTCCCATGATAAAGCCACTGCAGTAAAAACAAACAAACAAACAAAAACAAAAAAACCCAAACCAACCAAAAAACTACCAGCCTAAATGATACTGAAAGGTTTTCTCCAAAATGTATGAAATGAGCTCTTTGAAACACAGGAAATGTCATATACTGTCATCTGGCTTGTAATAAGCTTCCCCTTTTAAAAGGATCATTAGTTTTGCAGACCAAGGCCCAGGCTCCACGAGTCTGAACAACATAAAAGAGCAAAGCTTCGTAATTTGCAGCATTTATGAGATTTTACTGATGAACTGAAATAGCACTTCCGTATCCTGGTAATGCCTTAGAAACCTGTGGGACGCTGCACACATGCAAATCCAGCCGCACAGATCAAGCCACTGGCTTATCTTGGCTTTTCTTTTTCTTCAGCAGAGGGAGAAGAAGTAATTGTAGGTTTATATTGACTCTAATCTGACTTAGGGATCTTCGCTATTTTATCTCCTGCCACAGTCCCACCCAGGTAAGATACAAGGAGGCAGAGGAACAGTGCGAGACTCATCCTTGTGAGCTCAGTGTGCCAAAACAGCAAAGCACTTCTGCAGGTAAGCCTCAGAAGTCTGGGCAGTACCAGCAGAAACATTCACACATTTGACAGGTTTGTTGAGTTCTCTGAGAAAACCATCTCACCATCTCCTCATAAACATGCTGTCCATCACGGTGCAGCGGCAGGCAGTCACCAGAAAAACCCAGACAAGTGCAGGCGTCACCAGGGCTTGGCCAGCAACAAACCCACAGGTGAACACCGACTCGGCTGAGTTGTCTGTTACAACACCCATGTCTGTTGCAGAGACACAACTGACAAGGGGCTGCCTCCAACAGTGTGAAAGCGCAGGCCTGTTTCACAGGATCAAAATCATACATTACAGACAGTGTTTAACAGTGGCTTTAGTAATGCCAATAGGCCTTCACTTCGGGAGCACGCGAAGCTGGTGCTTCATGCTTTGGTATTTCCAAGCTGCTTTCTGAAAGCTTCAAATGATTACAGTTATTTCTTCAGTAGCTGGAAGTGATTTAAGCCAGAATAACCCAGGTACCATGGCTAGTATTTCAGTGATTAAAATGCTTTTAGAACAATTGGGATGAGAGCAGATGACAAATCCTGCCCCTGAGTAAGAATCCGGACATGACGCTAACATGGATTACTAGAGGACTTAGGTTACAAAGGCAGGAAAGATGAACTGCCTTATGCTAAAGTGACATGCACTTCTTTGCAGGCTGGGAGTGTGGCCAAGGGTAGAAATGCAAGTTTTGGTGAGAAACAGCCGTTCCACACATCCCTTCAACACTCCCTTGTCTGGGTAAGCAGATATCTGCTGGAATGGAAAAAACTCTGACCACATGCACCTTCATTTTTTATCCTCTTAATATCTTCCATTTTTTATTAAATGCTTTGGTCATTACCCACATAACGCATTTTTATCACAGAATTTAATTCTGAAGGCAAATGAGAATATAAAAAAAGAACAGAGCAGGTGAAGAATTAAGTACTATTCAGCAGAGTCAACAATGAAGTATGCCCGGTACAATGTCCCAAGCCTAAGTTATCCCAAGAAATATCCTAAGGTTAATTTTTTTTTTGGCCCAGTATAGCCCATTAAGCAAGCTTCTTAACGAGAAGGTCTTTGATCTTTGTTTTTCCTAGAGGATAAACTGAGTTCTCTTGAATAGCTTGAAAACTGCTAGCCAAGAAAGCATACTGTGGCATTTCATCCTTTAGGATAGTTATTTAGGACAGTTAATAAATTGTAAACAGCAGAGGAGTAAAGCTGTTTTAACATCTTTTGCATTACGAAATATTCGTACCCAAACCACTTGATCTGCACCTGTATGAACACAATGTGCTTCTTTTCCCAAAAGTTTGCCCTCTTTTCCCCCTGGCATTACTGGCTTCCCTCCCTCTCTTATCAGCAGAAACACAGGACTACTGAAACCCTATTACTGGTTTTAAATGAGAGATGGTGGAGTTGCTGTTGTCAGGAAATTAGTATCAACACTCCCATACTCCATAATTGTTGACTTGTCTTCTGGAAAAACAGCCAACAGATACGAAATGGAAACCATGAGGAAATATGGATGTAGCATCTGAGTGAGGGTCTACAAACACAAACGGTACGTACCAATGGATGCCCACTCTGCTGGAAAGTCCTTCCCTCTTCCCTCTTACCAGACAACACTTAATGCCAGGAGGGAGCTTTCCGGGTGTCAGACATTAGCCATAATGCAAGCACTCACAGCATTTCTCTCCAACGGAACATTTTCAGGAAAACAAAAGCTGAAATCTTCTTGGAAAATGTAGGCAGAATGTACAGGAGCAATGTCAAATGCAATTGGTCCCCGCAGGAGAATGCAAGGCACATACCAATAAAAATCACACCCACATTTTGTGGTTTGCATTTCTCAAGCAAGGGTCATCCAATTTCCTGTGAGACTCCGACAGCACAGGATTTACCAGCGCTGCTTTTCTACACTTCCTTTTATTTCCCAGTAAAGACAAAGCCTTTGGATACAGTTAAAAACTTACTCAAGCTGATGAAGCCATAAACACTGTTTGCCTTCCAGCCGTCCACAAGTAAAGAAGATGAGACATGATGTCAGATGGATGGAACCTCCTACTGAAGAATGCACGTGGCTAAATCACCAGGCTGGAATTCATGAGGTCAAATCCAATCCCTGGCCATGATGTCTTGGGGAAATCACTTCATCTCAGTGTACTTTTTATCAGAAAGGTGTTTATAGCTTATTTTGCAAGTTTTGTGCAGAAAGAATGTTTATGAAGATACTTGCTGATATAAATCCTGGAAGTGACACAAAGGTAACAGAATTTCATGAAAGTCCTTTTTTTTTTTTTTTTTTAAATGCAAAGTGCAAACAAATCTGATGGGAAAAAGAATGTATGATAGTGCTCTGCTTTTCCCTAACAAAAAGTAACAAAAAGTTGAAGGCTGGGTTTGTACCTGTAGCCTGGCCAGCACAGGACACTGCTATTTAAGAGCCAGAGACTCGGTCTTGGAAATAAACACTTAAAGGCTTTAAGTAATTGAAAGGTTTGGCAACAGCTAAATACATGGTTTGATGGTCTAAAATTTCAGCAGAGGTGTCTGAAGATGCAGTTAGGAGCTTAATCTTCCTAGTCTCAATCTGTAATTACTGAATTTCTTGTGTGCAATGTTGTGATCACGAGAACTAGCCTATAGGACTGAATAACAAAGCCCAAGAATTCAGCCTGCTGAGCTCTCCGTGAAAAGAGTGACAGGTATTTCTTGTATCTGTTGCTCTTTATTATTACTGCTATGGTTCAGCTGTACAGCTCCTCCCTCTCTATGGCAAGTGTCCTCCTCCAGGAACACAGACCTGTTTTTCCATTACTGCCTCATAATGGGAAAGGAGTGAGCTAGAAACTTTAAAGAGGCTAATCTCTAAATCTCCTGATTTAAATTTGCCACTTCGTGCATCTCATACGTTCTCTTCTTTTTATTGTCCTATTTCACTTGTGACACAAAGGAGCAGATTCTAAGTTATCTCTAGCAGTAGGCAGTCTGTGCAAGACCTCAGAGAGTACACCAAAAACACACAATGTCAGCACATGCCCTAAAAGTCTATTATTTCTACACACAAATAAAAATGTTTAGAAGAAACAGCCATGTTCTATCCAGGGTGAATGTGAAGAGCATGCTGTGGCTTTGTGGAAGAAAGTAAAGTTCTTACACATGAAGTTAGGAGATGACCTGCTGGAGATGAGTTCTGCGCAGAAGGACCTGGGGGCCCTGGACAACAGGTTGGCCTGCAGTCAGAAGTGTGCCCTTGTGGCTAGCAAGGCCAATGGTATCCTGAGGGTCATTAAAAAGAGAGATCCTCCTCTTTTACTTTGCTCGGATGAGGCTTCATTTAGAGTGCTGTGTGCAGTTCTGGGCTCCCCAGTTCAAAAATGACAGGGATCTCCTAGAAGGAATCCATCGGGGGGCCACAAAGATGATAAAGGGCCTGAGACATCTCCCTTATGAGGAAAGACAGAATAACCTGGGTCTGTTCAGCCTGGGAAAAAGAAGACTGAGGGGGGAACTGATTAATGTTGATAAATATCTAAAGGGAGGTGAAAGGCAAATGGATGAGGCTGGGCTCAGAGGTGTGCAACGATAGAGCAAGGAGCAACAGCCTAAAACTTGTCCATAGGAAGTTCTGTACTACCATGAGGAAGCACTTTTTTTCATAAGGGTGACAAAGCAGTGGAACAGGCTGCCCAGAGAGGCTGTGGAGTCTCCTGCTATGGAGATATTCAAGACCAGGCTGAACATCCAACTGTACGACCTATTGTAGGGTACCTGCACTAGCAGGGGGCTTGGACTCAATCTTGTGAGGTCCCTTCCAACCCCTGTGATTCTGTGATTGTGTGATGAGAGCTGATGATTAGGTGCTAAACCCAAAACTTTGTTCTTTTTTCCCATTTCCTTCAGTTGGTCTTATAAAAAAAAGTGCAGATTCTTTTCATAAATCTCATTTCCATCCACAGAAGTTTACAGTTTTCTTCTGTAAACCCCCAGTGATATAATACCACTACTATTACTAAATATCCATCCAACTATCAAAAAAAGTGCAACTACTGGGAAAACACTGTGTGTACTGGTTACAACATCAGGTTATACTAGGCACTCCACTGCAAGGGGCAGTTCAGCGCCACACAATTTTCTCAGTATTTAACAAAATCTTATCCCATGAAGAGAAAAAAACAAAAAAAAACATTTATTCTTCAAGGAAAAAAAAACAAAACCGAATAAAAAAACCTGTTAATTAGATTACTACGGTCTGGACTATCAAAGTGTGCTAAGATGAATTCAACTAAATAGTAGAAACTTGAGGAACACTACTTTCTACTCTCTGATTGAAAGGAAAATCAGTAAAGAAGAAATGGTAGGAAAAAAAGAAGGCTTCCCAAATGCCCTGTACAGCAGCCGTACATGAGAGCAGCTCTTTAGACCGCATTTCTCGGAAGGAATGCATGAGATCACAAAGACCCAGATCTTAGTAGACACTGGATGCTCACCTCCCTTGAACACATAATTCTGAGCCCTACGGATAATAGAGAAGCATGTGTTATTTTCACACCACACAGAGAATGACTTGTGCAGGTGAAGACCTGTGAGAGCTCAAAATATTGCCGAACAAATCTTGCCACCACAAACGTGGGAAAAAGAGATTTTCTAAGGCACAGTCCAGCCTTGGGATCTCAGCAACCTCGGTTTTAGAGACATGGCTCACAAACATTGAATTAAAAGGGCATCTAACTTAACTTTGCTTTTGACTGGGCTCATTCACTGGTAGTCACATGGCTCTGTAGGCAGGAAATCCTGAATTCTCACTCATATTCTTTTCACATCAGATCTAACTGCTGCTTACTCACTTTTTAACCTCCAAAGGACCAAAAGTCAAACACTTCTACAAGTGAGAAAGATTATAAATATCCTGAAACAATTAATAGAAGAGGACACTGATACTCCCTTAAATTCTTGACTGTAACCAGGATTTTTAGTATATGATCCAGGTCAAGCTTGGCTGTTCTGGAAGATGCTGAATGATTTCTTAAAAACTGTTGTTCTCAGCTTTCCTTGAGTACCTCTCCCTAAGCAACATGTCATAGTCATCCCTGAGCTGCCTATACAATGAAATGGTCATGAAAGTGCAAGCTCTTTTGGTTTGAAAGATAGGCAGAAAGCGTCATCGGTGCTTATAAAACCCAAGTCACAGGATCACATGTAGCATCTCCACAGAACACAGCCCTTTCATCAGCCGAGCAGCAATTCTAACAGAGACGCCATGGCCTTGCTCAGCTCGTCTCTGGCCATGCTGGTTTTGGCTGTCTGTCTGGTGATACGGCTGAAAAGCAATCTCAGTAAAAAGGGCAAAAAAGAAGTGGCAGATGTTGAGCTGGATTCAGCTTCCAAATGAACAGAGGCATCACCCTGCCTTTCCCTAAGCATAACATTTACTTTGGATGGCCAGCTACTAATCTAGACATCCCTTCTAGATCTGTGAAACTCGTTCAGCTCATGGCCAATGCAGTGTCTCTGTACAGATCAAATCCATGGATGTGCTTGCCATTTGCACTGCCTGAGGCTCACAGCAAACCTGCTGCAGGAACCTTAATAAATGGATGCAGTGTTTACACTGACACAAGAAGGAAACAAGATCTCTCATCTCATTCAGTCCCATCACCTGTTTCAGCAGGAAAGCATGTCAGCTAATCCTCTTCATAAACTTAGCCAAGCTTGGTCTTAAAAACAACTAGGAATATTTGTCCCACAGTTGCCATGGAAGTGCTCCTCTGTTCCTCAAGGACTGGCTTCCAGTTTCCAGTCTACATTCACTAAAGGCTAGCTTATCCCTCTTTGCTCTTTTGCCAGCCCTAAGCATTTGCTTTAGCAACCTACTGCTCTTCTTGGTGCTTCCTTCCTTGAGGTAGACATAAATCTCTGATGTATCCCAGTCTGCATTTCCCTAGACTAAATAAATTCCTTCAACCTCAAACTGCATGCCAGACTTTCTACCTCTCTCTCTGCAGTCCATGCAGGCTCTCACTACAGCATCAAGTTATACTTTTGGAGCACAACTGACAGAAATGCACACGATACTGCAGACGCATTCTTAGCAGTGGCATCTACCACAGCATTCCCATTTCTCCATCCCCTTTGGAAGTGTTTTGATGATGACTGTCCATAGCCGAAGTATCGAGAACTGTTCTTTGCATGGCAGAAAGCAAGCAGGCAGGAGGAGCATGAGGCCACAGGGCACACTCACAGTTGTGCTGCTCTCTTCTGACAGGGTGACGCCAATGAGATGACAACAGCTGCAGGCAGATGGGCATTTCAAACATAGCTACTTTCTCCAAAATGGTCAGCAGCAGCAACAGCTGTGCTTGAAAGGCAGGCAGGCAGTGCACCAAAAAAGTTTGTCGTCCTTCCCCAGCCACCTCTCCCATAGGCTGACACAATTTCTTACCCTCTATTTGTCTTCCAAGCAAAAACGACATTGCGCTAATGAGTGAATGATTAAGAACCAGCCCAGGCTACTCTATGCCCCGGATACAATTACCAAGTTACAGTGCCAAGCTAAACACTTGCAGCTCATTTCCTTCGCATGAAATGGCATCAAAAGGGAAAAGCAAAGCAGAGGTTGCCCGCACAGCACTCTATCCACAACTTTGACTACTTGGGGAGAAAACCCTTTCTTCCTTTGCACTGTGCTCAGTTTGATGATAACCCACATCTGAGCTCATGTGCACTGACTTTTCCACTAGAAGAGATCAAGCTGCCCAGGAATGGAAGGAGGGAGAAGGAGAAAGCGCAGTCCCCGTCAGGAAGCCCTAAGCAGCATCAGCCATGTGAAGGCAGGGGATGCTGTCAGGACAACCTGGCCACTGAGGCTTTAAAATAATTCACAAAGAGTAAATTAAAGCCAGCTGGAAGAAAGCCATGCTGGAGAAGGGAAAGAAACACATCTCTTCCAGCAGAGTGAAATGATGGAAGCACAGCTCTGCTAAGCATTTATCTGCACACCTCAAAAGGGAAGTCCAAAGAACACTGGAGTTATGAGGAGAAAGTACTAATCCTTACACAAAGAGGAAGAAAGTAAAGAAATACAGAAGGGTGCAAGTTAACAAAAATTAGGGGGGGATTTCTCTTCTTTACCCGCACTGTTCATCTGATGGAGAAACAATCACACCAGATGTCTGGAGGACACTTCTTAATGATGTAGCTACTCTGGTAGTATTATGACTTCTGTGATAGTCTAGGATTAATACCATACATACTTGTGCCAGATAAGGGATGGAATCACACACTCCCTTGGAGATGAACCTGGCACTGTGAACCATTAACCCAGGACTCATTTACTTTTCCTCAGCAATGGTCGATTTTGCATCACTACACAAAAGAATTCAAAGTAAACTGTCCCTAAGCACAGCTTGGGTAAGCCAAGGTGGCTAGGACAAGCTCCACTCAGCCCCAAATATAAATCTTGCAGCATGTCAGCCCCTTCCCTCCTAACTTCTTCATAGCTTCTTGCAACCTCATTTTGTCTTTTATTTCTTATTCTTTTATTTTTATAATATACATTATTATGCAGTGAACTGTTCTATCCAAGGCCTATGTCCCACTCAGTCTTTGGACAACAAGCTCTGCCTCCAAAATACATCTGCAGGCACCATGTTCTTTGATAAGGATCACTTCTGAACTACTCATGGAGGAGAAATAAGGATCCTTGAATTCACCAACGGACAAGTTGCACCACAAGATGTTCAGGTTGGATACTATAAAGAAATTATTCTCAGGAAGAGTGGCAATGCATTGGAGTGAGCTGCCCATATTGGTCATGGAGTCACTGTTCCTGAAGGTGTTCAAATAACGTGTGGATGTGGGACTGAGGGACATCGTTGGTAGGCTTGGTTGTGATGGGTTGATGGTTGGACTCTGTGACCTTAGTTCCAACCTTAATGATTCTCGATGACAACCTTAATAACAAGGATAAAAGCAGAGAACGTATGTCTCAGCAAGAAGATATGAAACAACAACTCAGTGGTCTTGGTTTTCACAGAGGAGGAATAAGCAAAAAAAAAATTCTTCTGGATAAACTCCAGTACAAATCCAGCTGTGTCTGGCTAACTTCATCCTAGTCAATTCAATTAACAAATATTCCACTTGCTCAGCTCTGGTCAAATGTTTCTCCACCTCTGTGTGTAATTTATGTAGAGTTTTGATGGATGTTCAGCATTGCCCTAGCCCCTGCTGTCATTTTTTCAGTTCCTATCAATACACAGAGTTTCACCCTATTTTAAATCTCAGCAGAAACAACAGCCTCCCATTGTGTGTAAAGCACCCAGTTGCCTTAGGGCACACTTTCTTCCTTTAATCCTCCATTACAATGACTTCTTTTCTTGTGCCTTTTAGCCCTATCCCTTTAAAAACAAGGAGAAAATTTCCAACAGGATTTGCACAAATCCGCTCATTTTCTGCTCATTAATTAGTTATAATGAAGCAACATTTATACAGAAGCTATGAAAAGTCACTGCCCTGCTCCTTGAGCCTCTGTGAGAACTACTGCAACAAAGGAGATCACCGCATGCCCTCATGTGCACTCCTCCTGGCCCACTGACTGGCACAAGGTGTGAGGCAGCCGCCTGTGCTCCACACCAAGACAGCTTCATCTGCTCCATGTTTCCAGCTGACCTGTACTTTCTTCACAGCAACTGGAGCTTTTTCCAGGTGGCATTAATTGTGCTTAACGAGTAGCCCAGAGCAGATGGAGGCTGGGCCAGGCAGAGCTTTCTCTTGGTCCAGATGTCAGCCCTGCAAGGCACAATCACGGGAAGTAACCTTTGCACACCCACAGCAACATCCAGACGTTCTGCATTCGTCTGCAATCGCAAACAATCCTGCTGCCTCTGCTAACATTTTAATAGCATTTTTTCATGTTTCCTGCACAAAACTTCGTGTTGTCTGTTGGGACAGACAGAGGCTGCCGTTGAACAAGATTCTCACTTAGAATATGAAGTATTTTTGGAAAGTGCTCCAGGCATGAGCAACTGCCTAGAAGCCCAGAAGAGGCTTTTTTTCTGTGCACTGTGTCACCACAATACATTTAGACAACATATCTGCTGCTGGTATTTAATTGGTAGCCATATGCTTACTGCACCAGCCTCTCTGACCTGCTTCATAGTGTGCTGTGTGGATAATAGGATGGCTGAGCATCACACAACCACAGAGACCTCTCTGGCTCAGAGCACTGAGATCAGCTGTCTCTTCCATGGAGGACTGTCATTGGATTACACGTGATAAAAGATGTTGATAAATTAGTTTTAAACCCCATATTCAGTTCAAGAGGTTGCTTATGTGCACGAAGCCATTTGTGGCTGAGGTAGGACCCTTTTCATCAGCACCTGCAGCTCCCATTTGTAGTGATGGGCATAACACAACAATAAATAGGATTGCTAGATTTGAGCAATGTCTGAAGCAAGGCTGCTCCAAACGTAGTGCCTCTTGTTCATTTCCATGTAAATGACAACAGATACAAAGGGCACAATAACAGTATTTGATAGAACAAATTCTCTGCTACAAAATACTGTTTTCAATGCTGCCATCACTATTAGCTCTGCATTTGCTCCAGTGACAAACAAGAGCCTGCATGCTACACTTAGAAAAATTTGTAGCAGTGGATGTGATACACTGTCACTGTCACCACTGCTGAAATGCACCACCCATAGCCTCACAGTGCTCACATCCACCAGTTGGTGTCCATCGATGTTTACAAGTGTCTATGAATATCAGTGGGTGCCATTTTTTCCACATGGAGGAATTCAATGACATCCCTTTGCTTCATCCACACATCCATGTCAGATACCATTCTGCCAGACTGCCCCTCTGCTGCCATCAGGAATAACAATGGGAAGGTTCAATCTCCACTCCCAACACCACCAACATCCACTTCTAACACTGTGGGTCAATATAATATAATAGGAGGTATTACTTTTGGAGCAGCTTCTTACATGGAAACCGATCTTATCTCTCTTTCACAGATAACCACCAACATTCAGACAGGATCCTAACTTCCCAGAACTGAGCAGTGCTGCATATGGAGACACACCCTTGCATCTTGTGTTCTCCTATTACCACTGCCATTGGCAAGTCAGGCAAAACACAAACACCACTCTTCCAAGCTTGTACAATTTGCACAGGTGAGAGTGCAAGAGCTGCATGGAAATAGGCTGTGACTAACAGAAGCACCTCTGGGATCCAAGAAGCCGCGGTGCTGGCTGAGGGCAGCAGCTTACCTCTCAGGGAGCCAGAGCAACCCTCGAAAGGAAGCCCTGACGCTGTTTGATTAGTATTGTTTCAGGGCGCCTTGTTGAGCCAGAAAGGAAGCAGTCATTTGGTTTCTAAGGAGCACCACCAAAAAAATACCAACAAAACAAGATAAACGCTGCACTCTGAACAAGTTTCTCAGCACGTAACTCCACCTAGGAATTCCTCTTATGAAATAGCTCTCTCCTGTTCTTCCCGATCCACCCACTGGGAGCCACCAAGCTTGAGAAGCACTTCCACTGCTGCAAAGTTTATTTTAATGTACTCACTGAAGACATGTGTGGCTCAATATCTACTGTAAAGCTCTCACACTGTGCTCTGAAAAGAGCTGCAGTGCACAGCACAAGTTTCCAATAGCAGCCAATAGCAGTACGGGAACCACCTGCATTTTCAGAGACAGTAACACCAGAGGATCACAGAATCATAAAGGCTGTAAACAGCCACTAAGATCATTAAGTCCAACCATCAATCCATCACCACCATGCCCACTAAACCAGGTCCGTCAGTGCCACAAAAACACATTTCCTGAACACCTGCAGGGATGGTGACTCAACCATCTCCCTGGACAACCAGTTTCAATGCCTGACCACTCCTTCAGAGAAGACATTTCTCCTAACATCCAACATGAATCTCCCCTGGAACAATTTGAGGCCATTCCCTCTCATGCTATTGCTGTTATGTGGGAGAAGAGGCCAATCCCCATTTTGTCACAATCTCCCTTCAGGGAGTTGTAGAGGGCAACAAGATCTCCCCTGAGCCTCCTTTTCTCCAGACTGAACAATCGCAGCTTCTTCATCCACTCCTCATAAGATCTGTGCTCCAGACCCCTCACCAGCTTTGTTGCCCTTCTCTGGACATGCTCTAGGGCCTCAATGTCTTTCTTGTAGTGAGGGGTGGAAAACTGAACGCTGAACGCAGTACCTGAGATGTGGCCTCACCAGTGTCAAGCACACAGGGATGATCACCTCCCTGCTCCTGCTGGTACCTTCTTACCTCTCTGAGAAGCCATTTCCAAGTTTTCATTGTGGTATTCTTTTCACTAATTTACAAACACTATCCCAACCCTCACTTATGCAGCCTATCGACCTCTGGTAGTCAACGTGCCAAAGCCATTTTAATGTTTGTCTTCTCCATCTGTATCTACTCTTTAAACAGTTGTAGCTTAGTTACAACAGTGTATTGATTCCTACGACTTTTATATCAAGTGTGGGGAAGGAAAGTCAAGGGCACTGCAAGGCTTCTTTATGTAAGTAACAGACTTTCCTATTACAGTCAAGGAAAACTCTGCCTTCAAATGGTGCTGGTGAGAAAGGCCTAGGAATTAAGGCAGACAAAAGACAGTCACTGGTGCTACTTGTCTTGAAGCACTTCCTTGTGGCTGTCACTAGGTTATCTCCTTATTTCTAGTAGATTCGTCATGGAAATCATCCTGGAAAGGAAGGGTACAAGAAAGGTTCCTCATGAGACTTCTATTAGGTTTGCATCTTACTCCGTGGGAGAGCAATTTCAGGCATCTGGGATGCTGCAGGCGTGCTGGTGGTACCTTCCCTTTGCATGCTACTCTTGGCTAGAGCTCTTTACTGTCTTGCTCAAAGCCACATACAGTGACAAATCTGAAGGTTATGAACGTCAGGAGCTTCTGACTGGCTGGTAAACAGAGGGAGCTGAGACTGCAGTAAGCATCAGGGGTGTGAAGAGCCAGAAGGTAGAAGACACAGTGGTTTCCCTTCACAGGTGAAGGCTAATGTTAAAGGGAGGTGTTCAAGCAGGGAGAAAGGGAGCAAAGAGGTTAATTAGCATTCATAACATTAAGCTTTGCTACTGTATGTAGTTTTCTCTAAGATATTAAAGCGCTCCAGCTAACTGTAGAGAAAGAAGCACTTGCCATTGCACAATTCAAGCTAAAACTAAACAGAAAGTGAGGAATATACCCTACTTTATTTTTCTTGGCAGAGCCCTGCCAAGGTTTTTTACCTTACCTGTGGGTTTTACAATTTTTTTTTTCTGCCAATCCCAGTGTGGTTTTCTCTGATAACTGCTCGAGACATTGGTTAATGGTAAGAAGGAAAAGAAATGGAGGACAGATCAGCACAAATGCTTACTCTAAAGGAAAATAATAAAGAATAGCCAACTGTGCCTGGCCTTCATAAATGTTAGAGTGGAAAAAAGATATATCTTCTCGCCTTTAACAGACTCTTGACTTTCACCTCCTGAAGAATCAGATTGTATTGTTAGTATAATTAGATGACACATTCTATTGCTGTAAGCTGGAACTGCTTGGCACCCTTTCCTCTCATTAAGAAGAACTGCTCCCAGCTCAGTATGGCACCACTTTCAGCATGGCCACCAGTTTAGGGCATCCTGGCTCTCTCTGGATGTCTGACAGCTGGGAAGGGCTCAGGGAAGGCTTTGCTGGTCTGATGCCAGGCTGCAGGCAGAAGACACTGCCCATGTCACTGGAACCAGTGGATGCACTGCTGACACTGTGCAGGCACTCAGAAGACAAAAGCGGGTGTTAAACATTTAAGAGGGTGGGTGCACATTCATTCTTATCTTAGAAGAGCTGGGGTGGGATACTGTGGCCCTTCTTTTGTTTTGCTCTTAACACCTTCAGCAAGATGGCTAATCAGCTGCACACAAATAATGGCACCCTTTTTTGCAGTTGCTGGGTGGCTAAAGAATGGCCTTGGGACATTCCTGCTAGGAAAAGCAGGGATTTGTGAAATGCTTGACAAGTAGCTCAGCCACCTGTCTAGGCGGGGCAGAGGATGCTTAAAATTGCAACCTACCAGCTATGTATGTAAGTGCCCTCTCTCTGAGTCAGCCCCGAGTTCTTCCTAACACTTCACTTATCATGCCATTGTTACCCCTCTAGAACTGGCTTGTCAAGAGGAGGGACCTGGACAGCACTTCATCTACTTCATGATGGTTACTATTACTCCATGTTGAAAGCAAGCACGTCTGTTTGCTGAATCAAAGGGAAAGCCATTCTTTTTTACTTTAAGGACAGTTACCAAATAAACGTTCCCAGCCAACGGAACGGAACTCTATCCCCTGTTTACAGGCAGCAGCTGGAGGTGTTGTTTCCCTCTCGGCAAGCAAGCTGAATTGTGAACAGGCACGGGGATTTTCTCCAGCTTCTAGGCTGAGCTTCAGCAGGAATGGCTGCATGCCTCTGTCTGACAGAAACCCCTCTGAGGCAGAAACACAAAATGCTGAGCCCCAGGATAGTCGGCCAAGCCCTGGAGAACCTGCCAGCCCATCCCCATTTTTCTCATTCTTGTGCTCTCCCTACCAGTGCTGTTAATCCCTGTGATTCTCACTGCAGGGAGACAGAGATCTCCCTGCCAGAGGGGAGAGAGGCTGCCTGGTGTATCTGAGGAGCACAATGGAGCACTTCCCAAAACCACCAACCCCGTCCAATTTCACCCAATCTAATAATCACAGTTTATCTCATCGAAACTAGGAGCAGAACTTAACCAACTTTGCAGGGAACAAAGCAGAGGAACTGCTGAAATGCCAAGCATCTTTGCTAAACCCATACCCCACCTCACGCAGAAGAAACTGGAAGGCAACACAAAATGCAGAGCTGCCAGGGGACTCTTATGGCGTATCCACCTCAGGATTTTGCATATGAAATAAACACCTGAAGTGATGCTAGAACTTATGCCTGAAAGTCTACTAAAAAAGTGAAGAGAGGGTCCAAGCAGCAACCCTACCTCCACATGCCTGCCTCCCTTCAGAGGTCAGGTCCTGGACAACACCAATCTGTGTTACAAAAGCACAGGACAAATGGCCATCTGTGTTAAATAACAGCAAATGTGGCTCACTGACTAGGTTTGTCAATGCCCTCCTCATCATCTCTTCATGCTAAACACAGTTGTGTGTACTGAGTTCCCCCAAAGGGATCTCTACGAAGTGTAGAATTGCTGGGCCTTCCTTCAATTCACAGGACTGACCTGTGTGTCAGCCTCCAAGGTCAAAAGAAACTGGAGAAACACTTTTTTTGCATTGATAACAAGATATTTTAATAGGTTAATTACAAAGTAAGTATACCTTGATACACAAGGGCGATTCTTAATGACAACTGCTCCAGTGTTCACCTGCAACACTTCACCTTCACCACTCTCTATGACTTCTTAAGCTCCCGTTCGAAGCTATAACAGGCACGTGAAGAGTTGTATTAGTCAAAAAGGATATACTTCATGTGTCTTTAGAGAAAAAGCACATGCTGTCGTAAAAAAACAAATGTGCATCCAAAGGATAATTGGTATGAAAAAGAGAAAGGGGCATTAGTGAAAAATGATGTGATCTATGAGACAAAGCTCCTGCTTAAAAATGTGCATAAAAAGATTGCCCACATAGGAAAGTGCAAAAAAAATCTGAATTGCTGTTTTGTGTACATTGAGCCTATTCCTCAATGTTTTGTGTAAAAAATAATCCAGGAAAAGCGTGGTCTTCTTGAGAACATTACTGTTTTGAAGATACAGAATAGTACTGACTACAATGAAGAGAACACGTAGAAAAAAAAAAAAGACAGTTACACAGACATGTTTAGGGTCTCAAATCACTTAAAATTAAAAAGCCTAAACTGCAAAGTTCACTGCATTTCAGAAACTTGCCAGTTGTGCTAAGAAAAATACTTCTCATCTGTTATTTTTCTCTCTCTTCTTCGCTTGGATCATATCAGTGCAATGTGTAGATCTAAGAGAACATCTCATTTTCTCTGCTTTCCTTCCAATCCCTATCTTAGTAACAGTGCCGTAAGAGAAGAAAGTAAACTTAAGTCCAAAAAAGATAAGAGAAATCCTCTGTCTGTCTTTAGAGTGCACTGCTAATCCTTGGTGCCTGCCCAAGTATTTTCATACACTCTTGCTCATCTTGCAATTTCCGTCTGCCTTAGACCATAAACTTTGATAACTGAGATTCTTCTTCAAAGCAAACACAACTTAGAACTACAAGGGAAGCAAAAGTGAGTGATTTAAGTACCACAACCACATCCCAGTGTATGGGGTGGGAAAAATGGATTATCTAAATCTTTGTGTCTCAGAACATCCATCCAGAAGGATGATCCATATTCCCAAAACATCTCTCTTGCTTTGAAGGTCATTTCAATGAGACATACTGACTTAAGGAGCCTCTAAAACTTCCATGCTTCAGTGCTGGTAGGTAAGCAACTTTTGTAAACAATGTATTTCCTCTGGCACAGTTGCATTCAAACCCTTTACCTACAAGGGGGTGAGCTACCTTTTAAAACACTTTTAAATCTTGCAGAATGAGAAGCACAGATATTTCAATGTACAGTGTGAACCTTAACTGTCAGCAAAAAACACTGGATCCTATTAGCAGGCATTTTCTGACACATTTCTCTAGAAAGCAGCTACATTGTGCCTCTGCATGATGTAAATACCTAAAATATAACCTTTAGCTTCAGCTTGTCCCAGTTAGTCCTGAACCCTTCTCACAAAACTAAAACACCATGCATCATACTTTGCAGTGCACACTCTGCCATGCTAAGCAGATGCACGTTTGTTCATATAAAAAGGATGCTTACATTTTGTGGATGTGATGGACCGACTTCCAGTTGTGTGGCTGGATATGAACCTCTAATGGTCAGCACTCAGTTAATTTGCATCACCTCTTCCCATTGTATTCTTGTCCCTGTCACATTTTGGATGCACATCTGGGCATGCAGAAGACCACATAAGCATTTCCTGTCACTGAACTCAGAAGATCAAAGTGGAAGACGTGCATGCTGACTTGAGAGATGGGATTCCTGCATTTTGTTATAGGACTGGTGTACTTTCAGATGTGTGACAAAGATAGGGTCTGTGGCCCCTGTGGATGTCAGGGCACAAATTGCCAGACCAATTTAATGCCTTGCAAGTGAGATGCTGGGCTGTACAGCATTGCAGGTGTTTCCAAGGGAGGCCTCATACCCCATTCCAGCCAAAATAAGCTCTGTGGGGAGGAAAACTTGACTATGCCTCTTCCTCTACCCGTGGAGAATCACCCATACTCAAGCTTCTCTCTGTTCATCATGCTTGACCTGCCATGAACCCCATCTTTTGTAGATAGGGTCAGCTGTAGGTTAAGTAGATCATACTGGCAACTGCTCTGACAGTATTCAGTCAACCCTGAATTTATAAGAGATTTAAGGGCACTCTCAGAACTGCTCTGTTCCACTAGAAGCAGGCACTGGGAGCACTGCTTTTGGTACAAGAACAGGTGTTGTATTTGTTGAAAACAACTCAAAGGCAAAAGATCCATTAACATTCCAAATCCAGGTTTGCTCTGACAGACTTATAAAATCCTTCTGAGAGAAAAAAAAAAAAAAAAAGAGAGAGAGAAGAAAGATAAATAAAGCAAAATAAAGCAACTCAGCCCTATGGGCAATTAAGTTCTCCCTCAGGAGATATTTACATTGCTGCATTTTTTGAGCAATGTGAGAATAACAATACATAGAACAATTTAATGGATTTTACAATTCATAGGTGTAAATCTAGTGTAATAATCTGGTCATAAATCCTGGGGGCACATGGAGAGCAACTAAGCAAACACGTTCCACATGAAAAATCCAAACTTAATTGCTACAGAAGTGCAGGAGGTTTTATCTTTAAGGTCACCTCAAAGAGAAATTAATATGTTCAACGTAAGAACACCCTGTTTGTTCCTAAGAAATAAAATCTTCTACAACACATTTGCTTTTAATATAAAATCTTCATGCGAATTAAGGCTATTTCGAGAACATCCAGAAATCAACAGTGTCTACATGTCAGGTCCTTGTAAGGCAAAGCTTGTATGGCCAAACGTGTATGGCCTAGCTTTGAGAACACAGCTTTTAGAGATGCTAATAAGAATTGTGAATGCTGTATGCAAGTTCGGAACGTAACTAGAAGCTGCAGTGTAATACAATGGAACAAAATCAGTATAATAATATTAAACATATCCAACTAAATCATTAGTGGAAAACCCAAAAAGCAAAACATTTTGTCTTGACCTATTTTTCTTCTCAAAGGTATTTCAGGAACTCCTCCTGGCTGTGTCTTTAGGTAAATTCAGAGATCTTCACTTCTGCCATAGCCTCAAGTCTCCTATTTCAAAGAAGACAAAATATGCACGACAAAACTCATGCTGAAAGCACCTCAGCAGCAATTTCTGCCTCTAAATGGCGCACAATACTGTATTTTAACAGAGCTTTCCACCCAGATTGAATAAAACAGAGATAATGTCCAGGAATTATCTGGGAAGACTGTCTGATTGCCCAACACAGTGATAACTTTTTGCTGCTAAATTCTGTTCCATAAGCACACTGACCATCATCTCCAGTGCATGTTCACATTTGTCCTACTGTCCAATTGCCCTCGGTTCCTGTATCAGGATCAGCATGACTTGGGCTGTTTGAGGGACATTTGCAACCACAAGATACACAAGAATTTTTCATGAAAATATCTAGGTTTTCTTTCACTCCAGACTGGCTCTGCAGGATTTTTTACAGTTCCTGGTTTATGGTCATGATGCCCTCAAGAGGCTCTCCACATCGCACTGAAGGCTTCACAGATGTTACAGGACACGTATACTTTAGTTTTATTAGAGAGCTGAGATGTATCAGATGCCAAACCTCAGCTCTTCTAAGCCTGACATGAAAAGCCTGTGCATCGCTTTTCTTGGAGTCTCCTAGAGGCTGTCTGGTGGCGAGGTGGGAACAACCATGCTTTGTCTCACTCTCTACAGGTGCTGAGAAATACCGAGAGACTTGCATGTGGTCTATCTGCAATTAGAAGATCTGCCATCACCGTCAGTAACTTTTCTTGCTCAGATCAGACTCTGTAGTAGATGGTGTTGGATTAATTATAGCAATATATAATTAAAGCAGCATTCCAAATGGACCAAATGAGAACTCTTCCTGCTGCAGCTTCTCTTCTGTGTTTCACTACACTCCAACAAAGCCATTAACCACAGAACAGACAAGCTGATGAAAAGTAGTAACTCATATGGGATTCCCATCACACAACACACAATGCTTTGCAAACATGCTAACATGAGAGTTGCTATCTCTTGATCTGTAAGAACAGGTTAACTTCTAAGGACTGACGGGCAATGCGGTGAAGAGAGGTATTCATAAATTAGATTACTAGGGCTTCTTGTTGTATATAGAATACTCAAAGTAGTGATTTGAAAGCACAATCTAACTATTCTCCAAAACATGAGTGGCACCTGGTTTACAGTTTTTCATTATTGCTGCTGAACTGAAAGTGGAAAGTACGAAGTCAGTTTTGCTTTCACATGGATTTCAGCTTCTAAAAATCAAGATGTAGTATCTGTAATCTTGTTTTCTCTTTATCCAAAACTAATTACATTTATGAGGTTCAGACAGATGTCACTTATTTTCACCTATAGTATTTGATATTTGATAGTACAAACATTATTCCTTGAGTAGGGTGCTACTACACAAGAAGGCCTGTGAACACTATGAATTACTTTTGCCCACGCCCCTCAGAAATCAGGCATTTAAGATAAGCATTTCCAGATTTATTTACTTTGTAACTAGTAAAATGACAGTGTTCCAGAAAACATGCATTTTCTAAGTACTAACTTTTATGAAAAAAAAAAAAGAAAAAAAAAAAGATGGCAAGCTGTGCAGGAAGAGGACAAACTGTTTTGTGTTTGGACAATACAAAACGTATTTCTTTGAGCCTAACAAAAACATAGTATGATTTCCTCTGACAGGTTTTATCTTGCATTTTCCCAATAGGCCTTATTTTGGGAATCATAGCCAAACAATTTAAGGGTTATGCATACCACGAAGACACACGATAATAATATGACAGCCTGAGAAATGCAGCAGGTGACATTCTGTTCACAGTGACGTTAATAAGTGTTTAGCACTGATACAACCAGGATGAGCACTTTTGCTGGTATTCAGGGCGGCTTAGCAGGTCACACATGTGAGTTCATATGCAAGAAAGCTGGGGACAGGTTCCTCAGGCCTGTTTTGTGCCATCTTCCTCTTCAGAAATAAGTAAGAATATCATATTTTCAGGGGAGAGAAGAACAAAAGCAACCAACTTTGCATCTGATTGTGCAGTTCCACAGCATGGGATATCACTGAAGCAAATACAGGGAGCTGGCACACAGCTTGGATTTGCTTCTCTAAGGCAGTATTTTGAGCAGTTACAGCAGATACAGCATTCTGTTTTTAAAACCTGTTTCTAAGCACCCAATGCTGAAGTTCCCATTACCACACTCAGGCAAGCATATACCTAAGTCTAGGGAGGGAGAAATAGGGTTCAGGATTGGAACAGACTTGTATTAAGACTGAAAAATATATTCTCCTTAATAGCAAAGATCATTAGCTTTAATTTTATTTTCTTCCCTCATCGACTGTTCCAACTATATACAGTAGCCTTTATTTCTTGCACAAAAAGCACGTAAAGATGGAGAAATGTCTCCCTTGGTCTCAGACGTTTTTAGAGCAGGACTGCTCTATCATTGTGCCTTGCTGGTAATCCTCAAATCTTTTTCTTGCAGCCCTGTTAATGGAACAACATCCCATTTGTATGAGGGCAGTTTTCAACAAAAGCAGGATCTGCCCTCTGGGATTCATATGCTCTCGCTTTAATTAAAAAGAAATCCCATTAAAACCTTCCACTGCCACAAGTGAATCAAATTAATTAAAAAAATATAGAAGATGGAAAAAAAACCCACCCTATTTTCAAAAGGAAACAATAGCAGCTTAAATCTGTACACTTTTAATAGCATGAATTAAAACTTAAGACTTGGTGGTATTTTCCTCAGGTCTGAGGAAATCCACTGAAGCGATGCAGCACTAAGTGGCGCTGAGACCACTCAGTCCAGCCCCAGGAAAGAAACATAGCCTAGTCTTAGGTCCAATCCACTCCAAACTGCACACATGCTAATGACGGGCAGAAAATTTTTACTTCTGAGGCAGAAACTGTTTAAATATTTCCTTCCTTAAACAAAAACAAAACAACAACAACAACAAAACAAAAAACTAACCAGTATCAGAATAGAATTGCCCCACCTAGATGAGGAATCACATTTGGGACATGCTTGTTTCAAAGCTTTCAATAATTTAGCAGGATGTTTGCCCTCAACTTCCTACTGCTGAGAATGGGTTTGACCCTACTGTGGCTGCTGAACAGTGCATGGGTATGCAGAGGGACGAGGTGAATGGTGGCAGAGGCCTAGACACCAGTGACATCTCCACTGGCTGCACTGACTGCCGGGCCTTCCCTTCTAGCCAAGGAGACTGCAGGCTTACAAAGCATATATGGCCAGGGCCTGCTGGCTAGACCGGACATTTGGGGTCAGGGACTGGTAGAACAAGAGCACTGCACATACTGAAAATCATCAGTTTTGAAAGGGCGTCCCATGGTTGGATCAGGCCTGCAGACCTGTGTGCAAGTGTGTGAGCTGCCTGGGCCTTGCAAAAGCTACAAATCTTCCCAGGGCCTAGAAGAAATGGAGAGCACAGGCCATCCCCAGGGAGAATGCAGGCTTCCTGCTTGGGCCACCCCACCCCTGCCCAGCGGCAGTCAGGGATGTGGAAGTAGGTTCACTTCATAGGAAGTAGGGCCCTATGTCATGGCAGGGAGGGAAGAGTCTTCTTTTTGGATTGGGGGAAACCTTGGATGGATATGGGCATGTCTGAATGGGGCTACAGCCCCTCAGCTGCAACTGCCCTGATCATTCCTCCAGCTGTGCTGCTGTGACAGCCACAGCCATGGTGAAGAACAAGATATTAACTTAATTAAGCAATGCCTTGACATCCATATCTTCAGAGCAGAACATGATATTAACTTAATTAAGCAATAAATTACTAAAGCAGATGAAAGCTCTGACAGCTGTCCACACTCAGCTGCATTACCACGAAGCTGAACAAGCTCCCCCCTAACTTTTGGCACAGAGGAGAGAGGACATAGCAGGGGTGGGGACTGTAGGAGTAATCTCTTCCTTTATGTGTTGGGAGTGCAAAGACATCATTTATACCACGGGATTAACGAGAAACTCTGGCTGTGGTCTCTAAGCTGCACCCAGATACTACCTGCTCAATCATCACTCATTTATGTTTCCACATCCCATTTAAAACTGTCGTATACCATAACCACAGCTCCATTTCTCTCTGCTCTGCCCAGATAGCCCAAGTTTTGCCAGCCAGTCCCACTTCCAAATGTCAGTGACCTGTTCCAGTGAGGTCTCAGGAGCACCCACTCTGACCAATGCAGCCATCCCCCCTACAGCTGTCATTTCTATGCTCATATATGGTTTCAGTACATACTATCAATAATACCAGACTTCCTGTAAGCAGTCTAGGTGATTTCCAGGATTTCTTTGGGCACCACAGGTCGAAGCTGAGCACACAGAGGAGGATTAAAAAAACAACCCCACCATGGACTACCTACATGGAGAATGATCATGTAACACAGCAGTAAGAAAAAGTCAACTAGGAAAGGGTGCTATCTCTGATTCTTTTCTTGGCTAAACATGAAGTATGCTTCACATCAGACAGAGATCCCAAAGACTCCATGTTATGACAGTCTCATCTTCAAGCTTGCCCAGCTGTCCTTATTCTCAAACAGTAATCATTATGCCTCTCTCTTCCAAAACCTGTGTGAGCTACTGTCCCTTAGTGTACCACTGAAAATAAACAAATGCTGGCAACAAGTCTAGGTATCAAGCCACTGTGAATAACAATGGGCTGCAGACCTCTCACTCCACCTTTGCATGCAGTCAGAAACCTTCAGCATTCTGGGAAAGCTCCCATAAACTTGGAAAAAGTAATAAAATCTAGACTGCCCATTCTCACCTTCCAAAACACATCTAGTTCGACATCCCAATTTTTGAACATATTCATGGCTTAAACCTAAAGTGACACTAAAATGTAGGACACAGAATCCTATTTACCTTGTTCTGGAAAGGCAGTGTTTTTCTTCATGGGCCATTACTACTGCAGCACCATTCATGACGTAACAGGACACTCAGGTGAGATCTACTCCTGCCAGACAGAACTGTTAATGAGATTCAGGTGTCAGGGCTGGACACTAGCTGGGATCATGGCACCGTAATCAATGGAAGAGTTTGGCCCAAAGAATCCTTACTGTAAACAGTGAGTGTTCCTATCTGCTCTGCAAGACCTAGAGCATGCTCTGAGGGAGAAAATAAGTGTTTGTAAATTTGTGGAAGATTTACACAGCAACACTCCTGGTCATTTTCAGAGACTAACTCCTTTCATGGTATGTCTGAGCCCTCTCCTTTCTGAGTTTTCTGTAAGAGCACCATCAGAGATAGAAAGGAAAGCAGAGAGGGTCTGCTCATGGTTTTTAGAAGACACAATCAGAGTCCTGCCAAAGGATTATCACTATTAACAGATAAGGAAACACGTATGATCATTTCTGTACAGAATGTGGATGGATTATAGATCATCTGTTGTTCTCTCTCACCCTGGTAGCACACGTGAGCATTTCTGATATGTGCAGAACTCAGATCAGCGTGCTAAGTCTGCATTCCCCAGCTACTTTGTTCTCCACAGGCATGTAGCTCTTCTGGGGCGGGTGACCATCCCGCCCATCTTCTGCAGGTCATCTTCCATTGCTTTTAGCTATCCCTCCATTGTTTGAGATGGAAAACAGTGCTTGGAGGAGACTGTGAGCTTCAATCCTAAGGATTAAAACCTGGCCCGTGCTGGATCTGAGAGATAAATTTATGAAGTGCACAGAAGCGTAAGGAAGAACAGCCTCAGTCACTTTTTTATTTTTTGCCTTCCCCAGATGAAGATCCAACAACTGTAAAACACATTTTGAGAACAGCTGACTGTTAAAAACCTACAGCTCTGTTTCAAAATGTTGATTTGGGTAAGAAGGTGTGTCTATTCTGCTAGTGCTTTTCTTTAGATATTCTGCTTTGTTCACATCCACAACACTGATATTTCAGCGATGTTCCAGTTTTAGAGCAGTGTGTAACAGGTGAGTTAATTCAGACCTAAAGACCTTAGGCAGCTTGCCACAGCCATGCTAATTAGTTGGCTGAGCAAGGAGCAGGTTAGCTTTATTGCAACAGTTACAGTCTTAAATTCTACTGACACCAAAAAGGCTACCTCGCAAAGCTCACGAGTGTATATGATAAAAAACTAGTGTGTAAAACGAGCAGCAGAAGACAATCCACTGATCGCAAGGACTCCAACTTTACAGTGACCAAAGTCAAGGTTTTATTACAAATGGATTCTGACCAAGATACTCCTTACCAAGTAGACTAGGGAGAATAATTTGAAATTCAAGTGAACACAAACTCAGATCTGATTTCAAGGAGAATTTCCATACGGAAAAAATGTCAAGAACTGGTGAGTAATGGATATATCAAGGACTAGTTAGGTTCCAAGCTGGAAAATGTATGCATGACAGCAGTGAAATTTCCAAACCATAGAGGATTAAACCTAATTGGATTTGAAACTGCTAAAAAGGAACCTTAAGTTTCAAGGTAAATGAAACCGTATTTGCATAGAATCCTCTCCATCACAGCATTATTTCCCTAAGCATGATTACTGCTGAAGTTACAAAATGAGCCCATACTGATTCAAACTTGTGTCATTCACTGCTGCACCCTGGGATTTTCAATCACTTTTGTGCAATGCTGCCCCACATATTTTCCATTTAGCTTCTGTTGACAGATGCCAACACTGAAGACTTTTTTTCCCTGCGTTTTCAGTACTGTCCTAGTTACGCATCACTAGGGAAATTTAAAAAATTTCCCAGTAAGCTGTTTTAATTGACTAAAAAATACTGAGGGTCACATGACACAATATGATCTAGCTGTAGATTCTTCCCATAAACCTCATCAGTCATATCTTCTGACCTAGAACACTGACAGATTGCTCAAAAGCAGCAGTGGAGTGGCCTTAATCAGATTTTAGACCAAGCTGCCTCTCTCTTTTTTTCTCTCTCTCTGCCCCTAATTTCAGCTTCTTATCTTAAATCAGTCATGCCATCTGTAGGGAAATGCCAGTTACGAGGGCTACCCGGAAAGTAATGGCTCCTATCTTATGATGTTGGCCCATGATGTCAGAAGTGGATGTGGGTGGGTGGGATGACAGACAGGTTGAACCTTCCTGCTAATATCCTGTTACATGTTGTTGCTGTGTGACAGATGGCAGCAGAAGAGCAGTCTGACAGAACGGCACTGGGCATGGAAGTGCAGATGAAGCAAGGGTGTGTCAATGAACTCCTCCACAAGGAAAAAATGGCACCCACTGACTTTCACTGACACTTGCTGAACACTTATGGAGACCAACCAGTGGATGTGCGCACAATGAAGCGGTGGGTGGTGCATTTCAGCAGCAGCCATGGCAACATGAAAGGCAAACCACATTCCAGACAGCCATGCACAGCTGTCATATCACAAAACAGAGACCAACTTGATCAATTCACCTGTACGAATCAGCAGATTATGACACCGGAACTGTGTACAGAGATGAATACTGGCTTCAATGTGTTGGAAGCAATAGTGGCAATGTTGGAATATTGCAAAGTTTGCACTAGGTGGGTCCCACAAATGTTCACACAGGAACAGAAAGAACTCCACATTCCACTTTGTCAGGGCCTACTGTAATATGAGGCTAAAGGTGACAGTTTCCTGGATCACATCATAACCAGTGATGAGACGCACTGTCACCACTACAAGCTGAAGTTAAAACACATGAATTCCCCACTGAAGTAGTTCAAGACGCAGCCCTCAGTATGTAAATTGATGAGTCTTTTTGGACAGAAAAAGGGTGATCCTTCCACAATTCCTGGAATCCAGACAAACCACCAACTCTGCTACATCACGAGACCTGCCACTGTCAGGCCAGAGAAGAACACAACCTTCTCAGCATGGTAACACCAGGCACCATATGAGTTTGAAGACCACAGGCAACATTATCGATATTGGCTGGACTGACCTACAAAACCCACTGTGTAGCCTGGATTTGGCATCTTCTGACTTCTATTTGTTCAGGCCAATGAAAGATGGACTGTGTGGGTAACATTTTCTTAGCAATAACCCCAACAGACCAGCTGAAAAACAGTGGGTCACCTCCACTGGTGCAGATTACTAAAAGCATGGCATGCAGGCTCTTGTTCATTGCTGGTAAAAATGCATAGCTAATGGTAGAGACCATGTTGCAAAATAATGTCTTGTAGTTGAGAATTTGGTCTATCAAACTGTATTATTACGTTCTTTGTATTTGTAGAAGTTTCTATGGAAATAAATAGGAAGTATTGCCTTCGAAGTGACCTACATAAATCCAAATCTACCTCACATCAGTGGAAAACTTTCTGCAGGCTTCAGTGTTTCTGCACAGCCTTTGCTGCCTGGCAAGAGTGCTGGGAGCCTTTCACAAACATGACATAGCATAGAAACAGTCTGATAGGCAACTCTTTACTTAGAAAGAAACAGGCTTGAAGAATACACTGAATTGGGCACTAAGTCAAGAAAGCTATAAATGTTCTAATGAAACGCTCAGCATGCACACATCAATCATGGGCATTCAAGACCAAAAGTACCAGTGGTGTGTGACACATACACAGTGACACTTTCAATCACATACCCATCCGCACCTTTTCAATTAAGAAAAATGCATGAAACAGCAGACACAAGACACCCAGCAAAAAACAGCTGGGTGGAAACAGACACATCAACATGGAAACTCCTTCACAAATCTGCTTGATGTGGTCAGCATTGAGGGGGTGATAAGTTGATGTAGAAGTCGAATGTTGGAGAGAGTTAGAAGCCATTCATGTCTGGAAAGGCATGAGCTATTCTCCTTTTGGGAGTGTTAGCCTCTAACTAGAAAATTAAGGGGAAACTTATTTTGAAACTAAGTAAGCCTATACTCTCCTCCTATAGAATTCTCTGAAAATTGCCCTGGCTAAATCTCTGATTAAGCTTTGAAATCCTCATGCTTCTGTACTTAGTCTATTTTAATCTACATATCGGTGCACTTGAATAAAATAACTAAAATACACTGATTGTGAGAATATATCACATCTAACTTTTGTTTTTACTTGCACATGTTCATAGTTTTGCAGGAGATAGGCAATGTTTTACAATGCCTATACTAAAACCAGTGCCTTGAACTTAATCTGCCATATTCCTTTAATCTCCACTTCAACAGATGAAAGCAACTGGTAGACAACAGGCACGCTTTAGGAAAGCCCTAAGAACTAAGTACAAGGTCTTCTTAAGTTATCTTGATCCCATATGCTTCTGGACAGGCTGCGGCAGATCTGAAAACTTCCCCTGCCAGTCTGGAACAGCATAAAGCCATGAACTCTTTCTGCTTTGATTATCACCACACATTGCAACTGAGCCACAGCCCAGAGTAACAAATTGCAGGTGCTTTGGACCAGCCCGTCCTATCATCCTTGCAAGCCAAAAGTTGGTGAGCACGCAGGTGACTCCTGCCTCATTGCTCAGTGCAGCTGTGGCACACAGGGCATTCTCACTGCTTCCCCACCCATGTCAACTGGGACTGTATGATTCAAACCAGTAATTAAGAGTACAAAACAATTATTCTTCCTGACATCATCCCAGCCTCAGACCGTGAGAGCTTCCTCTCACTCTGCCTCTGCCTCACCGTTTCCTCCAACTACTTCCTAGACTCCACCATATAAGAATTCCAGGGTGGAGCAGCTGGAGCCCAGAACCACCACTAAACACTGCATGACTGAACCTATTAATGCCTGTTCCACCCGCAGCTAAGGAAGACCCATTTTAAGCAGCACAGAAGGCTGGGTACCTTACTGTCACCAGCAATACACCTGATCCACTGCTGGTACAAAGGAAGAAGGTTGGTGGTGGCCTTTGAAAGCTCCCCTTAACATCTCTGACCGATTGTGCAGGCCAAGTACAGTTATGATTCCATACCTGACTTTCAGAAGTATGTCTACAATAGTGAGAGCTAACCTAAGGAGCTGAAATTAAAAACCTGCCCCACATCTTAACACCTTCTTCTCTTCATCCATTGTAGAGGAGCTGACCTGTAATCTGTCATCAAATCAAGACCTGTAGAAACCTCAGCTTGTTAACCATGACCACTGAAAAAACATTTTCAGTTTGAATTATACTAGAACTGGCACCCAAAAAGGCAAGGTGGTGGTACTCCTTTCTGGGACTTTGCAGCCCACTGAGTCTGTGGGTAGCAAATGCTGTTTACTGAACAACAAGCCCCATCCACTTTCTTTACTCTCTCTTTTGACTACTTTTTGGGACAGAAACTATCACATATAACTGGTTTATAAAACTATTTAAATCCAATTTCCAATCTTAATTAGGGATGGTGCAATCAACTACTCCGAGCAGCATTAATCCACTGCTGATGTTTCACATGAGTTAATAACAGGAAGCTAGACCATCAGGGAAATGAATTAAAGAAAATTCTGGGTTTGAGAAAACTATTAGAGCAAGAGCTTGGGATCTGCATTCCTGCAGCAGCTTCTGTCTGTGGGAAATCCTGAGGGGACCAATGAAAACAGGAAAAGGTGGGATGGTGGGCCTACTCATAGTCTGATAAAGTAAAATAAATGCATGGGGCAACGCAGCATTCAGCCCCCGCTGCTGACTGTGTGCTTCAGTGAAAATAACTTCAAAACAAACTAAAAAAGGCTAGAATCAAACCTGAATTTAGGCATCTTCCCCAATAAATACAGACACTGAATATACCCTACCCCCAACACCCATACCAAGAATTTCCCCAACAGGAGCTAGATAGAACCAGGAATGAATAATTTACATCAGAAGCCAGTGATGCTTCACTTGATTAGGATAGCTCTAATGAAAAGCCAGAATGCTGTATATGTAATTGCTACTGATTGACACAATCAAATCATAGCCATTCTCCTGAGGAAAAAAGCTTGATTGTATGCTGAGCAGCGTCAGTATTTTCACAGAGCAAAATCAGTTATCTGTTGGAACAGTCATCAAACTGCTTCATACACAGCATCATAAAAAAACTCATTTTCACTGTACAGTAAAAGTAGATGGTGGAATCTCTGAGTCTTTGGAAGAGTACGTCTTCTAATAATGCAACCAAATCAACTATTCTTTAAATTAAAAGGAAGAAGCCCAAAAAAAAAAAAAAAAAAAAAAAAGCCAGTGGATTAAATGGAATCACTCAAACCCTTAGAGTGACATCTGTGTCTTTAAAAGTTTTCAGTAAAATCACACAATAATATCCCGATGAAAACCAAACCCTTGGTACTTTTTTCCTTCTCAGCAATATCAGTTTACAGCTCAACAACACAACACAAGGGTGGAGGAGGAAATTCCTTTATTCTCACCTTCCAAAAAAAAAGTTCCTTTCAACAAGCTGTAATACAACGAATTTGTCATCAATTGTTTGCAGGAAAAAAATTCCACATTTTTTTTCTTCTATGCAACGAGTTTGATCCCAGCAGGTTGACTTAATTTTATAAAGAAGGAAAAAAAACTACACATACAAAACGACAGGCAAGAACCATGCCAGTGCCCAAGATCAATAAACCTACACAATGCTTAATAAATTTATAAACATAGGACCATTTAGCCTTGAAATGGAGAAAAGGCATATGCACCCTCACCAAGTAACATTAACAAAAGCAGCAAGCAGCAAGTGCTTATTTCATTCTGTCAGGTGGCAAATTTACCACTGCACGGAGGAAGAAAATAAAAGCACGCTGGCAGAATTCCCACTACAAGACTGGACTAACAGGCATTCCTAATTATCTTTTAAATTTGGGCTGTTAAAGGGTGCTGTGAATAAACGATGAGGCTTGCAGAAACAATACTGCAGCGTGAAAGAGGAAGAATTTAACAACAAAAATGAAATCCTTACTCTCACTAATTCCCTTTAAGAGATTTTCTCTGGTGAAGGGTTTCCAGCTACAGCAGATGCTGATGACTTTCTGATGCTGCTTGTTTTGGTAACTTCCACTGAAGATGAAAAAGCCAACTGCTGTAAGAGCAGCCTGGAAAGCTCTGAGCTTTCTTTGAGATATTCAGCAGCAATGCAGTAACTCACAGCTGTCTGAGAGAAAGTAACACTCCAGAAAGAGACAGAAAGGCATGGACAAATTGTGCTTTTTGGCTCTTTATACGTATCGTTTGCATTAACCATTACAGATGCCAAGACCAGAGAATCTCCTGATGCTTCCCTCCCCAGAGACAGGGGACTGATCCTGTTTTAACACTTCCACATGGAAGCAGTGCTGTAGAATAGATAATGAATAAGATCAGGCTTTTAATGTCTCCTTATGGCTTCGTGTTCTGAATGACTGTTATGTATGTTACATCATTTATAAATACCCGATATTGAAAATCCAGATACAAGATGTATCAACGCAGCAAAAGGACTTGCCTGGTGACTGCATTCCACTCTTTTGTAGATGCAGCAATAGCTCAGGAGCAAAAATGCAATTCAGTTAAGCTATTCTAAGGCAAAGATGGAATAATTCTGTGGTGAATCAGACCAAAGCATTGACACACTGACATGGATCAAAATGTTTTTCTCTGCCACATCACTATATCTGTATAAGTTCTCCAGCAGTCAGGGCTGTTACTGACATTCAGCCGCAGCTGGCAGCAGAACTTGGAGAAACTAATATGAAAAAAACCCTCTTCAGTAATAGTAACAGAAAGCCAGTTTCCCTTTCATTTTTAAACCAGATTGAGCTATTAAGTACATCTCTGGTTTTCACTGTTTTAAAATCTTTCAGATTTTAACTTTAACAGATTACAACTTTAAGTTGTGATGGATGGAAAGACAGAATAACCTTCTCTTGGGTTCCTCAACTGCTCACATACTGTGTTTCTCCTCTTCTACACATGGCTTATGTGAACAAGAAGCCTCTATCATTAAGTGAAAACAATCAGAGCACTTCCCTGAAAGAAAACGGTCAACTTTCCTCTCGGCTTCACATAAATCATACAGTGACCAGAGCTGGGATGAACTTAGGATATCTACTCTTTACTCTCGTTTAGGCCTCTGACACCCTTTGAATACTTCAAAGGGAAACTCATGCAACTTACAGAAAAAAAGGACTGAGATTCTGCAAGACAAGAAACAGCTTCAAGATGGTGAGACAGGACACTGCCCCACTGAACAAGGAATAGGGGACATTCACCAGCAGGAAGGAAATGGGAGACACTGCCAGGTGGCTGAGAATGGAAATACGCTGCTGCAAGAGCTGCTTGGTGCTCTTTGCCTCCAGCTGAGCAAGGACATGTACTAACACAATTGCCCTGCTCAAGATGACTGCTCCAGTCCACGGAGAAGAGTTGAGCGCTCTGGTGGATGCTGTTACTTCCATCCCTGCACCTCCTCTTATGAACCTTCCCATCACAGCAAATCCACATCATTAAACCCAAAAAACAAATTCTGCCATTGCTGTCATGGACTGGAGGAAACACTGGGAGAGATGAATAGCATATTTATCTGCTCATCTGTGTTTGTCAGCAGAGAGAAAAATCACAGCATCTTCTCCTGCCAAACCATCCTTACTGGCATTATTGAAAACTTGGGTCTTGGGTTTGAAATATTTGGCTTTTGTGGGGAGGGGTGACTTTTATGAGAGCTTTTCAGAGAATGGTATAAACCTAGACATCTGAACAACAAAAACAACAAAGGCTCCAGGGAGGTCATTCTTTCAGACTCTTCTGATCTTTACAATACGCTTGAAATCTAAATGTTTTCACTAGTTTTTTCTCTTCAGACCAGGAAATGATCTGAAACTTTAAAGATTCAGGAAAAAAAAAATAATTGCAGATAGCATGCCAAAACTTGTTGTGAAGGTTCTCTTTAGTTTAACAGATTTTACTCAATTTTTTTTTAGGGCTTCTTGCAAACTGAAGACAAGCAGAATTTGCACTTAGTTTCTTTAAGGAGGCATTTATTCTTTTACTGTGGAAAAATCTGCACCATCAATAGCTAGCCCTATGTGAAACCCACAGAATAAAGTAAACAGGCTAAGTACAGTGTTAGAGGCAATGAAGTGAAGTTGCCTTTCTTTGTTCCTTGATACATGGCCATATCCATTGCTAACAAAGACCAGGGAAGCACCACATCAGTTCCTGAATTCACAGGTAAGTAAACTATTTCATCCCAAACTACAAAGTCCAATTTTCAGACCTGGCAATCTCTACTGCCACTTTGCAGTCCCACATCCAGTCATCCGCATTGTAGCCTGACACATTCTCCCCATAAAGCCCCTCCCCACATGATGAGACCCTTCAGACACTGCCAGACTGGTGCCTGATACAAAGTTCTCTATTAGAAGGAATAAACTTTGAATACTCTTTTTCAGAGTGAATTTTTACTTTCTGCTGGTTTTTAGCACATAACCATCCAGCAACAGAATATACACATAATGTTTCATCAGCACAAAGCTAACAGTATGGCTCTATGTCAAGTCCCAAACGTGAAATGCAACAGAGCAGCACAGGCCTGTTTCCACACTGCCTAAAATGTCTAAGGTCCGACTTTTTGTCAGCACGACTCTCAGCAGTGAGCCTCCTCCAGTACTGTAGCCCACCACCACTTCCCTTGGGAATAGAACTGGCACATGACTGCAAAAGCGTGGTACCATGCCTAGCAAAATTAAGTCCTCTTGCTGTGAAAGTGGGTTGCCTTTTTTTTCTTTAAAAAATTAACATATCCTTTTTCAAACTTGTGTTTGCCACAACAAGAACTGCTAGGCCTGCAGTGTCTCCTACTTCCTTTCCCCTCCTCCCTTCTGCCTCCCAAAGAAATTAAAGAATTCATTAGCTATATCAGCTAAAAAGAAGATTTAAATGGTGTGATTAATTACCCAAAGCAGCTGCACCTTGACATGATGTGATGTTAGGCAAAACACACATGTATGTGCAGGCCTTTTAGCTGTGAAATCTGTCTCAGGCCATAAATTACAGTAGTCCCACTATGCATTTTTGTTACACTCCCACTAAACTGAGTGATCTCTGAAGAGCTGGTGGAGCCTCTGCAGTGGTAACTCATCATTTTGGTATCAAGACATTCACTGCTCACTTCCCCAGCCTGGATCAACAGATTCACCTGTGTATGGAGGACACCAGTCCACTCAGAGGAAGTTTGAGTGGGGACTTCTGGTCTGATGTTACAATACATCTATACCAGGTAAGGCAATGGAGAGTCCTCTTCTCCTATGAAAACAAGATGGGGATCCAATCTGAGTCCAACCCTGCAGCCCTTCAGAGACCACACTGGTGCAGGAGCTGCCCATGTATCATAAAGCTAACATGAAGAAAAAAGGAGCATGTGTTATGTCAATAGAAGTGCTTTCATCTTTAACTATTTCAGATTCTCCGACTCTGCAGAGGAACGCTTCGGTTAAGGCACCCTGACCACAGCTCTGACAACCACCTGGTTTTCAACTTAATGAATGCTTGTATAAGTGATCTCCTCTCACTCCTCTCCTTCCACTTAACACTACTTTTCCTAGAAATGGATCTGCTTGTGTAACAAGACTTTTTTTTTCATTTTTTTTTTTCTTTCCCCCTCCAGATTGCACTCCAGTACCAAACAGAACAAAATCACACTCATCTGCACCTTCAGGATCCCAGCTTCACTCTCCATTCTGAAGAAACAATCCCACAGACACAGGAAGAGACATTCTTCAAACCATACCATGCAGCTTAGATGAGCTGGCCATATCCCCTCAGATGATCCTGTAAAGCTCCCTTTTTGACAGTTCACACTGTTGCAAACAGAGGCTGTTGGCTTGATTTCCCTCCACAAAGCTTCTGATAGCCTGCTGCCTTGGCAGAAGCAGGAGAACAGCCTTGTTGTCCTTTCTTACAGAAACAAAACAGGTTTCCAGGAGATGGAAGGAGATGGTTTAACACAGTCCTACTCAGCAATTCATGTAGGAGCTGCGTCCCTTACCCAGGGCCAGCAGGATACACTGACTTGCCAGAGTCAGGAACAGTAGGCAAGAAAGGCCTGAGGGCTCAACTTCTGAGTTTCCCCCATATCCCATGAGAAGCAGAGCAGAACAAAGACATTTTGCTATCCAATCACTTCTGCTACATAAACGAAACCCCTGAATTATGGAGAGACCTGGGAATGAACGAGTGGCACAAATGCCTAAGAACATTTTATTCATAGCAGAAGGAATCTGATGGTGTCCAGCAAAGAAAAGTGAAAAAGAAAACCATGCCTAAGAAACCATCAGGTAATTCTGAAAGACTGGCTTACTTGCCAGTCGCTCCCATCTGGCTCACCTTTAGGAATCTCTCAATGTGCACCTAGCTGTTGCCAGCCCTCTAGCGACAACACCAAATGCCATCTTTTCCCACAAGGCTGGCCCTCCTAAAAATTTCAGTTACCTGCCCTCCTCATTGATATCTGTGAATTAATGAGGTGGAAAAAGGTTTTCAAGAAATTTAAGGGCTTAAACATACATCCTGGTCAGAAATGTCAAGTAATTAGAAGTTATTTTTAATTTAAAGTGAGAAGTATTCCCTAGAACTCTTTGACAATACACATTCTGATCTGTAGCACCATGCCACCTTTGTTCTTATTAACAGACTTGACAAACACACTTAATGCAGCATGATAAACATAAGCGTGGGCCTTACACATACATCAGCCTAGAATGCCAAACAGGCAACAAGACAGGGCAGTTGAGAGTGCCTACCAAAAACGCTGTTAAAAGGCCTCATTTTCAGAAACTGGCACTTCACTTTCCCATGCAGGATTCTCTTTCAAAGCTAAAAGTAGGACTGAAACACCAAGAACTCCCCCAGCGTTCAGTTACTACTCTGCTTCCTGAGAGCTGCTGCTCACCCCAGGGATTTGGAGGGACTCGAGATTCAGATAGGAAGAATAAGCCTGCACTGGTAAGAAAACATGTGTCTGACATTTCTAAGTTAAAGTCAGGAACTGAATCAGAATCGTGTAAGTGAACATACAAATAACAGGCAATCTAAAGATAGCTATGTGAAGGACTGTGAAGACTGGGAGCTTGAAATAGGTGCAGGACAGACTTGGGCTCCAAGCAAATGAAACAACAGCAAACAGCAACTACAACCAGTACAGGTACTTAGATGCTGCTCTTTGGCTCTGGCTGAATGATCAAAACATTTAGTTTTAATTAAGCCTACTTCAATATATCCACTGCTTCCACAACAGAAAAATGCTGAAATGCCTTAAATAGTTTGAGGATTTTCAATATATGGAGATAAGAAAGAGTCTTGAAAAGATAAAGCAGTCCATCAGGCCAGAACTTTGGCTGAATTTTCCTTTCCAATGATGGCAACAAGCAGCAGGAGCAAGGAACAACAAAGGACTGGATCAATCTTTGTTAAGAAAAGAATACCGCCGGCTACACAGGACAGCCTGGACATTCATACGATGTGGTACTGAGACCTGAACACCTGAACTGTTGTATTTCCTCCTGACAGTAACATAGCTGTGCCAGTAACACGCCTCTTGAATAGACAGAAACACCTGGAACTTCAAACGGTGTCACAAGCCTCTTCACCTTGTGCATACTTCAAATGTTTTGAAATCAGGTTAAGTGGCTCTGGATTTATTGATAGCAGTTCCCATGCCAACACGTAGGTTCTCAAGAGCATTGCGGCCAATATCTTTTCTTAGGATCACTCTTGGGGCAGGGTAACAGCTAATGGGGAACTCTAAAATTGGAAATAGTGTGACCTATTTACAAAGAAAGATGACAGTGTAATGTTTAAAGATTTGAGACTGGCTTCACTTTGTCTTTTTTACAAAGCCACGGGAACGCTGTCGCACATTCTAATGGACCAAAGCTGGAAAAGATCTGCACAAAAAACTTTCGGCTCAATCCTACCTTCTTCAACAAAAATAATCTTTGGTGCTTTATGTGGAAAATCTCTAACCTTTATTAATAGACATACAAATTTAATTAGTTTGACTTTGGGGGCTGGTGCTAGATGCTGACACTGGTGTGCACTTCAGCTAGTCCTTACTTCTAGTGTACTGTCTTCCCCAAGCCTGCCCAATATGAGTTATTAAAAAAGTGAAATGTGTAAAAGTGAAGAAATTTGAAAGATGGCTCTATGTTGTGTACTGGCAATCCTGTTAGGGAATTGTCCTAAACTGGCACTACTAAACTTGTTCCAGATTCAATGAGACACAAAGTAGGGCAATCCAAACATACAGGCAGAAAGAGCCTGGTTTTTCCCTCAACTATGGGGGAAAAAGCAGCTGCTAGAAAGCTCAGCTTGAACTTAATGCTGGCACCACTGTCCCAAATTACAAGGCACAGGATGACTGCCCGAATTCCTAGATTCATAGGATAAAAAATAACAGCTGTGATGTCAAATACCAATCCCTGAGAAGAACTGCTGGGAAGGAAGGGACATGTCTACGTGACCATTTGCACTTAAACCCAGGCTCAGAAAATTGTTGCGTTTGCTTTGTTATGGTGATCAAGGCAGCTTTGTATTATTCTTTTTTTTTTTTTTTTTTTTTTATTTAAAGCAGTACAACACTGCTAATTTAAAGGTGTTTTGAAATTATCAAGGCAGATCATAGTTCTTCTCATATGTTAGAAGCTAAAGCACTAAACCTTCTCTGCTATAAAGCCACTTTTTACTGGTAGCACTACACCCACTACACTCTTAGAGAAGTTTTCCTGCTTCATGCATCCGTTACACACAGATGTAATATGAAGCAATGCAAAACATGTAAGAAGAGCAAACACTGTTGTGCGAATTTAACTACTGACACACAGAAAGTTTTCTGCCCTTTTTCCTTATTAGCACTGAGAAAGTGGGAGAAAAGGGAAATGATGATGCCCAAAGCCATGGAGGAACTGAGTGGAATCAACAGATTATGGAACAAAAATCCAGATCTCTTTAAGCATCTTTGTCCCTTGGACCACCCTTCATCTCTTCAGTCAGTTAGTCAAAGCTAGAAAGCAAATTCTAAACTGAACAGAACATGCTTTCATCATCCAGTAGCACATAACAAAGTTTTCCCAAGTGCTAGTGCAGCTCTTCTAAAATTACATTTCAGAGCTTTCTGAAGATATGTACATGCTTTGAAAAGAGGGAAGGGAATTCATTCTGTCTTAAAAGCATTATTGCTGGGTTTTATCTTGTGTTTTGTTTTGTTTTTCTGTTATTAATAAGGGACTGAAGAAATTTTCTCAGCTAAAAAATACCCAGGGAGATCTCTGCAGCACGCTGCATGAAAGCACCATATCTAGCAAAACAGCACTTCAGTCTTATTATTCCGAAGTATTTCAATCACAGTTCTGAAGAATTACTTTTCAGGTACAGTGTTACTCTCTCCCGTACATTTCATTATCTTGATGTCACCAAGTAAAGAAGAAGTGTAACGGAACTCTCACCAATTATAATCTGAAGACAAGGTGTTTTAAAAAAAATAAAATAAAGATGTCAGGACATATACTTAGAATGGATTGCTGAAGATTGTTCACCACCAAGAATAAGACCCTCCTTTGTATGGCTAAATCAGAATTCTAATAAGATATTCATTCTGTCACGATATCACAACACGCCTGCACTGTGAATATAATTACGTGGGAGATAAGCAAAGTGATGACAAAACCGAGCTTTCTGTGGTACAAAATTTTGAACAAAAATTACAACATGATTTTTGTGTACTACGATGTATCCTACAATAGCAACCGAAATGACAGCTTCAGCAGTACTTATGCAAACACTGTACAACAGCTCTGAAGATCTTCCGTTCAGAGATGAAAAAGGAAGAGACAATAGTCCCATTTTACAGCTGGGAAACTTCTGCACAGAGGACTGAGACATCTTTTTTTTGGGAAGGAGTGCAATATATCTGTGGTTTCCAAGAGTGACTGTGTGCAGTGCACCTTCTGAAAAACTAAACGGAGCTCAGTACTGATTTGCCACAATTCTCACCTGATCACAAAAACAGTACTGGAAGGGCCCCGAGATGCCACCTGAGTCAACACCTGGATTCTTGATGTCAAATTAATGGCTACTACAGTAAGTTACCATCAGGTTTATCTAAAACATGAGATACATTAGATGACTAACTGTACGGAAGCACCTTCCTCATGGACTACCAGAGGAAGTTCATGTTGTCATCTCAAACGGGACACCTTGTTTTTAGACCGCTGAGATGAAAATCAGCTCTGATTAACCCACCGTAGGACAAAAGCAGACCACAAGATCTGCATTCTCCGCGCAGACCTGATCACCAAATCATTCTTCATTTCCTCATGTATCAATCTGTCCTGTGACATATATTGTATAGCAACACCAGAGTCCCAGATAGGAGAGAGTTCACAGACTATGGATTTTGCACAACTGCATTTGTCTTGCCACAAGTAACGAGTTTTTATTCTTTGCGAGGATGAAATAGACTGATGTGGAATGCTAATTTATCAGAGCAATGTACCCAAAGTCTTAACATTGTTTAAGCACATATAATTTAAAATTTTGGACATGCAGAAGTAAAATACTGCCTTTCTGGCATACGGCTCAAAGAGAATTACATAAATTACAGAACTAACTGCATTTGCTGGCATTCATTCACTGCTGATGTTATATTTCATAATTAAACTTAATTTTATAGAGCTGTACTCTACTGGTCTAGGTCAGCAGTCAATTAAAGAACAGCCCTCTCCAGGCCCAATGCAACAGTACAGTAAGTGTAAATATCACCATAAATCAGCAGGCTGCCTTTTTTGCTTATAGAATTTGAATGCCAATGCTACCCATATCAATTTTAACAGACTTGCTCTACAGAGCGTGAGCAGTGGAAATGTCTTCTCCTCAATGACTTCTGAATCCAGAAATTCTGCGAGCGTATCTTCATTGCCTTTGGTCATTAAATAAATAAAAAGAACTGACTGCAAACTGTAGTCAATGGGAGGCCACTGCTTCCCAAAGTGAGGAGATCCCTCCACTAGCAACCATTAATAACCCACTAACACAACTCACTCATCATAAACAGGGAAATAAATGGAGTTTGGTTTCTCAGAAGCTGGACTGATACCTGAAGAGTGGAAATAAAAACTACACACCTGCTTTTCAAATGTAAACGTCGTGAACAGGTACCCTGCCAACAAGTAAAGGAAACCAAGCATCTTTCCATTGGAGGTGGTTTAACAAACACCACAGTTTAGGAGATCCCTGCACATTTCTTTAATGATATGTGGTCTTTGCTGGGATCTGGGTCTGGGTCATCTTTCTGATCTGGTGTCACAGCCACTGCCACCAGCCTAGTCACAGGTGAGGTAAGGGGTGGTAGAGTTTGTTCCTGTCACTAGAGAGGGCAAAGACTGTCCATGAGAGAATTGTTACAGCCCAGAAACTGGAAACAAAGCATGTAAAGTCCTATGAAAGCAACACAATTTACTGTGGGCCTCAAGGCAGCCAAACACAGGAGCCAAAATGAGCCCCTCCAACATAAGCTCTTGGGAGAGACAACTACCAATGCTTTTTAAGTAAAAAATAAAAAGGGACAGTCTTGGCAGCTTGAACAAAACTGTTTATCCCACCACCACAATTGAACTGCCCATCTGAGGGCCAGCAATATCACCGGATGTTGACGAGAGAAAAATCAGGCTGTGAAAGGCAACAATAGGGATGGTTCTAGATGTTGCACTACGCAGCTCTTTATGTCTTGCTATAAATACAGTATCAGTAGCACTTGCTAAATCAGCACGTGTTTCCAGTAGCAAAAGTCAGTTTTGCAGTTTGGACAAACCAGGCACGAATCCACCCATCCCATGACCAGGGTAGGGTGCACATCCAATTGCTCATGCTTTGCCTGTAAGCCACCAGCCCCGACTCTGGCTGACGTCAGCGACAATTTTGAGTATTCTGAAATGACTTAGAAGTTACGCACACATTCCCTGGTAACGGAGTTGCACATCCACAGAAAAAGAAAATATTCATCAGTTGCCACAAAAGCTACTTCTTAACAGCACAATTAAAAGAGACCTATAAGTGCGGTTTAATTTGTTTAAGAGCTCACCTGGGACCTGCGCTCTTTGGACAGGTGACTGGAAACAAACAAATGTGACGAACACCTTAGCAGTGTCTGTATGCAACATTTTAAATTTGTGACAAATTATTCTGGCAGAGGCTGCCAAAGGGCAGCAAACATTCGGACGCTGAATGAAGACAAAATGAATTAAAACTGGCCAATCCTGACCAATCAATGAATGCACTTAAATGAATGCTTTAGTTTCAGCTGTAAGTTCATCTTCTGCTGTGCACAAAGACACAACTTTGTGATCTAAATATACCTGAAACAACTTGCACTCCTAAGGAAAAAGAAATTGTGACCTATCCAAAGGTACTGATACATGCACCTATACCTCACCTGGGGCTGGTGAGACCACAACGTGGAATTGTGAAAGTGAAATAAATCCCTGTCAAATAGGCAAAACCTCTGCAAAACACTTACACAGCATGAATACAAATGGACATACCAGAGCTATGAGACAATGCGAGAATCGGAGGATATCATTACAATGTTGAAGGGCTAATCACTATGCAAAATAAAACGTGTTTGTTCCAGCACTAAAATCACAACTGGGGATCTGCTCTCCCTCTTCCTAATACTGGGCTACCCCTCATCTCCCTAACGTACATCTTCTAGGGCTGATGTGCAGCTCATCATAAGATAAAAAAGGAAGTTCAGGGTGATGCCTGCTCGTTATGGGTAATGATGAGTGGCATATTGTATATCCACAGCAGCTGCCGGCCTGCCCACCTCCGCAATCATTTCAATAACTTTTCAGGAGGAAACCACAGTGTTTGAGAAGTTTACAATGAGTGGCCCCAGGCACAGGTCTGAAATTAACAAAAATAACGTATTTAAAACTCGTGCTCCGCTCTTACAGCGGGAATCTAAAAATAGCAAGAATAGGAACAAAGATCAGGGAGATTTTCAGCGCAAAAAGGGGAGTCCGGGAAAAACTGAGATGGCCATGAAAAAAACATGCTGATTAAAAAATAATTACGTCACGGGTTGCTCCGGATCCTGCCGAACCCCCCAGGCCACCCGCCCGGCTCCCACACACCCCTTCCCCCGGACCCTCCGCCCCCGTCTGCGGGCTCGGGGGGCTGCGCTCGCAGACCCGGCCGCACGGATCCACCCCCCGGAGCTCCAGCCCCTCCCGCCACACGCGTGGGGTCCCGCGAGCGTGAGGCCGTCCGCGCACCCCGGAGAGGTCCCCCTCCGCGGCAGCCTTCTCCTCTCCTCCCCTCCCGCATCTCCATCCTCTCTTTCCCTCCTCGCGCAGCCATCCTCCCTCCCTGCCTTTCCCCTTCCCCTCTCCGCATTCCCACCCCCCCGCCCCTCATAACCTCCCGGACACGATCTGCTCCTGCATTCTGCCTCCCGCTCCCCCCAGCCGCGGCATTTCCACCTCGGTCTCCCCCATCCCCGCCGCAGCCTCCGCCGCCTCCCGCGCGGACACACGGACGCACGCACCGACAGACGCGCGGGCTCCCCGCTACCTCTCCCGAGCGCTCCCGCTCCTCCAGCGCGCAGCACGCGCCGCCAGCCCCGGCACGTCGAGTCCCCTTCCTCCTCCTCCTCCTCCTCCCCTCCCTCCCTGCCCGCCCCTTCGCCGACGCCAGGAAGAGGGGGGCAGCGCCGCCGCCCGCCCCGGCCCGCCCCAGCCCGCCTCGTCCCGGCCCGTCCCGCGGTACCGCGCCCCCCCCCGCCCCCTCCCGCCGCGCTCGGGTTACCGGGCGGCTGCCAGCGCTCTCCTGTTACGGGCAGCGCGAGGCCGGGGGGGGCGCCGGGCCCTGGGGGTGTGCGTGCCGGGAGCCCAGGGGGTTTCCTGAGGCCGGGAGTGTGGGTGGTTTGCTGCTGCTTGGTTTTATTGTTTTATTTTGTTTTGGTTTATTCTTGTATAGTTTTGTTTCTTTCTTTTTTTCTTTTCTTTTTTTTTTTTTAATAACTGTTTTCACTCTCTTTTTTTATTTGTAGATTTAGCTTTATTATTATTAAAAATTATTATTATTATAATTAAACACGCTAAGAAGCAGAATTAAATTCCACAGGCTTCTCCAGTGATCCCCGTGAGCCTTCATGCCCTTGTCATATTCACATTAGACCCTGGCAATGATGCCCATAGGCCTTCTGCCTTTGGCATGCAGAATCCCTGTCTCTTCTTGTTGATGCTGGGGGATGAGGAGCAGCTCCCAGCACTCCCCGCACTCAGGATGCTTTTGTTTGTAGCCACTCTCATCCTTGATGCCCTCTTGAACATCTTTCTGTCCTAATAGATCCCTTCTGGGACAATCCTTTTTGAGGTTGTGCCCCAGAGGGTAGAGAGCATGGCACAGCTCCCAGGGCAGTGAGCACAGCCCTGAGCTCAGGAAGTGTTTGGGTTCCACACTCAGATGCAGGGTTTGGGTTTGGGTGTTCCTGTGAGGAGCTGGGGGTTGAATTCCTTGTGGGTCCCTTCTAACTTGGGATTCTGTGAGGAGGTTGTGGATGCCCCATCCCTGCAGGCATTCAAGGCCAGGCTGGATGTGGCTCTGGGCAGCCTGGTCTGGTAGTTGTTATCCCTGCACATTGCGGGGGGATTGAAACTAGATGATCTCTGTGGTCCTTTTCAACCCAGGCCATTCTGTGATTCTATGAAACAAGCAAACCACTGATTTGTACCGTGGCAAAGTAATGTTTTTCTCTTGACAATCAACATTTCACAAGGAATTTTTCAGCACAGAACTGGTGTTGCCATGGAACTCTCTTAACCTGGAGATTCTGCTCCTGCCATGGCCAGCTCAGAGCCTGCCATTTTACACGTGTGCTTCATGATTTATCTCCTGGTACCTTTTCACATTTACCTATGCTGAATTCCCCTTATTGCACAGCCAGCCTCACATTGTCCTTGCATCTCTCACTATCTTTCTTCTCATTACTTGGAAATGGATGATCTTTGAGGTCCCTTCCAACCCAAGCCATTCTATGCTACCTTCTCGGAGCTGGCACCACTCATTTCAGGGAGGAGATCAAATTTTACATGGTCTGTTAGGGTTAGGATAAGGAAGAACTGCTTTATACTAAAAAAGTGGATATTTAGCTGAGATGTTAGGAAGAAATTCCTCACTCGGAGGGTGGCAAGGCCCTGGCACGGCTGCCCAGAGAAGCTGTGGGTTCTCATCCCTGCAGGCAGTCCAGGCCAGGTTGGACAGGGCCCTGTTCTAACCTGACCTGCGGGGTGGCAGCGCTCCTATGGCAGGAACTCAGGGCTGGGTGGTCTTTGAGGTCCCCTCCGACCCAACCATTCTGTGCTTCTGTGATTGTATGTCACTCCTGTTGCAGGTGGGGTGCGTGCACCCTGGGGAGCACAAATCCCCTCGCTGACCCTTGCAGAGCCCCACATTGTCCCTCACTTCCCTCCATTGTCAGAGCTGATTGTTCCCACACTTTGCATTTTATCTTCTCACCAATTACTGAGCGACACCAGGGCTTTCCCTCTTGCTGCTATCACTGTTTGGTCTCCTTAAAAGCCTTTGTCAAGAGCCTTTCAGAAATCCAGTCTGATATGGAAATTAGATCACCCTTATCCACACTTTTGCTGACCCTTTCAGAGACCTTTGAGAGGTTTGTTTAAGGCAGAATTTTACAGAAGCACTGTTGAATCTTCTCAGATAGATTGCATTAATCCAGGTGTCCTTTAGTTCTAACCCAATTAGCATCTCTGTTTGCACAGCGCAAGCACAAGGTTTGCAGACCTCTGGTTCTCTGGAGCCCGTTTAGTGCTCAAAGTTTAATTTCACTGTTGCTACACATCAGGTGCCAGTGTTTCAAATGGGAGATTACATGCTGCTGCTGATTTATCAGCCACTGCATCCTTAGGGGAGAGCTCAAGGACACAGATGCACACTCACTCACGTGTGCTACCTGAATGCGGTGACTGTGAAGGAGGCTTATTATAAAAGCAATCAGTGTAAGGGAATAGTTACATCTCCTTATATATGCAAAACTGCAGACTTGTAAGATGGTGCTATTAACATATATAGGAAGATATCTTACTAATTAACTGTATGTTGCCATGACCCTCTTAGCAGATCTGTGTGTCTGAAAGCACAGAAAGTGTGGCACAGACAAACCCATTTCAGGGTCTTTGACTCAGGGAACTATTTGCCCTCCAACATACCTGCAGCCATCTGCTTTCTCTCTTTCATATTTTGCTGTGAAGCCTCTTGGTCAAGGATGTTCTTTGTTAGTGCATGTTTTTTACTTAGCGTTTGCTAATACTGGTGGGAAGAGGGAGGGAGACCAGCTCTGAGCCTGTAAATTGAGTACTTGTCTAAAGACAGAGCTCCTGTCCATTTAGAATCATAGTATCATTAAGATTCGAAAAGACCGCTAAGATCATCTAGTCCAATTGTCAACCCATCCCCACCATGCCAACTAACCATGTCCCTCAGCGCTTCATCTACATGGAATACCTCCTAGGATGGTGACTCCACCATCCACTGGGCAGCCTGTTCCACTGCCTGACCACTCCTTTGGAGAAGAAATTTTTCATTATATCCAACGTGAACCTCCTATTCCCTCTCATCCTGTCACTGCTACCTGGGAGCAGAGGCCAACTCCCAGCTCTCCACAACTTCTTTTCAGAGTTATAGAGAGTGATAAGATCTCCTGTGACTCCTTTAAACTGAACAATCCCAGTTCCCTTCCGGATGCTAGAACTTCAGCGCAGCCCCATGCATGCCTGCCTATTTTCAGGGAGAGGGCAGGGAGCAGAAGAAAGCTGCAGTTTGCCATCAAGGGTTATGGGAGTCTGCAACCACATGTTTAGGTGTGTATCCAGGTGGTAGCTTGGGGCTTTTGCAGAAAGGGGAAAGGGAGCATTGGAGTTGCATCTTTTTTGGGTGTTGCACAGCTCTGTTTGTTGGGTTTTTAGCAACTTCAACTGCTAGAAACAGAACCAGCTGGTTAGGGATGGGGAAAACGAATTTTTATGTCTTTCTGTTTGCAGAGCATTTCAGAACCAAGAGAAAAGGTCACCTTCAGCCTCAGGAACATCATTAAGAGTTGTTTGGTCTTGCGCTTTTTGAAGCCCTCAGGTTTTGGAGACTGTTAAGATAGAGAAAAACCTGCAATATTTGTAGCAGTTAGAGATGTTACACTGAGAAGAAAGGAGCTTCGGAGCTCTTCTTTCTGGGTTCCCACCCCGCTACCCTTCCATTCCAATAATTGTTTTCTGTTCCTCTCCTGCTCACTGTCCTCTTATGAAAGTGGACCGAACTGCAGCACATGTTTTGTTCCTATACGTAAAGCAGTATCACTGATGACACTGATGTATTCTAAATTTTGGTTATTTTTTTTCTCTTAAGTCAGGGATGCATTTACATAGTATTAATTAGGTAGCACATGATTAATATACCGTGGAGGAAATCAAATGCTGTTTCACTGTGTGTATTATAATGAGTTTTGCCTATTGCTTCTAATTTGCATTTCTAGCAGTTAAAGCAGCAGAAGAAAATTATGTCTTAAAGTTTTGCTTTAAATATGTATCTTGTTAGTGCTCTGCAACTCTCTTCTACAGCATTATAGGACTCTTCAGATAGGGGGAAGAAGGAATTAATCTGTGCAAGAGCACAGCCTTCCGTAATTTTTTACTGTGAAGTTAAAGCATGTCTGTCTAAGTAACAAATGAATGAGTGGTTAATATTGTCCTGAAAACTCTGACAACTCTGAAAATAGGAAGAGTGTAAAGAGCAGCCATGTTTAGCCATGAACTACAAAAACAGGGTGTTTCTTCTTTTATATGCCACAAATAGCACCTTGCCTCTCCTTATCTTGCTCCATTCCTGGAGGTGTTCAAGGACAGGATGGATGGGGCCCTGGTCAACCTGATCTGGTGCCTGATCTAGTGACTGGCAACACTGCGTATGGAAGGGGGTTGGAACAACACAGTCTTTGAGGTCCCTTCCAACCAAGACATTCTATAAGATAATTCTGTGATCTTTCAGGCCCCATGTTCTGAAAAGGGACGTTTCCCCCGGACTGCTTGTTCCTCTTCCAATAGCCACCAGCTTGTACTGCAAGGCTGTGCTGAACATGTAGGAAAAGATGACAAAAACAGATTCTGAGGTGACCATGGTGGAAGGAAGTTCAAGCAAGCACAGTGGAGCATGCAAAATTCTGCTAGTCTTAGTCCCGCTGTGATGTTCCACCAGGCAGGCATCTATCCTAAAGGCTGGAAGGCAGGTGACGCTGAAGTCAGGGGCACATGCTGACATAGCACCTCTGACAACTGGGCCACACACTGGTAACAATAACTTTATTATTTCACAAAAAAAGCTCTATTTCTACTCTTTTTTTTTTTTTTTTTTTTTCTGCCATGTCTGCTGAGCTAGTTTGCCATGCACCCCATCAGACGTGCCCTCTTTCATGGGGAGGAAAAAGGATGACACCATTCCCAACTGAGCATACCTTGAGGTAGGAAGGGGAAAAGGCACAGGATGGGGAGTTGAGGAGAAGGAAATGAAAGATGTGAGGGGGAAATGAGGTGAGAAGATAGATAGAAACAAAATCCATATCTGGATGCTTTACTCCTGAGGCTGACAAGTTGCTCAGTATTTGCTGTGAGACTTTTTCAGTCTATCAATCAGTGTCCAGTGTCAGTGAGGCAGATGTTTTACAATTGTGCAACAAACCATCAAATGGAGAATAATTCAAAGGGGATACCTCTTCCTCTCAGGAAGAAATACTTTTGGTGCTGCTGTTTTACAGCGTGGCACACTGTCCTTTTTCTCTGTGAACTCCCCAAAAAAGCTGAGAGAAGTGCAGAACAAAGGGAGAATGGAAAGTACTCTGATAATGATGCTGCGTGTGTTGGCCACTTTCATAGTATACATAAAATGAAATGCAGTTCTGAGATGTGATGCTTGATCTATAGCCTCCATGCTGAATCTCACTGAGTATGAAAAATGAGTTTTGCTCAGTATGCAGCCTTTTCACCATCTGAGGCTGGCTGTCAGAATTTTTGAGATTAGATTCCTTTTCCTTTCCTTGTGCTTCCAGTTATTTCTTTGACTGCAGAATAACATGCAGATCAGCTGGAGGAGGGAACACACCAGCTTGCAATAATGTGTGTGAGATGAAAACGGAAAGTCTGTGTATCCTCTGTGCATTTATAAAACTAATGAATGCAGAGATCACCCGTCAGTTAGCAGAGGAGCTGTGGGGAATTTGGAGGTCACATTGGAAATGCTTTGCATTCAGCATGGGGATGAAATGCTGAGCATCACAGAGGCAGGGAGCTGCCAGCAGGGAGCTGATTGGAGATCCCTGTTCTGCTCCTGGTGTCATGGACAGCCGGGGACATGACTGAGGCAGGTCACTATCCCTATTTGCTTACACTGATGGATGAATCTGAGGCCAGGAACTGCTTGCTGGTGGATGTTCACAGTGCGTAACGGGCCCTCAGCTGTGGGAATCAAAGTACTAATGTAATATAAACTTAAAAATTATTTTCTAAAGGTATTCAGTTGACTAACAGGCTCATTTACTCATATTTATTATGTGGTGAAATAGCTTGGCAAGATCTCTATCGGCATCCAGCTACATGAGTAACCTCATTGACTTCAATGCGACTCTGTAAGTGAGTAATGCTTTAGTATTGGCTCCGCAAAATGTTTTAGTCATCATCAGCTTACAAACTGTGTGCGCAGTCCTGCCAGCACTTACCACAGCATAGTGCTTGACTGCAAGCAGCCCTGACATAGAAGCAATACCCAGTAGTAAGAGTCTGCGTAATCCACGCCCACGTGAAAAGTGACTCTGTTCTGCTGCTGTGGAAGCAGCTGAAGTTCCCTGGCATTGTACGCTCTCTGTTCATGGGAACTGCTTGCTCCCTTTCACAAGAAATCAGCAGAAATATCCAGAATCTGTAATGCCTGCCGTGAGGAGGAAACTGTTTTATTGTAGCTGGTGTGGATGCCGCTGCAGAACTGACTCATGGCTCTCTCTCCTTCTCAGGAAAATGCGGTCATTGCAAGTCTGGAGCTATAGAGCTCCACTTACAGCTTCTCACAGCTCTGCCCAGCTAATGTCTGTGCTTTGATTTCCCCTGCCTTGTCTTAGTCCCTTTGTACCCCCTTCCACAATATCCCCTGTTCCTTTTCCCAACTGCGGGGGAAGAAACCCTTTCATTCTGTTTCTTTTACAAAGTGCAGAAAAAATCCCATTCAGTGCTATCCCTCTTTACAATGGAGCAGACTCTTTCATGTCTGCTTCATCAATAACACCAACATAAGGCATTCCCGAGGGAGGTCTGCCCTCATCCAGCTTGAGCCTGAGCATCCTCAGGGGTGGGAGTCCATCTCTATATAGTTTCTAAACTACTGCATGCATAGGAAGAGCCATATAAATACAGCATTTCTTACCCCAGCCTAATATGCTCAACATTTTATCAACTGCTGAGGCAATTTAATCACAGCTTACAGTATTTCAATGGTTACGTACAGTTGCATATTGTTCCTCCAAATAACAGGCTTAGCAAATATATATATGTATATATATATATATATACACATATATATATATTCAAACATATATATATATACATATATATTCATACATATATATATATATATATATATTCAAAGAACAAGTATTATTTTAGAAGTAGGGAACCTCTGAAACTTTTCTGTACGGTACTTGAATAGCATATTCTAACAAAGGGCATTTGTTTGTGAGCTGAAGAGCTTGATCCAAAGCCCAATGGAGTCTCTTCCACTGCATTCAGTGGGCTTTGGATTAAGTCCTTCCTAAGGAACAGATGCAGGGTTTTATTCACCACCTCTAGAACAATAAAAATGACAAGACAAAGGATAAAGTTGTCTGCAGGGAATAAAGCAGTGTTGTCCTGCAGCATTTTAAATACATTAGACTCTATATTCAAAAGCCAGTTCTGTAGAGTTAGTAAAATTGTTTGTGTAGCCTATCCACAAAATATACAGTGTAGAAATGTTTAAATATGTGTACATAAACACTGAAAGATGGTGTATTTAACTGAGTCTTCTCACTATTTGCAAGGGCTGAGTTATAAATGTAACTATAAATCCCAGTTGTGCAAACAGAGATAATGCAGAAATAGTTTGTTGCCATTAATCATCAAAACTGCAGAGGAGGAGGGAGAAAATGTGATTTTTTTTTAATGTCACAGCTCATAGATGGATCCAAAGTGCTTTCTGAGACCTGGAGTAGGGACAGGCTTTCCTTTAGTAAGTTTATCTTATTCAACCTAACGATTCCTTACCTGGCCAACAGATCTTACCAAATGGTAAGCAACAATGAGCATTGAGGAGCAGGGACATTTGCTCCTGCAGGGAAAACTGGACCAGAGTCACCCCCAGGAAAAAGGTCCAAAGGGGAGATAAGCAGCTGTGGCAGACACAGACAGGAGACAAGACTGAAGTAAAAGTGGCAGCAAATGAGGAAAAAAATAGCAGAAACTAAAACAGGTGTGGACTTGGGACTTGCAGCAGAGACAAAATACAAGGGGAAGATGAGGTTTTTGAGAGAGGGGGAGTGAAAGCATCAAACATAACAGGCTGTTTAACATTTGAATGGGTTAATGAAAAAAAAGAAGTAGAATCTGGGAAAGGAGTCTGAATTACAAGGGGTTGCAGTCACTGCAAAACAGACTCTTCTGATCAGCATGTGGAAAGACAGGTGGATTCTGAGAGCTGAGGAGCTAGTGTGGTCTAGAAATTAGGATGAGCAGAAAAGGAAATTACACAAAACTTTATACACCAGCAAGGTAAGAAAAGAACTGGACTGATGCTGCTACACAATAAATATTTCTGTGACTTCTACAAATAATGCCATTTAAATTTTATAGGCTCCTACTTGAAATGCTCCTAGCTTTTTTAATTCACAAGCAATGGCCTCAGAAACAAGTCAGCTTTCTTAAGTCCCACACATTTAATAACCAGGCAAAGCCAACATGATGCTTACACTAGTAGTGAACATTAATTAAATGCAGGAAGTCACATTTTGTTGTGTCATCTTTTTGTACACTGTTGTCACAGGTGTCTTCTGACAATTACAGAAGAGAGAAATCTCTCTGCTTCTGCTTTAACTCCTAAGCGGGGCAGAAGAGAGAAATCTCTCTGCTTCTGCTTTAACTCCTAAGCGGGGAACCCTACCAGCCTCTAGGGAGTTAAATCCCTATTACACAGAAAAACAGCAAGCCCTTCTTGCCATAATCCTAACACTTCTATCTTTACGCTGCCACAGCCTTAATGAGTGCTTCTGCAAACTATCTTTTTAATCTTGCAAGTTTTGCTCATTAAAATATGAGACTTCAGCAGAAGCTGCCTTCTCCAGACAGTTTAACTAGCCTTCCCTATGTCAGAGGCTGGATGCTTGCTCCATCTGGCTCCATTGCAGGAGTGTTTATTGTCATTCTCTTCGAGATGGGTGGCACTACTTGAAAGCATTAAGTGGGAAGCCCAAGCCCACCTAGAGGTCCATAGAAAGTCACAGAGAATTGGATAATGCTCAAAGAAGAAATTCACTGCCCTCATCCACAACTACAGTATCAGAGTCTACTACAGACCTGCCCTTGAATTAACAAGGGAAGAGGCCAAATGACTAAACCATGGCTGGCTGGTGGACCGACTGTTCCTTCAGTAAGCCAGGGTCATAGCTTCATGTCATTTTTCAATCATCAGAAGAAAAAAACACGCAAAATGAAACTGTAACGAGATGAAAAGACAAGCTGATTATGGGCTGGCTAATTAAAAATACACAATGTTCTATATGGAAATCTTGCTCTGCACAATGAAACTGCTGTGCATTTTATTGTCTAACTCAAATACTGCCTGAGCAGGCAGTCTTATTTGTCTTTGGAAATGAAGCTCATTAGGCACATTTTACGCATCTGCCAGTGTGACAATCTTGTTGCTTACCTCTGACAGCTTCCAGGCAGAGCCACGTAAATAAAATTATAATGCCAGAGGTCAAGCATAATGGCTATGATTGCTCTGCATGACTGACAAGTCCCTTGGCTTCCTGGACCAATGCTGCCTTCATGGTATGAAGACATACTCAAGAGCAATATTGGCAGAGATTGCAATTGCCAGTGAACTCCTAGCTATGAGCTTATATATAGGACTCATACCTTGGATGGATCCCCCCCTCCATTGCTCAGCCTTGCTCCACTGACCCCACTATGAATTGGACTCCAACAGCGACCAGGACTATGAAAACCAAGGCTAGCATGAGCCAGTTGGGGAGAAGTTCATCCACAGAAGAGGGATGATTTTACTCTGTCAAACTGGCATGTACCTTGCCTTGGAGGGCCACAGAAATAATCCATGAAATGGGACACCTTGCCTATGAGGACAGGTTGAGAGAGCTGGGGCTGTTCAGCCTGGAGAAGGCTGAGAGGTGACCTGACAGTGGTTTGTCAGTATCTGAAGGAGAGCTACAGGAAAGAAGGGGATAGACTCTTTAGCAGGGTCTGTGGTGGTAGAATGAGGGGAAATGGTTTCAAGCTCAAAGAGGATAGATTTAGGTTAGGCATAAGGAAAAGACTTTCATGGTGAGGATGGCACTGGAACAAGTTACTTAGTGATGTAGTTGATGCCCCATCTCTGGAGATTTTCATGGTGAGGCTGGATAAGGCCCTGGGCAACCTGATCTAGCCGTGGTGGTGGTCCCTGTTCATTGCAGGGGAGTTGGACTAGACTTCCAACTCTAGGGATTCTGTGATTCTGTGATTCTACGCATTCACAGAATATTCTGTGTTGAAATGAACCCACAAGGACCACTGAGTCCGATCTCCAACTCCACTCACAACCATGTAAAATCCAAATCCTAGATCGGAGAGCATTGTCCACATGCTCCCTGAGCTCTGGCAGCTTGGGGCCATGCCCACTGCCCTGGGGAGCTGTGCCATGCTCACCGCCCTCTGGGGCACAGCCTTTCCCTGACCGCCTGAACCTCCCCTGGCACAGCTCCTGTGGGAGCTGCAGCCACCATGAGGCCTCCCCTCAGCTTCTCTGCTCTGGGCTGAGCAAACCCAGGGGCCACAGCTGCTCCTCGCATCTTTTGTCCTCCAGATCCTTACCCATCTTTGTAGCTCTTCTTTGGACACTCTAATAGTTCTATGTATGTCCTTCATTTGTTGTGGCACCCAAAACTGTACCCTGTGCTTGAGATGCATCTCTGAATTTCAACACACCTCCACACCTGACATGGCAGCCAGATGCACAGTTAACTACTGGAAATGTAGGACCATGCGAGTTTACTATGATGGTCAGGTTTTTGATTTCTGGCCACATGAGTATCTGCCAAATGTCCTCTGCCATTTTCAGTCATCTACAAAATCTGAAGCCACAGTGCATTTATGGCAGTGACATGAAAGGTAGGATGAGGGGTAGAAGTTGAACCTTTGAAATGTCTGGATTTTTGTGTTGTTGTTTTTAAGTAGCTGCTCAGCAAAATTAATTAATCTTTCCAGAGTTGCCTGGACTCACTTAGGTCCTTTGGTAATAAAATCTTTCATAAAACCAGGAGAAGAGCAAAATCAGGTTTTCTACCTCCAGTAAGGCATTCCAGCAAAATAGAATCCATTTCAGTGCATGACTGCTGACCCTTTTTAATAGTCAGATATGTTCTGTTGAAATTAGGAGTTGTTCACCAAGGTAATCTCCCAACTTTATGTGCAGTAGTGTTGCAGAGAAACCAAACGGTCTATTGATGTATCATCTTCCTTTTTACCAGTAGGCAGTAATGATGGTGGAAAAATGAAGAAAGCCAGCTGCAGTTTATGCTACTCCTACACACATACACATTCTCTTTTTTTTAATTGGGAGATGCAGGAAAGGCTCAGTAATACGGCACATGATATTCTGAACTCCCTAAGAGCTGCAAGTTTAACAGGATGTGTTTTAGGCGTAACAAAGAAGCAGAAGCATTTTACTATTTAAAAAATAAATAAATAAATAAATAAAAATAAAAAGAAGAAACCAACAGAACTCCCAGATCATTAGTAAGCATTGTGGTGTTCCGCAGTGGGCCCAGCTTGGCTAGTTCTGAGCCCGCTACAAGAGATGTCTCTTTGGAAGGATCACATTTATTCTTTCTTTCAAAAGAATATATTACTTTACCTTCCGACAAGCATCAAGTGAAACATCTGTTTACTGCCTATCCTCTTTTGAAACCCCCATCATGTCTTCACTAGTGGTGAAAGTCATTATCTACAAGACATAAGAATTTCTTCTGCTTTGTTGAAACCTACGCAGTTTCCCTTTACTTGGACCATGCATTCAAGTATTTAATCTGAACCTAAGCAATGCCTGTTAATTCTTATTAGTAGTTTGTTGAAAGTGAAGAGAATTTTATGATAACCTGGGCCTCCAAGTTGAGTAAGTACACAGTTGATAGTAAAAAAGAAATGCTAATTTCTATTTCCTGATTTCTACTGATTGTGAATATGCTTTCTCTTGGTATCATCAAAAATATTGCAACTAAATCTGCATATATTATTTACAGAGTTAACCGAAAACTTAGAATTTTCTTATGTGAAAATAACGTTGCCCATTTGAGTGTTTAGATATAGGCAGCATAATTCTTAGGGATTTTTCTCTCTCAGCAAGTTCAAGCTCAGAAAATAAGTTTCTCTCCCCCAGCTCCATATAGTTTCTGTCTCAAACGCTAAGCTTCTCTATTCTACTAATAGTTAGCAAGCCATTAATGAAAATGTCAGTGCTTCACCTTTTACTATGATTTAGTCAATTTTCTTCCACACTGGTAAAGATACTCTCATGGTCTTCATTGACTTTCACATGATGTCATTTTGCAGATTCTGCTCACATTGCACCAGTGGTAACACAGCCTCAGCCTCCCTCTGACAAATTTCTGCCACTAAATATCCTCCTGCAGTGGGGGGCAATCATTAAGAATTGTGACATCTTCTCTAAGACTAAGGAGTAACCAGTGTTAAGTCAGATGTTGTTCTGTGTGTTGTTACACTCCCCTGCATCAGAATTAATTTATTAAAACAAATTACATTCCAAAGTCATTGAACTTTTTTCCTCCTTTTCCTGAAATATGGCCTTAATTTCAGCCAGAGAATGTTAGGGGCTGCTCAGAGCATTCCCAGAAGTTGTGCAAGTCCTGCTTGAGATTCTCAAGCTGCCACGTAGCTGTACTGTGCTGAGCAGAGCCTTTACAGTCACAAAATCAAAATACCTGGGAACGCCTGTGCAAGTCCACCTTCCAACCACAGTTGGAATAATTTACATATCTGATTTAACGTAACATTAAAGTTTCATTTTGACTGCTTTGAATTATCAATTTGAACCTTACTTTTACTGCCTGTGTGGTAAGTTATTTGCCTAAAGAAAAGCAGATTCTCATAGACTGGCACCTGAGATGGCATGTTGATTTGACGCTTTGAATAGACTTAACCTTACATTTGCTAAATCGTTAAGCATGTGGTGTATTCAGATTCATATTTCTTGTTTATTAGCAGGTGTGATATTTTTTGATGTCAGGTTGGTGTCCAGCCCCTTTTGGATAGAATTTGCACTTCAGTAAAAACTGCAGGAAATCTTGATTTTGGAAAAAAATAAAATAAAATTTAAATGGTAAATTACACTAGCAAGTACATAAGGAAAGAAATCTAAGAAAGAGTTTTGAAAACAGGTTTTGCACTTAAAGTTTTCTCATTTAAACCCCAAACTTTTTGCATATACTGATGTTAGCTGATTATTCAGCATTGGCTTTAAGATTTTAGAGCTAGCAGACCTGCACTTCTCACACCAGGTTTTACTCATGGGCCACAGGAAGATAATTACTTGCTGACATTTTTCTTTCAGTGCTTCTCTAAACAGAAGAATTAGTTATTGGGATAAATTTAACTGACTGTAATAAGATCCTCTGTCCTTAGAAGAAAAGTCTAAAATTAACTGTGTAGTACCAAATTGCTTAAGAGCCTTCCATTGTTTTTGTCTTTAGATATACATGCCTCATGCCTTCCAGTGCCAGCTGCCCTGAAGATAGATGTCTCAGCTCTGTTGGAATTCACACTGCCTATTCACTCCCTTTCTACTCCCAACATTTTTCTTACAAATTCTTTTGCTGTTTTAAAAACACATGGGATGAATGTGATTATACAGAGAAAAATAAAGAAAAAGGAATAGCTCCATCACACCTTTTCCACCCAAGATTCTCATTAGTACGAGTAACTCAACTGCACAAGGCTACCAGCTAAGGGCAACCTCTCTGAACATTTCTCAGGCTCTTGGTTTTCCCATCTTGCTTGTATGCAGATTTTGAGCAGACAGAAGGAGGTGGACACCAGGCTTTCAGATACTAAGGGAGAGGCTCAGCAGCACTAAGGGGAATGCAGTTCACACCAACAGAGTCCTCTGTGTGAAGTGCTCTCATCACAATACCCTCCTTACAGAGGAAGTTGCACTCGGTCCACCAAGCATTCAGCGCTGTGGATGTTATGTATGATATGTTGTAAGAGGAGACTTACCTCTGTCCTCTCCTCAGTTTCAGGGTTTTCAAAGGAGCACAGTCCCTGCAGGTCTTTTGGCAGCATGTCCATTTCTCTTGTGCCTAAAAGACCAAAGACATTTCATTGTTCATGGAGAATGCATATGCCTGAGAGATTGCTTTGCTTTGCTCCAGTCCTTTTCTACCAGCAGTGTCCTATCCCATCCCATGCCATCCCATCCTGTCCTATGCTGAGTAGAAGCTGAAGAATTTTCTATCCTTTCTGTGTATCCCAAAGAAAGGGCTATGATGAGGATCTGTAGTCTAACTAAGACCATCTTATTAGTGAAAGCCATTCATTTGTCAACCAGCCTCTAGGCATCATTACTTATTGCACAAGGTCAGGATTGCAGTCACAGTTTACAGGTTGTAGTGCATTTAATCTTGATATAGTCCCATCTGGAGGAAGAACCTCTGCAATTTTATTTCTATATCAAGATTAAGCCTTGAGAAGAAGGTAAGAGTGGATCACTTCCCACATGCTGAGTTGTTGTGTCTTGTGTAGCCCACAGAGCCAACAGGTAGCCTCTTGCTGGATTTAAAGATGCATTTAGATGTGTGGAAGTGCAGAATAAGAGACTGGGAGACTTTTTTTCTTGTTCTGACCTCAGTATTTTTTATAAGTTCATAAAATGATCAAATACTGTGACTTAGCCACAGTATTCATCCCTCCTTAGCGTACATCTCTGCTATGATGCCCCTGGAGCATTGCTGCTTTGGAAATGGTGCTGCAGGAACCACTAGTTTATTCTGTTGTTTTTTTCCCCTCTCCTTTTATTCTTCTTTTTTTTTTTTTCTCTCTGTTCCTTTCCTGATGACTATTTACTTCTTTATTTTTGGTTCACTTCTTTGATTGCCTTATTCATGCTGTGCAGGTTGGGCTAATTAGAGGCCAAAAGGGCCCTCCTTATTATATGTCTGTAGAACATTTTAGAATAGTGAGGCTCAGATTGTCTGCTAATATCTGTACTTCAGAGTGTATCTTCTCTTGTTATGCAAGTGGTGACATAAAGCAGTTTTCTTAATACACCACTAAAGCATTTCCAGTATATCTTTTTCTGCAGCATATTTGGACTCACCAAACTTCAGCATTTGGTCCTTGTGTAGATGCCTCTGTTCCATTATCAAGGTAGCTGAGCAGTAGTATGGATCAGAATATGGGAGGGCTTGGTGCTGCAATCTGTGTATCTACATTGCAAATATTTCCAGGATTTAATGTCAGACTAGATTTAGACTAATTCCCTGGATGAATGTTACTACCACACCTGAAGGACTAATACTTGATTTGAATATTCATGTTTCCAGTGGGGTTTGGTGAGTGCTATTTCATATGTCCCTGGAGAAGAGTTTCTGGTTTGATTTCCTCTAAAACAACTCTCTCTTCTGATTCAGCAAAGTCATCACACACTGTGAATCACTTCCCATTTCAACATTTCATAAGCATGGTAGAGGGAAGAGGTGTGAATTCACTTAAAAACTTACTATTGTTCTCAGCTAAGATGATAATGTAAATGCAGCCTATGTATACAAAGTAAAGGACAGTCTGGTGACCAGGACGTTAAAGGGAGATGTGTGTTGCTTAGCTTCACATTCATGCCATGACTAACATTCTGCATAACTCTTGATAGGCATTGGCATTGACTTTATTGTCCACCCGTAACTTATATGACTTGTTGACATGGCAAGATGTGAAAGTTTAAAAACAAATTATTACAGCAGTACTAAACCAGGAAGGAAAAAAAAAAAAAAGAGAGAGTCCAAGGTCTCTGAAATAAAATATGTACAGAAAGAAATGATAGATTGTCTGCATATCTCACAAGCTCACAGATACTTTAGGCCTCAGTAGACTTCACTATACATTCTGTATTCAGTGACATATGACTACAGTGTAGATATCTGACTTGATCTGCATGAAGGACCCAGCAACTTGGAAATCACTCTTGGAATAAATAAAAGCCTGAAATGTGTTCACATCTATCGGCACACTGTAATGGTCGAATGAGGTACCAGCTCATGCTGCCATTAGCACAGCTAAAGTTTTCTATCTCTCATTTTCTGCAGGGAAGGATGGAATAGTTCAACCAGAACAGTTGCAGGGCAGCTCCATCAGCACTATTAGGGCTCAGTGGCTTTTCATCCACCTCTGTACACGCCAGCTCCAGTTCTGTGTAGCATTTTGCTGAGTTATTTGTTTCTTTTAATTTGCTGTTCATTTCAGTTGTGAATAGGGTTTGATGGATGACAGGAATTTAACAATGAAGAAGACTGGACAATACAACAGGCATGAAGCTGAGCTAACAGTCTTTTTCCTTAAGAGGTATACGCATGCAAGCTTGGAAGTGAAACCAAGCTGCAGCTAATGAAAAAGAATTTGGTCTGGGCTCTCAGGAGAGAAAGCAGCAGACTTGACAGTTGTCAAGAAAGATGATGTTCAATACTGGGAGTCAGATGCCCAGCTCTTGGTGGTGCAGGTGGCAGTGAAACTACAGAGTATGGATGAAAAATCCCTAAAACAACTACTAAGAAAACACCTGCCCACATTCACTCATTGCTCCTAACAACCAAAGGGAGACTTTAGCAATTGGTGTTTGAATTACACTTCTTCATGGCCAGGACTGTGACTGTGGGGGAAGCACCTCTACCTTGGTTAGCAATGGCCTGGGGTGGTACACTGGTCAGGAGGGTTTGCTTAAGTTGACCTCAGTATGTCAGGGTTTCTGCTTTACTGCTACAAAGCCTGGAGAAAGAAAGGAAACCTTAAGACGCAATTCAGCTCCTAAAACAAGTTAAACTATTACTGTTAATTATTATTACTGCTATTACTGTTAATTATTATTTCTGTTAATGGTAGGACAAGGGGAAATGGTTTTAAGTTGAAGGAAGGAAGATTTGGGTTGGGTATCAGGGAGAAGTTCTTTACCAAGAGAGCAGTGAGGTGCTGGAACAGGCTGCCCAGAGAAGCTGTGGATGCCCCATCCCTGGAGGTGTTCAAAGCCAGGTTGGATGGGGCCCTGGGCAGCCTGGTCTAGGATTGGCTGTGGAGGTTGGCGGCCCTGCTTGCAGCAGGGTCGGGGGGAAACTGGAGCTTCATGATCCTTCAGGTCCCTTCCAACCCAGGCCATTCTATGATTCTATGATTCTGTGATTACAGGTGGCAAAAGCTGTTCTAGAAAATGACTGAGTCCACAAATGCAAAAACAAACAAAAACCAACCAACAAAACAAAACCAGCCACATCAACCAAGGAACAACAGTAATAACCAAGAGCACCAGAAACCACAGATTTAGGGTCTTAATTTTGCTGTTTGTTTTAGCAGTGGAGTGCTTTGCACTGTGCTTTCAGAATATAGGTTCCACTGCCCTGCTTTTAAGCTGGTAGGTCACCACTGCTTGCCCTGTCCTATACAACTGCTAGCTCAGGAGTAGTCTGTGTCCACATGAAACCAGGCAATCTACATGTTCTTGCTAAAGAAATGAATCAACACTTGATGCAGGGCCTGAAGAGACATGTTGTAACATAAGAGCAGCTAATGAAGGAACATAATTTAGGGCAAAGTTTCGTCTTCTCAGAGGAAAAGACAGAAAAAGCACTTAAGAGTATTGACCAGGAAAACTCCTACGGTGTCTGAATTATACTGAATCAAGCCTTCTTCATTTCCTACTTGATTTTCATTTATACCTGCTATGAAGTTAGAGCACAGTCAGATGTTCACTTGCAAAATGTGGTAGCTGTCTAAGATGCATTATTCTCTACAGGTGTTTTTTTGTGGGATCTGAAAGGGGTTATTTGCAAGAGCATGCTTGGTCCCTTTTAGTGACAAAGTAGGTAGCACATGTGCCAAAAGGACATTTACAGGACATTTACTCCTCCCAGTCTGGACTTCCCTGTCTCCTGGAGAGTACTGCTACCTCATTTTTGCTGGCTGATGTGTTGTTGTTCATCAGAATGCATCCTACCCTTGTCAGATTGGAAGGAAACAGTTCAGCTCCAGTGACATAAACCCCTGATCGCTAAACTGGACAATCTGGTCTTGAAGAGGCAAGGGGTGGGACTCATTAGAGCAACTGTTTTCACTTTAGTTGAACCACAGGGATTCCTGCTATTTCCTTGTCTGTTTTCTTTCAGCTAGATACAACTTGTCATTAAAAACTAAGATCAAACTATGTCCTTATATTGCTTTCTTGACAGAGTCCAGCTGACCCAGCAGATGGATGCTATGTTAAACTACAAAATAGTTTGTCACCAGTTATTCCAGTGGATAATAAAAGGCCACTGAGGGGGGGGGGGGGAAATGGAGAAGGGAGAGAAAAAATCCCAGAGAGCACAAAGGGTAAAAGATCTTTCAGCAAGAGTGGTGACAATCATTTACTGAACCACAAAACAGCTTAATGGCTTCATTGGGCTCCAGAATGGGAGCATGAGCATGAAGACAAAGGTATAATTCAAGAGGTAAAGAAAACTGCTAATTTATCTGTCTTTTGCACTTAGTTTTCTTTAACATATGCTACACTTTGGAATCATGTCCTTGCTATATTTTGGAACAGTAGTAAGGAAACTTTATTACTCTTTAGGATGAGAAAGCGTAGTGAGGAAAGTATGCCCTTGAGGGCTCTTCTCATTCTGTTAAAATAGGAGTATTTTAGTTTCTGTCTCCATAGAATCATCACTCTTAGCAAAAGTGTTATGGAGATTACCGTTGGTGCCACTTCTCTTATGATGCAACTGTCTTTTGAATAGCAATTGTCTTAAGATGACTACCTCATTTAATCTGTTTTTCCACACCTGACTGTGATTTTCTTTGCTGAAGTGGGTGCACACACTGTAGAACTAATGATATGATTTATTTGGCTGATTTGCTAATTTCTCCTCCAAAGGATTGTTTGTTTGTTGTTTTACCCAGATTTTATTGTCTGATGTGTTTTGGACTTATATACCAATAAAAAATAAGGCAAAAATCTCCCTACTAAGGTGAATGGGAAAGAAGTCACACATACATATGCCCCATTTGAAAGTAGCCCTGACTGGTGTCATTCCTCAGAGAATGCTGGCTGGGTCTTGACCACACCAGAAGTACTTTGCTGCTCCTTTACAAAGGGTGAATATCAAAGGCTAATTAGTCAATTTCGTATGCACAACTTAGTTGTGGTTGTGGTAAGGTGCCATTTTAGGAATCCCATAAACAGACTTGCATTAGTAGTTGCAGATGGAACAGTTAAAGACATTATTAGCCCAGGTTAGCAGTAATTCAGTGTGGCTTTAGCATTCTTCAGTTGTGTGGGAAGTGATGGCATCTTGGGAGAACAGCCACAGCTTAAGCTCTTAGTTACAAGGTCATGCAACAACAATTTCAAACTTTGCTCCGTATTTGTTTTAACCAGGAATTTCTGTTTCTACAATATAATTTCCAGTGGCCAACAGTAATAAACCTATTGCTATCATGAACTAACTCAACTAACTTGTGTTCATACTATACATTTTTCTTACAGGTTTTACTCTGTGGGCAAAATTCTTCCAACAGTTGATTGCAGTAGCATAACATAGCTGTCAGTGTACTATAAAGCTCATAAAGCTCACCATTCCTGCTATGAAGTTAGCATAAAGCCCTCACAGCCATAATCTACTTTTTTTTTTTTTTCTTCAGTGAAACCCTAAGTATAGACTAGACCTAGGGTTAAAGCTATTCTAAGAGAAGAGATTGTAGTGTTGTTTAGAAAATTGCTCCCAATCTCAGCTTTGTTGTTCACAGTGTACAGCTTATGATGAAATTGAGAGAGAAACACTGACATTTTTCAAGGAAATGAGCTAAAACTGTGCCATGAATTGGGTGGAACAAAGAAGGGAAAAAACTGAGAGTCTGTTCTTCTACTCATAATAACTTGCCTTATAGTACGTTCTCTCATTTGGGAATACCAGGCAAAAAGTGTGATGTCCTATTACTAAGACAGCAGATTACCTACTAACTTCATCTAGTGTTAGTTTTTATATGTATAAGCTGTGCAGCAGAAAAAATGAATTCATTGCCTTGAACAAGGGCTTATAATAGCCTGAATGTTATAAAGAGAAGCACAAGTGATTAATGCTCAATTGCAGAGTGAAGCTGCATCCAAGAAGACTCATAGCACTGTTGATGCAATGCAGGCACTGAGAGCAAATGAGTTGGAAAGATAATCTCCTGCTGATAACCATGCTCTACTGGGAGAAAATACCAGACCATCAGTCACACAAACAGTACTAAAAGTACGTGTCTGTAATGTGGCAAGGGAGACAAATTGCTGGTGGTGCTCATTTAACTGTATCTGCCTAAGGAGTTTCTTGCTCCTGAGTAATGCATGTGTGTTAATTTCAGAAAGATGTGTGTCTAACCCTCTCAGCAGAGCCAAGAGTGGAGTGAACTGCATTCAGTTTGCTTAACTGTGAAGTGAATCAGTTTATCAACTGTCTTTGCTGTACTTTGCTGCCCTCATTGAAACAAATGAGGCACATCTTTACAGCCCTGTTACCTAAAGTTAGACCTGCAGCCACATGTACCAAAAGCTGAAAAGGCTCCATGAATATCCAGAAAATGCTATGGATGCTTCCTCAAATGTCAAAAGTGGTAAGTATCCAGTCAAGTCTAACTTCCTCTTTGGTGCCTTTGAGTAGCAGACAAGGCATACCTCAGCAGTGGACCTCTGAAATAAGTCTTCATGCCTTTGCAATAAAGTCGGTGGGGATGAAGGAAAGCAATTCTCATTTTTCAATAAACTATGTCTTTAGATGACTCTTCCAATTACTTTTTGCTGTTTTTTCCTTTTGAGATCAACCTGTCTGGCTCAACAGAGTAGATCCTTACATGTGTCAGATTGCATTATTTTGGAGGAGGAGAGACAGTTATACTCTCCTGACATTTGGCTATAGTAATAGAGTGCGTATGAGAGAACCTATCACTGTCAATTTTTCAGTTACACCTCACAGTCTCCTTCAGTGTGGCATTTTGGATCTGGTTTGCATTTAGAGGTCTGACAGAAGTGTCTGGTTCACTGAACATATAGTAGAAATGATTGGACTGCATACGCACTACTGGAATACAATTCTAACATGCACTCTGTAGCATCCACCTAGTTGGCTTAGAATAATCAGATACAGTTGTCTCTAATAAGAGTCCTACCTTGCTAGAAAGTCATGGTACAAAATTTTAATAGTTAACTCCCAGGAGAAACAAATAAAACAAACTGATTTTGCAGTATAAAACCTTGAAGGAGTACTTAAGACCTTGACAAGAAAATAGCAAGATCCCTGAGTGCACTAAAGGTATGCTCCTCTTCCTGATTAGGTTGTGGTTGCTAAGGGATGAACTGCAGTGGGATAGATGTAGCTCAAACTATCTGAATTGGTTTAAGTTTGCGCTCAGTTTATGCTTGCTGTTGTGTTAAGATTATAATGCCACATGCTTTGAAGAACTGTGCAAGTTTTCTAACAGTTAAAAAAAGTTAAAGTTAAAACTGCCATTTTTGCCTGGCAGATGATGGATTAATTAATGTCTTATCATAGTCTTATCCTGTCATTGCGAAGAGTGATGAAAGAACACTTCTTAATTCTATATTTCTTCTATACATACGCTAGTGTGAGTGCTGTAAATTCTGTTATAGCAGAGTGAGATCTTGCTCTTTCCTCGACACGTGCATGAGAGTTAATGCTGCAGGTGGACTGTTGTTGTGGCATGAGCCATCTTACTGCTGGGAAGCAGCAGTAAATCCAGCAGAGAGGGCTTTTTCAGGACAGGTATTTCGCTCCTTTGAGAATGAGAGCAGATCTGTTTTTGGGGAGAAGAGACCCAGAGTACTGAAAGGGGTTTATGCCTCTATAGTCAAGTTAAAATCACTGAAATTATTCACAGCTGAAATAATCCTATTTTTAACAAGAGGAGATCAGAGATAAGATCCAGATGTTTTGAGGACCAAGTCACCTGTCTTCATCCAAACTTAGCTGCATGGTAATCAGTTTCAATTATTTCAGAGAGAGTACTTATAGAGTAAGCTACAGCTCAATTAGAGAAGATGCATCAGGCTCTGGCTACTGTGGATGTTTGGCAATCTTAGAAAATTACATATAATTAGGAAAAATTATAGTGTTTGCTTTCAAAGTACTATTTCTTTTCCCCAAAAAAGCGAATCACCGGGCAAACATAATACCCAGATATGGTATATCCTTCTCAGCTACTCACATATCACCTACTCAGGCTTAAAATTGGTAGTGAAATGTTTCATTTTCCAGACACAACACTCAAAAGAGACATAACTTGCTGGTCAAAACCCCTGTGATGTTTCTTATCCAAGCCATATGCTTGGAAGAGTTCAATAAGGGATTGCTTGACTCTCTAATAGGGGAAAAGATGAAGTACTTTGAAAGCAAAAGCCAAACTAAAAAGAAAATAAATTATGGTATTGTATCAGAATACTGAGATGTTTTGCACCTAAAGGCTTAACATTTAAGAGAAGGTCACAGAATCAGATGTTGAGCAATGCCACATCAGTCACCTTACAGCCCATACTTAGAGCATTATGACAAGTATGACAACCTCAATTTCCCAAGTACTTTTTGAGTCCTGCTACATAGGCTAACCGTATGTAATTTCTGAGGCTGCTCCACATGTCACAGATAAAGAAGTAAAGAAAACGTCCTGAAACTTAAAACCTGGATTTTGCATGGCAGTCCTATCAAACCATGGCAATAAATGTGACTGGAGATGAAAGTGGTTCTTTTGCCCCGTGCTTCCTAATGAACACAGGCCAGCCATAGGTTTCTGAGGGTGCTCAATCCAGACTTTGCTTATCATAGAGTTTGTCCTCTCCCACTTCTTTACAGTCACAACATGCATTCCTTAAAGCAAACCCTGTTGATGCAATGCAAAAAATTTTGACTCTTGTGTCTGCAGGATGATGAACATGACTTTTCAAGGATGTTAAAAGCAGCTACAGCATGATCCAAAGTCAATAAGAAAACACTGGTAGGATTCTGCAGACTTGTGGAACCTACCAGCTCATTTCTGCTTTTTCTTTCATAGCTATTTATCTGTCCCATGATGTGCACTGACTAAGCTTGAAATCTGAGGCATTCCTTAGGCAATGAGAGTTTTTCAGCACTTAAATTCTCCAGTGCATCAAAGACCAACTATGGCTGATGCTTCATTTGAATGCATGTTTGATGCTAGCATTCAAATTTTGGGAGTTGCATGGTTTGACTTTATTACCTGCTGGGGTTTCCATGCCTGATGAGAGTGTTGACCTGTGTAGGCTACACCCTAGCTTCATAGTGTATGCACCTCTCTCTGCATTGGGACTATCTCTTTGGTTCCTTCCACTCTTGCCTTGAGAAAGAAGCACAGACATCATTGAGGAGTTTTGATAAAGCATCTTCCCAAAGGAATTAACTATCCTGTTGAGAAAAAGCAATGTAGAGCCCACACCAGACTACTGATAAACATTTTTCACAGCTTTCATTTCAACAATAAGCCCATAATAGCAGTGGAATAAATCATGAAGAGAGCATAAAATTACATCAGGGCTCGAATTAGCGTTCACATTACCTGCAACTCAAATACTTACTGCTTCTGTGCCAGAATTATTTCTTAGTTTTACAAGATTTTAAACAGTAACATTTTAAAGTGGCAGCTTGTTCTGTAGACATTTCAACTCTGAGCACAAGCAAAGACCAGGAAATATCAAAAGGTTTAAGAATAAAACACCAAATGTCACAGTGCACATTCAAACCCATCCTATCTGCAAAACTAGGGATGAAATATAGTAAGATGAGTTTCCCATGGATTTTCTTGTATTTCCAAATTCAGCAAGAATTAAAAGGCCTCAGTTTGAAAGAATCACTGTGCTTTTATGTCGAGTCCAGCCTGAAATGTGAAATTGTGGAGACATGATGAAAAGATGAGGTTTGGGTTTTTGCTTTTACTTTTGCTTTAAATAGGAGCCAGATGACCTGATCCTCAGCAGCTCTCATTTTATACGGAGTTCAGTCTGAGTTTAAATTACATTCAAAACTTCTTCTTCCTTTATTCAACTCTCTTCACTATGTGCTGAGTAACAGGCAAAAAATTACTGTTGCACTTGATTTATCTACTCAAGTATTTCATTTGGATTTTCCACACTCTGTTTCCAAGAACAGCAGCAAATCATAGAATCACAGAATCACAGAATATCCCAAGTTATCAGAGACCCACAAGGACCATTGCATCCAACCCCTGGCTCCCAAATCCAAATTGAAAACACAGCCTCCTATGCTCTGGGCTGAGCAACCCTGGGGCCACAGCTGCTCCTTGCACTTTTTGCCCTCTAGGCCAGACTATGGATCTGTATGCTGTTGCAGGTAACGATTTCCTAAGCGGCTTAGTTGCATATCTGAATTTCCAAGATATGATTACAAAGAGGTTGAATGCTCAGGAATATTAAACATTAACAGTTTGAATTTCAGGCCACCTTAAAAGAACCTCAAGTGGCATTCAGAAGCAGAGACATTCAAAGGAGTTGTAACTTTCAGGAATTTTAGCCTTTAGCAACGTTTGCTGCAGCAAAAGGATCAGCAGAATGTGTTCACGTTCACTGCAGACGCCCTATTTAATAAGGAATTAGGTTAGCAAAGAAAGACAGATGGCAAGAGCAGAGACGACAGTTTGGGACCCACAGCCCAATGCAGTACTGACAGAGCTAAGCTGAATGGCCATTGAAGTCAATGAGATGCTCACACGTTTGCATCAGGGCTGAATTTGCTTCCCTGTTTTTAGCAGAAAAAAGGGTGGATAGTTGAATTCAGATGGAATTTATTTGTTTGGAAAACAGTGATGGTCATATGTAATATTCAGTGCTACCCTAAAGCCTATGCTTTACAAAATAATTGCCTTTATGAACAGAGATATTTTATGCACTAAGCATAATGCAAATACCATTGAGAGACAGTGCCTGGCCTAAGGCTTTGTATGTAGATAATGGAAATAAACAGATGGAGACACAAGCAGAGGCTTGTTCAGTGCAACTCAAGTGGAATGGCACTATGAATTGCTGTTCCCTGAATCTGAATTTAGCTCCCTGAGCTCTGGATTTCTGCAACAGTCACTGTTGGATGCTGAACTCTGCTTAGAATTACAATGGGAAACATATAAATTCTCTAACGGAACATCTGGGAAGGGAGCACTGCAGCCTAGCATTTCCTCATTCCTTTTTCCTTCCCACTTGCATTTAACAGTTCAGGGAGACTACAGAGGTACCATATGTTCTCCCTTCATCTTTACTTGGGGAGTCCTTCCCTTTTCCCTTCCCTTTTCCCTTTCCTTTTTTTCCTTTTCCTTTTGCTTTTCCTTTTCCTTTTGCTTTTCCTTTTCCTTTTTCCTTTTCCTTTTCCCCTTTCCCTTTTCCCCCCCTTTTCCCCCTTTTTCCCCTTTCCCCCTTTTCTATTTCCCTCCCCTCCCCTCCCCTCCCCTCCCGTCCCCTCCACTTCCCTTCCCTTCCCACCCCTCCCCTCCCCTCCCCTCCCCTCCCGTCCCTTCCACTTCTCTTCCCTTCCCTCCCCTTCCCTTCCCTTCCCTTCCCTTCCCTTCCCTTCCCTTCCCTTCCCTTCCCTTCCCTTCCCTTCCCTTCCCTTCCCTTCCCTTCCCTTCCCTTCCCTTCCCTTCCCTTCCCTTCCCTTCCCTTCCCTTCCCTTCCCTTCCCTTCCCTTCCCTTCCCTTCCCTTCCCTTCCCTTCCCTTCCCTTCCCTTCCCTCCCCTTCCCTTCCCTTCCCTTCCCTTCCCTTCCCTTCCCTTCCCTTCCCTTCCCTTCCCTTCCGTTCCCTTCCCTTCCGTTCCCTTCCCTTCCCTTCCCTTCCCTTCCCTTCCCTTCCTTTCCCTTCCTTTCCCTTTTTTTTTTTTTTCTGTCAGTATTTGCCAAACAGTTCCTGATTTGTATTTTGTTATTTTATTACATCTATAAAATGAAAAAGTAGACTGTATTCTGATAAAATGGGGGCACTGCTATCTATTTGCTGTGTAATGACATCTCTGACTGCTGTGGTTTAAAGCATACTGATTGCCTTGCCTATGTCAGGCTGCTCCTGTTAGAAATCAGCAACTTGGGTAACTCTCTCTGGAAAATTGTGTTGAAAATAAGTTATGATAAAGTTGCAGAAAACAGAAGAGAAAACAAGGAAGGAAGATACAGCCATTTGTGTTAGGTTTTCTGTTCAGGACTTCTCCTCAGCTCAGACAGAACTAAACATATGCTAACAGTGAGGATCCACTTCAGCCTTGGAAAATTCTGAGGAACTATTTGGGCTCCCACATCACAGGCAGCCACTTTGTTCCTTGTTTTGTATGTAACAGTAATAGCACTTCTCTGCCCCAGTGGAATGCTGTGACATTTCATTACATGAGAAATAGTGAAGTGCTCAGGTACAGCAACATTTGGGACTGGGTGAAAACATTATTAGCCATGCTGTAACCCTCCTATACAGGAGCTTAAAATGGTAGCATCACAAGGATGGCTTTCTGCTATACAGCTGCATGGTCTGCTAGTTTTTATCAGGACACCAGCCTTGGTCAGGGACGTCAGACATCAGATAAATTATCTGCTGTCGTTATACAATACTCAATCTTTGGGTCTTTCACAGAGGAGAAATGGAAAAATTTTTTGCTTTCTTATAAGTATTTTTCACAGACATATTGTATTCCAGAACCATGGGAATTTGTTCCAGTTTATCTTCCTTCTAAAATTTTAGAACATGGATAAATTTAATGCAAATGTTCAGAAGATTTTTGAGGTGTGTTTTAAAGTACCCTGACTCTAATTCTGTGGAACGGTTATAGAAGAGGTTATATAACTTTTATGGTGAGAAGATATTTACCTTACTCTTAACTTTGACTTGTCTTAAAATACACATTAAATATTACAATATATCTCATGGTTTAAAGTGTCTGTTAGATACTGAAGACCTGTTCCATTCGCTTCTTTACTTACTGCCTGGAAGTAATGAGGATTATTCCATAAATACCTTGACTGGTGGCCAATTTAGTGATGTATCTGACCAAGTTAATTGAACAAGGTACAGATGTTGTAATGTGAGATGCTGTCACTTTGCTATGAACTGTATTAAGTTGTCATTGACTTAGCTATGATTCTTGAGAGAATTCTAACTTCATGGTACATCTGCTGCCAAGCTAGGGCTCGTATTGTGTATGCTTATTGGGTTAATTACTTTGCCTAAAAAGAAAAAATGATATCCTCCTGGCACGACGTAGTAGTTTTTTAAATGTTCATGATCCTGGCAGTTTTCCATTCAATATTTCTGGGAGCAGTCCTGGTGTTCTTATTTACCCTATAATCTCCTCCTTCTCTTGAATCACTCAGTCCAGCAGTACTTCTAATGCATCAGCTCCTCATTCCCCATTCATTTTATCAGATGTCAGTCCTATTTAACTGAAGCCCCACAAATCTTGCATTACAGTGTGTGTTCTACTCAATCTTACTGGTCTAATGCAAATGAAAGAGGAGACTTGAAGGAATACAGACTAATCCAAACGTCACGCTAATGCTGCCATAGACCATTTTTATGTTCAGAAGCTTTATCAGTTGATATAGCAATTCCCAAAACTAGGTGTGCACAGGCAGATCTGCAAAACCTTGATGGTGGGTCAATGAATGTGATGTGCAAAGTTAAGTATAGGCAGAGATTTAAGAGGTAAACAAATGTCATGTGAAAATTTTTGTTTGTTTTAAATACATTATTCATAAAGATTTGATACCGAGGCTGAACTCTCAGATCACTCATTTCCAAAGGAAAATAATATACTGTACATAGTAGCTACATTCATAGAACTAGTAATGATTTCTTTTTTTTAAGTTTTTTATTTTTTATTTTTAACATGTAAGAAAGCTTTACAAGATATTCAGGATTTCAGAATAGACTTTTCTTTCAGAATTAACTTCCCTCCATGGAAAGCAGGTATTTATAATACTCATATATTGATTTAAACTTATGGTTTCTATGCAGTAGTAGATACTTCCATGTAGAAAACTCCTTAGCTTGTAAATTTTTTAAGATCTAGGCCTGCACAGACTCACACACAGAGATTTATTTTATAGCCTAGTCCCAAGAAACTAGTAACAAGACTCCCATTGACTGCAGTGGAGCCAGGACTCCAACTGCTGCTCCCAGAGAGGGTAGTACTGCACAGCTGAATGTTTACCAGGTTTTTTCAGATGTGGGTTTTGAGGCCTGGTTTTGACACGAGACATCATATATTTTCCACATCTATCTTATTGTTGCTACATTCCGGGCAAACTTGTCATATACTGACGATAAAAAAAAAGAGAATTTTCTGTCTCAGGGAGCTACAGATTGGGTAGAACTGGAAAAACTAATGGCAAATACTGACAGAGGATTAGCTGTTGAGAATTGAAACTATTTTTTTTTTCCCCATAAACTCAAGCCTGTGATGTTTGTGTCGGGAAGGGGTGTGTGTGCTTACACATACATACATAAGTGCAAACAAATGCAGACATGCATGCATGCATGCATGCTCACAAGTCAGAATTGCTGCAAGCAGAAGCCTATTTGTGATGATAAGGTCTCAGCTCAGTGCTGAGTCCAGCACAAAGTTAAAGCAACGTTTCATTGAAGCCTTCAAGACAAAACTGACAAGGTCTTGGGATGATCCTGTCCTAACAAAGATTCCAGAGAGATTATTTTTAAACCCAGACAGAAATTTGAAGTGAAGTTCACATCTGAAAACTTGAATTCTGTCATTTATGTTCAGTCTGAAGCTGACCATTAGCCCTCATGTCTGGGAATTTGTCTAGGTCAGTTCGCAATCTTCTGTGTTTGAAGCTAGTGCTATGGATACATTTCATGCCTGTCTACAGACCCAGTTAGCAGCAGGAATTATGTGGATATAGTCCTCTGTGCAGCACAGCTCTGCATAACACAGACGGATCCACACAAAACCACAGGTACTGGCTCACAAATTTCCTGGAAAGGCCTGTACCCAGGTCCAGCTCTAAATCATATAGTGTCCCTTGCTGCTGTCCAGAACCCATGCCTTGCCTGGCACTGAAGTTTGGGGCTGTTGCTGATCTCTGTGGCCTATATTCCTCTCTACTCTCAACTGCAGGCCCAGCGCAGCTGTGTTTGAGTTATGGCAGATTTGACCTAGGAAAAGCTTGCTATAGGCTGCACTACAAAAAGAAGGGAAAAGAAAAGAAGATGAAAATCAAGTTTTAGAATATATTTCCCAAATAAAATGGGAAAAGAAATATCCTGGTTATTTTAAATCTTCTGAGGAGAAGAGAAAGTCTATGTCTATGACTGATGTGTACCCTTTTTCCTTCCTTGCAGGACCATTTTCCACCACCAGGCCCAGCTTCTCCTGGCCTGAGCTGTATTCACCCTGGAGGAACTGGTGAATGTCTGCCACGCCTTCTCTGATTAGCATAATAGAATCATGATGTTGGAAAAGACCACGAAGATCATTTAGTCCACTGGTCTACCTTTGGTGATCTCCATTGCCAGGGCCAGAATGGGAATGCAAATGTGTGGAGTTACAAGAAACCACCTGTTTTACAGCCTGTGTGATGCCACTCGGTTTCCAGAATTAATCATTTAATTATAAATGATATAATTTATATAAAATAAAAATGATATAATTAATAATCAATTAATTTCACAGAATTAATCCTGTGCCCTACTTGTGCTAGATCCTATTTTCTTGTCTATGCTCTTCACGTGACTAATCAGCTGTTGGCTCTTGCAGTGATAGTAACACTCATACAGCATCACATACTTGCATGGATAGAGCTTACCTCTACCAAAACACGTAGATTTCTCCTTGAGGAGAAGTTAAATAGAGCCAGCAACTCTGTCTCAGTAACTCCATTATATTCATTATTAATTATTCAGACTGGAACAGACAGAAATCTCCAGAACTGCTTTACTGGAGACAGCCCTTATAGTCACAAACCATTGCTCCTGCTGCTACCATAAGATATGGAGTCTCCAACTGAAAAGGTAGACAGACAAATTGAAGGGAACGGTTCAGGTGACTTGTCTAAGGAATGAAACAGTGTCCACATCTGAAGAGCTTTAATCTGTGTCTTTCCCTGAGGAAGTGTCTTTCTTATCACTTCTCCCTTTCTTGCTACTTTGCCTCCAGTCTCTTGCCTTGAATTTTCCACTTGTGTGGTGAATGTGAGAAAGAGAAGGTTTGGTTTGGGTTCAGACAGTATATTTGGCTTGAAGTCAATTTTTCTGCAGACAATAGTATTCCCAACAGGGAATGATACGCACATGGTGCTGGAAGGATGGTTTCTGTCCAGGATACCCTACACACAAATGAGCCCAGCAGCAATGTTTGTTAGCACCCCATCATTTGTTTGCTCTTGAGAACCTTTAGCATCTGCCGAAGAGGATGGTAGTCTTTACATACATGGCAACAGACATTCTATTTGAGTCTTCTGTTCTGATGACAGCATCAATCTGGACAAGACACCAACATGGTGCAGTGTGGCTCAGAAGGGTGCTGTGCAAACGTGTATGGGAAGGGAAAGAGGCATTGGGCAGGAGGTGTGGGAAAGTCAGCTGTGCATACCAAGCAGAGAAAGAGCATCACCCAGGACTGACAGCATACAGCTGTTGCCCAAAGCTAGCTCTTCATTATCACACACACTTGACTTGAAACCGTAGTGTCAGCCCTCCAGCCTCCAGCGAGGAGTGCTGTGCTGGCTGCAGCCAAGTGAATTTTCCCCTTGAATCCAAACAGAACATTTTTTTTTAAAAAAAAAAAGAGCATTGAGACAATGAAACTGGGTTGAACTCCACTAACAGTTCTGGATGAAAAAAAGCCAGAGAGAATGCTCATATAATGCCAAACCAATATTTCTAATGTATTCCAAATTAAATATTGGCTTGTTTATTCCTTTTTTTTTTTTTTTTTTTTTTTGGAAGTGCCTCCAGCAATGCATTTTCAACTGAGAAAAAAACAAAAACAAAAACAAAAACAGCTTTGTTTTTGAACAACTATTTAGTTCAGAAAGCTTTGGTTTGGGTTCTGCGTGGCAGAGCTCCCTGCTTTGTTTTTGATCGTTTATTGTCACCAGTGAATCAGAACTGTTCTATGCACGCTGCTCCAGTGCTGATGATTTTCCTAGGCTCCTCCAGAGCAAGCAAGAGTTACCACACAGCAAAGCAAGAGCCTTTCACTTCCCTCCTGGCCCAGCATTATCATGTCTGCCCATGCTCCTTAGAGATAATATGCTGTTGGCTTCCAGGCTCACTGGTAGGGGAAGGCTAAGGAAGGTATCTCAGCAAAATAGATGTCTTGGAGACCCTTTTGCTGCTCCAGCAGCTGTCTGGGGCTGTGTGAAGGAGAGTTCAATGCAATGGGATGACATAGGCAGATCCACTGAAGCACACAAGACTATTCACATTACTGAATTTAAGAAGATGTCTGGCTCCTTCTCTTAGGGCAAATGTCCTTCCTGGGCATTCAGAGACTAGTAGAAGGGCTGTGTTTTTCTCTAGCTTGAGCTACAGAACTGTTTTCTGGAAGTATCCTTTATTTCTATTATTTTTTTTCCCTCAGCTAGTTGAGCAGCATGACTCTCAGTAACCTGAATCACTGTAATTCACAGATCTAACAGCTTTTTACTGAAAAAAATTTATTAGCTTTTCTAATAACCTTTTTGGCCAAACTTTGCTTGATGTAGTTGTATGTAGTTGAAAATGACTGACTAGATAAGGCTAAAACTTGAGGAAAAACAAGTGCTTTGATAGTGGGTAATATTGGTACAAACCAGGTACCCCAGGGAGCGTAATTGGAAACTCACTCCCATTCATCTTCCAGTGATGTAAGCAGATTTGCTGTTTGAGTTCTGTCCAGAGCAGGGCCATTCCCAAAGGGAAGATCTTGCTTGTGTGGAAGTTAAATTCTTTATAAGAGACAAAGCAATTCTACCTTGCATACTTCCAATAGCAGGTAGCACACATCTTCAGAGTAAGCTGGGAGTGCTTTCTTGGTATCTACATTAGAGTCTGTTCTCTCCTCCCTGAACTGGCCATGCACAGCCTGCAATCTCACCAGCACCCACCTGTCCTTAAAACTCAAATTGCTTCACTGGGGCTTTTTCAAGCTAATTTCCATACTGTTTGTTTATTTCTAGCACTTTGTGGCTAACACCTTCCCCAAATGTGATCCCACTAGGCAATGTGATTTCATTGGGCTGACTCAGGGCATGTGGCCTTGGTCCTGAAAGCACTTGTGAACTCGTTTCTAAGGGTCTGGAGAGTCCTGCTTGCAGTGCTTACAGATGTTAAACTCAGAAAGTTGTTCTATCTAATGAGTCTGAATTTAATCTCCTTTGCCCTATGGAGTATAGAAGGACTCTTCCTAGATGAAAGAAAAGAATTGCTTTCAGTTCTTACATTCCGTTGTAGATTTCAGTGATTCTGATCACTGCCTATGGCTCTCAGCCTAGATGTTTCCTCTATAGGAGATATAGAGGACAGAGACAGACAGGCTAAAGTCCCTGAAGGCCTCATGGCAGGTTCTGGATTTACATTTGGTGACTGTTTGGCACACTGTAGGCCCCTGGCTGGATGGGGGAAAAAGGATGTGGAGCTGTTGGGGCAGATTCAGAGGAGGGCCACGAAGATGATCAGAGAACTGGAGCACCTCTTCTAAGACAGCTGAGAGAGCTGGGCTTGTTCAGTCTGGAGACGAGAAGACTCCAGGGAGACCTCTTTGCAGCCTTCCAGTACTTGAGAGGAGCTTACAAGCAGGAGAGGGACTGACTTATTATGTGGTCTAATAATTGTGATAGGGTGAGAGGAATGGCTTTAAAGTAAAAGTGGGGAGATTGAGGTTAGAAATTAGGAGGGAATTCCTCCCTTGGAGGGCAGTGAGGCCCTGGCACGGCTGCCCAGAGAAGCTGGGGATGCCCATCCCTGCAGGCAGGGCCCTGTTCTAACCTGATCTGCAGGGCGGCAGCGCTCCCGTGGCAGGCAAGTGGGGCTGGGTGGGCTTTGGGGTCCCTTCCAACCCAATCATTCTTTGGTTCTGTGATACATTCATCAAGTAATCACAGTATTTCCAGTTCTAAATCCTTACAAGTGAAATAACTGAAGAAAATAATCAGTGTGCAATGTTTCAGCAGCTTTTCCAAGTCATATTATATTCACTCATGGAACAGAAAAGTACCTAAAAATCGTGTTTGTAGTCTTTTAAATGCCACAGAAAAGCAGACCCAGAATATCACAGTTCTGCTGGGCTTGCTTGTACAGTTAGAATGTGTTTTACATGTTTCACCCTCAGGCCAGAAATTACAGTTTCTCCTGTTTTCTTTTTTGATTAATACCTAAGACTCTCTTGAAGTTACTTGACTCTGTTCTCAGTGTGCAACTCTGTACGTGTTTACTGCACTTGATATTTAGCAGCCCCATTGCTTTACCCCATCCCCCTGGTGACTTGGCCATACATAGTGACATAAAATTGTGTGAGTCAGTCAGCAGGTGGAAACATTTATTCCATTGCACCAACAATTTGTCTACGAACTCCTGTTTCTCTAATCATAAAAATGTTTCCATGACTCAGCATAGTGTGTTAAGGAGAAACACCTAACCACATAATAAAAGATGAGCAGTACAACAAAGCATTTAAAGATAATCAGGGCTACGTATTCTACATGAAGCACGCTTCAGTGAAATGTAAATAATTAAGATCTTCTGCTGTTAGTAAACAGCATCCTTCCACTGAAGCCTCAGGATGCCTAAGAGCATAATTCAGTGATGTCTAGAGGTAAATACACTGGATAAAGAGCAGCACAGTCTTTGTAGCATGGGGCTATGCTCAGGGGAATAGATAGCCTCTTTCTATGCAGGGTTAATTAGCTTCATCAACACACACTCCTCCTCCAGAAAACCTACCAAACTGCTTCCAGTGCTGGAGCAGACTTATCTATAGCTGGAGGGAATCTGTAGCCAGTAGCGCATTATGGAAATACTCAAAAAAGATGGTTGAACTGTTTAGTCATGTCTGAGAATGTGACCTATTTTTGAAGCCATTTCCTCTGGGCACAAGTCCTTTTTTCTTCAACTGTTCCTCTCTCCTCATTCTCCCACTTACCAGCAGCCAAACATGCTGCCGCTACTCACTTTTTCTCCATAACCACGGCAAATCTCTCATTTCCAAAAAACTCCTGACTGCTGTGAAAAGCTCATTTTGATTGCAACAAAACTCATGTTTTCTGGATTAGCAGCGCAGAATGTGGGCAGAATGTCTCCATGAACTGAACAGCAAGAGGACATCTTGTGATGAGTACACAAGTTATGCCCCATATTCTTGCAGCCTCGTGGCAGACACTAACAGACTCATCATCGTAGCACTGAGAGGTAGAGTAGTGCTAATGATCCTAAAATACAGCCATAAAGTAGATGATAAAACTTGGGCCCAAGCAAGTAGTTAGCGGCCTAGATTTCCTACCAAAATCCTGAGGATTGTGTTATTTCTGCAAACCTTTGTAGATCTGTAGGAGAGAGACATATGCGAGGTCACACTGAGCCCATTAGAGCAGCAGGGATTGGAAATGAATTTTCCTAGGACCTGATCAGCATCTTCACTGCTGCTGGCTAAATTCAGAAAGTTTCCTTATACTGGGAGGAGCTACTGTGAATAAAAGTCAGAAGCTGATTTCATTTCTTGCTAGAACAGCTGGGTCCCTAAGTTTGCAGGTTGGTGTTAGTGCACCTATTCCCTCCTCCTGATTTTCAGTGACTCACTGTCTCCCTCAGTCACTAACGTTTCCCCCTTTTCCCTTTGGGTTATGTGCTAGGAAGTACCCTCCTCCAAGTCTGATACAGAATGTTCTGTTTCTATTCACTTATCTCTCTCCTCATCTTATCTGGAAAGTGGATTACCATCACCTTCACCTGGACACTGCTGATGAAGAATTGGTTGTTTTCCTACCATAGGTAAAAGTGGATGGTGACTTAAAGTTTTGTAGGGCCGTGTCAAACTCTGTTGTCTTGTAAAGTCCTTTAGGGAACAGCCTTTGTTTGCACCACAGTTGGCTACAAATGATTCACACGAGTGTACACAGAGTGCTGAATGTCTGAGCAGAACTTCTGCACCAGCTGGGGAATGTAAATGGCGATCTTGTAACAGCAAATGTTGATAATTTCTAGTCCCTTTTTGATTGTTCATTCTTACATTCTATAGCCTTGGAGGTTTCTTACTGTAACCTTAAAAATACTGTGCAGTGTGAAGGACGAAGTATTGCTGTGTTGATGTGAGTTCTGCAGGTCAAAGGCAGGTCATGAGGATCCTGTAGGAAAGGAAGGGGCCATCTGAAAGAGAGCTGCTCTGCTTCTGTGTCCTGACAGATTACTGAATGTGTTAAACTGTTAGAATATGCTTCTTTCTTTCTTTCATTACTAAGATACAAAACTATTAAAGCAAAAGGAAAAAGAACAAAAAATTGAGAGAACTGTCCTCCCACGTGGTAAATCAGACTTTACTGTTAAGTCATTGGCTCCCAGGGAACCGCTCCAGAAGAGTTTCAGGGTACTTCCACACTATCTCACCAGCTGCTAAGCATTTCCTTTCGTCCAACACACTATGATGGTGGGGGAAGAAAAAATAATAAAGGTTCACTTTTCTTTTTCCTAGTGGCTTAAATAGGGAAAGTGTATGCAATTATTTTCATTCTGAAACTTCAGTGGCAACAGTGCTATCAGATTTTGTCAAGTTTGTTTTCATTGTTTCTTTGTCTGACCTGGTTTTGTGCAGTGAAGGAGTTTTCAGCCAAAGTAAGTAATGAAAGCAATAAATAAATAATGAAAATAAATTAAAGGATGAAAAGTAGTAGTACAGCACAGGCCATGGTATGAGTCAGCAAATGGTATATGCACCTGATACTTTCAGTAGTCTGCACTAAATTAGTAGCCGATGACAAAAGCCCTGTCAGTGCATGTTCTTTGCATGGACATTCCTGCTAGTTAAGGGTCACAATTCTCCCTTTGGCCACAATAATGCAGCTTCTGAATTAGGAAGATCTTTGCAAACCCAAAGAAGTTTAAATAGTGTAGCTGTTGTGATCAACTTTCTAGTCCTTTGAGGGCATAAACATACCAGTTCTCCATCACTCACAGAGCATCTGAGGACAGACAAATTTTCTTGTACTTTCTACACAAGTCAGAAGAAGAACTTGAAGTCCTATCCACTGCAAAGCTTTCAGGATGAGATTATAAAGCAACAAAACAAGGACAAGTGGCCATTTCCTCCAGTGTGCCACTAAAGAGTACTGCACTGCAAAGGCTCAGATATGTGTGCATGCATAATTTTTTGGGTGGATATAGGGTGAAAGAAGCCGAGGGGTAGTACTTACGTAGCATTGGGAAATCTGTAGTGAGTTTCCTACATGGCTGCCTGGGATGAAATATTAGTTTGACAAGAGAGCTTATGGCACCTGGCTATGTTATCCATCCTATCAGTGTTGACTAAACTTGGGTAAATATAGCATCTTGGGGAAAAATATATATATATATTTTCTTTTTTTCCTTTTTATTTTTTTTGCTACAAGACAGATTTTGTGAATCTTCTTCCAGCCCTGAAATACAAAGGACAATTTCTGTGGTAAGCCAGGAAGAAACTTCACACTGTTTACTCTGACAGCCCTTTAATTCTTTAGTGATGGTATCTGGGGACTTGCTTACGCACTGCATAGAAGTCTTCCTCCCATGAGGAAAGAGTACACTTGGGACATACTGTCTTACTGATCTAAACCAAGACTTCATCTTCTTCAAACATAAAAAGTCCTAGAGCAACCTGGTCCATGATAAGCATGTCAAAGTACCACGTAAGAAGGGAAAAGAAAGGAAAAAGAGAAATGAGACAGTAATAAGTATGACGAGTTAAGATGGGTTGAAGCAACTGAGAGAAATAACAGTTAGAACAGCAGGGCACAGCAGTGGAGGGAAGAAAAAACAACAAACTGTGGAGTTAGTACTTTATTTCTTTTAGTGAGAGAGGCTGCTCCAGTGTGGTGTGTCCTTGAGATCACAGAGCATTTCAAAGAGTGGTGGTTAGAGAGAAACACAGTAAAAAGACACAGAGGTAGGCGCAGTGAAAAGGCAGGTTTATTTACTAGTAATACTGTACAGAGAAAAAAAAGAGAGAAGCCACAGTTACAGCATGGCTGTTGCTGGCAGTGTTCTTGTTTTATTTATTTTTGATTTTTTTTGTACTTATTTTTTTTTTTAATCTGAAGAAAAAAACATAACAGTCAAAAAAGTACACTTCAGGTTACAAAGTACAGCAGCTATCCCCAGCAATTCTAATCCAGTGTTAGCACAGCAGATTTTCCCCAACAAAATGGGATTTTATTTACATTAGCTCACAAAGAAAGTGGGAGACTAAAGCTTAAAAAAAATCTCAACCACAACCTACATTCACCATAAAAGCTGCATTTTACACAACATTTTCTTGAACCCCTATAAAGAGTCATTCTTCATCTGTGTAGTGAACAGAGTTGGGAAGGGCAGGAAACATTCACAAGTGTTCTTTTGCCTTGACCTGCTCTTGCTTGTCTACCTTCGCTGTACAAATTTTCAGTGGCCATAAAAAGCTTTCAAATAAATTTATCTCTTCTACCTGCCCCTAATTGGTGCCTACATCCATACTGGCAAAATAATACAGTGACAAAATTCAAGCCCACTTTCAGTTAAACACCTTAACCATAGGTGCAGGCAGATCTTAACAAACCCTCGAAGCTATCCCTAATGAGCACAGTGCTTAAGTATGTGTTACACTTCCAGCAATTGCTTAAGGTCAGTGGAGGTTAAGCACTGTGTCCAACTGGGACTTTATTTGGTTGCACAGAACTCTCTTTATTTTTGAGTTTGCGTCTCTGACCACCACATTAACTTGGAGGGATACCAGTAGCTTTTTGGCAGCTAGTTTTACTGAGTGTGCATTTGTATGCTGGATCAGTCTGTGGGGAAGTTCACATTTTCTCCTGGCTCCTTCAGCCTGCTGGTAGCAACCTGACAGCTAGGGGATGATTTGTCTTCTGCTCCCCTAAGAGGCTTCTGGATGCTGGTATCTTATGTACTTGGGCATATCTGGCTCAGGGGGTTTAACATGTTCCCATAGGAATGGAAAGAAAGACAGCACTGCTACCTAAATAGCAAGGCTACTGTGGTACCCTGGGGGATGCTAGATGAATAGGCAGAGAATGCTCCTCTGGTATCAGATTTGCCCTACAAATCTAGGAAAATGCAGGAAGACGTCCAAAAATTGAGGAGAGGATACTACCGTTTCATGTTACTCAGGGTTCACCAAAGCACACCTGAGGTGAGATTTTTGGATCTAGTCTCTCTCTTCTTTCCCCCATTTTTGCTCATAGAGAACCACAAAAAGTGAAGCAGAGAGGGGAAAAAAAAGTAGCAACTGAGCAATGGTGTCTGAAATGAGAGCAAGTACAGAGACAGGGGACAAGCAGAGTCCAGAGCAGAGGCGTGCAAAGGGAAAAATTTGGAAGAAAAACTCACACTGCCTCTTTTACTTTGTGTTTGTGTGTAGGCATGAAATTCAGCTCAGCCCTTTTCAGGCCACCGGGAGATTTGGTTGCCCAGAAGGCATTCATCCGCTTTCAAACACAATTGGCCAGGAGCTCATGTCCTGTACACCTCTCCGCAGAAAAGTGCACCAGTTTCACAACACCATTTAAAAAACCCATCTAATTAAACGAATGAGAAGGTACGGTAAAAACAGTATAAGCCTTGCTTATAGCAATATTTTTAAGAGCCAAGACCCCATAAGCATTTGTTTATGTCCTTAAATTTCACTTACACGGGTCGTTCCATTAAACTAAAAAGGGCAGTTTGGGTGCTTAGCTGTATGCTTATGAGCAAGTCTTTAGGTCTAACAGATATTTCAAGATATTCAAGATCAAGTCTAAGTCATTTAGTTTACAGGGTAAGTTACGGATGTATGAATGTATGCAAACTGATGGACATGAGTTACTTAGGTCACTTTTATTATTTTTTTTTTTCGATTTCTAAGGTAGACCTCACAAAAGAAATATAAAAAGTTGCTTTATGAAGCATTTGGGAAACAATCACACAGGAAGGTTTGCAGTACAATAACAGCAATACTGCCTAAAATAAGTATTTGCAAACTGGGGAAAAGGGATCAGATTTTTTCACTAATTTGCCCTTAAGAAATGTAACATAGTCTTAATCCGTTGAGCAGCTAAACTGGAACCACCACAGGAAAGGAACTATGTAATTTGCAAGACGTTTTGAACCCATGAGGAAAAAGGCTCAGTTTTGTGATGCTGTTGAGTTTAAACACATGGGGCATTTTTAAGAACTTCATGCACCCTTGTCACTATTTACAAGTAAGATACTATTATATGTTTATATTACAAGTTGGAATTATATTCTCTTTGGACTAGATGGCAATCCATTCATGTTCTAAACTTAATAAATTCATCCATTTTATACAGCTTACTTGTTCACATGCAAAAATTACTGTCCACCTTTATGTTGGATATTGTCATAGCCTGTAACTTCTGATTAAGCTCGGAACTGAAGTTTTTCTTGCTGCCCAGAAGGCTTGTGTAACGTAATCTGAGAGAATCCTAAATTTCCTAACAGACAGAGAGAACTAGTTGAAACAGAGTGAGCTTAAAAAAACGTAAGATGCCACATTTTAGCCTGTGGGAAAATCCTCCACTTTGTCCAAATGATTTTGTTCTACCCTTTCCAGTGCCACCATCTCTTGTCTTTTGAAATCTCATAATGGATAAAGTTTGACAAAGTGAAAAAGCATGTTATAGTTCTTTTTAGTAATATCTCTCTATTGAAAGTAAGTAGTTATTATCTACTGTGATGGCATTCTAGATAAAGTTGTCTATCCATAGAAAGCATAGGTCCACCTTTTTTTTTTTCTTTTTTTTTTTTTCTTTTGAGGAGGGGAGAATAAATGCATTTATTTGGCTGTGTTCATAGCAGGTATTTTGGATTCTACTCTTACACTGTTACTCTTTAAAAAGCTTTGTGATCCTGCTTCCAGGACAAAAGTGTGGTTAGGTCTACAAAAGATCCCAAGAAGCTGGGCATTGTCATCAATGTATGAAAAAGTTCAAAGACTCAATGTCACACTTAGGATGATATTCAGAAACTCAAATCCCTATTTAGGATTTGTATCTCATTACAAAAATATTTATTCATTAAAAAAATACACAAATGTAAAATACTACATTTTCTATTATATCCCCACTTACTTTCCAAGTACACCATTTAGATTTTGGACTAAGACAAAAGGTAGAACACCTTTTATTTCTCTAGCAGCTCTGTAGGCTATCTTCCTGCACCATTTAATTTTTTATTTCTGATCTTAAGCGTGAAGAATCAGTAGTGAATTTAGACAGAATGGCAGGGGACTGATAACATAGCTGTCAGGGAAGTCCCACTAAATGTTTCCTCAAGATTACCACAGCCATAGTAGCAATGCTGACACAGGACCTGATCCCACTGGATCCTCAGCACCATTTTGCTGTATGTTTTTCTTAGCAGAAGTAGCAATACTCAGAGTTAGCCTCTAGGTTTAGACCCCTCTGGGCAAACTCAGCAGTGCATAAAAGTGGTACAGGTACACAAATAACACCCAAACTACACCCTGTATTAATCACTTATGCCCTGATCTTGCAGAAACCTACGCGCATGTTCCTCCCATGAGTAGTCCTCTTGACTGAAATAGGTCTACATACAGTGGAGTTAGGCATATGTGTTTCTGTTTGCAGGACTGGGGTCTTTTATTGCACCAGTAGAGGTCCGCTTCATAGAGAAGGGCTTGTGCACTCTTCTCTTGCTGGGGATTGAAAGATAATGTTGTGTTTATACAGCTTTGGAATACAGCCTGCACTTTTTTGGGGGGGAAAAAAAAAGAAAAAAGAAACGAAGATACAAAAAGAAGGAAACCCAAGAGTGCTAAGGCAAACTGTCAAATGGCACATCATACCTACTTTGTCATTCATTTAGATAACATCACAAAGGCAGACCAGAGGAGTTCTGTAAACATACACCATACAGTACATCAGCCACGAGAAAATAAAAAAAGAAAACAACCCTGTAATTCTTTTCTTTCTGTATTGATATTCTTGTAATTGAAAGAGAGATTGCCTAGCCACTAATTCTAATGTTGTGTTTCCTGATTAGTATTTTTCTTCTGTTAAAAAAAAAAAAAAAAAAAGAAAGAAAAAAAGAAAAAAGTAAAATGCAGTGGTTTGAAAATAAGCAGTCCCTGAATGAAAACAAGGGACAACATGGAAACTGGGTTCATAGAAACTTAGAAAATACAAAATATAAAAAAGTTTCATAGGTTACTTTTCTCCATTCTATGAAAAGGTATGCTGAAAAGAGTTTTCTCGTTTTCCTTACAAAAATTAAGGCGAGCAGTTTGTTGTGGCAAAATGTTAACACTGAATCAGTTTCTGACTGTACTTTTTTGTATCTCTTCATGCTGAAATTGAAAATGTACAGATGATGGCATAAGTTAAACAGACAGGGAGTTTGCTCAAAACAATACAAAAAACTCCCATCATATGATCCTCACAAAATCTCTCTCTGCTTTACTGTGGAGTGGACCTCTTCCTTTGCATCTGATTGTGCATGTATTTCCACAGGCAGCTTTCTATCTGAGGGCATGGGGAAAATTCATGCCTTCCAAAGCCCAAAGAAGCCCTGGAAATCAGTTTACATTCATCAGCATATGCTAACATACTTGAATTCCCATGTAATTTGGCTGCAGTCTAATGGCTAGTATGGACAAGCTGATGTCCAGCAAGGCTGTTGCACTTGCAGAAGAAAATGATTGGAATAAGCATGTTTCAGACAGTGTAGCTGTCTGAGTTCAGACTGTTTTGCTTTTGCTTTGTGTTTTGCTTGACCTCAGATATGGAACTACCTTTGACTAACAAAGACAAACCCTTTGCAGACGCACCTTCAGGTTTTTTTTTGGATCTGTCATGGTCTGTTAACCATGAAGTTCAAATGAACACATAAAAAACACCGGCCTTCCTAGGCACTCAATGTCAGCTACAGGTACTGAGCAGTACGTATTTGGCAGGTTTAAGGTTTAAGGCTTGTGCTCTACTTCTAACCACTGAAGGGCCACTTCTGAGCTCTTACATGCCACCATCTCCCTACCACGTTGTGCCTCAAGTGACGCATGGTCTCAGATGCATTCTGGTCCCAGTCTCAGCATGCATCTCCCAAAGCTGGCCACTAAGGGAGTCATCCCCAAAACGCTGAGTCTGTGTTGAACCAGAAGATCATCTGACAGGGGAGTGCAAGGCTGAAGAGAAGGATGGACAGATCGGATTAGGAGTGGTACCCAAGAATGTCCAGAATCAAGTCCAAATGTCATGAGCAGAGGACTGTGGGGAAGATGTCTGTAAAGAGAAGAGTGGTAGGGAAAATTTTGGGCTGGGAAGAGGTGAGGAGGCCAGGGTGGCCACGAAGGCAGGATCACACCCAGAGGGGGAATGACTGGCCAGACTGGGAGGAGAGATGCAGAAGATGTGTTTTTGAGGTGAGTTGAGCTGGCCCCAGTGTGACAGAACTGTTGCAAAGCATGTCTTCAGTGGGCCTCCCACCAGCCCAAGTGGGTCGAGTCAGGCTCCAGAGGCCCTCATGGTGGAGGAATGAAGTGGAAACTGTTTTACTGTCCCCTCTGCTTTATGTCACAATGTTGTTGCAGATCCCTAAGCATGCCCTGTTGAAGCCTTGTCTGTTTCCCCATCGCACAGTGCCTGGGGTGGACCAGGCTGTGGAGACGTGACTATAGCTGCATGGGTCAGTGCTCCTCAGCCGAGTTGCAGTGACCTCACATAACTCCTTGGAAATGTACAAAAATCCCTGAAATGTTTTGTGTGATGGTGTCAGGGTCTGGATTACCATGGCCAGGCTGATGAGTGTTAATGGGATGAGCCAGGATAGCTCAGCCCCTGGGGTCAACCACCCACACCTCAGTCTGCTGAACTTGGGGACTGCCTCATGGAGCCATGTGACAGAGCTGAAAGCTCATGGCCTTGATTTAAGAAATGTTGAGATTTGTAAATAGTTACCATTTCTGGAAGAAAACAAACAAACAAACAAACAAAAAAACAACCCAACACCCAAAACATTCCAAACCAACAAAAATACAGGCTGCTAATCTCCAACACATTTTCTAGCAAACAGCCACCAGTAATAATTATCACAGTGCACAACCTTGCAGCCATTCTCCTCTCTGATACAACTGTTAATCACGTAGGCCTGAGTCAAGTGATGATTTTCAGAGTTTCTGTTGCTGGGTTGGTCCTTCTCTCATCCAAAAGCCCCAGAGGAGGCTGAAGGAACATGCAGAAATCTATTGCATGTTAAATGAGGCCACTGAAGCAAATACAGAGGCCAGCATAATTTTTGCAGGTGTCAGATGGATGTAGCTTTCTTTTCTTAATCACCAATTTCCTTCTTTTATTTCTGTCACCTGGGCAGTGGTGAAAAGTTACATTGACCAACTCCGCATTGACAGCTAAGTAATCTTACATAGGAACTACTTTTTGCATTTTCTCGTGTCTGTTTTTAGTGTGCCTCATGTAACCTTTGTAATGAGCAAGTGTCTTTTTTACTGGCACAGAAAGAAAAGAGTACAGAGCAAGAACTGTTTAATCAGATGCTCTGAACTAACAATTAATGCAGTAAAAGCACCATCCAAGAAAGTACAGAAATACCATAGGAATCACCTCAGAATGAAAAGAGGCTTGTTGTTGCTTTCTTTCTTTCTTTCTTTTTAATATATATATATATTTTTTCTGTTGTATTATTCATTTTTAAGGTCTGATAGTTTCAAAGACACTTCAAAATACTCTCCAGTATTTTTAACACTATCAGAAAATACAAATCCTGATTTTCGGTCTCACTTCTACTGTTACAAATCCAGATTAACTTCACCAGAGTGAGTGAAGTTGCACCTAAGCAAAACCAGTGTGAGACAAGTATCAGGCTCATAGTATCTTACCACGAAAAAGCTGGCTGCTTTTTCCTTGTAGTTAGAAGAAACAATGGACTGAGAAATAAAGAAACACCTATTGATTTTGGATGCATTCGCCTTTTTAAAGTTTAACCTTGAGACATTTTTTTAAAGGCCTGATTTTCAGAGGGCAGAAGAAAAATGTATGGGAAATCAGGCCTCTCTGAAGTATCCCACACCAGGAATTGAAGCATCCAAAACCACCAGCATTTTTTTAAATGTTAGCCTTACGGCACTAGGATCGCTTTCTGAAACAGCTGCTTAAACAAAACTCCAGTAGGCCTCCACGGGAGTTTTGGCTAGGTAAGCATGGCAGGATCAGACCCATCACTTGTCAGTACGTCAGTGCGCTGGAGGTGCACTCAATGAGAAATAACAGTTTCCTAAAGCAAAATAAAAATCTGGCCCTGCCCACATTTCCAGCACTGAGAACTTCCCCACTGAATTCAGTTTGAGCAGGGTCAGATTATGAGAGATTACTTATATTCTAGGGAAATAGAAAGCAGTATCTCTCCTTTACTGGAGTTCAGCAGGAAACCTCATATGTAACATTGGCAGAGTTACTGAAAGGCAAGTAATTAGATCAGTAACCCCGATTCAGTTGGTGTTACAGCTGCATCTTTTTCTTGTCAAGTTAATTTCAGTTGTAATTTGGGGAGATGAAGTTCACATACAATACTGTAATCTGGAAGATTTATATAAGGCAAAATTATCATTCATACGTTTTCTAGAAAGAATAATTAAGGTCCACTTTTGGTATTACCAAGAAGCAGAAATGGCTGATGGATTTTTGTGACACTGCAAACTAAACTGAAAAGCTACTGTAAAACAGAACTACGCAAACCTTTCAGGAAGGACTTATCTGAGTTTAAGCAAATTAAAACAGTAAAATGATCTAAGTCTTCCCCTGAGAAATAAAAAATAGCATCTATAAAATAATGTTTAAATGTAATTTTTGTCTTAAAAAAGAGAAGCGACATTTCTTTAAGGCTCTCATATCTGGCTGCTGTGAAATTCAGACTCCCACAGAATCCTAGGAAACTGATCAAGCCTGCCAGATATCCAAAGAAAATGTAAAAAGTGTTTTCATTATATATATTATATATATGTATAGATCAAATAAATATGAAAGCATTTGTTCCATTTCCCACTTATCTCTCACTCTGCAATATTAAGGAGAAAAATAAAATGAAATCTCCAACCACTCCTTGAACCCCAAAGTGTACGTCTGATGGGAAAATAACCATGCGTTCCTCTTCCTGAAGAACTAGAAATCAAAGCAACCCAACTGCAAGGCAATGGAGGCATTCACTTCCAGTTCACAGTATTGCAGCTAGAAGTACAATGAGGTCTAGGTAAGTGATGGAGCAGGAGCTGCCGGAGTGGGGAAGAAGAAGGTGTTCACATGACAATACAGCATTGACAGCGCTTTTTCTTTTGTGTACCTGGGGCAGCTTCCAAGGGCAGGCTCTCTTCCTTCCCCTCAGGAGAGGAGGGCTCTGTCGTGTCCGACAGGGGCCTGCCAGAGACCAGCTCAGCAGCATTCCCGTCCATGGTCGAGATGTCTGTCACTGTCTTCTCTCTCAAAGACTTCTCATCATCTTCATCGATCAGAACCAACTCTGCTTTGATGGTTTCATCATAGCCCAGCACTTTTTTCGTCTCCTCTTCGTCGTCAATGCTCTGGTAGCCCATAAATATCATTGTCACTGGTTGATCTGCACTGGCCTCTGGAACTTCGCCACCGCAGGGTTTGTCTTGGGGCTGGGAATTCATAGCATGCCCTTTGTTTGGTTTGTGTACCATTTCCAGCTTTGCCTCCTTGAAGAGCATTTGCTCCTTCACATGGCTAAGGTTTCCATCAGCTACTGCATTTCTGTCTGACACAGTCATTATTTCATACCCTCCTTTTACATTTGATTGTCCAGCTTTTTGCATAAGTTCATCTACGTCCTTTGAGCTTAATTTATGTACTCCATTTTCTACCACTGTGCCACCAGAGTGAACCTCATAGACTACCTTGGTACCATCATCATAGACTTTGAATCCTCTTTGATGGGCCTCATCTGGGCCAACAGGTGAAGCAGAGACAATCTTGGTCTCTCCTGTCTGTTTGTCTTTCTCCACATTAATTTCCATGGTGCACAAAGCTTGAATGAAAACAAGAAAGGAAGTGCATGTTACAACAAAAAAAGCCAGTGAATGGTTAATTGCCAAACAGACAAAGAAAACTATGGTGCCCCTTTTCCTGTCAGCTGCTTCTAAAGGGTCAAGTGCTCTACGTTAGAGGTGGGATGCAATGCTGTGAACAGATAGTTACTATTTTACAGCTTTTTGTGTAGCTGGAGGCAAGGCATACCTGTGTCAGATGGGATGTAGTCTTCCAGCTCACACTATGTGGAACTGCCTGTGGTCAGTCAGGAGTGCCAAGAGCACTTATGTTAGGTGTACTTTAGACAAAGGGAAGTGACAGCATGCAGATTGGCCTCAGTCTTTCCCTTCTGAACTTGCCTCAAAATTCAAAGATAGATAAACTAATCTCCAGCAACCTCCTTACATACTTTTCCTTTTCTGTCATCAAACTACCAGTTAGCTGGTAAGAACTTTTGTTTGCTGCAAGTAACACCCAGACTTGATAAACACTTGTACTTGCTTATCTCTTACATCTATGGCATTCAAAACATTTTAGAGGGGTTAAGAACCATTTTTTTTACACCTGTTCTACAAGTCAGAAAACAAAATCACACGGGAATGAGATAATTTCTCCTGTAGACTTGTGATAACAGATTTCTTCTTCCACACCAAGACGTCAACACTGACCTATGTTTGCAGGTTAATAGAACGTACAAAACGGCCAAGAAGTGCTCCCTCCCTTCTTTGAATGAGACCCTAAGCATCATCTCCAGAGGGCAAAGTTGAAGAAAAAAGTAATAACGAACCAATTTGTAAAGCACCATGAAACAATGGATAAAAATACCCGTGTGAGGGATGCTGTTTTAGAATAGCAAATCTAGCAGTTAAAAAAGACGCAGTAATAAGACGAAAGGAGTTGAGACCACATAGCAGGAATAGAATTTGTCACTCTAACCCTCATTTTGAGACATAATGGCATCTCGCTGGACAGCTTTTCAAAGAAAAATGTGCAAAGGCTTCACAAATTTTCCAGAAGCAGAAGTGTGTTAATCAATTTAAATATTACTTGCATATAGATGAAGACATTCTTGAACAGACATTCACAGACACAAACTCCCACAAGCAATGAGAAGTGTTTGTGAAACTTATGACAACCGTTTCCACCAATGAACCTAAATGGCATAATCATGATTTTTCTTACCTGATACACCAGAAACTGGTGTCTTGGCTTTCTTTCTGCCTTTTTTTTCAAGTGAATATAGAATTATAATTGCCCAAGAGTCAGTGTAGCTTGCTATGTTTGTATTTTGAACACCATTACTGTTAAAAATTACACATAAAATGCATTCTTTCAGTCTTACTATTCTCATGTAGTATTTTTTAATGTCTTCTCAAAATGAAATCTCTCATCAGCGTTGCATAATTAGTCATGCGGTGCATCATGAACACCACCGTATCTTTAGATGAAAAATTCAGGTATTGTAGAATGGGTACAGCTGACAGTATCCTACATAAGAGGAAGAATTTGGTCAACAAGTTCCAGCACTGCGTGGAACACTCTGTGCTAAAGGTAGATCTGATTTAGCAAGTTAACAAGTGTGGTCATATCCTTGTGTATTTGGTGTTTGTCAAATTTGCTTAAACATTTGCCACTGTCAACATATACTTTTTACCTATGATGATTTAGCAGTAGTATTTTTGATACAGCTTGTGCTTTATGACCTATCTTGGAGATCACATCAAACCTACTTGTGCAAGTAAATGCATAACTATATCTGAAAGTCTTGGAAGGCTGTTCACTAGTGAAGCACATTGCCATGGGAGAAATAATAACAGAATCCTGTTTATCCGCTGATATGCACAGTGCTAGTTCTCTGCAGAACTACCTAGCTGAAAACTGAACTAATGCAGATTTATAAAATGTCTTTATTCAGCTAGAGCTTATTTACTGCAAAATGTGCTCGATTAATACAATACAAAGCTGTCTTGACAATAGAGTTGAAACTGAAAGCAGTACTTGAAGATGACAGCCTGTATTCATGGGGACAAGCCTTCTGTACAAGCTTTAATTACAGTGTAACATGACACAGTTCTTCATGACAACAAGATCCCAATGTACATATGAAAAGAACTGGCTTCTGCCTGTTACATGGCTTTAAACAGTGGGATTCTGAGGCTATTCTTTTAGAAAAATTTTAATAGACTTTGCACATATATTTAGATGGGTGTCTACCCTTGAGAGTATGTGCTAGTGTCTTCTCATTATGCTATTAAACACGCACAATACTCTTCTCAAGGAATACGTGAACAGGTCATCCAAAGAGTGAAAGAAATGTTTGTATTCTTGGTATTGACAAAATGGAACAAAACATACAGAGAAAAACTTGCTTTTCAGACAGATTAGGGTAAGCGGTGGTGGAAGAGAAGCTTTTAGTATGGCTTGCAACAGGGTCTGAAAAAAATTACTTATCCCATAGTGGTCTACAGTGTCTTAGCTGCCAAAACTGCTTTGCTATGCTTACTAACTCATTCTCCATGATAGCCACTTTTTAAAATTTTTTTTTTCTTATTCCTCTGGACATCTCTTAAGTAGCCACCAGCAGTCTGGTTTTGAGATAGGGAATACACTGTTTAGAGAAGAAGGCTCTCTAAAATAGGGAACACATGCAGCTTTTAACGGTCACACTGGTACCTTTAGGACACATACACAGTCCAAAAAATAAGTGTTAGAAAACTCTCTGTGTGGCTGCAAGCACAAAACACATCATTATAATTCTCCCCACACTTTTTCTCCAGAAGAAAGAATGGTAACAAAGTGGTATAAAATGCTATATAAATTTGAAGCATGACTAGAGGCTCGTGAGTGCCTGTATGTCTCATTCATCTTGAGGGGAGTTGCTTGGGTACAATGGAGGAGGTAAAACCATGGTCTGGATATTGTGTGTTTTTCTAAGCACAGATGGAAGGAACTAAATGTTTCCACAAAAAATAAAAAATAAAAAAATTGACACATTTCCTATGCTGCTTGTTTGGTCAATATGTATTGTTTTGAGAGTACTCATTGCTGCCTAAAAAGCCTTGACTTATTTACAAAATATGAATCAAATGGCATTTCCTGTCATTTAAATGATATCGGGAGTCCAGACCAATTAAGGAAATCTAACAAAGAAGAGTTCATGGCTACTGGATTGGTATTATAAAGCTTTGCTCCTTGAGACTTACCAGCTACTCTGCTTGCTCCGTCCCGCCCAGGAACTGGCTCTGCTGTTCGTGAATAGAGGGTTGGGAGTTCAGGGATCTGGGAGCAAATGTAATTTACTGCATCTGGTGTCAGAGAACAGGAAACAGTTAGATTTGTGCTACGAGCCCCAGTGGCTTCATTGCTTAGACAGCAGAGTGTTAAGTTGTCAGCCCTGACAATAGTTGCTGGAGCTTTGTATTAGATAATTGGATCAAAGCAAACAAAGTGCAAAGTCACTGTCGTGTGATTGGTGTTCAATAAACTAGCTGAGGTAGGAGGGAATGGGTCCAGATGACTCAAACCTTGTGTAAGTTCAACACACAAAATTATTTGTCAGGAGGTTCTGGATTTATCAACTGTGTGACCTTTAAATGTGGGAAGTGTTGGGGGAAAAGATGGGGTGGGCAAGGAACAAACCTGGAGTAATATCCAGCATAACAAACATCTCACATAGAGATGTAAAAGCCTAAAAATGCTATTGTTGGCTGAAAAGGATGAAAGGCCAGGTTTTTTTCTTTTTTCATGGGTAGTTCGCATATTACAGAACTGCCAGTTGGCTTTTTGTTCTTAGAGATATTAATATAGCTAATAATGAAATAACATATAGATATAGTCTAGTAGGGTGCCCACTGTGGCCTGCAGCACCTATTAAGTTCTTGCCAGTTCTGTAGTGCCTCTGTTCATTAACAGTGTTCAAAAAAGTAGAGAACTTGCTGGAAGGACTGACTTGCTTACTGCTGTTTACTACAAGTTAAATATATTCTTTAGAAAAGACATTAAAGACGTTTTATAAACATTTACTGGGAGTTGTTTTATGAGTGGGCTAAATAGAACTTGATATCATTCAGCTAAGGCTCAGTGGCTGAATTAAAAGAGGAGTTCTGAGGAGAGATGTGCAAGTAATAAACTTCTAGTTTTTGTTCCAAAACAAAAGAAGCAGAAAATAAATAAATAAATAAATCACATTGCTTCATATCAGTTAGGAATGTTTTGAGTTTTGTATGGAGAAGGTGTAATTTCTGTTCAAACATAAAGTTCCATCTGGTCTGACACAGAAGATTTGTTGTCCTCCAAGGGTACTTTGCCTGCACATTGTGAAATCAAGCTTCTGCGCCCTTGACATGACCTGATTCACATGCGAGGATAGGAGGCAGAATCTGCCTTCCTCAGTGTCTCTTGTTGTGTGAGCAGGTGAAATACAAAGAAAAAAAGTGCAGACAGTGAATGTGAAATGGAGAAGGATGAGAGAAAATGAAGTGCCATGTTGGTGGCTACTTCATTGCCACCGTTTTTCTTGTGAATGGAGATGTGTTCGTTGTGTTCCCTGTCGACAAATATCCACCCCCCCCAAAAAAAACCTCAAGAAACACATTTTGTAGATGATGGCATTGCCAACAAAAGCAAGACATGCCACCTCTAGCCCCAAACCCGCTCTTTTGAAATACAGCTGTGCCTGCTGCTAATGAAACAGTTTTATGCCCTAATAGCCTGCAGTGGCTGCCAGAGCTGCTTGGTGTGATGAGGTAGTAATTGCTGTTCTGAAGTGTACAGTCCACCACTGGAACAATGTAATTGACTCAAAAAAGGTCCCTTCCAATCCAAACCATTCTGTGATTCTATGATCCTATGGAAGAGGCACCTGCTCTGTCTTCTCTGTTTCCTGTGTCAGAATAGGATGAGGAAAAGGCACGGTGCAAATTCATTCAGGAAAGTCAGGAAGTTGTTACAGAAGTTCAGATGAATTTCAAAAATCTCTGTCAGGGAAATACTGCTTTATTTCACACTTCAGTGGACAAACGGCAGTCTTGGCAACTGAGCTGTTATATTTTCGATGCACAATGTTTCCTCAAAGGTTCTCTTTTTTTGATTTTTATTTTTAGCAATAGGGCCTAGGAGAAATAATTGTTTAGGACACAGCTGACTGAACAGTGGCCAGTAACAGCTGCTTTCTTTAGTAGGGTGTCTTTCCTCTGATGAGAAGGTGGTACAATGCTCTCTGTTGTTATTCTGGGAAACATCACCAGCAAATGAGAAGGCTAATATTGAAAACTGAAGTAACTTCTCAGAAGTAAGAAATGTTGAGACTGTGCTTCTGGGCCAGAATGAGAAGGCACTTTTGCACACTCATCCAGTGATTTGAGTGACAGACTTGACTGTCCTCATACGGGTGTAGTCAGCACATCCCATCATTTAGCACTGTTGTTGTCCAGCAGTAAGCCAACCCCTTCTCACTTTGATGCTTGCATGTCTGTAGACCTTAGTAAGGTATTGGCTTTTTGGCCTCCTGTTTTAAGAAGCAATGTCTTTCAGTTGCTGCTAGTGTTGACTCAGCTTAGAATCGTATAATAAAATACTTAAAAATGTTATTCAAGGGCTTCTGACAATCTCCAGTTGCTGGAGAAAGGGAAAGTTGTAGTAGGGGTTGTATTGGGGGGGACATGTATCAGAGGTGGGATATGGACTGGGATATTTGGTTTGGTTCATTTTGTCTGTTTCTGTGACAGCCCCCCGTCCCCCCCACCCAATCCTGGATGAAAAGAGCTTATTTATTTCACTGGCAACAAGGTCTAAAAACAATATGAGAGCAATTTTACAAGGAGCAGCAGAGACACAATTAGCATTTTGTTCACATGAGAAGTAAGACAGGTCATAAATTAAAGCATTTGAACTGACTCCATTCAATAGCTTCATTTCAACCTTTGATGAGCTATTAATATCTAACAATGCCGTAAAACATGTCCTGTGGCTTTTCGTACTACTTACATCAAGCTGCATTTTAGGATTATGGCACTTCTCTGTATTATCAGACTAATGAAGGGACTGAGAACACGTATAGGGCCTGATAATCTCTCAAGGGTGCTTACACAGAACAAAACCTTTGGGGCTGCTCAAAGTAGCTCATGGTTAGCTCATTTTCCAAGAGCTTGATTTACTTTAAAAGGTCTGACTACTGGCAAACTGGGTCCCTAAGTTCTGCCACTGGCACCCAGGACAGGGCTGTTCCCCTGTGAAGCCATCTGGGACTGCAGAGCATTATGGCAGAGTGAACAGAGATGACGAACCCCCACCACGTTTGTAAGATCAGGAGCACGGGTCTGAGCAGGTGGCTTTGCACCGCTAAGCCAGTGGCTGGGAATCAAACCATCCACATGAGGATTTCAGAGCCACAGCTTTGTTAAATATATGTTAACATACACAGGATTCAAACAGTTCATGCAAACTGTAGAGTTGGTGCAGCTGTGGCTTTTGCCTGTTTGCTGAAGTACCAGACTGCAGTTTGCATTCTGATTGCTAAAAGCTGCAGGGAATGAATTTACCACAGGGCAAACAGTCCACAGAATCACACTGGATCTTAATGGGGCTTTTAGTTTATGCATACACTGAGTCACAAACATATGCACACATGGAGTGTGAGCACTCTTTTTTCTATTTGTTCACACTAGGCATGCAGCACAACACTACAGAGTGCCTGGTTTTGCTGTAGACATGGGCAGCAATAAATGACACCATCCCTAGTGTTATCTCAGGCCTTGTTTAAGTGGAGAGCTTCTCCTGTGGTCCTAGGGCACCATAGGCTGGCAGAAGCTTGACTGCAGAGGATGGAACCACTGGCCAGAGCCTTGGTTTCTGCTCAGCTTTATTTTGTGCAGCAGTCTATAATGGCAAAATATAATTTTACCCTGGAAATGTGGGATTTGTGTTTATTGTGTCTGGATGACTTCAAGCTCATAGATGGTCACCGCCAAAACAGTCACTTGGGAAGGATACAGAGCCACTTGGTTGACCACCAATGTCCACCACCTCTTCTCGTCCCTCATCTCCTTCTATATCTCTCTGGGCTCTGAACTTTCTGCAATTGTGTTTTCTTACATGAGCAAAAGGTATGTCAACACCATGTACATGGCACAGAAGCATGCAGAGAGATACACTGGTGAGGTAAATCACTTTCTGCATTGTCACTGCATTTAGAATAAAGGGAAGCATGTATTCTGTGAACTAGCATGAGATTTATGAACTCAAAGTCTTTCAGGAATCAGTTAAGTAATCTGCCACCACAGGTAGCAATTAGTGTAGGTACTGGCTCATGTATGTTTTTACAAAGCCTTGCTCTAAAATTCAACGGTTCCTACCATTTTCCTCTGCAGCATGCATTATACAGCTGACGAATGATCTGCTTCAACAAAGCAGGTTATATGTGTATTTGAAAGGTGGAAAAATCTACGGTATCAAACTGCTCACAGCTAGCAATGTACATAACCTCTTCCTGCTGTGATCTGCCAACACAGTCTGCTGTTAGGCAGCAGAAAACAGAGAACCAGCTCAGCTTTATCCATGTAGAGATGCACAGTCACATCATGCCCACAATGGGAGGCAGACCTGGGTCAGCGGCATGGCTCACAAGCCCTGAACATTTCTAGAGCCTTAAAGTGCAGTCTGCTTCTTCACAAAACTGCCTAGAGGATGACCAGCTACCAGGATGAGATAAGGCAGATAAACCAAGGCTCCAGAAGAGGTACCCACTGACTTGTCTATATCCCCTGTCTACTCTGGTCACACATGGATTCTGTGAGCAGCCTGTTGTCATTTACATAATTTTACTGTTTGTCTGTTAGACCTGCAGATATCACAAGCTATCCTTGCTTCTGACTCAGTTTGTGAAGGAATGATCAACTGAAATCAGGCCAAGTCTCGAGCATGGTGAGATTGAACAAAGTACCGCAGATGGATACGCTACAAGAAAAAGCTTTAGGGGAAACTACTGTCTCATGTTTGCTAAGTGGAGTTTTGTTTGACTCAAGTTTTTATCATATTACTCGTGAAAAGGCAGACTATGCCTTGCAGGTGTCCTGAAGGTTGCTGCATATGTTAGGTGCTAATACCTGTAGGCACTGATTCCTGTTTTGGAAACTTATCATCAACCACAGAGAGACTCTACACAGGTACAAAATATTTGCCATTCTGGATCTTTATTTACTTTGTGATATTTGACTTCAGGAAAGAGAAAAAACAAATTCTCACAGAAGAGCACCCTACTTGGGACTTTTTTTTTTTTTTTTTTAAAACTCCTGAAGTTAACCTAAAGATCGAATTACATTGTTAACAGAAGTTAACATTTCTAAACTGGATATCTGTGGCAAAAATAAAACCTCATTACCAGCTAACATTAACATCAATCAAACGAACCTCCCTCCAGCAGAACTAAATCAGCTCATGGGCTATGTATTAACACACACTTGTGTACCAGAGCTATAATATGTTAGGATCACCCTACATGTTCTCCACCCATGCTCTAAGTAAGCCTGGGCATGACTTTGTCAGCAGCTGGAGGAACAAGAATTTTGCATCTTATTAGTTCGAAGTTGCATACTGGGGACTTGTGTCTGGAGTACAGAATTATCTGCAGGTGGATCAGTATGCTGCCCTTCCTGAGTCCTGATGGTCCTGGAGGTGCACTGTAAGAGTTTCTCTAGACTTTTTGCAACAAACTGTATGTTTTATTCACTTGGACGCCTGCATTTGTATACCAGCATTTAGACTGACTACATATCTTGTCATGCTGAGCTCAGAAGCTAGGAATAATTGCATCCTCATTCACCTATGCAAGGACTTCCTTCTGCGGCAGTAGTCACAGATAGAATATAATTCATCAGAGAAGTAATCAAATTTTAATCAAAAGCAGATTGTTACTGTAAATTAGGAGTAGTCCTCACTGTATTTAGCAGTTTGTGAATAGTATGAGCTATGAGGGAGAACACAGATCACTGAGCAGGTGAAAAGGAGTCTGCACTGTTGGGCTGTCATGTTGTGGAAGAGGTCAGTAACTTGGAAGATGTCTGGATGTCTGGATGTCTTGGACAATGTCTGTTTTAAGACATCCCTCGCTTTATTTTCCCTAGTATGTACATAACAGTAGCTGGAGCTCTACCAAAGGAATGCTGCCCCACAGCAACAGTTACATTTGTGCTTGTACTATAGCAACACCAAAGAAAAAGGTAATGGCTCTAGCAATAAATCAGAAACATGCAATGAATGGAAGAATCCTCACTCTGTAAACTTTTGCGACACAGCTATGTAACATTTGTTAAACTCAAAGATAAACAGTAGTAAAAAGGCACTTACCACCATCCTGGTGTGAGAAAGTCTGTGAAGAAAAAAAAGAAAGAAGACTGGTTAAAACTTTCTAGGGTTACTTTTATGGTTCTTTGTCACTTTTAAATGAGTAACTGGCACTTTGTCTCCTCAGGTCTAGGTGCAATTGGAGGCCAAGGAAGAGGGATGTGGTTGTCACAGAAAGGAGAGCTCTTGCTGTTTTTCATAAGTAGTGCCATTCTGAAGTGGTTATGTCAAATGACGCTATTTTTGGGTGCCACTGGGAGGGGGAAGCTTGAGATTCCTTCCAGGCACGCTGACATCTTTCAGTGGGTTCCAAAAGCTCACATGGTTTCTATGCAGATAAGCTATTGAGATAGTGTACTAAATCTCCTTCTTGAAAAGGCTGGAATGGGGAGGGGAAATCCAAATAGTCCAAACCAAAATAGATCTGACACCTCTGTATCTTTGCTGCTTTTGGTCATCCTGGTTTGAGATAAATGCTCTGCAACTGCCCTCAGCCTTCCTGTGAATGCATAAATTATAGCTGCTATTTTGGAGTAGTGCTAAGAGTCTCAGTTTCAGTCAATGACCAAATGTCTTTTTTTTTTTTTTTTTTTTTTTAAATACCTTTTGCAAGTTGTCGAGGGACTTCTCAGTCTCCTTTAGTTTCTCCAAAATGATTTGTTCTTTGGCAGATATTTGAGATTCCTCGCTTTCTAATTTCTGTATTTCTTGTTCCAACCTGTGAGAGACACACAGACATGCACATACACAGAAAAATAAAACTTGTAAAAGCTGTTTCAATGAGATAGTCACCAAGGTAGTAATTAGAATTGCAAGTGTCATAAGGAATACCTCTTATACTTGCTATTCAGAACTGATTTACTAGCACATGAATGGACATGAATTATTTGTAAAGCATATATTCAAGACAAAACACATAAATTTCTTATTACAGACTTCTACAAAAAAAAAAAAAAAAAAAAGTAGATTAACTATAAGTACACCTTCTATCCCAGTTCCTTTAACAACTCTCAGACATGCTCTTCCATTGTAGAAACCAGAGTATTGAATATGACTGTAGAAATGCAGTAATGATTAGAGGAATGCTGCTCCTACTGCTGCCGCACTACAGACAATGGAGGTGGAAATAGCTTTTGGAAGCTGGCAGACAACTAGTTGTATTACAAGTTTTTTTGGAGCGAGTGCATCACCCAGTTTCCTTAATAACTCTGGTTGGCTGGAGCTTTCTTCCAGGGTAGCTAAAAGCTTTGGATCTCCATCCATGCTTCCTATTGTTACTGGATGGTACTGGGGAACCCAGGGGCTGCACATAACAAAAATACATGAAGAACAGCGTTATTTTTCTAGGCAGCAAGCAGACTTGCTGAACTCACTGAGATCTAACAACACTCACTTCTGAAGATGCAGTTCATCTTGATTTGGGATATTCTTTAACCACAAATACACACGGTCAGATTCTCCATTACTTTAACTTAAACCTCCTTTTATTGCCACGATTTATACCAGTATTACACTGTTATACTCTCTCTGTTTTTAAGCACATCACTGTCCCTATTTTCTCAATTTTGGAAACTAATAAACAAAGGGACAAATTTTTGCTCTTCTCCATCTCTGTTCAGTACAGGGCTTCATTCGTGCTTGTTTGATCAGAAGGCAGCAGGTAAGGAGAAGGTGACTGTGCACAGTGAGTGGGGTGGCAGGGAGGGACTACCCCTTTCAGGAGCTTGACAGCTTGGTTGCTTACAAAATTCATGTGCCCAAATGTAAATACCGTTAGAAACTGCAGTCCCAATCCACCTAATGCTTTCTCTAAGTTAATATAAAAAGTTTAGAACTGCAAATATTTCATTCTAGTGAGATAGAAGAAGTTGGTACAGGGAATATTGCAGGGAGAAAGTTTTCAAAAGTACTCTTTCATTTCAATTTTCCTTCCCAGGAAATATTTTTAAATTGAAGTGAAAAAATCCTTTGTCACTGAGGTCAGAGACTGCCATGCTTTTACTTAATGAATTTAGAAGTCAACGGAAAGGTGGTTTCATTTTCTTCCCTGTCCCTCAGGGTGATGAGTAGGTCCATGCACATTTATACCTTGCTGACAAAGACATTTGAATTATTATGTTCTGATGAAATCATGGAGTGGAGCTCCATGAAATCATGGAGTGGAGTCGTGGAGCTGCGTGAGTGGGTTTTTGGTAGCATGTCTCTTTTCTTCCTAAGTGAATTAGTCAGCAGTGTGTTCAGGATGCACATTGTGCAGCCTGGTGCATGTTGCTAGACACACGACCCATGAAGAGACTGGAAAATGGGAGTGCACAGAAGTCAGCAACAACAAAATCCACGTGAAAAATTCTTTCAAATGAGCTGGACATGGGTTCATCTGTTATGACAATGAAAACACAGAGGGCACACGTGGTGCAAGGCAACTCATTTGGTGTGAGTAAGGCTGTAAACATTCGTAGACTCCTTCCAATCAGAGGTGATCATAAATGCAGATTTTGTGTACTGGCTCAAAACTGTGAAAGGAATTGTTCGCCATTGTGTGGATTCATAATTTCTTACTTTCTGGATATCTCCATTTTCTTTTCTTTTTCTTCTTTTTTTTTTTTTTTTTTCTTTACTTCCCTTTTTTGTTTTCCTTTCACCCTTCCCTTGCACTCCACTTCCAGTTTCTGCTGCAGTCATGCCAGACTACTGTTGCCACTGAAACAAATCGGACAGGTGATGTATCAGGTTTTCCTATTCTGAAAGCTTTTTTTTTTTTTTTTTTTTTCAACCTTATATGGGTAGTAATAGCAGCAACTTGCTAAAGAGGAAAGGAATTGATACAAAGCTGCCAGCATTACACAGGTATGGCTTTTAAGGGGCAGGGATCCAAGAATGCGTACAACCTCTGCTGTAAGTCCACATTGCCCTTCTTCTACTGAAATCAGTGCAGGTGGGCAAAGAAATTTAAGGCATGACAGAGACTGGATCCAGTCCTGCAGGCAAAATACTGGATCCCTAGCTGTGGCAGGAGAAATACGGATCATTCAGCAGTCTTCAGCCAGAATGTATTATACAGCACAAGGATCATTTACCAAGTATTATCCACAGGAGGTTACTTTATTCCTTTTCACTAAAGTTTACAACTCTCAACTCTACTCTCTTAGTCTTAAAGGCCTAGGAAATGCTAATGGGGTATGTGAGGTAACAGGACCACTCAAGATTGCTGTTTTCATGTGAGCAGTTGTATACATAAATCAGCAAACCACCCAGGCATGAGGGACCTCACTGGAAAATACATCTCCTTCAGTAGGCACCTGGAGCCTACCATCTCTGGGCTTCTTACACTGGAGCTGTGCAAAAATTAAAGTCACAATGCAAACTGAAAGTTGTTTTGCATCCTCTGTTTTTTTTCGGTTGTACTGCCAAATTTTCTGAGTGACCAGGAGTACTGCTGGCTATTTTTGTAACAAGATAGAACAGACAAACACAAATTTAGCCTGAGAAACAAAGGCACTAATAGCACATTTGTTTCAGGCAACATGCCATATAATGGTCTAAACAGCAATAAATCCATCAAAGTACACATGTGCACCTACATGCATATACAAAGTCCTTACATTCTTCCTGTGTAAGACTTCTAAATATTCAAATAATGCCCCTTTCTTCTAGCCCAGTTTAAAGAGGATGTGTTTTAATTGTCACTTGACACCTGGTAAGGAAACCCTCTAATTCCCTTTTTCCGGGCTCCTTAGCAGACTTCAGGCTAGAGTTTGAATGACAGCCACGACAATAAAGCCATCAAATAAACAACTGCAGTATCTGGAATGCTGTAGGGAATGCACACAGAGGAAAATGGAGCTCAAGACTGTTTAGAAGTGGTGTAAAACAGCCTGTTAACCTAGCTGCTTCTCAGCCCAAGTAGTTATCTGATCTCCAGGATTTGCTGAACTGTTGCCATAAGGATTAAAAAAAAGCAGGTGATGAATTCAGGAGTTGCTTTGTTATGGGCAAATCTTTACAGTGGATGTACACAGAGTCCCACTTCCCTTAATACCACAGGAACAAAGAGGGGAGATTTTGTCACTCAGAAATCCAACTGGGTCTTGGGCTTTCTGTACCTCAGATTCCTTTGGTGGACATCTGCCATAAGCACTTGAGGATACAACACCATTTTCAGTGATGTGATTTCCTCAGCTGCAAGGGATGTTTCTCTTGCCACATCTCAGCTCCAAGTTTGTGTCCCAGGAGGTGGAGACAGGAAAGTGGTTATCTATCCAGCCCTGTTGGGCAATTCCCAGCAGGGCCATCAAGAGCTCTGTTTTGGTCATGTTCTCCTGGAAGTAGCTAGCCTGAAAGCACCATGAGGAAATCCAGCATATTTCAAGGGTTCCTGTGTATCCTGACTTGGCGTCCAGAAGGCTGGGGAAAAGGTGCCTGTTGAAAGTGGTCCAGACTGGGTTATGAAAACCTGATAGTGTCCCATGTGATGCTTGGGCTCAGCACTGAGAAGAATGGTCATGAAAACCAAGTGATCTACTTGGTCTTTTTATGGTGATGTCCCATCACAAAGGGGAGACAGCCATGAACAGGAGTTGTCTGGGGATTCTGTCTCTTGGCCATCATTTTTCTGCCAGTCATCATAATAATGATTCAATTTAATAATCCAGGTTGGAAGAGAGACCTCTGGAGGCCTCTGGTCCTACCTCCAGGCAAGTTTAGTTATGAGATGATATCAGGATACTCAGGGCTTTGTTCAGTGGAGGCTTGATAATCTCTAAGGATTTGGGGAAAAGAAAGCCTTTTCAAGTCTACTGCTAGGCTTTCTCTTTCAAAATCCCTAAGTGTCAGATAAGATGCTCTGTGGAATTCAGAGCAGAACTGCTCAGTGCTGCAGGGGAAGAGGACGTATCAGCTGTCTGAAGGAAATCTGATTGGTGTGTTTGATAGGATTTGAGCCTATATCAGCAGGGTGGGATATTCTGAGAGAATGGGAATGATGGGATGAAAGCTCCTGCAGGGATGCCAGGACCAGAGACCAAACGAACTTCTGGCTAACAAAAAGGGAAATTAAGCTGGGAGAGCTAAGAGGTGAAAAGAGACGGTTGGTACTGTGGTATCTGTAGATGTGCATTTATGTTGAAAACAATGAATTCAGGCCGTTGTCTTCCTCTCTACTGAAAGATACAAGTGCTTTGCCTTGACCCCAGCAGAAACCCTGAAGAGTGTTCTCAGGGCGCTCACACAGTTGATTACAGCCGTGCTCTTTGCAACAAGGATACACGGATCTTAAGTAAGGAGAGCCATGCCAGAAGACAAGACATCCTCCTTTGTCCAGCTCATTAACTCTGGCACAAACATGCGTTCTGGAGATACCTCATTTGGGAGAAAGCTCAGCAGTATTTTTTTAAAGGTAAGACTGTAACAGCATTATAAGCAGGGAGAACAGCCACAGGTTTAAAGACCAGTTCTTTAGCCTGCATTAGCTTTGAATGCTGGGTTGCACTCCACAACCTGAGAAATTTGCCATTTCTGTGGTAAAGATAGATGCATAACAGAAATGGTGTCTGTAGCATACATATTGATGTGTCAGTGGAAAAATGAACATTCATCTGCATGAATAAGGAAAATATACAAAGGAAAACAGGAAAGACTTAATCAGAATAAACACTGAAAGGGAAAAGGTGAAGGATGTGTATGCGGAGTGGGGAATGGCTCAGCTGTGAGTATTTTAGCATTGCTTAACTGACACTCTAAATCAACCTGTTACTACTGTTAGTTAGTAAACTGTTGTTTGCTTCAGATGTAGAAGGCTTTCTGGACAGCTTACAAGTACTTTGACCTGGAATTGCCAAAGCTATACAGCCAAGTCCTTTCTATGCCAAAGCAACACCCTGTTGGTGTACTAATTATTGACTCTGTGGTGAGACTTCCACCAGCTGGAGCTACATTTCCTCTGTTTATAAGCATGTAATCTCATGCCAGTGTCACCTCCTCACGCTACCTTAACTTCTTTGTTATTTAACTTAACTACCTTTGTTATTTATAGCTCACACTTATTCATGAATTTCTACAAGTGTAAGTCTTCTAGGGCTGACTACTTTCAGTCTTCTTAAAATCATCTCCAGTATGGGTGGGATTACAATCATCAAAACCTCCCAAGGCCACACTGACCTACCCCAGGAGAGGGCAGGAAACCACTGGACCACTGCACCTTGGATATTTGTCCTTACAGAGGAGCACCATGTTGTTGAGCCCTTCTTCAGGAAATGGAGAGGTAAGGAAAAGCCTGGTCTGAACCCAATTCCCTGGCCATCAAACAAAGATGTGAAGGAGCCAAGAGGCTGCTTCCTCTCCTTCCCATCTACTTGTGCCTGATCACTTTGGCCTGAGAGCTTCCATCTGTGCTCCTGACCAGACTCCAAGCAGGACACGGCTGATCTCAAAGAGCGTCCATCTCTCTGTCCAGCTGAGTAAAGACCACAGTAGCTTAATTCACCCTGCAGTTTGGCTGGCTGATCATCCACTCTGGGAGCTCCTCTATTTAGAGCAATTATCACAGTGCTGGTGTTTTCGCTCAGCTCCATCAACTGGAATGAGATATTTAAGCTCCTCCTGGTGTGGCACAGCTTTGTGTCATCACTTCACCGTTGCTATCAATTTTACATTTTATTATATATTATTGTATATATTATGTATTAATATTATCTTTTTTTTCCAAAGCCCAGAGGCAGGCACACATGTGGTTCCCCTCCTCCCAAATCCCAGACACAAGCAGTACACACCTAGAGACTAGGAAAGCAGTACAGCAGGCTGACACGTTGCAGCTAGGCACATGAAAATTCGTTTTGGCTTAGAAACATATGTCAGCAGTTCAGCTGTACAGTGGACTGTGTTATTTATAGCTTGGGAGAAGTCCAAGGAATGAAGGGAGAGCAACTGAGGGATGAATTTAGAGTGCTCATCCTCTGTAGTGCAGCAGTGTTGGCTGCTACAATGCTACCCAGGGCTAGCATGGGTGCACAACTCACATGCTGGCAGAATTTTTTCACCTTTACCTGCAGGTGCTACGGAAGGAAGTTGCTTTTGTTCCACTCCTACACATACCAGTGTCCTGAGGATACACATGCAGTTATTTCACTCCCAGCAACCTCCAGGCTGTCCACACTGGAAACTTCATACAGATGCTGGCTGTTTATTTTCTACACTTACTGAAACTTACTGATGCTTCTAGAGGGTCTGCACTAGGAATGCAATAAACTTCTGCAAGCTTGGAGCTCAAGTAGTGCTGCATGAAAAAGCAAAATACCTTGGGTCAACAGCAGCCTGCACACTTCTCTGGGGAGACTCCTTCCCACTTATCTTCTGGGGAGATCAGGTACCTGCTGCCAAGTTGTTTTGACCTCACCATCCAAGGAACCATTCTTTCGTCAAACTCAGTGGTGAGGTTTGCTGGTGGCAGCTGAAAGGCTGAGGTACCCTTACCTTGTGTTTGGGACTTAACTGCATTTCTGTGAGAAAAAGACCAATCAAAAAGTGTGCATTTCTCACCACACTGGGTCAAACACTCTCAAAATCAGAAGTGTTGTTGAGCAAGCAGGGAGCTGGAAAATGCCACAGCCAGCACTGGGCTGTTGATGTTGTTTCACGTAGACACAGTACTGAAGAGGACAGTAAAACAAGAGCTAAACCAGACCCATTCTCTCCTCAACCTTACCTTGTCTTCCACTTTTTCCTATACTACCCTCCTCTTCCTACCACTTGCACAGTCCTCACTCATGTTCCTGGTGAATCCTGTCACACACCATCCATGCCCCATGCCCATCCTTACTAATCCTCCTGACCTCTCCTGCTTCCCTGCAACTGCCCTGCTCCTCACAGTCTATCAGACTACATCAGTTATTTCTTCAATTATAACACCTCATTTCCTATTAAAATATTATGTGTATATATGTATTGCTTCCTCATCATCCTTTCTCCTTGCCTCTCCTCTTTCCCTTATATAAGGCAAATATGCTCATGTATGACTGTACAACCAGTGCTCCTATCTGCTGGCTGGCTTTCTTGATGCCCTCAGTAAAAGTCCCTTTCCTCAATAAAGCGATCTTCAGAGAACAGGGCATCACGACTCATCTGTGACAAAAACCGTTTCAGTTTCTAGGACGAAGGTCTATAGCCTACAAAAGCTTGCATCCCTAGAAGTTAAAGAAAGGGAAAATTCTAAGCATCTGCTGCAGCTGATGAGAACAACCGTAATTTAAGGGAAGGAGTCCACCTATTATCACATTGTCAAGTGCAGTGATTATTGCACTTAAGTACATCTATGTATATACAAAGTAGAACATGATTTGTAACATGCTGTAAAGCAACCTGTGGTATAGTTTGTAACATACATTATACAGCTGTAATTCCCTACCAATTATCTTTCCCCTTCTGTTGCATTTCTGCTTGCTACCGGTTTTTTCCCCACTGTGAAGCGCAATTTCCTATGAACCACATTTTTCTTGCTCAGTTTATAGTGGTGATTCTTTTCTTTTGTCTTAGGCCAAAGATTGTGTTTTTACTTTTCATCTGTTTGTTTTCTTTTGTTTTTACTCTCAGGGATACAAATATTTCTGATGCAAATATTTTTCTTCCTCTTCTCTACCTATTACTTGGATTTCATGGAGTGGATGTGAACACAACATGGTGGTGGTTACATCATTATTTATTTGTTTTTCTGCAGTGCCAGTGTTCATTTGACTCTTAGGAGCTCTGAAACTTTTTTTCTGTCAACATACGGGATAATGGTACGTAATTCTACAATGTGAAATAGAAAAACCATAAACAATTCTAACTTTCTGAATTGACAAGGTACCCAAGTTCTTTTATAGCAAGAAGTACTCTAAAGTTTCACTGTAGGACTCTTTGCACTTGTTCTCCTTTTGAAGAAAGAATTTGAAATGGTGTACTGAACTCCACTGCAATATCTCTGTTCCGACTGTTTGCACATGATATCTGTCTAAACACCATCACCAACAAGCAGTGTTACCAACCTACTCTAACACCCATTCAACTGACAGAGGTTTAAAGAGAGTGTACGCTGGTTATTAATACACATGTTATATTTATGGCAGTCCAAGCATAACCAGAGGTACCTTAGAGAACACCTTAAAATGCTCTAATAATGGATTGCCTTAATACACACACACATATATATGCAGGTGTATGAAGAGTAATTGAAAGACAAGGTTCTCCTTGCATAGGTTGCCCTTTTTTCCTCTTATTGATATTTCTTGTCATTCCTTGAATTCCTACATTGTCCTCTACACCAAACTCCACTGCATCCTCTAAGAGAGACTGCTCACAGTCATGGCAGCTCTCTCCTTACTGCACACAAACCAGGATTTCACTCCTTGTGTGTTTCCCATCTGGGATGTTTTGAATCCCTCCCTGTCCCCAGGGATCAAATGCAGTTAAGTCCTTTGTGTGGCAATCTGACCATCTCTGAAAGCCTGCACTGTTTGCTGAAAGAGCAGTGTTCTCAAAAAGCCAAGCTAAGGCTGGAGTTGTCTGTTCTAGCTCTGCTGTAATCTCTGTAAATCACTATGTCTGACTTCATTACTCCATCTTGAACCAATACACTTTCCAGTCCTATATCATCCAATCATACATCAGACTGTGCTTCTCCCAGGCAGATATGTTATTTGGTATTATTAATCATGGATACTCACAGTACATGAGACATTTCCAGGATCTCAGTTTGACTTGAGTCATGTGTACTTCTAATGACTGCATGGACTTTGTTGTGAATCTTGGGTGCAGACAGCAGCTTATTTATCCTCTGTCTTTATGAATATTCTGCAGTCGTAGCTTCAAATGTGCTGTTGCAAGGAAGATGGTGTCAATAATCCAATTTGTAGGCTTCGTAAGGATGTGCTGCCCAGCACCCAGTGCTGCACCCAGTATTCTGACCTAAGGCACACCATGCCATTTGATGGAATGTAGTCAAGAAATATGCACCTGAGAATAACTCAGAGATTGAAAATGAACCTCAGTAAATTCAGGCTATTACACTGAAAATGTGCAAGCCCAAACAGGTATTATAATTGGTGTGATGACACCTTCCTTGTTTCTTGGCTGGTGTGTGGCTGTTAAGGCACAATAGTCTTACCATGATGGACAACTGAAGCTTACAGGGATCCCATCTGCTTCCCTCTGACCTTTCTTACCCAACCTTTCCTTGCCCTTTTTGTTGTGCTTTAGACTGCCTGAACCTGTGATGCCCTCTGAAGACCCTAAGAAGGGGAGTTACAGGGTATGTACGGTTGCCAGTCAGTGTGCTTTGGGCAGTAAGCTTTATTAAGTCCTTTTTAAAATTCCCAACATCAAGAGCCCCTCACAAATATAGAAATGCATTCTCCTGCATGCCTGCCAAGAGCTGTTTGGACAGCAGGATCAGAAACTGAGCAGCAGGGCAGGAAGGGGAACACCCAGTAGGAACTGCTGCTTGTTTTGTTTGTTTCTTGTTGCAAACAGTTTCTTGGACTCAAACATCACAAATCTGTCCTCTGCTGTCATTCTCTTACAGGAACTCACAGTCAATTTTTCTAGGATAAAGACTGGTGCAAGGTGAGGAATGTGTCCTCTGGGAATGGACAGGCTGTCCTGCATAGCCACTCACCACCAGCATCAACAAGCAATAAACCAGAATCCTGCTGTCCTGACCCCATTTCACGGGTCTAATCTACATTAAAGCTCTTGTGTTTTGTTCATTTATTTGTTTGTTCTTGGTGGCAAGTCTCCCTGTGCTCCCAGAAAGCATCAGAACAAATACAGCTTCAATGGGGAGAGGTTTCACCCTGTTGAGACAACACCAAGGTTATCCGAACTGCTCCAGCTGAGGCAAATCAAGCCAATCAGGAAGCCCCCAGAAATGTGGGCTGTATTCAGACTGTTGTTTCCACCCTGAGACATTTCCTGCTATTGTTCTTGCCATTTTCTCTGAGTGTCCATGGGGCTGTTGGGTGGTGCTGTTACTGCCGGTAAAGGATTTCGGAGAGATTTTACGTCCTTGTGGGCACAGGGAGAACTCTGAGCTGTTCCCCTCATAAATTTCCAGGACGTATTTCTGGCCCACAAGTGCGGGGAAGGTGGGGCTGTGGTGATAACTGCATCTTGGTTAGCAAAGGAAAGTGTTTTTTGCCATTGGCTGTGCTCAACTAGGCAAGAATGAAATCGTGTTAAAATGATGAATGAATTTCAGTTCAAGAAATTGCTTACCACCCCAGGACAAGCAGAGAAAGAAAGTCAACAGCACCATGGGATTGACTGCAAGCTGATGAAATTCTGAACATGTTTTTGGAAATGCATCAGTTTTAACTACCCTGGTTTTATCTCTGTCATACAAACCCCGATATTCTCTTCTGAGGAGTACAGAATGTCTTCTACATTGGCCCTACCCACTCCCAATGTCCATGTCTCAGTTCAGGATTGTCTTGCTTTCATCAGAATTATCTCATTAGTTGTTACTGCACTAGGAAAGGCTGAGAAGAGTGGGGTGTTGCCCAGCTGGAGGCCACAGGCCACACCAAACGAGCTCCTAAATCTCCACTGCCTGTTCAGGTAATCCTGAGCATATCTGGAGGCATTTGGTCCTTATAGCATTATATACATAGCATAGTATTATACATTATTACATATATGTAGCATAGTATTATAATTTCCCATGCTGCATAGAACCTATGAGACCAAATTCTTGCTTAGAAAGCATGTTATGACTAAAAGAAGGAGTGCAGAAAAGAGCTCTGAGATGGCATGTGGCTTCCCCTTCCAGCTCTTTATTCCATTTTACCTAGTATCAGCCACACTTGTGCGTGACTACTCATAGTGCTGAAGAAAGGGGAGTGAGTTTAACAATGTGGCAATGTCCTTTTTATTTTCCTTGATGGCTCAGAAGTCCCCCCTGCTGCCTCATGGAAAGTTGGAACAAGGCATGATTTTAATTGTGGGAAGCTGAAAAGTTTGTCTTCACTTTGCACTGAATGCTTGTGGTAAGAGTCAGCTGACAGCTTCCTGCCTGCGTGGGTCTTAGCTGGGTGAAATTCTTGACCTCTGGACATCCCAGGAACCACTGAAGTTCGAAGTCAGGATAAGCAGACATCTGGGCTGATTCAGCTTAGGGTCTGAAAAAGAGCCAACAGAGCACCTGCAGCCCAGGATGAGCTAGAAGGGGATTACTTTCCTTTTTGGAAGAACCTTCGAAAATATGTCAGGGTTTATGTCTTGATGGTTGGCCCATAGGTGGTTACAAGGCATAGCAGAGAAATATCAAAGGACTGCCTTTCTGAAGGTAAATGAGGAAGAGAACCCCTGGAATATTTTGGAGCGTGGATAACCCCTACTGTGTCATAAATTTCTTTCTACTCTGTTCACTATTCTTTCTGCAACAGCTGAGGAAAACCAAATGCAGCCTGTGGGTTACTGGCTATGATCCCAGGAGGTCTGGCTGGTAGTGAGGAACTGGCTTGCTTTGTTTTGTTTTAGTGGATGCCATGACTACACAAAACACCCTCACGCTTTGTTGTCAGAACAACTGTGATGCCTGAAACAGTGGTACAAAGGAATAGAGTAGGAAGAGGAGCTGGTCCATGTCACATCTCTGGAAATTCCTGTTACGTAACCAAGAAAAAGATATTGGAATTTTGTAGGACTTTCCAAGACCTCAAGGATTTACTTTAGGGACTTCCGAGTTTCACAGGGATCTTAATACTCAGGATCCTGTTCTTCAGCTGAATCTCACTAAGCCTGTGAATATGGTTGACTTCACTCACATGATTCACCCCCTCCTTTCCTTTCTGTGCCCACTTTGTTTTTACACTGGTATTTGAACTATTCATTCAAGTAAAATAACTTTTTGTAAGAATGGGCAGTAACAAATGTGATAGCATTGTGAAAGCCTGCTCAGGTTTATAGAACTAATAGAACATTTTCATTTGCTTGGTCTAAAATTTCACACCAGTATAAGACCTAAGAGAAAGATGTCACGGATGTGCAAATTAATAAAAAGACTATGTTTCATTTCCAAGTTGTTTCACATAGATAAGCACACACACCCTAAGAAATATATGACGTTAAAATAAATTTTTGGTAACAAGTTCCAGTTTTTGGTAACAAGTTCCAAAAATGCAAATAGGCACCTTTGTGGATTGACAAAAATAAAAACACCTGAGAAATTATAGAGATGCTTTTGAAAATGGGATGCAGATCTTCCGACATTTTGTCTCCTGTGATTTCCACTCCAATTGAGGAATAGTCATGAAAATTTACTTTTCAATGGAGCTTTATCTATGCGTAATAACATTAAAATGCAGAAGACAGCACAGAAGTAAAAACGTAGCCCTAGTCCTTTGGAATGGGCTGACCAAAACCAAAACTAAATTAAATTCAATTGACTTAAAAATGCCTTAATTAAAAAAAGGCATTGAAGCTGACAACAGCAACAACGTTCAGGGAGCTTGAATGGCACCAGTTACACTACCATGACCAGCAGATGAGGGCAGTTGGAAGCGTAGACTGCTGAGAGAGCTGGCCAAGGGGTTGGCAGATTTGTCACTGAGTGCCAGATGGACACTACCAACTGTCTAAATGCTTCCTCCCTCGTTTGAAATTGGCCTCATTTCTCCCTGGCTCTGTCTGAGGTTCTCAGCTCTGCTATTGGCAGCCCCCATGGCATTCACCCTGCAGCCCACACACAAGCTCCTGTCAGCGTGATGCTCCCTGTAGGAGCTGTGGGGTCTACAGACATGCCCTACTCTAACAAAATTTCCACCCTCCTTTGCTGTTTTGTTTCATTTTGTAATACTCATGGCAGCTGTTGTGATCACAAAGAAGTATTTTGTGATGTTGGTACAAAACTGCTGGTATTTGCCATCTTGCACTATGCTAACCCTGGTAAGCATGAGTAGGCTAAAGATGCAGCTTTGTGTTCAAACCAGCTGTGACTGTAAGCCTCTCTGGCTTCTTGCCAGGGGTCCAGACCCAAAGTGAGTGCTTTTGTGGCCTTCTGGCCATAGAGTTGCTCTGACCTCTGCTCACTGCCTACTGCATGCCTCCTCCTACACGGCTGACACAAGCAGAACAAAGCTCCAAAAGTCCTACAGAAACTGTTTTACTCATGCCTGTATCCTTCCCTGGAATACCCTCTTTCAGAAGTACCCAAGCCTTCAGGCCAATAAGTCCTTGAAAAGTTCAATTTCTGTGACACAAAGGAATCTGGGAACAACTTTGTGCTGATCTCCGAAGAATTGGGTTTGGATTGGTTTGTAGAAGGACCCACCATTGTTTAGATGTGGCTCAGGCTAATTGTAAGTGATGTGGAGTTTGAATGTAAAGATGAGAGGAAAATCTTGTCTTGGAAAAACTGGTCACGCAGCAATTGCAGGGGTGAAGGCTCATCCCAGGAGATGGTTGCCATAACACAAAGGGCTCGGTGGCAGTGATATGGTAGCTCATCACCATGTCTTGCCTGGCCAGTGGTGAGCTGATGCCCTTGTTGGCTGAGCTCTTGCTTCCTGCAGTCAGAATCACAGTAAATACCCAACTAGCAGCAGTGCCTGTAATAGCTGTGGCCAGGGGCCCATGAAAATAACACAAGGATGTGCAACTTCTTAATCAAGACTGCTGAATGCCCAGCACCTCCCACAGAACCCAGGGCTATTTTCACTTTTCTCATTTCCCTTTCAACCTCCCTCATACCACACTCCTTCGCTGAGCCTTGGCTCTTCATGTTGCATGTCACTGTGTAGGAAGTGCTTGCTTAGCAGTTTTGCCACCCAATAAAGGAACAAAACAAACCTTCAGACAAACACACTGTGGACTTGGAAAGTGCTGCAGAATTGCCCTAAATGCCCACTCTCACTCATGCTCCTGCACCATTTTGTACAGAGAGTATTATCATGAAGGTCACATACTTAGTTTCTCTTTCTGCTTCCCGTTCCTGCTCCACTATGGGGCTGCCTTGACAATCGGAGGGAACTGCCCTGTGCACAGACACCAGCTGCCCGGGGGACAGAAACAGATCTGTCACAGCAGAAAGGAAATAATAAAAAGGAAATTAAAAAAATCCCTGTCCAAGCAGATTTTATAGGATGGGATCTTGAGAGATGAGTTTCTATGCAGTGTATGGGGCCCTCTAGTGAGCTCGGGCATGATGACAACCCCCAAAGAAGGAGCTCTTCTTGCCTTTTCCATTGCATGCTCTCAAGACAAGCCTTCACATACTAGCTGCCAGCCAGGTACCTGGGTTATGGGACCAGCAATACCCATCTTGGTAGCTTTTTGTGGGTGCTCTTGGAGTCTTTATGACCAAACTGGAACATGCCCGTGGCCGACTCTGAAACTTTTGGCCAGTGTCATGACATTTGGGTACAACTATGCTTTTTCATCCCTGGGGAATGTGGGCACAGGATGGTATCTGGGCCTTTCAGGCACCAGCACACGACTCCTGACTCTCCGGTGACACTTCCAACTTTAAGTATAGACACTGGTATTTTCAGGAAAGTTTGTCCTGCTGCTTTGAGTTACCTTGGGAAATCTGAGGGGAACATCACTTGATGAATGCCAGTTTAATCTCATTGAACACTGGGAGCCAGGGGACTGCACAGTCCTCCAACTTTACCTTCATCAGAACAAATACATTCACTTCCTCTCTTGGATGTTTATTTGACCTGCCCCAGGGAGAAAACTTTATGTCCACCAGCCATCTACAGCTGTAAATCCTGAGCTTGGTAATTGCAGAAACAACAAACTGCTTCACATTCTCCTGAGCTGTCATTGAAGCCCTGACCTGCAAACATTAGGGCACCAAATTAGCTTTCCGTGTGTCATTAGTCCCTATGAATACAAGCACGCACATCTGGAAACGTGCAATTTCAATATGTGTCCATGCGTGTTTATGCTATGGGCAGGGGAAATAAAATATAATTAGATCTGCTACCCCTCAGCCTAGTAAACACAGAATGGTCACTGCTGGTATTTGGCTCTGCAGTAGCTTTGCAAGGTCCCTAGGTCTTGCCAGGCTCTGTCTTTACCCACTGCTCCTCTTTGACTTATGCATGTTTGTATAATCTTATGGTGCAGCTGTATTTTTTAAACAGTAGTTCCAAGCTGCTTTTTCTGTATTAAAAGGCATTTATGACCCCAGTATATTAAGGTAGCACAGAGGAGGAGACATGATGGCACAGCTGGAGCCTGGGAAGAGGGAAATAGTATGCTGTGAAGAGGACAGGCCAGAATAACAGGAGGCAGAGCGCTGGCTGACCTTGGAGCCACCACAGCTATGAGCAACCTAGCAATGGTCAGGCCAAGTCTTAGAGCAAGAGAACAAAGAACAAGTATTCAACAAGTATGTTAACTCCATATACAGCAAATTTGGATCTGATGTGGAATTACAGGCCAGTGAAGAAAGATTAAAGCACAAAAGATGTTAGAAAACATATACAAACTGCCTCAAGACTTAGGAAGAGGAAACCATCTATGTCTATACCACATTTCTCCTGGCAAAGGGAAGGAAGAAACTCTCACCCTCGACACAATATTTGCCCTGATGAGGAAGGAGCCTGAGGCATTGATGACTCACCATAAGCTTTATCTCTCTCCAGAACAGATCCAAAATGGCAAAGGAAGAGTGACTGCATGAGCAAAGAAAGGGGTATGCACTAGGAGGTGCAGGCATTGCAGTTGTAACTCTTACTCTGGAGACTTTTCATTTAATACAAATTTTTATTCCCCTCCCCATAATCCTTAAACTGAGACTGAAAATACTTCTGCTATTAGACTGGTAGGAGTTCTATTCTCTTCACAATGAATTCTTGTCTTTGCATAAAAGGTGTGTATCTTTTGCATCATAGCAATATTTTGAGTGTAGCATTGTTGCATTGAAGACTGGGGACCGAGATCTACCAACTCAATTGCTGAAACAATAAAATGACATGTGTGAAATTAAAATTATTAAATGTGTTTGCAAACATTTTTTCACAGCCTCTATGAGAGAGGCCAGACCATGCTGAAATGCCAGTTTTGGATTGAGATTGCGTTGCTGCATTTAAGCTGCTAAACTGGAAAATTAGGAAATAGATACAGGTCTGTGTCAGTGGAGAAAGGAGAAGGAAGCTGGTAGGTGTTGCATAAAAACAGAAAGCTTTCCTGTAGAAAGACAAAGTAGAACATTTTAATTCAGTTCACTTGAAACACCTACTTTTTTCTTTTTTTTTAAATAGATTACGTAAAATTTAAGTAATTTTTTCCTGCACCTGTCTTTCTGAAATCACTATCAGTTTGTTGTGAAAAAGCTACCCTGAAACAGTGAAGTGCTGGGAAACAGCCTTTCAGCGTTAGAAAAACTCCATACACTTTACTCTACATTTTTCTTTGTATTTGTGGAAAACAATTGCTGGGCTTGAATCAGAATTCTAATTTCCTGTGTCCTCAGTCTAGGAAGGAAGTTACACAGATGTCAGACCTTCAGATATGCCAACTTATATAAAAAGGCCGTGTCATTCTTTAAAACCACAGCAGGTGGATATTTCAAAAACCTAAAGCAACTGCCACGGCAGGAGACCAAAAACATCTTGTGGAGCTTTTTTACATTTAGGAAATTAGTGTTATATTCTTAAAATCATGTTAATATTTGTTACATGAAAGCAACTTTCGGTTATTGAATATTAATTAACAGAAAACATTTTATGTAACAGTGCTATGTAAATCCCAATCTTTGGGTCACTTCAAGGGAGGACAGATAAATTTTCTTTTTAGGTTGATGTGTGGAAACTATGATATAATGATAGTGTTCTTTGCATGTAAATAAAATCCAGATTTGTTCTCAAAATTATTTTCTTCTTATTCCATATTTTTTCCTCAGAAAGCTTTATTGCTTAAAATCTCTCAGATGACTGATTAGCCCCCAAACACAAAAAATGTACTCTGTCCCATTTAGGAGACCAATTACCCAGATTCCTGAGAATAAATGTCTGGGAGACCATAGGTTACATCCCTAAGTGACAAAACAGACATCAAAATTTAGTGGCAGATCTTGGGAAGGCAGACCTCTCTGGCATTACTGCTGTAACTTCATACAGACGCATTTATTTTCCATTTTAGATAAAGCTTTCTTCTTCATGTTCCTTTAGCCAATATTCAAAATAAGATAAGTAAATGCATGCAAACTCATTTCCGCACCAGAAAAAAGGTATAAAACATAATTTTCAGAACCACACACTCACAGTACTGAACAAATGGCTTTTGACAACAGTCCATCTGAAGCTTTCTCTGGTGGTCCATACATACATAAGTTTTTGCCTGTCAAAGGATCAGACTTCTTCCTGTAGAATGTTTTTTATGTTCACGAGACTTCTTGCCCTGAAGTACTCCTTTGTGGATACTTTGGAAATACGAACATTGGAATGGCTTGAATAACAGCTGACACCTTCTCTTTAGTGAGATGCAAGCTGCCATTGTACATGACTGGAAGGAAAGGAAGGTGGCTACAAGCTACCTTCTTAAATCTGCTGATCAGGTGATGGCCTTCTTTATTGTACAGCTAGTGCATCATCCTAATGACTTCTGCAAGTTACAAATCCTGCAATAGGCAATGTTTCCACCTACGGGGTCATCAGGACAGCCACACCTATGCTGACTTCCCACACACAACATTTGGCTGGAAAATGTGATGAAAACAGCAATCTCTTTGCATGTGTCACACTTCTAGCTGTCTCCAACACCTCCTGTGTTTAAAATCAGCGAGGCAGTCCAAATGTTTACTTCCTGCAGCAAGGTGTATGCTTTAAGTAGTTGTAACCAAAAGTGGTCACATAGTCCAAAATATGACACTGAACCTCCCAGATGAAAATGCTATAACAGGGAAGAAGCCATTTCCAGATGTGCAACCAGCCTTCAGATAAATCCCTATGTGCCTGGCAGTCTGTGTTTTAACCATTTGGTGGTTACAGACATCTAAGAGTCAGCCTCTGGGCCAAGGTGAGACTAGAGCTCTGAGATCAATGCTTTGCAGGCAGAAAACTCATACCAAAGCCCCAGATAGCAAGAAGGAAGATACAGGATTGACATGAAACCCTTGCCTCCTTCCTGGCTGCTGTGTAATGGGATCCTCAGGGCTGGAGCATCTGCATGTTTCAGTGACCATGGATGCTCTGTGCCTCTCTGCCACACTGACCAGTCAGTAACCCATGTGTCTCACATTCAAAAATAGATTAGATGTATGGCCTCCTCTCAGTCTCAGCTGAGGATGCTAGGGAGATTAAATGCATACCTCTGGTAAACCAGAGCCTGCCCAGGGATACTTCCTAAATGTGTAGGCAGCCACCCACTCTTGAACTGGAATCCTGACATAGTTTCATGGAAACTGGGCTGTGTAAGTCCTAGGACTTTTGTTAACTGCTTGCATTATGTATGCTGCAATCACAACCTTGCCCCTAACAACCAGAATAAAATAAGAACATACAAATGGCGATATTACGATTGTATTTCTGCTGGTGAGTGGATGTAGCGTCAGGCTCTTTCCACATGTCCTCAGAAGGAGCTGTAGTGAGAGGAGCCTTTTTTCTGCAGAAAAAAAGGATTTTGCTCTTGTCAAATTACAACAAACCTGTGAGGGAGCGTAAGGTGTTTAGGCCCAAAGATATGGATGGCACAAGACCAAGCATGGCATGAGACTAAAGGAAGATGTTGCTATCCCTGAAAATGTTTAGGGCCAGGTTGAATGGGACTTTAGGTACTCTCATCTAGTAGGAATGTTCCTGCCCATTGCAGGGGAATGGAACTGTATGGTCTTTAAGATTCCTTCCAACCCCAACCATTCTGTGAGACCACAGTGCAATGCGAGCACAAATCAGGAGCACAAAAACATGTTTTGGGGCCTGGGAGGTATCTTAGTGGTGGGATGACTAAGGGCAGAAAGAAGAGGAATGGAGAGGGCATTTTCGTACCTCTGTGATGTAAGGCAAGGTCAACCACAACTAGTCCACTGCTACAAGCAGAGGAAACATCATGGAGAAGATTGGAGGTCTGGAGCACCTCTCCTACAAATAAAGACTGAAGGAGCCGGGCTTGTTCAGCTTGGAGAAGAGAGGGCTTCAGGGAGACCTCATTGTGACCTTTGAGTATTTACAAGCAGGAGGGGTACTGGCTATAGACACAGTATAATAGTGATAGGACAAGGAGGAAGGGTTTTAAACTAAAAAGGGAAATATAGATTAGATGTTAGGGGGCAATTCTTTACTCAGAGGGCAGTGAGGCCGTGATGCAGGCTGCCCAGAGCTATGGGTGCTGCAGATGCGGAGGTGCTCAAGACCAGGTTGGATTGGGGCCCTGTTTAACCTGAGCTGCTGGATGGGCAGCCCTGCCCATGTCAGGGGATTGGAGGCTGATGATCATTAAGATCCGTTCCAAAATAATTCATGTTATGATTCAATGATTCACTGATTCCAACTTGGGATATTCTGTGACTGTGACTCTGTGACTGTGACTGACTCTGTAATTCTGTGAACAGGGCAGCTCAGCGGTGCTGTGGCAGTGTGCAGAGGACTGGCAGCCCTCTAGGTGCTGGCACCAAACCCCACACAGACCCCTGTGCATGCTGTTTCCCCTCCCAGGGGTTAGAGCTGCCTTGCATAGCACGTGTGCAGCAGTGGGCACACTCGGCTTGGCCCCGATATCATGCCTCAAGGTGGCTGCTGCCAATAGCAGCAGCCAAGAAACAGGACAAGGGGAGAGAACTGGTGATTTGCCTGAGAAGATTAGCTCCTAGCAATGCCATATAGGTTAGGAAATAATCATGAATTTCCTGATTTTCTTAGCAGCGCTCTTGCAAAAACAAACAAACAAACAAACAAACAAACAAATAAATAAAAATCTGGGAGATATGAAATGAAGTGACTTAACAAAACACCTGAGAGAAGTAACAATGCTTGCAAGATCTATTAGTATAAAGCAACAGCTAGTGTTGCTATCACAAATCATCTGATAAATCTGATAAATATGTCTTGAACAACTATGCATAATTTGTATGCTGCATTAAGCAGCTGTTTTGTTTCACTCTGAAGATGATTTTCTAGCTGTCTGACCATAGATTATGTTCCTGTCTTTGTTTAGAAATATTTTCTGTGGGGTTAAAGGACACTAGGAAATGATGGCAATTTACCTAGGAAGTATTATGCCTCTGGGAAACATTGCCTTAATTAAATGATAAAATGTTTATGAGAATGTATCCATTTCATCATAATCTGATAGGAGATTATCTCAATGTTTTGTTTCTGTGAGATATAAATGTCTGCTTTTTACTTCATCATTTAAACTAAGTATAGATAAAATGTCCAGGTTGCAGTGTCTGTGTTATCAAACTGCAATGCAGTGTTATCAAAACAAACGCGTGGTGCAGTCTTCATGGCCAAGGGACATGATGCCATTCAGAGAAATATAAACAGACTCAAGTAGTGGGCCCAGGTGAACACCATGAGGTTCAACAAATCCAAATGCAAGGTTTTGCACCTGAGTGGTGACAGCTCTCGCTATCAACTGGAGGATGTCAGAATGGAGCACAGCCCTGCCAGAAAAGAACTGGGGGCACCAATGGATGGCAAGCTGGATACGAGCCAGCAGTTTGTTCTCGCAGACCAGAAAGCCAATCATATCCTGGGCTGCATCAAAAGAAGTGTGGTCAGCAGGGTGAGAAAGGTGATCCTGTCCTTCTGTACTGGGGAGGCCTCACCTGGAGTACTGCCTCCAGATGTGGAATCCTCAGTACAGGAGAGACATGGACCTGATAGAATGCGTCCAGAGTTGGGCCACAAAAATGATTCAAGGGATGGAACACCTCTCCTACGGGGACTGAGAGTGCTGGGGATGTTTAGCCTGGAGAAGGCTCTGGGGAGGTCTGAGAGCAGCCTTTCAGTAAATGTATGAAAGGAGGCTGTAAGAAAGAAGAGGGCAGATTCTTTAGCAGGGTCTGTTGTGATAGGAGAAGAGGAAATATTTTCAAACTGAAAGAGGGGAGTTTTAGATTGGATATAAGGAAGACATCTTTTACAATAAGGGTGGTGAAGCACTGGCACAGGCTGTACAGAGAGCTGATGAATGCTCCATCCCTAGAGACACTCAAGGTCAGGCTGGATGGGGCCCTGAAAACCTGATGGAGGTGTTGGTGACCCTGTTCACTGCAGGGGAGTTGGACCAGATGGCCTTTAAAGGTCCCTTCCCACTCAAATGATTCTGTGATTGTATGATTCTAAATATCTCCAAGAGGTCAAGCAAATATTACTAATTCCTCAGTTCCGTTACATTTTTGATAAGTTTGTTTTTCATTTATTCTTGAGACAAGGTGAAATTTCAATATTTTGGATTTTTCTGTAAAATAGAAATTTTAAGCTTTGACCCACTCAAGTCATCACTTTATGATACAGTTTCATTTACAGCTATAGCTTTTCATCATCCTGCACTCTAGGGTCTACCAAGTCTAGACTTTATGACTGACGTTCTTCTTCCCAGATGTCTGTTCCAATTCTATTGACAAAGGTTAAAATTTTGCAGGCTGTTTCTGGCTGATTGAGCAATGCAAAATTATTTGGAGAACAAAACTGAAGCTTTATTTGTTTACGTGTTCATATAAGCACTCTGAAGTGAGCGGCTCCAACATGTAAATATTTTTCCAGTTACCAAGTTAAGGGGGAATGGGAAGAAAATTCGATTATGATTTCAAGCAGTTATCCGAGAAGCTGTCAGGCTGGTTCACACTGGCAGATTATCCAGCTCCATGCCTGGCAGTAGCTGTTTCCAAACATTACACTGCAACGTACCAAAAGCTAAAGGGCTTTTCCTTACCTGCAATGCAAGCATCAAGCCTTGCCCCAAGCTGTGAGTGTCAACATGTTCTGCTAAACACTCATTTACTTTGAAAACACTTGGAGCTTTTATTTTCAATTTTGCAAAATACTCCATGTGGTTAATCAAGAAGTGCAACAAGTCAGCTGTTTATAATGAAAAAAAAAAAAAAAATAGGGGTTCCCCTGCCCACACATCTTTAATTTCTTGTTTCACAGTCTGTCACTTGCTCTTTGTATAAAGCAGTTCCTGCTCTCACTTCTGTGTTTCGTTTCCATGTACTTTCAGCATTTCCCCTCTCTCAGAGAATTACAGAAACACATAAATTAGCGCAGCCCTCCCCCTCATTTCAAGTATCCCTCCATATCCCTACTAATCCTGTTCCTAAAATTGTCCAGGAGTGGAGATTCCCCTGTGGCACTTGGAAGCCTCACCCATGGCTTCATTGTGTTCCTTCTCGGAAAAAGTCTGGAGGAGGAATGCTTGATGTTTTTAAACATCCAGTGTTCTGGCAGTTCAGATCAAGTTCTCTTGTCTTTAGAATTTATTCGCCTCATCTTTATACCTGTTTTCCAACTGTTTGCAGACATTTTCATATCTGTGTTCAGTTCCCTTTTCCCTAAACAACATCAGTGATTGCTTGCAGGTTGTGGACTTCTGTGGTCAGAAACAGAGAGCAAAGTGTAGGTGGGGGCAGGACACAAGCATTCAGATACAGTGGCCAAGGATAAGAGCTCTGTACGGGCTCCGATGGTGGCATCTCTGACCTCATCTCAGAGACTCAAAATGATGGAACCTTCACAGCCAGCCTCCTCAGTACTTCACAATCTCTGCTATTGGAGAGGTTTCCATGATGGATTTTCACTGCCAACACTTAATCTCAGTAAATGTTGCCCTTTCTACTCTGAATGCAAAGAATTCATTTTTCCTTTTCTTTGCAGCAACCTATGAAATATTTAAAGACCTGCTCTCAGAGCTAGAGTTTTTCCTTGCTGAACTCAACCACTTCCATTATATCCTCTTGATTTTCTGACAGTCTGTGTTGTACTTTCAAAGCAGCATTCCAACTACACATCTAGGTCAGGCTTTATTAATGATAAGCAGAAGAGAATTCTTTAATGTCTCATTACCTACATGCCAGCTTGTCTTTACAACATAAAATCCTTAACTCATGTCCACCTTCTTATTCACTTTCATTTCCACATCTTTGGCAGAGAACTGGGCTGACACCCACAGCCAACCTTGTCTTTGCACCATTGGCTATGCCGGCCTAAAGACAAAATTTTGCACTTGTCCTTTATTGTGTTTTAAAGATGGTTCCTTAATTGTTACTGTCATGCTGCACCTCACTGCATGCTCCCAAATTTGACATCTTGGAGTACAACAAATGCATCATCTACTCACATACCTTCTCATTGCTCTAAGTCATAATGAGAAGATTGAATAGTATCAGGCCAAAAATTAGAGCCCTAAAAACCATTTTCCTTCTAATTTGGCTGAATGGTTTCTGAACAGAGTTGCATCTACCTTTACCTTACAGAAGTTTCATCCAAACCATACTTGTATTGCTTGATTATAAAAGTATCAAAGTCCCCTTACTGTCAAGATAATTGGCATCCTCAGCCTACTCAAAGCCATACGGTTTGCTTGCTGCCTGTTAAGGAAGCCTGTGTATCTTGACAAGCCTTATTTCGATATACTTAAATTGCTTATTATTCACTTTGTGTTCTTCTAGATAACCACAAGTAGCTCTCTAAGGATTGAAGTTCAGTTGCATGTTCTGGTGTTCCTTTGATCCTGTTTTCCCTGCCCCCTTACTAAAATTGAGCATGGTATTTGTTCTCCCTATGAGCAGTCTTTTTGAAGATCTAAAAGAGAAAAACTGTCTTGAGCCACATTCGGGTGATCTGAAAATGGCTGCTTTTTCTAAGTACTCCTGGCTTGTTTTTCTGAATTCTGCTCTGGATATGTAACTTGTCTTGCTATATTTACTGTCTGATTGCTATGAGACTTTTCAGTGAAGAATGAAGTACAAAAGAAAGACACTCATCTCAATGTCATCTATTATCTTTCCTATCTGTGAAGGAGGAAATCAACATTTTTCTTTGCTTTCTCTCTACCAGTGATGTTGTCATAGAATTGTTTCCTATTATATTTCAGAACATCTTATGCCTCTCCCTTTTTGATCTTGTCCTCATATATTTGTGCTGCTCTATTCAAGTGATGCTTAACGATCTCATCTATATTCCATTTTTTTTTTTTTTCTGTGAACTCTCTTCTGTTTTTTAAAGCCAACTGAGAAATGGTGATTTAGCTCAGTGAGTCTCATACTGTACTTCTTGCCTCCCCCCTAGACCAACTTGTGCTTTCATGGTCATCTACACTACGTAATTCCTACAAAGTCATCTAACCATCAGAGCTTTTAGTAACGAATTCTGCTGAGCTTATTGAAATCTGCCTACATCACATCTATTGTTTCTGGTTAGCTTTTCCCTTTACAAGTCACAGCATTTGTAATTTCATGGTCATCTTAGAGGCTCTCTAACCTTTTTGTCTTTGGGCCTTGCCATGGTCTAATCAATCTGGTGCACAGTTCCTGAATTTTGCCTTTCTGCATAGTTCGATGAAAAGGTAAATTTGTATTTCCAAGATGTGCTTCCCTGTGCAAGATGATGTTAAGATGAATATGACTTTCTATTTATTTAAATATTTATGTATTATATTAATTTGTAGGGTTTTTTAATTACCCTTTTGTCCTATAATGTGTTTCCTCCACTGGATGTGCCAGGGGCTGTTATTAGTTAGATGAATTTGAAGCTGCTCAGTGAGTTTCAGAATCTTTTCCAGTACAATTAGGGTACCTTGGAAGCTTTTGGTTAAAAGAAAATTAAAATGCAGAAGCTATTCTTTCCTCAGTCAAATCAAGGCTTATTTTTTAGATAAGCAAACAGTGAAGCTACAAGAATGCTAATCAATTTGGGATATGAAGAACAAAGACTTTCTCTCTCTCTCCTGAAATTCTACCCTCCCACTTAATTAAAAAATAGCCTCCCATGTAATGAGGAAAAAAAAAAGGGGAGTGGGAGCAGGAGAAGCAAGAACTGGAGAAGAAACCTGCACAAAAATGTAAGGTCTGATGTGACATTTTCTTCTTCCTTTTGGAAAGCAATTGGATCTGTGGGTGGGCAGGTGTGTGCAGCGCGTTCTCAATCCCTGAGTGCTGGAGAGAGTGAGGCCACCCCTGCCAGAGCCCTGGGGTGAAGAAAGTGGGTGGGATGGGGACAGGGTGGCCTACAGTCCTGACCACTGTATGGAGTGATGAGGAAGAAAGGGGGCCTTTCACCACGGAGCAATGTCATGCTCTTGGTCAAAAATAGTGAAAGGTATAGGAAGAGTGCCAGGACCTGATACTTCTACCCCTCTATGGGAAGAGAGAAATGTGCAAAAGAATCTGCTTTCCTCAAGGCCCTTGAATTACAGCATTGAGGAAGCTCTCAAACTGTCTTAAAAATAAAGGAATGAAAGAAAACAGAATATAGAGGATTGGCAGGTTGGAAAAAGATGGAGATGAGCAACAGTTAAGAGAGAGAGCTGTGGGAGCTGTTACAGGGCAGCAATAATAATCGAGAGCTATTAAACCTTGTGATTCACCTTGCCAACAAGGAGATAAATCCAATCAAAAGCAGCAAAAGGGAATGCTTTTCTCCTCCTTCCCCTTCTCTCACATGTCCAGCCTTACGGGCTGATGGTACTTGGAACAACTGTTCTGCTTACTAATGAATGCCCCTGGGGCTCTTGGGTTGCATGTTCCTGGAGCTGAGTTTCAGGCATCTCATGAGAAGGACCCTCTGCTTGAAATCAGCAGCAGTGCAACTAATAACTGAACAGCTGCTTAGGAAAAAAATCAGCAAGGGAAGCTGCTGGAGCACTTCTGATGATTATGAAGGTGATGCTTTGTCACCTCACCTTGACTCTCCTTCGGGAGCTCTCTTCTCTGCCGGTGTGGGTTTCTCTGTTCTTTAGTGAATGTAAATTTTAATCCAGTAAAAAAAAAAAGAATGGTCTGCTCTCCAGGAAAAGAGAGAGAAAATGAAATTTTCAGCCTCATCATTGTGCAAAACCCTTCAGCAGAGTCTCAAAAAAACAAAGCAAAAATATGATTCAGCACCCCTGGGGCAAACAGACACATTAACACATTTTGTACACTCTGAGCTATTTCTCAGCTAACATTCTACCCATGGTAAATACAAAACATTATTTATTTCAAAGATGCTTTCCTGTGAAGAAAAGAAAATCCCTCAGAGAATTACACAGGATTGAATCATGTCCAAAATACATGTGTTTAGATGAAAACAATAATTCCTTCTGAAATCTGCAACTCTACAAACTGTTCTCAAAATGCAGAACAGCAGGAACTTTTCAACAGTAAATCTGAAAGCAGGAAATTTAGTTAAAACCAATAAGTTCCACGGCCAATTGTACTACTTACTTTCAAAAAAAGTTTCCCTAACAACAACAACAGAATGTCATGTTCACCCAACACATATTTGTATAATGGTCAATTTGCCTCAAGTACCTAGAAGCAAAATTGATTTACTACTGGCTACTGCATACCCTAAGAAACTTTACAATATTACTGTGCCCACCGATAAATACTTTCACGTAGTTTAAAGCATACTTGAATGAAAAAGTTAAGGATCTCTACAGTGCATTTGAATTCATGAACGAATATTCTTTTAAATAAGGGCATTTGTATTAAAAGAACAGAAAAGCCCACCTATATCTCATATTCGGACTTTTTATATTAGGTTAAGTATATATCCAGTTAGGTTAGGTATGTATCCAACACACGACGAGTAGTTCAGCCAGGGATTATTTATCGTTATTATTCTCTTTCCCAATGCTACACTGCCTTTCATAATTTGTTTCTTTTTGTGGCACTGGATCCTTTTCAGCTCAGCAACATTAAAAGCAAAAAGGAATGAAGAAAGCATAATCTTTCGGAAATACTAGGTCGGTGCATTAGGTTTTTCAAATGTCTTCTCCTCTGGGAGATGAGGTTTCTCAGCAGGGATTGCTAGGGTGGGAACATACCAATACATTCCTCATCTTACTGAAGATGCTAGTATGGTCCTTCGGCCTGTGCTGATGCAATAAGTATTAAGACAAGACCTTTAATGAAGCTGTGAAATGATTAAATACCACAGCTTACAATGACATAAGATATCTTCAGGATAGGTAATTCTGTAGTCACCCCCTACAGACTCTGCAGATGACAAAATAAGTGGCAGAAATAAAGAAGTAACATCAGAAACTGTATTTTGCTTCAGGCTTTTTGTTTCACATCCATTACTGTTTCAGGTTACTGCTGATCTGGTAGTCTTCCAAAAAAAGGACTGCATTATCTGTCTTGCGATGAGACAAGTCCAGAAGGGCTTCACTGAGACAAGTGAGCTCAGGGCTGTGCTGGGAAAAGCCAGCAGCTCCCAGTGCCACATAAAGTAACTTTAGTGGCCAGAGGAAATCCAGTGGTGCATCCTAGGGGCTGCCCGAGCACATGGGAGGTACCTGTAAGGGCCGTGCTTTGGGTTACAAGTCTTCAGTTGTCTCATGACATATTTAAGCAGGTGTTTTCTCTACCCAAGAATCACCCTGCACATTCTTGTCCTCTGTTGGCATTTGAGAAGGGGAAAGGCTGGATATTCTGTTCTCCTTTCTTCTTCGAATTTTTTAAATAATGGAAAGACTACCCCCAGAAGCCATGGAACAGAAGTCTTCAAAAAATAGTGCACTGCAGGCAAGAGATCAGCTTCACTTTGTGATCTCTGGTAGACACAGGCAGCATGAGCCAGGATCACAGAATCACAGAATTATCAAGGTTGGAAAAGACCTAGAAGATCATCTAGTCCAACCATTACCAATACTTCCCAGCTAAATCATACCCCTCAACGCAACATCCAAACGTTTCTTGAACACTCCCATGGTCGGTGACTCCACCACCTCCCTGGGCAGTGCATTCCAATGCCTGACTACCCTTTCCGAGAAGTAATACTTCCTAATGCCCAGCCTGAACCTCCCCTGGCGCAGCTTGAAACCATTCCCTCTAGTTCTAACACTGATTACCCGAGAGAAGAGGCCGACCCCCAGCTCACCATAACCTCCCTTCAGGAAGTTATAGAGAGCTATAAGGTCTCCCCTGAGCCTCCTCTTCTCCAGGCTGAACAATCCCAGCTCCCTCAACCGCTCCTCATAAGGCCTGTGCTCCAGACCCCTCACCAGCTTCGTAGCCCTCCTCTGAACACGTTCCAGGGCCTCAATGTCTTTCTTGCAGTGAGGGGCCCAAAACTGGACACAGTACTCGAGGTGCAGCCGCACCAATGCCGAGTACAGGGGGACAATTACCTCCCTGTTCCTGCTAGTAACACTGTTTTTGATGCAAGCCGGAATGCCGTTGGCCTTCTTGGCCACCCGGGTACACTGTCGGCTCATGTTCAGCCGAGCATCAATCAGTACCCCCAGGTCTGTTTCCTCAACACAGTCCTCCAGCCACTCTGCCCCAAGCCTATAGCGCTGCCTGGGGTTGTTGTGGCCAAAGTGCAGGACCCGGCATTTGGTCCTGTTGAACCTCATCCTGCTGGCTTTGGCCCAGCTCACCAGCCTATCCAGATCCCTCTGTAGGGCCTCGCTACCCTCAGGCAGATGGACACTCCCTGCCAATTTGGTGTCATCTGCGAACTTACTGAGGGCTGGATTTCACTCCATTTACCACCACTCTCTGGGCCCGGCCTTCCAGCCAGCTCCTTTCCCAGCCGAGAGTGTACCCATCCAAGCCACGGGCTGCCAGCTTTTGCAGGAGAATAGCATGGGAAACAGTGTCAAAGGCTTTGCTGAAGTCTAAGTAGACCACATCAACCGCCTTTCCTTCATCCATCAAACGGGTCACAGGATCATAGAAGGAGATCAGATTGGTCAAGCAGGACCTGCCCTTCACGAACCCATGCTGGCTAGGTCCGATCTCCTGGTCATCCCACACCTGCCGCATGATCTCCCTCAAGACAATCCGTTCCATTACCTTCCCTGGCACTGAGGTCAGGCTTACAGGCCTGTAGTTCCCTGGATCCTCCTTACAACCTTTCTTGTAAATGGGAGTCACGTTGGCAAGCCTCCAGTCTTCTGGGACCTCACCTGTTAACAAGGAGCGCTGAAAGATAACAGAAAGCGGCTCAGCGATCACCTCCGCCAGTTCCTTCAGCACTCTCGGGTGAATCTCATCTGGACCCATGGACTTGTGGCAGTCCAGTTGCAGTAGTAATTCCCTGACCGCTTCTTCAAGAATCACAGGGGGTTCAGTCTGCTCCCCAGCCGAGACTACCAAGCCAGAGCGTGGGGAGCCCTGGGAATAACAGAGATGACTTTTAAAGGCAGACGTAAAAAAGGCATTCAGAACCTCTGCCTTTTCCTTATCGTCTGTGATCACATTCCCAGCCTCATCCAGTAAAGAATGGAGATTCCCCTTTGTCCTCCTCTTACAGTTGATGTATTTGTAAAAGAGTTTCTTGTTTGTTTTTACCCCAGCGGCCAGCTTAGATTCAAGCTGGGCTTTTGCCTCTCTGATTTTCCTTCTACACATCTTAACAGCCTCTTTGTAGTCATTCTGAGTTGAGGGTGTTGGGATGTGGCTCGGTTGTATGTTTCTTTCTGCTTGCAGAGACCAAAAGATTTGTCAGCTGTTATATTCCCAGCCCCAAGAGAGGGAAAAGGTGATGAATGGATAAAAGGAAGGATGTTTCTCAGTTGGAGTTTTATTCTGATATTCTTTCTTTCTTACATCTGCTGGAATAATGATTTTTGAGTTTCAGGTTTTCCTTCAGGTCTGCCTTTTCTGCTGAGAAAATAACTTAGTAATGGGTAATAGTGACTTGATGTGTGGGGAATTTCAGGCAGCTCTGTATGGGAAACTGTTAATCACAGCCTGAACCTCTGATTAACCATCTGAGGCAAGTGACAGGTCAGCTGTGGGAGCACAGGTGAAAGTAATTCAGCTGTGCTCCTGGAAGGGGTGGAGCTTAACTCCACCTCTCCTAGATCCTATTTAAGGACTGACCACCACTAAGGCAGCATTTCTTTTGGAGATTGCTCCTGTGTGGAGTTCCTTGTGGTGAGCACCCATCCTAGCTGTGAGCCTCAGTGTGGGTGAGTTGTTCCTCTATAACCTCTGGCTATCCATCTATTACAACCTTGTATAGTAACAACTATACAAGCTCTTATGTAGTGGACACTGGTCTAGTTTGTAGGGGTGTGTACTGTTTTCTGTTCACACTCTGTGAACACCAAATAAAAGCATTTAACAAACTAATGGTCTCAGAGCAGCACCTCTGCATCACATCTCAGGTTTGCACTACCTTAGGTGGTACCATTTTGACTGTACCACACTTGATATTGATGTTCTCTATGTAGAAACAATACACTCCCAGGATTAAGAGGAAAAAAAAAAAGCTCATTAAATAAAACCAAAACCTCACACCCTGGTATGAGGCAGACTTCCTATTATGAGAACCTGTTTAAATTCTAACCTTTCAGAAAATTTATACCACTTACAGAGGTTAGCGTCTAGATCAAGCAGGGCACTACCTGACTTTTGATGCTATACCACCATGACCTTCCATGATAGCCTCAACAGGAAAACACGGTGATTTTTCTGTGACATGTGGTACAGTTTCAATATGTCTGATGTTCTGTGTTTGTCAAGATGGTGTACACAGCAAAGAGCAGAGTATTACATGGCCTTCCTGTCTGAAGGGTTGTTGCTCCTGAAATTGCTTGTCTGAAAGGTGATACAAGAGAGCACTGGCCGTTGTTGCCTGCCTGTAAGATTATTTAATGTTACCCATAGCCTTAAAACGGGCATTTCAGTGATGATACACCTCACATAACAAGCTAAGTCTACCTTGGTAGACACTCACATGCTTTGGGAGAAATGTAAAATATTTTCAGTTGTGATGGCCCTGCCTGTGGCAACTCAGTTGGAATATTCCAGCCTGAGACATTCTATGGTTCTATGATTCTATGACTAAGTGAAAGTGTATTCATTGCACGTGAAGAAAACAGAGCTGAGAATGACCATGTTCTTGGCATGGTGACACCTTGCAGCTATCTCACAGTATTCACCTTGTGGACACCGCAGCTGTCCTCCCAGTGATAACAGTTGGATGAAGGCTCAAAGTCATGACAGTTCCTGTTGCATGGTTTGGGACAAGAACATGGCACATGTGGAAAGGCTGGTCCACTGTTTTCACCTGCTATAACCTTTCCCAAAATTATAATGCATTTCAATGCTTTCTCCTCCTCTCCCTTTCCTTCTCCCTCTTACTCTCCTCTGCCTTTCCCCTCCCACTCTCCCTTCCTTCCCCTCTGCTCTCCTTTCATTTTTCTTTAGCTGAAAATCTTGTGGCAGCAAAGCTGAAATGCCAGTGTAACTGTGCCATCTCCTCCAGGTCAGTAGTGGTATCTTGAAGTCCTGTGTGTAACCTGTGTGCAATGGTTTTGATTGTTCTCACAGGACCACATCAGTGGCTGGCCCCACATAAATCATCTGGAATGGCGTTTGCAGGTGACCTAGATTCTCATCTGGATGCTGCCAGCAAGTAGAGGCTTACAAGCCCATCTCTGATGGTGACATACTGCTGCTCGAAACATGTTTCTAAACTCAGGAGCCTTCCACCTTACTGAGCCTGTTTCAGGTGTGCAAATTCACAAAGCTCAGAGGTCATCAGACAAGTCAGAAAACCCTTAGGTTTTGCTTGTGACAGTAATATTTGATATTTTCCCCCATGTTCTTTTTGAACTTTATGGCTTTGCTTCAATTGAAAATCTTAACCAGCCCATTCTGAGTTGTTATCACTGTCCCTTTATCTGATGGACCTGAAGGAAACCATCTCACTGCACACCAGGCTGCCAGTCCATTTCCTGAACACAATGTGTGTTCTTGTGATAATGACTTCTACAAAGTCCACTGTCCTAATTAGTAAGTACACATGAAATTGAGGAGGGGAAAAGAGGCTAACATGCAACTCATGCAAGGAACCTTTATATGCATTTTTTTTTTTTAATACGTGCAAAAATAATACGCACAAAAATCAAACTGGATGTAAAGCTTGCCAAATGAGATTAAGGGCTCAAAAGTTATTTTTTTTTTCCTCTTGTCATTTCTTTGATGATTGTGGTGTATACTCTACACACATACACACTCAAATCTTGCCTGTCACCAGTAACCCAGGTTTACTGGGAGTATTTGTTTTACTCATATAATTTTTACTCATTTTACTCACTAAGGAAGCCCCCACATGGGCTTCCTGAGAGGAAACACCTTCTAAATAACCCACCTATAACTCTACCAGCTTTTTTGTGCTGCCATCAAAGATGACGGTCCATGCTGGTGTTTCGTTGTCATTCTGTTATCTGTTCTTAGAGAACACACTTTTTTTTTTTTTTTTTTTTTTCCCCTGCAGTGGTGATCTATGCTAAGGTTTGATTCCAATGGTCTGTGACAGACTTGACTTTCTATATGCCAGGTAGGAGCTTAGAAGACCTATACATTTGGTTCCTGCTTTCTTTTTCTAGTGATAGCTTGCCTCACTGGCTTACATTATAATGTCTTTCCAACAAAGAGCAATTCCCACCGTGCACAGTGCCCAGTGGAGTGATGAGCTCATCTATGCTGGGTATGTTATTTCCACTGCAATATAGGATTCCTGGACCACTGCATAAGAGAGCAGGAGCAAAGGAAGTCACAAAAATCAATGTTTCATTCGTTAGCACAGAAAAACATGAAATGCCATAGCCATTTTCCGTGTTGCTATCCAAATGTACTGCAGGTTTAGTATGCTGCAGTTTTTTCTCCTTCACACAAATGACCAAAAGAAGCTCTTTCAGACATAAATAATACAAGCCCAGTTACTAATGGGCAAGGATAAGAAAAATGCCAGCACATTAAAGAGATGAACGAATCACTTGGGAACTGTGTGTTGACAGGTGAATTAAAAAATTAAACACCCTGAGGAATTATCAGCAGAAGCTTCCCATTTGATTATGCAGCTGTGTCACTCTACAGGACAGATGCGCCTCACTGATGATTTCAGCACCAGCAGCAGGATGATCTCAGTACAGATGGATGTGCTCTACTCACCTAAACTGCTGCATTGTTAAAGTCCAGGCAAATGAGTCTGTAGCAACACAGGATCCAGCTAGCTAGATGGTTGTATATAGGATGTCATACAATAGCGAGGACCACAATGTAGCTTGCATCAGTTATGCAACAACTATTGGCACTGAAGCCTGCTCTCTGATTTTGATGAAACTGTGCTGAAGCATAAAGGTCTGCACCAGTTTCTGTGCCATATAACATAGTGGTAAGATACCTGAGCTAGCTTGAAGGCCAAGAGCAGCCATGAGAGGGCACATCCAACTAGTCAAGTATTGACAAAGCTGCCTCAGTCTGAGTTCCATCCTCCTTCAGCTGCTGTGTCATCAGAGTGTAAGTCAAGAGCTAGCTGGAGGATACAGAACTTCATTGGCTCCAGATCTTGCACCCGGTAGGTATTGCTGAGTATTTTAACCACGCAGATCTGTGTCCTTTCTATATTAGAGAGTTAATGCAGGATTTTTATGTGATAATTTCTACACACCACCCAAATACTACATTGCTTTTTTTTTTTTTTGCTTTCAGATCATGTTTCTTTGATACTTAAGAATGTTGTGACAAAAAAGAGCCAGATTTACAGTCTTAGTTATATGCACAGGTCCAGCCACAATGTGAATAATTTTTTTCAGCTAAAGGCTGTTCACTTGTGCTTTCTCCAGCAGCACAGTCTGCATGTATTAGTATTACCTATTTCTTGCTTGCCACCATTAAACGAGAAAAACCTGAAGAATTCTGAGGAATGAAAATTCATTCATGATATCCAAGTGGCACTGGTGAGGTCCCCTCCATACAGTAAGGAGCAATTCCTGTGTGAAAGGGTTCAGCTCAGACTTAGCTCATACTAAATGTGTGAGGAATATAATTATACAAATGGAACACCAGAGCAGGAGGCGTAGTAGGAGAATTGGTGCACCTTGCTCAAAGGTCATGCAAGAAATCAATGGCAGAGGGAAAAATTAATCCAGGGATAATCTGCCGTGGCTGATTTCTCCCCTCAAAAACATTCCAAGTGACATTCAGCAACATTTACACTGATTTGTAGGAATGGACGATGCAGAGACCTAGTCCCTGCATCTCTTTGCGGTTACTAACTTCAGATTATCCTGCTGACATGCTTTTCTTGCCTAAAGGATAGATAATTTTAAAACTCTTTTTATTTCAGTATGTTTTCCAGTAGAGACGTAGTTATACAGGGCTATGATAATCTCTGCCTGTAGAGCTCATCCTTTTTAACTGTCTGGTAGAAATACTGGTGAAAAATGAATCCACGAAGAGAGGCCTTGCTCATATTAATAAAATGTTTTAGAACAGTCTAGGCATAACTTAATCTTTCATACAAAGGACTGGATGAATTTTCCTGTGCTTGGTACAAAGGGAGCATGGTATTATTCTAGCAGGTCTTCTAGATCAGTCACAATCTATGCTATAGTTTCACAGCCCTTTGAAATTTCTGTCTCACCACTGATCCACTTATTCAGACTTAGCTTTATCTTTTTTTCAGAGTATTTTTTCTTCATCGGGTTTTTATGTTTGGCCTCACCAATATTTTTAGGACTCCAATACCACAGACTTACAGACTCATAGAATGGTTTGGGTTGGAAGGGACCCTTAAGATCACCTAGTTCCAACCCCTCTGCTATAGGCAGGGATGCCTCCCACTAGACCAAGTTGCTCAAAGCCCCATCCAGTCTGGCCATGAACTCCCTATCCATTTTGAGGTGAGTCTGTCATGATACATATTGATAGCTGGACAGGAGGTAGAGCAGGTGGCTCTTCAGACCCTAGCAGCTTCATGTCAGTGCCACCTCAGATATGCAAAACCCTCATCCACAAATTCCTCTTATTCATGGGTAGTATCCAGCTAGTCTTCTTACAATGTATAATGCTCTTCTACTGTCTTATAACTACGACTCCTTGTGTATCAGATGCTGTTCATCAGCTAAAGGACTTCTACAGAGAAGTATAAACATCGTCCAAATCTGACTCCAATGATTTGTAAGTTGGCCCTTACCTCCTGATCCAAATTTTCTTTGTAGACATTAATGACATTTTATGGTCTTAAGTTACCCCAGTTTCTCGGCCCTGCTGACTGACCTTTTCAATGTGCTATTTGTTCTAATGACAACTCAAAGTGCCAAACACGTAGGCACTGGTTTTAAAGGTCTGCTTAATCTGACCTCGAACACATTTTTTATGTTGTTTTGTTTGCAAAATCTGTTTGATTTTTATTTTTGCTACTGCTTGGCAGTACACCTGACATCCTTGTCAAATCCTTTCTCACCTATGACAACACTAACAGGTCACAGCAGATGCCACGAAAATCTGATTTTGAAATGGTTTATATCCATGTCCATTTTCTGTTTAATTCCTCCCACTTTCTCCACCCTCTCTATCTCAAGCATTTAATGTATTTTTTTGCTCTTCTACACATTCTTCACACCAAGTCAGTTTTCTCATTTGAGGTCTTACAGCAATCTGATGCAGGGACCTGATTGCTCTGTGTCTCACAGTGCAGAGTCATGTATCACTTCATCCTACAAAGCCCATTTTTGTACATGACTATGAACATGTTTTGCATTTGCAACGTGCTGATCTGAGTGCTATGAATGTCCTTCATTGTTGATCTGGTCATATAACTCATTCAGCATACCCTGGGATGGCTACAAGCCTTTTTCCAGCATGCGCTTTTTTCACTTTTATACAATGATACATATGCCAGCAGACCATTGTGTCTTGCTGAATGTTAATGGAAAGCTCCCCTTGGGTTTCTTCCTCTTTCTTTATTTGCAACTTCTCAATAAAATTGGTAACAGCTTTTGCTTTCTTATCGATCACTATTTCTGATAGCATATTCAATCGTTCTTTGTGTTCTGTGGACCACCAGTTTTGGATCTGAATTATTTTGTCCTTAGAATTCTCATACTGCAGTGGTTTAAGAAACCCCATAGGGAGGTGACATGATTTTCAAACTGTGGATTTTAAAAACGAGATTGCGAAGACTTGCAATGTCCACTGGGTGGCTCCAGACACTGAACCTCGCTCTTCTGCCTACACAGGGCTACACCAACTCCGCAGAGCTGCGTGATAAGCGCTGTCAACCAGGAACAAGAACAGGGAAGGGCCTGGGCTAAGCAAACTGATGATGCCCCAGGTAGATAAATTATTAAGTAGTTATTAATGACTATTTGCATCACAGCAGTGCACAGTGGTTCTGTGCAGGATGCCTGAGCGGGAAGGAGCATTAGGGATTAAAATCTACCCACTGTAATTGAGATGCTTAACTGAGGCAGCCATTCTCAGGGGAAGAGATGGGCTTACACAGGCTGTGAGGTGAGGTTCTTTCCTCACTGAGTGAGTAAGGTGGTGGTTATGTAAATGGAGATGTCTTATTTAAACTCCTGCGGTTTACACAGGTTAAGTCCAAGCCTTTGGAGAAGGGAGTTACTCAGGGCCAAAGCCGTAGGTGTGTTTTCCCTGGCCCTGTGAGCACATCTGTGTGAGTGCATGTGTACGTTGTATATCCTGGCCTTGCCATACACAGCACATAAGAAGAGGTTTGGCAGAGCAGAAGAAAGTTCTCCAATTTAAGGTGGACACAGACTAAATAATCACTGTGAAGCACCAGCACAAAATCATCTGGGGCTGCTGCCTAACCCCATGCCTGCTCTTTGTAAAGAACACTGCAGCTTTCTAATCTTTTTCACAATTGTTCATGCTTATGTAACCCTCATGCAAACATGTCTTTCTGATACAGAACTAACTTAATTTTGGTATTTTCCAGACACTAAGAAGTGCCTTCTAGACTTACAAATCACTGTCTGGAAGGAGCTGTTGAGCTAAGTTCCATATACAAGAAAGCCAACCAATTACCCAAGTCCAGAAGAGATAAACCTAACTCTAACAAGGAAAGAAATAGAGGATAGTCTCTTTGGTTTTATTCAGGGAAACAAACCCGTGTAACCTATGATAAAGATTTAATTCAGATATAACGAAGTCAAGAATTTCTACGTTTTAAGCTATTGTACAGTTTGCTACTTCAGGAAACCCCTGTCAGTTCTACTGGACTTAAAAGAAGCATGAAAATCTTAGATGTCTTTGCACACAGAAGGAGTGTGGTGACACAATACGTACAGTAAATAAATGAAGAAACTTCCCCATCTTAGAAACAGCATCACCCAGACAGTCATTTGAAACTTTCAGCTTTGAAAGGCTAAAACCAAAGGGACTCCCAAATGTCGCACTTGATGTGTCTTCTGTAGGGTCTCATCTATTATGGCAAGAGAAACCCTGACTTGGGAACCTGTAGCTTCCATTTTACTGAATTATTGAAATTGCTCTTTTCTTGCTACATCTTGTCAAGAGATTAGAACCCAAGAGATTGGCATGGAGGTGTGTCAGAGGAGGGCTGCAGGTCAGGGAAAGGCTGTGCCCCAGAAGGTGGTGGGCATGGCACAGCTCCCCAGGACAGTAGGCCCAGCCCTGAGCTGGAGCTCATGGGGTGTTTGGGCACTGCTCTCACACACAGGGTTTGGGTTTGTGTGGTGCTGTGTGGAGCCAGGGGTTGGACACAATCATCCTTGTGAGTCCCTTCCAACTTGGGGTATTCTATATTCCTATGACTTTAAGAGACGGTAACTGCCCCTTTTACAAGGGAGTGTTGCATGTGATCTACTGTATTAGAAGTTTCAATACATGTGGAAATTAATGATGACTAGCAGTGTTTGACTAAAAAGGTTGTTCACAGAAAACTGCTTCTGTCCAGAGCAGACTTTAAGCCTAAATTTGACTTTCCTCTTGAGGAACATGTAGTTTAATCTATAACATGCAGGCATGGATGAAGTGTTAGAAACGTATGAGGTGGGAATTCCTTGATATGCATTGGTGGACGTTTGGAATTTTTTCTACATCTTCTCTTCTGCTAGACCAGACACAAGGATGTCTTTATTGAGGTCCATATTTGAGGAGAGCAGACACAGATGGAGTGGTGGGAGTCTGTGCTCATATTGAACTGTCACTTTTTGTCCTCTTTATGAAAGGCAGAAGCATCACTAAATAATTACAAATTATCATTGCCCAGGAGTAGTGTGATATCCTTACATTCACATGCAGGTAACCAGCACTTAAATGACTGTTACAGATTTGGCATGCCATTCTGCTATTTCAGGTATGAGCTGAGTTTCAGATCCAAAGCTATGAGCTGAGTTTCAGATCCAAAGCAATGAGCTGTGTTACTATATACAAATATATTTTTTCTGAAATGTCACATCTGAATATGTTATAGCACATGTAAAAACCTCAAGCCCTTTGCCACCCATCAGCTCTTAATAAATTTCTCTTTTGAGCTCAACCTGCAAATTCTACGAAATTCTCCAATTCCACTGCAGAGTAGGTTCCTTCAGAAATCTGAGACTTCCTGTTGTTGAGGTGTTAGCCTGACTTTGTTTCATTTTCTGTTTTCCTAAGAAATGTATTACCTGCAAAAAGCATCCCAGCAAAAACCTTAGGTGTGGTGAAGGATGTGCTATTTTGGAAACCATAGTTCCTAGGAGTTGCTGAAATGGGAATCTGTGCATCTTCAGCATACAAACTCTGATGTTGATCAGACTTGGTGGAGAACAAGATATAAGGTGTGGGAACAAAAAGCTGCTCCTGTGCAGAAAGCTTGATCGTCCCTCATAAGCAAAGCAGAATTTGAAGAGGTTGCCTGGAGATGAGATGTTTTTGTTATTTCACTCTTGGGGAGCTCTCCAGTGCAACTGTTCATACAGGCAGTATGCAGAGGCAGACCAAAGGCCAGTTAACAACCTGCATCTGGCATTTTAGTTAAACTCCCAAATGCTGAATAAACAATGTTCTCCCTACAACTGAACTTTTACTCCAGCTGCTATCACTGTGGAAGTTGCAAACATTTATGCTCACATGGACCATGCACTGGGAGGCACACTGTTCTCTGCTGCAGCTCACTGTTCTGCAACTGTTCATATCTCCCTGGAGTATGACTGCTGGGAAATCAATTAGACCTTTCCAAGAAGACCATTATGCCTCCTCATGTTCTGGCTTGCACCTCCAGCTCTCAGGAAGGTCTGAGCAGCTGGTTCTGACATCAGATTATCCCTCTTTTGAAGGTCTCTCTTTTGAAGGTGTGCCCTCACGTCTGTCTTACACATGCTGTCTTTCTCCCTGCCACAAGAAGTCTATAAATATCAGTCTCAAGAGATACATAATTACAGCCACAGTTCCCAGGCTGGGGTACGTTTCCCTTTTATCCTAGGAAAAGGATATCCTAGGAAAAGCAGGAAAGAAACCCTGCCCTCAGAAAGAAATGAAGGAATGGGTACCAGGAGGAGATAAACTGGCAAAGCTGCAGCAGTGATTACAAGCTCAGCTGAACCCTCTGCCTGTATGTGCTGGACTCTGCAATAAGAAGGGATTTCAGGGTAGATGTGAGCTAAAGCTATGGTTCTGCGACACACTCATAGTCTGTTAGTAACAAAGAATAACAGGTTGCCCATGGAGGCTGTGGATGCTCCCTCCCTTGAGGTGCTCAAGCCCAGGCTGGATGGGGCTTTGCGTCATCCTGGTCTGGTGGAGAGCATCCCTGCCTGTAGAAGGTGGGTTGGAACTGGATGATCTTAAAGGTCCCTTCAAACCCAAACCATTCTGTGATTCTAATAAGTACATTAAGAAAATAATAATAATAACAACAACAACAATAATAATAATAATCCTGCATCTCAAATAAAGGTTTTTCTTCCCAGAGTCTAGCCCAGCCTCTCAGTTAATACTAACATTTGATCACTTACAAAGAAAGATTCCAGCATACTACAGGAAGGAAAAAATAATTCTGCCAGTTTTGATAAGATTTGCTCCCATTTGGATATGCATCTACCCTGATTTGGACTTATGTCTAGAAGCTAGAAAATCAGGCACAGCTTGAGTAACAGAGCATCAGAGAGCCTTGCACTTCTCTCAAGAGAGATAGATGACTGTAATCAGTCCAGTCCTTGCACTGCTCACCCTCCTGGTGTGAGCTTCTTGTCCCACAGTCTCTTCCACAGGCATTCTTCAGCTCAAGAGATCTTTAAATATTTCCCAAACTTTTATAAGTATAGGAAAGTGCAGCACAGCAGCACTCCGAGATACTGGGCAGGTGGCAGTTTCAGCTTGTATGTACCGCTTGCCCACATCATCAAGTCTCCAGCAACCAGTAAATGTTTGTCCCAAGAAAGAGCTTGCAACCAAAGGACAAAGCACAGACCTTCCTCTGCTACACTGGCAAGTAGAAGCCCTATGGAGGGCTTCTCCTTCGCAAAGGATCACTGAACAGAACCCCTCTCCTGGAGCTGGCACAGGCATGGCTTACCACCCAGCATGCAAATAGGTAAAACATTCCACCAACCCATAGGGTGTTTTCAAATGTTAGGAGCTGCATGTACAATATGCTGGTTTACTGATGGTTTAGATCTGTAAGTTTCTTTTCTCCAGGAGCATGACAGGCCCATTCCTGGTGCCTCAAACTGGTACCTGCTGTTAAGTGAGGAGATATATTCTTACAGAGCATTTCATGTTGGTGTGTTAGATGAAAGTTTAAGAGCAATGAAAACTCTACACCTTTTGTAGTAAACATGGGCTGCCAGCACATACTGTAATGTAATCTAGTAAAACAAAACAGTTTTGGGAGCCTTTCAAATGCTGAGGGAACAGCAGGCTGTGGGTGGGCTGCTCTGCTCTATGAATGCTGCCTGTTAATACCCAGATGTCGAATGCCAACTTTCCATTCACTGCTGCAAATAACAGACTGTCATGCAGTAAAAATAGCCATGGGAGGTATGCAATACATTCCAGTGCCTGTTTCACCTACAACACACCACTGAGAATGTGTCTGTGTGAGTTCACTAGGCATTTATGTTACTGCTATCCCAAAAAACAGGTTTTATGTCCATGACTGAAAAAACTGTTTGGATGTGGTGCTCAGGGACTTGTTTTAGTGGAGGGTTGTTAGAGTTAGGGTAGTATGGTTAGGTTGGAGTTGGACTTGATGATCTTTAAGGTCTTTTCCAACCTGAGCAATTCTGTGATTCTATGATTCTATGAGGAAGAACTTATTTATAAATTGTGAGGGTACAGAGCACTAGAGCAGGCTGCCCAGAGAGGTTGAGGAATCTTCTTCTCTGGAGATATTCAGGACATGTCTGGGCACTTTCTTGTGTGACCTACTGTAGGGAACATGCTTTAGCGGGGGTTAGACTGGAGAATCTCCAGAGGTCCCTTCCAATCCCTATTTGTGTGATTCTGTGATGCTGTGATGAAAGGAAGGGAAAGTGGTTCTTGTTCACTTGTTGCTCCTTTGGTAGCATTTATTCAAAATCTAATGCAACTGCAGAAAGCAAAAGATAATTTTCTCACTGTGATACAATGGGAAAGAAAGACAGGACTGTCTGCCTTCCTCTAGCGCTGACTCGGGTTCTTTGTGAGAACAAGGAAAACTAAATTACTTTCAAAACTTCTCTGTGACTCAGGACAGTTTATGCCAACAGATATTTCAAGTATACGTCTGTCTCTGATCTGCCATTTGTATAACGGTACCACCTATCTTGCAGTCAGATTTCATGCATCTGATACTGCAGTAATGCCTTTCCCCTTACCTTCCATTTAAGACTCAGTTAATGTTGAATAAGAATCTAGTTTTCCTGTTAAGTCCACTAGCCATACCACTTGCAAAGGAAAAAAAAAAAAAAAGAAAAAAAAAGAAAAGAAAGCAAAGAACAGAATACCAACATTTTCTCTTGAGGCAGCATGATGCCTCGAGTTGGACAAACATGAGTGTCAGGAGTCCAGGACAAAACTTGCTTCAATTCCGCTTATTCTTCTATTCTCACTTTGAATTCTTGGATGCAAATACTACTCCTAGTGTCTAAATGCTTCAAAATTCTAAAGATAAAGAGCTAATCATAACTATCAAAGGATCATTGTCTGCAATCCACTGATAGAGGTTCCTGTGACTACATCTTAATCTTTTACTTTTGAACTTGTACCTTCATCTTGCACTTCTGTATACACTTGTAGGTAATTATCAGCATAACTGCATGATATCATTTCATTATCTGTATCAAGTTCTTTACTGTGGGCTATTCTGCTTTATTTCTGCTGTTATGGTGCTGGCATTTTTTCTGTCACTTTTTATGAAAAAATGCTGAATAATGGAGACCTTCTTCTTCCAAACACTTTCACAGATGAGGAAGCTCATTAAATCATTATACTTGTGCAAGTTTACTCGTATGTGCATATCCTTACCGGCTCTGAGCTGAAGTATGTGCTTTTTCATATCATGATAACAAGGAAGTCTAATAAGCAAATGGCAGTCTGTACATTCATGCATTTTTCCTGCCCCAGTTAAAATTAAACAGCTACCAAACAGAGGAGAACTGGCTACATTAGCTTAAGACTAAACATTAAAAGCACGTGTATAACCAACAGAAGATCTTTTCTTTTTTTTTTTTTTTTGTATGCAAGTCACATAAAATAAGCCAGAAAAAGCAATACTGAACTGAGGCATCCCTGCTGTGTTCAGGGCCTTCAAGTCCGTATACAAATCCATAGCCAGTTCTACTGTTGTACTTTACCCTAAGGTAAAGATATTTGGTACTTTCAGATAACTCAGTCCTATATGGGCCTATGTCCTCACTGCTGAATGTTATTCCGGTCTCAAACACTATCTCATTCAGTTTTCTACTCTAAGTATTGCAGCTCACTCAGCTTGGCAGACCTACTGGTTATGGTTTATCATATAAAGATTAATATTTCTCTTGTGCCATTGATGTTCATGTAGCAAATTCAGAGATGTGAGAAAGGTAGCTTCCTGAGCACTTCAGCATAAGCAGGGGAAATTGTGCTCTCCGAGATTAGGACGGGTTGCTCTTCTGCAAGAGGAAGGGCGTGGCTGCAAGTTCCTACTTGTTAAAGCAGGGCATGGTTGCTGGTTACCAGAAGAGTATGGACATTGGTTTCAATGAGAAAGCTTCACACTGCTCGTAGAGCAAGTAAAAAACTTTACATGTTTTCCAGAAAAGACAAATCCTAAATGTGGTGGGCAAGAAGCAAACAAATGCTTTCAGAATGAGTTCATTCTGCTTCATCCCTCCAGATAACGTACCTGATATCTTCTTACATCTCATACTGGCCTATTCTTTCTCAGCCTACCTTGATGGTCTGTGTTTCAAAGGGTCATGTTGTCACAGATGTAAACTGGAATTAAATTAATGACTTAAATCTCTACTGTCCTATCCCTAAAGTTCAGGTGTAGAACTGTGTTATCAAAATCAAAATAGATTTTACTTTCTTTGGAGTTCCCTTGGAAAGATGCCAGGGAATTTCAGCTTGCTAGCAAGCCTGTCAAACAAATGTCCTTTCAAATTAGTGGTAACATGCTGACCTGTCATTTGTGGCCATGGCTGAAGAGAGCTCCATTACTTCCAAATATTTAATGATTTTATTTCATGGTTGCAGTTAAAGAGTATAAAAACCCAAACCACAGGGACAAGAATTTTGCTTGACTTACTTTCTATTCTTTCAATTAATGACATAAAACTTACAATCAATCACACAAGTTTCTTTGCCTTCAGTGGTGGTATTCATATAGCTGAAATTAAGTTCATGCTGAAGCGTTTCGTTGGATGGGGTCAAAGCACCTAGCACTTTGAAGCATTCATCACTAGCTGAAATATGTATTATACTACTTACTTTTAAACTTCAGTCCATGTATTCTCCCCATCTACTGCATTAATTTGTGGAGTAAAGGATCAGGCAGTGCATGAAACTTAAAAAAAATATCTCTTGCCTTATGTTATCACAGATATAAAAGAATGACACACATGCTCATTTTAAATTAATATTAATAACAGGAGAGAGACTAGTAATATGAATCAATTCTCACAGTTGTCTTAATCCATTACTTCCACAGTGTCATATGAACTTAGTGTGGATCTACTTGTTTATATCCCTAGAAAAACACCTGCAGGAATTTCTCCAAGAAATTTCACAAGAAACCTGGCATAAGCAAACAAAATTGACCAGATTCGCTCAGGGACATGATTTAGTAGAGGGTTGTTAAGAGTTAGGGTAGTATGGCAAAGTTATGGTTGGACTTGATGATATTTAAGGTCTTTTCCAACCTGAGTGATTCTATGATTCTATGATTCCAGTCTAATACTTCAACCCTTGGACTGCTGGTCTTATTTTCTTTTCTCACCTACTTGTTTCAGCTGGTAGATTTGTAGAATCTGTGGCACCAGATCTGACCAACTTTCTACCAGTATTCTGTTAGATGAAAAAAAAATAATTCTAAATTCACACAGCCAAACTGGCAGAGGGAGCAGTCCTCAAATTTGTTTTGTGAGGAATAAGACCATTTTCCTTAAGAGCTTTACAATCCATTGTTTGGAGTAAAACAGAGGAAAACACACACACACACACACACACACACACGCATTAAAAAAGAACAAACATTAATTTAGAGTGCAATAGTGAACTGATAAAAGGAAGAAATTCTAAAACCTAGGAATTGCTTAGGAAAGTTGTAGATATTTGATCTGATGATGGCATCTGCTGTTGCATTTTGGAAAGCCATTTGCACAAAAGAAAAGTGAGTGCAAAAGAGCACCACCACTCTTTGAAGTCCTTTTGGCTGTAGGAGGAGTAAAGCAATGGAGAATCTCACAAGTGTTAACTGAGTCATACAACTGCATCTGAAGGGGGAACACATCCCCCTTTTTAGCTCTCTCATGGCAAAAATGAGTCTGAGTCCACTCAGCACACATACTGCTTTAACTCTAGTTTGCCAACAATGGAAGTCTGGGAGAATACATTTTGGGCTGTATGTCTGCTTGTCTCTTACAGCCTACCTAGGCAGATGTTGTTAGGTGCCACCAGAGATGGGGATGGAGGCATGAGTTAGGGATATTTCTAGCCTTAATTGGAGTGACTATTCCTATGCAAAACAAAGGGAAACTCTCTCTACCTGTGTATGTTTTCTTCCAGCTTTTTCACCTTCAGCTCATCCTCTTCTGACTGCTTCCTTCTGGCTTCTTCTTCTTCTGCAGAGCCAGCAGGAATTCCCTGCAGCAGCCATTTTTCCCGAAGAGCTTTTGACTATCAGGAAGAAAAACAAAAACTTTAGCAATGGATGGGAAAAAAACTACCTTAAGACTGAGAAGTAGCTACCTCTGCATCTGAATTTTAGGTTGCTCCCACTGAATTACAAACAACTGCTTTGAGCAGTGAATTTTGGAGAGTCTGTTAGATGCTTACGCAAATTTAATAGAATTGGTTTTACAGTATACATTGTGCTTACCATCAATTCCTTAATTTGAAATATTTTTTTTGCTCCTAATAGAAACAGGAGTTTAATGCACCCGAATAAGCCAGTTCTGCAAGAACTTAAGTCTTTGAATGAAAGCTTAGATCTCTCACAAATGATAAAACATGCACTGGAATGGCAAAACTCATAAAAAACTTAGAGCTTAAAAAAATAAAAAAATAAATAAAGAGTGGTATGTTCTAAGTGTAGTGCATTTCATGAAAGGTAAAATCACTCCACTACTAAATTAATCAAATGTTTTTTCTATTTTTTTATATGACAGGTCTCTGTCTATTTACTGACACGCATACAGATACACAACATGTAAATCTGTATATTCAAGCAAGCACACACATTATCTTTCAGCCAAAAACTGATTTAAACAAACAAATACAAGTCTGTCAGAAGTGGTGGGTATACAAGGATGCAGCACTGCTACAGCAAATAGTGATAACTTATACCCTGGGAAAGAATTCCGGGGAGTTTTGCTGTGTTTTTCTACACCAAAAACATGGCAACAACCTCTCCTAGCCACTGTGTGATCAAGCTGTGGCTCACTCCCAGGGAGATGAGCCATGGAGATGCATTGCTGCCAAGCAGTCCTTTCAGCAGCCCATCAGCCTGCACATCTTGGCCAAATCCATCCCAGGGGATGCTGACAGGACATGGCCTCATAAGGCTCACTTGCTGAAAGAAAAAAATCAACAGTCCAAAGCCATGCTGGGCTTTGGGACTTGGCAAGAGGGGAATGGAGAGGTGGAAACGTTGGTCAGCCAGAGAACTGACAAACTAACCCTTGCCCTGGCCAGAGAGGGGAGCCTTGATTCTGAATCTCCAAAGTGGTTGGAAATGCTTGCTCAGGAGGCATGTGAAAGTGTGCATCCTATCCAGAGAAGTCTAAAAAACAAATCATCAGTTCAGAGAAATCAAATTTTGGAGGCTGACTGAATGCACACTGTCAGTCTTTTCAATGAGGCATTTGTAGCTGGAAGAGAATCTGATTTTTGCAAACTACATACAAAGAGAATACATTCACCACCAAAAGTAGGTTTCAAACCCAGCCCAAAATAGAAAGCTTTCTGACATGAGAGACTGAGCTTTGTTAGTTCTTCAGTGTATATATAGACATAGTATCTATGCACAAGCTATTCTTGTCTCTACATGGCCTATTTGACATCAAGCACTTACATTTTAATAAGGCAGCAGACAAAGAGCAAAACAAAGGACAAGTGGATAGGTGTCAGTTTTACTCATAGTTGCTGTGGCCTGTGAAGTGTCCATAAAACATTAAGGACATTTACCTTCAGCCACAACTTCTGCATTTCTTTAGTCCTTTTGCTGTCACTATCACCTACTGGTGCTTCCAAGTATCTCTGGTAGTAGTAAGTATTTCTGGGCTGGTAGTAAGATTTCCTGGTGGGCCCTTTGCTTGAAGCCACAAGACTGCTGATGTGGAGGAGCTCATCATCTCCTCCAGCCCAATGGCACTACTGAATTGTCCTCTCTGTGGAGGACCCCCAGACATATAGAAAACCAGAGTACAATAGCCAAAGAGGGATTTGCAAGTCATGACTTCACATCTTTTGGGTGCTATGCATTTAAAAACTTGTGCTTATTTTTTGCATTTAAGAGGTCTTTGCATCACAGCTCAGAGGGGTACCTTCTGCAGTACATTCAGTTCATACCAGTATGAAAGCTGATCGCTCCTTAGAAATGGTATGTCTTTTCTTTAAAATGGAATGCAGCATGCAGAAATGCGTTGCTGTGTGCATCTTTTGCATGCAGATGCAGAAATATGTTGCTGCATATACCGTATCCAGCTGTGGCCTCAAATCTGAAACTCTGTGTGATGCTCTGTTGGAGAAAAGCTCCATATTCTAGTGATCAAACTCTGAAAATTAAGGCAGCCTTCTCTGTTTTAAATCCCTCATAGATATTGCTCCAGAAGTCCTAAAAAGGCCCTTGGTAAAGTGCTGTTTGGGCAGATCAAGAGACATTTAACTTCCAGTCACTCCTCATTTACTATAGGAGGATAGATAAAATTCAGGCTTTTTTTAGTGTGCTTTTACAGAATTTGCATGACGACATTCAGGTAGGAGAGGCCAGCCTCTTCAGTACAAACACTGTGCACCAAGAAAGATATTTTCTGCAGATTTCCGTTTGGCCTTTGTTTATGTGAAACATATGAGCTACAAACTCACATGATTTCTTTCTCCCAGAAGCCTCTTTTTTTTTGACCTATTAATAGAGTGTATTTGAAAATGGAAAGCATCAATGGGATTTTTTAAAGACATATTTAGAGACAAGAATCCTATGATCTACTGAAAATCCTCCTTCTTGGGTGAAATGTCAGCATCTTTTATCTAAACCAGAAAAACTGGTGGCTTTGATGTTTTTGGCTCCCCTTTGTAAGGTGAAAATGAAGGCAATCATTAAATACAATGCTGAAGAATCCAGACAAGGAAACTCTGTGAAATGGAAACATTTATGAGGACCACCTCCTTAAATTCAGCAAATCTATCTGCCAATAAGTTGAGGTTACATGTATTTATGCACCCACTGCAAACACAACAGGAATACATGCGGGCACACTTCGGAGGATAGTGCAAAACAGCTTTGCTGGCTGTGGGACTTATTCTCCTCTGCCAGATCCTTGGCATGGCGCTCAGGCAGCAGATTGAACTGGATATCTCTCTCACCTCCTTCAAGCAAACATTTTCCAGGCCATTTTCATGAGAAGCCTGGAAGGAAGACTTTGACATATCTGAAGAGAACAAGAGCAAACAGGGCAGAAGAGGGAGGTGGTGGTACAACTGTGGGGATGCTTTGATGCAGCTCTTGTGTACCAAACAGTCCTGTGAGGCAGTCAGCATTGAAGCTGGCTTGCCAGATGCAGGACAGAGCCAGATATGGTTGGAAGCAAAAGAGGCTTCACTGCCATCTGTCCTTCACAGCTATGAAATCTGGATTATGTATCTTCTAAAATTCTTGCAAAACTTACCCCAGAAAAAAGAGATGTTCTCTGATCTGCTAAACAGAGAACACTAGCGTGAGAATGGAGGCTGAAGTCAACTAGCCATCTGAGTTACCTCCAGTTAACAACATTGTGTTAACAGTGTTATACTTTACTAACAATCTGTAGTTAAAGCAGTCACATGCTAGTATTTCAGCATTGCTCTTCCAACATTACCTGATACGTGCCTTAACTCTCTACTGCATCTTGGAACTTCTCTATGCAGCAGTGCTGTGCTGTATAGTTAGACATTGCTGAAAGGGCAGAGCACTTCAAGAGCAGGCAGTTATACCACTGCAAATATACAGGCATTTGTACAGCTCATTCCAATCATGGAATGTGAATATGCTCTACTATTAGAAAGCAACATTTCACTGGTACAGTAATCAGCTATGCTATGTACAGTTTGGTACAACTATTCCTTCGTTTACCGAGAGAGTACAATTTCTTCAGGGCTAAATCCTTCAGCAGAAATTAAATCATGCCATTAAAAAGGCTCTCTGCTACTGAAGTGGAAAGGGCACTGGGACTGCACTGCACTAGGTCACTGCAGCTCTCAGGTGATTTGGTTTCTCTGCACGCAGGGAGATGGCAGATACCCAGCAGCTCTGTGTTTATTTTAAAAGCAGAGGAAAGCAGAGCAAATTTTCCTCACTGTACTATAAGAAAAAAAAAAAAGGAAACAGGTCACAATTCTGTAAATAAGTTGTGGTGTGGACAGAAATAAGTGAATAGATGTTGGAGGGAACAGAAAGAAGCTGTTGCCAATGTTGGAATACAGGAGACAGTGACAGCCACAAATGCAGGGCTCAGCTCCCTTATGTGCTATAAATTCCAGTTTCATACTTCAGGACAGTAAATCCCAAGGGCTCTAAGTTGTTTACATTTAGCACGGTCAAGGAAATAAAGCATAACCCCTTCAATGAACACAGTAGAATTGCTGTACTGAAAAAGAATGTCTTTACTTTCAATGTTTCAATTTTACTTTAATATTGCATAAAACTATTGGGAGACAGTTTATTACAACAAGTAAATCCTTTTATCCTCACTTCCATTCACTGATATGCCACCAAAGGACCTGAAGAGTCACCTGTGGATTGCCCCAGCTGCTGATTAATTCAACCCATCAGTCTTGTTGATTTTGAACCTCCTTTGATAAACATTGTTCATAAAGAAAAATCACATTTCTACTCCCACTCAAATGCAGTGTATTCACCTGATGCCCAGAGGCATTTGCCAGATTTTCCATTTGACTCTCTATGACAATATAAAGACAGTTGATGCTGTGCTGCTACATTTTGAGGTCTTTTTCTTCTCTCTCTCTCCTTTTTATTTTTCTTATTTACAAATGGCTATGGGAGTGATCACTACTGCCTCTCCTTGGGAGAAGTTCTTGCTGAAGTGAGGTGCTCCTGTGGCAGCTCAGCAGATTTTCAAGGAAGCTGATAATCTCAAAAAGAAGCAAAGGTCAAAAGTTGACCGAAGATAGCCTCCTCCAGTAAAATATGCCTAATCTTGAGAAACACTCAGATTTGGATGATGGAATGAAAGTACTTTCTGTGCTGCAGAACAGGGGCAACAATGATCCCTGGTGTAATTCTACTGAAATCAGTAGTGCTACATCAAAGAAAATATTACTGAAATCTTTGCCAAATTGAAATGCTGCCAAAAATGTTTGGGTTTTGATGTTTAAAGATCACTAAGCATTAACAATACAGTGCTGGGAATGAAGTGATTTCTCCCCTGCATGGATTCAGTTTTTCTACTCTAACAAAATATGGAAGCAGGGGTCTGGTTCCTCATATTTTCAAACCTGTGTGTATCTCATTGTTTAGTGAAAGACAATGCAACAAACCTCCCCCTCCATCTGGCAGCATGGTAGTGAGGTATTTGTCCCAAATTTAAAAAAAAAGCATCTGAAACTGTGTTTCTGAGTGATGCTGTATTTTTTCACTTTCTAGTAGCTGAACTGATGTCCAGACTGATGAAGACTTTCCAAACATGGTGTTTCAGCAAAAGAGAATCTGTTTGCAATATAGAGATGAGATATGGTCTTCAGCTTTTCTGTGAGATGGTTGCAACCTTTCATGTTGTGACTGGAACAGAATAGGAAGCAGTTTCCAGCTTGCTGGGGTGATCTGGGAAACAGAATTTTGCTTAGCTGCTAAAAATTCTGTTGCCTTTCCCATCATCTAAGATGCTTGTTATGACCCAAGGAACATGTCTGCATAATACAGTGGTATGACGGAAACGCCATCCAGGTTGGGGAATGAAGTCACGCTGAAAAACTTGTCAGCTTGATCATGGTCTTCATGGACTTCAGCTGGAATGTCAAAACTAGGATAGGTGTAATTCAACAAAAAAGAGCTAGCTGGTGGAGCTTAGCCAGATCAATAAGAAATAGTGTATCCATAAACAGATTGAATATTCTATGCAGAGTTCAAGATTTTACTGACCAAAAATTTCTTTGAAATATTTTGGGGAATTGATGTCTCAACAGATATTTTTGAGAAACACATATTCAGACCAAGAGTCACAGATGTTTTCCAGCAGTCAGTTAATGCGCATTCAGAAGGTGTTGTGCCACTTCAGTGTCCACCGCTCATCCCCTGCTTCTGCCTTGGTAAGAGGCACAGCAGTCTGCAGGAAAGTTGTGCCTGGAGCACGGTGCTTGATGATTGAAAATGTGTGACTGCCATGACTATGATAACTACTACCTGGAATCACTGTAGCTGGAAGACATTGAGAAGATAATCTGCCTTCAGTTGTTTGCCTCTGCTAGTGCATTTGACAGCCCTTCAGCCTCCCTGAGTCTTTATTTGTTTCCCTTTCTCGAAGCAGCACTGTGAGCAGAGCAGCATGGCTGCAGGAGTGGGTAGGAAATGTGTAAGAAAGATGCCTTGACTGGCTTGTGCTCACTGGAATGGGCTAGAGCTCAGCCAGTGTCACTGGTAGGGTATGGGGACCATACTTGCTGTGGCCTGGGGAAGGCACATCTCATAGGCTGCCAGAGGGATGGGTGTGCCCATAACTACGGCTTCCTCATGGAGGTCGCATGCTCTGTCTGTTTAAAAACTCTCAGGAACAGAAAATGAAGCTGTACAGATTGAAGTCCAATTAGGCACTCCTTGGAAAGAAAAGGAACCAATTGTTTTATGTTCCCAGTGTAAGCTTCCCATCCATTAGCAAGATTGCCAGTGTAAATATTTTGTGTGTTTTGCTTTTAAATTGCTCAGGTCACATATTTTATTTAACAGTGTAAACCAAGCAGACAGTTGTTTCCATACAAAGATGAAGATGAAGAAATAAAACCCAAGCTCCTTCAGCTGAAGGGAAACCCACCACAGCAAGACATGTTGTCGAGATCGCATGAGAGAAGATGAAAAGTTTGTTTCTCTTCTGCTTGGATCACTCATCAGCAACAGAGCCCAACGCTGTATGGGTTAGCATCATAGGCATGGAGACGTCAGATGATGTTGAGACAAAAACAACGGTAAGGTGAAACGTGGGTTGAACATGAGTTCTTTTCTACATATACATATTTTTCATATGTCTGGGCTACCTAGAAGCTCTTCTTGAAATAACAACTGAAAATAATCACAGTGATACCTAAGCTGGACAGCTGGGATTTATTTTTCAGTGTCTTTGGGAAGTCTGCTTAAGTTTTCAGACTTCTTCAAGGTAGGACGATAATGATAGCTCTGCCCAATTATTCCACACTTCACTCAGGCATGAGTGAGCTGAACAGTCCCCCTGTAGGCACAGCATGAAGACACAGTCTGCTGAAGTGATATCAAAATGAGGGCACATGCAGTCCCAGGGTGGTGGCTCAACCTGGAAATGAAAGGCCCAGGGAGGTCATGAGATCTCCATCCTGGGCAAGTGTCCAAATGCAATGGGAAGGGAGCAATCTGATCCCATTGGTGAGGGTACATGGAGACCTGTAGGGTACTCTCACACATAAATCACTGTACCACTCTGTGAGAATTCCCTTATTTCCCAGGGAATTTTGGAGCCAGAGTAAGAAGCTGTCTTAAGATAGATCAAGGACACTGGACATAGTGCTGTTGCATGGAAATTGAATAAGAGCCTCTTTTGCAAACATACACATGAAAAGATTTTGATCACATTTTTGCCTCCTAGTGTCAGAAATTTAGGTATGCTTTGGTTTTCTCTATAAGAAGTACTCATTCAGTGTTTTCAAAGGAAACCAAAAATGGTTTTGAAAGAAAATAAAATTAAACGTAAAATAATAAAATAAGCAAACATGAAAAAAATAAACAGCAAATCAAATTAACTTACTTTGGAATGGTTCACAAACTGAGAATTTGAAAACTGGCAATCCACTTTCCCCAAAACAAATAGTCTTTGCCACTTGTCATCACTAACACACTGCTACTGTCATTTTACTATTATCTTCTGAAAGAATAGTTACCTCTCTGCATTCAAACTGTCCTTGGCTTCAGTTTACCATTCCTTCCAACATACATTATCAGTCAGAAGAGAGAAAAAGAAAAGCTGTTTTTTTAAGGCTCCTTTATTGCTTTCTCTCATCTTAAGAGTTCTTATATTTGTTGTTTTAGAAAGCTGAATTTGGGTCATATGAATTCATTCTTGAGAGCCTATCAGTCCATTAGGAAAAGCTGGCATTGAAGCAAGATGTAAACATCCTCGAGCTACTTTGATACAGTATGGCTGAAATGAAGACTGCTGGCATGGCTGTGACCTGCTCTGAGGACACTGCTCCCGGTGGAAACCTAAGTGCTAGTGTGGTGACTGTACAGGGATACATCCAGAATATCTGGATCTGTGGCCATCCCAGAATAACTCTTCCCCACTTTGAAGTACACCTCAACCAATCATTATTTTTTTCCTAAATAAATGTGTTGTTAGAGGGATATGCTGGCAAAAATACCATATATTCAGCTATGTGGCAGTGACATACAAGCAAGAGAGAACAGTGAGCGCAATCACTACTGCTTTCACAGTTTTATTGTTGGCAACTTGTGCAATTTGTCTGGAGAAGCTGTGCTGTTATGGTTAGAAGATTTTTTCAAGGATAAAAATGTTGCTTTCTGATTTCTTGAGAAGAAAACAGGGATTTTTGAAATCCCTTCTTTCCAAAACCTACTTCTCTGCAAGGATATCCTGCAGCTTAATTCCCTGTGAGCAGTTCAGAAATAGCAAATGCCCCAGCTCCATAGGCTAAACAGTCCTATTCCTCCTTCCTTTTTTGGCTAATAAATCTGGATTTCTTTTCTGGATGATAGAAGAGACACACAGAGTCAGAGTGTCTCTTCTCAGCATGAATTCTCGTGGGAAGTGAGCTCTCCAGGGAAGGAATGGTGCCAGCACAAAGATGCTGATGCACAGAAGGGGCTGAACAAGGATCTCCTATGCTCTGGAAATGGAAATTTCTCTCTGAATTAGTTCTCAGCCTCTCCATGCTTCAGAAACATGGCTGGAAAATGGAGCTGGCAGAAACTTCCAGCCACACAGAGGTGCGGTGGGCTCCAGCATGTTAAATAAAGAGGGTCAGCCCAAGACTACAATAGCACATTGCATACCAAAAAGAGTGCTCAGCTATTGGTAAGAAAAGGGTCTGGAGGTTTGCAGAAACTATCATCTCCACTTTTCCACACTGATGCATTTATTTGTATATTCACATACATATGGATGGAAAGATCTATTTATATTCTCTGACTGCAGTTATTTTTAGACTAGAAAAAATTGTGGCTAACAATTTTGAAATAAATTAAAATTCATTATTAGATAAGGTAATTTCAGCTTAAAACAATATCTTAACAAAGTATCTATAACATAAAAAGATACATCTTCCTTCAAAGTAAAGGTATCATTAAGTTATAGATTAAGTGTTCAAGAACTGCATACTTTAAGAAATAGCTGTTAACAGAAATAGGTCCCTCATAATACTCCAGAAATAAAATAACTGTGGTAAATGGGTTTATTGTAACAGAAAATTTGCAGAAGAGAAATAATTTTTCATTCAATTAGGAGGTTTTGTACTGTTTATTTTATTAGCAGCTGTCACCAAACAGAGCCACAGCACACAGTTACTGAAATTCTGTTTATCTAATGATAGAGGTAGTCACATCTTGGAAGGACCCGTTCTGTTTTGGTGTTTATTTGAAATAGTGAACAACTTCACCAGAACTGGTCCACTCTACTTTTACCCAGCTGAACGAATTCTTATAAGCTATTGGTTCTCATAGGTTGTATTTTCTGTGAAACTCATCAGCCAAAACCAAGTATTGGCTTCCTCAACTGCATTGCTCAACTACATCATGTTGATAGATACTGACTTTGCATAAGGTGCCCATTTCTTTTTGTTTATTACAAAGCTGTTAGCACTTCCAGTTTCTATAGACATGGAAAGTGTTCTGAAAAGGGTGGATTTTGTAAATCGCCTCTTGTTAGAAGAAAATGGCCTTCTCAGTCTCAAAAAAGGGGGCTTTAAAACACCTCTTTTCCCCCATTATCCACATCTTGTTCAATGACGCATTTAATTGTAACTTAGACAAACATGCCTCCTGCATTCAACAGAGCACCCAGAAGGCCCAGGAGCACCATGTGGACGCTGTGCCTATAAAAGTGCCAAATTTCTAGAAACTCAGTGAAGTGAGAAAATTCTATCTTTAGAGTCTACACTGCACCAGACTGTCTCCCATGTCAGGTTTACACATTATAATAACTCAGAAATTCACATGAACTATTACTTTTGGAATAATATTTTTGCCCTGATGTCATCATCCACTAACCACTAGCCTAATTCTCTGAAGTCTTCACAAAATGTGTTTCCAAAATCTTCATCCAGGTTTAAGATGGATATTTGCTGCCTCTGCTGCTTGCTGGGCTGTTCTGCCTAGGACGAGAAGGCAGTAGCTATAGTTCACTTACTTTAAGCCGGGTATGTAACAGGGGAAAATGAATTAATGTGTAGTAGAATAAGTCATCTTGCCAGAGAACTAATTGGAATCAGCAAATTGAACACTGTAGGCAATCTGGAACAAACATTTGCAATAAATTATTTCTATTAGATATTTTTCCTATGTGAACAAAATTGCCAGAAATTAGCAGAGCCCCTGCAGCTTTCAGATCCTTTATTAGGTAACCAAACATGCTATTTTACACAGTGCATTTTAAGAGAAAATTGCTCTGGCAGCGTTCAAAAATAAACCAAATCCATTGAATTTGGGTATGAATATCTTAGGGTGAACTAAATCTGTTAGACTTTGCAGGATCAACCCAGATACTGCAGACACAGGATTAACCCAGATATTATTTTCAAAGGCTTCTTCACAGCTGATTTTAATGAACACTAATGCAAAGTCTTTACACTCTACAATGACATTAACACCCTCACAGCATTTTAAGTAAGTACAGGGGCATTCCAGGCAACTCTGGTCTTTTTGACCTGGATTTGTGTCTTGCTCTGTATTAGCTGCAATTCACACAATTCAGGAAATGAACCGTGCTTTACCTAGCATTTCTGAAGGAAATTTCTGAAGGAAGATGGATGTCCTTACTTTAGGCTGAGATAGGTCTGGAGGCAACATTACCATCAGACATGGAGCCATTGCCAGCAGGAACTCAGAGCAACCTGAGTGAGATGAGGGAGAGCCCTGGGGAAATGGGGAGAACAAAAAGCTTCTCAAATGCTTGGCAGGCCGAGCACCATTTTGGCCAGCACCCTGCTGTTTCCAATAAGCAACCACTGCACTGAACAAAGTACAACAAGAGAACGCAGCTTTACTTGATAAATCTCCACGAAGAACGGGAAACAACCCTGGCCAGTACCTCTTTCTCTCCCCTTTTTTAAAAAAAAGCTTTGGGGTAGCTGTCCTCCCTATATTTGCAGTTAGGGATGAATCCTGGAATTCCAGTGAGGTGATGCAGGCAGCTTTTCGAGCAGCTTTCACCAAGGCCACCTCAATGATGGCCATACATTTATCCTCAGATGACAAGTGAAGACACTGAATGGGGGGGTTGAGGACCTCCTACCATAGCTCAATGCTCATCCTCACACCCAGGATTACAGACTTTAAGCCTGACCACTCTTTTAGCTGAGGAAGCTGTTGTTTAAAAGTCTGTGCCCTGATCTACCCTTTGCTTCCTGTGTGATTACCACTTTTACTCCAGGCTGTGAGCTAAACTAATACAGGGATATAGTTAATTTCCACATATATTAGTAAAGAAATCCATGCAGAGAGCCTGAACTGTGACAAGTGGTAACCATCACAGCAGGACTGGAGCCAGCTCCAGCTGACCCCACTGCACCACCACGAGGGGTTGGCTTTTCCCTGAGGAGGATGATAAAATGCAGTTTAGCAGCAGCTATATCACAAGAAATCAGATGAAGGAGAGCAGTTGCTGGAACTGGCTTCCCTAAGGGTTCTGCTTAAAGGATTTCATGAAAAGCATAATTCAGTTAGCTTGCAAACAGTTAATATGATAAAGGAAGAGCTCTGCAGCAAAAAAGAAAGCAAGCAAGCATCATGAAGGCACTAGAAAGGCTACCCTGATGCATCAGCCTACACTGGTAAGAAGAAATTCTCCCTTGTCTGTGGCCCAGGGCCACCTGAATGAAATGGCAACTCCTGCTACCCCACAGAAATTCAGTCATATTTCTGATGACACCAGAGACAATATGTGCCTTTGTAGATTTACAGTGAACCTGACGGTGCACTCGTGTGGGCTGCATTCAATTACTTGAGTTTAATTGCATTACATTTGCCAGAAAATTAGGCATAGTTTATGGAACATGATGGTAGGGTTTTGGAGATGCAGAGGAAGGATCCAGCCCGTGGCATAGCTAGAAGCCTGATCTTCCAGTGCAGGCGTGGGCAGAAGAGACATTCAGCACAGCACATCCCCATGCAGGTGCTCATACAATTACAGCACAGCACATCCCCATGCAGATGCTCATACAATTACGGTATAAGCAACATAAATATCTTTTTTTTTTTTCTTTTTAAATCACAACCCAGCTGACTTGCTGCAAGGAAAAACTGTTTGGTCCTGGTCATCTTTCTGAGATTTTTTAATTACTGAATTCCTTAGGCTCCCCTACAGAACAAATCTAATGAGATTTGACCACAAATGCACACTAATTAAAGAAAGATTGCACATACAATTCTGTTCTTCTCTTTGCTGTACATAAGTGTAAAGGCAAACTGCTACTGGCAGGAAGGTCAGATGATAGAAATAACCAGGATGGCTTTCAGTTGGTGTTATCTGCAGCTATCATGGAGTCCAACAGGAGTGGTAATGGCTTGGCACCCTGTTAAAAAGGTGCCTCTCCATCTATACATAGCTATACGCACCAGCACCCTCCCTGCATGTGCATGCACACATATTTTCCCAGGTACTCCTAATGACTTCATCCTACAATTAAAGATCTGTACACACACACATGCACACTATAACACACACACAGACACAACTAATGACAGGTAACAGCACAATCTAATGCTAATCTGCAGGCAGAAAGTGCTTGCTGAAGCCATACAGTGCACACCCAACCCGCAGCGACTGGTGTCTTGTCATTATGTATAATAAACAGCAGCACTCTGTTATAGCAGCACGACTGTGCTGCTGGAGCTCACACCCTACCAGCCCCATCTCTGCAACATGGTTCTGGGCATGAAACACATAGAGCAACATGCAGGCAGTACTGATCACTGCAAGAGACAGGCTCCAGCAGTGAAAGCTGCTTCATGTCGGAGTGGGCTCTTCCCAGCTTTCCGACGTGTGATCTGCATCTCTAATAATGAACAGATTCAGTCAATCCATCCTTTCTGGCATCGATCCCTTACCTTGAAATGCTGCAGCTGAAGTATCTGGTCCTCAAGCTGTTGTCTCTTTCCTTCTATTTCCGTCTGCCTTTTCCTTTTCTCCTTGGAAAAATAATTTGAGGGAGAGAGAGAGGGAGAGAGAGAGAGAGAGAGAGATCGTCAGAGAAATGGAGGCTTTAAGGGTGGCAGATTCATAAGAACGTGCAGGCAGCCACACACATCTGTGCAGATGCCACCAGTCCCATTTCACCTGTGCTCTGCTTGCTGGCTTGCAGGAGCTGTCTGCTGGGAGGGTGCTAGCCCCGGCACACCGACTGCTCACCAACAGGAGAAATTCTCCTCACTGGCTGCCGGCAGACAGAGCAGCAACAGCGTGCACAGTCCCAGAGGAGGAGAGAAAAAATTGCAGGTCGGAGGGAAGTTAAAGGGACATGGATGCACTTTTTTTTTTTTTCTAGACCCTGGGCCAGGAATATGCAAGGTCAACAGAGGACAGTAGGGCAGAAGGCATATGGTGAGGTCTCCAGACTGTACTGGGCTTATTTGAAGTGCAAATAGGACAGATAGCCCCATCCAAAGCACCCACATGCAGTAGCAGCTGGCCTGTGCTAGCTTCCAGAGGCGGGGCTGACTGAGTAGCTCAAAGGAAACTATTACCATGTCCACAGATGGTGATTTTTAAGGTCACCTCCAGAAACAAGTATACAAGCCTGTGCAGTACAGCAGGCTGTCCCACCTGCTTCGGGCGATCTACCTGTCTTTGTCCTCCTCCACTCCTTCTCCTTACAAAACACACAGGGGTTGCCCTTCCTAGGTCAAGTCTTCCACGCCTTGTGGGGACCATTTCTCTTCACCCACCACCAGCTCAGATCAGATTCATTCTCCCAGAGGTGTAAATAGAATCATAGAATCACACAATACCTCGAGCTGGAAGGGACCTAGAAGGACCATGGGATCCAGCCCCCAGTTCCACACAGCACCTCGCAAACCCAAATCATGAGCTGCAGCATGCTTCCCTGTGCCTGCTGCTATGGGGAGCTGTGCCATGCCCACCACCCTCTGGGGCACAGCCTTTCCCTGATCCCCCAGCCATCCCCTGACGCAGCTCCATGCCATTTCCTCAGGCCCTGTCACTGTCACCAGAGAGCAGAGCTCCTGTGAGGGGCTGCAGGCTGCCATGAGGCCTCCGCTCAGCTCCTCTGCTCTGGGCCGAACCAAGGGTTTGTTCAGCTGCAACCTGTACGTCTTGTCCTACAGACTCTTCATTGTCTTTTTAGCCCTTCTTTAGAGAGTCTGTAATAGTTTCATGTTGGTTTTAAATTGTGGCACTCCAACCCGCATGCAGCACTGAGCACAGTGGGACAGCCCCTCCCCTTGCCCAGTGGTGGTGCTGGGCCTGATGCACCCCAGGATACAGTTGGTCCTTTTGTCTTCAGGGCACCTGCCCCAGCTTTTGCGGGAACAAATCCTTTTTTATCCTTCGTCTGTTGAAAACATACTTTTATTATTTTAATGCTTCAGTAGCTGTAAGGTTGGTCTTGAAGACATCTGAGGATTCCTCAAGTCCCCAGAGAAATTTTTCTGTTCCACTTCTGGGTGTCCTACTGGGAATTCTCCACTTTCCAGGGATTTCAAGCCTTTGTTTTTCATCCTTAAGGGACATATGATATCACCTATACACAAATGATTTATGTTTATATTGGACCTCAAACCAATGCATTTTGAGTGAAAGCCCTACAATTACAAGGAAGATCAGGAAACTTTTAATGATAGGCTCTCTCAAACCATGGAGTCAACTGCATGGAGAACTCCTATTGAAGACCAAGACATGAGGTGATGAGAGGGCTTTGTCAATGAACTCTGAAGAGGCAAAGAGTTCAAATGATGCAGATGCCAAATGGTTCTGTAATACACTGCATGGCCTTACATGCTGATTTTATGTACAGAGATACACACACTCATATAACTGTCTTAAAGGTTTAATAATACTACTGCTGAATAAAAATATTCTGCTGAAGTTATTTTGGAACAGGGAAATTGGCTTTTTGGACAACTAAAACGTCACAAATCATGCCTGTTGTCAGCTGACAACTCAAAATCTCACTGTTCTGTTCTGGCAGAAGACAATTTGCGTTGTGCACAGAGAGGCATTCAAAATTTATGTATGCACCTTTAAATTCACTCTTTATATAAAATTGATAGCACAAGGAACAGTCCTCCAAACCCCTTCTTCTCTCTGCACTTTTGAATGGAGCAGAATATTGCATGGCTCTGGGTTAAAAAACTTCAACTTGCTTCAGAGCTTTCTGGGTTTTTGTTTGTTTGTTTGTTTCCTTGGTTGCTTTTTGTTTGTTTGCTTTTTTTTTTTTTTTTTTTTTGAGTCTACAGTGTTAACAGTGTACTTCACAGATCAAAAGCCTAGGAGTCATTTCTTTGCTATTTCCTCAAATAAGTGGTCAGCCATGGGTTGGAATAAAGTGGTCACAGAACCTGTTCCAGCTAATGGCCTAGCATTCTCAGAATAAGGGAAATTCTTTCCTATTTGTGCCGAGCTGAACAGATCAGCATAATGTTTGAATCTGATGTATCTGGGCATTAACACCCCACATCATATGTGCCATAGGCCAGCATAAGGCACTTACATCTTCAGTGTTAACTGACCTACATATCAGTGTGCTTATTGATACACGTACGTATACATGTTTTCCACCCTTCAAAAAAGCTCTCTTACTAAAACACATGATGGAAATCACCACTGTACTTTCTCTGGCTGGCTGTGTCAGGCTTTATAATGGATGAGACAAGACAGCCTTATAAAACATAGATGGAAATTTATTTTCTTTGGGAGAAAAGGAAAGCACTTAGAGTATTTTCCCTGTAGGCAACAACACAGCAGGCATTAAAATGCTTGAACTACTCACTAAATAGTGGGCTGCTGTGGAGTTAAACTGGAATATTGCTCACAATACCATTTCACTGGCTCAAGGTCTAATCACATACCTCCACCCATTCTCATTTTGCACCATGGCTGAATGTAAGGAGCATGATGGCAGAAGTAGTTTTCTTCTGAAGGCTGCATGATTTGCAGGATGGGTAATAAGCTGTCAGGACTTTTCACCTTTAGGTCACTTGGTCACTTTAATTGTGGGTTTCTCCCATTCAGTGAGATCTGTGACTATACATGTTTCCGGTATGTATGGACATGTTATGAAAAGATGTGGGAAAAGACCAGACCGGCTAACAAAAGTCTCACAAAAACCAGCATCAAGGATTTTAGATATTCATTAGATGAAACAAATTCTCATTCAGGATCTGACTTAAAGCACAAGGATGTTGAGCACATGCTTAAACTGAGCATTCTGTAAAGTACTTTTCTGTGTTTGAGCCTGTACATGTTCCTCCCTCCTTATTCTGCTCATCTACTTCTAGATATCCTTTTTCTCCAGTCATGCCTATTAAGTTTCTGATTTACTATGGATCCTAGCACTAGGAAAGTATAGTACTTGAAACAAATAGATTCACACCAAACAGCTCTGTTCCAATATATATCCTCTCTGACTACACAGTGAATACTCCACCATTGCTTCAGCCACCCATTGGTGCTAGTCACCCCCAGGAAATGAACCAGAAAACCCTGCCAGCCTCAGCCATTATATCCTTCTGTAATGAAATTGAGGTGTGAAACTTCTCATCATGACCGAAGCGTTACCTGCAACTACAAGGACCAAAGTCATATTTCAGTCTGCTCTTGCACAGGTTTCCATTATCATTATGCCAGCCCATGGCCTCCAACCTGAGAAGTTTTCTCAGCAGCAGCTTCAGTTTTGACAAAAAAAAAAAAAAAAATTACCCTAAAACCCAAGTGAAGCTTGCAAGGCAAGGGAAAGATTGGCTAGGTGTGATGTAGGGCTGAGGGAGACACCAACTTAAATCCCAAGTGAGCAATAGGATGGGATGTTGTAGAGTTTCTGCACATTTTTAGGATGCTGCTGAAAGCTGTAGATTGTGGTGCCAATCAGTTACACAGACCCAGTTCCGTAGAGTTATTCTGTAGACAAAAAGATTTTTTTTTTTTTTCCTCCAGGAAGTGATTATAAAAAACAGGCTCGTAGGAGGTGGTGAAAATGGGCAAGGAAGTCAGTCTTATCACAAAATATTTGTATCTCTCTGAGGTGTTCTGCTTTTGTAAGAATACAAGTGCTCTTCATGGATAGTTACCTTCACAGAATGGTAGAGTACAGTGTACAGCAAGGGAACTTTGAATATCTGGGATGTCTGTAAGTAAAACGAGATTTTAACTTTACATTCCTCTCTTCACCAAAAATACTAGGAACATGGGAATGTGAAAGAATCACAGAATGAAAGAATCATGGAATCATAGGAGTTGGAAGGGAACTCCAGAGATCATCGAGTCCAACCCTCCCGCCAAAGCAGGTTCCCTACAGCAGGTCTCACAGGTAGGCATCCAGGCAGGTCTTGAATATCTCCAGAGAAGGAGACTCCACAACCCCCCTGGGCAGTCTGTTCCAGTGCTCCGTCACCCTCACCATAAAGAAGTTCTTGCACACATTCGTGCGGAACCTCCTATGCTCCAGTTTCTGGCCGTTTCCCCTTGTCCTGTCTCCACACACGGCTGAAAAGAGTCTGGCCTCGCCACTTTGCCCCCCACACCTTAGATATTTATAGACCTGTATCAGGTCCCTTCTCAGTCTTCTTTTCTCAAGGCTGAATGGACCCAGTTCACTTAGCCTTTCTTCATAGGGGAGATGCTCCAGGCCATTCACCAACTTTGTGGCCCTCTGCTGGACTCTTTCCAAGAAATCCCTGTCTTTTCTTTTTTGTCCTGGGGAGCCCAGAACTGGACACAGTACTCCAGATGAGGCCTTACCAGTGCAGAGTAGAGGGGAAGGATCACCTGCCTCGACCTGCTGGCCACGCTCTTTCTAATGCACCCCAGAATGCCATTGGCCTTTTTGGCCATGAGGGCACACTGCTGGCTCATGACCAACCTAGAATCATAGAATCATAGAATCACAGAACCACCAAGGTTGGAAAAGACCTACAAGATCATCCAGTCCAACCGTTCACCTATCACCAATAGCTCCCACTAAACCATGTCCCTCAACACAACATCCAATCGTTCCGTGAACACCCCCAGGGTTGGTGACTCCACCACCTCCCTGGGCAGCCCATTCCAGTGCCTGGCCACCCTTTCTGAGAAGTAATATTTCCTAATGTCCAGCCTGAATCTCCCCTGCTGCATCTTGAAACCATTCCCTCTAGTCCTATCACTAATGACACGAGAGAAGAGGCCGACCCCCAGCTCACCACAACCTCCCTACAGGAAGTTATAGAGAACAATAAGGTCTCCCCTGAGCCTCCTCTTCTCCAGGCTGAACATTCCCAGCTCCTTCAGCCTCTCCTCATATGGCCTGTGCTCCAGACCCCTCACCTGTCATCCACCAGGACACTCAGGTCCTCTCTGCAGAGCTCCTCTCCAGCAGGTCATCCCCCATCCTGTATTGGTGCATACAATTATTCCTCCCTAGGTGCAAGACTCTACACTCGCTTTTGTTAAACTTCATCTGGTTTCTTACCGCCCAGCTCTCCAGCCTGTCCAGGTCTCGCTGAATGGCAGCACAGCCTTCAGGTGAGTCAGCCAATCCTCCCAACTTCGTATCATCAGCAAACTTGCTGAGGGTGACCACCATCCCCTCGTCGAGGTCATCGACGAAGATGTTGAACAAGACCGGACCCAGCATCGACCTCTGGGGAACACTGCTAGTTACAGGTCTCCAACCGGACTCTGCACCGCCAATGATGACCCTCTGCGCTCTGCCAGTCAACCAGTTCTCAACGCAACTCACTGTCCACTCATCTATCCCACACTTCCTCAGCTTTGTTATAAGGCTGCCATGGGAGAGACAGTATCAAATGCCTTGCTGAAATCAAGGTAGACTACATCCACTGCTCTCCCCCATCCACCCAGACAGTGACAACATCATAGAAGGCTAACAGGTTGGTCGAGCATGACCTCCCCCTGGTGAACCCATGCTGACTACTCCTCATAACCTCCTTTCCTTCTGATTGTCTGGAGATGGCATCCAGCACAAGATGTTGCATAATCTTTCTAGGGAGAGAGGTGAGGCTGACTGGCCTGTAATTACCCGGATCTTCCTTCTTACCCTGAAGACCGGAGTGACGTTGGCTATCCTCCAGTCTTCAGGCACCTCCCCCATTCTCCAAGACCTCTCAAAGATGATAGAGGGTGGTTCAGCAATCACCTCTGCCAGCTCCCTCAGCACCTGTGGGTGCACCCCATCAGGTCCCATGGATTTATGAATGCTGGTGTTGCCTGGGTGCTCATGGACCACCTCTTCCCTGACTAAACGGAAGCCTTCCATTCCCCAGACCCTCTCACTAACCTCCAGGGTCTGGGATTCCTGAGGGAAAGCATTTTCACTGAAGACAGAAGCAAAGAAGGCATTCAGTATCTGGCCTTCTCAGCATCCCCCATTACCAGAACACTCCTCTCACTTAGTAGGGGACCCACATTCTCCCTAGTCTTCCTTTTACTGTTAACATACTTTAAAAAGCCTTTTTTATTATCCTTTATCACTTTTGCCAGATTCAATTCCAGGTGGGCTTTAGCCCTCCTCGTTGCATCCCTGCAGGCCCTGACAACATTTCTATATTCTTCCCAAGTGGTCAGACCCTTTTCCACATTTCATGGACCTTCTTCTTCCCTTTGAGTTTGTGCATGAGCTCCTCGCTCATCCATGCAGGTCTCCTGCTACCCTTTCCTGATTTCTTGCTCACAGGGACTCACCGATCCTGAGCTTGGAAGAAGAGCTGTTTAAATGCTGACCAGCTCTCACAGCCCCCTTACCTTCTAACACCCTAGCCCACGGGATAGCTCCAGGTAGGTCTCGGAAGAGATCAAAGTTGGCTCTCCTAAAGTCCAGGGTAGCAATCCTACTTTTGCTTTGCTTTGCTTCTTCCACTCAAGATCTTGAACTCCACCATCTCATGGTCACTACAACCCAAGTTGCCCCTGACCTTTACTTCCTTAACAAATCCTTCCTTGTTAGTAAGAATAAGGTCCAGTAACACCCCTCCCCTTGTCGGTTCCTCCACCACCTGCATCAGAAAGTTATCCTCAACACATTGCAAGAACTGTCTGGACCGTGCGTGCCTGGCCATGTTGCTCATCCAGCAAATATCTGGATAATTGAAGTCCCCCATAAACACCAGCGCCTGGGATCGTGACGCTACTTCCAGCTGCTTATGGAAGGCCTCGTCAACCTCCTCCTCCTGATCAGGGGGCCTGTAGTACACACCCACAACAGTGTCACCCTTACCAGCCTGCCCCTTGATTCTCACCCACAAGCTCTCCACTGCTACATCACTCTCCCCCACGTGGAGTTCAGTACATTCTAACTGCTCTCTCACATAAAGAGCAACTCCACCACCCTGCCTTGCCAGCTGGACTTTTCTAAAAAGCACATAGCCCTCCATGACAACATTCCAGTCATTTGTGCTATCCCACCACGTCTCCGTGACTGCAATGAGATCATGGCCTTGTGACTGATCTCCAGCTCTTCCTGTTTATTTCCCATGCTGCGCGCATTAGTATACAGACACTTTAAGGAAGCAGCTTCCCCCCGCCCCTCTCCATCCCTTTGAACTCCACCCTTATTTCCCATCAAGCTCTGTTTTGAGCCTCGAACTACCCACTCAACCCCAGTGGCCCTCATTTTGTCCCCTTCCTCCTTCATACCTAGTTTTAAGACCTTTCAATAAGTCCCACCGGTTCCTCGGCTAGGATCCTCTTACCCCTTGGAGACAGGCTACTTCCCTCTGCAGCCATCATACCAGGTTCTGAGTAAATTGCCCCGTGGTCAAAAAAACCCGAAGTTCCTGTGTTTGCACCAACTTCTAAGCCATTTATTTATGAGGTGGGTTTTTTGGATCCTCTCAGTATCCTTCCCTGCCACTGAAGGTATAGAAGAAAAAACCACCTGCACACCTGTTCCTTCAGCTACCCGCCCCAGTCCCCTGAAGTCTTTCTTGATAGTCCTCAGGTTTTCTCAGAGACTTCGTCACTGCCAGCCTGAACTGTCAATAAGGGGTAATCATCAGAAGGGTGAATCAGCCCAGGAAGTTTCCTAGAAATGTTCCTGACTCATGCCCCAGGAAGGCAGCACACCTCCCTACGGGTAGGGTCAGGCCGACATATAGGGCCTTCTGTTCCTCTCAGCAGGGAGTCACCTATGACAACCACCCTTCTGTCCTTCTGGGTGGAGGCAGTCTTGGGGTGTGGGATTGATCACTTCATCCGAGGCAACCTCATGTGTGGACCTCCCTCCACACCCTCACTCACCTCTCCCTTGAGTTCCAGGGCCTCAAACCTATTTCGCTGAGGCACCTGGGGAGCCAAGGATGGTCGGGATGGGGGATGCCCACTTCTCTGAGCCAGTATCCATTTCCACTCCTCCTTCTCTCTCAAATTGCCTTGCTTTTCTTGGCAACAACAGGGCAGGGGGTCCACCACTGTCTAGTGAATATCACCTTGCCCTTCTGTGAGAGAGTTACAGTGCTTTTGCCACTGCCCCACACCCCCCAGTTCTTCACTAGTATGGCTAGGGGTAGGAGAGGACAGGGGGCTCACTGCAGCGGGAACACAGTCTGCCTGCCAGTTCACCTCTACCACCTGTTTGCAAGGTGGTAGGGGGTGACATGCTCCATGTGGAGCCTCAGCTGTGTGCCAGGATCTCAGGGCCGATAGGGACTGGCACCACCAATCAGTCTCCCTCTCACATTCCTTTATGATCCTCAGCCTTTCCACCTCCTCCTTCAGGTCGACCACAAGGCTGAGTAAGTCATTTATCTGGTCACACCTTACACAAGTGCTGCCTCCATTACCTGGCACTGCAAAGGTCAGGCTCTGGCACTCATCACAGCCAGAGTACATGACTTTCTTACTCACATGTACATGATGTTTTTACTCACAGACCCAAACGATGGGAAAGGAACACAAGTCAAAGAACAAATTGACTCACATCTTGAAATCTACTTTGTGAAAACTGAGATTTGTATTCAGGAGTTCACTTTTGATGAAAAAAGCAGAACATGGAAGCCATGAGTTTATTTCCCTTTAGGAGACTCCTGTTTTTGGAAAGAAAGTGATTGCTGCACAGCACTGTGTCCAGTGCCACTTTTGTATTACCAAAAACAAGAATAGCTGATAATCTATAAGTCAAGAGTAGAAAAGAAAGAGAGAGAAGATGAAATGGAGATCTATTACAGCATGAAAGGAATGGAAAAAGCAAATGGGCATCTCACAAACTGTAAGATATAAAGGGGCTTCAATGAAACCAAATGGAACAGATTCAGAGCCAAGGCATGAGCCTGCTTTGAAAATCCCCATCCAAGGGTTCTGCGGGTGCTGGAAGATGCTAGGGGATTTAAGGGAACCCGGTCATAGCCAGAGAAAAGGGAAACTGTAAAGGATGCCTCAAAAATTTAGTTACATCAGGTTCAGAGAATATTTTTGAGGGTGACGAGGTACTTTGGAAGTATTCATATTGATTGTCCTTCTGTAGTGCATGTGCTAACACCACCTATTTTATGGTCTTGTAAGAGGTGGGATGTGAGAGTTTTTGTCTGAGTCGACACAGCTCATGTTACATTTGATCAAAATAATATAGAACTTAGTGTCAAACATGCCAAACCATTCCAGTAAAAAAATAAAAATAAAAATCAAAGCAAACATAAGACCTCGAAAAAAATATGTTATACTAAAATGCTTCTCTTTGACACTGAAGTCACAGAATACATCAATTTTCCATTGCAAAGTCATTTCTGGTATTGCTCAGAAATTTGGTTCCACAGAATGTGAAGAAATGCAGAGATTCTGCAGCTTGCAGCTGGTGGCTGTTTGAGAAGAAGCACGCACCTCTAAAGCCATGTCAATCCTTGGGGCAATGAAGCCTTGGGGAAGCCCTCTGCTCCACTCATGCTGGCAGGAGCACCTGTTTTTACTGGGCTCAAGCCAGCTCAGATACGTGCAGAAAGCACTCCGCCAGAGCAACACAGAAGCTGAGTGCTATTTAATTGACCTCACTGAGGAACTGTGCCCAGACCCAAGGGCAGGCTATGGCTTACAGCACAGGTATGGAGAAATGCACAGTGGAAAAATGAATGGAAAACAGACTGAACACAAACCCAATGGGGTTTGGGTCTTGTGCTGGATGCTGAGACCCCAGAGGAGATGGGCAGCACAGCACTGAGGGGTGAATAGTCATTTCCACAAAAAGCTTTCCTGATGTCTTTGTCTTTCATATCAAACAAGAATCCAGGCAGGCAAAGAGGAAGGGGTGGAGGTTAGTGAGCTCCCACTTCCCGCTCCAAGGCACAACAAATGCACTGAGAAATGATACATCCGGAGGAAAGTTACAGTCTACTTCAAAGCAAGAAAAGCAGTCACAGAGATACATCTCCAAAAATTACGTGAATTTCTTCAGCAAGGAATTATATTCTCCGCTCTGTTCAGTTGCCAGGTAGTATTCCCTTCTCACTTAAATCTTACAGACTTTTAGGACAGCTGGTATGGAAACAAACATACAAAAAAGGTCTTCTGACACCTCATTTTTCTGTTGTCAGCTCAAGGGGATCTAGAACCTGAGGAAAAGGAGAATCTGGATTCTGCATATCTTTTCTGCCTACTGTTAGAATAATTTAAAGAAATTCCTCCTTGTGGCTTCATAGAAGCTGAATCTTTCCTCAGGTTGTAGATTTATTTACTGTCCTCAGCTGGAGACTAGAGCAAAGTGTACATGCCTGAGAGACTGGCAGCAAAGTCCTTGCTGTGTTTGGATAACCAGCACCTATTGCCAGGACAAGACAGAGGAACCCATCATCCTGCCAAGGCTGGATGTGGCTGCACTCAGAGGACATTTCATTGTGATGAGAAGTTATGCAACCTCTGTGTTGGAAAGCTGGAGGTCTGTCTGGCAGTCTCCTCTCTCTAGCAACAGGAGTTTTGTGTTTACCTTTTCCTGCAAAACCCTCTCTGCTTATCCCCAAGAACCCATGGCCAACAGGTAGATCCTTGTATCTAAACATGAGCCAGGGATGATTTATCTGTATCTGTGTACCGCAGTCCAGCTTCTGACCTTAGGAAGCCTCTCTACTCTGTGCTTTTGAGTAGCACCTAAGAAATGGGCACCCTGACCTGTACTTAAAGTCTTCCTGTACAGGAAAGTTATTGCCTACAACACATTCACAATTTCAAATGTCCTGAACTCCTGGGACCTTGGTGGATCACCCTCCTTGCAGCTGAACAAAGCAAATCATAGATTGGAAAGCTTCTTCTGGGAGACAGGGACAAGGAGGAGTATGAGTTGTATACTTCAGTGTATCCACCATATATCCACGTATCTCATAACAGAATTGTGCCTGTTCCCATCACTCCAAGCAACAAGCAGGTGGCTTATTTGGGCATGAACAACTGGAGCTCAGATGCAGCAGATGAAATCCAGCTAAAGGTAAAGCCTGGGATCAGCTGTCTTCCTCATACATGCCCTTTCCACAGCTATGAGAAGCAGAGGAAAAAGAATATTTCACCTCCTGTCTTGTGGAACCGCAGACTGTTTAAAACTGGAGATTACTCCACAAGTATTGATTTAGACAGACAGCATGCCATAGTGTGCAAGAAATATCTTAGCATGGTCTGAGCACAGAATAGGCTTACATTTCAGAGACGTACCATAGTGAGATAGCGAGCAGGAGGGCCTGGAAGTTGCAGAAATATTTTGTTTCTCATCTTTCAAAGAGGTTACTGCTAAGAGGAGTGTAGAACCACAGATATCTGTACACTCAAGGTGAAGAAGGAAAGACACCCTCAGGCCAGAAATACACCTGTATTATTTGCAGCCTTTTCTCTAGTCATGAATGTCAGAGAAGTGAGTTGCTTATGTGCAAGAGTTGAGTGGTTTGAAAAAAACAAAGATGTGCCAGTTCAAGTGCTTCTGGCAAAGGAACAGTAGTTGTCTCTGGTCTGCAACCCACTTTCATGCTGATGTTGTCACTTGCATGCAGAGTAACTTTTCTTGCTTGGATTTTCTTGGGGAAAACACACTTAGAAAATTCATTTTCTCCACTTCTCTGAAATGCTGCAGCTTTTCAGATGTCTAACAGGTCAGACATCCTTGTGCGATGATTAGGGTTGGTTTTCTCCTGTGCTAATCTGCCATATAAGAGAGATCAGTGCCCATGTGCTCTTTGTATGCAGTTCTAGAGAGTCATGATAGTCATTGTTTAGGACACCAGAGGAGGAGTTCACCCAAACGGAGCCCTGTAGGATTCACTTCTGCTCAGGGCTTCTGGATATGAGTATTTCATAGCTGCCGTGAGCCCGCTACCAACATCACACCGTAACTATAAAGGGCAAAGATGTTCAAGAAGAGAAAGACTTTTCCTTTTTGGAAACAACAACTACCATAGGCTTGCAGCAAAAACTTAGCTGCCCTGAGCACTTATAATTACAACTCCCAGGTCACCATATCCAGGCACCATGGTTCATACAGACAATGACCACTTAATTAAAATCACCATGCATCTCATACAACAAATAAAACTATGGCACAACTCCCAGAACAACAGCTCTTAATGAAGAGTGATGAATACAGGAAGGAATTTCCTTTTGAAAAACTCCCTCATTAGCATTTTTGAAAGGGAACACAACAGAAAAATGTCTCATTGAGATTACGAGACAAAATTATCTTGGAGAAATCATGGCTCCTTTGATATCCTGTGGGGAAATTTCCACTTAGGTGAAACCATCAATGTAGTTTTGGAGAGACCTGCAGTTTTCTCATTTCTCTTAATGCTCCTAGGTCACTGGAAGCTGTGGTTCAGGTCTAACCCACCAAAACTTTTGGCTGGACAATCCTCCATAATGAGTCCCTAAAGTATGAAGTTTTGATAACGTCTTCCTTCCTCCCAAATATGAACTGAAACTGTACATAGGCTGAGGAATAAAGTCACACTTTCCTATGCATTTAGAATTTGATCAAGGGTGTCAGGCTCTTAGATCATTCCATGCACTGGAGTTTGAGTATTTTTTGCAAAGGCCTCCTTTTTTTTTTTGTCTGGAAGATATGACATGACAGGACATGACAGCAAACAGATGCTGAATGAGCAGAACACCACCTATACAATGCTGATGTTGTCCTATAGAGCAGGTAATGATAATGTTACAACATCCATTAAGGAATTTGTAATCCTTCCATTAAGAAATGAAAAACAAATCACAAGATTTTAGTCCAAGACATACAAGCTGAAACTATGATCCTTTACACCGCTTTTCTCTTAAGCCTGGTGAGGATCTATAAACATTATTTTTTGCTCAGTAAAGAAGATCAGAATCACAAAGGCTATGATTTCAGCAGGACTGATTTTCCCGCACTGCACATATGTCAGACATCCCCACTTCAAGGAATTTCCCCAAGACACAGAAGACAATGCAGGAAGAAAAAATTAGACTTTCAGCTGTGGGAAGGGAATGAACTGGTCTTGCTAGTCAGCACAGAGCAATGTCTGGAGCCACGGGGAGAATGACAGCACTAATTCTGATACCTGACTCATATCAAACTTTTTGCTTATTATTTTCAAAGTAATGATAGAAAAGACCCAGAAGAAGGAATTATACACAAAACTGGGCTTTGTGTTTTAATGCTTGAAGCCTGGAAGGACTAGACAATGATTTCAGTGTCTCAGTGTCTCACATCAAAATGTTTTTATTGCGTTGTTGTCTCCTACTTGTAAGCATGGCAGCATGCCTGCTGGCACCAAGGCTGTCCATACTGACCTGTGTGGTACAGCACTGGATCTCCTTCTAGCAGGGCGGGGTTGAGCTGCTGGACTGTGAGCGGTTCCTCTGCTGCCAGAAAACACTTCTTGTCATCTGTGACATACTGTTGTTAGCTTAAGATCCTTTCCTTAAGCTTTTGTCCAACTATGGTCACAAATAGGATGCTCACACAGTCTGATGCTTGGGGATCTGCTAACACAAGTTGCAGTTGCTGGTGTGTCTGAGTCCTAATCTCTACATTCAGGAAGGAAAGACTGCCTTGTTTTACAGCAGGAAGAAAGAAGGAGACAAACATCCCTATGGGCACAGGGAGATGCAGTCATGAGTCTAGGATTTGCTGCTTTTCAGTCATCAGAATCCTTTCAATCTGGTGATGCAAATAAGATAATACACAAATTCAGAAGCAAATCACTGCTCTGGGTAAGATTTGTCCTTGAACAGTCTCTAAACAGCCCCTTACAAAGGGCTGGGTTCATCTTAACCAGCCCAGAAGATCCAGCTCATTTGTGCCTTGTAAAGACTGACCCAGGTCTCAGGGGCCATCACTGCCCCTCTCCAGATGGAAGATAAGCTCTCTGCTGAGTCCCATAATGGCTGGACATGGCATCCTCACAGCACTGTGGGGTTTCAGCCTCCTCTCCCACTCACCACTGAGTCACGTTATTCCAACAGGAGACCACAGAGAGACCAGAGAACATAAGTGATGAATACAGTCGTGACTGTGAGGGTGGATATGTCTATCTGCTTGGCAGAAAAAAAGAAAAAAACATGCTTAGTATGTGATCTAGGCATGCTAAAAATCCTACCCAGCCTTGGCTTTGGCATCTTGCCTATGCAGCACATAAAAGAGCTTCATATCCAACCAGCTTGCTCTAAAGGTTATTTAATCTGACAGGTGTAGGATCACATGTCTCAGTACTGAACTTTAGCAGTACATGGGAGTTATTACTGCTATGTCACACCTATAGGTAAGGCATCCCAACATTTTCTTCAATAGAAGTTAGGACACCAGGCTCTGGATTGCATAACAAATCTGAATGCCCAGCTTCTTCCTGCACCATCAGAGGCAAAGATTGCCCTGGCCTCAGCAACATGAGCAGACGCTACAGCAGCTTTCCACCAGAATGCAGCATTTATGTTTGGACTTGATGATCTTGAAGGTCTTTTCCAACCTGAGTGATTCTATGATTCTATGATTAAGAGGGAAGACTTGCATAAGCATACCTTCTGCTTGGCTGGTTCTTCAGGAATGGGTTCCTGGCAGATCCTCAAGGCAGGCTGCTTGAGGCTCAGGCCATGCTGGATCTACAGACCATGAATGCTTTGGGCTGCAGAAACAGTAGAACGTGGATGGTTGTATGGTGTCAATATGCATCTGACAGCTTTGATGCTAGGCTCCAAGGCCTGGATCTGCTTGTAAAAGGACACATTTCTGCTATGCATTTCAAAGTGTTTTCCTTCAGGAAACTGCTTGGGTTTCTCTCTGTTTTGAATTCCTGCTTCAGCTTCTCTGCAATTCACATCCCACATGTGCCTGGGATTTCACAGCTTCATGGTCATCCCTGGAGAGGGTGCAACTGCTGCCTGGTTTGTGCAGGTTTACATGCACAGGTACTTGGGGTGATGGGGATTCAAGCAAGAAAGCCAGTACAGTTTGGATGAATTTCACAATTAGCAGATGCATGTGACAGGCTTATAAAGCTGTCAACAATTTGAACTGTTTATTAAACAGCAGTTAGCATGGCAAAACACACCGATCAGCAAACAAAACCCATAACAGAGATAGCAAAAGGAGATCCTGTTATTGTAACTCCAGGGACGTGTCTTGATTTCTGCCTCAGGGAATGGGGACTCTTCTACAGAACCTCAGCAAGATGCCATGCAGGTGCTATGCAACCACTCCTGCACAGCTCCTCTGCTTTTGCCTGTGTCTTCTGCAGATCTCTGAGATAATGAGGAGCCCCCTTGCCTCATTACTTTGCAAACTGGTTTTGAAATGCCTTCTCTCCTCCTTCCACAGAGCTCTTCTGTCAGATTTTCTCTTCCATTAGCTAAAATATGCACCCCTGCAGAGCGTTCTCCTGGGGAGCTGAAGCAGGAACAGGACTCAAACACAGTTAAGTTCTGTTCCCAAGGTCATTCCCTTTCTTCTTTGTATTATTACTTCATCCTGATATGCAGATGTCACTGTTTTGCACATATGGGGGTGTCCTGGATAAGGATCAGGTCTGTCTCTGCAAATGTCCCAAGTACCTTCCTAAGACAGGTTACTTAGTTGTCTTCAGAGATTTAGGTAACATTAATTAAAGCAGTAACCTGTCATCATCAGTCTTTGACTCTGAGCAACCCTATAGCATTTCCTGATCAAGGATCTCTTTTCATTCAGATCTGTGTGAAATGAGTCTTTCTCTCTGCTTCTAATTTCATGTCCTAGATGAAGAAGCAAAATACAGTTTGCAGGCACACTACAGTCTCTTACATGATTTATACATTTTGATCTCACAAGGACATCTGAAAGTGAAGGTCTGACTTTTTAAGCTGGCTGTGTAGTTCAAACAATAACAGAGCAGAGCAGAGCATCAGCTCTGAGATCCCTACTATGCAGCCTCACTTCAGCATGAAATACAACCAGGATGCAGATCTCTGAACATTAAAATGGAAAAGCCTTTAGAAATGTGCTCAATAGGCAGAAGATGGCCAAGAGAAAAAGTAGCATGCAAATTTCTTTATCTGCCTCTCATTCGCTAATATAAACTCATGTTATAAATCTCAATTTAATGAGGTATTTGCTCCACACTACTGTTAAATTAGATGAACCAGCATAATCTCCTTGTTATCAGCTGGTTGTGTTCCCCACACATCTAGCAGTATTGTGACAAGTATGTGTCTTCCCAAAAGCTCAGTCAAAATGGAAGCTGTGCTGATGAGGATTTGGCATTTTGAGTGTCAGAGGCAGCCTTTGTGCTGGAGAATGTGGAAAGCAAAAACATGCCTTGCTAAGTCAACTACATCTAATGGATCTGTCCCCAGTGGCAGGTTGCACCACTGTTTCTGAGTCAATGCTGGCCTCGCTTTAGCAGAGCTGGCTCTCTGAGCCGGTAGAGCAGAGTATGTTGTTCTTGGTCTCATTACTAGCAAACCTTCTTGGAGATGCTCTGTTACTTTAACACAGAGTTCATACTGCCTTTTTTCAGCTAGAGTGTAAAGGAGAGTGCCAACACACTCTCAATGATATTCAAAATGTCATGACAATAAGGTGAAGTCCCTGGTGACTGGAAAATGGTGACATCACTGCCATTTTTGAGAAGGGTAAAAAGAATGACCCCTGGAACTACTGACCTGTCAGTCTCACTTCTGTACCAGAAAAGATCATGGAGCAGATCTTCCTGGAAGCTGTGCTAAGGCACATGGAAAACAGAAATGTGATACGGGAGAACCAGCATGGCTTCACAAAGGACAAATCCTGCTTGACCAACCTAGTCATTTTTATGATGGTGTCACTGCATCAGCGGACAAGGGAAGAGCCACTGATATCATCTACCTGGACTTCAGTAAGGCCTTTGACTTCATACCCCACGACATCCTTCTCTCCAAATTGGAAAGATGTAGATTTGATGGGTGGATTGTCCAGTGGATGAAGAACTAGCTGCAGGATAGAATCCAGAATGTGGTGGTCAATGGCTCAATGTTTGGGTGGAGGTCAGTGAGAATTGGTGTCCCACAGGGGTCACTGCTGGGACTGATACTCTTTAATACCTTCATCAATTATGTTGACAGTAAGGTCAAGTACACCCTCAGCAAATTTGCAAATGACACCAAGCTGTGGGGTGTGGTCAACACACCTGATAGATGGCAGAGATCTAGACAAGCTTGAGCAGTGGGCCCAGGTGAATGTCATGAGGTTCAACAAATCCAAATGCAAGGTCTCGAATCTGGATTGAGGCAATCCCCACTAACAATACTAGCTAGGGGATGAAAGGACTGAATGCAACCCTGTCAAAAATGACCTGGGGGGCATGGTAGATGGCTGGCTGGACATAAGTCAGCAATGCACCCTTGAGGCCAAGAAATAGCCAACTGAATCCTGGGCTGCATCCAAAGAGGCATGGCCAGCAGGGTGAGGAAGGTAATCCTGCCCCTGTTTTCTGCACTGGTGAGGCTTCACCTGCAGCACCGCGTCCAGATGTAGAGCCCTCAGTGCAGGAGAGACATGGACCTGATGGAGCGTGTCCAGAGGAGGACCAGAAAAAGGATGTATGGGATAAAAAACTTCTCCTGTGTGGACAGGTTGAAAGAGCTGGTGCTGTTTACTCTGGAGAAGAGAAGGGTTTTTCATCCCTTCACATTTTCAAGAAAATTGTCGGCTTGGTAGTGAAATATTTACATCTTCCACACAAAGCCAGCTACAGTGTTATGACTGTGCCATTACCTGCAGTCTGGCTTTCTGCCTGGATGGCAAAATATTACAGTCTAGCTGCAAGGCTGAGCATAACTGACCCACACATCTTGACAGACATCTGCAGGAGGGGTAATCAATCACAACCCACAGTGCACTGACAGCAGACCCGGGGCTTTTCTAAGGGTGGCAGGAGAGTCTGAGAATAGTACTGCTTATTTGCTTCCAGGTGCAGGTGAGGTGACAAACTGTCCTACACCTCTGTGTATTAACACTGATGTGGCATGTCTTTCAGTTATCCTTCACAACAAAGTAATCCAAGGGAGGTTTTTTCTGAGGTCTGGAAGTCAGTGGACTGCCCGCCCTGTGTTGCAGAGTCTTACGAGCCCCATAGCTCAGGCCAGACCCATACCTTTCTGCAAATGCCCAGGCAGGAAGAGACCAAAGAGTCCCCGTGAGGAAAGCAATTAAATGCCTCAGAAAAAAATACAGTTTGAAAGCTATTCTATTTTTGGCAAACGAGACTTGTGCTCCTCACAGTGTATAGTTTTATAATATAAATTTTATGTAAGGTCAACTAAAAAGAAAAATAAACCTCCATCCTCCTCCACCCCTGCTGTTCACTGACTGTTGTTTCTTTGATGGCCCTTTTGGATCTCACAACACACGGCAGATACAGCACTACCCAAACTATCCTGATGTGGCTTCCAACTGCTCTGCTGTCGGAGATAGGGAACTTTATTTAGTTTGCAAGCCCTTATGGTAGAGACAGGCTCTCTGTTCCACGCTTGTACAAAATTTAACATGATGAGGTACTAGTTGCTGCCAGGGGGTCGTTATGTTATGGTAACAACAGTATCACTGCCAGACCCAACTGCTGTGTGTAATACTTTTATGCAAACTAAATTGATTCTCAAAGCCTGAGTCCAGATGGATCAAACTCTGGATTTCATGAATTTTTGTAACTCATATGCTTGCATGGGCACTGTAGAGATAGACCGTTGTGTTCTTTCAGGAAGAAACAACTGTAATGTTCCTGCTTTTTTTCTCTTGTCACTTATTAGCATGTTAGTACAAGCAGAGCTGAAGCTCAAGGAAGAACATATTCAGCTCTAACCATATTCAACAGTGCTGAAGATGGACACTGATGGAATCAAGATGTTCTCTAACTGTCTGGGGAAAAGATTCCTGAGGTGATGGCTCATAAAAGCAGGGGAAACTAATTATCTACAAAGTCTTGCTCAGGATTTATGGCTTGTTTATATGATTCTAGCCTTTTCTTTCTGTTGAAGGACACCAGTTTGCCACTCTATTAATCTTTAAATAATAATATAACTGTTAAAAAAAAAAAAAGAACAAAAAAAAAGAACAAACCCCAAACAGTAGTACTTCAAGTACCTTATGATTGGGATTTTTAAGTTTATTCACCCAGTCTTTATTATGAGTGGAATGAGGTCACTGTTTGCACATCTGCACTGCATGCTCTTCCAGAGCATGAGAACAAGCTCTGTGGGATGCATCACTGTTCTGGCGAGCATTTATCTCCTGTTCCACTGAAACCATCTGTGACACACTTGCAACAAGGTCAGCTTGGTTGCAGATGCACCCCTCACTGCAGCCCCAACAAATAATAGATTTCCACCATCTTTAGACTGTAGTCACTGTAAGACTAACTACACACCACACTGGACAGAGAGCACAGTGTTGAGCTCTTGCAGCTTGCTGGGTTTTGCTTGGCAGAGTGTGCACGCTGTCACTGATTTCAAACTATGATGAAGCTGCTCATAGTGATGCTACAGAATTGCAAGTTTACATCCCTGTAATGCTGAGGGCTTCCCAGGTACCCCTCCATGTGAGCAAGGGCTGATCTTCAGAAGTGCTCCTGCAAGACGACAGTCCAAGTTGAGTTAACCACCAAGCACCTTGCTCTGCAAGGTGTACAGTGCTGCCTGGTGCCATCAATAAATTCAAGCCAATATCTGATTCTGCTCTACAGAATGGCTGAAAATCAAATATACAAAACTCTCTGTTGCCAGGAGGGGTTGGGCAAAGAGAGGGATTCATTTCCTTTTGGCCAGCAGGCAGCTTGCAATAGCTGATCACAGGGACTCCAATGAGAATGAATGGGGAACAGGGTGTTCTGGCAACAATTACTAATACCACGAGGTCTTCCATCGCTGTGGAACTAGATTTCACTAGAGGAGAAGGTGTTTCATCAGTGGGTGTGCACACTTTCTCAGTGCCAGCTTGTCAGGAAGAAAAAGACCTAATCTGTCATCCTTCAGAAACCCCTGTTTAAAATCTTCCTTCCATCTAGCTTTTGAGAGTGAAAATCAAGCCTAAATCCCTAAAAATAAAATTTCTAAAAAAAAACCCCTGAATTCCACTGAATTTCCTAATGTATAGCAAAAGACAATTTGTAATTCAGGCTATTTATACTATCTACTAAGTGTTACCTGAAAGAAAGGCCTATGGAGAGTGTTTTGAGTGTACTTCTGCCAGGTAGTATAAATGAAGTAAGCCATGTGATACCTAGGAGCTCCTTGAGATAGCATTACAGAAAAAAACTGCTTCAGCTCTGGGTAAAAAAAGATTGTAACTTTAATAAAACTCTTCCTGCTCACTTGTTGTGAGTAAAAGCACTCACAGAAACAGAGCAATTGTGTGGAAAGAAGGACAAAAATAGAAGGACTATTTTCAACCAGAGGTGGAAAATCAGCACTCTTCCACCAGGCCCTTTAAGGTTTGAGATCAGCTCTGCTCTGTGGTGAGCAAAAGTCCAGCAAAATACCTGAAAAGTGGAAAGAACTTTCCTAGAATGTTTCTTTGGATTCAAGCGCTGCTACACAACCACAAGTACTCCCTTGCACAACCTTTTTTTCTGCAGAACATGTTAAACAAGGCTCTCATGGTCCTTTCTTGCAAAATAAAGATAATTATTTAGCATAGCTTTCCAAAGCAATCAGTTACTACAACAGCTAGGCAGAAGAGCTGTGGGCAGCTGGAAAACAGCAGTTGCCACCCACAGAAAGATACAGTCTTTTTTCCAATAATGTTCTACTCATTTTCTTCAGGAACTTCTGCTTCAATTACAGAAAGACTAAAAAGACCACAGCACACCAATGCCATACTTTGTTATTATTATCTACTTTACCTCAGCCTTCCAGTCCCAAACTAAGGGAGCTTGTTCTGCCACAGAATCTGAACCCCCTGTCAGTGCTCTGGAGCAGTAATATACTCTACAGCATGACCTGACATTGAAGGTACAGGAATCTGAGCTCTGAAGGAGAACCAGTGGATGAATTTGAACACCCAAATGGGGAACTTATAAAGGGATTCTGATTCCTGGAGCCACAGCTTCTTTTCTGATTTCTCTTTGGGACTGAACAATGCTGCTTCTTGCTTTGCAGATAAGGTTATTTCACTCTTAACAAGTATAGCACATGCATGAAGGCAACGAACGTAACTTAGTCTCTCCCCACATTATCATCCTTTAGGAGCCAATCTAGTTAGCTAAGTAGGAATACAAAATGATAATCCACAAAGTCTGCTTCCTGCTGTCAGTTTAGCACCTTTGCTATTTTTAAAACTCTTCTGAGAACTGGAAATATGTTTTGATAAAGATACCATCTTCCAGGCAGGGAGTCAAACAGTGAATCAGTCTATCCATATTAATGTCACGACAGTGATCACATCCAAGCCAGTGAAGGGCAAAGATCTCTGCAATGCATGTTTTCTGTTTGTCATCAGCTATTCATTCTGTTCGTGTGAGGAAATCAAAGGACTGGGCTGAATGCTGAGCCCATTGCCAGGGTTTATGCCTCAGGTCCCTACTTTACAGGAAGATGACTGTTTCTCTGTAGCTAGCTACAGTCTATAGATTATGTGGCTTTCTTTTGGAAGACATCCTGCAATCTTCAGATGCAATCCCAGAGACTGATTCAAAATTTCCACAGGTCAAAACTCCTGATCCTTTTCCACTCAGCAAAACAGATCCCTATTTTATATTAAGCAAGTCTTCTCTGTTCCAGGCTCTTGAAGCTTTGGAAACTAAAAGACGGATGTTTAAAACCTCTTTATAGAGCAAATTCTCCTGCGTAGGCAAAGAGGACTGGGATACACACTTAGCTTAGAAACATCTATTCTCTGGGTCACATCTGAAAGGATATTTTCCCTAAAACTAACCCTCCTTCCTGTCTTCAGACAAACTCCTACTCTCAGCAAAATTGCCAGCAGAAACACAATTGTAGTGGACAAACACATCACCCTTGAAGAAGAGCATACAAGAACTGCACATAAGGAAAGGACAAGGCATGGCAAATTTCACAGAACTTGCCAATTTTTCCACTGGCTTATAACTCCTTTACTTACACTTATTTATCATAGCTACTTTACTTACACAATACATTTATTTTTCTTATGCTGAAATTCTTTTTTGGTATTTGAGTAATTCATCTTGGAGAAGATTTCTCCTTCCTTTTTGTGTTAAATGTTATGGAAAAAATATAGCATTAATTTCAGGGTATCCTCCCTTGTTCAGAGAGCACTGAAATAATAGAACTGAACATGGCCAAAGACAGAAATACATTTTGCAAACAGGCCCATATTTGTATTGGTTAAAATAATACTAACGTAAGAATTATCTCTCAAAAAGTAAAGGTTTTCTCCCTTTTGATTTTGTATTTACAGTATGATCCTATGTTAGCTTAAAATGTGATTAGTGTCCCTGAGAACTATGAAGTAACCTATGGTATTTATTAAGGACCTCCAAATGGCACTGGTATCCAAATATCACTGCCCACCCAGCATTATTTTTGGGCAAGAAAACTACATTGACTCTCAAGAAAAACACTCAAAACAGTAGCCTTTTGGCAGACTGCAACACTACTTCTATCTCTGCCAAAACTACACAGGTCAGAAGAAGAGTGACCTAAACCACCACATAATATTTAATTTCACTGTTTAGCACAGCTGCACAACAGAAACTTGGGCTGCATCAAGCTTCTTTAATGATCCGTAGACATGGCGTTTTATTTGAAATATTGTTTAAGAAATTGATTAATTCTGCTGTCCATTGAATGGTTGCATCTCCCTGTGCATTGCACTGTATGAGCAAGGAAGAAATGAAAGTAAAATGTCTCCATCTTCTTGTGATCCATGCGTTATGAATGATCCAACTGCTCTTTTATTTATTTTTTTCCTGCATTAGAGTCAACCTGGAGATGCTGGAAGTGGGATATCTCTCCTGAATGAGCAGCACAGTATATCTGCAGAGCCTGAAGAGCCGTCATGGCTGAGCAAAGAGCTTATTTCAGCATGCCAAACCAATCAGGGCCTCTGCCAAGTGCTTGAAGATCTGGGAGAAATCCATTATTTTCAGTGACACTGCAGCAACATGTCACCTTCTGGTACCCACTCAACTGGAGTAATTCTCTTCACTGCATAGGCAAATAGGGAAAGATGCTACACATTTTGTGTTTTCAGGATGGATGTTAAGTCTTAGTGAGCATCATACTTCAGTATGTGAACCCATCTTTCACCAGCTACTTTGCCTGTGAAGAGCAAAGGAAGAGGGAGAACAAGAAGGAAATCAGGGTGACAGAGAAGGAGACAAATAACAGTTGAAGCAGACAAACAGCCTCTGTTTGTGCATGCAAATGAAGTACAGCATGTTTGCAGCTGCACTGTATTCCCCCAGAAGTTAAACACTGGGGAAAGCTTCTATTCCTTTGTCATTGTCAGGTTAGTACAACTGCCTTTCAACGGGCTTGAACCTACACCTCCTGCCATTTTTCTAAATCCACCACAAGAAATCATCTCTACTGGTTTTCATTGCCACCTCCTTCCTTTCCCATCTGAATAATAATTGCACAAGCCTCCTGAGCACTGCACATCATGTTCATTTTTGTTCTTTTCTAGGCCCCCACGCTCATGTCAGTGCCTGTGTTTGCCATTTCCTCCTTCTTATAATCAGAATTCTCCAGGGGAAGATGTGGTGACTGTTCAGAAGCCTTTACCAACAAGTATTCTGCTGCTTGGCTCTGCTCAGGGAAGCTGTTGTGTGGTTGTGTGCGTTGCCCATTCCACACGGGGACTAGTGCTTCCCTTGGGGGGAACATTATCTACAAGCTGCCATGGCATCATGCCTGAAAGCAAGATCCCTGTGCATGTGCTTTGTTGACTGAGGTGACAAATGAAATATGATAGCATTTATTGATCAGAAATTATACCAGACAAGCAACTATAATTACCCCTGCAGCAGAGTTATCAGAGGGCTTTAAACTTGTATTAGGACGAAGTCTTTAGGCTCCTTCTCCAAGGGAAGCATGATTTTGGCACTGTTCCTGGTGTGACTGAGTTGTCTCTCCGGCTGGACTCAAGTAAGACAAATACTACCAGCTAGAAAAAGCTTCACAAAGTACAACTATGAAACCCAAGAATGTAGTATTTCTTCCACCAGGAGTATATCATGAGCCACTCTAAGCACAAATGTCAACAGCTCTTTTGTTACATTCCTCCCTGAAGACTCAAAGCTGGGTAAAGTCAGAAGCACCAGTTTCCTTCTGAAGTTGTGCAAGAGCCTTTGAGATGTCACTATTAGCTGTGTCATTTTGCAAACTGTTTGTTCCAAGGAATGATCCTTCCCCACACTAAGGTCAACCAGGGGTTTTGTTAAAGCAGCTGAGGCATTTCTATCCCTGCTGGGAGGGCTGGGGAGACACAGCTCCAGGACCTTTGTCCTAGACAGACAGTGGGGATGCGGCATGGCCTGAAACAGAGCTCTTAGTGCCAAGGGAAGTTTATGCTTGACTCTAAAGTTAAATGATTGCTTTCTGATAATTTCCAAAGCCAGGATAGCCATCTCTAAACCCTACTAAGCTCTTTAAGGAAATATTTGGCTTATCCTCCAGCAGGAAAACATTACACACTCTCTAGTAATTTATATACATAGAAGATGAACTGTAGGGCTTTTTCCTCTGTGCCTTTCACACCGCTGCTGGCTGTATGTTCAGTACATGATGTGATAGGAAGAAGATGTTGAGATTCCTACCAGCAGCAGGCTTGGTGACTGTCCCGAAACCCAGACTTTTTAAGCTAACTTGGTTAACTATGAAATAAACAAAAACAATTTCTTTCTGTCACTTCACAAATTAAAATGTATAATGAGATTTCTTTAACTTAATTTCTCTGTGGCAGGGAATTAAACTTCCACAGAGCAGGAGACTTCTTCATGAGGGAATGTATCAAAAATGCACATCACAGGGTTGGTAATAGCTGTGAGGAAGCAGAAGGGCTTAAACCACCCGGTAAGTTGACAAAATCAACAGAAGTTTTTTCAGGGGTATCATTTGTTTAACATCTGCCTGTGCATGAATCATGCTTCCTTATAAGTACTGTTAACTGAGAAGTTCTTTTTGCTACTGACCTTAAGTTCCAGGTCTCAAAAAAAAGCAATAAAGCAATGAAGATACTGTTAAAAAAAAAAAAAAAAAAAAAAGAAAGAAAAAAAAGGAAAAAAAAAAAAAAAGGTATTTCCTTCATCAGCTGTACCAAACTTCCTCCAGTGGTTTAGTTTTGCAAATGATATCCAGCAATCAGTCAGAAGAGACATACATGGACTTTTATCTTCTGTTTTCTAGATGTTCACAGTCAACCTGACACTTGAATCTACCCACCTCTTTTTCTCTTGCTGAGTTTTCTTGCCTGAGGGAGTCTGAACATTTTGTTAGCTGAAGGGACTCATCAGGAGGGATGATGGATGCACACACTTTCTAGCAATCATTTAATCTCCATTTTCTACACAAAGATACTGATAACATCCTCAGAGGGATGAAATCAAGTTTTTCTTCCTTTTACAGCATGCCATGTCTGTTCTATCTATTTAAATCATTATCTACCAAAAAATGTTATCTATTAAAAAACTTAGGGTTTTTTTTTTTTTTTTTTAAGATAGAGTTTTCAGAAATTTTCCTAAAGATCCATTCAATAAGTGCAGGCCACTCCAGATAAATCTTTTTCACAATCCAGTTACCTGGATCTTCAAATTTTGCCTTCTAAAGCCATATCCAGTTAGAACCCCTGTGTATCTCTGTGCAGATG